>JAQPPZ010016747.1:2488333-3732500 GCA_028583015.1 Wollemia nobilis | reverse complement strand
CCAAATTAACAAAATAAGGCAAAAATTTTGTATCTCAGCTTGGGTGGGATATTATAGTGGCATCAGATCCAAATATTCTGCCAGTATGTCTGGGTTCTTTATCTAGTGTGTTTCCTCATAATAGTTGCAGTTGAGAGTTGGTTAGTTCAATGTGAAGATGGAGCCACACAATGATTGGGATAGGTTTCAGTGTAAATTTTGGCAAGGTTAGAGAGATTTGCAACAAACTCTCAAATATTTGACAGCTGTTATGTCACCTAAGTCAGCACCTAGGGTTTCCCCTAAGGCTAAGGTTGAGCCCACCATCTTAGAGTTATGGTATCAGTTTATTCAGGAATGGACCAATGGTAGTAGGAAATTCAAAGAAATTATGTATCTTCATGATTGGGTGGACATGAGGATGAGGCAACAACCTAATCGGAGAGGTAAACATCATCAACAAAAGTTGCACAGGAAGGAGATAAAATATGAACCAATGTCTCCCACCTAAATTCATATACAAAGAAACGTTGTTAGGTCCAAGAAGGTCGAGATGATGGAAGAACTTGTTGTTCCAAAAAACTTTAAAAGGCAACTGGGAGAAAAAGAAATGGTTTCTAGTGGTTTACATGTCGCAGGACTATCACGAATGAGAAAGAACCAAATGATACATGAGCACAGGTGTTTCACATGTCATGAATCTTGGACACTTGGCCACACATGTGAAATTAACAAAGAGAATGACTTATTGCATCCAAGTAAAGTTATGGGTAGCAGGGAGGTTGAGACCTTAGAGATAGAAACAAATGCTTCTCCTCATGCGGTAAGCATGGCAGAGACCCAGGATGACTTTAATAATGATGGGAATTATAGGACATCAGTTGTGGAATTATTTCCAGAGCAATCTAGTGGGGTATGTGAGACCTTGGACATAAGGTATGATGAGCCTTGCACTTTTTCGAGCAGCAGTTTATTGGTGCATGATGGGGTGTCTACTTATGGAGAAGTGTGTGATGGTCATCATGAGATTATTGAGATCATGGAATATGCTGATTTGGAGGATGTTGAATCAACAGCTGATGAGTTTGTTCCCTCATGTTTTTTTGTAAGCAAACAGAAGAACACAAGTCTTCTTGAGAGTACGATGATTAAGGGGTATGTTGATTTGGAATTTGCCATATCAACAAATACTAAAACATCATATGAAGATGAGGAAGGAAAGAAATTAACCATTCTTCCAAAAAACATAGAAGATGTAACGAGGAACCATAAAATGTGTGATGAGTGGCTAAGGAGAGCCAAGGAAGCTAAAATGATAGCTTCTCAAGCAAAACAATACTTACAAAAAATCAAGGAGAAGGTTGTTCGCATTGACTGTTGCTATGACAACTTGGAACATGAAAATAATATTTCAAATATAGGAGTGGCTTTTATGGGAACACTCATTAGTTCTAGAGGAACTACTGGTGACAGTATCAGGATATGGGACCCAGGAGCAGTTCCAAAATCTGAGTTGGAGCAAAATTTAAAAGGGAATGAATTGTTAGACAAATCAGAATATTTCATGCATGATGTTGATTCTAATTGGAACCCAAGGGATGAAGATGTTTCTTATGTCAAAAAAGAGACACTTGGAGCTCGGAGTAGCTTGATAGACACTGCTGAAAGGTATGAATTCAATTTTGATTTCGATTTAAATCATATCAGCAATCCATTTATATTGTATGATCTTGACAATCTTGATGAAAATTGGAAGAACAAGTTGTTGGTGTCAGCTGAAAATGAAGTGCAAAATTTATCTGAATGTGATGGCACTAAGAGTCTTGTAGAGAATTATATCCAAAAGACAAAAAGAAATCAAAATGGACAAGTTGTTTTCCTCATTGATTTGCAAACAATTAAGAGTACAATGGAGGAGATCAAATAAGAATACTTGCAGTTGATTCATGATAGGGATACATCTATCAGGTTTGTAGATGAAGCCTTGGGTGCATTTCATGAGAAAGAGAATGAGGTGGATAAGATTTTCTTGGATCTTAGCTTAGCTCATTACTCTCTGTATCAAACTGAAAATCAGTCTTCAGTTGCAGCCTTAGATATGGAACAAGTAGCAGATGCAAGACTCATAGAGATCAAACAACTAGTAGATGGTATTGAGGATCTCCATAAGGATTCATTCTTGGAACCAGGTTGTTCATGTTGGAATATTTTCAACATTGCCTCCTTAGTCCTAAGTATTAAGTCCTAGTATTTAGTTTTAGTTTAATGTTTTGATTTACATATTTGTAGTTAATTTGATTAGAATATGTTGAGGTTTTGGCTTGGTTGATCAATGTTTGACCATAGTCCAAGATTAGCATGTTGTTAGGATAAGAGCTATCTTTAACTTAGTTTGTTGTAATAAGTTTAAGAGGATTTCTCTCAACTACCGTGTCTATTTGTAGTTCTTTCAAGAACTATAAAACTATGTAATGCATTGTTGATAAATAGAACAATTTCACCATTGTTTCTCATTTGGTATCAGATCAGGTTTTCTCAGACGGATCAAAACCTATGGAGAGTGGTGTGAAGAGATCTGAAGCACACACTTTGTCAGAGAAACTCAAGTGGCCAGCACTCAGCAGAGTTGCAAGGAAGATCTCAATTAAATCATTAATATCTAATGCATCATGAGTTATTTTATTATGCAATTTTTTGGGTTGTTATATAATTGTATCAAGAGGATGCAGTCCAAATTTCAAGTGATTTGGAGCTAATTTGTGGATTTTATTAGCATTTTTATTTTTTCAATAAAATGGTTGTATAAGGTGGAATACATGGTATTTGCTTCTAAAATTTTGGGAGCAATATTATTTAGATAAAATAATAATTCAAAAAAAAAATCAGGTCATTTGGATCTGTATTTATTGATTTGTGTGAATATTGATTTTTTCTTCAAAAATCCTAGATCTGAAATTGTGATAAAAAGGAAAAAAGTAAATGATCACATCTTTTTCAGATTTGCAAATTTTCTTCAAAAATTTAGAGTGTTTTTAGATTATTATCTCAGGAATACAGAGTTTAATTTTCAGAAATTTTTGGAGTTGTATGGATTTATTTATGTGAATAACATTGAGGTTGTCTCAAAAACACTCTAAGATCTAGAAAGGGCAAAAGTAAATTGATCACATATTTCTCATTTGTGTGAATTTGGATCTGAAATTTAGTGGATTTTCAGATAAGTATATCAGAAGTCTAAAGGAAAAATTTTAGTTTGTTTCAATCAGTATTGGCCAATTTATGATAAATTGGGTGCTTGAGACTTTGGTAAATAAAAGGAAGCCATGTATGCAGACTTGGCTGTACCAAAATTTGATGGAGATAATTATGCTATTTGGAGCATAATGATGAAGACCTTCTTGAAGGCTCAAAACCTATGGGATATAGTTCAAGAATTCTATTAGGAACCCTATTGGAGCAAGCTACAAGGTGTGGAGAGAAAAGAGAAGAAGGAGCAACAATATGCAAATTGCTTAGCTCTTATGGATTTGAGGAGAGGAATGGAAAAAAATGTTTTTCCTCTCATAGCCAATTGTAGATCAGCTACAATGGCATGGCAAGTGTTGAAGTATGCTTATGGGTTTGATGAGGATACCCATAAAGCCATGTGTGACAATCATGAAGATTGTTTAAGAAAGGAGGAGCCTTGCTTCCTTGATGAAGTTTCTAAATTAGATCCTTTTGAAGGAGCCTTTGAAGAGTCTTGTGAAGACTCATATGAAGGTATGTCTTTTGCAGAATACATACATTCTTATAATGGAGAATTCTTTCTTAAAGAGGAAGATATACTTGAAGAAGAGCCTTGTGTGAAAGAGAGTAAAGAATCCCTTAATGGATAAGAGGATAACAAAGAGGAAGAGACTTGTACAACTTTCCTTGGAGAGAGTTATTGTGAGACACCCATAGTTGCAGACATGTCTTGTAATGGCATAGAAAATTGTAATAGTCAATTATTTCTTTTAGGAGGAGAAAAATATGAAAAGAAAATTTGTACTAATATTTTTTTTGCAGGAATGGCATGCTTGGAAGCATTCGCATTGATAGCAAAGAGGATGGATGTCAATTGCTCAAGGACCTTGTAGTGAAGACCACTCAAAAGTGGAAGAAGACTTTGAATATGAAGGAAGAGAAACACTCACATTGGAGTGTTCCTTGCTTGAAGACCATCAAAGTGAAATGTATGATGAAGAATGTCTCCTGGAGGAGATAAATGAAGAGTGTATTATGGATAATGCACCTAAAATTCTCATGGAGAATAAAGAAGATGATGATGGAGAAGCAATGTTCATGGATGATCATTGGCCTGAAGACCATTCAATTGGAATGGATGTGTGCTCTCTTGAAAAAACAAATAAAGTAATGTGGGATGATGATCCACAAGAAAATTTTGATGAAGAGGAAATGGAAGCTATAAGCCTCTTGTTATAATATCACTCATCAAGGGTTAAGGATGTGTTGGGTGAAGAAAAGACCCCACAAGACTCCCTCATTTGGGAGATGGAAAGTGAGAAAGAAAATGGGATAGAAACAAAAAATGAAAATGAGATTGCTGATTTTCTTGTTGTAATGGAAAAGGAAACATCACTCATGGATGAAGATCACTCACTTGGAGTGACTACATTGCAGAAAGAGAGTTGTCTTGAAAAGGCAACTATGTATGATTGCTTGAATAAATGGTGTTTCAACACACCAACATGGATTGAACAAAGGAGGAGAACTCTTAGTGAAGAGTTGATGGTTGATCTTGAAGCACCATACAATGAAGGAGAACTACTACAAAATAGCTTTATGGGAAGCACCAAATATACTCATACTAAAGGTAATGTTTTTATGATTAATGATTTGTTTTTTGTGAGCAGACATGAAAATAAAGAAGAATGTCTTCCAAAGGCATTATTGAGAGGTGATTGTCTCATTGAGACAACTTTGATGAAGAGTCTTCTTGGAGAGAATACGGTGATAGAGAACTTGGGTCACATGGATTAAAATGATGTGTTCAAAATTCCTTGGAAGAAGGATTCTTGTAAAGTCATTATTTTGAGAGAATATTTGTGTGAGGAGCAACTTTATGTTGCATATGTAGTTGGTCATTATATGGCCATATTTGTGGTGATTTTTTGTGTGAAAATATGTGAAATAATTGTATGGTATAATCATCTATGTGAGATGATTAATTGTAAATACTCATGTGGAGTATTGTTTAGTGTTGAAGATGTAAAAGAAGATCAAAATGTGAGAGCATGGTTTAAAGACCATAATGATAAATATGTAAGAGAGTGGTTGCTAAAAATCACAAGAGGAGATAAATTTTTTTGAAGGGGGAGCTAATCAAAAAAGAAGGCACTCAAGCATTTGCAGGAAATCCCACATAAAAAGTGGAAGGAGTGCCACCACAAGTATTTTGCAAATTCTGATTTCTTGATTCAAGATTGGAGGAAACGTAAGAGAAATATTTTCTTCCAACTCTGTGATGCTTAAAGAACTCTTGCATGAGTGTCTTTAGCATCAAGGGGGAGAATGTTGGAATATTTTCAACATTGCCTCCTTAGTCCTAAGTATTAAGTACTAGTATTTAGTTTTAGTTTAATGTTTTGATTTACATATTTCTAGTTAATTTGATTAGCATATGTTGAGGTTTTGGCTTGGTTGATCAATGTTTGACCATAGTCCAAGATTAGCATGTTGTTAGGATAAGAGTTATATTTAAGTTAGTTTGTCGTAATAAGTTTAATATGATTTATCTCAACTATCGTGTCTATATTTAGTTCTTTCAAGAACTATAAAACTATGTAATGCATTGTTGATCAATAGATCAATTTCACCATTGTTTCTCAATTCACACTATCATGAGTTTGGTGATACACCTCAGGGAGAGGAGTTCTATGGCTCTATGGGAGTTGTAGATGTGGAGGTGGAGGAACATAGTGTTGGGTCTTCAGATATCATTAGATCCTCTACTGGTGATGTCCCTTTGATGGTCAGTGTAGAGTCGCTTCAGCATGATAGAGCCACTTGGGAGTTGAAACTCAACACCTAGGATCACATGCATCTATTTTGAGACATCTTAGATGATGTAAGAGGCATGCCTTCGAATATGGGAGACCAGGAGGGTGAAAGGTATGTTGCTGCTCCTCTTTTTATCAGCCACCATATATATCCATTTGTGATCATACAAATGGATTGGAAAGAAATTTTGAACAAGGATTGGATGCTTGATGAGTTAGTAACTTTTTGGGAGACTTTTTTCGTTAATGTGGCCAGTGTTAGCATTCCAGTGGACATATTTCAGATATGCAGTAGTGGTGATATATGTGGTAAGTTGATTTTCCAAAAATTAGACCATATGATGACATTTTTAGTTTTGGACAGAAGTAGGACTGCTCTATTTGGGAACATTCAGCTGGATGGTAAGGTTGGATTTTGTTATTACATGAATGTTGCAGCTAACTCAATTCAGTTTTGGAGGAGCAATTGGGTTTCCAAAGTATGTTGTAACAGTCACCCCTTGCTTATGAATGATACAACTTGTAATGATGCTCTCTTACTTGCTACTGTTCACTCTTCGAGCAGTCATGTTATGAATCCATATGTGTTTATACAAGTGGATTGGAGGGAGATTCTGAATATGAATTGGAGATTTTTTGAGCTGGTGACTTGCTGGAAGGTCACCTCAATTGGTAATGAGATCAAATTTTACATACCGGGTGATGTAATTATGAATTATAGCAGATATGCTTTGTGCAGAACACTGATTTGACATGAATTGGACCTTGAGATAAAAAAATCAGTCTTGGATAGCAGTATGTATATTCATTTTTGGGCATCTCGAGAGTGTTTTTACATACACTTCATACTGGTGAATGATATATTTCCTAATAATGCTTTCATTATTACTGCTGAGTGGGAATGCTTGAATCCTTGGGATGACTTTTTGGACACTTGGATCTTAAGTTCCAGCAGGGTGTTTCTAGTTTTGGGCAGCGGAAGCATTTCAAGGATGATTTTTCTAAGAGTTGATATTGCTGCCCTCTTCTATATCAGCCACTTTTTAGAGGATGCTACCTAGGAAGATGAGCAGATCTTACAACATCCAACACTCCAATTGCTTGAGGACAAGCAATTTCAGGAAGGGAGAATTGTAATGTCCCCTTCTTAGTCGGACAACAGGAGATGAGTGAAATTTCCTACTCAAGGGTTCTCGTAGGCATTGTAAGTTGGTTGGGAGCCCACCGAGTGACGTGGATTGTTGTTTGGATGAGCAAAATTTTTCGTTGCCATATTTTTAGGCCATTTTGGACACTTGTGGGAGGACTTACTATTTTTAGTAATTCAGTCAACTAGGGAATTAGTAGAAATGGATAGTACGATTGAATACCTCGATGAAATGGGTATCCGTTTCCATAATTTTTTTAGGATTTCAGGGTTCAAGAGGCAGAGATTTTACTATGTAAAGTTAATTATATTAAATTAACTATTTAATATAGTTTAACTTTATAATATTTCATATGTGGGAGATATAAGGTTTATTAGTCACTTAAAAAACAAGTACAAATATAAAGGTGACTTATAATATTCAATTGTTAAAATGGTCAGCCAAGTTATGAGAATTAAAATTAAAATGTTTTATTTTAATGTTGCTTATAAAAGAGGAAAAAAGAGGTCGACCCCTCTTTGAGAGTTATAAAAAGAGCAATAAAACTTCATTTTCATCATCTTTGGCTATTCATTCTCTTGGAGCAATTTTGAGTTCTTGCAGAGTGTAGGGGTTTCGAATTCAGCTTGTTGTGTGACAAAAATCACCAGCAGGGACAACATCCTCGGAGTTGAAAGATATTCTCAGGGTGTTCATGAGCAGCTCTACTTTAGGGGTTGCATTGGAGCTTTATATATGTAGATTTCCAATGATTTTTAGGGGGTTTGGAAGGGATTTCGAAGCATATTTTGCATACATTGTTGTAGCATTCATTCCTCAGCATAGTCATACAAGTGTAGTCATTTATTGTATGTCATTCAATAATTTGAGTTGGGGTTTCAAGGTGACTTGGTTATTTTGCTTCTACAGTTCCAACCATTCCATTTAGAGTGGATTTCTTATGGTTTTAGGGCAGATTTTAGATATTTCTTGCTGGCCATAATTTCTTCTAGCCTGGCCGTACCATATCTTGCCTGGCATTGAAGGTGGTTTTTAATATTCAAATTTTGGGTGCCAATTAATGATTGTAATTGAGGCGTATAAGGATTGGAAGCTTTCCTTTGCATTGATATTGTAAAAATACATCTTTTATTTGTTGCTGGGAAAGAAATACATATATTTATGTGTTGTTGTTCAGCTATAAAGTCACCATTTTTAGTCTTGTACAGCTTCCGGGTATTTTGATACTTTCCAAAGTCCTTTAGAGGTTTTATAGTTTTATATAAATATTATCTAAATTCCAAGTTTCATTGATTCCCGCCAAGTAGTTTGCTAGATATTATTTGTTCAAGTTGGCAGTTTAACTTTTTCTACATATATTTTTGTGTATAAGGATGAGATCATATTTTTTGAGACCTAAACAAAGTGCATCATAATCTGTTGCATTATTGGTGCAACTCCAGGTTAACCGATAAGAAAAAATCTTTTGCTCACTTTTTGGGAAATCAAGACAATTCCTGCTCCTATGCTATTTTTGCATCTGGCCCCATCAAAGAAAAGCTTCCACAATTGATCTATAGGTATATTAGGTAGTGGATACGAAGTAGATCTACTTTTCTTAGGTTTCTGAATGGTGTAACTCCCCAAAATGTGTTTTGATCATGGCATTAAACTATAGGAGGGAGAACTAACCTTCTTCTCGTAATTCATTAAGGGTTTCTTCCATCAGACTCAAATCTATCAGTTCTTCGGTCATCATGTTCACAGTAGTAGATTTATTTTCTTCTTCTTCAAGCTTCTCGACATGGAAGGTAGAGGGTTTCTCATTAAATATTTTTACCCTTTTTCCTTTGAATGGAATTTCAAGGTGTAAGAAATCAAGAGACAGATATCCCCCTATTTTGGCAATAATTCTCTAGACAGACACATGCCAAAATAAGGTTCCAAATCAACTACTACCACTTGTATAATTGTAAGTTGAGGGAGTCTATGGAGAACAATGGGGATGTCTTTGATCACACCTACTATTTTTACAGGAGTTCCATCAAGTTGCAAGACTCCTGGAGCGCTCCTTGTATATTCCATTCCCATATGTAATATCCCACCCAAGCCGAGATACAAAATTTTTGCCTTGTTTTGTTAATTTGGAAATTTGCAAGGTTTTCGGTTTTTGTGCAATATTCTGATTTTTTTTGTATTTTTTTATTTAAGTACAGAATATGCAAAAAAAGTTAAACTGCCAACTTGAACAAATAATATCTAGCAAACTACTTGGTGGGAATCAATGAAACTTGGAATTTAGATAATATTTATATAAAACTATAAACCCTCTAAAGGACTTTGGAAAGTATCAAAATACCCGGAAGTTGTACAAGACTGAAAATGGTGACTTTATAGCTGAACAACAACACAGGAATATATGTATTTCTTTCCCAACAACAAATAAAAGATGTCTTTTTACAATATCAATGCAAAGGAAAGCTTCCAATCCTTAGACGCCTCAATTACAATCATTAATTGGCACCCAAACTCTGAATATTAAAAACCACCTTCAATGCCAGGCAAGATATGGTACGACTAGGCTAGAGGAAATTATGGCCAGCAAGAAATATCTGAAATCTGCCCTAAAACCATAAGAAATCCACTCTAAATGGAACGGTTGGAACTATAGAAGCAAAATAACCAAGTCACCTTGAAACCCCAACTCAAATCATGGAATCACATACAATAAATGACTCCACTTGTACGACTATGCTGAGGAATGAATGCTACAACAATGTATGCAAAATATGCTTCGAAATCCCTTCCAAACCCCCTAAAAACCACTGTAAATCTACATATATAAAGCTCCAATGCAACCCCTAAAGTAGAGCTGCTCATGAACACCCTGAGAATATCTTTCAACTCCGAGGATGTTGTCCTTGCTGGTGATTTTTGTCACACAACAAGCTGAATTCGAAACCCCTACACTCTGCAAGAACTCCTCAAAATTGCTCCAAGAGAATGAATAGCCAAAGATGATGAAAATGAAGTTTCATTGCTCTTTTTATAACTCTCCAAGAGGGGTCGACCTCTTTTTTCCTCTTTCCAAAGCAACATTAAAATAAAACATTTTAATTTTAATTCTCATAACTTGGTCGACCATATTAACAATTGAATATTATAAGTCACCTTTATATTTCTACTTGTTTTTTAAGTGACTAATAAACCTTATATCTCCCACATATGAAATATTATAAAGTTAAACTATATTAAATATTTAATTTAATATAATTAACTTTACACATTAAAATCTCTGCCTCTTGAACCCCGGAATCCCAAAAAAATTATGGAAATGGATACCCATTTCGTCGAGGTATTCAATCGTACTATCTGTTTCCATCGATTCCCCAGCTGACTGACTTACTAAAAATAGTAAGTCCTCCCACAAGTGTCCGAAACGGCCTAAAAATATGGCAACGGAAAATTTATGCTCATCCAAACAACAATCCACGTCACTCGGTGGGCTCCCAACCAACTGACACTGCCTACGGGAACCCTTGAGTAGGCAAGTTCACTCATCTCCTGTTGTCCGACTAAGGAGACATTACAGTCCTCCCTCCCTGAAATTGCTTGTCCTCAAGCAATTGGAGTGTTGGATGTTGTAAGATCTGCTCATCTTCCCAGGTAGCATCCTCTAAAAAGTGGCTGATATAGAAGAGGGCAGCAATGTCAACTCTGAGAACAATCATCCTGGGAATGCTTCCGCTGCCCAAAACTAGAAACACCCTACTGGCACTTAAGCTCCAAGTGTCCAAAAAGTCATCCCAAGGATTCAAACATTCCCACTCAGCAGTAGTAATGAAAGCATTATTAGGAAATATATCATTCACCAGTATGAAGTGTATGTAACAACACTCCCGAGATGCCCAAAAATGAATATACATACCGCTGTCCAAGACTGAATTTATTATCTCAAGGTCTGATTTATGACAAATCAGCGTTCTGCACAAAGCATATCTGTTGTAATTCAGAATTACATCACCCGGTATGCAAAATTTGATCTCATTACCAACTGAGGTGACCTCCCAGCAAGTCACCAGCTCAACAAATCTCCAATTCATATTCAGAATCTCCCTCCAATCCACTTGTATAAACACATATGGATTCATAACATGACTGCTCAAAGAGTGAACAACAAGTAAGAGAGCATCATTACAAGTTGTATCATTCATAAGCAAGGGGTGACTGTTACAACATACTCTGGAAACCCAAATGCTCCTCCAAAACTGAATTGAGTTAGCTGCAACAATCATGTAATAACAAAATCCAACCTTACCATCCAGCTGAATGTTCCCAAATAGAGCAGTCCTACTTCTGTCCAAAACTGAAAATGTCATCATATGGTCTGATTTTTGGAAAATCAGCGTACCACATATATCACCACTACTGCATATCTGAAATATGTCCACTGGAATGCTAACACTGACCACATTAATGGAAAAGGTCTCCCAAAAAGTTACTAACTCATCAAGCATCCAATCCTTGTTCAAAATTTCTTTCCAATCCATTTGTATGATCACAAATGGATATATATGGTGGCTGATAAAAAGAGGAGCAACAACATACCTTTCACCCTCCTGGTCTCCCATCTTCGAAGGTACACCTCTTACATCATCTAAGATGTCTCGAAATATATGCATGTGATCCTGGGTGTTGAGTTTCAACTCCCAAGTGGCTCTATCATGCTGAAGCGACTCTGCACTGACCATCAAAGGGACATCACCAGTAGAGGATCTAATGATATCTGAAGACCCAACGCTATGTTCCTCCACCTCCACCTCTACAACTCCCATAGAGCCATAGAACTCCTCTCCCTGAGGTGTATCACCAAGCTCATGATAGTGTGAACAACCTGGTTCCAAGAATGAATCCTTATGGAGATCCTCAATACCCTCTACCAGTTGTTTGATCTCTATGAGTCTTGCATCTGCTACTTGTTCCATATCTAAGGCTGCAACTGAAGACTGATTTTCAGTTTGATACAGAGAGTAATGAGCTAAGCTAAGATCCAGGCAAAGCTTATCCACCTCATTCTCTTTCTCATGAAATGCACCCAAGGCTTCATCTGCAAACCTGATAGTTGTATCCCTATCATGAATCAACTGCAAGTATTCTGATTTGATCTCCTCCATTGTACTCTTAATTGTTTGCAAATCAATGAGGGAAACAACTTGTCCATTTTGATTTCCTTTTGTCTTTTGGATGTAACTCTCTACAAGACTCTTAGTGCCATCACATTTAGATAAAGTTTGCACTTCATTTTCAGCTGACACCAACAACTTGTTCTTCCAGTTTTCATCAAGATTGTCAAGATCATACAATATAAATGGATTGTTGATATGATTTAAATCAAAATCAAAATTGGATTCATACCTTTCAACAGTGTCTATCAGGCTACTCCGAGATCCAAGTGTCTCTTTTTTTACATAAGAAATATCTTCATACCTTGGGTTCCAATTAAAATCAACATCATGCATGAAATATTCTGATTTGTCTAACAATTCATTCCCTTTTAAATTTTGCTCCAACTCATATTTTGGAACTGCTCCTGGGTCCCATATCCTGATACTATCACCTGTAGTTCCTCTGGAACTAATGAGTGTTCCCATAAAAGCCACTCCTAGATTTGAAATATTATTTTCATGTTCCAAGCTTTCATAGCAACAGTCAATGCGAACAACCTTCTCCTTGATTTTTTGTAAGTATTGTTTTGCTTCAGAAGCTATCATTTTAGCTTCCCTAGCTCTCCTTAGCCACTCATCACACTTTTTTTGGTTCCTTGTTACATCTTCTGTGTTTGTTGGAAGAATGATTAATTTCTTTCCTTCCTCATCTTCATATGATGTTTCAGTATATGTTGATTTGGCAAATTCCAAATCAACATACCCCTTAATCACCGTACTGTCAGGAAGACTTGTGTTCTTCTGTTTGCTTGCAGAAACACATGAGGAAACAACCTCATCAGCTGCTGATTTAACATCCTCCAAATCAGCATATCCCATGATCTCAATAATCTCATGATGACCATCATACACTTCTCCACAAGTAGACACACCATCATGCACCAATGAACTGCTGCTCGAAAAAGTGCAAGGCTCATCATACCTTATGTCCAAGGTCTCACAGACCCCACTGGATTGCTCTGGAAACAATTCCACAACTGTTGTCCTATCATTCCCATCATTATTAAAGTCATCCTGGGTCTCTGCCATGCTTACCGCATGAGGAGAAGCATCTATTTCTAGCTCTAAGGTCTCAACCTCCCTGCTATCCATAACTTTACTTGGATGCAATAAGTCATTCTCTTTGTTAATTTCACATGTGTGGCCAAGTGTCCAAGATTCCTGACATGTGAAACACCTGTGCTCATGTATCATTTGGTTCTTTATTTGGCAGTTTAACTTTTTCTGCATATTATGTGCTCACGTATCATTTGGTTGAGGACAAGCAATTTCAGGGAGGGAGAACTGTAATGTCCCCTTCTTAGTCGGACAATAGGAGATGAGTGAACTTTCCTACTCAAGGGTTTCTGTAGGCAGTGTAATTTGGTTGGGAGCCCACCGAGTGACATTGATTGTTGTTTGGATGAGAATAATTTTTTGTTACCATATTTTCAGGCCGTTTTGGACACTTGTGGGAGGACTTACTATTTTTAGTAAGTCAGTCAGCTGGGGAATCCGTGGAAACTGATAGTACAATTGAATACCTCGACAAAATGGGTATCCATTTCCATAATTTTTTTGGGATTTCAGGGTTCAGGAGGCAGAGATTTTAATGTGTAAATTTAATTATATTAAATTAAATATTTAATATAGTTTAACTTTATAATATTTCATATGTGGGAGATATAAGGTTTATTAGTCACTTAAAAAACAAGTAGAAATATAAAGGTGACTTATAATATTCAAATGTTAATATGGTTGACCAAGTTATGAGAATTAAAATTAAAATGTTTTATTTTAATGTTGCTTTGGAAAGAGGAAAAAAGAGGTCGACCCCTCTTGGAGAGTTATAAAAAGAGCAATGAAACTTCATTTTCATCATCTTTGGCTATTCATTCTCTTGGAGAAATTTTGAGGAGTTCTTGCAGAGTGCAGGGGTTTTGATGCAGGAGCATCCAGTTGTAGCAGAACAAATTGTGCAGCAAAAGAAATAAAACAGTGACAAAAAGAGAAAAAATATTCTAAGTGTGAAATGTGTCGCGATATCGTGACATAAAAGATGTCACGATATCGCGACGTATTTTGAAAATTGCCCCAAGTGCTATAAAGTGTCACGATATCGTGACATAAAAGTTGTCGTGATATCGCGATGAACTTGAACAAAGGCAAAAGCAAACTGCAAAGTGTCGCGATATCGTGACATAAAAGTTGTCGCGATATCGCGACAAACTTGAACAACAACAAAAGCAAACTGTAAAGTGTCGTGATATCATGACATAAAAGTTGTGATATCACGACGAACTTTAACAAAGGCAAGAGCAAACCACAAGTGTCGTGATATCGCGACATAAAAGTTGTCACGATATTGTGGCAAACTTTGAACAAAGGCAAGGGCAAAATGCCAGTGTCACGATATCGCGACATAAAAGTTGTCGCGATATCGCGACGAACTTTGAGCAGAGGTTAAAGCAAATAAAATTTGTCGCGATATCGTGACGAACTTTGAGTAGAGGTGAAAGCAAACGAAAGTGTCGCGATATCGCAACATAGAAAGTGTCGCGATATCGCGACAAGTTTAAACAAAAGCCACGGGCAAAGGAAAGTGTCACGATATCGCGACACATTGGTAAACAAGGACAAAAGCCGAAAAAGTGTCGTGATATCGCGACATGTTGGCAAAAAATGACCAAAGCCAAAAAAATTTCACGATATCACGACAGATGGACTAAAGGGAAAAAGTGTCGCATTTTCATGACCCGGCTAGGAGAGAGAAGGGCGGGTTGAAGAGATGTCGCGATATCGTGACATGCTACTTTTTCGTAAACCGTTACAGAACGACATTTGACAGTTACCAGAAGTCGTTATGGTAGTTCCAGGGGACCGTTGCAACGGTTACAGGGACAGTTACGAACGGTGGTTGCAGCAAGAACCTATCATTATAAAAAGAGGTTGTTCAAAGGATTGAGAAGGCTGGAAAGACGAAGACTGTGGCTTCGTTTGTATTTTTTGTACTTTGTAAATCTTCCATGGTTTAGAATTGTAATCTTTCCATGCTTCTAAATGAAAATTGAGTCTTTTCTTTGTGTTAAAATTTGGCTCCCTATCAAGTGGTATCAGAGCGAGAATATTTTGAGTGTGTAAGCAGAGCGTCGAATGTGAGGCAGCTTGCACCATGATCTGGGGTTAAGGGTTCTAAGAATAAGTGAAGAAGAATGCCACCGTGAATAAATCATGGTGCTAGAAGGAACGTGGTTCCTAAAGGAGACTTTTGAGCATTACAGAGGCAAGTGCAGGCCCTGTAGGAAGAATTGTGAAGAGGAGTAGAGCCAAGAGGAGAAGACTAGAGTGATGATGAAGCTTGCGGAGTTGATAATCTATTAGAAGAAGAAGAAGAAGCAATGAGTTCTATGGAATCTCGAATGATTAAAGCCATCTCTCAAATTGGGAAAAGGCCAAAGTTAGACGTCTCCACATATTTTGGAAATCTAAATCCAGAAGAGTTGATTGACTAGATCAACGACATGGAGGAGTATTTTGAATATGAGGAGATTGAAGATCCAAATCGGATCAAGTTTGCGAGAACAAAGTTAAAAGGCCATGCTGGCATATGGTGGAAAGGAGTACAGCTGGAGTGAAATCGAAGAGGAAAAGAAAAGATCACCAGATGGGATCGAATGGTCAAAAATCTGAAGCGACAATTTATTTCGACAGATTACGAATTAGATCTGTTGCGAAGAATGCAGAGTTTGCGACAGTCTAGCAAGTCTGTTAAAGAATATATAGAGGAGTTTTTCAAAATCTCTATTAGAACTGGCCATACAGAGGCAAATAAAGAGAGAGTAGCCCGTTACATTAATGGGTTAAGAACCAGTGTGCAAGAAGAATTGAGTTTGGTTCAAATGAGCACCATTGAAGATGCTTACCAGTTTGCTCTAAAGGTGGAAGAGAAACTGAACCGAATATTTGATAGTAAATAGAGAGGAAGAGGTCATGGTGGAAGAACTAGTGGCAGAACCAGTGGAGGTAAATATGATGACCCGAAGAAAACTGGTAAAATAAGCAATCACCAGGAACAGAAGGAGGAGAATGCATACCGGCCCTGTAATCAGAACAATGATTATCAAAGGGGAAGAGGTAGAGGTGGACGCGGATATGGAAGAGGAATATTTCATGGAACCTGCTTCAATTGCGGGGAAGAGGGGCATCGATCATATGAGTGTCCCCAACACCAAGAGGTGCCAAATAGAAGGCCTGAAGCAAATGCTCGAGTTGCGATTGTTGATGATGGTGTTGAATCTGAGCACTCTGAAGAAGCAGAACGAGGAGAAGTGATGGTCACAAGGAGAACCTTGTTGAATGAAGAGAGGGAACCAGACCAACGAAAAAGAATGTTCCGCACGAGGTGCAAATGTTAAGGTAAAATCTGTAATATTATTATTGATAATGGTAGTATAGATAATTTGGTCTCTGAGGATATGGTGACTAAGTTAAAGCTAGAAAGAATGCAGCACCCGCATCCATACCAGATTGCATGGTTGCAAAAGGACCATAGAGCATTAGTCAGTGAACAATGCTTGGTCAAGTTTCAAATTGGAAGATACCAGGATGAGGTCCTGTGTGATATTTTGTCGATGGATGCTTGCCATTTGTTGCTGGGAAGACCATGGCAATTTGACAGACGTGTAGCGCATGATGGGCATGCAAATACCTATTCCTTGACAAAATATGGAGTGCGCCACAAACTGAAGCCATTGAAGGAGGTTGAGTAAAAGGTATGCAATAATGCTAGAATTTGTTTAGTAGATGGCAAAAAAAAATTGGATGGTCTAAAGAGGGATTCAATGTGTTATGCATTAATTCCTACTGTAAAGAGAGAAGAAACTATAGACATTCCAGCAGAAGTTGAACATCTATTAGCAGAAATTTTTGATATTATATCAGACAATGTGCCTGAGGGTTTTCCGCAAATGAGAAAGATTAGTCATTAGATTGACTTAATGCCAAGATCTAGCTTACCCAATAAGGTCACCCATAGAATGTCCCCTGTCGAGAATGAAGAGTTGAATCACCAGGTTCATGAGTTGTTGAAGGGATTAATTCGAGCAAGTTTAAGTCCTTATGCAGTACCTATCGTACTAGCACCAAAGAAGGGTGGAGAATGGAGAATGTGCACTGATTCAAGGGCAATAAACAAAATTACCATTAAGTATCAATTTCCATTACCTCGAATGGACGATATAATGGATTTTTTGAGTAGAGCTAAATACTTCACTAAGATTGATTTAAAGAGTGGATATCACCAGATACGTGTCAGAGAGGGTGACGAATGGAATACAACCTTTAAAACCAAAGAGGGTTTTTATGAGTGGTTAGTTATGCCATTTGGATTGACTAATGCACCCAATGACGTTCATGAGGCTGATGAATGAGGTATTGCGCGACTTCCTAGAAAAGTTCGTGATAGTTTATCTGGATGATATTTTAATTTTTAGTAAAACATTGGACAAGCATTTGATGCATTTTCAGATAGTTTTTGAAAAGCTGCGAGAGGAGCAGTTGTTGATAAATTTAAAGAAGTGCAATTTTGTACAAAAAGAGTTGATATACCTGGGATTTGTCATCTCAAAGGAGGGTCTAAAAATGGATCCTGAGAAGGTGAAGGCTATCATTGAATGGCCTACCCTAAGGAATGTAACAGAGGTAAGATCATTTCATGGTCTTGCAAGTTTCTATAGAAAATTTATTAGAAACTTTAGCAGTATTTGTGCACCCCTAACAGAAACTATGAGAGGGGATAAGAAAGAATTTAAGTGGACTACCAAGGCAGGTACCAGTATGGACATATTGAAGAAGAAAGTGACAGAACAACCCATTCTAGCACTTCCAGATTTTAATAAAGTGTTTCAGGTTGACTGTGATGCCAGTGGTAGTGCCATTGGAGCCGTATTGAGCCAAGAAGGTAAACCTGTTGCATACTTTAGTGAAAAATTAAATGATGCTCGAAAAAAATACTCTGTTTATATTCTATGCTATAATTCGGGCTCTTAAAAAATGGAGACATTATTTGCTAGCCAAGGAATTTATTTTATATACTGACCATCAAGCTTTACAGTATATAAATAGTCAAGGTAAACTTATCCAGCGACATTTGAAGTGGGTTGAATTCCTGCAGAGTTATACCTTTGTCCTAAAGCATAGAAGCGAAAAATCTAATAGAGTTGCATATGCCTTGAGTAGAAGGCATAATTTGTTGATAGAAATGAGAGTGCAAGTTGTTGGGTTTGATGAACTCAAGAGTTTATACCCAGCGAATCCAGATTTCGTAGAGGCATGGGTGGCATGTTTGTCTCCTACTACTGTGGATTGCACTAAGTGGTTGGATTTTATGATCCAAGATGGGATGTTGTTTCGAAAGAACCAGTTGTGCATTCCTAGGAGTTCCATGAGGGAAAATATGATCAAAGAGAAACATAGCGAAGGACTAGTAGGACATTTTGGTCGAGATAAGACCATTGCTCTTATTAGTGAGAATTACCATTGGCCACAGTTGCATCTGGATGTGACAAAATTTGTGCAGGGTTGTAGAGTGTGCCAGATGGCGAAAGGAGTAAGCCAGAATATAGGAATGTATCAGCCATTGTCTGTACCAGAGAGACCATGGGAGGACATCAGTATGGATTTTGTTCTTGGTCTGCCAAGGACACAATGTGGAAATGATGATATTTTTTTTGTCGTTGACAGGTTTTCAAAGATGGCCCATTTTATTCCATGTCAGAAGACAAGTGATGTTGTTCATATTGCAGGCTTGTTTTTTAGGGAGGTTGTATGCCTTCATGGTCTATCCCAAAGCATTGTATCAGACAGAGATACCAAATTTATGGGTTATTTTTGGAGAACTCTGTGGAAGAAGCTGAAAACAGAATGGAAGTTCAGTTCTGCATACCACCCGTAGACTGATGGATAGACCGAAGTAGTCAATAGAAGTTTGGGTAATCTTCTACGATGTTTGGTAGGAGATAAACCCAAGGGATGGGATTTGATTTTACCGTAGGCAGATTTTTCTTACAATAATTCTGTCAAACACAGTACTAGTAAATCCCCATTCCAGATAGTGCATGGAAACATCCCGAGAAACGCTTCTGAGTTGAGGTCGATAGATAAAAGAGAAAAGTGTAGTGCTGAAGCCGAAGAATTTGCAGCCCACATGAAGAATTTACATGAAGAGGTCCAGCAACATATCAATAAAATGAATGCTACATACAAATCCAGAGCAGATCAGATGCAGCGTTTCAAGGAATTCTAGATAGGATATGAAGTCATGGTTCACTTGTGCAAGGAACATTTTCCTAGAAAAACCTATAATAAGCTGAATATGAAGAGGTTTGGACCATGCCGGATCATAGGTAAACGAGATTCAAGAAATGCCTATGAAGTAGATCTACCAAGTGAGCTGAATATTTCACCTATTTTCAATATTTTAGACTTGGTCGAATATCATGAAGGAAGTTGCAGTGAGCCACCCAGTCCAGATTTGTGGAACATTCCAGAGATCCACTCCAGACAAAGAAGAAATTGAAGACATACTCGACACTCGCGAAGGCAGAAGTACCCAAAACAGGCAATATTCAAAGTATTTGGTCAAGTGGAAGGGTCGACCTGTCGAAGATGCAACGTGGTTGTTCAAATCAGAGGTTGATCACCTGGGTTTTCCTCTGACCATCCAGAAGTGAGGATCACTTCTCAATCTACCCCGGGTGTTTGATGCAGGAGCATCCAGTGGTACTAGAACAAATTGTGCAACAAAAGAAATAAAACAGTGACAAAAAGAGAAAAAATATTCTAAGTGTGAAATGTGTTGCGATATCACGACATAAAAGATGTTGCGATATCGTGACGTATTTTGAAAATTGCCCCAAGTGCTGTAAAGTGTCGCGATATCACGACGAACTTGAACAAAGGCAAAAGCAAACTGCAAAGTGTCGTGATATCACAACATAAAAGTTGTCACGATTCACGATGAACTTGAACAACGACAAAAGCAAACTGCAAAGTGTCACGATATCGCGACATAAAAGTTATCGCGATATCGTGGCGAACTTTGAACAAAGGCAAGGGCAAAATGCCAATGTCATGATATCGCGACATAAAAGTTGTCGTGATACCGTGACGAACTTTGAGCAGAGGTTAAAGCAAATAAAAGTTGTTGCGATATCGTGACGAACTTTGAGCAGAGGTGAAAGCAAATGAAAGTGTCACGATATCGCGACAAGTTTAAACAAAAGCCACAGGAAAAGGAAAGAGTCACGATATCGCGACACATTGGCAAACAAGGACAAATGCTGAAAAAGTGTCGCGATATCGCGACATGTTGGCAAAGAACGACCAAAGCCAGAAAAATGTTGCGATATCACGACAGATGGACTAAAGGGAAAAAGTGTCGCATTTTCATGACCCGGCTAGGAGAGAGAAGGGCGGGTTGAAGAGATGTCGTGATATCGCAACATGCTAATTTTTCGTGGCCCATTACAGAACGACATTTGACAGTTACCAGAAGTCGTTATGGTAGTTTCAGGGGACCGTTGCAGCGGTTACAGGGACAGTTACGAATGGCGATTGCAGCAAGAACCTGTCATTATAAAAAGAGGTTGTTCGAAGGATTGAGAAGGCTAGAAAGACGAAGACTGTGGCTTCTTTTGCATTTTTTGTACTTTGTAAATCTTCCATGGTTTGGAATTATAATCTTTCCATGCTTCTGAATGAAAATTGAGTCTTTTCTTTGTGTTAAAATTTGGCTCCCTATCAGGTTTCGAATTCAACTTGTTGTGTGACAAAAATCACGAGTAGAGACAACATCCTCGGAGTTGAAATATATTCTTAAGGTGTTCATGAGCAGCTCTACTATAGGGGTTGCATTGGAGCTTTATATCTATAGATTTACAGTGGTTTTTAGGGGGTTTGGAAGGGATTTCGAAGCATATTTTGCATACATTGTTGTAGCATTCATGCCTCAGCATAGTCATACAAGTGTAGTCATTTATTTATGTGAGTCAATGATTTGAGTTGGTGTTTCAAGGTGACTTGGTTATTTTGCTTCTACAGTTCTAGCCGTTTCATTTAGAGTGAATTTCTTATGGTTTTAGGGCAGATTTCAGATATTTCTTGCTGGCCATAATTTCCTCTAGCCTGGTCGTACCATATCTTGTCCGGCATTGAAGGTGGTTTTTAATATTCGGAGTTTGGGTGCCAATTAATGATTGTAATTGAGGCATCTAAGGATTGGAAGCTTTCCTTTGCATTGATATTGTAAAAAGACATCTTTTATTTGTTGCTGGGAAAGAAATACATATATTCATGTGTTGTTGTTTAGCTATAAAGTCACCGTTTTCAGTCTTGTACAGCTTTCGAGTATTTTGATACTTTCCAAAGTCCTTTAGAGGGTTTATAGTTTTATATAAATATTATCTAAAGTCCAAGTTTCATTGATTCCCGCCAAATAGTTTGCTAGATATTATTTGTTCAAGTTGGTAGTTTAACTTTTTCTGCATATTTTGTACTTAAATAAAAAAATACAAAAAAAATTAGAATATTGCACAAAAACCGAAAACCTTGCAAATTTCCAAATTAACAAAACAAGGCAAAAATTTTGCATCTCGGCTTGGGTGGGATATTACATATGGGAATGGAATATACAAGGAGCGCTCCAGGAGTCTTGCAACTTGATGGAACTCCTATAAAAATAGTAGGTGTGATCAAAGACATCCCCATTGTTCTCCATAGACTCCCTCAACTTACAATTATACAAGTGGTAGTAGTTGATTTGGAACCTTATTTTGGCATGTGTTTGTCTAGAGAATTTATTGCCAAAATAGGGGGATATTTGTCTCTTGATTTCTCACACCTTGAAATTCCATTCAAAGGAAAAAGGGTAAAAATATTTAATGAGAAACCCTCTACCTTCCATGTCGAGAAGCTTGAAGAAGAAGAAAATAAATATACTACTGTGAACATGATGACCGAAGAACTGATAGATTTGAGTCTGATGGAAGAAACCCTTAATGAATTACAAGAAGAAGATCAGTTCTCCCTCCTATAGTTTAATGCCATGATCAAAATAGATCTGGGGAGTTACACCATTCACAAACCTAAGAAAAGTAGATCTACTTCATCTCCACTACCTAATATACCTATAGATCAATTGTGGAAGCTTTTCTTTGATGGGGCCAGATGCAAAAATAGCATAGGAGCAGGAATTGTCTTGATTTCCCAAAAAGTGAGCAGAAGATTTTTTCTTACCGGTTAACCTGGAGTTGCACCAATAATGCAGCAGATTATGAAGCACTTTGTTTAGGTCTCAAAAAAGCTAAAAATATGGGTATTAAGAAACCGCAAATTTTAGGAGACTCAAAATTGATAGTAAATTAGGTTACTAAAAAATGCATAAGCAAACATCATTATCTTAAAGCTTACCATAACAAGGTTTGGGATTTGTTAGAATATTTTGAATCTCTAAACATAAAGGCCATTCCAAGAGAGAAGAACACTCATGCAGACTTATTGGCTTCAGCAAGGGTAAACTTTTGTCCCATAAGCAATGTCATCCAAAATTCAAAAATAGTTAGGCTAATTTATAGGCCTTCTGTACTGGACAAGGATGTTTTCTGGCAAGTTTTTGAGAACGACCAGAAAATAGTGGATTTCCTTGTCCATGAAATGAATTGCTCTAGCAACAGGATGGGTGAAGATGAAGAAGACGATGACATCATCAAACTTAAAAATAATCATATTCCAAAAGGATTGATTACTCTTGAGAGCCTTTTTAACAACAATGACAAGTCTAATGGTCACAAAATGAAAGTCGACAAACATAGGTACAAAGAAGCTAAAATGGAGCCTGATAAGAATATCAAACTGGGGGTAAACACTACAAAAAAGGAAATGGAGAAAATTAGAGAGTTGTGCAAATAATTTCACGATATCATTGCTTGGACCTACAGAGACCTGAAGGTCTATTCAAAAGAGACAATCCAACATATGATCGAACTCGAAGAAGGTGCCAGGCCATTTTGGCAAAAGCAAAGACCAGTGAATCCCAAGATCGAAGCCCTAATGAAATAAGAACTGCTAAAAATCCTCAAAGGTACAATCATTAACCCGATCAAACATTCAACATGGGTTGCTAACTTGGTTTCGGTTTGAAAAAATAACGAAGAAATCCGACTATGTGTTGACTTTCGCAACTTGAATAAAGCTTCCCTGAAGATCATTATCCCCTCCCACAAATAGATCAAATTTTACACACACTGGCAAGAGTAGAAAGGTTTTCACTCTTAGATGGTTTTTCGGGGTACAATCAGGTCTGGGTCAAAGATGAAGATTAGTTCAAAACTTCTTTCACAACTAAGTGGGGGACATTCACCTACAAGAGAATGTCGTTCGGATTGTCCAATGTTGGAGCAACTTTTCAAAGAGCCATGGATACAACATTCGAAGAATTATTAAATAAGATAATAGTAATCTACCTGGATGACATGACCATTTTCTCTCACCAAAAGGGAGATCATGTATCATACCTCAGAAGCGTGTTTGAAAAATGTAGGGAGTTCAGTATATCCATAAATCCTAGAAAATTCATCTTTGTTGTAGAAGAGGGGCTCCTACTAGAACATATTGTTTCTAAGTCTGGTCTAGCTATAGACCCTAACATAGTAAAGGCGTTATTAGATCTCCCTATCCCTCCAAATAAGAAAGGGTTGTAGTCATTTTTCAACCAGATCAACTTTGTATGCAAATTCATAGCAAATTTTGCTCAAATTATCAAACCTATGACATAAATTTTAAAAAAGGATGTTATTTTCAAATGGACAGACATTAGGAAACAAGTCTTCCAATAGATCAAAGAACAAATAGCTCAAGCCCCCATCTTAGTGAATCCAAATTATTCTAGAGATTTTATCTTATATGCCATAGGCGAGTAGGAAAGTTATGTTGTAGTACTTACATAGAAAGGAACTAACAATGAAGAGAGGCCCATAGCTTTTCTGAGCCAAACCATGTTGGAGCATGAAGAGAAATACAACTTCATTGAAAAACAAATATATGCAATAATGAAATCTTTGAAAAAATTCAGACACTTCTTATCTCAAAGTAGAATAATTGTTTACACTATTCATCCAGATGTACGAAGCTTCATCATACAAGGAGAGCTCGATGACACAAGAGCTATTTGGGTGACTAAAATACAGGAATACGACATAGAAATACGCCCGACCAAGCTGGTAAGAGGTAGAGAATTATATCAAGAGCTTGCCAAACATGCTTCACCATAATATGTAGCATACCAGATGCAAGAAAATTCACTAGATGATGATCATCCCCCAGAACACCTCGATTGGGTAGATGAATTGATCAAATACTTCCAAATTATAAAATTCTTGAAAATTTTGAATTCCTCATAAAGAAGAAGATACTAAATTCAAGCTTTGAAGTATACTCTCCTCCCCGAAGGATTGTACAGAAAGAATTTAGATGGAGTTCTCCTATGCTGCATAAAAGACAAACAAAAAAAATGGATCCTAGAGGAGTTTCACGAAGGACTGTCAGGAAGACACTACTCAGGAAGAACCATCACGCTAAATATCATACAAATCGGGTGCTACTGGCCAACTATTTTTTTAGAATCTTTTAGAATAACCCATCTATGAGGAATGCTAAAGGTATGTCAAGAGAAACAGGAATGCCCCATTACCCCTTAAGTCCATTCAGGTTGAAGAACCTTTCCAACAATGGGGCCTAGACTTCATCAAAATAATAGAGCCCAACTCATCCACAGGACATAAGTATATCTTGACAGCTACTGATTACTTCACCAAGTGGTCAGAGGCAATTCCTACCAAGAAAGTTGACCAAGAGGTCGTGATAGAGTTCATAGAAATTCTAATCACCATATTTGGCATCCCAGAAGAGTTGGTCATAGACAATGGTTCATCTTTTGTAGGTGCCAAAATGATTGATTTTGCATGTAGATATGGGATCTATTTAAAGACATCCTCAAATTACTATCTCCAAGGAAATGGGCTAGCTGAGTCTACGAATAAAAACCTGCTCAAAAATTTGAAACAGACTCTGAAAGACAACAAAAGATGTTGGCATTCCTTGGTAAATCAAGCATTATGGGCCGATAGAATAATGATCAAGAATTCCATCAATGTATCTCCTTATTCCTTGGTCTATGGAAAAGAAGTAGTCCTACCAGTGCATATAGAAATACCTGCCCTGAAACTAGTCAATCAAACTGGTACAGAAGAAGCAAAACCTATGGAAAATAGGTTGATTTAGCTCCTACATTTAGAAGAACAAAAGGAACGAGCTTACAACCACCACCTAGAGCATGTCGTCACCACCAAAAGATGGTTTGATAAGAAGACTACCCTGAGGAAATTCAAGATGGGTGATTTTGTCCTCAGGTGGAATGAGAAAAGGTCCAAACCAGGCAATCATGATAAATTTGATACGTTTTCGGACGGTCCTTTTGAAATAATAGAAGAAAAACAATACAATTCCTTCCAGTTGAAGGACAAACAGGGCCATGTTCAACCCATCCCCGTTAATGGCTTCCACTTGAAGCTATATTTCAAGAAGAATGTCCTTCTCATTGTATGTATTTTTATGTAAATATGTTTTCTTTTTATTCCCTTTTTGAGCAAGTGTCGTTATGGCACGACTTTTTTTTAGCACCCAAGTGCCCCTTTTGAGAAAAATGTCATGATGGCACGACTTTTTGGCACCCAAGTGCCCCTTTTGAGAAAAATGTCATGATGGCACAACTTTTTGGCACCCAAGTGCCCCTTTTGAGCAAAATATCATGATGGCACGACTTTTTGACACCCAAGTGCCCCTTTTGAGCAAAATGTCATGATGGCACGACTTTTTGGCATCCAAGTGCCCCTTTTTAGAAAAATGTCGTGATGGCGCGACTTTTTGGCACCCAAGTGCCCCTTTTGAGAAAAATATTGTGAGGGTGTGAATTTTTGGCACCCAAGTGCTCCTTTTGAGAAAAATGTTGCGATGGCATGACTTTTTGGTACCCAAGTGCCCCTTTTGAGAAAATTGTCGTGATGGTGCGACTTTTTGGCACCCAAGTGCTCCTTTTGATAAAAATATTGTGATGGTGTGACTTTTTGGCACTCAAGACACCACGTCAGGTCTTAGCACTCATTGGAAATGATAGTGAGCATCATGAAAGGGGATGATCTTTAAATGTTGGCACATTTCAGAAAAGCAAAGTACTACAGACAATAAAACGGTGACCTTGAAACTCTTACATTGCATTTTTTAAGATACAGTCACACTTACCAATGGGCATAAAGTAAAATTAAAAAATCTAATTGGTCCAAATGAAAAAGGAAAAATGGTGAGTAACGGTTAATGGCGTCTCAGATGTTGGCACGCAAATTAAGACTTCAAGAAATATTCTAAAATTTACACCAAAAAAAGTATTGTCAACTAAAAACACACAACGTTAGCTTGACAGTTATTACATGACATAGTGGCACGAGCATACATTTATGTTTTCATTAACCCACCTTCCATCTTCCTTTTTACTTTCTAATGTTTCATGTGTTTTTCTTTCTGTAAAAAAATAGAGACCCGCAAAACTACCACTCAGTCTTCTGGTGTTTCCCAATTGACAAAGCACAGTAACTATGGAAACCAGTCCTACAGCTAGTTCTTCTGTACCTTCTAAGAAAAAGAGAAGCTCGAGTAAAAATGCCAACAATTTCATAGATCCAGATGCCCACATCACAGATGTGATATTAACCTGGAAAGAACCAGAATAGATACGAAGAGACATAGTTGTAAGGATGGCCAAAAATCCTTCTCCAATTGATCTAGGTGCATTCATATATAATTCTATGCTCTATTGGTATGTTTGTCCTCAGATGCATTCCTGCCCAAAATTAATCTGAGCCATGGCAAAGATGTACGACGTCAAGCACATGATAGTTAAGAATTTTAGAGAGGAAATCCTGTTTACTCTGGACCCAAAAATAGCTAGGGTTGTCTTTACCTGTAGAAGGAAGTCTACACCTCCTCCTATCTAGTTTGATCCTTATAACTTTGCTAAATATTACACCAATACCCCAAACATTAGGTCATTTCTATAGCAGAACCTAGTGGACACCCTTTCAAAGAAATCTATACCCAAGTCCTCCATTCCCCTGTCAAAGTTCAAAAACAAAGAGCTTTTTTCAATACTGGCGATGGTGGCGGGTTTGGAGGATGACACCCAAGTGTATGGATGGCAAATTGTAGTAGCTCAATGTATCTCCATTCCCCAGTTCTATGATAGGAAGCATCTGGAGCCAGTAGAGTTCTTGTATTTTTTTACTAGTCGACATACTTGGCCTAGAAATTACACATAGGCCTCTCCAAATTGCAAAATGAGGCCCTAGATGCATTCAAGTATTCTTCCTATTTGGTATGGATGTTCTTCTTCTTTCAATGCAATAATTTGGGTTCTATTTCCATCATCACCAAATATTAGAAAGGGGAACATTTACCAGTATGTGATTGGATGCCACTCCTTGCAAATACAAGTTCATACTATCATTTTAACATGGATTTTCTAAGCCTTGCCCTTAAAATCATAAATGGCCAAATACCGAGAATCCTGAGACAAATGCATGAATTTCTAAGGCATCCCAACGCAAAGGAAGGTGATTGGTTTATTCTGACATAAGGAGTGGTCATTAGACTTTACAATTCACAACTCTAAATACGGAACAGGTGCTCAAATAATGCACACCTGCCTCATGTTGCTCCAATATGAAGGAGTGACTGTGTCAAAGAAAGGAGATCATGAGCAAATCGCTCAAGTACTGAGAAATCTGAAGTTGATAGAACTTTCCCACAAGTGGAAATATGATCCAGAAGATAAATTCGCTCAAAGGCAAGCTGCTATGAATAAGGCTCCCTTCAAGCAATTTCATGCATTTGACAGACAAACTGACAAATAGGGCAGGAATAATGATGAAGACCAACTGAGGGAATGGCATGTCAAAATGATGTAGCCACTTCCTCCATGGCATGATTTTTATGAACATTTAGAGGATTGGAGCCCAGATTCAAATAAGAAGCATGAGCTCATGGAAGATAAGATCAAGAGAATGAATAAAAGGGAAGAAGGTTAGGATCACACTAAAATATTGGCATGGTGGCAAATGAGATGTCACATTAAAACGTTCACCAGGTATGATTTGAAAAATGATACAAAATTTTGTACAAGATATTATGTAAATCAAAAGAATAGTCTGAGACATCTGCAAACAAAGTCCCTTTTGGGATCGATGGTATCCCTATAAAAACACTTGAAAGTGGTGAACAATAGGAAAAGGACAAAGAAATAGCGACTAAGCAGGTGGAAGCCCCAAAGAAAAAAACAACGAGAATCCATTCCCCCCTCAGGGTCAAAAACAGAGTCTGATGACAGTAGTCCGCTTGTGTATAGGAAAAGGAAAGTAGAAACAAAGCAAGGGGGATCTCAAAAAAGAAGAAGGATAGAAACATCTTCATCAGATTTAGAATATGAAGAATCAGAGAAGGATGAACAATCTGAGGAAATTTCAATATCTAAAGTATATGAGGAAGCTGAAAAACAAACAAAAATAAAATGTAATCCTGAGAAGAATCTCGAGAAGACAAAGATCAATGAACAGAAAGGAGAACCAGCTGAGAAAATTCTTTAGAGAGAAGCACTTGGTGAATGAGAAACCATTGGTGAAGAGCAATCTAGGACAAATATAACAACAGAAATCGAGGGTATTGGTCTACAAAAAATTGTAGAAATCTACACCAAAGAATCGCAAGATAATAAAAATGCTACTCCACCAAAGGACTCAGGTATGTCTATTATTAACCTTGACACTTCTTCCTCTTCTTCTTGCTCCTAGAGAACTTCCCCTCCCCTTTCTGAGAAACAAGGCAATCCCTCATCCTCTGATCGAATTTCGAAATCACCTTCTCATAGAGCCCCCTTGCCATTCACCAAACCCCACCATCTTCACCATAAAGATAAAAGACTCCACCAATATATCCTTTTGCCCACCTAAAATCCCCTTCTAGACAGTTGAGTTCAGAAGCTGCATACACCACCACACCTTTCTCTATGTTCGTAAATTTGCTAAGCTTCCAAGAAATGCAAGTTTCTTCCCCTGCAACTAATCCCGTTGTTACCAAATTCAAAAGATTAAAAAAAGCTAATGTGAACGCGGCTACCTAGATGAAAGCACAAAGCACACAAATATCTATAGATTTAGCAAGAGTTCTATAAGGGACGATGTTGGATCCCATCAGTATGCAGCTATCTACGATGAAGATAACCCCCTAGTACAAAAGCCAAAAAAGGAGATGACTTTTGATGACTACCAGGCTGAGATCACCGAAGAAGATATAACTCAGTTACCCATGGATAATGAGTGGAAAAAAGCTCAAGATCATATGGAAACCATCTATCTAAATGCATAGTATTACAAATAAAATTTCTTTTGGGCAGAGCAAGCAAAAAAACATTTAGAAGAAGCCCTTCAACAACATAAAACCACTGAGAAAGCTCTAAAAATGAAGCTGTGAAATGGAAGGAATGGTTTGATGAAGTAGCTCCTTATAAAGAAAATACAGTGAAAGCAGAAGAGAAAATTTAGGTATTGTAGTAGCAGATTGAAGATCTAAAAAAATAGCTATCTGACAGTGTTAATAATGCTAGCGAACTGACCAAAGAAAAAGCAAGAACGATCTGAAAGAAGATGCTTCGAAAGGTCAACCAATTGGTATTAAAAGCCAGGCCTACACTAGCATACTTTCTCAAGACCTAAAACATGCTGAGTCAGGTAGATGATGAGTTTCAAACATCAATTCAGCTTCTGACTCCGAGAGTGTCAGCTACTAATAAAATCCAAGCCCTGGCAGATAGCACTCAAGCAATACCAGGATACAGAGCTCATGATGCAAATTGGTCTCAAGAAAAATTGGTCACCCAAAAATTCTCCAAGAGGTACAAGTTAGTAACAAAAGCTACCAAGGTACTTTATGAGCTAAATGGAGAAGCTAAGGCAATTACGAAGCATGTAAGTTTAGCTGAGGATTGCAAAATATCTATTTTTTGGGACAAGAACTCACAGATACTAGCCGAAGAAGAGCTAAGGGCTTCCTAGACAGAGTACCTAGAAAATAAATCAGAAATCAACAATTGGGAAGAACCGGTCCAAGAAGATTTTATATTCACTATGGCTCATAATATCACTCAGATGAATGCTTTCCTGTATGAGTTAAGTCTTAAAGCAAAATCTCTAATGTATGACAAGATTGAAGAGCTATAGTATCTATACCTTACGTTCAAGGAAAAATCTAGCACAGATGAAGAGACCTAGAAGAAATCATGCTCTGCCTATAATGATATCATTCAGGAGAAGAACAAACAAGAAAAGGAAAAACAAATAAGAGCCAAGAAGACCTCTTCTAGCAGCATGCCCGCCCAGGAAGAAAAGAAACAAGGAGTTCTAGTAGAAGCATTGCAGAGGAATGATCATTGTAAATCAAGTCCTGTTTGTTTTTTATACTTGGTATCTTTCCCCTTCCTCCCTTTTCCTTTTCCATATTTTTATTTTTCGACTCTGTTTCCCTCCAATGTTTAAATATTCTGTTCTAACATGATCTTTCAATGTTAGCAAAGTCTTGGGCGCAAGAGTCATCGGAGACAGTTTTTGCTTCCAAGCGAGTTCTATTTTATGTGTTGTATATATATATTTAGTACCTTCCCCCCTTCTTTCCCTTTTTTTCTTATATATATTATTTTCTTTTTTTGACTTCATTCCCCAATGGATAAAGGCTCTAGGTTCTAACATTCAGCTGACATAATTACCCTAGGAGGCGCCAAGAATGTTGGCCAAAATGACCACATATAGGAAAAGAAGGAAGAATCTCTCTGAATACTAGTCTAAGGTAGAAAGTCACGATGGCATGACATTTTGATGGCCATGGAGCAGCCAAAGGTGAAAAGTCGCGATGGCGTGACATTTTGATGGCCATGGAGAAGCTCAAGGCAAAAATTTTTGATGGTGCAACATTTTGATCGCCATGGAGCAGTCTAAGGCAAAAATTTGCGATGGTGCGACATTTTGATGGCCATAGAGCAGCCAAAGGCGGAAAGTCATGATGGCACGACATTTTGATGGCCATGGAGAAGCTCAAGGTGAAAAGTCATGATGGTGCAATATTTTGATGGCCATGGATCAGCTCAAGGTAGAAATTTGCGATGGTGTAACACTTTGATAAGCAAAGAACGAAACAAAGACGAAAGTCATGATGACATGACATTTTGAAGGCCACGAAGGCCATGAAGTTTGAAAGATGTGATAAAAATCTATGTAACAATAATATCCTAACCTCTTTCAGTTAGAGGCTCCATTACTCTTCAATTATCCTTGTAAACAACTTTTAGTTTTTCTGTTGCGTAAAAATCTTATATATAGAATGAGCGACTGGAACAAATGGTCGGCTCTTAGGCATTTACAAGGTTATGTACTCAACCTTTTGAAAGATAAATAAAGATTAAAGTTTTGGTTCTTTACTCACTGGTGTATAAAAAATCGTGTATGTGTTGTTCATTGCTACTTAAATCTAGTTTGAATGTAGTATGCATCGACTCTTAATTTGAATCTTCGCATCGTCATTTTGTTAAAGATCTACAATATAGCTTCACGAATTGAGTATTATTAAGAACTCACCAAGGGGTTTTAGTTTATGTGTTTGATCCTATTGTACTTTCTGCAAAAAGGCTATAATAGTTGTTGTTGTTGCTTAATCTGTACCATCTTGATTCTCTAGCATTAGCTATATTTCCCTATCTTTCTGCATTCTCCCTTTTCCCCCCTTTTCTTGAAAGAAATAAAGGAACCAGCCTCCTCTAGATATTGAGCCAGGAAGACTCTATTCTAACCTGGCCATTCAATATTGGTAAAGTGTTGGGCGCAAATATAACCAAAGGTAGATTTTGCTTCAACAGTACTTCATGTTCCTAATGCTAGTCCTAATCTCTTGTTTTATTTATGATATTACTCATATGAATAAGAAAGTAGAATTTTGGCTTGATTGTTAGGTAATTAAGACTATATAATGGATTTAAAATTATTTCTTATAGTTATTATGATGAGTTGTATCAAATGTATAAATTAGGATACAAGCCAACTCCTCCTACTTCTAATAGAAATAAATATTTTGTGTCTATGGTTGCACATGTATATGATGAGAGTTATATATGGCACCATAGGCTTGGGCATCTCAAACTATGAATCCTTGAGATACACAAGTTGTTGTCAGATGACCATTGGACTTCTACATGTTTTCCTCTAAGATATGCATGTGAGGTATGTATACTTAGGAAGAATCATAGGGAGACATTTACATAAGGGACTATAAAATAGACTACTCATCATTTAGAGATCATACACAATGATTTTTATGGATGTATGGGTACAACATCCCTTTTTGGAGATATGTACCTCCTTTTTATTGGTGATTGCTCTAGATATGTGTGATTGCATCCTATTCATTCTAAGGATAAGGTCTTAGATAGATTCAAGTTCAAGGATCCTATATAATATCAATTGGATATGAAAATAAAATTATTTAGAATATATGGCGAGGTGGGTACATAGGCAATGTCTTTCATGATTTCTTGACTCTTCATGGAATTGTATATTATATACTATTCACTATTCACCTAATAAGAATGGTGTGACTAAAAGGAAAAATATGATAATCATGGAGATGGCATGTGTATTATTTATGCTAAGGATATGGGTCACAAATTATAGGGTGATGTCATCTCTTTTGAAATATACATCATCAATAGGGTTACCAATAGAATTGTTCAAGGCATGACAACTCTTGAGAGGTTGATAGGATAAGGCCTAATGTTTCTTGATTTTTTATCTTTGGATATTTAGCAGTGGATCACATACCCAAATATATATATATAAAATAAGGCATTAAAGAGTCATATATGAATTTATGGAGTATTCAGATACCTCGAAGTCATACCACATTTATGAACTATAGTGAAATGAAGTTTTTATTTGGAAAGATGTCATGTTGATGAGGTTCTTCTAGGTGCTCCAAGTCCACTACCTAAGATTTTGGTAAAATAATATTTTGAACCCTTGAATAATTTATTCTTATCTATTTATTTAGATTTTTTGGTAGGATATATTCCCATTAGAGCATCTTCTTCATCTTCATATTTAAGTGGAGGTTAATTGCCTATATATGTGACCCCTTCATAGGCAATAGCACATGTTGCATCTTCTTTTCTAGATTTAGAGTATATTGATTTAGACACTTTAATTGAAAGTGTTTTAACTTTGCATGATGATATGAGTAATGATTTAAAACCTCACCACTATGTTACTCTCTCACCAGACAATGTGGCTTTCATAGCTCTTACCAAATATGGCTCTCACCTCTTATCTCCTTTAGTTGTTTACAAACCCTATCTCTTCTTCATAATATTCATTCCTCTTTAACACTTTGAATGTAGCTCTCTCTTCCCTCCATAGAAGCTCTAATTTCTTTCCATAATAGTTCTAACTTTTTTCCACCTTAGTTTTGATACCCCTATTAGTAAATCACCACTACTCTCACAAGTTTAATAAATCTTCCAAAATCAAAAAATATCTCAAGAAAAAGCATGAATTAATCCACAATGATGAACATAAAACTCATTGAATATTGTTGATAAACATATACTTTAAGCAATTCATAAATGCAATGCTTAATTTTTGATAACATATCACAAAGCTTTATCTTCAATATACATACATGATACTCTTCATATTCTCAAGACTCTTGACCTTTGCACTTACATAAACTCTTTATGTCCTCATACTCGTGAGATATATAATTCTTCATATTTATCTCTTGCATAATAATAAATCTCACATATTAACTCATAACTCCTCACTTATAAACACGATACTTCACTCATATAACTCATACTTACTAACATGATACCTCACACACATAACTCATACTTAATAACATGACACCTACTATAGACTCAAATATTAAACACACCCTAATATAAATTATTTACAAGGTCCTTGCATTAATATTACAAGTTAAATAATTTAATACCTCCAACAAGAAGTCCTTCATTGAGTTGGACGATGTGGTTTCTTTTAGATTTTCTATAACATTATTCATCCAATTATAGGAGTATTAAGAGGTAATTATGAGTTTTTAAAATGGTACCTAAGACCCTAATTATAGAAATAAAATCATCATTTTCACTCTAAATGAAAATTTTTCACTAGTACAAATTATAGTAAGACAACAAAAAATATCATTATAAAATTAAATTTGCTTAGGCAAGACACAAGCAACACTAATTCATTATAATTTTTAATGAATCAGGGGATGGATGATTATATTTAATGAATCATCATTTTGGTTTAGGACTTAGCTATTTTTGCTACATTTTAACCTCAAACGTTATCGACTTTCATTTGCTTGTTTTGGGGTATTATGCTTCCATTCCCTAATGACTATTGCCAAGTTGCTTGTGGTGTCAAAAGTAGTATTTCAAGCTATAGTTTCAATGATTTACAAGGATCAAAAGTGTGTTGGTAAAGTATCCTAGAGTGACGTAGTCCTTGGACTATAGATTCAAGGTAAAAAATGGTAACCATATACTGAAGACTTCACTTGGTTGGAAACACTTACAATGTTGCCCACTCTACATATAAAGGGGTCTTGATGCTTCCTAGAAGAAAGAGTGTTGTTGTAAGATCATCATATTCCTCTTGAGGTAGTTCCTTCTAAGACTAGGTATTATGCTTACCCCTTTAAAAATGTTCACTAGCCATGTTTTAATATTTAGGGTGTTAGCTTTGGCATCTGCTAGTGAGGTTTTAGCTAATTGAGATATCACTTCTTTCTATTCCTCAAGGATTTAAGTGTACTTGTCCTTAGATAAGATTATACTTTAGCCCAAAAGAGAACTTAGAAGTCCTTCCTTGATAATTTGGACGATGTGGTTCCCTATATTTTCTATAGTGTTCTTTATCCTATTATAGGAGTATCAACAAGGGGTTAAGACTTGTAAGAAATATTTTTTAATTCCACTTATAATACTTGTTTAGTAGGAAGTACCAATTCTTGTAACTACTTTGAGCCAAATTTATAAGTTTACTTCAATATTGGCATGTAGTTAACTCTAAGCAATAGGTCTAATCCCATATTTCCTATGTCTAGTTTGGCCTTAGCTAGAAGGGAGTCACACATATTTAAGGCTATAAGTATGTTCTTGCATATTTTACTTTAGTTAAGATTTAGTCCTAGAGGCCTTTGGTAATATTCATGGTTGAAGCCTTAGACCTAATCAACTCAATATCTTCTCTTAGTTCCTCTATTTTTTTAAGTAGAGATATTTCATCATCCTTTTGCTTGAATGCTTCTTCTTTATCCTTCTACCACTCAACTAGTTATTGCCTCAACTATACAACTAGTTATTTATGCTCACCTTTTCCTTTATGGTGACCATTAACTTAAATTTTAGCTTCTTTATCTCCTTCCCTTGATGCACCTTAGCATTTTCTTATTCTAGTTTTGTGTTGATTTCTTTGATTTGTTTAGCATGTATTTGGTTCTCGCTAGCTAGCCCTAAGTAGTTATAGCACATGGCTAGATTTACTTATTCAAAAAATTGGACAAGGCCAATATGTGTTACCTTTTATAGATTTAGATTGGACAACCTAGTTACATAGTTAAAATAGGCTATAGTAGGGTGGGTTAGATCAGTAACTTTAACTTTTGTAAAAAATATATTTTTTCCTCTATCTACAACATGCATTCCTAGAGTTAGCATTCCCTCCTAGACAATGAAGTCACCTATGGATATCTAACTACTAGCCTATTGTTCTTTTTATAGTTACCCTTCAACTACATTCATACTAGCTTGTTAGGGTGTAAAGACTATCTACATTAACAAATCATTCATGACAAAGATAGTATGGATAAGTATTCCAATAACTACCAAGTATTTGGTAGAACTTAACATTAACTAAGTGTCTTTCAACACTTGGGTGTCAACTCTCATGGTAAGAAATATTTATTGTGCTAGAGCATGTATATTAACAATGCTTTTAGATATTACAATGACACTTGATTAGATTATGGATGTGGGGGTGAACATGACAATAGAGAATTATGTAAAAAAATGAGAGGCTTGGGTTGACCTCATATATGAATCCTTTGTAGACGTGGTTTGTGTCATGATGAGATAAGTGGAGATTTGCATAAGTGGATGTAGTTGCAGAAGTTACAATGATGGTGAAAGGTGAAGGATTGCATGGTGATGGCAAGTAATGTAGTCACACCTATGGTAGATGGAGGTGACAATGCAATAGAATAATGGAAAGTAAAGGGGGGGAGAAAATATATGGAGGGATATAGTGTTAGCTTTTGATGTAGTATGCAATGGGAGATAGCAATCACAAGATGCAGAATAATATGAACGAAAGTAAATATGCAAGATGACTGAAATATGCTATAAATGAAAATTATGGAAATGAATACAATGTAGCTATGGAGGAAATGGACACTCCATGAATAAAGCTACTAGACTACATTGCATCCATCACCAATATATGATGATCTACACAACACTATGCTACTACCTACGAATATGCTATGAGCTTGTTATAATCTTGTTACAATGAGGTCCTTTTTATATAGGAATATAGGTTCCTTGGCCAACACTCTACCTAGTTGTACAAGGGACACCTTGCACATATATAGCTTACACATTGACACTTGTGCATTTATTACATTGCATGAAGTAACTAGATAAATTCCCCCTAAAGTAATCTAATGTCCTAAGTATGTACCAAGGTACATTTATATGACCCAAATGATGTAATATAATCTATCTCTAACACCCCCTTGTATTACATTATTTGGGTATTGAAGACTTTAGTATTTAATGTGGATCTTCTTCCATTGGATGATCTTTGGCTTGTTCCAGTTCATCATCTTCTTCTATCCAGCCACCTTTATTGTTCTCTTTATGAGTAAATTTATTTGGTTCTGATTGTTGATGATTGAATAGAGCCTAGTGCAATTGTCCTCTCATCTTCTTGATTTTGATTCTTCTATGCTTGTTTTTCTGGTGTACTAGCTCTTCATTTTCTCCAACCTGTTCCTCTAAAAATATGTTAGCATAAATTTGAAACATCACAATATCTTGTGATATTTCCATTGAGTCTAGGATATATGTATTTCCATGGATTGATCCTATTGCTTTTATTTCACCTTGATTCATGATGAGACATGTATTTATTCTATTCATATATCCAAAATTGATGATATAGTTATTTTCTACTAACTTGCTTACTGAAATGAGATTAAATGTTAATCCAAGAATGTACAATACTTTTTGTAGCAGAAGATTTGGAAATAATTTGCTTGGTGTTACACATCCATATCCATGTATAGGATAAGTTTATCTATTTACAATTCTTAGTTTGTAGCCTTTAACGACTTCAAGGTAGTAAAACCATTGTATATTTCCTATCATATGATGACTGCTTCTGAGTCAATGTACCACATGTTTTCATGCTTTACAGACAGGTTCCTATTGGAGAAAATTTTAATTCATTGTATGACATTCCTTTTCCCACTTGAATAAGTAGAATTCTTTATGGACTCTGAAGAAATGAGGTAGGGTTTTCTTTATAGTCTACCTTATGACTCTCTACTTTAGGACATATGAACCCTAATTGAAGTATATAAGCTTGATTTGATAAAACCTTTATTAATCCTTAGGTTTGTAGACTTCCTAATGTCTCCCTAGTGATGAGAGTATATATACCTAATTGAATTTTAGGTTTTGTAGAAATTTTATATCTTCTCAATGGATTTAAAACTTGATAATCTTTGGTAGATGATATTAATATCAAGTTTTATAAAATGCCTTATGACTCCTTAGTGATTTTGGAATATGATATAGTGCTTTTGTAAAATGTAGTTCAATTTTAGGTTGATTTTGTAAAGTTCTATAAATATCAAAATCAACTTTTCTAACACCTTATTACTCCTATTGAACTAAGCACTTTTCTAATTGTTGAAGAGGTTTAATGTTGGATTTCTTTTATCCCTTTTTGTAAAATTTTGAGACAAGTAAATTGCTAAATTCCAACTTTAGAAATGCTTTAATAAACCCCTTTAATATCCCTTAGGATTTGATTTTAGTGTTTCTAATTTTCAATAACCTAATTTGGTGTTGTAACCCTTATAGCTCCCAAATATAGAAAATTAGAACACAATAATATTTGCAAATATTATAAATTTGATTTTTCCAGTAGTAACCCTTATTACTCCAATATTTAATATTGCAAATATTTAATTAATTTGATATCTTAATTTCCTTTTAATTTTTTATTTCAATACGTTTGATTTCTATAAGATTCAATGTTAGTATATAATCCTTATATCTCCCAAGAATGAAATTAAACTATAATGGGAATTATTCCTTACCTTGCAACATTGATGTTCGTAATTTTTGGTACAATATTTGGGTATGAATGAAATAATGCCAATGTATTTTGCCTTGGGCACTTCAACCAATGGATAGCCTTGGAATTATCTTGGTTTTGGAACTTGAATAATGGTGCCCAAATTTTATGGCTTTTTTAATCCTTTTGACTAGAGCTTTAAATGCTCTTTCACTTTCCTCCATGTAACAATTCGGCCCTGTGTGAAGTGCTTTGAATGGATATGCACACTTCAAAATCCCTTGGTCATTAAACCCTTTTAATGAAGCAATAATCTTTGCAAATATTATAAGTGGCATGTCAGTTACACTTCATAGTTGCTTGAGGAGTAGGTGGGAGTTACTAAGCACTTGTCTTGCTCTTGTATGTAATGTATGAGACATTACAATATTCTTGGTGAGTGCTTGACTTCCTCTCCAAGATGGGTGCTCCTAGAATCTTCCAACTTTGGACAAGTGGCACTCATATGAATGTAACCTCTTCTTAATTCTTTGTAACTTCCCTTGGGTGAGTGCTTGAAGTAATCCTTTGTTTCTTGAATATTATGAATGAAGATGGTGTCTTAGGATATTTGTGCCAAGTGGCACTTTATATGTAACTCTTTGTTATAACGCTTCAAGATGAATGATATACCTCCTATTCCCTTTCGTATGCTTATTCTTTTTCTTGCTACGTTTCTTGGAGAGCAAGCAACTTATTTTTTGTAGATCATTCGATGAGGATGTTGGATGGTGCTAGATGTGATGTCCCTTAATTATATGAAGCTTCAAATGGTGGTTTTGTGGTTGTTCTTTATGATCCTATTAGTGGATGTTTTTCTCCAAGTTTGAAACCTTGGATTTTGCACCTATTCTTTATACCTTCAATGCACTGATTTTGTCCTCCTTTCCACGTTGGTTTAGATGCCTTCTTTTCTTCCTTTTTGAACCTGTTATGTGTTTCCTTCTTTGTAGATAATAATTCTCTCAAATATGATGATTTTATTTCCTTGTGTTATCCCTTGAAGGCTTGCAATTTCGATTGTCCAAAATGGAGAAGATGTGAGTCTTTTGAGAGGATCCTTTGCTATGCTCAGAGTGTGCTAGTGTCTAGATATTTCAAACTTGTATAATGTACATTTTTGGCACCTCAAACTCTGCCTTATCACCTGCATAAAATAGCTTAGAATGGTGCAATGATATGTAATAATTTTGGGATATAAAAATACCCCTTTTGCACCTTTTTGCACTCCTTAGGATTTTCTAATTTTATGGTAGATTTTTGGAGATGATATTCTGAATATGCGACTCTCCTTTTTTGTTGGATTTAAACCCAAATTATAGTGCTTTGAATCTTAGATTCACCAAGTCTCAATTTGAGGTAATCCTTACTGATTTTTTGTGGCTATTTTCTTCTCCAAAACTTGGAGGATTGAGCTAATTTTGGTGGCTTCCTTTGGCCACTAAAATTTGCAGATTTTGGTGCACTACTGGTGTATTTTTTTTGGTAACTAATTTTTTTTATTAAAATAGGTTTTGAAAGGAACCCGAAAACCTTGATACAACGACAACAAAAACTACAAAGGGCGAGAACTAGAAAAACAAGGGAAGCATGCATCATCTAAAACAATAAAGCAGAGACTGAACACCCTTAAAACATCAAGGCTAATGAAAAAATGTAAAATAGGGTATGTCTTGCACCACACCCTCAAGCTTATCCCTCTATTTTCTAGCTACACAACATCCTCTGGAGCATCCTCTACTTTGACCTTACGGCTAAATTTCTCCTTACTTCTATCAAACTTAGATTTTATGAGGCCCAAAGGGCCTTCCCTAGGAACCCCAACAAATGATTCATGAAATAAAATTATGTTCATAGCATTTCTCATCTCCTTCAAGGAAGATAGAAGCTCCTCATTATGGGATATGGTAGTGGAAATGGCATTAATCACCAGATTTTGGAGCATAGTGGTGGACTAGACATTGCCCTCATCATTCCATAGTATCTCTGGATAATCAGACTAACTCTTGCACATATTTTTCTAAGGTGAATGGATTGTCTTATCACATTCACTAGTTCTTCAACCTTAATATTCTTCCCCTTGGAGGACTCTGTATCCTTGCTTGTCTCCTTAGATTTCTATTTTCTAGATGACAAGGTTGAAATAGGGGTCTTCACAGGGGTAGTCACAGTATTGTTCTCAAATATCATGGGAGGACTAGTGTTGCTTTTCGGGTTATCCTCAGGGATTACAGGGTCAACAATGGGAAAAATTGGGTTATGCATCAAAATGTAACTAACAATGATTTTGAACAGGCCTTGGTGAGATGGAAGGGTTTTGATCTTTTTATTTCTATAATTTTCAATGGAATAATTCATAGACCTAAAGAGAAACTCAAGGATATTGATGATATTTATATCATGAAAATGATTGACAAAGATTAGGTAGAATTTGCACAACACATTTTCTAGATCATCTACAATGATAAACATCATGATAGGTTTCATTACATGGTTCCAAGGGGAAGGTAAGTTAGACCTAAGCATACCTATCTTGGCCAACTTGAGCATATTTGCTTTGTCAAAAAATTCCTTCAGCTCTACTTTCTAGTTGTGTTTTTTCCTTCTTATTGGTCTCCAAGTCGCAGGAAAACCAGTAATCTCCACCAGCAACTGAGTATCCACCACATAATCCTTATGACACACAGTTATCTTACCCTCATCCCAGTTGTAAATAAAATCCATTGTGATGTCATAGTTATTCTCCAAGAAATTTTTCAAAAATGGAAGATAGCCTCTTTCCTCCAAAATAGCTTCAACCATTGAATCTACTTCCAAGCTCTCTAGCTCCACAAAACTCATGATTTGGCAATAGAATCACCTGTGTGGAAATAAAAAATACCAGGTGAAATCAAACAAAACATGGATGATTGTAAAGGGTCAACTAAAAATCCGCAAAGGGGCACACAAGTTTTGGGTAAAGAAGAAAGGATTTAAAAACTTTTCCTCAAGAAGAAAAAGCATCATGATGGGAAACCCAGGGCTTCTAGAAAATAAAGAGATTTCAAGAAATATAGAATGGCACACGATTCCATGAAGAGCAAAAAAAAATTCCCAATTGAAATCTCACATCTCGGTGCTGTGGGCCATTGAGAAACTAAAGAGGGATGTGGTGGTTAGAGGCATAAATGGGAAGCATAATGGATATGCTGGGAAATATGTGAAGATGATTTTTCTTGATGTGAGCACTTGAAATATCACGAGGGTTAAGATACCAATGGAAATCCTAGAAATACGCTCCTTGGAACCATGAAAAGATAGGCTCATGGTATGACACCAACATTTGGAAAGGACACTAATAGCTCTTATGGATTTGAACTTAAGGAAACCAACTAAAGCGGCTGATGTTGTCACGGGATAGGATAAGGGAGTTTCTAACGAGACTATTATCATTAGTAAGTATATGAAATATGATTAAGGAACCTATGATAGGCCAAGAAAAATTGGGAATAGTATCTAAGATCAAAATAGACTTGGCCATTGGGATTGTGATGAAAGGAATATTTGTCCCTATTGATCGCATTGGAAATTTTTTGGGGAAAGGTGTTAGACCAATACGTTAAACCATTAATATTGGTCCCAAAATTAGCAAGCTCATCAACCACCTTATTTGCTTCCCTGAAGGCATGTTGAATGATGGGCTCTCTCATGTGAGCAATAATTTTCCTAGCTTCATCCACACAACCTTTGACTTTCCATGAGGGGTTTTTATTATTCTTTAGGTAATTTATGATATTCAGGGAATCACCCTCAATGATCAGTCGGTTTGAACTTTTTGAAATCAGATTCAAACCTCTCCAAAGGAACCCTGGCTTCAACAAAGTTGTTGGATTGAAAAATAAGGTGTTCAGTATAAGCAAAAATGGCATTCCCATTATGGTCTCTAAGACACTTTGATGCTAATTTGATTTTGTGCCCTTCTCAAGAACACAAACACTAAGATTTTTGAGAGTAATATAGTAATACAAATGAACCCACTAATATTTCACTTTTAATGCACTAAAAATCTCATATTATCACTCCAATAAACTCTTAAAATAACTTATAAGTGCACTTAATCAATTTACTGCAACTAATCAAGAGTAATCTAAAATGAATCTTCAAGAGTTATTCTGTAATTTCACTACAAACAAAGTTATAGGAACTAGTCTTGTTTTTCTTTCCAAAGTAGATATTTGGTAGCTGATAGATAGTTGTAATTTTATAATCTAATAAACTCCAAAGCTAATGTGCAAATGAATATTAAAAGAAACTTTTCCCTTTTTGCACTAATGGTTTCTTTAGACACTTTGATGCTAATATGATTTTGTGCCCTTCTCAAGAACACAAACACTAAGCTTTTTGAGAGTAATATAGTAATGCAAATGAACCCACTAATATTTCACTTTTAATGCACTAACAATATCATCTTATCACTCCAATCAACTCTCAAAATAACTTATAAGTGCACTTAATCAATTTACTACAACTAATCAAAAATAATATGAAATGAATCTTCAAGAGTGATTCTGCAATTTCACTACAAACAAAGTTGTAGGAACTAGTCTTGTTTTTCTTTCCAAAGTACATATTTTGTAGTTGATAGATAGTTGTAATTTTGTAATCTAATCAACTCCAAATCTAATGTGCAAATGAATCTTAAAAGAAACTTTTCTCTTTTTGCACTTTTTAATATTGTAATTCAATTTTCCTCTTTTGCAACTCTAATACAATAAAAGATGCTTTAACAAATCTGATAAGTAAGCCAATTAATGAATCTACTTGCACCAATATTTGCTTACCTTTTTTGAAATCTTTTATAGCTCTTTTGTAGCTTCTATAGAGGATGTAGATCTTGGTGTCTAAGATCACCAAGTTGCTGCTTTCAATAGGATCTCGCTGCTTAGTTTCTTCACCAAAAAGTGATCTCAAAATTTCTTTTACGAGCCTAGGTTTTGGTGATTTGATCCTTCAAGCAATTTTCTCCTTTTATAGTAAATTTGGATAAGTATCTATCTCTAAAATGATGTCTTCTTTTTATGAGAGGGAATCTTCAAATCTATCATATTTTGCAGGCTTCTCCTGTCTTCAAGTCTTCTTGTTGAATTTTGACTTTAAGCAAGATTTTCTTATCAAGATTCTGAATATCTTGAGGTCTTCTAAGATTTGGTAGTGAATTTCTCCAATGATTTATCCTAGAAACTCCTTTGATAGTTTCTTCAATAAGGCTCTCCAAGCCTTTTACTTGATGCTCGTTGAGACCTAAACAAGGTCTTTGATATTGTAGCTTCTTTTGGTCTTCCTTAAGATCTTTTTTTCAACCTTCTACTTTTGGAAGTGTTGGTGGTGAGATCTTCTTCTGGATATCTAATTATGTTGCTTCTGGATTCGAGTAGGACTCTCCTAGTCCTTCTTCCTCTTCAATAATAGAATTTATTCAATGAGTTCTTCTCCTGATATCTTTAGCTTCAATTTTTCTTCAGGTGTTGGACTGATTCTGAATAAGATACTCTTCCTAACTTTCTTGTAGGAATTTTCTCAACTCATTGAATCTCCTTTCCTTACAATAAAGTATTAGAAAAAAAATCTCAATCTGCTTCTAAATTAGATACTCTCTTTTGGAGTCTTCTTTAGAATCAAGGTTTATGTGGCATTTTCTTCTAGAACAAGGCTTCTCTAGTCTTTTCTTCTAGATCAAGGCTTCTATGGCATTTTCTTCTTCTATAAAGTTTTCAATCTAGAAATGGAGATCTCTAGTCTCCTAACTTCACCATGACTCTTCTCTAGAATTCTTCTTCTATAGTATTCTCTTCTTGCACAAGGAACTAATCTCTACACTATGAAGGCACATCGACCTTTAGGCAATGAAGTTGAAATCTCCTAGATTTCTATTGTAGGAGGTTTCCCAATCATATAATAATTAATTTTTTACAACAAAAGAAACTTTGGGCAATAGTTAACAAATTCTAGATATCTTGAATGATCTTCACTAATTGATTTGTCAATCTAGTGGATTGAATGTTGAATCCTAGTCTTCAAAAAAATTTCTTGCAACTCTATGGAAAGACTCTAGCCAAATGTAATCTCAGTATTTTTGGAACTGAGATTTTTTTCAGTCCTCACTTGTGGCTCTCCTTAATTCTACCACCTAGACTCTTTTGAGAGTTTTTGACAATGGTTGGTACAAAGGCACATGAAGTTGACAAAAAAACTTAGGCTTAATGATAATGGTGGTTTTCCTATCGATCTACTGTGGCTAGATATACCATGGCTCTGATACCACTGTTAGCTTTTGATGCAGTATGCAATGGGAGATAGTAATCACAATATGCAGAATAATGTAAAATAAAGTAAATCTGTGAGATGACTAAAATATGCTATAAATAGAAATTATGGAAATGAATACAATGTAGATATGGAGGAAATGAACACTCCATGAATAAATCTACTGGACTACATTGCATCCATCATCAATATATGGTGATCTACACAGCACTATGCTACTACCTACAAATATGCTATGAGCTTGTTATAAGCTTTTTATAATGAGGATATTTTTATAGAGGACGATCGGTTTTTTGGCCAAAACTCTACCTAGTTGTACAAGGGACACCTTGCACATATATAGCTTACAAATTGACACTTTTTCATTTATTGCATTGCATGAAGTAACTAGATAACTTCCCCCTAAAGTAATCTAATGTCCTAAGTATGTACCTAGGAAGGTACATTTACATAATCCAAATGATGTAATATACTCTATATCTAACAGATAGTAGAGATGGTAGAACATAGAATAAAAAAGAAATAGTGGCAAAAATAGTTGCAATCACTTTTTTACCTCAAAAATGGTAGCTACCACATGTACCACTTCTTCATTGGCAAAAATATCTAGGGTACTATCATTGATGATGTTTTATCCTTCTTTCATTCCCAATCCAATGCCTCCATTAACTTCCACACTCTTGCTTCCAATAGAACTATATGCTTATATTTATTGCTTCCTCTTAATGGGAAGTTCCAAATATTAACTCATTTATCTAACCTCTAATGTAAGCTTCTTCTAACACCTTTACCACTAACTTAGTGTTAGAAGATATTATTTTTTGGTTGGTTGACACCTTAATGGGAGGCTCTTATGCTTGCTATTGTTCTTGATTCATCTTGATATTTACTTGTGAGCATTGTTCATCCATGGTTAGCAAAAATTGATTATCAAAAGGCCCTTTCATTGGTTATGACTTAGTCTTTAGTTCAAAATCCTTTGTCTCATACCACATTCTCATGCTAGTAGCCACCTTCTCTAAGCTCCAATTGTGATTAGAACCTATCAATATATCTATGGTTTGGTGATTTATGTAAGTGTCAAGGTCATAGTTGAGTTAGATTCCCTTGACTTTCTTAGCCAATATTTTACTATAGAAGTGAAACCAAGGAAAGGGTTGGTCCATAAGGGATCTTATCTATTCTTCTTGGTACCCTTCTTTTCTAGATTTTCCTCTACATATTCACTCAAGTTGCTTTATTTCTAGAGTGTAATCCTATTATCATGGATGTATATGGTCTAAATATTCCTCCTAAGAACATTCCTATGAATCTAGAATCAACTCATAGATTCATTAATCCTTGATTATGGTGAGGCCATAATTTTTCAATTTCTAGCCAATATATTTAGCACAACCTATCACTATTCAAGTTAGGTTCATGTAGTTATTGTATTGGTTAAATAAACTCACTTTTTTTACCTTTTCTAAAGGTATTATTAATTAGATCTAGCTATCACACCACCTCCAGTGTAAAGACATAGACTAAGGTGCATACTAGGAGTTTGAATGCTTCTTTCAAGAAGCAATACAATAATATGAATTAAGAGTATATTTCCAAGTAGAAATATCCAATTTTATTCCCCTTTTCCTACACCAAATCCCTATAGGATGGAGATAAGCTAGGTAAATTTCCTTCCTACCTATCAATGATAAATTTATATACCTATATATTAAAATTATATGAGGTCTAATAGTCAAATCAAAGAAAATATGTTACTCTAAATACTAGGAGGAATTTTCCTACTAAGTCAACCTTGTCTAATTTTATATTTTGGGAACCACTCATTTCTTTGATCGATGATTAGCCAAACTAGATATGAAGTGAAACTGAATATCCTAGAATTCTCAAATGGGCTACTTATCAATCGATTTTTTTAGTTAGAAATGTAGCATAGTCAAGTAATTAGGAGTACTTGGCTATCTCCATGATGACATGTAGCATACCCAAGTGCTCTTTCCTTATGAGTTGATTTATCTTAGACCTTATTAGAAAGGCAATCGCTAATAGTGTTCTTTATGCATCCTCTTTGAATTATCCTATGTTCAATAGTAGTCTCAATCCTTTAGTTTCCCTAGAGTTATTCATTTACCAAGATAGGAATATCTCCCATGTAGACTGATCTTTAATATCAATAGGATGTCTAGTTGTTGTTTTCATATGGTACTTACATCATGCTCTAATATATTGTGGTGTGATATTGATAAGATAAGCATCAAGTATTGATGGGATAATGACTTTGGTGTCCTTGTTTAATATACGAGCATAGGCATGTACTAACTTTGGATATTCCCATACCCTTAATACCAAGAATTGATCCACCTTAGAACTCCATAGTCTGGAAACTCACTACAAGTTTCTAGAATTGATCTCATACCTCCTTAAGACATCTTTTATAGAATATTTAGGGGTAAACCTAACATCTGGGTATTCAAAACCATCATATATGGTCTATAATGTCTTATACCCATTATTCCTCTTTTTAGCTTGCTTGGGCTTTGAAGTGATGACACTCTTCCCCCTAGCCTTTGAAGATTCTCTAACTTCTAATCTACCAAAGGTAGACAGTTTTCTTAGAGGGATGTGACCCTATTATTCCACTACTCAGCCTTCTTTCCCCATAGCCAACCCTTGTATTTTCTCTTGATTGGTTGGTACTAGCTTACTTAGGGTTCATCCTATATTTTTTGGTAGAATTGGTTGTCTTTGAAGGTTGAAAATTCTTAATTTTTTGGTGAATTACTACTTTGTGTCATTGAATAATTATAACAATCAAGATATAACCACCAGAAGGGACGATATTGATAAATCACTAATTTCTTGAAATTGAGATATGATGGCAAATTGAGGAAAGTGATAGAAAAGAAGAGAAAAATAAACTTAATGAGAAACATGGATTGAGGCTTATGTTGGATCATTAAATAACGTGATGATTTTAAAAATTTGAGGTGTGGATGACATGGCAAAAAAAATGGAAAGAGGAATCTCAGGTTATAGTGAAGCATGGGTGACTTTCAAAGATTTTTCATTATTGAGATTAGACCTAGGAGGGTTTTCAAACCAAAGGATTACTAGGGCCTAATACTTGTATGAAGAACAAAGAAAATACCCTAATTGAGTAACAAAAAGAGAATTTCTATACCTATCAATTAGTAGTAGAGCCATTAGAGAGTTGGAAAAGGTAAAATTTAGTGGTTCACACTAAAGGTCCTTTTCCTTGACGTGAATCAAGGAAAATCCTTCTTTCTTACTATTAGGGTTCAATTTCAATGGTGTTATGGTTCTCATTTACTCTGGTAAAGTAATTATTTTATTTAATATTGATGTTTAATTACAATAGGTTTCTTTGACATATTAGGATAACAATTTTATAAGATTCAATGATAGTTTGGATATCAGTTCTACATTTTTATGAAAAAACTATTTCAAGCTTTAAATGTGTAGGATATAATGGAATGATTCTCTTTTTCTTCCCTCAATTTATAGTTGTTGTTAGCCTACCTTCATGCATGAGAAGTTATTAGCCCTTAGTATGATTAAATTCATGCACACATGTTAAGCGATTTGTTGAAGTCACTAGTAACAAATGTAATTTGTCTTTCTTCCTTTCTTTACACACCATGTTTTAGGCATGTGTTAGCATGACATCACATTGTCTAAAAAATCATATCAATCATCGACAAATAATTACCTTAGGAGTATAAATAGACAATTTTCTTTGTTAATGGTGAATCATTGGATATGATAAATTATTGAATTGGTGGTAGACATTTGGTAGAAGTCAAGTGATGTTAGCATGACACCACTTCACTTATCAATGAATCTTGATTCATTTAATGAATTGGTGTGTCATATACTTAGAGAAATCATAGCTTATTTTACTTTATCATTTAGAACCCCATTAATTATCAGCTTGTTCCTTTCAAAAATAAAATTTCAGGGGAAGAGGACTAGGTGTCTCTTTCAAGGTTTTAACCTAGTAAATAAAATAAAATATTTTTTTGTATGGTTAAGAAAGAGAAAAAACACAAATGGGAAAGAAGGTAAATCATTAGGTGTAAGTGTTACCTATTAATTGAGATGGAAAACTCCTTTCCATCCATTGTGACTATTCTATAGGATTTAGGTACCTAAACTTTAAATTTTTAGTAGGGTCTACTCTAGAACAAATTAAATTTGTTGTGTTTCTAGGCTTAATTCTATATTTTCCCCAATTAATCACTAGATCACCTTCCTTGAATTAGAAATTTGTAACCCTCTTATAAAACCACCTTTTTATCCTTTGTTGGTGGTGCACAAATTTTTGGAATAATTTTTCTCTTTATTCCTCCACCTACAACAAAGCAATGAGGTGGGCTTGTAGTGGTGGGATATTTGTGTCTTTCAATTGTAGTTGTTGAGATGTTTGGAGTGAAGGGAGATTTAATTTTATGGGTAGTATTTCTTCTTTCCCAAATATTAAACTATTCAAAGAACTTCCAATAGAAGCCTTAAGGGTGACCTTATTTATCTATATTTCTCTCCTAAGCTTGATGTGCCAATCTCTCTCAGACTCAAAAATTACCCTATTTACATTTATATCATGTTCTCATTAGTGTACTTTGCTAAGTTGTTCCCTAAGGGTAGTAGTTTAATTTTTTTTTCAAAATTAACCCATACTAAAATATACATTGAAGTATATTTACCCCCATAAAGGGGATGGTGTTGAACATGATGATCACATATGGTGCTTCAAACCAAGTCATAATATTATCCAATAGTTGGATGATAGCATATTGATTTGCAACTTTGATTAGGACAACCTCCACACATATAAGTAATAAATAGTTGTTAACATCTAATTATTTTGTAAACTAGACATTAGGTTGCTTTTGTCAAGAAAATCCAATCACTACTATTGAAATATTTTTGTAACCATAATGGTTCAAAAGAACAAGGAATTTCTTTCTCCAATTTTTATAGAGGTGACATACATTATAATTATTCATCGTTTGGAAGCAATAAATAAATATGGTTGGCCAATAATAACCTATCCTTTAAAATTTTGTCTTTTGTCATTTGGGTAAAGTAGTGACCTACTTTGTCATGGTGCTCCTTCAAGAGGTTCATGACTCTTTCTTTCTTTGCACATCTCAAAAACATTCCATTGTATCCTCTTCTAAAAATATATTGTTTATCCACACATAGTCTATATTTTTACACTTGAACATGTTCTTTTGCTTCATACTTATCTCTCTAGGCAATTGAACTGACAATATGTATCTTTTAATATCTCCTAACCATCCATCTAGATTACCTCATCTAGTCCTTATATAAATGTTACTTGTTCACCAAAACAAGCCATTGCCAAGTTTTTACGCAAGGATTTTCCTTTAACAAACTTAGTAAGCTTGATTTCTATGTCAAATTATTGGATCTTGTTGGCCCATCCTACCATTTCCTTTCCATGCAAGACTGTTCACCTAATATTTGAATGCACCACAAAGATAGAGATCTTACTGTAGAATAGATAGTATCTAAATTTTCTTAATGCCTTCATCATGGCTAATACTTATTTTTCAACTCAAGTGTACTTATTTTCATAGTTGTGAAGTGCATAACCCATAAATGAGATGGGATGTTCTTGTTCCTCATCATCCATTTGAATCAATATTGTGGTCACACTCTCATAAATCCCAAAGATATAGAAACAAAAGTCTTTTGAAAAATCATGGTTGATTAGAATGTGAGCCTTGGTGATAACCTCTTTAATCTCTTGAAATGTTTTTTTAAGTTATTCAATACATACAAAAGAGGCATCCTTCATTAATATCTTTGTTATGGGCCTAAAAAGTGGTATAAAGTTGGTGAAGAATCTCAAGGTAAATTGAATCTGGTCCAAAATAGATCTGATACCTTTGACTAATGATGGTGAGGGTAAATCCTGAATAGAATTTATGTGATCTAGGTCAATGGTCTATCCATCCTTATATACCACATGAACTTAAAAAAATTCTTCTTGCACAAAGAAGATTGATTTCTTCGGGTTCAATGATATATTGAAGTATTTGCATCTTTCAAACATGGCCTCTAAATACTCTATATATTTTTCCCTTTCCTTACCAAAATTATTTCATCTAGTATACCTAAAAATGCAATGTACATTACCCTTTGTAAAGTGTCACCAACATTTAATAAATCAAACTTCATCCTCTAGTATATGAATGTCCCCCACTTGGCTATAAAGGTTATCTTGTATTGATTATCATATTTTACCCAAATTTTGTTATATCTTGGGAACCCATCTAGTAGAGATATCATTTGTGACCTCATGACTTTTTGAGGGATTTGGTCCATGGAAAAGAGTGGGTAATGATCCTTTAGGAAATATTTGTTTAGATTTTAAAAATCAAAACACAACCTTATATCTCCATTTTCTTTCTTACCAATACCAATTTGGCTACCTAGGCAGAATGGTTGATAGAGAAAATAATTTGATTTTGTAATAATTTGAGGAGTTTCTTCTTCATTATAACTTTAATCTTTGGGTTTATGGGATTTTGCTTTTTCTAAAAATATTTTGTTCATGGCTTGATGTCTATGGTGTACTCAATAATTCTCTAGTCATATATCTTTAATTCCTTGTAGCTCTAAGCAATCACATTGTTGTATTTGCTACAAAATTCCTTGAATATGGGAGCCTCTTCTTTAGTACACATATTTTCTATTAGGATATTCTTACCTTTGATCACTTGTATTAGGCAATATGATGAAGGATTTTTCTTTATGCTATATTTCCTAGCATTGTCATTAGGTTTGAGAAAGCATTCCAATATGATTAATCCTTTTGAAAAGTAGTTAGTATTTAGTTGGATCACTCCATATTTAATGTCATAACAATTTTCATTATGGTATTTAATATACTAAGCTTCCCTAATGAGAAATTCCACTATTTTCTCATCATTGTTAAATTATTTCCAATGATCTAACTTATCCTATATTGTTGTTCAAAATACCATATCCAATTCTTTTGGTCTACTTCACAAGTATTTAGGGTCAAATATTACTTCTTGGCAATAGAATTTTAGTTATTGATCCTTGGCAGCACAGGTTGAATTAACATGATTGACCACTAACTTAAAGTCATCAAATTTTCAACTTTCTAGCTCATATTTTCTTAGTCTTCCATAGGCATATGCATAAAACCTTATACTTTACCACATAATTTGTGTAGTTGAATAGGATCCAACACTATTATTTATATTTTTATCTTGTATATTATTAATTTGAACCTTGGATCTTGCTCCATTCCTAGTTCTCGACCCATCAAACTAGATGGTCCAAGTTTGGTTTATCTCTAAAGAGTATTTGTGGGTCAAGGTGAGGATTTTCTTAGATTCCTTTAGGACCAAGTAGTTCACTGGACCTATTTATTCATACAATCCTTCTTCCTCTTGATCATACTCATTCTACAACATCCAAATGATCATGTCTATTTTGGAAGTCATGTCCTTTTTGGTTTGTTCATCCTCTATGAAATCAAGAAGTTTATTTCAATTAACTACCTCATCATAGTTTAATTTATACAAGAGGTAAATACTTGAAGGATTATACTTGATTTTAATAATTTTTCCATTGTTAAGAACTTTCATATGAGCCTAGTCCATTATGAGATGACCATTTTCTAACCAATTCTTTATCCACTCTTTCTAGAATAACATTTCAATGTAGGGGTAAGTCAACCACGATCACTTATTGGATTCCTATCAAATATAAGTGGATTTTACAATACATTCAAACATGTCCATAATGTTCACTTATGTGCCATTCATCTAGATAGGACTACTAGCAATTGTTGTATATGATAACTTTCTTTTATCACACATAATTTTGGGCATCATGGTGACTATTGCTCCTAAGCCAACAACACAACATCACAATATGTAGTTCTCGGTCTTAAATGTGATAAGGAGTGGATATGGATTCATTATATTTGGTTTTGAGGTGTTGAGCACATCTATGAAATTTTTAAGTATATCCTTAGGATCTTGTACCATTAGGTTTTATCGTATGGATACATTAGGTTGATTATTGATAATAGGATTGCTCTTTTTTACATACCTCCTCTCTTGCTCTTTTAGGACTTCTTGAAGCAAGTCTTATTTTTTAGGTAAGGCTAATTCCTCCAACATGCTCACTTTGACCAAGGTCTTCTTGTGCTCCTTAGAAATATAAAACTTGATTCCAACTAGATTTCCCTCATTTCTTAAGGTAGATTTTTTTATTGGTATACTACCACCAATCTTCCCATATTAATTAACGAAAGGTATTTAAGTTCCTTTTAGTTTCCCTTTGTAATTCTTGCTCTTTCAAGGATGTCTCCTTGATCCCTAGTTAATTTTGGATTAGCTTGGGATCCATCATTTTCAACCTTTGTTGGTCATGAATTCACACTAGGTTCATTCTTTCTATCCCTAGTTGATTGTGTGATTGTGCCAACTACCTTAGAATGAGGTGTTCACATCTATTTCTTGGGTGATGGAGCATAATGATTCACTAGAGACCTCTTAGACTATATATGTTTGTGCAAAGGTTTGTTAGATTGTACCTTTATGTCTAAAACAATAGGACCCTTATCCCTTTTCTAGAGAAGAGGCCTTCCCCTTCAAAGGATGGTTGTGCTTGTATTGGGATTGGGTAGTTTAGGTGGTTCAATTGGATTATTTAGTTGTCTTGATTAATCTTTTGTGGCCTTCATTTTTTCTCTTGTCATAACCCCATGTTGATGGTTATATAGAATTATATATTTATCCATAATCTAACCTTCCTCAACAACATCAAAGTTTGCAAGGATTACATTTCAAAGGTTGAACAAGTTGGAAATCCATTACTAGACCACTCTTATGGAATATTTTGTACCTTAAATTAAATATAAATTTTGGTTAGGAGGAGGATGAATATTCATTGCCTAGTTCATCACCTTTTCTTATTATGCTTGGTGTTGTTTATTGTATATTAATATTTAAGTATTTCTAGTTGTTGTTGTGTAAAACAATGGGTTATGTCCAACATTGTAGACCAAGTGCCACAAGGTGTTCATATCAATGTTTGTTTTGACCATGTTATTTTGCATCTAGTCAATCTTATTAGCTTGGATTAAATTTTATTTAGGAACCTGATCCTTAGTGAGGTAGGGAATTGTTTTATTTTGACTGTCGCTTATCAATATTGTTTTAGTTAAAAATGTATTTCATCATGTATAACATTTCTTTCATCTCAAGATTCTACTTCTTAAATAAAATATTATAATCATCAATACTCTGAGGAGAAAAGGGTCAAGTTAGTGGTTGTAGCAAAATGTAATGGTGGATGATAAATTCTAACACAAATAGGTGACTATATATGGGAAATTTGGGTAGGTGGATGCACCAAGTTGGACTTACAAACTAGAAACTAAATTTAATATGGATGGAGATACCGATGGTAATTGATTAGTAATGTAGTTTACGTAAGTAGCATAAGCTATAGGTGGAGCAAGTGGTAACTTCCTAACTCTAATAAACACATATTTGGTTTAAGCTACTTTTTCAATGGCTCCTAATAGTGTACGAGGGTTATTATTGCAAACCATATGGGCCAAGTTAGATTGTAAAACTTTGATGTACTATGGTAGAGCTTAATTATCTAATAGATGAACATTTAGAGGTATAAGGTACAATTTTTGATAAACCTTGTATTATAATAATGGATATTCTCTTAGAGATGCTTTGTATCACATTAGGTTAAAAAGAACTAAATACCTATTTTAGAGGTTGTCAAACCTCCCTATAAATGGTTCAACTATCAAAATCCAATTTAGTATAGAATTGTTGAGTAGGATCTAATACTAGATAGGAACTTTATCCCTTAAAAAGTATATGAAAAATAGAACCATTATGTCTCCTTCCTAGATCCTATGCATTGAATTCAAAATGGAAAATTTATTCAAGTGATCCAAGGCAGTTTTGTTCCTATTACCATAAAAACTAGGTAAGGCCTTCATGCAAGAAACAAGAATGGGAGAATAGATCATCAAGTTTAGGAGTCCTTATTAGGTCCAGTATAATAATCATTGTTGCACCCAAACGATATTGGGCTTGATAGTTTTATAATAGGTATGAATACACTTGTTGATTTGGAGTAGTGTACCTTTTATTTTATTGCACATAAGGTACTATCTATTGTTGCTAATTCTTCCCTATTGCTAGAAGAGGGTTGGGTGCACCTTAATTGAATGGGTTATAATTTGAGGGGGATGGTTTGGAGGTATTTGATAGCAAATACCTTCAAGAATATATTGATGCATCTTGTAATGACTAAGAGGAGGTGGAATATTTTGAGCAAAAATACCTCTTGAAAACTAGAGTAATTTTTAGGCTCTCGTTTGTGGATTTATGCTAAAACATTTTTGAGCCATGTTAAAATTAGTTGGGGGTTTGGTGCAAGTATATTCTCTCCCCTTAAGGAGAATTTTGGATTCAATAAGTTTTCTAAGGTTTTCTAATAGGAAAAATTAAGGAAACATTAAGACACCTAACTAGCTAATATATATAGAAGAGGTCCAGTGGTCCCACAAGGATATTAAATTCAAGCCACAATAGGGGTAGTCATGGGATTGGATACGACAATTTGTTATTATCTCATGTTTAACACATTGTGGGAATAAGCTTATGAAATATTAACAACTATTAGACTACTGGATCCAAATTCTATTTTTGATTCATTATTAGAATGACACATTTATGGTAGATAAGACCAAAGTTGAGGAAACAATGTTGTTCAAATATACAAACATGTAGGAAGTGGGCATTATAGTGCTCATTTGATTGGATGTATTTTGAAATTTTTGGTTTATATTGGATGCAAGGTTGTCAATGATTGGGATTGTAGACATGTCAAATCCTAAACCAACTACTAAACAAATAATTGGCATCGATGTCCAATTGGTGGCTGGTTGGGTAGAGATAATTCTCCTAAAAAATTTATTGTAATTGTAGACACCCAAAAGTCACACATTTACACTTCTCTCATCATCACGATCAATCAATTTGTAAAACCCATTAAAATTGCATAGATAGGCTAAAAACACTATTCATTAATCAAAATTATTATTCATCATCCTTAGCCCCCTTGGGCTAGCTAAGCTCCTTCCTACGCTTAACTCTATGTCCTCATGTGACCTCATTCATAACTCAACTAAGGTTGAACTCTCCACCATGGTCAAAAAGTACTTTATGGTCAAAAGTCAACATTTTTGGTCAAAGTATGCTTTATGGCTAAACACATGCTTAATTAGATCTAATATTGATTTAAGCTAAGTCTGCTACCTCACCTAATCTACTTTGACTAGCCTAGCCTAGCCTTGCCACCTCTCACCCAGATATTTCTCCACATCACATTCCCGTGGGTTATAAATAAGAAATGGAGATTTTTGCACATAAAAAGTAATTTAAAATTAAAAGATATTTCCAAAAAGGTTCCAATAAATGCCAAATGAATACTTTTATCTAGGTCATCATGACTTGTATATGGGTGAGATATTCTGTCACCCAATCTTATTTATGAGATAGGACACCTCAAGGGGATACCTCGTAGGTGGACACCTCACCACACACACCTCATAGGGGACACCTCATCCCCTCCCCTCACCTTGGCCAATTTTATAAGTAGAAGTACATTTCCACCATTTTAAAGAGATCAATTTTAGCTTATAGAAAAGCTGCAAAAATCGCTCTAGACATAGCATCCATCACACATCCATCATACTCATATTGCAATAGTAGCTTAGTCATTTTCATGATATTCCTTACGATCTAGATAGGTTATCATCATCAAAGATAAAATCTGAAGGTGACCCACCGAATTCCCCAATGAGCAATCACATTAGAAAGATCCAAAAACCACAACTTGCAAGTTTGGCTAGAAAAATATAGGTTCACACCCCCTGTGAGAACCTCCTGGTTCAAACCAGGTTCACACCCCCTATTCAAACCTCTGCTACAATAAGATAGAATCACCCAGATAAGTAAGTATGTTCTAGTTTAGTGTTTTATCTTGTTTTTAGCAAGTTATTTCATGTTTTGAGTTAATTCAAGAGTCTTTTTGTCTTCATAAACACGACGTTTGACTAAGGTAGGCCCCTTCATGTACTAATAATATTTTGCAAGTCTAACAGGTACAAAGAACACATCAAACCAACGGTGGACCATGCGTAAGAAGCGAACATCCAAAAGAGAGATCTTGTTGTCTTTGGAACACATCTAAGAGGGTTTCCTTCGGGAAGACCCATTGTAGCCTTCAAGGCAAGGATTGTAAAGGGGATTTCACTTTGTAACCTCTTTATTATCTTAATATCATAGTGGATCACTATGGTTTTTGAATGAAGAATTGTAGTGTAATTGTCTCTTTTGCTTGGTTGCATTCTAGCACACTCGGTAGGACCCCCACCAAGCACTAGCATAATCGTCACTTTTTTTTTGTGTGGAAAACATCCCAAAAGGGATGCCACTTTCGGGTAAGACCCAAGGAGGCAGGGGTATCCATTCTACCAAAAACACCCAGGACTCGGACCTGGCCTACCACCTTTGACTTACTCAAGGAGCAAACAAACACACAAAACCAAATTAAAAAAAGTAAATAACAACAAAAATAATAAAATAAAATAAAAAACATGCTCCTTGAGTGTGTCAAAACCAAAAGCACAACCAAACATGCACAATAAGATAAAATAAACCACAACACAAACCACATAGAAAAACACAAGAACCACATAACAAAACACAAACAAGACAAAAACAACAGAACACTACAAAGACATAACCCAAAAAAACATGAAAAATAAACACAACCAAAACCTAAAAAATAAAATAAATAAAATAAAAATAACCAACAACATACAATAAACAAAAACAAAAAACATAGAAAACACTCACACATAAAAAAAAATGAAATAACACAAACAAAGAGAAACCCAAGAACAAGAACGAAAAAAACACAAGAATAATAACAAAAAACATTAAAAAAACAAAACAAAAAAAACACAAGAACAACAAAACACAACACAAAGAACACAAAAACAAAACAAAACAAAAGAACCCACCCACCTTAAAAAACTAAATTAAAAAACAAAGAAGACAAAAGAAAAAAATAAAAAATGAACAAAACAATGACCTATCTAGACCAGAAGACTATTAATGCAAGAGTCAACAGAGGAAAAAAAATAAAGAATAGAATGAGCTAGGGAACTAAAAATACTAAATGAACCAAGAGAAACAAAAAAAAAACAAGAAGAAACTAGGTACCTTCAGAACTGGAGCCATCCAAAGAAATGATAGAAAGAAGAGCTTCCCTAATTTGAGAATCCCACCATATAGGAGGGTGGCCATAACAAGTAAGATCACCTTTGTCCAAAGCCCAATTAGCTAAAGCATAAGCACTCTTGTTTTGATCTCTGACCACATGATTGTAATCCCCTTTCAAAAATCCCATTTGGATTAACTGAATCTTCTCAATAATTCTTTTTATTCTCCAATCCACCTTATGATTCCTAGGAGTCTTCAAGAGATTAATCATAAGTTGAGAGTCAGACTCAACTAACACCTTTTCCCATCCAACCTTAGTAGCCTCCTGAAGGCCTCTAAGGATACCATACCCCTCAGTAAGATTATTGGAAAGAATACCCAAATTCTCAACAAAAGTAAAAACCAAGAAGCCATCTGAAAGTCTACCAATTCCTCCCACACTGGCTTTTCTAGGGTTCCCTCTAGAGGCTCCATCCGTATTGACTTTTCCAAAATCCTTAGGAAGAGGTTGTCAATTTCTAGTCCTATCCATCTTACTAATACTCACATTCCCTTTAAGTTGGTTGCCCTTAGAAGGTTTAATCTTCAATATTTGTATCACTTGATCCCATCTTTGGTGGGATTTTTGGGTGTGATTAAGGAGTTGATGGACTGATTCAACTAAGTTGGCTATGGTCTTTTGCCAAATATAGTGAATATCCTTCCTATCTTGATTAAAAATTTGGTTGTTCCTTTCATTCCAAATATTCCAAAGAAGAATGGTAGAACCCATCCAAACTAACTGCCTAATAAAATGATCAACACCCTCTTGATTAGGCCAATCCCTCCAAAGTTGTTCAAAAGTGAAAAAATTGGACCACTGTAAGCCAAGTAAAGTTGACATTCTCCTCCATATCTCAGAGGCTAAAGTACACTCAATAAAAATATGGTTGATATTTTCTACATTCTCTTAACATATTTCACATCTAAAAGGGCCATGAAAACCACACTTCATAAGTTGCTCACCAGTAAGCACCCTACGATGCAATAAAAGCCAATTAAAGAACCTCACCTTAGGCCAGAGCTTTTGAGCCCACAATTGAGAAAATATGTCAGAAGAATGGTTGGGATTATTATGGCATAAGGTCAAATAACCTTGAGCAACTGAATACTCACCCTTAGTAGTGTTATTCCATCCAAAACAATCTTTTTCATGGGACCAAGAGAGGGATCTCATATGAAGGATGCCTTGGATATCTTGTCTTTGCCTTTCTAGGATTTGAATAGGCTAGTCCTCAATAGGGATCCAATATCTACCAAAATTTGAATTACCAGTATGGTACCGACAGTAATTAGCCACCTTTATCCAATTAACTCGGTGAAGCTCATCCATCCAAGGCCTCCAATCGGGAAACTGAGTTATCAAATGCTTGTGACCATCCCAAGAATCTGTCCAAAAATTTGCATGTTGACCATTATGAATGATCCAAAATAATTTTTTCTTTATCAAATCCTCACCAGTCTTAAGAACTGCTAAAATGGGAGAACCTTTGGTAGGAAGTTGATAGCGAACAAGGTCTTCGGGACTTTTGTTCTCAGCATATTTAGCACGGTAATTATTGGTCCAAAGAGCATTGGGGTTATGCAATATCCTCCAATATAATTTAGCAGCTAAAGCTTTGTTGTTATTAATTGAAGACCGGAATCCTAACCCCTCTTCACTCTTAGGAAGACAAAAAGTATCCCATTTCACCAAGGCCCATTTTCTTTTCTCCTTAGTACCACTCCAAAGGAAACGATGACTGATTTGATCCAATTCTCGAAGAACAGACTTTGGGATATTCAAAATAGAAGAAACATAAATAGGAATAGCTTGAAGGACTGATTTTACGAAGGTGATTCTACCCCCAGAAGAAAGCCACTTGTTGGTCCACTTTCCAATTTTCTTCTTGACTTTGTCCAACAACCAATTCCAATCTTTGTTTTTATGCCTTTGAATATTTATGGAAATACCTAAATAAGTGATTGGAAGAGAGGTCTTCTTATATATTAATTTATCCAAGACCATGGATTCCTGTCTAGCAGAGCAGTGAAAGAAAATAACTTTAGATTTGTCTTCATTGATCAAGCGCCTGATAGCCTTAGAAAAATAGCTAATTATTTGCTTAATATTAGAAGCTTCCTTAACTGTAGCTTTACCTAAAAGGGTAGAGTCATCCACAAATTGAAGATGAGAGATAGGTCTAGTTCCATGAGCAATGGTAAATGCCTCAAGGGTTTTGTTTTCCCTCTTTTTGGTTATAGTCCTACCCAAGCATTCAGCAAGAATGATGAATAAATAAGGGGATAGGGGGTCACCTTGCCTAATACCTCTGGAAGCTGGGAAAGACTGAGAAGGCCTGCCATTGATAAGAACTAAGTAGGAAACTGAAGACATACATCCCATAATCCAATCCATCCAATCCTTAGAGAAACCAAATTGCCTCAAAACTTTGATAAGGAAGTGCCAATCCACTCTGTCATAAGCTTTGGATAAGTCTAACCGGATGAACATAGAAGGAGAATTTTGCATATCCATGGAATGGATGGCATCCTGAGCAAGAAATATCTCATCTACTATTTGACATCCTTCCACATATCCCCCTTGCTTTGGGGAAATAATCTTATGCAAAAGAGGCTTCAACCTTTCTGCCATGATTTTAGTAATAATTTTGAGAACATTACATAAAGCAATAGGTCTAAAAGCTGAGATATGATCAACCTCTTGAGCTTTTGGAACAAGAGTAATATAAGTTTTATTGATAACCTTAAAAAATTATTTGGATTTCCTGGCTTCTTCCACCACCTCTAATAAATCAACATGAAGGATATCCCAAAACTCTTGGTAGAACTCAATAGGAAAACCATCAGGACCTGGGGTTTTCTCTTTTTGCATTTTAAAAAGTACTTGTTGAAGCTCATTGATAGTAATAGGAGCAGTCAAAATAGAGTTCTCCTCAGAAGTGATAAGAGAAGTGATTGCTTGAAGAACATTTTGTTATGAAGCTGAGTTAAGAGGAGTAGCAGCAAAAATATTGGAAAAGTAATCAACAACAATAGATTTCTTGTCATCCCAAGTATAAACAACATCTCCAGAATCTGATTTTAAGGAAGAAATAAAGTTGTGAGATCTTCGAGCTAGAAGAGATTTGTGGAAGAAATTTGTGTTTCGATCTCCTTCTTTGAGCCATTGAATTCTAGATTTTTGCTTCCATAAGATTTCTTCTATTTTTTCCCATTCCTCTAACTGATTTGTGAGTTTAATTTCATCTGCACTTCTCTTCTCTGTGAGGCCATCTAAACAGATTTTCTTATTCAAATTTTCAAGATGAGCAATAACTTCATGTTTTTTTTTATGAACATCCCCAAACATTTTCCATTTCCAAGTCTTGATTTTGGATTTAATGTATTGCAGTATTTTGGCAAAGCAGAACATCTTAGTCCCATGCCTAGGTTTACCTTCCTTCCACCATTGTTGCACACGAGGTCTGAAGGAAATGTCTCTAAGCCACATTAATTGAAAACAAAAAGGAGAGAAACTCACATTGGTTTTCCATATTTCCACCATGACTGGCCAATGATCCGAACCAGCATTATTAAGAGTCTTCACTTTAGGAATGTGACCATGGATTAGGAAATTTTTAGAGAGCAAAAACCTATCCAATATCTCCATTATACAAGCTAAGCCTTGCCTTCTGTTAGACCAAGTCAAAAGTCCATTATCTAGTTGGATATCCACAAGATGAAGGTTTGCAATATATTCGTTCATGAGGTCAGTACTTTTGTCCAAATTTCTATTTCCCCCCCTTTTCTCATCCAAAGAGAGGATGGTATTGAAATCTCCTCCGATCAAGATCCAAGATTTAGGAAAATGAGAGATAATATGAGTAATATCCTTCCACTATCTTCTTTTTTCCTCCAAAGAAGTCGGGGCATAAACAAGTAATGCAGAGCATAATCTGGTTGGAATGTCTACTTTGAATAGCTATAGCCAATAAACCCCAACTACCAACCATATGGTGAATAACTACCTCTTTTGGGTCCCAAAGACAAGCAATGCCACCCGAAGTCCCTTGGGAACTGAGGGAAACCACTTTTCCAGCTGGCCAAATTTTACTGGCAATTAAGTCCATATCCTCCATTATGGTTCAATGGAGTCTATATTGGGACCTGCATTATTTGAATTTTTGACATTTGAAATATTGTTTTTCTTGTGTAAATTTTCTCCTTTTTTCTGTTGAAAACCTTTGATTTTTTGGTTTCTCTCTGAGTTCTTTCCTTCATATTTAAATTGTGTTTCTAAGATTTTAGTTTCCATTATTTCCTCTTCCTCACTTGGGATATCATTTGTGGAAAGGATTTCAAACATATTAGCAAATGACTTTGATTGATCCTTCATTACTGGTTTTTTCTAAGTGTTCTTCTTCTTAGGTATTTGGAAACCTGCTGAGTTTATATCTTCTTTCTTTTGATCAGAAATTTTATTTGGGCAAGCACTGGCCAAATGACCATATTCATGGCAAATTCTACAACGAAAAGGAATGTTCTCATAGTCTACTACTTGCTCCCAAGTGTCTTCCCCAAATTGTAATGTGATCTTTTTAGGTAGGGGTTTGTCAAAATCCATTAAAACACAAATTTGAACATAAATAATATGTTCAAAATTTTGAGTACAATCAGTAGTCATCATAAAAGTTCCTAAAGAGTTTCCAATTGAAGAAAAAACAATAGGATTCCAAAATTCAATAGGGAGGCCAAAGAGTCTAACCCACACGGGAGCTATAGAAGGCATATCTTCTTTCGCTTTAAATTTAGTATGCCAGGGCTTCATGAAAAGCCTTGCCCTTCCAAAAAACCAAGGACCCCCTTGAAAAGTTTTCTCTCTATCTTCATTATTAGCAAATAAAACAAGAAAATAACCATTTGGATAAATAGATATTTGTAACTCACCTTTAGTTTTCTAGATTTTTGCAACCCAGACTTTGAAAGCAGATAGACTCGGACGAAAACCCATGAACCGACAAATTAGTCCTCTTTTTTCCAAATCTTCAATGCCAATCTGAATGTTACCCATATCAAGCTTAACAATAAGAGTTCCATCAGTTGCTTTAAGACATCCTGACTCTGTTTTCCTAGGATCAATATTAGGCATTCTTAGAGGTTTATGAGAAGCCCTAATATTGATATTAGCATTGGGCTGAGGCTGTCCACCATGAAGGGCATCCCTAAAATTCATTTTTGGGACTGAGTCTTCGAAATTCTTACCCTTGACAAGGGTTTTCATAGTAGAATTATTTTGTAGGTGCACCTTAGCACCATATTCACTTGAGATATGAGCCATTTTTTGATCAAATGCTTAAAACTTATTTCATGGTCTCTTTAATCCTTGCCCTAGACACCATGGAAAGGTATGGTTTTCACTTTTCTTTTGTGCAGCAAATTGGAAGTCGTTGTCACTCAAGTTCATAGTATGATCTGTTGAAAGACAAATTTCTAACCCATCTTGTATCCCCTACAACATTTCTTGCTAAAATATTGAGCATAAACCACAAAAATATTGGCCGCTAGGGCCCGAAGGCCCTAAAAACCAACCTCTGGAGCTGCTTGCACTCAACCCGAGATGAAACCCTCGCATAGCCGCTTGCCAAATATATCGTTCACACATAGGGATGCGCTAGGATATGTGTTTCTCCAAATGATATGAAAATTGGTGGAGATGTTCTAGGGTTTTTCAGGCATCTACCCTCAAAATTTTAGCTCAATCCGAGTTCGGATGAGTGATATATGGCCGAAACAAGTTCGGAAGTTTGGACAGTCCTGCGAAAAACGTCTAGAGTGCAATTCCTCGACTATGAACAAAATAACTATAAAAAATTATATTGGGTGAAGGTAGTAGCTGATGATAATTATTCTCTTAATCGTCACTTAACACCATATTTTGGACTATATTCTATATGGCAGGTAGTTGTCATCTTTGAAGGAACCCCAAATTAAAATTCCCTAAAATACATCTCAGGCCACATCGCAAAAGTTTGTTGGTGCACCAACAAGCTTCAAAGAGGTTAGAGAGTACACACTTGGGCGTGTGAACTTCCTAATCTACCTCAAAATTGATCCCTAAAGCATAGGTATTGGTTTCAGATACCCCAAAAATTGGTAAGGTAAGTCAGGGGAGGTTAAAAGCCTCATGTTCCTTGGGATTACGTGCCCCCATACCTAGACCCCAAACCACATCTCACCATGGTGTATGCAAGGTGAAATCATTCCTTGTATTTTTGTACGACACCTAGTTAGATTTACTTTTCAATAATTTTCTTATCTCAGGTATATGCGTGATATCTTAAGGTTTTGTGTTCTCCTTTTTATGTTCATATTTAACTTTTTGAATTTTTTCTATGCACGTAACTATCTCAGGACCATTCAAAAGCTTCAAAATCATCACCATGATCACAAAATCAATCATCCTAGTTCTCACCAATAGGTTCACATGGGCCCGTATGAACTTCCTAGTAGAGGACAATTTTCCACCCCGAGGTGCAAACTTCCCACATAGACATAGCTTTGGAGAGGAGAGAAAGCCAAAAGATTCTACAAGCACCTAGACGTAGGTATTGTGCTAATACAATGGCTATATTTACATTTTGAGGTAAATCTTATCATTTGGGTTGGCAATTGACCTATCACATACTCTTGTTTGTTCTAATTAGTTTTACCACTGATTTCTAGTCTAGATTTGAATACCCTTGATTTAAACTATATTGTAATACTCTACATTTAAACTAGATTTGAATTCCAAGAACTTATTCTAGATTTTCATTCCAAAAAGCTTTAGCCTAGCTTTGATTTCATGAGGAAGAAATTAACTAGATTTCAATTTCAAAAGCATCTAGTTAAATTTCAATTCCAAAAATTATTAGTCTAGCTTTGATTTCGTGAGGAAGCAATTAACTAGATTTCAATTTCAAAGGCATCTAGTTAAATTTCAATTCCAAAAGGCATTAGAATATATTTGGTTTTGTGAGGAAGCATTTAAGTTGATTCACTTCAAAAAGGCATCTTAGCATAGATTTATTTCAAAAATGCACTTAGGGTAGTTTTGCTTATAAAACGGTTGCGCACAACAAACACCACACACTGATGTTCCAACAAAAATAGTGTAAGGATTGGCCTTCATCACCAATTCAGATTGGATTTCATCACCAATTCTCAACTTGAGTTTGGTGAGGTTGGATTTTTACCCTCCACAGGTTCACCCCCTGTTTAGTCACCATAGTACCCCCTAGGAGTGGTTGACCGAACTTCATAACTAGGTAATCCCCTACTCTTGAGAGATGGTTATCCAAATTTAATCACTGGAAGGTACCTTTAGAGTAGGTAGTTTTAGAAAGCCCCTTTACCATAGGGCTTTTCAAAATAATTAGTGGGCACAGCTAATCGTTACTATGTATGCCTTAAATGTGAGGGTTAAGTGAAAGCCTTGATTAAGGCTAGTAGCAGTACATTGACAGTGTGACCTCTCTTCATGAGAGTATATTAAATTATTTGAGCATCTTGAGTCCCTCATTTTGGATACCATTTTACTATACTGGATTCCATCTAGGTAGCCATTTACCCATCGAAAACATAGTTCTATTCTGCACACCCTTGGGTGTTGTAGGAGGTTTTATGCTACGACATACCTGTTTCAAGTAGCATTCACCCATTCCCATGGTTTGTTCTTAGGATGGATATAATACTCTCATAAAAACACATGAAAACCAAAATAAAAATATTTTCTTATTGTTGTGTCTCGAAAAAGTGGTTACAACAGCATATCAAAATTGTTATAACCTACTGGTTAGTTGTTCCATAGTTGCATTTTCACAAAAAATACTGCACAATCTATTTTTAGGTAGTTTGCACTCCTCCCTGCTAATTTCCTATGCTCAGATAAATTCACACCCCCCATGCGAATATAGCTTCCAAGCTACAAAAATACATAGAACAGTTCCACATAGCACACAAAGGATTTCCACAGTAGAAATCCATCCTCTGTCCCTATTTCTTGAGGTTTGCATAAGCCCGTGAAAATGCTCTATTACAGAAGACATTCACAACCCCCCATGTGAACCTACTTTGCAAGTCATAGAGTAACACTAGATATTCCACACAACACACAAACACTCTATAAAGCACCTATCTATCATTTGTTCCTATTTTCTGAGCTTCACACCCCACCCATACAAATTTTTGGTTACAGGAGAGGTTCACACGCCGTTGTACGAATCTATATTTTTTAGAACAAAAAGTGTTAGTCATTCACTGACACCCTCAAATCCTAAATTTCATATCTTTTGACTTTTCATGCACTACTACACACACCACCATGCCAGTTACGTATAGTCAAATGCGTGAAGATCTTTGCCATGACATCGAGGTTGCTCATCGGACTGTCATGACTGCAGGAACCTCTTCTTCTCAGACCACTAATCCACCTCTTAAGTTTGATAAGGTGACTTCCATTGTTCCACCTAATATGACAGGGCCCTCAGTCCCTAGGGCTAGTCCTATATCTCATTCTGCATATTTCGTTTCATCTCATACCTTGGACGAGACCTATGAGGAGACTTCTCCTCTATATTATTTCTCCTGCTCTAATCCCTCATCCACTTATTACCAGTATGTCATCTACATCCCTCTTGGTCATCCCATGTCTGCATCATTGTTGATGAGTTCACTCCACCTCCTTCACCATCTGACATCCATACCTTTCTAAAGCATTCATCTCATCCACTTTTGGGGGATAACTATAATATCATCATTTCCAAAATCATGCCTGATCTTATCACTATTGTACTGACTTTAGGTATGATTTATACACCTCCTTCTTCCACACCACCCCTTACCACATCCTCATCTCAAATCTTGCATTCACAGTAGGCTCCATTGAGCTCCCAGCCCCATCCCAACCATCATCATCATTTCCACCTCTATATTCCCAACATCTGCCTCAATATTTCTAGATACCATCACAACATTCATCCTATCCTTCACAGCAATTTCATCAGCATCAGGTCACCCCATCTCCACATCCACCTCCATTCACTCCATAATTTTCTACCAATATCCCTACCATCTACCCACCATTCTCATCATATGGACCTCCACTAGCACATTCTTCATCATTTCACTTACCTCCACCACCTCCCTTTTGACCCCCGCCATCAATTTCATCCTATCTTTCTAATCCACCTTGCTATTCGATCCAACTTGAATCTTTGCTAGCCATTCCTTCTGTACCACCCCAGTTATCATCAGTCGCTACCCCATATTTACATCAATTTTCTTTCACCACACTCTCATCTCTTCCACCCCCATCTTCTACACCACCCACTTTCTTCACCTCATCGTCCACTTGGTCCTCTGCCACCACCGCTCAGGCATAATAAAATTTCCAATATGCACAATAGCAGAAGGTACCCATGTCTAACCAACAAATTCCTAGATATTATGATTAGTAGCAACCTCTCATAGTACAATATTTATACACTTCACCAAAACCATATCAGGTTCCTTTTCCACAATATCAAGTCATGTCAGTACCTGATCCACAACTAGCTGCTTACTACAACCAATGGGAAGAACAAAATTTGCAATACCCACCACATCTAGGTTATCCATAGGTATCATCATAGCCACTACCTCCATATTCTTCATATCCATTTCTAGCTCCACCAGATACCACCATGGTGCTCTCTAGTAAACTTCAAGCTATGCAGGAATAGATATGTACCCTATATTTATGCATGACTGGTTATGGGCCTCAAGAACCCACATATGATGAGTTGTACAATGAACCATTTCACCCATTTGTTCCCATGCATCGTTATCCTTACCAATTTGAGATCCCCAAATTTGAAAAAATTGAAAGGAATATCCCAAAAAGCACCTTAACAATTACCATTTTGCTTGTTACCAACTTCATGGTAGTGATCCCCTTATGCTTCACACATTTGCACTTTCTCTTGGGAGACAAGCATTATATTGGTACAATATTTTGCCTCATCATAGCTTATTCAAGTTTGAATAATTAGTCAATCTCTTTCTTGAGCATTTTTTGATCAACATCAAAACTAATACTACATTATCAGATGTCTATGCTTTACACCAGTTTGATGATGAGCCCATTACTAATTTTATCTCTCACTGGAGAGTGGTAATTTATGATCTCTCTTTACTCTTCCACCTTTAGAGCTCGTCAAACTATTTACCAAGATTTATCACAAGCAAATCTCTCAAAATCTACAAATCCATCAGAGTCATACATTTGAGGAATCTATTGCCCAAGCTAAGGTTATCGAATACATCAAGGTCCACACCGGCAAGATCAATCTATGTCTGAAGCAATCATATCCATCCAATTATCGCTAAAATCACAATCCATATGTACCATCCACTTCCAAACCACCTCATACCAATCAGGTGCTCCTCGCTTATCCATCCCCATCACCTCAATCCACATCCTCTCAACACTCACAATCAACACCACCTCAACCTCCACAAAATGCATACCAATTCAACCCTCCATCACCTTCTAATCCATACCAAGGGTGTAATCCTCACCCCCTCATCCACCATGCAATTGGATACCTTTTTCTAAGCCCATAACCACCTTATTCCATCGATTATATGATGGAGATCTCATCACTTTGCGTAACATCCAGCCTAATGATCTAAATCATTTGCTTCCTCGGGACCACAATCCACAGGTATTTTGTCATTTTCATCGTCAACATGGCCATTCTCTTTATGTGTGTTGCATATTTCTCCATACTATGTAATATCATATTGACCATGGTACCATTCATGTTTCTAATCCCCTCTCACTGCAAAATCAAAACTTGGTGATCTATCAAAATCCATTTCTCAAACATGGGGGTAATCCACCTCAATCTGATCCACGCCAATTTAATCATTTCAACCGAGGTCTTTCTCAATAGGGGTTTGTGGGTATGATCAACATTGCTACTTGTAATCAATATTACCCACCTCCTATTGAAGCACAATGTCCTTCCACATCTCTTTCACCGTCTTCTTCAAATCCACCAATCCCTCCACCAATTTTTCCTGTTATACCATAAAATTTCATCACTATTTGTAGTAGTTTTTCTCATCAAATCTACACTGCCCTTGCAAGGTTACCCATATATAACCTCCTACAACAATCCCAACCTCATTGCGAGGCCTTCAATTCCATCCTCTACTCTCTCAATCTTGAGACCAATGATACCGATGCTTTTGTTAACTTTATTGGCAATGTTCAGAGATGCCTACAACCTTCTATCAACTTTCATGACCATGAGATTACTGAAGTTGTAGGTGAGAGAGCGGATCCACCATTTCACATTCAATCTTCCATAAATTTCATCACTTATAAGTGTGTCCTCATTGATATCAGCTCATCCATCAGCATCATTTATACTACTGCCCTTGGCCATCTTCGCCTTCCTCCTTCACACCTTGCTACTCCTATGGACTGATGGCTCTATACTCCCTATCGTTGGCACCATTATCCTTCCCATTTAGGCTGGTGATAAAACCATTTCCACCCTCTTCCATGTCATTGAAGGTGAGATGTAGTATAATATCTTTTTCGGATGCCCATGAATTCGGGACATGCAATGTATTCCTTTCAAACTACATCATTGTATTAAATATGTTCATAATGGATTAGTTCATTGCATCCCTGCTGATGGTGACCCATTAAAATTTTGCAATATTATTGCTCTTCCACCAAGTCTACCATTATCATCTACATAGTTCGCTCCCACTGTGCACCATTCTTTGGATACCACCTATCTATCATCCTCACCTTCACATCCCACACCCCATTTGAGCAACATTGCATCATCTTCATCATATCCACCTCAAGATCCTAGTGCTCCCACTATTCCCACATTCTCACATCTTCCATCATCCTCCTCTACACCATTTCTTCGATTTACCTTTTTCGCTACACCTCCACTAGCTTCTACCTACAACACCCCTCCAATTCTTCCTACCCCATCTCCATATTCCCATCGTGTTGTGCCCCATTTCACATGGTCACGAGTGGTCCTCAACCCACCAATCACCTCTTCTATTCCACCCTCTTATTTCACCCATGCAAACCATCCCATCATCAAAACACCTATCGAGTGCTATGAGTGGACACAACGTGCTTCTCGCCTTGATGACCAATTGGCTCAATCGGATCCTCTTAATTCATCCACTTCGTCCCCCACTCACTCCACATCCATCTTGTCACCATCTCCACCACCCAAGGGGTCCTCACCAAATCCAAGGGCTGATGTCATCTCCTCCAATGCAAAACTTCAAATCACATTCTTCAAATGTTATGTTCACATCCAACCAGGTCATCTCCAACCACACAAATTGTGATCTTCTTAGCTCTCCTCGTAGACTTCCTCTCAGACCTTCAACAAATCACGTGAATCAAACTTTTTTTTTTAATTTCTCCTGGACAAAAATAGCATGCCCTCCAGCATGTCTCACTGCACCTCTACATCGTTTTTCACATTTTTTATTATAGCCACATAGCACTTCTTCTCCAATGATACTATAGTGCAGCGTTCGCATAAAACTGATCCTCAAATCTACATGATCGATCACCTCACGCAGTCAAACTACGTAGTGCCTTCTTATCACCACACTCACACTGGTTATCCTCTCACAACAAACTTCATGCTTCAGACCCCAGTATTCTTTCACACCTCAACATAGAGCATTCTCAACAGTGTGTAGCTCAGTGATTCACAACCTCCAATTCAACATGGGCTCCTCCCAGTGTTCCCAAAAATTAGCTAATGATTCTACTTCTCCTGGACTGAACTCAGGCAATGTGATGAGCAATCCTATGAAGTAGAATTTTTTAATGCTCGCTCTGATACCAAATCTTAATCACAAAAATTCACACTTGTTTGTATTCGATATTTGCACTCTTAAATAGTTACAATGATTGAAAATATCAAAGGACGACAACTATTCCTAAGGTGTATCCCTAACTAATAGCAACTACTTAATCCAAAGATAAATGTGTCATCCAACATCTAATGTCGACCATTACATGGAATTTAAACAACTAATAGGATATTATAACAACAACAATCAATACCCTCAAGAATGATTTACATAAACTCAATCTTGATCCCCTCGAGGTCCTTACTAATAATGAATTTGAGCTCAATATTTTTATAGATAGTTCATCCCCTCATTCTACAGTCGATATCCCATCTACTTTCTTTCATCCATACTCACCCCATGAACCACTCTCTTCTTTTGAGGTTGAAGCTCTTGCTAATCAATTCACCAACCTATCACTTGATCCATCCTTACTAGTAGATACACCTTATTCAACTCCAGCAATTTTATTTCACTTATAATGAGAGAGCGCCCGCCCGATACCCGCATTCTCATTGTCCCTCTCTGCCTATCATTTTTCTTCCTGGCTGTCATCAACCATTTCTTGATTCACTGCTATCCTCCTCTTATTCTTACCCACCTTCATCTTCCTCCTCCATCATATCTAATGTATATGTTAATATGATCTTTGTTGACTTATATGCCCCACTCCGATATCTAAACCATCCCAATTACATCCCACCCCCCATCACCAACTTAGTTGATTTCGATGATATTTCCTATACACCCTCACCCATAGAGTTCCTCCCATCCCCTCAATTATTGAGATCCACTAATGCACCTTTTCCCTCCATTCCACCTCATCTCCCATGGATTAATCATATAGATATTTACCTAGATGATGAATTCCAACTCCCTGATGCCATTGATGACCTTCATATCATCCCAATACCTGATCAAATTCATGATGGTTCTTACATGCTTATCAAGGATACCATTGAAATTGACATTGGTAATGACCCTAATTACCCTCACATTGTCCATCTTGCCACTAGCATTTTTGATGATGAATGTGTCCTTTTCACTAAATTCCTTTGGCACTACATAAAGGTGTCTGCATGGTCCTACATGGATATGCCCAATATTTATCCATCCTTATTCTTGCACAACTTAGTTGGATGACAATGCCAAAACTATCAGATAAATTTTGCGTTGAATGCACCCCACCATTACTCTTATGGTTAAAGAGGATTTACAAAAACTTCTCAATGTTGACTTCATACAGCCTATCAATTATCCTGAGTGGGTTTCAAACATGGTACCCATAAAAAAATCCAAGGGGGGTATCCGTATCTACACTGATTTTAGGGATCTTAACAAAGCTTATTCCAAAGACAATTTTCCACTCCCTAATATCGATACACTGGTCGATGCCACAATTGAACATGAAATATTATCACTCATGGATGGTTTTTTTGGTTACAATAAATTTTTTTTCAACCTAGACAATCAACATAAGACTTCTTTCACGACCCCCTAGGGAGCATTTTGTTACAAGGTAATGCCCTTCGACCTTAAAAACATTGGGGAAACCTATCAACATGTAATGAAATACATTTTTCATGATCTCATGCACAAAACCGTCGAAGACTATGTTGATGATCTCATTGCTAAATCCAAAATCTATGGTAAACATCTTGAGGACCTTCACCAAATCTTTGATCACCTCTTGGAACATAATGTCAGGTTAAATCCAAAAAAATGTGTCTTTGGTGTTACCTCAAGAAAAATCTTAGGTTTTATCATTTCAAAAAGAGGTATCGAAGTAGATCCCCAAAAGGTCCAAGCTATCATTTATATGCCCCCCTACGAATCTCAAACAACTACGCAACTTGCAAGGGAGAATCCAATCCATCTGATGATTCATCACCAGCTCTTTGACAAGTGTCAGTTTTTCAACCATCTTATTTAAAAGGGGGTCCTGTTCACATGGAATAAACAGTGCCAAATTGTTTTTGATGCTATTAAATCATACCTTACATTACCACCGGTTCTATCACCACCCCATCATGATCGACCTTTCCACCTCTACATTTTTGCAAATGATTTCATGTTGGGCATGCTTCTAACCTAAAAGAATGAAATGAACCAAGAACAAGTCGTATACTATATCATTTGTACATTGATTAGTTATGAGACATGGTATACCTACATGGAAAAACTTTATCTTGATGTTGTCTTTGCAGGTACTATGATATTACATGATCAATCACACCACTTACATCATAGCCTGTGATAATCCACTTTGCTACATGATGGGTAAGAGCTACCATAATAGTCGTATAGCTTAATGGATCATTCTTCTCATGAAATTCAACCTCAAGTTAATTAGTCAAAAATCCATTAAATACCAAGTCATTGCTGACCATTTGGCTGAAGCACCTTTACCAAGTGATGCCCCATTACTCATTCAGCTTCCTGACGATTTTATATTTCATACTATTAAAGTTGAAGAATTTGTAAAACCTGAGTCAACCACAAATTTAACCCTCTTTTTCGATGGCTCTTATTGTGAGGATGGAGGAGGTGCAGGTATAGTCTTTTTACACCATAGGGAGAGCCCCTCCCCTCTTCCTTCAAATTAGGCTTTCCTTGCACCAATAACAATGTTGAGTACGAAGCTCTCATCCTTAACTTGAAGTAAGCAATTTCAATGCACATTTGACGCTTGGACATATATGGTGACTCGCTTCTCATCGTGAATCAAATTAAGGTTGAATGACAATGTTGTTGCCCTATTTTTCAATAGGACAAAAAAGTCATCAAACACTTACCCACTCAATTCAAGTGGTATGACATCACTACCACTCCACATTCTACAAATTGTTTCATAGACACTATGGCTTCTCTAGGTTCAACCATTTCACAAAATCCACTTTTTGACACCACTTACATATCCATTCACGCCCTCTTCTATTCTACTATTTCTATCACCCTGCCTTCTCACAATGATGGCATCAATATCATCGAAGTTGAACCCTATGACCCATGGTTCTCCCAGGTCAAATATTACATCAAGCTTGGTCTTCTCCCATTATAATTGAATCACACTCACAAATGAGCTTTCAAAATATGAGCAATTTTCTACATATTGTTAGGTGACATCCTTTACAAGCAAGGCTATGATGATATTCTACTGCGTTGTATTAAACCACATGAAGCCCAACATGTTATCCAAAAGATTCAGGATGGCACTTGTAGTGGTCACTTCAGTGGTATGGGTATTACTAAACATATTTTACAAATGGGTTACTTTTGGACCACAATGGAATATGATTGTTGTGATTATATCAAAAAGTGTGTCAAATGCCAATACCATACCAATCTCACGCATTTGCCTTCTTAGGCTCTTCAATCCATTCAATCAATATGGTCATTTTTATAATAGGGTTTGGATCTTATCAACAAAATCACTTCTGCCTCATATAGAAATCATAAGTTCATCATTACAACAATGGAATACTTCACAAAATGGATTGAGGTCATTCCTCTAGTTCAAACAACTAGTCCTAAAATTGTAGTTTCATCACTCAACATCATCTATCATTTTAGAGTCCCATCTAAGATCATCATTTGTAATGGTACACCATTCAAGAACAATAATGTTCACGTGTTCATGTATTATGTGATAAATTCAATATTCAACATAACTTTTCTACTCCATACTACCCACAGGGTAATGGGCAAGCAAAAGCTATAAACAAAACCATTTGCACTATCCTTCACAAGACCATTGTAGAATCACATCGTAATTAGCATAATCAAATGCCACTGGACTTATGGGCCTATCGCACAAGTATTCGTACTCCAACTGGGATAATTCCATTTTATCTTGTATATGGCACTGAAGCCACCATACCCTTGGAGCTCAAAATTCCATCCTTACAGGTCTCTATGCAAGAATTCATTGATGATGACACTACTCATCAAGCCATGTTAGAATAGTTGACCCTATTGGATGAACACCACATTCATGCCATTGAACATACACGTGCCTATCAAGACCATCTTCGACGTGCCTAAAATTCTAAGGTACACCAACAAGAATTTCAAATGGGAAAATTAGTCCTTAAGGAGAACCAACAGATTACTAACCAACTGCATCATCTCCATGATAAATTTACACCCAATTGGTTAGGTCCTTACATTGGAAGTTATTGTTGACCTCGATCCCATTAATATTATTCATCTTTGCATATTTTATGCCTAAGCGTTGGCATCACAGTTCATAATTCTTTGTACATACCATCATGATTATAAAAAAAACACAAAATACAAACAAAAAACACAAAAACAAACACAATACCTCCATGGCATTCTATGATATTATATCCAATTGCATTTACATCAAAATATACTTCATCCTCATCCTTTCTTTCCTCTTTCTCCTCCCCTTCTTCTTTAATGAATGTTGTATGGTCACGCTTCGAGCGGCTACATACCTTTCATTTCCCCTTCTTCTATTCATTCCATTTTCCTTATTTCTCTTCTTTTCTTATTGATACTCATCAATGTTGTATGGTCACACTTCAAGTGGCTACATACCTTTGATTTATTTCATTTCTTCTCTCCTCTTACTTTTTTATTTTCCTTCCCTTCTTCTCTTCATTCTCTTTTCCTTCTTTCTCTTCTTTTTTTATTGATACTCATTAATGTTGTATGGTTATGCTTCGAGCGGCTACATACCTTTGATTCGTTTCATTTCTTCTCTTCTCTTCTTCTTCTTCTATTCGCTTCCCTCCTCTTATCCTACATATATTTATTTTTTGTTCTTTCACCATCATTTTCCCATTCACCTCATTGCCCCATTTCATTGCACATAATACTAGGGCAACCTTGTACGAAAATTCCTATTTTTTCTTTATTTGCAACATCACATCATTTGCTTCACACTTTGCCCCACCTTCACGCATTTTTACATAGTCATAAATTGCATTCATGCATGCATTTTTACATAGTCATTATGAATACCATACTTGAAGAATTAAATATGCACCTGCTAGTACAATAGTTTTTATGCCCAATCCCATTTTCAAGAGACAAGATTGTTGAAATATTTTAAGCACTTCGCCTATATACAATTATTTTAGTCAACCACCATCCAAAGTTGGAAAATTCTAAAATAATTTCAAGACTTCCCTTGGTTGACTTGCTCTCATTCTTGGATTAAATTGCACATCCTACACACTAAAAAAATTCTGAGAATAGGACTGGCAACACTGTATGCATATTGGTTGCCTAACGAAAGTCACCTTGCTCATCATATTATTTACATGATCTATATCAAACTTGAGGATTGACAAAAGGATAAGCTTAACAGAAAGACACTATGGGCAGAGAACAAAAGCTAACGCCCAAAAAGAGCACTATCCAATATTACAGAAAAAAAAATAAGAAAGACAATACAAAGGCAGAAAACAAAAAGAAAAGCCTCGAGAGTACTATAAAAAATCTTGAATCCCTGAGATCCTCAGGTCTATATTGATGAGCTAGCTTACAGACTAAGTTACCATGTAGTTGAAACCATCATTTTTCAAAATGGTCAAATGAACATCACTTCACACACACTAATCTATGCTTAAGGTCTTGTTTACCAAGATAGCCAAGATTTGTCAAAGAAATTTTGCTCAGTTATTCAATGGGTTTGATTACTTAAGACTATAATGTTTGAATATCTTTAATAACATCTTCATATCCAACTTCTTAGAAAAAATAGAATGGATTACACTATATAATTTTTGCAAAGATGCAAACACTTTCTCCAAGCATTACTTTTTGTCACTTGCATTTTCATGTCATGTATACTCATTTCACATTATTTCATACTTTATTTTCTATTTGTTTATTCATTTAATATTCTATGTATATACACATCTATCACATACTCTACATACATATATATACACATATATACTCTACCACAAACACATTACTCATACTCATACATAATCAAAAATAGAAACAAACATACACATTAATGCAATCTCACACAAATATCATAGAATATCATGTATATATATGTTTATATCTCCAAAATACCATCGGGCTAGTATAAAGTGTGTTCCCTTGCAGGCACATCACCACATGTCCATATCATGTTATATTTATCTATCAAAAATGCCATATGACTACAATAAGATGTGTACCCTTGCAGGTACACCACCACAAAAAAAATCATCATCTCTACATCCATCAAAATACAAAATATTTGGTTGAACCTTCATCACTACCCTCATAGCTCCATCAGGCATGTTGCCCCACAGGAGTCTCCACTCTCCTCATCTATTGGCACTTGCTCTACCACCCCTTGCACTGTTTGCGCATCACCCATCTCCTGTGCCACTAATACCTCCATCTGCACTAATGGTGTCAATCCCACTACTTGTGACATTGTAAGTGCCACCATCTACTGTCTCCTCCTTACTACTAATGGCAAAATTCATTGGCTCTAATGAGAGTGAGCTTGTGACATCAACACTCTTCCCAAATATATAGGAACAGGTATCCCATGCATTAGAAACTCCCCACCACACTTGCCCTCTTTGTAGCTTCTTTCATATGGGCTATTACTAATCTTGTGTTTACCTACTACAAATGCCCCACCTTCACCCATGACTACAACTATGGCACAATCACTCCCAAACCCTCAATATCCCTAGCCACCTACCTCTCAATAGCCTCCATGTCATGCACATGCTGCTCCAGCTCCACAATCCTCACTATATGACTAGCCTTCATGGTCTCTGTCTCTACCCTTGTTGCATTCAAAAGTCCTTGTAGTAACTCATTGGACTCAATCATCTCATCCATATTTGTCCTCATTGCATCTCACTCACATATGAGTGTATCTCGCTCACTCCTCAGTATATCCCACTCACTCCTCAGTGCATCCCTCTCCTCGATCACCTACTCCAATCTCACCCTCACCTCATCTCGCTCACCTAAGGTGATCGTCAGCTTCACCTCCATCTCACACCTCTTCTCCTCTAACATTACATGATCCACCATCTAATCCAACTTTGTGTCTAGAAGCTTATCCTTAAGCTTCTTCACCTCCACTCACAACTACATCTCATCCTTTATTGCCATCATCTCCTGTATTCCTACCAAAAAATTAAAATTTGCTGGCTCTACCATCGTATCACCACCAGCGTCACCCTCCCCATAAAGGGTGACTCATTCAATCCTGCTATACCCTCATCATCTAATAAATCATCAGCAATATCCATTAATGGCACATCCTCCATCATTGTTGTGCTCTCTGTTGTCCCCTCCCTACCCTCTATCAATGATCATACACTGCTATCACTCACCAAGAAATCTTGATCATCAAGACATGGCCTCACCCATCTGATCAATTGATCCAACTCTACCTCCTCCTCCTCACCAAGCTTAGGTGATCCCTCATATCTATATCCTCCTGCATGTCCTGGAAATGTTGCTACTTCTCCACCTAGTAATGCCTTTATTAAAAACACTCCTACCATCTTGCCCCATCCATCCACCACCCTAAGCATAGGCTCCCATCACTACCTGGACCACCATACATTATACTCGAGTGTGGTCCTTGTGTTATCTATATCAAGAACAACTAACCAACTCATCAGGTACCAATTCAAGTGGTGGCACCATTGGTGTTGGTCCTAGATCACCTGCCACTCTATAGATCACCACATGCGGATCTGGTTGCCCCTATTGCAACCTAAACTATTGCAACACTAGTGAGAATAGAAAATACTCTACCTACCATAGGTATTTATCCACAACCCATCACCCTCGTCTGATGTGAACTAGCTGCTCTACATCCTCGACCCACTCAAGTGCTCCTTGCCAAGGTCTCCATCTCACCTGATCTATCCTTAAGCCCCCACATCTCCTCTCAGTGATACATAAAATCACCCTTGCACACTCTCTTTACTTTCTTCTCCATATATACCTTCCATCTCATCACATAACACACATCATAACCATCCAATCTATGTGCATCATACAACAACTTTGATGGTCATAAAATCATGATGTGCTCCCAAGCCCACACCTACAATAGTGGACTAACACTAATATTCATTCGCTCCATCCTTACCACTCCATGGAGCTCTCTATATATCTGTGCCAGTAAACTTGATGTCCATGCATATATTATCTTGAACTCAACCATATCACACACTATCCCCATCATATTTCAAGGGAATATCACCCCTAAAGTATTTGGTAAAGCATGGTTGGTTATCATCAACATCGCCATCGCATGGCGATTAGACAAGAACTTATTCTCCCAATACTTCACATAATCTACACCCTTTGCATTCACCCTCCTCCACCTATTCCCGAACACCCTCTACAAGATACCATCTCGTGCATCTTTCTTAGTAGTCATCACCATAATCCCTTCTATTAGTAGCCGATAGATGCGGTATATGCCCTCCAAGGTCACTGTCATGTCCCCTAACGATAGGTAGAAGGTGTTCCTACCAGGATCCCACCTCTTGCATAGCACATATATATGCATGATTCACATACACCTCATGCATCTTCCACACACCATAAATTCCTACAATGCGCAACCACTCTCCATCCTCCGCACACCATACATCCTATACTGTTCTAATTTTTTGTAGCTGATGTCGCACAAATATCTTCTTCACCTGCCACACATTACATACCACATGTCAAATACCAATCACAAGTTCTAAAATACCATTGTAAATAACATAAATTCATGCATTTTATTTTTTGATTCACATAAGCAAATTTCATCATTTGTACATTGCTACACCACATCATAATTACACTCACTCCATAGATTGCATTTTATTTTTTAATTTTACAAATTTCCACAAAAAAATGTGTGTCCGCATGACCCCGTGTGAACCGACCCGTTCGTACGCCCCCGTGTGAACCTCATAGTTTCAATGATTTTACCATACGTATTCTTGCCTCTCATCACACTGTCCAAAAATACATTTCACATGCATGAAAAACATAAAAAACATGCTAAATCATGCAAAAACATGCACAACTCCATCCACACATGCACGCAAAATGAGGTCATCAATCAAAAGTCAAAATGATCAAATAAACACATATTTGGATACCCATTTGGTCCAATAGCATCATTCACCCGTTAGTTTCCACATGCATGCATTCTTACATAAAAACCACACATCATACATCATTCACGCTTTCTAACGATAAAAAATGCCCTCATACAAAAAAAGGCAGCATCCCGGGATACCCATTTGGTTTTTTTTGTCACAAAGTGTACATATTTCACTCCTATCTCACATAAAAGCATACTCCATTTTATTTCAAACAATGCAACATTTATTCACCCTAGCAATTCACACGCATTTCAAGCTAGTGTCATTCACTTACCTCTGGCGTCATCACCCTTACACTCGTGCTTGCTTACGTACTCACAATTTCATCCTATTTAGTCTACACCTCGGTAGCACTTGGTTTCCACCTTTTCTCCTCCACTGCTACTTCTCCTCCATCCTTCGTACGAAAATGACATGAAAAATAACATTTTCACCTTAAAAATACGCTTTTCGTAGATTCGCACCCCACACGTGTGAATCGATAGATTTGCACGCCTTCGTGTGAACCACCCCCGTTCGCACGATCCCATGCGAACATCTATTTTCTAGTCAGATTCTTTGCTCCCACACCAAATTCCTCTTGGATTCCTAACAACCCTCTTTTTTTATGTTTTGTCATTCAAGTTTTTGCCAATCTTGCTCATCATTATCAATTGTTTCATCATTGATTTTTGTCTCCTCCACCGCCAACTCATCGCTTGAGGGGGTAGTCATCCAACACATCAAAAGTTGCCAAGCATATGATCAAACAATCAAACATCCAATAATGGATACAACGAATACCTAAGAAATATTTTGCTAAATATTATCTCAAGTTCTCATGCTAGGACAGATACAAAAGTAAAATTTCTCTTCTCAATCAAAACTCCAATCCAAAACAAATCAATATTTTATAGACCTCAAAATGCCTCTGACTGTAGATATCTCATGGATTCCTCTCTTCATTGTGGCAATCGTAAGACCACTTTCAAATGAAGCTCCTGAAAGTTCTACCCTACGACTCTAACGGTTTGTCAAATTTTGTTAAAACAACTCATCAATCAATCAAAAAGCAAAAATTGCAAAGTGTTGTACCCAATCACAAACCATTTTTATCAATGTGTCTCTCTCGCAATCATCCACAAGTCATCAATCACAAATTCTTTGCCTTCCAATCATTCCATTAAATCATATCATTAGTTTTTGTACTAAACTGTATTTTCACACAATTCAGTACAAAAAAGAGCAAAATGTATACACCCAAAAGTCACACATTTACATTTCTCACATCATCATGGTCAATCAATTTGCAAAACCCATGAAAATTGCATAAATTGGCTAAAAACACTATTCATTTATCAAAATCACTATTCATCATCTTTAGCCCCCTTGGGCTAGCTAAGCCCCTTCCTACGCTTAACTCTAGGCCCTCATGCGACCTCATTCATAACTCAACTAAGGTTGAATTCTCCACCAAGTTCAAAAAGCACTTTATGGTCAAAAGTCAACATGTTTGGTCAAAGTATGCTTTATGGCTAAACACATGCTTAATTAGATCAAATTTTAAGCTAATCCTACCACCTCACCTAGTCTACTTTGACTAGCCTAGCCTAGCCTTGCCATCTCTCACCCAGATATTTCTCCACCTCACATTCCCTTGGGTCATAAATCAGAAATGGAGACTTTTGCATACAAAAAATAATTTTAAATTAAAATATATTTCCAAAAAGGTTCCAATAAATACCAAATGAAGACTTTTCTCCAAGTCATCATGACTTGTAGATGGGTGAGGGATTCTCTCACCCAATCTCATTTATGAGCTAGGACACCTCAAGGAGACACCTCTTAGGTGGACACCTCACCACACACACCCCATAGGAGACACCTCATCCCCTCATCTCATCTTGGCCAAGTCTATAAGTAGAATGCCATTTTCACCATTTTAGAGAGATCAATTTTAGCTTACAGAAACTCTACAGAAATCACTCTAGATATAGCATCCATCACACATCCATCACACTCATATTGCAATAGTAGCTTAGTCATTTTCATGATATTCCTTGTGATCTAGACAGGTTATCATCATCAAAGAAAAAATTTGAAGGTGACCCGTTGAATTCCCCAAGGAGCAATCACATCAGAAAGATCCAAAAACCACATCTTGCATGTTCAACCAGAAAAAAGACAGGTTTGCACCTCTCATGCTAACCTCCCGGTTCAAACCAGGTCCACACCCCCTCTGTGCGAACCTATGCTACAATAAGACATAATCATCCAAACAAGTAAGTATGTTCTAGTTTAGTGTTTTATGTTGTTTTTAGCAAATTATTTCAGGTTTTGAGTTAATTTAAGAGTATTTTTGTCTTCATAAACACAAGGTTTGACTGATGTAGGCTCCTTAATGTACTAATAAGATTTTTTAGGTATAACAGGTACAAATAACACATCAAACCAGCAGTGGCCCACATGCAAGAAGCCCATCTGCACTAAGGAACATCCAAAAGAGAGATCTTGTTATCTTTGGAGCACTTCTAAGAGGGTTTCCTTCGAGAAGACCCATTGTAGCCTTTAGGGCAAGGATTGTAAAGGGGATTTCACTCTGTAACCTCTCTTTATTATCTTAATATCAAAGCAGTGGATCACTATGGTTTTTGAATGAAGAATTGTAGTGTAATTGTCTCTTTTGCTTGGTTTTAGTAATTACTAGGGTAGATGAAGTGGCCATAGAATATTGTTCAATTTTTTCTTCATGTTCCTCTTTTGAATCTTAGATCAACACTACGTGTGATGGTTTATTTCTTTTGTTCCTTCTATGTTTGTACTCAGTCCACTCCACCAACTCTAGTCCATTTCCTTAATATTTTATTTTAGATCTTGTATTCGTAAATTTAACTAGATTGCTTGTCAAGATACAAGAGTTGTTGTTAGAGCAAGGAATCATGTTGTTTCAATGAATTTTTGACTTGGTAAAGTGAATCAGTGGAAAAAGAGCTTTGCTTCAATGGGCTCATATAGGATGATGATGTCATCATTTCATCAATAATTTCTTTCAATGAATCATAGGAAGAAGCAACAAATTGTTGATTGTATGGTTTAGCTCCATAGTGGTCATTGGATGATTGGAAATGGATATTACAAACTTGGTAACTTGTGTCAAATACAATAAATCATTGTCTTGATGATGATGAAATGGAAGACTTAACTTTGAAGATGGTTCTTCCAATCGATAATGAGATGCCTTGATAAAATATTAATGATGCAATTTAGCAAACTATTGTAACTTGGCAATTTTTAGTTTTGGATTCTTTTCTTTGGAGGAGTCACCATTTGTATGATCCGTAAAATAGTAGAAAATATAGATCTAGACTATAAGGAGAAGTTATGTGCTGAATCAAAATAAAACTTTGGTAGATCTCGATGTGGAGAGTAAAAAGTTTTGAATATCTTAAGAAATTCAATGTGAAATAGAGTAGATCTAAAATTGACTAGGTTGTAGTAATAAGACATGGTCTATATCAAATGGTATTAACTCAATCAATTATATTCCTTAACTTTTAAGGAGGAAACCCAAATGCGAATCTTGCCAAGTGATACATGAATAATTGCTCGACTATTGTAATACCACTATGTTATCATGACATAATATAGGTGAGGATTAATTCAATCCTATAAAACCAATTTAAAAAAACAAGATATGATATATCATATTCTCTAGTTTTGTCTTGTGCAAGACGCATCTCAAATATTGCTTCTTTGTGGGATGAATAAGATCCATCCCATTAGGCATTCCATTTTTGAACTATTGATGTCATATATCATGATGATAATTCAATTTTACCTATATGCATGCTTTATGGTCACTATTCTTGGGAAAAGGGTTTTTTAATCCCCTTAAACTTTGGATTCAAGCTAGCTCCCTACTATCCTATGTTAATATATTTTAATCTAGTCTAAGATAGGAAAATTAAATGCAAAAATTAAACATTGGAAGGTAAAATATGACTAAAAATCATATCAAGGATAGTGTATTGATCAATCAACAAAATTAGAAAAGCCAAAAATAAAAATATGAATCCATCTTAGATGCAATCTCAAAGTGAAAAAAGGACTAACAAGCAAATTTAGGGTAAAACCACACACACGTGTACAAATAGAGGTCCAATAAGATGAGACATAGTCTTGTATAAAGTCTATGCACAATTTTCATTAACTAAAACATAAATATATATTCAAAGAGCATAGATCTAGAACTTTCCAAAATGAACAAAATATTATTTACAATGGTCCCTAGGCTTCTATTTCTAGCAATAAATTCACCCTATTCACTCTGGGTGAAAAGACTTCACTAGTATAAATTATAGCAAGACAATAAAAAATGTTATTGTTGGATTGAATTTACTTGGTTAGGTTGCATATGACACCTATTCACTATAACTATTGATGTAACAATGGATGTAGGACTACAGGATGATGAATAACCCTTTTGGTGTAGGACTTAGTTATTTTTGTTGCATTTTGACTTAAAAAATGGTTAGCTCATTTTTCTTATTCTAGTGTATTGTTCTTCCATTGCTTAATGATTACTACCAAGCCACTTGTGGTTTTAAAGGTAGTACCTTGTACTAAAATTACAATAAACTAAATAATTTTTACAATAATTTCACTTAGGCCTATACAAGATTACATCATACAATGTTGGCCTTGGCCATAAGTCAAATTAAACTTTCAATAGAGGTGACATTGATCCTTAGAGGCATGCTACTAGATTCAAAGGTGCACTCATAATCACCTTAAGCCTAATTGAAAAATCATTAATGGGTATTAATTTTGATGATGACATTGGCTAAGTTAACCCACATTGAGCTCCCATTTCTCAATGAAGCACATAGAAGAAGTTCTCTTTAATAATAGATTCTCTCATAAATCCTAACATAATGTACACAGGTCAAATTTATAATATCAAAAAATTCAAAGAGAAAAAAGGCTCAAACTCGTTAAGATAATTTTTGTGTTAGACAAAATCTATGGGATTGAAGCTATTAGCCCTAGGAAATTTAGCCAAAAGAAGCATTCAAATCAACCTATCATGTGTTGAATACATAAATTAAAAAATCCAAATTACAAGTCTTTCATCAATGAAAACATCAAATATCACCCTCTAAATCTTTTGATATCAATGTCTCCCATCCCTCATTAGTAGATGGAGATATCTGCTCTAGTGGGGCACTCATTTCCATGGGTGATATTACCATTGACAATTATATTGGTATGGTTATTAGGCAAGTTGAATCACCTCCCTATATTAATATCAATACCAACAAGATAGGGACTAATGATACATCCAAGCATATGGAAATATTACCAATATGCTAACTGAAACATGAAGACATCATTTTAGAATTCCTTAGTGCAAAAGAAGAAATACTTTTAATACAACATTATAAGCTTGGCCATTTATAATAAGGAGAAATTCTCACTATCATGAATGTTAACATATATGATGTTGAAATCAAAAAGCTATTTGATGCACCCTATCACTTCTACTATGGGAATAACATGCTAGTTGATAAGATTATACAAATTAATATTGCTATTCACAAGAAGCATAGAATGATCAAACTAGTAAAAAACTTGACTCCATGAAATTTGAGCATATTATATCTTAGATCTATGAGGATATGCCCATAACATATACTAGAATTGTCATACATAACCCTATTATCTATTTGGCTAGCAAACCTATAAGAAAATAAACTAGAAAATTCCCTCTTGTAGTAAGCAAGCTCATCCAAGAGCAGGTGAAAAAGCTCTTGAAAGTTAGTTTTACTCAAGCCTATCGACTACATGGATTGAGTTTCCAATATTATCCCCATCAAGGAAAAATAAATAAATGCCTTAACAACATGCATTATCTTTATAGAGTTTAACAAAAATCCTTAGGATAACTTTCCTTTGCCTTCTATTGACCAAATTGTTGACTCTATCATGGTCTTTGAACAACATTTTCTTATGAATGAAGTTTTTAGTTATAACTAAATTAGGATTGTCTTAAATACCAACATAAAACCACTTCCATAATGGAGTGGGGTACTTATTGCTATGTATTCATACCTTTTGAACTCAAAAATGTTGGTCAACTTGTTGGCTTTTGAGCCAACTTATCGTAGGTCCCAAATATCTAGGATCTTGAGTAGTCTCAAATATTAGAGCAATTTAATATAAATGGCCAAAATCAATGAACATAACATTCATGAAAATAACAATAATAAGATATAAATGACCAATATCATTCATGAAATAACATGAAGAAAACTTACAATAATATTGCTCAAAATTGTATACAAGCTTTACTCAATCTTCATTCAATTTCCTAATACAATACATGGAGCTTTGCCTCCATAATATAACCTTAGAAATGTGACTCTTGGACTCTTTGACTATTTCTCTCCTCACATATCTGAGAGATGTAACCTTTCCTATTCCACACATAAGATAAGTCTCTCATGCCTTTTGGCTTCTCATCTCGCCACTTGTATACCTAACTCTTGACTATCTAATTTCTTTTGCATACTTTATTCTATGACACTTGCACACATAATTACATGACACTTGTGCACATCCTACACATGAACACATACATGAGAAATATTAAACACACTCCTAAACTATAGACTCACACCCTAATCTATTACATATTTATATTTGTACCATTAAGGTACCATGGGGGTACATTAACATGTACCAAATAATGTAATTTTCTCCAACACCCTCATGTACTATATTTTTTGGTTATTGAATACTTTAGCCTTCAATCACTAATTATTGCATTTTTTCTTATTCTTTGGCACTACTCAAAATTTTGATGTTGATTTGTTGACCTATTTCTTATATTTTCTTTCTCTCTTTCTGATATTGTTCTTTTGTTTCTTCACCATGTTCTTCTTTGTCTTAGTCTTGACCATGCTTTGTTGTTTTTTAGAGTTTTTTCATATTTTTGACATCTTATTCTCTGCTATATTATTTTATCACATGTATCATCAATGCCACTAAAAACTTTTGAATAATTCTCATTTTTAACCTTTTTATAATTTTCTCCACTTTGATCTTCAACTAGAATTCTTGTTGTAAGAGGTCTAATTTCACTTTCTTCTGTACCCTCTTCTATTTCTTGTATTTCTTAGACTAAATTATCATTTTGAATCCCTTCCCTATATTACAATTGTTGTTGCCCAAACTGATATTGAGTTTGATATTATCTTGGATAACATTTTAACATGATTTATTCATTTTATTTCCTTGTCTTAATGAATTATATCTACAAAAATTTGTAGAATGACCCATTTTTTTGCAAATGTGACAAAATATTTATTTCCATATAGATTGAGACTATGATGATGTTGAAGTATTACTTGGTGTATTTTCTTTTGATATCAAAGCATTATCAATCATTTCATCTTTTATTAAATTAGTTACTTCATATTCTTGAAGAATATTGACTAGTTCATCAAAGGTTGTTTCCGTATTTAGCACTTGAAGTGAAGTGACTAAATGTTTATAATTTTATAGAAGTGCTCTTAATGTAACTTGGACAAAACTTGTCTTCTACTTTTTCTCCCATATTCAATAGTTTAGCTTTTAAATTAGCTATTCTTCTAAGAAAGAGTTCTATACTCTCTTCACTATTAACCTTTAATGTATACTCTCTCCACTATTAACCTTTAATGAATATAATTGAGATTGCAAATGCAATATAGTGGCTTTGTTCTTTCCTTCAAATATATCACATAACTTTTTCCAAGCAACTTTAGAAGTCTCTACATCACTTATATATGGCTGAATTTCATCAATTATCCCAAATGTAATCAACATAAGGACTTTTACATCATCTTCTTCAACATCTTGTTTTCCATTTTCATCTTATAGTTTATTCTTTGTTCCATTAAATATTTCCCAAAAAATTTCAATAATAAGAATTGATCTTATTTTGTTTTTCCATGATGCAAAATTAGGTCCTTCAAAAGTTGTGATTCAAAAAGGAAAACTTTGCTATTCAATATTTTGGAACTCATTTAAATTCCTTTTGGAGTAGACTTACTTATCTCTCCAAATTTTAGAATTTTCAAATATTCAAAAACTAAGGCTTTGAAATAAACAAATCCTATCAAATGTATAATTCCTTTTAACTCCCTAATTTTAAATTTGTATCTTTTTCAAAAATCAAATATTTTTCTTTTCAAAAAATAAATTTGAAAATATTTGAATTGTCCTTATCACTCCAAATTTTAAAATTTTAAAAACTTTAATCAAGCACTAATCTTTATCACTTCATAAAATTAGAAAGGTGCTAAAGTCATTATGCTTTATCAAAAAAAAATTCTTGCCTAATATTTCCAATTTAATGCATAGCTTTTATCTCCATGTTGTTAGAATATTAATGTGCACTTTGCTTATTAGGGTTAGGGTTAGGGTTAGGGTTTTTATTTCTTCAAACACTAACACCTATTGATATATAAATGTACTCATACTTCAATGAAAATACATCTATTATACTTCCAATATTTGGTATCAAAGCATCAAGTGGCATTAGCTCAACTGGTTAGATTCCTCAATATTTCGAGTAGATCCATGTTCAAATCTTGCCAAATAATACATGGATAATATCCAAGATTTGTTGTAATACCACAGTGTGGTGATTATGTAATATGGGTGGGGTTCATTTCAATCCCATATAACCCATTAAAAAAAGGCATTTGGTATTAGAGTCTTCTCCTGCCCTATCTAAACCCTTGAGGAGGTAATTGTCTCTTTGGCAATTCTCCCATATCTCATTCCCATAGTGATGCCCTTACCTATTTTTTCCTTCATTTTAGTTGGAAGAGATTATCCTATTTTCCTAGGCCATTTTTGGTTTAGACGGGAAAATAAAAATCTTCCACCGATAATATAATGGAAATCAGGGATATTGTGTTTTTCCTCCATGTATGTTTTGAAGTATCCATATGTTTAGGGATATTTTGTTTTAGTATGATTTAAATATTTACCTATGTCATCTCTAGATGTTTGCCACTTACACTCATTTCCAAATGATGTGTCTTTTCTTTCTGGATCATCATGTAGCCCTAATTTTACCCAAATCAAATTTTATCTTGTATTTACTATTGCATTTTATTCTTTTCAACAAAATTATCCTTGCATTATTCTACTATCCGTCCATGGTCATTCAATTTTGTTTTTGCAGATTCATATTCAGTTAAAACCCCACATTTTTGGGTCATTCTCTTCAAGAGGAGAAAACAACCATTATAAATGTTTTTTTATCCAATGAAAATCTTCTTGGGCAAATACATTCTAGAGAATATGGTGGAGGAAGCATCCCCTTTCACTGAGGCCAATATCGACCATCCATAATCTTTGTGTAACATAGACGCATCTCTTTGATGAAATAGTGTAGCTCCCCAGTAGATCCCTAGCAGTCCACTACAACCTAGCAGGCCCACGTAGACCTAGAGATCCTCAACAGACCCATCATAACCCTCAACATGCCTCCAAAAGACCCACAAAGACCACCCCAAAGACTCACAAGAGGACCCATAAGCCCTATGCAAGGTTAATGAAAAGGCCTGGCATTCTCCATCGCCAAAAGTCCTTGATTTCAAACTTATGAAAATTGGGATCTATTCATAGCTATAATTTTTCCAAAAGAATTTAGGCTTGTGATCTCTACCAAACCCAATCCAAAGCTCTAGGTTCATTGACTCCACACACAATAACAACAAATCAGACAGCTTTTGTCTAGACTATCTCCTAATTAAAGCAGTGTATAGCCATAGGAGAGAAGAGATCTAGCATGAATCCTGAGCAACACATGGGTACATGTCTCATATCTTGGTGGCCAACAATAAATTTATGACCGAAAAGATGGCCTACCCTTGCCATTTTAAAATGCATTTTTCAAACTATTATCCCACATGGAATGTGGAAAGGGCCACATGGCATTCATTAATTTTTTTTTTCTATTGTACAAGCAAAAGTAAAGAGCAAGAGGCCCATGCATGATATCCCACCTTGCACATGGGTGGACCATTTAAATCTAAAAGGGGGAAACACTCATGCCATATAATGTTTTTTTAAACATTAAATTATTTCGAAGCACATTCTCAAAATATTTCCCTATGAGGAAAAAATGAAAATTTATGAAATATTAACCTCCTATTATTTTTGCTCGAACAAGATATTATTTTCTCGTAAATCGAGACAAACATTAATGCTTCATGAGTATAGCCTTGTTTATACTCAATCAAAATTATTTTTTTAACACAATTAAGTGGAAACATAAAATTTTACCTTTGTAAAAGTTTGTTATGGCATATTAATGCTTCAATTTTCCCAAAAAATTGTGAGCCAAACCACGTAAACCAGCACCAACAACATGAGTCGAACCATATTAGGGAATACAAAATATTGACAACCTAGAACTCCTCCAAAGACTACAAAGTTTTCCTATACTTTGAACATCATTGACTTTTGAAGACTACAAACAAAGACACTTCAGAAGATTCTTCTTTAGGTTTATTACACCATTTGGGATGTTGACTTACTTTTGTATTGGTAGAAAAGTACACATTAGATCAGAGACTACAACATTTAAACACTATGAATCATAATTTCTTCTAGGGACTACAAAATCTAGACATCCTAGACACTTCAAACAATTCTTCGTTTGACTTATTTTTGTATTTAGGAAAGTGCACGTTAAGGGGGATATTAGAATATTTTAATGTGTACTTTACCTCATGATTAGGGTTAAGGTTAGGGTTTTCCTCTTTACAAACCCTAACGCCTCTTCTTTTTACTATATATATACTTATCCTTCAATCAATACACAACATATCTTATACTTCCAATATTTGGTATCAGAGTAGGACCTCTTCCTACCTAAAAGCTTGAGGGGGGGATTTTCTCTTTGGCAGTATTTCCTTCCTCCATTGGTGATGGAAAATTCCCCTCTCCTTTCTCCAAAGCTTAGGGAGTATACTCTCCACTTTCTATGTGGATCAAAAATCAAAAAGCTAATGGAGAAAGATTCATGGTTGCCCTTGAAGCTTAAATGTCTGGAGCCATGAATACAATTTTTTTAATATTTGGGAGTATTGATGTATGATGATTTATAGAGTCATAGACCATTTAAGGCAGTGATGATGCATTCAACATATTTTTTTCAATGAGACTAGTGACTTGTGCATGTTTGTAGATGTTATGCATGCAAATTAAAATAAATATATTTGGCATATGTAGCACCATAGCCATAGAAGTCATGAAGCCATAGGCATGCAAAAGGTATACCACATGGTAACCCATAATAGCATGCTCACGTTAGGCCCATAGAGGCCCCCAAAAGACCCATAAAGGCCCCTAGTAGGCCCACAGAGGCCCATAGTAGGCCCCCAATAGACCTACAACAAGCCCGTAGAGGCCCCTAGTAGGCCCCAACAAGCCCACAAAGGCCCATGGCAAGCCCAAAATTGCTATATCCCAGTTGAAACTTTACTCCCTCAATGCATGGTGATCTAATCTCAGCATGTTCCACCTCACATGACCACCGCATGTATGAGCTAGGCCTTTTAAATTGAATTTGATAAAAGAGCCTTGACTTTGATCAAGTAAGAAGGGCATATTATATTTGATAAATTGAAATATGGGCCACACTTAATTAATAGGGCCTATGTAATTATTCCAAACGTACATTGTCAGAATATTTCCTACGAGGGAAATTTAAAATCATATAAATATGTATGGTATTGAAGGAGCGTGAAAGCACATTCTCAAAATATTCCCCTAAAAGAGAAATTTTAAATCATGCAAAATATTCAAAAAATTAATTCTACTCAAAGGAAAAAATTATCTCTTTTATTTTTGTTCGACGACACACTATTTCTCATAAATCGAGGCAAATATTTATACTTCCTAAGTATAGTCTTGTTTATACTCATCGAAAAGCATTTTTCGAGCACAATTCAGTGGAATCATCACATTCCACATTTGTATAAGTCTATTATGACTTATTGGTGCTTGAAGAAAAAGTATTATAACAACAACATCATGAGCCAAACCACTTTAACAAACACCAGCATCATGAGTAGAACCATGTAAATTGGCTTTCTCTTCTTTGATCAAAGACTATAGAAATTTGATACTCTACATAAAAATTACCCTAGGGACTATAGAATATTGATACCCTAGACTCTATCTGAAGACTACAAAGACTTTGACACTTTGGATCTCATCACCATCTGAAGACTACAAAGTTTTTTCTACACTTAAAATTTCTCCAACTTCTTTCTTTCTTTGTATAAAGGTGCTTTTTTGACAAATTCTAACACCTTCTAGAAATATTTTACCCTAAGGGGTGATCATATTCATTAGACTAGAGTGAAATTCATAGTTTGTTTATTTGTGTTAGGTTTATTACATAATTTGGGATGTTGACTTATTTTATATTTAAGAAAGTGCACATTAAGGGGGGATGTTACGATACGAATGTGCACTTTGCCTATTAGGGTTAAACCCTAACACCTCTTGCTATATATATGTACTCATCCTTCAACATTAATACATCTCTTATACTTCCAACACATGTGGCCATCAACAAGTTACTTTTTTAGGGCATATATTAGGATCAATATTACTCAAACAAATATAGGAGATGTTACACATTTTTGTTTCTCATAGATGCATGTGCTTCAATTCTCTTTGATTTTGTTGCATTTACCTTACTAGGCACTGCTACTGCTATCTTGCTTTTGAGGAATGCTTCCTTGTTACAAGGCACTACTGCTACTATGTTGCTTTTATGGGTAACTTCCTTGTTACCAAACACTATTGCTTTCTTGCTTTTAAGGACTGCTTCTTCAACTTATTTAGAACTATGATTGATGTGTTAGGTGCTACTACAACTCTTTTGTTTTTTAGAGCTTTTGATATTTCTTTCCTCAATTCTATGACCCCTAGATAATGATGGTGTAAGGATGATAAAGCCACCATCAACAAGCTAAATGTAAGACAAAGAGCACAATATATGCAATGGATTTTATTACAATTATGTGATTTTTCAATACAAAATAAACTTTTTATCTTCTCAAATAAAAAATTAGCCCAAGAGAACTTTTACAATGATAATGGTGTTATGCTTCCTTCCCACAACTAATGTGATTAAGAGAGTATTGTGAGGGCATGTATGAGGATGTAGGATCTTCCAAGGGCTGTTGTAAATGGGTGAAAAACTTGCACACAACCAACAAGAAAGGTATTAATAGCTAAATAGGCCCACCTAAGTTGTGCCTTAGTCCATATAACATGAAAACCAAAATGAATTTAAAGTAATTGTTGTTAACTGAAAGAAAAATGCAAAAAACATAGAGAATATACCTACTATTGTGTTGAAACTGTTGCTAAAGCTTTGCTGAAATTGATGTTTTTTCAAAGAGGTGAGATCGCCTCTGGGGAGGTGGTATAGCAGTGTGAAACCATATCAAGGGAGGAGGTCTCAAGACTGTGCCTAAAAACTTGAAAATAACATACCCGTAAGTCTATAAACATGTGAAATAGAATCAAGGTAGTGTCGTGATAGGGTTAGAAGGTATGTAGGATGGTAAGTGAGTTAAGGCAAGTGTTAGAGAATGATTTTGACAGCATAATCCTAGCACAAAATGGGCTCCCTTCCCTTGGCCATGGCCAAGGGTATTTATAGAGGTTTTAGGGTTGGGTGAGTGGGATGCCACATAGGCTCCACTTGGTCTCCACATGGGTAAGGTAGGTGAGGGAAAAGTCTAGAAGGGGATGAGGTGGAGGGGTTCATTTAAGTGCTTTGGGAAGGGGGAGTCTAGGGGAAGGGAAACTAATTTAAAATTAGTTTCCCAAGGCATATGGGGGAGTGTGGGGTATTTTAAAATTGCTAAAAATGATAAGGCGATTGTCCTAGGGCTAGGTGGTGTAAATGCTCTTGTTGACTTGTCATCATTTTTTGATTTAAAATTCTTTTTATGGAGGGTACAACATTAATATGGGGATTTCTAGAGATTTAAAAGGGGTATTTTAAATTCCAAAAAGGAGCACATGGAAGGATGTGCATAGGAACATGTGTGCTTTGGGTAATGTGTGGATAATTTTAAATTGTCAAAAATGCAAGGTGGGGGGTATGGAGGACAAATAGATTAAATAGGTGGGTTGACTAGGGAATGTGGGAGCAATTTTAAATTTATTAAAATTGCATGGGAATGTGTGGGAGGGTGTAGGAGAATTTATGAATTAAATGAGAGGGCTTCCTAGGGATTTGATTTAGGATTTTTAAATTGGATAGGAAGCTTAGGATAGGATTAGGGATTAATTAAGGGTTAGATGAGGGGATTAGGTGGAAAAACAAGGTAGGAGAAAATTAGGAGAAGATTAAGGAAATTATATAATTAATGGTTTTACAAAAAAGGGAAAATTTAGAAGAAATAAATATTTTAGGGAACCTTAGAAGAACCTAGTAAAATTAAATGGAAATAGAATAGAATTAGGAGAGCTCGGAAATTTTAGAAGAAATTAGGGAAATTAGGGGGAATTTAAATATTAATTATAATTTGTAAGGTGAAAAAAGGTATATTTATGTGTATTAATTTATAATTTATAATTTATTATGTTATCAAAAATGCTAATTTTTTATGTCTACAGATGCCCCTTTTTGCAATGTGTTTTTTGTAGAAACAACGTAGTGCAAAAACTTGTATTAAAATTTTGTTGTTTATTGATTTTCCTAGTGAGATGGTTAACCCTATGGGAGTATATTTAGCAACATCCTCAAGTGGTGAGTTTGTAGGCAAGGGCACGAGCCCAAGGATGAACCACTTGATAAAATTAGGAATGATAAGGGGAAGTAAGGTTAAGGTAGAGGGTTAATAAGTAAGGGTTGGGGGAATGTAAAGGGAGATCATCACTTTAGACATGGTCAGGGGAGAGTGTGTGAGGAGAGATGGTTAGGTAGATATGAGGGTGTGAGGATGGGGGTAGATGAAGGGGGTGGGGATGCAACCACAAAAAAAGAAGTTCATGCGCAAACAAGAAAGGAGCACATGGGCACTATGCAAAAGGAAGGTAAAAAAAATATATGTCTAGCCTAAGGAAGCTAAAAAGAGTGTAAAGCCTAAGGGGGTGAGCATAAAAAAGGGTGCCCAAGGGGGTAGTGTGAAAAGTGCATAGTCGAAGGATGCAATGTGAAAATTGGATAGCCCAAGGGGGTTAGTGTGAAAAGAGGTGCCTAAGGAGGCAATGTGAAAATGGGTGCCCAAGGAGGTAGTGTGAAAAGTGCATAACCGAAGGAGGCAATGTGAAAAGGAGATAGCCCAAGGGGGTGAGTGTGAAAAATGGGTGTCCAAGGGGTAATGTGAAAAAGAAAATGCTTGAGGAGGTAAGGAAAATGTAAAACAATGTCATGGGGATATAGAATCGGGTCAAAAAAGATGTGATGGCGCATCTGGTGAGGTCATAGAGGCTAAGGATGAGCCACTTGATAAAATTAGAGAATGGTAAGGGGAGGGGTGGTGATAAGTTAGGGTGATTAGTTAGGGTAGGGTGGGGTAAGAAAAGGAAAAAGGTAGGAGGTAATAGGGAGGGGGTGGGGGGGCGGGGGAGTTTGTTAGGTAGTAAGAGAATGAGGTTCGAACTCCTAGGAAAGGAGGGTAGTGTATGGGAGTAGAATAATTTGGTGAGTGAAAAGGGGGAATAATGCAGCCATGGAAAAAGAGAAAACCCATATAGTAAGGGACCACATGTGCACTATAAAAAAAAATTACAAAAAGTGTGTAGCCTAAGGATGCTAGTGAAAAGTGCGTAGCCCAAGAGGACGAGTGTAAAAGGGTGCCCGAGGAGGCAAAGTGAAAAAAGGTGCCCAAGGGGGCAATGTGTAAAAGGGTAGCCAAGAAGGCAAAGTGTAAAAGGGTGCCCAAGGAGGCAAAGTGTAAAAGGGTGCTCAAGGGGGCAAGTAAAGATAAAAACAGTGTAATGTGAATGTACAACCAAGTCTAAAAAATATCATGGTGCATCGATTAATGTGGAGAAGGTGGCAGAGAGAGAAAGAAAATAGTGATAGATGCACTGCTAAAAGTTAGAGGTTGTGAGGTGAAGAAGGTGGGATAACTTGAGGTCATGGAGCAAGAGTGAGAGAGCTAGTAGTGAGGATGATCTAGTAGCGAGGCTAGATCAGTGGAGCCTACAGCAGGATAGGCTTATAGTGGAGCAGGATGGCTTGTGATGCCAAGTGAGGAGGTTGCAAGCTAAGCACATGCAATAGAATAAGGATTGGAAGCACTTAAAGAGAGATCGCATAAAGTTTCATGATTAGGTCCAACAACTATAGGTGGATATGTTGCGTATGAGGAGGGATTAGGGCCAGGGATAGGATAAAGGATGAAGTGCACGGGTACCCCAGTTTCATAAGGAGATAGGATCATAATCCATTTGGGAGATAGGAGTGATTGAGAGAGATGAAGACTTTGGATGAAAGGAGGCAATAATGGAGGCAAACAGTCATGGACAGGTAGTGTCTAGGCTACATAAGTGCCTACAAGCCCTATTGCATATGTGATAAGATAATAAACATAAGTAAATGTATGATGGATAACAACGATGATAAAAGGATAATATATAAAGAACAAAATAGATTGAGAATTATGGATGATGATGATCATGAGGGTAATGAAAAATGCTTACCTCATTAATAAAAAATATTTTCTTAAATACACAAAGGTGTATAATGTCTACAAGCGAAAAGAGGGTAAAAGGAGTGAAAGAAGCGAGAATAATAACCCAAGGATATTTTGCAAGACTCAAACACCCTAGTGCTCCTCTCAAGTGGTAAGGTGCCCATTCTAGGCCATTAGGATTAGAGGTCCCTTGAGACATATCCAGAGGTTATAGAATCACTGTGTGTGCAGTGGGTTCATTAACTAGATTTTTGAGAAGGTTTGGACTTAATCAATCATAGCCCTAATGAGAAAAATATAGCTCATATGCATGGTCCATCGATGTTGCTCCACTGTCGACTAAGTGTTTGTAGCCTCGGTGGGGTCTTCTAATATGCCCAAGGGTTCAAGATATAACATCATTAATATTATTTTTTATTTTCATTTTATTTTTTCATCATTTTATTTTTTCATCATTTTATTTTTTTGACAAAGCGTGAACCCTTGGGTTTTGGATTGTTGATGAGTAAAGATAGGCATTAGGACTAATCATGATGTCATCCTCACCTAGTAAAAAATATGTTAATTATGTGTGTAATGTGTGGATTCTAGGTTGTCTCAATAAGTCACAAAGGGAGACTCCAAATCATCATGACTTTGAATGAGAAATAGGTGCACCTAAGGAGGATACTAGGTATGGTTGAGTGACAAAAAGGTCCGTGGGATATGAAGAAATGGATAAGAAGAAGAAAAGGGATGCAAGAAGAAGGGGATTATGAAAGACATGTATATACCCTTGCATATGAAAGGAAGGGCGAAAGACTAATGAGGTAAGCACCTTCCATGATAAACAAAAGGTGATGGTGTGGAAGAATGAATGCAGAGAACATAGTAAAAAATAAAGGTTAAACAAGAAGGTGACAATATGGATCCTGAGGCTTATGTGTGGGTGTGAAAGGAAATCCTAAGGAGGGAAGATAAGTTAAGAGTGTGTATAAAATAATCCCAAGGAGTTGCGGTACCCAATGAAAGCTCATGGTGGACGAGGGATGAGGATGAGGTAAAAGGATTGGGAGACGATCAGTGTAGGAGATAAAAATAGGCATATACTTATTGATAGAAAGAAAGAAAAGGTATGTACAAGGATTGTAGTGGATATATATATATTATGCATAAAGGCCCATAGGAAAAAAAGTAGATGCAAAGGAAGGTATGATGCTCCCCTAGACCAAGGGGAAGGTAGGAAGAAGATGTATTAGAGGGTGAACTCCCCTAGTCAAAATTTGTGGTAAATGAGGAATTAGTCCTCGAGCTAGTGGAGGAGGAAGGAGTAAGAAGGATGAAATTAAGGAGTAATGGGATGAATCATATGTTCGATGATGGATGTATAAGAATAGATTGGCACTCGAGTGAGACATTCGAGGTGCAAAAGTTGGACGAGGTCTATTGGAAGGGAGTGAAGTGGAGGAAGATGTCATAAAGGAGCATTGCATGGGTGTTGGAGAGATGTCTTTGTGACATAATGGATTAAATAGGGGAAAATTGAATTATGAGCAAGGTGATAAGGATAAGGACAAGAATATGGGGGGTATGAAGGAAGGGAATAGGACGAATGGTGGAATTATGGATATGAGGCCATGTTAGGGACATGGAACAACAAATAGGATGTTGGAAGAAGGGTCGTAAAAGGGGGTTTTGGAAGAAGAGGCAGGAGAGAAGGTGTTGTAAGAAGAGGCAGAAGAAAAGTTGTTGGAAGAAGATGTGGGAGAGAAGGTACTAGAAGAAGAGGTGGTAGACATGAGGGAAATCGGTGTGAGGAGTTGTGCATGGACTTTAATGAGAATGTGTGGATAACAAGGTTGGAAGTACCAGATGTGTTAGGCTTGAACATAAGTGCTTAGGATAATTCATTGCCTTAGGGGAAGGAGAATGGTGAGTTGTGGATGGGGTATGGGGTGATATAGGAGTATCCTTAAAACAAGTGGGAGGGATTTCAGGTGAGTTAGGTATTTGCTTATCATCTAATATGTTATGGACAAGGGGATGGATAAGGGAAACTAGAGAAGAGTCGACTATTGAAGGTTGAGGGATTGAGAATCAGGAGTAAGGGAGAGTTGTTTCAATGTAGGTGTAGAAGGGCGTGTAGGTGGACGGGGGTTAGAAGAGATAGAAAATTATTCATATTTTGCATCATCATCCTTCTCAAGGCCTATAGTGAGAGATTCAATCTTAATAGAAGTTTCAAGTCCCCTAGACACAAAATTGATATGGGTAAATATAGGACCCAAAGGAACAATGGCATCAATGGTTAAAGGGAAGTCATGTGGCTGACCAAAATTGTGGGTTAATTTGGATTGAGGAGAGGGTGACAAAGAGTCAACAAGATTATGGGAGGATGTTAACATGGGGTGGTTTGTAATGTGAGGTAGTGGCGAAGGTGAGGTATTAGAGTGGTCTATCTCCTCCTCATTTTCTTCATGGATGGTAAGGGCTTTGGTTAGGGAGGTAAAGGAAGGGGAAAGTAGAATTATGCAGTGGGGAAAAAGGGATTTAATAAAACCATGGAAAAAAGAGCAAACCGTTATATGAAGGAACCACATGTGCACTGTATAAAAAAAGGAAAAAAGGTAAACAAAAGGTGTGTAGCCTAAGGAGGCTTGTGAAAAGTGTATAGCCCAAGGGGGCAAGTGTAAAAGGGGTGCCCAAGGAGGCAATGCAAAAAAATAAATTCCTAAGGAGGCAATGTGAAAAAGGGTGCCTAAGGAGGCAAATGTTAAAATGAAATGCTTTAGGAGGCAATGAAAGTGCAAAATAGTGCAATGTGGGGTGGCAGCCAAGTTTTAAAGGTAGCATGGTGTATTGAGTTTAAACACAATATAAAGGGTGGTTGGATGGGGTGTTGGATGAGGTCGATGGAGTAGGAGTCCAGCTCGATCTGCCCAATCCTACTCAAATATTGGGTAATTGACTTGGAAGGTCAATGGGGGTGCGGATGCCTTACTCGTGCCATCCTAATCCAAAACCCTGCCAATGGCATTTTTGAAAATAACATAGGATAAAATATGTCTTGGAAAGAAATTCAATAGTGGCACAAAAATGGTCCTAGATTATATAGGTGTATCGAGTCCCACATAAACAAAATTGGTGTGGTTAGGTGGTGAGCCTAAGGGTACAATAGTGCCTATGGTAAAAGGCTTGTCTCGGGGTTTATCAAAATCTTTGATAGGCTATACATGTGGTAGGTTGTTAATAGTTACATTATGTACAAGGTATTTGCCTATAGTCGGAGTAGTCATATATATATTAATATGTGGGATTGTAGAGGGCAATGAGGAAGGAATGATAGAAGTGATATAGGTGTCTTTGGATAAGGGGATTGGAGTAGAGTTAGATGAGAGTGGTCGGGAGATAGTGTCAGGGAAAGTATGTAGTGATGAGGATGAGGAGCTAATTGAGGTGTGGAATGAGTTATGGGGATCCTCTTCTTCTTGATAAGTAGTAGTAGGACCAGGGGTAAGTGGATGATGGTCTATGGCTTCTAGTAATGGAAGGGGTGTAGGGGTAGGTGTATGATTTTGGGATAAATAATAAGTGGAAGGAGGAATGATTTAGAATTGGTCATGCAAGGTATTAATGTCAATGGAGGTGATATGAGAATGTGCAGATGGGCTACATGACGAGGTGGTGGAAGTTACCTTTGAATAATTTGAAGGGACTTCAAGTGCATGTGTGGTTTGGGTGTCCTCTAAGGTGGTAGAGGAAATGGGATAGGAGGTGGTGATTTGAAGAAAGTCATCTGGCAAAGGCTGAGGGGGTGGAGGATCAATAAATTTATCATCACTTTCCTCCTCAAAATAAATGAGGTTGGGAAAAGAAGCTTTGAGAGGGTTGATTGAGTGAGATGGGGAGGGCAAGCATGGTGGTTTATATTATGAAGGTGAAAAAATGGAAGGGGGGTTATATGGAGTAGGTAGAGAAGGTGATGTGATAGCAAGTTGAGAAGGTGTAGGTGGAGTAGATGTCATAGAAGATAAAGATAAAGGGAAATGAGTTGCAATAGCTTGTGCAGTGATGGATGTAATGGGGTATGGAGGTCCTTGTGGTGTGGTAGAAAGGATGGGTGAGGCAGGAGTAATGTGGTCATGATGGATCAAGCCCACAAAACCTTGGTCAATCAGATCCTGTACAAGATTCTAAAATGATTGACAATGATTGATATCATGACCATGTTGGTGATGGTAGACACAAAATTGGTTGGTATGAGACCCTAGATATGTGGGGTGATGTGTATCATGCGAGCTTAGGTGAGGTAAGGAGAGTACTCATACCTTGAGAAGTTTCCAAAAAATGTATGATAAAGGCTCTACAAGAGGCATGAAGTGATGATGGGGCTAAGGAAGAATGTGTGTGGTAGGTTGGTTTTGATATTGAGTGGGAGGAGGTATAGCTTGATATGTTGGAGGTTGGGGTAAATATGAAGGTTGTTCTGAAGATGGGTGAGATTACTAAGGTTGGTGCGGGGGATATGAATGCTACAATGGAGATGGTTGATGTTGGGAACATGGGTAAGATTGGTGTGAAGTGGTGAGAGGTTCTTGGGAGGCTTGTGGTAGAATGTGATGCATGTGATATGATGTGGTAGGGGTGTGGGTAGGAGTGTAATATGGTTGGGAAGTGGATTGTGGATAATATGGAGGGGATGGTTGTGATGGATTAGGGGTATGTTGATATGGATGAGTTTGTGGGGTTGATATGAAGGGGGGTGTGATGATATGGAGATGATGATTGATTGTAAGTGGGATATGATTGAGTGTAAGTAGGTAGTGGTTGTGATGGATATGGTTGGGTGGGTGGTTGAGGTTGATTGGATGAGTGTGGAGGTTGATAAGTTGGTTGAGGTTGATTGGATGAGTGTGGAGGTTGATAAGTTGGTTGAGGGGGTTGATGATACTATTGAATTGGTGGTTGATGATAGGTGGGTTGGGAGTGATGATATGTGGGGAGTGAGTGATGAGATGGTGAAGTTGATGGTTGGGGATATTGAGGTGGGGGTTGATGATGGATAGGATATTGGTGGTATTGCGGGGTTGGATGATGGTATTGGGAAAAATAAGCCATGGGTGTATGGAATGGAGGCAAAATGGTGAAGTTTGGAAAAAATTTCCAAAATAAATGGTTAGTCACACAACAATTTTAAGTTAATACACCACAATCCTAAAGGGTAATATTAATTGCACAAAATAGGAAATTATATATATGTATATAGATGGAGACAAAATTTGGTAATCAATAATACAAACCACACCAAATATAGACACACAAATATATAAATAGGGTTTTTTTGTGTGTTTTATGTAAAACCTACCCTATACTGCAAAAGGTGGCAATGAAGTGGATATCTACAAAAGATGTTTTCGCACCCTACCATTCTGTTGAATGGTAAAATACCAATGGCTAAAATATGGCTTCCTAGGATGGAGGGTAGGTATGGGGTAACCTAAGAGGACAACAAGAATACCTCTATGAGAGAGGCCATGTTATATGAGTCCTGCTCCTCACCTAATACCTAAGGCAAGGCCTCATAGAATTTTGCTTTACCCTTGAGCAGGCTTGGAAAAAATTGACAACTGTGTTCCACCAATTATTAAGCCCCATGACTAAAGGGCATCTAACCTAAATATTACACCGAGCTAGTCCCAAGGGTAACTAACATCCCAGTGATGAAATCCAAGAGACTATCATACTAACTATGGTTGTTTTAAGGGCTCCCAACGGTTGGTGGTGAAATCCAACATCACCAAGGAGGTTATCCTCGCACTCAAAAATATGTATATATAAAATTGAGTGTGAAAAATATGGTGCAAGTGTATGTGAATTCTACTTTAAACAAAAAACAAGCAAAAATTTTATGCTAAAGCTAAAACTAATGTTGTTCTAGCAACTATATAACTACAAATGCAATTTTCTATCAAAATTCTATATGTAGGGGAAACCAATCCAAGATCATATTTGAGATAAATTTTTACCTATGAAATCATCTCAAAACTTCATGAAACCACCACCATTAGATCAATATCAAAAAGAGATTTCCAACGAGTATAAATATGCCTATATTTCGACACATATCAATGCCTAAAATTGCAAAAAACGATTGTAGACTAGTACCAAATTTGTCTCACCTGGTCTCAAAACCGTCTGAGGCAGTTATGGCATAGCAAGACCATCTCTGGGGATGTGGTACCATAGTCAGTGTAAAAAATAATAGTAGAAAATGCAAAAATAGTAATAGGCAGGACCATATTAAGGGAGGCGGTTGCAATCAGGCAAGACCATATTCAAGGAGATGGTATAGCTAGTAGTACAAAATAGAAAGTTGAGTCTAAAAAAAAAGGTCTCAGACAGGACCACCTTTAGTGAGGTAGTTACAGGCAAGAAGACCATCTTTAAGGAGATGGTATAACAGGTAATACAAGAACAAAAAACAAATAAATGACGGGTGAGACCACATTCAGGGAGGCGATGATGGAATGTGAGACCGTTGCTGGAGAGGTGGTATAGCAAAGAAAGCAGAAAATAGAACTGGAAACATTGTTATAGCAACAGAATGCAATACATGCTTTGGGTAATCGATCTTAAGCAAAATAGAAACAATGAACAAAATTTGCAATAATCTATTTATAAAATAACAAATAGCAGAAATATAAACTAATTACTGCTACTATCTAAGATTTTTACAGCAAAAATTAGAAAAATCTATGCTAAAAGAAAGAAAGCTTAAAAAGTAAAGTTATCTAAAACTACCAAGTAAATGAAAGTGCTAAAAGTAAAGATGCAAATGAAACTAATTGTTCTAAGGAGAGGAAAGTAAACCCAAAGGGGGCTATTGTGTGTGTGTGTGTGTGTTTAAAAGGGGAAGCCCAAGGAGGCAATTTGTGTTAAGAGGGAATCCCAAGGAGGCTTGTGAGTGGGTGTGAAAGGAAGGCCCAACGAGGTAAGCTAAAATAAAGAAGCCTAAGGAGGCTTATGGGTGTGTAGGAAAGAAAAATTCCAAGAGGAAAAAAATTAAACTAAAAGCCCAAGGAGGCTTGTGTGTGTGTGAAAGGAAAGTCCAAGGGGGCAAATTCTGGTAAAAGGGGAATCCTAAGGAGGCTTGTAATTGTGAAAAGATCCCAATGGTGCAAAGTGTGCTAAAAGGAGAGCATAAGGAGGCTTGTGAAGTATGTGAAAGTAAAGCCCAAGGGGGCAAGCTAAGCTAAGCATGTTTGTAAAATAAGCACAAGGGGAAATCTAGACTAAAATGGAAAGCCTAAGGAGGCTTGGGAGTGCAGAAAGGAGCCCTAAATTATGCTGCCAAACAAATATGAGAGCTAAAAAGTTAAACTTACTTGTAAGCCTACGTAGGTGTTGTAGATGTTGCAGGTCTATGTCTCTAGGATGAAATTGTATCTGCATATGTGTTTTAGCAGTGTGATACCATATTTACCTAGGTGGTCTCGACTATTACCTGCAAAACAACAAAAAATGACAATAATTAGTGAAACAATGCGACTATGGTTGAAAGCAACAACAATATTGCATAAAAGAAGCATGCATTTTATCCTTATTGCTTATATGAAGTGAAATAAAGTAAAATTAAAGTGCAAGTTAAAGGAATGGTCTCATCGAGCATGCAATTTTGTAAGGATGAGAAAGCCACCATCAACAAGCTAAATGTTAGACAAAGAGCATAATATATGCAATGGATTTTATTACAATTATGTGATTTTTCAATACAAAATAAACTCTTTATCTTTACAAATTACAAATTAGCCCAAGAGGGCTTTTATAATAACAATGGTGTATATGCTTCCTTCCCACAACTGATGTGATCAAAATAGTATCGTGAGGGCACGTATGAGGGTGTAGGATCTTCCAAGGGATGTTGTAAATGGGTGAAAAACCTGCACACAACCAACAAGAAAGGTATTAATAGCTAAATGGGCCCACCTAAGTTGGGCCTTAGTCCATATAACATAAAAACCACAATGAATTAAAAGTAACTACTTTTAACTAAAAGAAAAATACAAAAAACATAGAGAATATACTTGTTGTCATGATGATACTGTCATTGAAGCTTTGTTGAAATTGTTGTTTTGTGATAGAGGTGAAATTGTCTCTAAGAGGCGGTATAGCAGTGTGAGACTGTCTCAGGGGAGGTGGTCTCAATACTGTGCCTAAAAATTCAAAAGTAACAGACCTATAAGCCTATAAACACATGAAATGGGGTCAAGGTAGTGTTGCGATAGGGCTAGAAGGTATGTAGGATGGTAAGTGAGCTAAGGCAAGTGTTAGAGAATGATTTTGGCAACATAACCTTAGTACAAAATGGTCTCCCTTACCTTGGCCATGGCCAAGGGTATTTATAGAGGTTTTAGGGCTGGGTGAGTAGGATGCCACATAGGCTCCACTTGGTCTCCACATGGGCAAGGTAGGTGAGGGAAAAGTCTAGAAAGAGATGAGGTGGAGGGGTTCATTAAAGTGCTTTGGGAAGAGGGATTCAAGGGAAAGGGAAACTAATTTAAACTTAGTTTCCCAAGGCACATGGGGGAGTGTGGGGGTATTTTAAAATTGCTAAAAATGATGAGGTGGTTGTCCTATGGCCAGGTGGTGTAATTGCTCTTGTTGACTTGTCATCATTTTTGGATTTAAAATTCTTTTTATAACATGATGGAGGGTACAACATTAATATGGGGATTTCTAGAGATTTGGGAGGGGCATTTTTAATTTGAAAAAGGATCACATGGGAGGATGTGCATAGGAGCATGTGTGCTTTGGGTGATGTGTGGATAATTTTAAATTACCAAAAATGCAAGGTGGAGGGTATGGAGGACAAATGGATTAAATAGGTGGGTTGACTAGGGGATGTGGGAGCAATTTTAAATTCATTAAAATTGCATGGGGATGTGTGGGAGGGTGTAGGAGAATTTAGGAATTAAATGAGGGGGCTTCCTAGGGATTTGATTTAGGATTTTTAAATTGGATAGGGAGCTTAGGATGGGATTAGGGATTAATTAAGGGTTAGATGAGGGGATTAGGGGGATAAACAAGGTAGGAGAAAATTAGGGGAAGATTAAGGAAATTGAAGAATTAATGATTTTAGGAAAAAGGGGAAATTTAGAAGAAAATAAAGATTTTAGGGAACCTTAGAAGAACCTAGGAAAATTAAAGGGAAATAGAATAGAATTAGTAGAGCTAGGGAAATTTAGATTTTAATTATAATTTTTTAAGGTGACAAAAGGCATGTTTGGGTGTTTTAATTTATAATTTATTATGTTATCAAAAATGCTAATTTCTGATGTCTACAATTACCTTCTCTTTTTCTTCTTAATGGTGCTACCCAACATTATCTTTTTCTTCTAAACTATGGTTCCTAGATAATGGCGCTACCTTACTTTCCTTTTTCTTTAGGGATATTTCTCTTGGTTAATGGTGTTGCCTTGCTTTACTTTTTATTTTGGATGATGACTCCTAAATAATGGTGCTACCTTGCTTTCTCAAGACTGACCCTGCCTTACTTATCTCAGGTCCAAACTTGGCTTAGGATCGACACTCACTTTTCCTTAATTTTTGGACATCCTTTATTGTAAATCCTCAAACGATCTCAAATTTTGTCCTCTTATGCTATTAGTAGGAAATGGTTATATATACTCCAACTCGGACTGCTTCTTTTTACAACATACCAACTTGGGTTGCTTTTTTCTTACTCTTCTTACTACTGACTCTTTCTTTATCTCTTACACTAATTTTCTAGCCAATGCTCTGCTCATATTTTTTCTTTTCCTCTAACTATTTTATATCAAGGATAGAACTACAACATTGGCTCTTGGCCACTCTCAACTTGTTGTTCTCTTCTTGACAACAACTTCTTCAAAGCTGATTCTATTTCTTCTCTATATTTTAGCCCACATTCTTTTCAATGGACTCAAAAAATTATGCCTGCACAATATCAATTCTTCAAAAATAATGTTAGGGTAATTAGTAACCCAATTTTTTTATTGGAATACATTTCCTTCATGTGGATCTTCCTCCAAATTCACACCAAACCTTTTCTTTGATGCTAGCTTATCAATACTCACACCAAAAATCAATTTTGTTGCTAGCTTTAGAAAACTACTCACAGTAGCTCTAAATATTATCACTCCAAAATAAAATATTCACACCATTTTTTTTTAATGCTATCAATAGATACTACATAAAGTAGCTCGGATAGAGTCTACACAATGTAGCTCTGATACTACACAATGTAGCTCTAATACGACTATTGGCTTTTTAGCCAAATTATCATAGGTCCCAAATATCCATGGTCTTAAATATTAGAGCAATTTAATATAAATGACAAAGATAAATGAATATAAAATTTATGAAAATAATAATAATAAGATATAAATTACCAATACCATTCATGAAATAACATGAAGAAAACTTACAATAATATTGCTCAAATTTGTATACAAGCTTTACTCAATCTTCATTGAACTTCTTAATACAATACATGGAGTTTTACCTCCATAATATAACCTTAGAAAGGTGACTCTTAGAATCTTTGATTATTACTCTCCTCACATATCCTAGATATGCAAAATTTCCTATTCCACACACAAGACAAGTCTCTCATACCTTTTGGCTTCTCATCTTGCCACTTGTATATATGACTCTGGAATCTCTATTTACTTTTGCACACTTTATTCTATGACACTTGCACACTTTCCTATATGACACTTGTGCACACATTATTACATGACACTCATGCACATTCTCACTCTTCACACTTGCACACATAATTACATTATACTTGTGCACATCCTACACATAAAAAAAATACATAAGGAGAAATATTAAAAACACTCTTAATCTATAGACTCACACCCTAATCTATTACATATTTATATTTGCACCATTAAGTTACTATGGGGATAAATTAGCATGTACCAAAGAATGTAATATTCTCCAATACAACTTACCAATAAGCTATGACCTTTTCTTCCATAATATGATTCACAAGAATGTGGAGTCTTATGTAGATGATATTATATGAAAATCACAAAAAAGAGATAGTCACCCTAAAGAACTAGAAACCATATTTATACAACTTGATAAATACAATGCTTGACTTGATCCGCTTAAGTGTGTTTTTGATGTTTCAAGAGACAAACTTCTAGGTTGTCTAGTTTCCAAAAAATATAATGATGTAGATTCTTCAAAGACCAAAGTCATAATGGACATGCCACACCCCACTACAACAAAAAACCATGATCATTTCTTGGAATACTTAATATGATAAGTAGATGCATGTCTAAATTTTCTCACAAGACATACCATATTACCAAGATGCTAAAATCAAATGGATCAAGGAGTGTGAAGAAGCCTTTGATGAATCAAGAGACTATTGCTTAAACCTTCCACCCTTAAGCCTTTCATGCAAGATAAGCCTTTGATTCTCTACACTCATGCCAAAGAATTTGCCTTGGAGGCATTCTTAGTTCAAGAATATGATAAGGGGATGCAATATGTCATTTAATACATTAGTAGAACACTCTTAGACACAAAAAATAGATGTACCCTAATTGAGCATGGTTGCCTTACCATATAAATTTTGGCCCAAAAGTTAAGGCAATGCAGGCTTTCTTAAATAATATGTACAATCATTAGGTCTAACCCTTTATGATACTATTTTAAAAATATTTCTATGTCAAGAAAAATATTCAAATGGGTCCAACTCCTTCAAGAATATGACTTAAGACTAACAAGTTCTAAATCAGTCAAGGTGTTGTCATCTCTGAATATCACAGTCACCCATTGTGGTAGCCAGGTGCACCCAAAACTTGCATCTCGTATGGAATACAATAGTCCAAAAGTCTAGAGAGCAAGATGTGGCTCAAAGGACAACCTCTAGGGTTTTTTGCAAGGTCGACTCATTGTTAAGATGTAATATTGAATCCCACCTTCCTAAACTAGTCTAAGCTAATTGTATTTCATAGGTAAAGGGGAAAGAGAGAGAGAGGCATAAAGTAAATAATAGAAAAATAAAAACCTATACTACAGGAGCCAATGTGCCAAGATTCTAAGGCTCTTCTACACAATAGTGGGATTAATGAACACATACATAATTCATAAACAATGTAAAGTGAACATGATCTCATCTAGCATGAAGACTCATGCACAACATATACACGTAAGAACTAGGACAAAACACTGAATATCTACAGGTTCTCATATATATCATGGTCCTCTTATAGTCATTCCAAGGAAAAGGCTCAAAAACAAATTGATGAAATGACTCAAGGATCGAGTTGAATTATTACACAAAAGAGAGATGAAATAAATATTACATACAAGGCCAAATACTAGGTATGAATAAGCAACTTTTCATCCCTACAATGAAGAAATAGATTACTATATGTAGACCAAATTGGAAAACTTTTCCCTCCAAAAATCATGCTACAAATTCAAAAATCCCTTTCAAATTTCTATTTGGGATCCATCACATTAATCATATGCACTCTCGAGGTCCCTAGATTTAGAGCCATTAATTGTGTACTGGTTATTTGGAGGTGAAGCTTTCACCTATTGTTATCAAATACCCTCTTGGGGATCCCAAAAATTAAGTATGGAAGTTCTTTGCAATCAATGCTCCAGATTTTGGGTTGTTCTTCTTGTGGCTCCCATGTTGTTGCCTTTAATGTGTTAACTAATTTCCTATATAAACACATTTAAATAGTTTAAGTAGGTGGGGTTGAGGATTTTTTTCCACTATTGCCTCAATGATAAATTTTCTTCTTTTGGGAGATTTGTTGGATGTGTTGTATTCTTTTTAGGAAAAGGATTGTACACCTTATAAGACAAAATATATCAACATAATGTGTAGGGTCCAAGGTTGCGATCTTGATTGGGGGTATGGGGGCCAATGGACCTCCATGCAAGGGTTCAAGGGTGGTAGCCCCTGAGGTAAATTTTGGTCTTTTAAATTATCAAAGCATGAGTGCTTTTAGCCCATTATATTCTAATATGCATAATGTTGTCGACTCCTCTACTCTTTGTCATAACTTTTATTAGCACTATTTGGCATGCTATTCTTCTTTAAACTTTGGTTAAAGTTATAATTTTCACTCATTTTCATATTCCACAGTCTGGTTAGTGCTCTTTTATACCTAAGCTACCTTACCCCCTTTTTGGATTTTTAGTTAAATGTCGCTAGATTACGATTATTGAACACTTCAAGATTACAACCATGCCTAGCTATATTCCCTTATGGTCTTAGCTATTTTTACACTTTGGCAATTTTTACTAGGGGATGGAAATTTCTTTCACATGTGGTGAGAATTCACTACAACTTTCCTATCAATATTGCAACTCATGTTGATCGTGTGGGTCCTGCTCACCTTCCTTCCTACCTCCTAGAATGTGACTTCTTTCTATTCTCCTACCAGTAATGTTTGATGCTTTATTTCATTATCCCTTTGTTCACCATCTTGGTAACTATAAATTTGCACACAATGTAGCCTTTAATATCTACCAAAACTCTGGTTTTTTCTATTTTGTAATTGATTTTGGCTTTGGGGGGTTCGGTTACTCCAATTTTTCCCCTGTTATTGCCCAAAATTTCTCCCATAAGTCTATTTTTTCTCCTTTTGTGTTCCTATTACTTTGGACCTTTCTAAAACTTTGATTTGGGCTATGATATTGTATTTGTCAAGTTTTTTAGCCATGTGGGTGGACTTGGTCACTTTCTTCCTTTTCAATGATATCCAACTAGATCCTGCATATAGTAAAAATTTACTACATAAGTTTTGATTCAGTTCAACAACTAGCAACTGCACCCTACTCCTCTCCTCAAAGCCTTTCTCATTGATCAAATATTACATATTAGTGAAATAAAAATAGAGATACAAAAGATAGAATACAAAATGCCAGACCTTTAGATACTAAATATAAAGAGCCTAAGGATCCCAAATATGAGAGAGAGGCAAAGGAACACTAAGAAGAAATCATCTTATATACTAACACATGGATTTTTAATTTTGATGGGCCTAAAACTCAAATTAGGGAGGGAGTTGGGATTTTATTTTTATCTCTTAGTGAACATTAAATCCTCCTTGCTATTTGACCTAAATTTTATTACACAAACAATGGTGTTGAGAATGAAGGCCTTATCTTAGGACTCTTAGATACCAAGAAGATAGGTGCAAAACATGTCTATACCATTAGATATTCACAATAAGTTGTTAAGCAAGTCAAAGGTGAATATCATGTTAAGAGTGAGTGTCTTAAAGGAATAACATGATATATTGCAAGACATTGTTCAATCCTTGGTGTCATTTTCCATTGGACATATGCCTACATAGGTCAACAACCAAGTTGTTAACTCACTAGCCTCATTTTTTGCCCTATTTAACTCTTATAAATATATTGATGATACTAGAATCTAACTATCAAAGTGGCCCACCAGTATATCACCTATAATCCCTAACTTTAAGAGGATCTCATTCGCATGCTTGAATTCAAATCCAATAAATCTCCCCCATGGTAAAAATACATCATTCAGTGTATTGCATCTCAATTTCACTCTAAAGGAACTAATTCCAAGGAAATAACTTGCATTCACAAGAAAACTATCAAGCATGTCACCTTAAGGAATACCCTATACTATAGGAATCATAATGGCACCTTGCTTAGATACTTAATTGAAGATGAAGTACCTATAACCTTGCATGAATCCCATTCTAGAACTTGATGGGGTATGATTTCCCTACAATGAAAACCAATTAACATAACTTTATATCTAGATGTGATCCTTGTCAATAAAATACAAATCTTGTACATGCTTTTGCATAAAAAATTAATCCTATAGATGCACCTTGGCATTTTTCTATGTGGGGACTTGACCTTGTTGAAAATTTTTCTCTCTTATCATCCATGGTCACAAATTCTTCGTTGTCACCACTAAGTACTTCACCAAGTGGGTTGAGGTTATGCCCCTAGTTTATAGTATTAGAAATATCATCTCTTATTATATCAATTATTGATTTCAATATTTCAAATAAAAAATTGCAAAAGCTTATAATAAGAAATTCAATTTAAAATAATGCCAATTGGGTGATCAAGTACTAAGATTATACAATACCCATAATAAGAAAGGCAAGTTTATCAATAAGTAGAATGAAATTTATTTTAGAAACTTATGGATCTAAATATTTTAACCTCCAATCACTCACTAGAGATGAACTAGAGGAGCTTGTCCACTCCATGTTTCTCAAATGATAATATGTCTAATCATACTTGGGGGCTATCCTCAACCCTTCCTATTATGAAATGTTAACATAGTAGGAATCATGAGTATCACTCATCATTACATCTTATTAGGAATCTTCAAGTAAAAAAAAGCACATTCATAGTAGTAATTACAAAAGTTAACATAAATGCAACAAAAGAGATAACAAAACTACTTGAAAAATACAAAATTAGAACTTAAACAACTTTATCAATCATAGAGAATCAAATTGCAGGCTTCTACAAGGGGAAAACCTCTGTGGAAGCAAATCTCTTTTACAATTTTGATAAAATAACTTGATACATTTCATTTTCTATCCTTGCCTTTTTATAGATGCTTGTATCCCTAATGGTCAAGGGTCAATCCACATGCAAGGGGGACCCAAGCTAGTAACTCTACTTACAAGAAAATGTAATTGTTACATCATTATTAACTCTTACTTACAAGAAAGTAACAGTTAGATCATAATAGGACCATATGCACTAGGTGCCCAACATAATGATATTAAGATTGAGAAAATAGACTCATTAGATTAATAATCATAAGAACTTACAATGCTTTTATAGCACTCCAATCGGTTTGAAATCTCTACTATTATGGAGATCTTACTTGCTCCTACTATGTTTAGAAACACTCTAAACAATTCCCTATATGCTCTCACAACAAAACTGATTTCCTCTCAAATAGTAAAGCTGGTGCAACTATATTTAAATGAATGCTAAATATTTAGAACCTAGATACTTTAGGGAAGATACTCTAAAGTATGCTCTAGAGTCCAACATTCTCCCCCTTAAAGTTGAGAGGACTGACTAGACAGTCTCTCAGCTTTATATACTGAGCTTTCGCAACTCCTTTGGTGAAGATGTCCGCTATGTTGTCCAAAGTGCTGCAATGTCTTAGCTCAACCACCTTTTTCTCCACCATGTCTCTAATGAAGTGATACTTCATGTCAAAGTGCTTTGACCTGCTGTGGTGGATAGGATTATGTGCCAATTGTATGGCACTCATATTGTCACAATACAATATGGTAGGACCACTTTGTCTCTCACCTATTTCTTCAAGTACTTTTCTCAACCATAAGGCTTGGGTACTAGCATTTGTGATTGCTATGTACTCAACCTCAGTAGATGATAGTGCTACAACAATTTATTTTTTGGAACTCCATGTAATTAGTCCTGACCCAAGACTAAAACAATTCCCTGAAGTAGATTTCCTATCATCTATATTGCTGCCCCAATCACTATCACTAAAGCCAACTAATTTTACATCATTACATTTGTGGTAATGGATCCCATAATCCAATGTACCCTTTACATATCTCAAAATTCTTTTAGTTGCTTGTAGATGAAGTTCAGATGGATCAGCCATATACCTTGATACTAGAGAAACAACATATTGAATATCCGGCCTTGTGTTGGTGAGGAACATTAGACTCCCAACCATGCTCCTGTAAGTGGTCTTGTCAACTTTTGGTGCTCCATATTCTTTGCTTAATTGTATCCCATGACCTATTGGAGTTGCAACAGACTTGCATTGCTCCATAGCAAATTTCTTTATCATGTCATGAGCATATTTATGTTGACATATGAAGATCTCATTTCCTGTTTGATGTACCTCCATTCCTAGAAAGTAATGCATCAAACCTAGATCCTTCATTTCAAACTCTTTCATCATGGAGTGTTTGAACTCCTCATTCATTTTATCACTACTACCCATGAATATTAGATCATCCACATATAAGCACACAATGAGAATGTCTTTACCTTGTTTCATGTAGTAGAGAGTAGGTTCACTTTTGCTCCTAGTGAATCCATACTTTTGAAAGTAGCCATCAATGCGTGAGTACCATGCTCTTGGTGCTTGCTTTAGGCCATACAATGCTTTCTTCAATTTGTAGACAAGGTTCTCCTTACCTTGTTCTTCAAAGCCTTGAGGTTGTTGCACAAAAACCTCTTCATTCAAGTACCCATTGAGAAAGGCACTCTTAACATCCATGTGTTGAATTTTCCACCCTTTGTGGGCAGCCAAAGAAAGCACTAGTCTAATGGTCTCTTGTCTAGCAACAGGAGCAAAGGTCTCCTCATAGTCAATCCCATACTTTTGAGTAAACCCTTTTGCTACTAGCCTTGCCTTATGTCTTTCAATGCTCCCATAAGCATTGAACTTGGTCTTATAGACCCATTTACATCCAACACATTTCTTGCCCTTAGGAAGCTCCACTAGCTCCCATGTATCATTCTTTTTTATAGAGGTCATTTCCTCTTTCATGGCTTGTTGCCATACATCATGAGTACATGCTTTTTCATAACTAGATGGCTCTAGCTCTACACTAGTCATTAAAGCATAGTTTACAACATCTCCCTTAGGCTCTTGAGAGTCTTCATCACCATACATGTGCAAATTTTCAAGTCTTTTCAAGACTTCATTCATTTCACTAGCTTGGCTTCTAGTGTATCTTCTTTGAAAATTCTTATCCATCATTTGGTAGGAGGGATGGTACTGAAGTGTTCTCTTACCTCTTGATGGTGAATCTACTTCCATGGGCATTGGAGAAGAACTTGTTGATCTTTGTGGACTTGGAGTAACACTTGTTGTACTTGAAGTAGAACTCTTTCTTGGACTTGGAGGAGGACTTCCATTGTTGTTCTTGTTAATGGGCTGCATTTGGGAGGAGCTTGCATCTTGAGATCCATCATCAACAAAAAGTTTTTGATGACCCCATTCTCCCCCTTCATCAAAAATTACATCTCTTGAGATTACAACTTTGTGAGTTTTTGGATTGTAGAGTCTATATGCCTTTGAAGACTCACAATACCCAATGAAAATACATGCTTGACTTTTGGGGTCAAGTTTCTTTCTTATCTCATCAGGAATGTGTGCATATGCAAGACAACCAAAAACTTTGAAGTGCTTTACATTTGGCTTTTTGCCATACCATCCCTCATAGGGAGTTATCCCATCTAAACTAGAAGTGGGACTCCTATTCAAAATGTAACCACTTGTCCTAACAACATCAGCCCAATACATGTTACTGAGTTTCTTTGTTTGAAGCATTGATCTAGCCATTTCTACAATAGTGTGGTTCTTCCTTTCAGCCACACCATTTTGTTGTGGAGTGTAGGCAGTAGTTAATTACCTTTTGATCCCACAATCTTTACAATATTTGAGAAATGCATTTGAACAAAACTCCCCTCCTCTATCAGTCCTTAATCTCTTTACAACATACTCACTTTGATTCTCTACATTATTTTTGAAATCCTTGAAACATTCAAAAGCTTCATCCTTAGTTTTCAAAAAATAAATCCAACACATTCTAGAGAAATCATCAATGAAAGTGAGAAAGTAAGAATTGTTACCCAAAATTTTGGTATGCATTGGACCACAAATGTCCGAATGTACCAATTGTAGTGGATGGCTTGCTCTCCATGCTTGACCTCTTGGAAACTTTGTTCTTGAGTGCTTTCCCAAAACACAGCCTTCACACACCTCCTTGTGCTCTTCAACTCTTGGTAGTCCACTCACCATAGCTTGAGAAGTCAACAACTTCAAGCTTGCAAAATTAAGATGACCAAATCTCAAGTGCCAAAGCACACTTGGATTTTCTATGGCTACACTAGCAAGTTGGGCACCTCCTTGTTCCCCAAATTTAAGAGGAAACAACCTATTCTTTGTCATAGGTACTTGTGTAACAACTCTATTACAATTGTTTTTGTCAAAAATTACACATTTTCCATTTTCAAAAACAAGTTTATAGTTCTTTTCCATGATTTGTCCAACACTAAGCAAATTATGTTGGAGTTTAGGAGTGTAATAGATATTGTTCACCTTCTTTGTGCCTTCTTTTGTTGGAACCTCCATGGCTCCCATACCTTCAACTTGTAGTGCCTTGTCATCTCCCAATTTGATCTTTGATTTATATGTGGAATCCATTGTAGCAAATAACTCTTCTTTGCCACTCATATGATTTGAGCAACCAGTATCCAAAATCCAAGTTTCATTAAGATTTTGATCTGATTTTCCATATGTGAGGAACAAATTTGAAGAAGTTCCTTCCTCTTCTCCATAATTTCCATAATTATTACTTCTCCCTTCTTGAGAAGTCTTGGACCAACAATCTTTAGCAAAGTGACCAAGCTTACCACAATTGTAACAAGCTTTGTTTGATTTGTCACCTCCTCTTCCTCTTCCTTTTCCTTGGTAGCCACCTCTTGATCTACCTCTTCCTCTTGCTCTTCCTCTTCCTTGTCCTCTTCCTTGTGCATTGCCATGAGTCTCACCTTCCTTGGATGAGAATGCTTTGTCATCACCTCCAAAGCTTGATGATGTAGAAACCTGTAGTCTCTCTTCATGGGACATCAAAGAACCAATTAGAGCATCAAAAGTTAGAGTAGACAAATATTTAGATTCTTCAATAATAATAGCAATATGATTCCATTTATGAAGAAGTGTTCTCAACACTTTCTTCACAACCACTTCAGTTTTTATGTCTTCACCAAGTGTCTCCATTTTGTTTACAATTGCTTTCACTCTCACACAATAATCTCCCACTCTTTCATCATCTTGCATCTTGAGATTCTCAAAATATCTCTTCAAGGTTTGAAGCCTCACTTGCTTCACTTGATTTCTCCCTTGATAGCTATCTCTCAAGGCTTTCCATGCTTCTAGGGCTGTTGAACAAGAAGCAATCCTTGGAAATATGCTTTTCTCCAAAGTTGCTTGGAGATGGTAGAGAGCAAATGAGTTTTTCTTTTGGGCATCCTTTTTATTGGTTCTATCAGCTGCACTCAAGGTGGTCCAATCTGCAGGTTCATTGTAGCCTTCTTCTACAATATCCCATAACCCCTTGCCTATGAGTAAGGTCTTCATCTTGATAGACCAATACTCATAATCTAACCCATTAAATTCAGGAATGGGAAGATTGTTATTGGCAACCATTGATGCTAATCAACAAAACTTTGGAATAATGTAGATAGCTTCTAATACAATATTTTTGCAATAAAGAGCAGCAACAGATCTTATTTTACTCAATTGACTCAACCTGTTAAGTCAATCTCTCAGAATTAACCTCTGATTGCAAAAATACATGCTTCTTTTTTATTTACCAAAATCTCAAGCACCAAATTTATCATAAATCGGCCAATACTGATTGAAACAAACTAAAATTTTTACTGTAGACTTCTGATATATGTATCTGAAAACCCACTAAATTTCAGAAGCAAATTCACACAAATGAGAAATATGTGATCAATTTACTTTCGCCCTTTCTAGATCTTAGAGTGTTTTTTGAGACAACCTCAATGTTTTTCACATAAATCAATCCATACAGCTCCAAAATTTCTGAAAATTAAACTCTGTATTCCTGAGACAATAATATGAAAACCCTCTAAATTTTAGAAGAAAATTCGCAAAGGTGAAAAATATGTGATCATTTACTTTTTCCCTTTTTATCACAATTCTGGATCTAGGATTTTTTGAAGAAAAAATCAATATTCACACAAATCGATCAATACAGATCCAAACGACCTGAAATTTTGTCTGAATGATGATTTTATCTAAATAAAATTTCTCCCAAAATTTTAGAAGCAAATACCCTGTCTTCCACCTTATACAACCATTTTATTGCAAAACTCAAAATGCTAATAAAATCAGCAAATGAGCTCCAAATTACCTAAAATTTTTACTGCATCCTCTTGATGCATGATTATCTAAAAACCCTCAAAATTTCATCAGAAAATACCTCAGGATGCGTGAGATATGAATGATTTACTCGAGCTCTTCCTTGCAACTCTACTGAGTGCTGGCCACTTGAGTTTCTCTAACAAAGTGCGTGCTTCAGATCTCTTCACGCCACTCTCCACAGGTTTTGATCCATCTGAGAAAACCTGGTATGCTCTGATACCAAAATGAGATTTGAAATAGACTCATTAGATTAATAATCATAAGAACTTACAATGCTTTTATAGCACTCCAATCGGTTTGAAATCTCTACTATTATGGAGATCTTACTTGCTCCTACTATGTTTAGAAACACTCTAAACAATTCCCTATATGCTCTCACAACAAAACTGATTTCCTCTCAAATAGTAAAGCTGGTGCAACTATATTTAAATGAATGCTAAATATTTAGAACCTAGATACTTTAGGGAAGATACTCTAAATTATGCTCTAGAGTCCAAAAAAGATTGGGTCTTAACTTGCCTTTCCCCTTAAAGAAGCTTTACCCTCAAATCTTAAAATGAGAGAATTGCTAGTGGAGTTGGTGGAGTGATTCCCATGTGGCATTTTATAGCTATAGGCCTCGCTATTATACTAACACATCAGTGACAATTTATATGTGGAGGGTGCACGTCTATTGTTCTAAAATATTCTTGAGTTCTAATATAATTGATTCTTCTTCATTCAACTTTAAAAGTGTTAATTGGAATTGTACACCACTACTAAGAACCTTCTTCAAAGAGGAAATATGAAAAACTATATGGATCTTGGAAAAAGATAACAAGTTAAGCTTGTAGGCCATGGGGCCAATCCATTGTAGCACCTGATAGGGTCCATAAAATTTAGCTCCAAGATTTTGATGACCACAAAGCTACAATGATGATTTCTTGTATGACTATAAATGTAGGAAGGCCATGTCCCCTAGATTAAAATTATGCTCTAAGAAATGTTGATCAGCATACTGTCGCATTTGATTATGGGCCATCATCAAATTATCCTTAAGATGTTGGAGGAGTACTACACACTTGCTCAGAGTAGAGTCTCTTGCTTGAACCTTGGAAATACCCAAAGTATATGTTGAAGGTAATGGAGGAGGGTGTCCATAAACCATTTCATATAAAGTCATCTTAGTAGCAGTGTGATAAGAAGTATTATACCACCATTCTACTAATGGAAGCCATTTGACCCTCTAAATAGGATGCTCATATGCGAAGCAGTAAAGGTATGTTTCAAAGCACTTGTTAACAATTTTTGTTGTCCATGTTGAACTAATGTTGAGTTTGGTTCTTTGTATTTTAAATAGTTCCTACCAAAAATAGCTGGTGAAGGTGGGATCATGGTTAGAAACAATAGATTTAGGCATGTCATGTAGGTAGAAAATGGAGTCCATGAATATTTGTTCAAACATCGAGGTTTTGTAGGGATGGATTAGGGAATACAAATAAGCATACTTCGAGAGATGATCCACCACCAGAAGAATGGTTTTTTTATACTATAGACTTGAAAAGTCCAATAAGATCCATGAAAATATGTGTCCAAATAGTCATTGGAGTAGGAAAAATTTGGAGTGTACCTAGAGTACATACAATTTCCTCGTTCATACACTTACACATATCACATTCGACCACAAAATTATGAATATCCATTTTCATCCCTAACTAAAATAAAGTGATTAGCCCTCTCATTAGATTTTAGGAACCTAGAGTGGCATGGCATTGGGGCAAGTACTTGTAATATAGCTTTGTAAAATGATAAATATGCAAGAATAATAAGATAGCCTTGATATCTTAAATGTTTCCCATACCATGTATATCCTGGCCAACAACCAATTGTATGCAAAATGGTCTAATGCTCTTTTGGAATGCAAGAAGTGGAGTACTTAGGTCGCTTAAAATCAAGAGAACGGGTTAAGGTGGACCCAAGGAAAATCGTTGTCATCCAAGAATGACCAAAACCTCACACTCTCAAAGGTCTTTGTAATTTTTTAGGTCTCACCGATTATTATCAAAAATTTGCCTAAGATTATGGGAAGATAGCATATCCTATTCATAGGGGGGCCTTCCTATATACCCCAAGGTACATGGGAGCTCATTGTCGTGTACGATGTTGTTTAAGGCTTAGTTATTGGAGTCTGATAACCCCTCACTTCACTAGACACTTTATAAGAAACCTAGCTTAGCCAAAAAAAATTCCTTTGTGATATTTTAAAACCCCTAGCATAAGGTTTCTAACCTAACCCACTAAAACAGAACAAAAATTGTACTATTTTATTGTAGGCTTTTTAGAAAGAAAGAGCAAATTGAAGGACAAATATATTGAACAAGGAATAAAAAATAGGGCAATAGTTATTTCTTATATAGTAGAACACAACACTAGAAAGTACTCTAAAACCACTTGTTAGGAACCTTCAAGTAAGAATAAGCACACAACAATAATTAAAAAAATTAATAAAAATGTAAGAAAAGATATGATAGAAGTTCTTGAAAAATATGATATTAGAATTGCAACAACTTTATTAATCATAGAGAACTAGATCGTAGGCCTCTTTGAGGGGGCAACTTCCTTGGAAGTAGAGCTCCTTTATAATTTTGATAAAATAACTTTATACATTTTATTTCTACCCTTGCCTTTTTATAAACACTTGTTTACCCCAAACCTAATGCTCAAGGGTTGATCCACATGCAATGGGAACTTGAGCTAGTAACTCTAACTTACAATAAAGGGTAATTATTACATCATTATTAACTCTTGCTTACAATAAAGTAACAATTACATCATAGTAGACCCATATGCATTAGGCACCCAAGATACCTCTTTTTCCATCATTACTTTTACTTTCTAAGACCAGAGTGAAGAGTTCTTGATTACAAATAGATCACCACTTGTCCATCATTGTACCATATAAAATTTATCACTCCATACTTAACATCCCTAATTTCATACTCTAGGAACTGCTGGGAATTGTTTTTCAATTGCTTATATGAGATTGAAATAGATCCCAATTATATTACATCATCACCACATAGTGGTATTACAACTTGGATAGTATCCATGTATCACCTGGCAAGATTCAAACCTAGGTCTCCTCCTTGAATGTTGAGGAATATAACCAATTAATCATAAATAGAAAGTGTTGTTGAGGTGTAATATGAACTTATAAAGCCTCTCCTTTTCTTGCATCTAGTCATGGTATCTTTTTGCAATGGAAAAATAAAGGAAAAATGTTAAAAATAAAACAAGCCATCAAAACCAAAGGTTTGCCATACAAAAATACCATAGTTATATTTTATGGTAAATTTATTTGCATAAATATAATATTGTCTTAGCATATGCTTGTATTTTCCATGGGCTATCTATTTTTTGCATAAATATGTAAAAAAAAAAATTTACTATCTATCATTTAAAGTGACTAGACCGCCCCCATAGAAGTTATAGAACTAGCCTCAAAAGTTGATAGTGAAACTTTATTAGGATTATTATTATATCTAGGCTAAGTATTTGAGGTGACTACACCACTCCCATTGTGACTATAAAATTAGTATCGAGGGTTGGTAATGTAGCTTTGTTAGGAACTTAGACCTACAAAATAACCAAAGAAACAATGATATTTGTCATCTTGGAAAATAAAAAAATACAAAAGAAAAGAAAAATCAATAAAAAAGAGGAAAAGAAGCCCATGTGCAAGGAAACATATGACTAGTTGCATCTTTTACACATGACATAAATTGTGTGGATCTCTTTACATCATCTTGTACATTTGGCTCCCAATTTTATAGGTCACCATCATCCTACTTCTCTATCTAGCTCCCAATATAAGTCATCATCATCATTCTACAGAGAGACCATGCACACTTTATGGTGTTATTCGATCATTCTTCTCTATGTAAGCATCCTACTTAAATCATTGGGACATTTACATTAGGGTATTATTTACACATGGAATTATGGCAAAATTCTTATATAACTTAGTAAAAGATAAATATATACAACAAGAAAGAAAGGCTAGGTAACCCAAACCAAAGTATTTTTTCTTTTAGGTGCCTATATTCATCCATGTAATTAACTTTTCTTAATGGGCATGTATCCATGAGACAATGAGTGATTTTTTTTGGATTCCTATAAACATTATCATAAAGTCATCAAACCTTTTATTTTTCCCATCTCCATCTATTTTTACTTCATCATATTAATGGATCCAAATTTATATAGTTCAAAGGACATGCCAACTTTTTGGCTTATAAACCTAACTTTTCATGTTGAGTCTACTTTATGTAATTCATGTTGCGTCTACTTTATGTAATCAAGTAAGTTGAAGTTTCAAGTGTCAATCACGTTTCATGCATGCCATTCAAAGAGGAATTCAAGCAAAGAAAGATCACAAGGAAGAAGAGGATAAAACAAAAAGAGAACAAGAAAAAACAAAATAAAAACAAAGTATAAACAAAGTATAAAAACAAAATGCTTCCTTAGGACTCAAAGCATGCACCAATATACTCATTTATCCCACCATTCCCATTTAGTTAGTTTACTATATAACTTTGATCCTCTATATGGTAATATCCTCATCACTTGGTCAATTTCCCCATTATATGGAATTGTACCATAGTTTTTCATCAAGAACCTCTTAGTTCTGGCCTGTTGTGATATGTGAATCTTTTATCCAAGGTATTTTTTTCCCTCCTTAGTCATTTTCTTGAGTCCATATTTACCCACCCACTCCACTATTGACTCATGTGCATCTCCTTCAAGACATTAAGTCCTCTTTGGCACCACTCTTACTTCATGTTCATCCTTTGACTTGTAATTTTTTAAAATCTCCAAACTTTATGTACCTATGCAAAGCATTAATCACTTGTATTTTACTTTGTATGAATTTTCATATAATTTTTTATCTTGTACTATTTTGTGTCTTGGTTCATTATTATTTTTGTTCAACTTTCATCTTACTTGAACTAGAGGCTTGCCTCAAATCCATCAACAATTTTTTTATTTTTTATTTTTTTGTGTTGTAGGCTTGAATGTGCTCATTTTTTTCAAGGTTTTGCTTCACTTCATGGTAAAATGAACACCTTATGGGGGAATATCTATACTAGATAAAAGTTCAAGCTCCATTTCAAAGCAAATTCAAAACAAATTGATCATCAAAGGTAAACATAGGTAAGTGCTCCTTTCCCTTTGATTTATGGTGTCCAATGTAAGGGAGGGCACAAATATTGAGTAAGAAAAATAAGGCCTTGAGTTTCATAAAACATATCCATCCTTTAGGTCTCCTTCATTATGAGTAAACCCCTAGGCTAGAATCACTTAATCCATTCATCTAGCACCTTATATATTTTTCCAAATACCTTAGCATAACCCTATGAGTCAATCTCTATCATCCATTCCATTAAAAAAATCCATTCTAAAGAGAGCATCAATTTGACAATCAAAGCACTTCTCTCTTATAGGGTGATACTCTCATGTCAGACCACACCAATGCCCTTATTCAAAATGTGCCAAAACCTAAAATTGACTTTGCAATCATATCTCTCAACCAACCATTTCACCTTGTTGCTAACTGTCATTATTTATTCATGACCAATAAGAGCACCTCATATCAATAAATATCTTTGTCGATATAAATCAAGAGTCAATCCATATAAATAGGGTATCATTAAGGTAATTTTGCTTCACGATTTAAGTCCAAATTCAACATGTAACTAGACAAAAATTCACAATAGGTAACTTCTTCTTCATCAAGTATTATCCTCTTGCTAATGTCTCCTTCATAATCAAAATCCATTTTCAATCCTTTTCGTATTTATCCAAATCCCTTAGGGAAACTAAGGGAGGCAATAGGAATTCCGCTCACTATTGCTTCCTAGAAAATCAAAGGAGGAAATGAACTCCTTTCATCCATAGGTTAGTATCTCTTGGAGGATACCTTATCTCAAGGTCTTCAGATGGTCATCCTTAATCAACAAGGGTTTGGAAGGCCATCATCAAGCAACAACATCAAGGAAATAAGAGATATTGAAGTTCAAGGTAAGTTCTAATTGAAGATCTTCAACAATGTGTTCAGCATTCTCCTTCAAGCATCCAAGGTATGCTTACCCAAGGTTAGTATATCTCTTCATCTCTTTTGTCTTTCTTTACTTTATAAGTATATTGGGTTAATTTCTATCATTTACTTTGTTTATTTACTTGTTTCTATGTCAATTGCTTTACTTTATCTTATTATGGTCCATTGCCTTTGTAAAAACCAATTTTGTGTGCATTTGTATGTGACCTATAGTTATTTCTATCCCTATTGCTCTTCTTTGCCTTTGCATGTATTATGATTCTAAAAACATCTTTATATCAATTTTGATATGACCATCCTCAACCATAACTTGTTAGGTACCAAGATAGGTATTTAATATTGAATAATTTAATATTATATTGTATAATGGTATGAGCCATAAATTAATTATTAAGAAATGCCACATGTCAAAATAGAAATAGGTATGTCATATTTGTAACCGTTGGGGAATATTGTCATGCACTTTGTAACTCATGGAAGGTGAACCATCACACTCTTGTATAAAGAGAGATGCACCCCCATTGTAAAAGGTATCTATAATCTATGATGTATTCTTGGAGAAGTCTTGGCTCATGGAGCTAGAGATATTGTGGAGTGGCTTCCTTCCAAAAGGAGCATTGTATGGTGTTCCCCTACCTCAAGGGTATAATCAATCTCTATTTTATTGAGCAATTTATTGTGCAATTAATTTATTTGTGGATGCATGTTGAATATTTTGATATATTGGTGAATGATTTATGGAATAAGAAAATAGGTTCATTACATTTGGTATCAAAGCAACGATTTGGGCAAAGTGGGTTTGTTTTTGCAGAGCTAGGGCACATTTAAAAAAAAAACATCACATTTTGCGAAGCCATATTTTTTATTTCAGCAGTCATTTTCAAAAGGTTTTTGCTCCATTGTGTATATATTTTTGAGTACTACAAAAACTACTACTCATTTATTAAATTATGATATGTATTGCGAAAGTTATGGTTGTTTGAAGTTGAGTTATTTTTATTGTTTTTGACCACGCGATTTTTTTTTGAAAATAAAAAAATTTGTATTAAATTTTTCAGCAGTCATTTGCAAAATATTTTGGCACCAACATATAGATTATTCTGAGTACTATAAAAACGACTGCTCATTTGTGGATTTCTGATAAGTTTTGAGAGAGTTACAGTTGTTTGAAGTTGGGTTGTTCAAGCTGTTTTTTGGTTGTGCGAATTTTTTTTCAAAAAGAAAAAATTCTTATTAAATTTTTTAGCAGTTTTAGAATATTTTTGCATTAGCATGCAGGTTATTTTGAGAACTACAAAAATGACTATTCAATTTTGAATTTTTGATAAGTATTAAGGAAGTTATAGCTATTGCAAGTTGGGCTTTTGGTGCTGTTTTTTGGGTTACCGAAAAAAGAAAAAAATCATAACTTTCAATCCGGGTAAGCAAATCAGTTGTCATTTGTTTTTTTTTGAAGACAAAGTGCAAATTTAATTGTTGAAGAAGGAAATAGATGAGATTTCAGAAATTTTAATTTTTGAGTTTCGATTATTCAAACCCTAGCTATTTTGAAAAAAAAAAATATGGAGTTGCCAAAATTTTCTGGAGAAGATAATATTGATGCTAGGGAATGGTGGGAAAATTTTAAGTCTTTATATTCTTCTGAATATTTTTGGAACTTAAAAATGTTCATGTCTTTGCAAGGGGAAGCTTCATCTTGGTATTGCAACTTTTCTAGTTCTCATGATTATATGCACACATTGGAAGAATTTGAAGTTGCATTTTTAAGCAAATGGGGTTCCAAGCAAAAGGATAATAATGTGCAAGCAAAAGAAACTACATATTTTATGTCAGGGCCAAACAATGGTAAAAAATATTTGTTTGAATGTAAAAATTCTATTTTAAAAGTTCATGGGTGCATTCAAAATCAAAAAATTATTGTCTCCATTAATCCTAGCAGCAAATATAATTTTATCAATATGTCTTTGACTAAGAGGTTGCAAGTGCAAACAAAGAAAATCAAAGACATACAAATTGAGGGAGACAATGTTCAAATTTTTGAAGATTTAAAGCTCACCATGGATAAATATGTTTTACATTCAGATTTTCATGTTATTGAGATGGAGGATGTAGATATTGTTCTTGGTTATCCTTGGTTGCATTCTTTGGGTACTATTAACATTAATGTGCAAAAGAAATTCATGAAGTTATGGTACCAAAAGAAGAAGATATCATTGCAAGACATTTCTCAGTGTAAGAATAAACAAATAGCTATTGTAGGGGAACAAAGTGAAGAGCAAACAAAGACAATAGCAAAAATCAAGGAAACAAAAGTAAAGGAAGAATCAATAGAAGAGAGTAAGAAAGAAGAGCAAAAATAGGTTGAACATCAGGCTAAGGTTGGAGTATATCGCCATCCACACCACCATGAGAGGCAACAATCATGGCGATAGGGCTTGAGGCCACATAAGATCAATGAGGGACATATAAGGAACCCAAGGAGCCAAAACTTTGGGTATGCTACAAGTCTTAAATGCAAGTAGGTATGGATGAAAAAAGATGAAATTTATGCTTTCAACACATGGCATTGGCATCAAAGAAGACCACCACCAATCATAGTTCCACTTGGATGGATGGATGATCGAGATTGGTACCATTATTCAACATGGCTTAGAAGATCATATTATTTAGCCTCTTCTAATGTTTCGAGGACAAAACATTTGTAAGGGGGATGGAATGTTAGGTACCAAGATAGGTATTTAATATTGTATTGTATAATGGTATGAGCCATAAATTAATTATTAAGGAAGGCCACATGTCAAAATAGAAATAGGTATGTCATATTTGTAACCATTGGGGGAATATTATCATATGTAACCGCAAGGAATATTGTCATGCACTTTGTAACTCATGGAAGGTGAACCTCCACATGGGTGATCTTGTAACTCATGGAAGGTGAACCATCACACTCTTGTATAAAGAGAGATGCACCCCCATTGTAAAAGGTATCTATAATCTATGATGTATTCTTGGATAAGTCTTGGCTTGTGGAGCTAGAGATCTTGTGGAGTGGCTTCCTTCCAAAAGGAGCATTGTATGGTGTTCCCCTACCTCAAGGGTATAATCAATCTTTATTTTATTAAGAAATTTATTGTGCAATTAATTTATTTGTGGATGCATGTTGAATATTTCTTCATATTGATGAATGATTTATGGAATGAGAAAAGAGGTTCATTACAATAACCTTATTGTGATTACATCCACTTAGAGTTTTTCTTAGCTTTGAACTTTGTCCAAATTTAGGAAAAACATATAGTGAGGCTTCTTTTGTATACATATGATATTATTTAAATTACAAGGTTAACACAAGGTTTGATAGGGCACTTAAAGGCATTAGGGAACTTTTACAATGAGGCATGCATGCAAGTAAATACCAACAAAACCAAAATCATGATATTCTCCAATTAAAACATAAAGAATTAATTAAATTCTTATTTTTAAGGGGTCTTTTGGAAGAAGTAACATAGTACAAATATTATGGGATAAACTTTAATAATAAGCTTAGTTGAGAAACATGCAAAAAGAATAGAACATCAGGATGATGAATAACACTTTTTGCATTATAAAATAAGAGAGGTTGAATTGTGGGTTTAAAAGACTATGCGAGTTTAATTTGGACTAATATTGGTACTAATGATGTTGTATGAGTGTGAACTTCAAGCTAGGCATCACGTCCGATTCAAAACGAGATAAATAAAGAGGATTTACAAATGTCTGATTATAAACAAATTCAAAACAAAAGAGTTAATTACATACAATATTCTTCTAACAAAAACTGATACCTTCCCTCTAAAGCTAGCTACTATGATTCATCTTCTTGGTATCTAAAAAGTTAAAATAATGGATGCAAACAAATGACCTAAAATTGTAATAAAAAAAGATCTAAACAAAAGAAAGAAAACATGGAGGAAGTAAAACGATAAGTAGATAGACAAAATGAAACTTGGATGAATGTCAAAATAATACAAAGACATCAAGGTAATTGTTAAGAAAACAATTTAAAACAACTACATGGAAAAAATATTTAAGAAGAAATAAAGAACATATCTTATTGAGTTTAACTCTATATACAATCATTACCAAAAAGTCTATATAAATGCAAACATCAATTATAGGGCAAAGATGCTATAGTCCAATTGAACACCAATTTATATGACTTAAATGTGAAAGAAGTAGATGAAAGAGACTAAAAGAGAAATATACTTTTTGTACATTAAGAAAAGATAATTGAAAAGAAAAATATTTTATTTTGAAATGCAAGATATATAATAATATTTGAACTAACTACATTAATACTTCAAAAATTAATTTTAAGAGAATGCATTTGAAAAAAAAAAAAAAAAAACTCAGCATAAAACCCAACAGTAAAATATTAACATAATAAATTAAAAATGATTAAATAATATCTTTATGTTGTCAGGTTATTATTCATTGTAAAATTGCTGATCCTGATACTCAGTTTGGCATTTTGCACCTAAAAAAATTAACATCATAAATTAAAAATGATTAAATAATATTTTAATGTTGTCATGCTATTATTCAGTGTAAAATTGCAGATCCTGATACTCCGTTTGGCATTTTGCACATTAAAAACCTCATATTCTATCATATTTGACAAAAATAAACAAAAATCAATAACAAAAACTGCCTGTTCTCAATGGAATTAGTCCGAGTCAACGGTACCTCGATCTCTACACTCAGGGATTCGCTTCTCCTTTTTCCTTCTCTTCATCAGTATAATTGATGAGGTGATCGATCGATAGTATACTTTAGCATGACGAAGTGCGTGTTGTTGGCGCTGTTGTTGTTTATATTGCTGCATTTAACAGCGTCATGGGCGTCAGAACAAGAAGACACAGACGAAGGGGAGTGCAAATCTTGGCTTGTTCAGTCCATTCCCACTGACATGCCATACCTTGCTCGGGTACCTGGAGTCTTATCTTCTGGTTAGTAAATCAAATAAAACAATCTTGTCATACCATAAACATTATTCTCTACCCGTGAGTAATATTCTTACTACATCGGCATCCAATGTATATAAAAAAGAAAAATTATCCTACATAACCATACAGCATATACGACATATTCCAAGAACCAGACAGGATGGACAGCATGTTCCGAGCAACATGCAGTGAGAAGGAACAGCAGCATGTTCAGAGTACGTACAGCGTTCTAATTGTTGAGTGGAATCATTTATGTTGTTTGTGAATGTGCAGGCGATGTGTTACAATGGATTGCTGGGAACAGCAGCAACAAATTGGATATAATAGCACAGTATTGGCAGTTATTAGCTCAGCCGCAGAATCCCAAGTCGGGGGACTATGGTTACAGTGCAGGTGACCTGGAAAGATTCGGTGTATTAGTTGGCCAAGCAGTCTTCAAATCACTTGAAAATGCGGCCGACAGGAATGTTTCTATAAGGTATGTAGCTACCCACATTGCATCTTTGTTGCCATTCGCTAAATTTTAAAAATGGCACAAATTATCTTCTATCCTTATAGGTCATGCAGACCACGTTAACCTAAGGAAAGTATATCCTCATTCTCATTTTGATTTAAATTTTAAATTGCTACAATGTCATGTGCTGATTAAATGACATGAGCTCATACAATTAAATATTTAAATTCTCAGGCACAAGATCAAATGGATTAAATATCTCAATTTTTGGATAAGATCCAGTTAAATCTTGTTAAATGAAAATATGTATTATTATTAAAAAGTTACTAAAATACTATATTAATGCAGTTATAATAATAAAGATGAAACCCTTTTCAATCTCATATACCCTATCCAAAAAAACACAACTCGCACATGCTGAACCTTTGGGGATTTTTGAAGTACATAACTAAGATAATACCCTTCAACTTGAGAATAGGAGATGAAGATGTACACATGACATTTCGCATTGCATTTTGTATTGTATTGCCATTTGTAAAATTAAAAAATGGCATAAATTATATTCTATCCATATAGGTCATGCAGACCAACTTAACCTAAGGGAAGTACATCCTCATTCTCATTTTGATTTAAATTTTGAATTTCTAAAATGTTAACTTGCACGTGTTGATCAAATGGCATGAGCTTATGTAATAAAATATCTCAATTCTCATTTAGTTAAATATCTCAATTTTTTGAGGACAAGACCCAGTTAAATATTGTTAGATGGATATATGTATATTGTCAAAAAGTTGCTGAAAGACTATACTAATGCAGTTATAATATAATAAAGATGGAGCCCTTTTCAATCCTATATAAAACCCCCCTAAAAAAAAACACAGACTTGCACATGCTAAACCATTGGGGATTTTTGAAGTACATAATGAAGATAATACCCTTCAACTTGAGAATAGAAGATGAAGATGTACACATGACATTTCGCTTCTGTGATGTGCATGGATGGCTTTTGGTGTTACTGTTGGATTCATTTCAGTACAAACAGATGCAACAGATTTCTGCCAGACTGTAGTAATCAGTGAATGCAAGTAATTTGGTGCCTCTTGTACATATGTATCTATGGTATTGGGTTTTGGTTGGCAGTTCTCCAGGTGCAAGATATATGTATATTAGGATCATGAATACCACAGCGATGTAAGATTTTAAGTCAAGTAGTTTTAAATTTTTTAAAGCCCAATAAATCAAACATTCAAATGAACAATTTAAAAACTGGATTGATTTCTCGTACACACAACAAAAAAAGCAATAAAGACAGAGCAACAAGGACTAATATTGGGACCCTATTCTTGTATCCTCATAGCACCATGTTTGAATTAATCAGGACTTGAAGGTGAGGATTTCAATGCTAATTATTCTCTTTTAGAAAGTAAAAACAACATACACCATAAATAGAAAGAGTAAGATGTAGAGAGTCATTTTAGTGTTTGCATAAAGGGAACACATAGAAAACCTTCTGGACTGACTTCACTATCATTCAAATAGCCTTCTGGACTGACTTCACTATCATTCAAATAAAAAACAACTTTAGACAGCACCTAAACATTAATAGAAAGCAAATCTGGAAAAGAAGAACAGAAGCAAGAATATCTAGGCAAGTCACACAAGGAATGGAAGAAAGACTGAATCTTTTATTTTGGCAAAACTGCATAGACTCAGGCTTCCAGAAGTTCACAGCTGCATGTAATACTTCAGCTCTCAAATATTTTTAATGCTTTACGTCTTTGCTTTACAATATTATATAAGGTCGCCCAATACAAAACTATCCAAAAGTTTATCTTTTTTCTAAGACTTTATAAAATTTTCTCTATCTCATCAAACTTGCCTAAAGTTGAAAGTATATTGTCTCCCAACTTTTATCCCACTTCAGATGTCTTGGACTGTCTTTGTCTGAAAAACCTGTCAACATTTATGTGACCCAAAGTGGTAGAAAATCTTTAGCCCTGGAATGCATGTTCAGAACATCACCCATTAGCAAATTTAATTCAAATGTCAACTGCCTAAACTTCAGCTTGAGGTGTTGGTGGCAACTGTTCCAATCTGCCAAGCAAAATGCAAGCTTTTCAAAATGGATCAGCAATCATTTCTTCAACTGTTGTATGGCATGTCATGGAGTTGGAAGGGCATCATCCTTGGGATAATTTGGGACAGTATGGTGCCCAACATTAATAAACAAATCTGTGTCGCACTATGCAAACCTGCTATATCAAGATAAACAATTCTTCTGAAAATCAATAGTAAAGGAGGACAGCATGCAGAGCTTTTATTTTCTATGCCATTGCTTTGTTCCAACATTTGTAACTGCTTGTGAAACCTTGTAAAGTCCTGGTCTAGAGAAGTCTGAATCTGTGCAGTATTCAGACACTGGCCGCAATTTCGTTTGCACAAGGCAAGTTACCTCTGAACAGCATTGTGTTAATATGTGCTAAAGGCATCATCTTTGCACTGAAACCAGGGCCAGAAGTCTAAGCCAATTTAGCAATCAAGACAACTTCTGTTGGAAATGGTCTTGAGCATTTTGTGATCACTCTCACCCAAATGAGATTCCACATCATTTGCAGATTTTTGTGCTTGAACTAATGATTCATGTAGCATGTCCTTGCATGCTAATGATTTGTGTAGAGTATGGCGTTGCATGTTGTTGCTTTTTGGTGTCAATGTGGAGACGGATAATAATTCCTCTGCAGTTCCCTTTTAATTTAATTTTAAAAAAATGGGAATATTTAATTCATAAACTGTTTGGTAATGTTTAAAGCATGGAGAGTAGAAAACTTACATGTCAATCTTTTTGCTTGTCGATTGAGAGTTCTCGGAACATATATATGATAGGAGAAGACTTGTTTAGGACTGTATCATTCAAATGTATTTGCAATCATGCAATTTGATGCCAAACAATGCAATAAGGATGATAAAATAGCATATAATGCAATGGAGAGATTAGCACACATGCACAATGCACAAGTACACAACCAGAAAAAGATCAAGGCATGAGTCTCATTGTATTCTTTAACAAAAATACAGTACAATTAGGAAGAAAACCCATGTTCAAGCATACCGTTAAGACAACATTGGCTGGATGCATATAGTCCCTGTTGGTTACGAATCTGCCATGAGGAAAGGATTTGTTGTTAATGCGCCCAGATTCGCCCACTAGATTGAAAGGCCGGAAGGAAGGAATGCCTTCCGTGCCAATCTCCGGAGAAGGCCGGCTTCCTGTGGGGGTTTTTGTGTTTTAGGTTAAAAGTGCAAGGAAAGAGATAAAAGTACAGAAAGGGATTCCAAATATGATTGGAGTTGGTGGGGGGGGAGAATAAGCAGCACGCCAACGAATCAATCACCACTACTAACAACATTCATCTACAAACATACATTGAAACTACAACTATCATTCATCCTATGTATCCTCTATCTATGCATTCCAGGAATACTTGATCACCAAATGCCAGAGTCCAGAGTTCAGTACAACAGCAAGCAATGACACAAGAAACATGAGGCAGAAATGACAAGGAGAGGCAGCATACAAGATGAAAGACAGTAAGCAGAGCCAAGTATATGCTTGTATTAGAGGCAAACGCACAGCTACAATTGTTCCCTAGCAATATATTCCCCCTTCCACCCTTTACAATGAAAATGAGTGGGCTATTTATAGCCCAAGTTTCCCCCCGATTACATTCATGGGCACGAAGTCCCAAACAAGACAGTAGTTGACACGTGCGGCTGAGGAGCTGCTGATGCCGACTTCTGTTGGGCAGGACTGTACTTGCAGCATGGTCTCCCTGAAGGCTGTACAGCCATGTGGCGGTACGTCGGGTCAAATCTTCGGTCAGCAGGAATGCGGGTAGGTGCGGCAGATGGCACTTCATATCGGCTTAAATGGTGGCAGTTGGCGCAGATAGTGCAGCCCATGCTTTGTCCTTTTCCCGGTCACGTCTTGGCTCGATTCTCGAAGTTGGACACTTGTCGGATGCTGACGAATGACGCGTGTCTGCCTTGAAAGGCAGTTTATCCAACTTCGCCCGGAATCGGAGCACTGTCAGGTTGCGCAGGTAGAAAACAACGCAGTTGGGGAGGCCTCCGTGCCTTAGTCAATTTCTGAATTTGTTTTCCCAACTGCGCACCGGTCAGAGGGCGCACCCCGACTTCGATGCGAAGTTGGGTTGCGCACCGACACATTGTTGTCTTCTTTGTTGTTCGGACTGCGCACTAAGAGGCGGGCGCATCCCGACTTCGCAGCGAAGTCGGGTTGCGCCCCAACACTTAGTCATTCTTCTGTTGCACTGCTTCCCTAGTGCGCCCAAGAAGGAGGGCGCACCCCGACTTCGCTGCGAAGTCGGGTTGCGCCCCAGCACTTTTGCACATTTTCCTGTCCTGTCACACTTGGCACTGTTCCTACTGCGCTCCAATCTGAGGGCGCACCCCGACTTCGCTGCGAAGTCGGGTTGCGCCCTGACACTTAGAAACTTTCAGGGAACACCTCTGTTCTGGAAACCTTACTGGGGGGAAGAAAAGGGAGGAAGGAAGAGGAATGAAGATTGCAAGGAAGAGGGAGAAAGGGAGAGATGAAGAATGGGAAAAAAGGAGGAGGGAAGGAACAGAGCAGATCACTTACAAAAAACGGAAAACATGGCACCCCGTGCAAAATGTGGCAACATTCCTGGCGGCTCGCGGGGTGTCGAGCTCGCCTCGACGCAAAGAACCATGCCTTCATCCATTGGGTGCAGAGGAACTTCCTTCGCCTGCCTTCTGCTGCTCTGAACGCTTCCTTCCAGGCAACTGTTCTTCTTCAGGTTCACTTTCACCAGTTGCCTCCTCGGTTTCCCCTTCTGAGTCTGAATGTTCTCCATTGTCAGCCTCCCACTCGCTGATGCGTTGGTATGCAGCCTTGGCTTGGTCCCAGACTGCTGCTTGGAAGGGTGCGAGGTCGCTGATTTCTTTTAATGCTGTGTGGAATGCAGCGACCGCGTGCAGGTCGATGGTGTTATATCTTCTTCCCAACTCCTTCAGGGAGGAGTTGATCTTGCAATACTTCGACACCATTTGGGTGACCTGAGCTTCTTGAATTGGCTCTGCCCAACTATCAATTTCTGCTGTATCTGTCTCGAAGGACAGCCAATTCTGCTTCACCTGTTCAAGGGTCAAGAGCTCGCCATCTTTGACGTAGCTCGGGCACCCGTGTTCGGACATAGTGTGAAAGGGGGCCAGGAGAATGTTTCTTTCATGCTCTAGGGCGTCCAGCGCCCTCCTGGCAGTTCTGATCTTCTCTGTCCTATCAAAATAAGTATGCAAGGTCACCCTTGCATCTGCCCACTCTGAGGCAAGTTGGGACATAGGAGCAATTTGGAAGCCTTTGCGCTCAAACTCCTCAAGTTTTATAGCCAGGTCCAACCATCGCTTCGCCTGGTGTTCGGCTTCCTCTACCACAGGCTTTCCCTGGGCAGATACTTCTTCAATCCTGGACACGAAATCCAGAACTGATAATGATTTAACAAGGTTGGGCTTGCAACCTTGTAGCAGTCCAGCCCGCATCTCCTTGGCCTTGCTCTTGGAAAAGGCCGTCGCTTGTAAGGTTTTCTCTGCAAGTTGCGACTGCGCCTGTTTCAGCTGATCTTGGAGCTGCGAAGCTTGTTCCAGCGCCGCTCTTCTCTCTTCTGATAGCTGTTCGGCTGTCTGTTTTTGCTCTGCGGCCTCCTGCTGAGCGGTGGCCAGCTGGGCCTTAAGTTCTTCTATTTCCTGCTGGGCTGACCCCAGCTGCGCAGTGGCCCTAGCTAGGTCCTCCTCAAGCTGCCTTGTGTTGTTCTGCAGCTGGTACAGCGCCTCCTGGGTCTCGAGATGCTTGACGAGGAGATTGTCAGTCCTACGACGAATACCACGAATTTCGTATTCCTCGTTGATGTCGTCAAAGCTTTTCTCCTTCCTCTGATGCTCATAGTCTGCCTCGGTCATCTCTCGGAGAGGCTTCTTCACCTTCGGGATCAACTTCTCTGTTGTGAGCACTCTCCGGTCCAGGTCAAACTTGGTACGTTTTACCGGGGCGGCTATCTCTTCGGCCCTTCTGCGCTTCACGCCCTGGAGAAAAGAGGCAGAACCCCCCGCGGCTCTTACTGCCAGAGGCTGGTCTTCTGTGATATCCAGGAAGTTGAGGTCCTCCAGCGTCTGGTCTTGCTGCGGCATTTTCCCTGCGAACAGCGAAGTAGGCGGGATTCCAGAGGGGGTATCAGCCTTTGAGGGCGACCGGGTCCTAGGGTTAACAGGAGTCTGAGTGGATGGTGCCGGCAAGGCTTCGGACGGCTGGGGTGAGGAGCGCGGTGATGAAGGCGCAGCTTCAGCACTGGCTGCGGGAGAGGGCTCTAGGGTTTGGCTCAGTGATTGGAAAGCGTTAGGATCCTGAGCACACTGGTCGAATGAATGCAGGCCGCTGGAGGATTGGGTAGCTTGGGAAGCGGTGGACGCGGCTACGGCTTGCCCTGATGAGATGGGAGAAGGGGCTTTTGCAGGGCTGACTTGGACTTGGGGAAGAGAAATAGTGGACGTACCTGCGGGCTCCACCTGAGCCGTCGTTGGAGGGGTGCTTGCAGCTCGGGTATCTGCGGCTGGTTCAGGGCTGTCCAAAGAGAACCTCTGGAGCTGCTGCACTAGTTTGTTCTGCGGCTGATTGTTGTACAGGCTCTTTAGGCCGCTTGGCCCTTTCAACCTTCTTCTTCTCTTCCGGCGCCGCGGCTGATCCAGAGGAGAGAGACAAAATCGGGGCGGTAGGTGCAGAAGTTCCCACGGTAAACTTGTACTTGGGTCTGGCTGGAAGAATACCTGCCGCGCTAGGTCTGCTAGCTGGCAGCGCGCATACTTGTTCTGCTGGAGGGGCCACCTCAGGGGTGGACTTTTCTGAACTTTGCGCCTTTTCGGGCACTACCTCAGAAGATACTGCCTACATCGGGCCTACTTGGCTGCTTGTCGGAGTTGCGCTGGAAGTCACGGGCGTTGACGATAGCTGGGAGGTGGGCCTCCTTTTATACCTTATATTTGCGCCTCGGGGGACGCAATTGCGAAATTCGAAGGGCTGCCACGTGTCAACGTGTTGGTCATACAGCGCTGAAAATTCATCGTCGACATCCAGATTCCTCCGGTTGGATTTATCGTGCTGCGTGCGACACCTCATCTTCCAACACTCAAGGATTTTGTCCTTATGCCAGTTGAGGGGCGCCACCTTGGCGAGGAATCTTTTGAAGCCTGCTGACTCCATCCGATGGTCCGAGTTTCGCTCTGGATCGTACGCCACCTCTTCGCAGTAAAAATCATGCCATGGTGGCCATGATTGCATTAAGTCAATGCGCAAGTGGAGGTCTGCGCCTGTCCTGTTCCTTCTTTCTTTCATGATTTCAGCTCTGGGGCAGATGTGCGTGAATTTTCCCCGGATCCCAATTGGGTCGTACTTCCAGCGCTGCGGCAGCATTATCAGGCCCATTTCAATGAGTTCCCGCTCAAGGTAGATGTGCTGCTCGATTTCGAACACTTGGGTATTCGCCCAGGTCATGGGATATTGAAAAATATGACCTCTCTTTTTCCCCTGGCCGAATTCCTCTTCAACGTAGTCCATCTGCCGCGCGATTTCCATCCCGAACTGATGGTCAGTGCAGAAGTAGGGCAGCAAACACGGCTTCCCCTTGAACCCGTAGATTCTGACGATGATGCCCTGAGTTAGCCGAAAAGTGTCCCCGTACTCTTTACTCCACAGGTATTTGGTCATAGCTTCGGGCGGGCGAGTCGCGCCACGGTTGAACAACCCCATGACCTGGCACAGAAATTGGATATTGAATTCATAGAACGAGCCCTTCCTGTACAGAACCTCAGTCCATTCGTACACGGGGAGCGGCTCTCCTTTTTCGTTCACTTTCTGTAGGTCAGGGACGTTCATCCGGTAATGCATGTGATATAGGCACAACCATGTGAGGTAGGAGCAAAACCGGAAATCCGTTGACTGCTTCTGCTGCAGTCTAACCAGGCTGGAATGTATCGCATATGCCAGCCAGTCCGCCCAGTCGAAGAAGATAGGGCGCTTTCCGCTCTTCTGCGCCGTGGAGTCGTAGAACTCCCCGTGCAGGAGACACTTTGCCATCGCCAGTTGGCCGTACCACTTTGTCAGAGTCACAGCCAAGGACCCACGCCAGGATGATGTAGATGTACTTATTTTCAAATTTTTCCAGGGGTATGGGGCCAGTTGGCCACTGTCCGGCTGCCAGCGGAGTCTTCAGCTCTGAATCCAGAAATTCTCTCATCCGCTTTGTCTGCGCAAATCTGCCGGTCTACTCGTCCAGATTTACCCTTCTGACAATTGCGCCTGGCTCATACTGGAGCCCTGGGGCGAATGCTGGCTGGACGCTCTCTCGGAAGAGGGTGAACAACACTTTTCCTTTATTGTCGCAGACTTGCCGGGCAGCTGGTTTGTAATATTCTGCAATTGCTTCAACCAGCTCCGGGCACCAGTGAGTAGGCGGGCACAAGAACCAATACAGGTTCGACTTGTATGCAGCTCCGAGGTGGTGGGAGGGCGAAACCTTATTCACCCATTTCGCAATGTTCAACCCCAGCTTGGTGAGGCTGATGGAGACAGAGCCGTCTTTGTATCCGGCCAGGCGATTAATTGGCGGCTGTGGATGTTAGGATCTCATCCTAACCCTTAATGTAATAACTTCCCTGATGTAATAATTCCTAGTGAACGTGGGTAGTACCCATGATTAATATTTTGTAATGTTCTAAGTTTTAGCTTAGGTAGTGCCTATGACAAATGGCACCCTTTTTATGTAACACATGGTAGATAGGTGGCATTGTGCATGTAATTCGTGTGGCATTATGCATGTAATTCGTGTGGCATTATGCATGTAATTCGGGTGGCATTATGCATGTAATCCAGGTGGCATTTTGCATGTAAGCCAACCTTGGAAGGAAACTCCTTAAATACCCAAAAAGGCACCAATGTAACCATCTTTTTGCAAATTAATGAAGTATTGAAGGAGGTTGCCCCCTCGAAGAGGCCTGCGATTCTGTCTTATTGTGAGATTGTTCTTTATGCAAATTTCTGTTATATTAATATGATGTTTATGTGAGTTTATTTCCAAGCAATTGTGTGAGAGTGTGTTATTTGAGTTTATTTTATAGCAGGATCTTAACAAGTGGTATCAGAGCTGCTGGATCGTCGAACTCGCACTCTGCGCAACCGTACCATCACAGAGGTCCTGGTTCAGTGGCGTGGACTTCAACTCGAGGATGCTACATGGGAGTCTCTCCATCAACTCCAAGCAATCAGCTTCCTCATTTTCAGCTTTGAGGACAAAGCTTCTTCAAGGAGAAGGGCATGTTAGGATCTCATCCTAACCCTTAATGTAATAACTTCCTTGATGTAATAATTCCTAGTGAATGTGGGTAGTACCCATGATTAATATTTTGTAATGTTCTAAGTTTTAGCTTAGGTAGTGCCTATGACAAATGGCACCCTTTTTATGTAACACATGGTAGATAGGTGGCATTGTGCATGTAATTCATGTGGCATTATGCATGTAATTCGAGTGGCATTGTGCATGTAATTCAAAGTGGCACTATGCATGTAATTCGGGTGGCATTATGCATGTAATCCAGGTGGCATTTTGCATGTAAGCCAACCTTGGAAGGAAACTCCTTAAATACCCGAAAAGGCACCAATGTAACCATCTTTTTGCAAATTAATGAAGTATTGAAGGAGGTTGCCCCCTCGAAGAGGCCTGCGATTCTGTCTTATTGTGAGATTGTTCTTTATGCAAATTTCTGTTATATTAATATGATGTTTATGTGAGTTTATTTCCAAGCAATTGTGTGAGTGTGTTATTTGAGTTTATTTTATAGCAGGATCTTAACAATGGAGTCTGCCCGACTACGCGCCTCTTCGTCCGGGATTTTCTTTTCTGGTCCTTCTGAGGCGCTCCGCTCTCATGGGCGCTTGACTCCGGTGATTCCTCAGCTTCGCGCCGTTCTTCACTTGATTGCGCCTGTACGGGCGCTTTCCCTTTGTCCATCTTTCTGAAACGGCAGTGTCGGGAATTACAGAGAATTTCAGCTTCTGAATTGTCAGCTTTATTCCTTGCAGTCAGGGAGTCAGTTTGAATTTTCTAGTTGCGCCAGGGTCCCTTTTGTAGACAATGACTGGAACATTAATGGCGCGAGGGAGGGAGTTAGGGCGGTTGACTTGAAGTTGGTGGAGGCATTATGATTTTTTGGCGGCTGGGTATGGGTTTATTTTTGGAAAGCGTACCCCATTAGCCGTTGGTCCAAACGCACCTTGCTTTTTTAATGCATCGTTCTTGAAAGCCGTGCAATCATTAAACCTCTTTGGACGTTGTGCCGTTGATGACGTCATCGCCGCTGTCTGGGCACACTTTACAAGGGAAACTTTAAAGCCCATGTGCCCAACTTCGCGTTGCCGAACTTCGCCCTGGGCCCACACTTAGAAATTTTCAAGCCCTGGTGGTAGGTTATTTGAACTTCGCCCGAAAAACAGGGCGCACTCGGACTTCGCCCGGAAAATGGGCGCACTCCGACTTCGCCCGGAGGATGGGCGCACTTCGGATTTTACACTTAGCCGTTTTTGGCTTCTCGCGCCGGATCATCCAGGGTGCGCCCGATAATGGGAGCGCACTCGGACTTTGCCCGAAAAACGGGCTCAATCCGACTTTGCCCGGGTTCGCCTGCGCATTTTGACACTTGGTGTTTTCTTGCTGACTATTTCCCAACTGCACCCTTTGGAGGGGGCGCAGCCCGACTTCGCTGCGAAGTCGGGTTGCGCACCCATACTTAGCCAATTTTTCCCCTTTTTCAGCTACCTTCTTTCGGACTTCGCACCGTTCAAGGAGCGCTACCCGACTTCGCTGCGAAGTCGGGGTTTTGCCTTCGGATTACTTGGGCTCTTCGAGAATTTAAAAACTAAAAACTGAAATATTTACATTCTGAAAACTGAAAATGCAGAAGGGAAATCGATACACGGAAGGGTCCCTTCGGGCGCCTTTAGTGGCGATAAAGTTTTAAGTGGAACCCGTTGACGGGAATGGGGAGAAGCTGTCCCTCCATGTCCCGGAGCACGAATGAGTTGAACTGATTTACACGGGCAATCTGATAAGGGCCCTCCCAGAGGGCATCAAACTTGCCGTGGTTGCCCGGCTTCACTTTCAGCGAGTCCCACTTCAGCACTAGGTCCCCGATTTTGAAAACTCGGGCGGTGGCGCCTTTCGCAAACCAGCCTTGGGTTGCCTCAGCATGTTTGGTGAAGGCCTGGTATGCTTTTTCTCTGTCTTCCTCTAACTGCAGTAACTGGCAAAGTCTGTCCTCTACCGGATCCCCGCTGCCTCTTTCTTCATCAAGCATCCAGAGAGCGGGAATTTCGATGTGGGTTGGCAGGACTGCTTCCTTGCCGTATACAAGCGCATAGGGGGACGTCCTGATTGAATTTTTGAAAGATATCCTGTCCGCCCACAACGCCCGATCCAGGAGAAGATGCCAAGTCCTCTTGTTTTTCTCTACCGTCCTTCTGATGATTTTCAGCAGATTTTTGTTGGTGGACTCGGCGAGACCGTTCCCCTGCGGGTAGTAATTGGAAGACATTTTGTGATAAATGCCGTATTTGCTGGTGTACTCCGTGAGTACAGCGCCTGCGAACCCCGGACCATTGTCCGTTACTATCGACTCAGGGACACCGAAGCGGGTGATCAGGTTCTCGAGGAACCTAATGACCGTCTCCTGGTCCGCATTCTTTGTGGGGATCGCCTCTGCCCACCGTGTGAAGTAGTCGGTGGCGGTAAGAATAAACTTGTGCCCTGCTGCAGAGTTCGGCGTAATCACCCCGATAAAGTCCAGACCCCATTGCTGAAATGGAGTCTCGGCTTGGATCGATTGTAGGGGCAGGGGTGCTTTCTGTTTCGCCGAAGCAAATCTCCGGCATTGATCACACTTCGTACAGACCGCATGCGCGTCTGTAAATAGAGTGGGCCAGTAGTACCCAGCTCTGATTATTTTCAAGGCCGTTGGCCTTGCAGAATGGTGACCCCCAGACATCCCGGAGTGAAACTCTCCGAGGATCCTGGGTTGGTCTGCTTTTCTGACGCACCGCAACAGGATGCCGTCAATATTTTTGAAGTAAAGCCCCTCGGGGCGAAGAGTGTATTTCAGTGCACCTAGCCGAAACCTCCTTCTTTGTGAGGCATTCAGGTGGTCTGGACATCTCTCGGTGCATAAATATTTCACCAGGTCATATGTCCAGTCGCACTCCTCGGGTAAGGAGTTGGCTAGGTTGGTGCTTGTTGCTGGATCCTCCCACTTACAGGTGGATATATGGGCTGCTGCGCTTCGGGCCAGCTCCTGGCACAAGGCCCGGCCTCTGATAAGCTTGGTCGGCCGCACCTCGATGTCGAACTCCTGGATTTTAGCAATCCATCCTACTCTCTTGTGACCCGACTCTCCTTGTATGATGAAGCTTCGAACGTCCGGGTGTATCACAAAAACAGTGGTTCGGCTTTGGGAGACAAAGTGCCTGAACTTTCGGAGGGATTTCATAATCGCGTGAACTCGCCGCTCTATAAAGTTGTACTTTTCTTCATGTGGCTGAATCACTTGGCTCAGGAATGCTATGGGGCGCTCTTCGCCATCGTCTCTCTTTTGGGTCAGGACTGCGGCGTAACTCTCGGGTTCTCCCACCGCGTACAGGATGAAATCCTTGGAGTAGTCTGGGTTTATCAACACCGGAGCCTGCGCAATTCGGGCCTTGATTTCCTCGAAGGCCTGGCTCCTTTCATCAGTCCATAAGAACTCAGCGTTCTTTTTCAGCACCTCAGCCATGGGCTTGATTACCTGTGCGAAGTCCGGTATGAACTTCCGCACGAAGTTGATTTGGCCGAAGAAGGACTGCAGTCCCTTTTTGTCGACTGGGGCGGGCAAGCGGAGGAGGGCCTCTGCTCTATCAGGGTCTATGGCTAGGCCTTTCTCGGAGATGACGTGTCCCAGCAGCTTTCCCTCTTTTACCGCGAAGACAGATTTCTTCGGGTTTATGGAGATGCCGAATTCACGACACCTTTCAAATATTTGCCGCAAGTGTGGGACATGATCTTCTCTTCTGTGAGAGAACACAGTCATGTCATCCAGGTAGATGACAATAATCTTATTGAGCAGCTCTCTGAAGGCTAGGTCCATGGCTCTTGGAAGGTGGCACGAGCATTGGATAAGCCGAAAGGCATGCGCTGATAGGCGAACGTTCCCCATTTGGTGGTGAACGCCGTCTTGTGCTGGTCCTCATCTTTGACCCAGATTTGGTTGTACCCAGAAAAACCATCTAGGAGGGAGAATCGTTGCGCTCCAGCAACTATATGGAGGATCTGATCGATTTGAGGAAGCGGATAATGGTCCTTGAGGGAGGCCTGATTCAGATTTCTGAAGTCCACACAGAGACGGATGTCTCCATTCTTTTTCCTCATAGGAACCAAGTTCGCAACCCAGGATGAATGCTTGATGGGGTAGATGATCTTGGCTTCTAGCATCTTCAGGAGCTCGGCCTTCATCATGGCTTTGATTTTCGGATTTATGGCCCTCTGCTTCTGCCGGAATGGCTTGGCGCCATCTTCTAGCTCAATGGTATGCTGGATTATTTCTCTGTCATACCCCTTCAAGTCCTGGTAGCACCAGGCTACTATGTCAGGGAACTCTTGACACAATGTCCTAATTTGCTCAAGTTCCTCTGTGGTGCAGTCTGTTCTGACCTTGATTGTTTTTCCAGGTTCGAGCTCCAGGTCGGCATACTGCTTCGGGTCTACTTTGATCCGATGAGATATTGCTCTGTCATTCTGATCAAATAGACTCTCAAGTGTAATCAGTCCTTTTGGGACATGATTATTTTTCAGTTGTATCAACCCCTCATATTGCTCATCATCAGGGTCTCTACCTTCGATCGAATATGCTTCATTTACCAAAAATGTGACGATCTCCTCGTCACAGTCGAACACCTGCCAGTGGGTGTCCTTATTAGGCACAGAAGGCCTGTAAATGGTGCGAACCGGCTTCGGCTTCTTGACAGTGTCATCAGCCGGAATGTCTGCATGCTTGTTTTTCTCATGTGATATAGCCTTGACATTCAACGAGTCAAACGACTCCATCAGATCCCAGACCCGATTTCGGTACGCCTTGAGATAGTGCTTCTTGGAGGCGCACTTGTTCGTAATCTGGTGGCACACCACTCGTAGTCGCCAAAGATCTACAGGTGCCTAATCCCCAGCCTCTCTGCTTTCCGCAAACCTAAGCACAGGGCTTCGTACTCCGCCGCGTTGTTGGTACAGCTCCAGGCCAGCCTGTAGGTGTAGTCCTTCTGGATCCCGGTTGGAGAAACCAAAAGCACACCTGCCCCGACGCCATTTTTGCATCGTGCGTCGTCAAAGAAAAGCTTCCACAACTTTTCTGGTGCAGGTCCCACTTCTTTCTTGGCTGACTTGTCGAGCCTTTCAGGCTGAACTACAGTGTAGCAGCCTTGCTCGGTCTCAATCACGACGTTGAAGTCCCGCAAGGAGAATTCATCTTCTATTTGCAGCAGCTCAAGGGCTTGCTCCGTCATGTCCACCACCACCAGCTCTTCCTCCGTTAGCTGAACCATGCAATCCTCTGGCTCTTCTCCGAGTATCTTCTCTACTAAGAAAGTGGAAGGCTTTTCATTGTAAATTTTTAGTCTCCTTCCTTTGAAGGGCACTTCCATGTGTGAGTAGTCTAGAGACAGATACCCTCCCAACTTCGCAGTGAACTCCCTGGAGAGACATGCCGAAGTAGGGTTCCAAGTCGACAACCACGACCTCTTGGATGACCACGATATCGAGAGCTTTGTGCAGCCGAATGGGGATGTCTTTAATGACACCGACTGTCTTGACAGGGGTGCCATCCAGTTGCAGCACGCCTTGGCTGCTCCTTATGTACTCCATCCCAATTTCATCGCAGACAGCTCTCGGCATTACGGTCGTGGAAGCACCAGAATCCACCATGCAGTTGTGTACTATATACCCTTGCATCCGTAATGATAGATAGAAGGGAGGCGGTCTGTTCTTCCCAGTGGCTGAGGCTGTTAAGGGCTGCACCAGGATAGCGGGCTGTATCTACTTGCCATTTTTCATGATCTTCAGAGATTCCTGCAGCAGATCAACTTGGCCTGGGAGTTGAAGAGCATCATACATGCTGATTCTTGCGGGGGTCCTCTTCAGTTCGTCTACTATGTTGTAGCCCGAGGTACTAGCTCCTTTCGCTTCTTTTGCCGGCTCATACTTCGTCCGGTACTGCTGAGTGGCCTCAACTCTCTGTCTCTTGGTCAGAGACGGATATCTCAGCTTCTCCTGAGCTTGTTCTTTGGTTTCAGCTGGAGGCTGAGCTACGGGAGCTTTCGCAACGGGAGGCTTGACAGCGGGAGTCTTTGCTGGAGGAGCTTTATCTTTGGCTGTGTAGGGCCACAACCTCTTGTAAGGTGGTAGCCCATCAGGTGGCGCCTTATCTCTTCTGGCGTATACCTTCAAGGGCTTGGCAGCAGCTTCAGCAGACTTCCTATCTTCCTTGGCGGGAGGCGGCACTGGAACTTCCTCTGGGACAGCGAAGTTGCTTTCATCACCCAGGATCATGTAGAGTTCTTCGTCCTCTATGGCGCTGCCGGCCAAGGTCTGGAGATAGTGTTGATGCAGGGTGCAGTCTTCCTCCGAATGCGGGTCATTGCACGTGGTGCACCAGTTGACCTGATCAGAAGTACTAGGTTGGTCTTCAATGGCAGCATTCCTCGGAGGGGGCCGCCTTTGCAGTTGTTGCTCGGCGGGGCGATCCTTTGTCAGTGTCGGGGGCGGATATGGCCTCCTTGGAGCCAGGTCCATCTGGGCCTGTTTCTTTTTTAGAACAATCATGTCATTAGACATGGTGTGATATCCAGAGGCCAGAGCTCTTACCTCCTGGAGGATTTTATTCTGAATATCATTGTCAGGAGGTGGCAACTGAGCCGAGGGAGGTAATGCAGCCAATGGAGGAGGCGTAGAATATTGTGCATACTGCGGGGGAGCAGGAAGTGCCGGAAAATGCGGAGGAGGAGGAGGCGGATAATGAATTTGTGGCGGGCCGTAAGGATTCACGACCGGCGCCGGATTCCATTGCTGCTGGGGTTGCTGCCCTGAAGTGGACGACTCTGGACAAGAAGCTGATGGATACTGAGATCGGGGGAAGTCAGGGTAGATGGGCGGCTGTACTCTGTGCGGGAGTCTGCCAATGGAAATGATATCCATCTCAGCTTGTTGGGCAGCCTCATACAGAGCAGGGAACGTGTTGATTCTCGCTACCTTCAGCAGTAGGCAAATGTCTGAGTTGAAGGATCTCAGGTAGTAGTAGGCGGCCTGACTTGCTGACGGTCGGAGTTCGCGAGGTACTCGTTTCCAAGACCTCGCAAACCTGATATTGAAGTCTGACACCTCCTCTTGGGGGTGTCTCTGTATACTTTGAAATTGATGCAACAAAGAAGAGGGATCAACGGACTTGTTGCATCCTTTCACGAGCCTGCCGGCTAACTGTCGCCACCCTATGATAGATCCCTCTGGCAGTGATCACCAGTAGAGAAGCTTTCCCCTTAGGGAAAGAGCTAGCAGACGGGTCTTCACACTTTCGTCAGTGATGGAATGTAGCGCAGCCAGGGCCAGAATGTCCTGGATGTGTTTGTACGCCGTCTTGCCGTAGCCGTCATACGTAGGGATAGATTTTAAAGTGGCAGGGGGCACAGCTTGCTGTCCGACTAGGGCCAAGGGCTCCGTAGAGTCCACCGCCGGGAAGAGGTCGTCATCATCCTGGTGGGCAGCCATGTCTTCTTCTGACCCGGTAGTGTACTCGGTATCGGAGGTATCCGAAGATGTAGATTCTTCTTCGGCCTCAACTTCTTGAATTTCAGCCTCGGCTTCTTGAATTTCAGCCTCGGCTTCTTGGATTTCTTCCACGCGAGCTTGGTAATCAGCCAGCCTGACGCGCTTGCCTGGAGCGTCAATGTCAATTTCGTAAAAGTCAGGCGGGTTTCCTGGTTTCCTTGCTCGCCACCTTCTCGTTTGCATGAAGGCGTTAGGACCGGTCTTTACGGACTCAGAGAGTATTCAGATTTGTGCAGAGTCGCCAGGTGCTCTGATTTTTAACAGCAATGAAGCGAGCACTCGTGCTTCGATTCTGTTTGGGGGTGGGAAACTACCAGGTCCCACCGGGTGTGGCAGAGAAACTGTTGGTTACGAATCTGCCATGAGGAAAGGATTTGTTTTTAATGCGCCCAGATTCGCCCACCAGATTGAAATGCCGGAAGGAAGGAATGCCTTCCGTGCCAATCTCCGGAGAAGGCCGGCTTCCTGTGGGGGTTTTTGTGTTTTAGGTTAAGAGTGCAGGGAAAGAGATAAAAGTACAGAAAGGGATTCCAAATATGATTGGAGTTGGTGGGGGGGGGGATTAAGCAACACGACAACGAATCAATCACCACTACTAACAACATTCATCTACAAACATACATTGAAACTACAACTATCATTCATCCTATGTATCCTCTATCTATGCATTCCAAGAATAATTGATCACCAAATGCCAGAGTCCAGAGTTCAGTACAACAACAAGCAATGACACAAGAAACATAAGGCAGAAATGACAAGAAGAGGCAGCATACAAGATGAAAGACAGTAAGCAGAGCCAAGTATATGCTTGTATTAGAGGCAAACGCACAGCTACAATTGTTCCCTAGCAATATATTCCCCTTCCACCCTTTACAATGAAAATGAGTGGGCTATTTATAGCCCAAGTTTCCCCCCGATTACATTCATGGGCACGAAGTCCCAAACAAGACAGTAGCTGACACGAGCGGCTGAGGAGCTGTTGATGTCGACTTCTGTCGGGCAGGACTGTACTTGCGGCATGGTCTCCCTGAAGGCTGTACAGCCACGTGGCGCACATTGTTGTCTTCTTTGCTGTTCGGACTGCGCACTAAGAGGCGGGCGCACCTCGACTTCACAGCGAAGTCGGGTTGCGCCCCAACACTCAGTCATTCTTTTGCTGCACTGCTTCCCTAGTGCGCCCAGGAAGGAGGGCGCACCCCGACTTCGCTGCGAAGTCGGGTTGCGCCCTAGCACTTTCGCACATTTTCCTGTCCTGTCACACTTGGCACTGTTCCTACTCGCGCTCCAATCTGAGGGCGCACCCCGACTTCGCTGCGAAGTCGGGTTGCGCCCTGACACTTAGAAACTTTCAGGGAACACCTCTGTTCTGGAAACCTTACTGGGGGGAAGAAAAGGGAGGAAGGAAGAGGAATGAAGATTGCAAGGAAGAGGGAGAAAGGGAGAGATGAAGAATTGGAAAAAAGGAGGAGGGAAGGAACAGAGCAGATCACTTACAAAAAACGGAAAACATGGCACCCCGTGCAAAATGTGGCAACAGTCCCATGTTGGAAGGTGGTGGAAGCTAACCTTCATACCCGCAACTGTGCACATCCAACAAAAATTGATACATACAATCTTGGGGGTGGAAGGGGGTTGGAGACCTTCATACCCCTCCAACCATGGGCATGTAGCAACAAACTCTACCTCTTGTGATTGACTCTAAACAATTATGTACATATCATGCCATTGTTTCATCTATAGCCTTGATGGCTTGGGGGACCTGACAATCCTCACAAATAGCCTAGCTTGATGACCAGGTGACTAGGGCCATATGGATTGACAGTCAAATAGCTCAGACAACCCGTCAACCATCCGGTTAACTATGAATAGACCTAGTTGGATAGCCAGACAGCCCAGGGGGTCAGCCCACTATCTACCAAGGTGGTCTTATCTTCCTTAGTGTTTGGATGGATACTTAGTCAATTTTTGAACTAGCTCTGCTAATGAAACTTGCTTAATCCTCTGTCGTCAACTTGGACTCCATGCTAGTCAAACCTTCCTCTTTGTCAAGTTTGTTTGTGTCACTAGCCATGCCACTCCTGCTCATCTTATTGACTTGTCAGTTCATCTCATCAGCTTGTCACATTTTGTCTGCCTTGTCTTCACGTTAGATGACCTCCTTGAGAGTCTAGTCCGCCTACCCAAATGACTTGGTTCCAAATGGTCTGGCTCTCAAGGAAGACGACCTAGGTTGTGTGCTTGATGACCTATGCCTACCTAGCCTTGTCGCAAGTAGCCTGTCGTCAGATGATTGACTTGCTCCTCTTCCTCATCTGATGAGATGCCTTGCAACAAAGAGTTCATTTCATCACGTTGTTTGCTTGCATCTACTTCTTCCTCTATTGAGTGGTCTTGTACTTGTACCATATCGTTGGTGTATGCCAAGAGGGCCGTCTGTGGAACATTGCATTGGTAGAAGTCTCACACACAAAGTAACTAGGAACCAACTTTCAAGATATATGGGCTTGTCTAGCCATTTTGTCTCTCCTATGCCAACCTGCACCTAATTGCGAAGTTAGATGCATTAATGTGTACTTGAAACTTCTCCCAATCTAGAAACACCAGAACGGGTGTGCTATGTAACTTGGCCTTCAACTCTTCAAAGGTTTGGTGGTGCTCCTCTATCCACCTAAAAGGAACACACTTGTGCACAAGCGCATCCAATGAATGGGATACTCAAGGGCAAAATTCTTAATAAATCTCCAATTGTATCCAATATGTCGTAGGAAGGATTTCAATGATTTGACTTCATATGGCTCCATGCTCACTACAACTCGAATCTTGTGAGGATCCATCCTCAACCCTTCTTGACACAGTATGTGCCCTAGTTATTTCCTATAGAGCACCAACAATATACACTTCTTCATATTTAAAAAAATTTGGGCATTCATATAGAGAGGGTAATGCACTTCTCTAGTGCCTTTCGGTGTTCTTCTTTCTTTTCATGTACTAACCACCCATTCAAAAATACTTTGAACTTGCCCATTGACATCTGTTTGAAGATATATAAGATAATGCTGTGGAATGTAGTAGGTGCATTGCCTAAATCGAAGGGCATTTGATTGTATGTGTATATCCTGTTTTCCACAACAAAGGTGGTCTTCAATTTATCTTTGTCGGCTATATTGATTTGGTCGTAGCCCAAGAATCCATCTAGGAAGGAATAGATCTCTTGTTGGGCGACCTCCTCCAAGATTGAATCTATGAATGTGATTGGGAATGGGTCCTTTATATTGATTGCAATCAAACTCTTGAAATATACATAATTGTGAATTTGGGTGCTTTCCTTCTTCATGCTGGTCATAATCAATGACATCCACTTGCTCACAGTCACCTTAAAAAATTATGCCTGCATCCAACATGTTCTCTATCTCCATGTTCATTAAGGCCATGTATTTTGGGTTCATATAGTATGACCTCATCAATTGCGTGCCAAGAACCAAAAGGAATCCGATGTATATACAACTTTGACAAAATCCCCTAAAGATCCTTATATGTCCACACAAAGGCATCTTTGTAATGTAGGAATATTTTGAAAGCTATTGCCATCAAAACTAGATCCCAATCGCCACCATAATTTATCATCATTTCCTCATCCTTCTCACAGAGGTTCACTTTACCATCTGTGACCCTCCATACTTGGTGGTATCACAATCTTCTGTAACCCTCGTTGCATCAAAAAAGTGTCAACTTCTCATCAATCTATGCATTTCCAACACTATGCAAAATTGGGAAGGAATGAGACTTTCTCCTTATTGATGCATGCGTTTGTCGCAACTCTCTCTTCCATCACACAACTAGATTCACCAACCTTGATGGGATGCTGTCACTTCCTCCTTTATTGCACCTTGCTCTTCTTCAACACTCAAGCATAAGCACGCAAATTGGAAGATCTCATAGTTCTCCATTTGCCAATGGAGAAGGCGATTATCTGAGTGCCCTTCATCCTTCATGCCCTCGTCCTATTCCAACATTCATTCCTTGTTGGGTTCCATGTCGATCGTCCTCTCTTCTTTATCAAATGAAGCAACTTCCGACTCATTGGAGGATGCCAAATCCTTGATGATCAACTGATTTCTTAGATTGATTGTGTGCTTGTGGTTGCCCTTTTTGAAACTAAGGTGGTCCTTTCTGCCAATTGTAACCTACTTTTGCCATGTGCAACCAACTGTGTCTCAACAATGCATCATAGGTAGTTTTATGCTTTGTGATGACCACAAAGTGCAAAATGAAATTCTGCTCCACAATCTTCACCGCTTGCATCTTTATTCCACACTGGTTAGCTCCAAATAGTCTAAATTTAGGTGGCCATAGGACAAGCAGAGCGGGGGACATTGGGAAGTATGGTGCACTAGTCAGCTGAGTGTGGCGCACTGGGACACGTGGGCCAGGGCACACTAGTCAATCAAGTGGGGTGCACCCGACAAAGCAGGTTGCGCCAGAAAGCAGGGTGCACTCGGTTTCAAGACTTGGCAAAGTTTTGGAATTAGGACAGGGCGCATCAAGAAGCCGGGCACATCAAGGCATGGGTCTTGGAAAATTTCGGATGGGGAATGGGGAAGGAAAGATTTGACTGCGGGAAAAGGAAAAGTAGGAAACTGGAAAGGAAAACTTTTAAAAAAGCCGGAACGTAAAATGAAATTACTGGAAGGTGTCGTTGGTAGTGGAAAACCCTCAGGCTTCCAACAAAGATCCACAACTCTATAGGCATGAAAGGCTCAAAAATGGCTGGCTGTAACCTCTTCCTTGCTTCCTTTCCTCCTTTGAGAAGTTTGCTGCCCCGAAAATCAGCTACTAGAAGATGTCGTTGGCAGTGGAAAACCCTCAGTCTTTCAACAAAGATCCACAACTCTATAGGTGTGAAAGTCCCAAAACTGGCTGGCTGTAACGTCTTCCTTGCTTCCTTGCCTCCTTTGAGAAGTTTGCTTTCCCAAAATTCAGCTTGTTGCTCTCTAAATAAAAAGAAACCTGTTGTCACATTTTGCCTAAGGGGTAAAATTTTGTACTGTTGTGATATTGTTTTTCTGTTTTAATGCCTTCTCTCCTCCGAAAATAGCATTCTCCAGCAAAGGTTCTTCTCTAGCATTTTCGTGGCGCTGAGGCGCAACTAGGAATTCTTCTTTTCCCCCACTTTTCATGCAGAATTCAAGTTCGGGGCGGCTTCGCTTGAAAAATCAGTAGTCAAAGGGCAGCTTCGCTAGAGCAGGGAGCTAAATCTACACTTTGCTCATTTTTGGAGTGAGGTATCTTCGTTGAAAAGGTATTGCGAGAGCCGCGCTAAGGGCATAAAATTTGGCTAAGGCATGAACGGGGCGTTTCGCCCTTGAGGATAGCGAAGCTCCACTTCGGGCCGCAACGTTGCCGAACTGCCACTTCGGACCCATTCCCAGCGAAGTGGCGTTGCGAGCAAATAATTTCTAAGGCAAACAGTTAGGCTCCCCTTCGTTCCTTGGTCGAGCGAAGCTCCGGTTCGGGCCTTCACTCCAGCGAATTGCCACTTCGGGCCCATCCAGAGCGAGCCTTCCCCATAAAAAGCAGCATTGCCGAAGCTTTGCTCCCTCTTGGCCTAGCGAACCTCCAGTTCGAGCATCCTCCCTAGTGAAGTTGCACTTCGGGTGCAGTTTCAGCGAACCTCCCCACAGGGCCATCCCAAAGGCGATTCGGGCTGATCCCTTAGCGAACCTTCCATGGAGTATTTTTCGGGCACTGGGGCTGCTTTCAGGAGGCGCGCTTCCAGAGAAGGGGGTGGGTAGAAATTTAAGGCGCCTTCATGGCGCACGAGTTTGAAGCTTCTTGCCCATCCCATCAAGGCGGCGATGCTAATCCCAAAGAGATCTCACCAACTGCAGTAACTGCCGATGCGAGCTCCTAGCGGCCAATCTCAGGGTAAGTTGTGTCTCCTAACTGCGCACTTCCCAAGAGGCCTCTCAATCCGCGCTATTTTGCTTGACAGAGGTCAAATCTCATCTACCCCAACGGTTTTTAGGGTTTGTTATTAATGCTACAGAGGGGCAGTCCTCTATAAAAACTAGCTCATTGTAATGAAAAAAAGGGGGGAACGCTTTGCTAGAAAGCCACTGTATTTAGTTTTTGCATCAATACTAAGAACTCCTGGCTCTGATTCTATTTCTTCTTTGTATGATGCCTCTTGTGTTTATTTATGTTAATTTCATCTCTTTATGTGATTGTTGTAATTCTATTATCTGGATTTAAACGTCTTATATCGAGCGGATCTGGAATTCTCCTAGAGGATACATAGAGAAGGAAATATAGCGTTAGTTTCTATTTTATTCTTTGTATTGATTGCTGCGAATTCGAATACAGATAGGTAATTGTGTTGTCTGTTCTTCACCTCAATTACTACTATGCAATCTTTATCTCTTTCAGTAATTTCCCAATCTCTTTCCAGTTCCCTAATCTAAAACCCCAAGCTTGGTGTAGTAAAGGAGCCAGCCTTCTCTGGAGATTGGCCCGAAAGGCATTCCTTCCTTCCGGCCTTTCAAGGTGTTGGGCAGGTCTAGGGCGCATAAACAAACCAAACCCTTTCCTGTGGCAGATCCGTAACCAACAGTTTTTCCTGGCACGCCCGATGGGACCCGACTATTCCATGGTATAAGCAGCATTGAAGAAGTGGTGTTCGTCTCAGTGCCGTCAAATCTGAACACCTGGTGACTCCGCTGAACTCGGATACCTCTAAGTCTCGAAGACCAGTGCAAAAGTCCCACCTTCATGCGTACGAGATGGAGAGTTAGAAACGCAGCAGAGGAAGCCGAGTTCTATGAGCTTGACATTAGCGCTCTGGGAGAGCATCCCAAAATAGTCGGGCCAAGTACCTCTCTAGATGAGGTGTCCTCGCAGGAAGCTGTCGTTGCCGAGCAAAGCCCGACTCCAGACAACATAGCGGATAACTGCCCGCCGAATCCTCCAAACTCTCCAGATCGTTGCGACGTTCCGATACCACCCAACGATCAACCAGGTGCTTCAAGCGTCCCTGTTCCGTCGAACCAGCCGTTGCCGCCATCGTTACCGCCGAATCCGAACGCAAATATGGCGCAGCAGCATAATCCGCCCAAGCAGTTCCCTGCCTGGAACCATTCAAGGCCTTTCAACCTAGCGACGCAAGATCAGATCCCTGCTGCAGCATTGAAGGCCATTCCTACGTATGATGATACTGGGAAAACCGCAAACGAGCATGTTCAAGACATTGCTGCTCTGGCTACCATCCACAACATCACGGAGGAGAATATCATGGTGACATTGCTGGTCTTATCCCTTAGGGGAAAACTTCTCTACTAGTACCGATCATTGTCTGCTGGTACTATCACCTCCTGGGACCAACTAGCAGGCCAATTGATAAAGGGATTTAACAAGTCAGCAGACCCTTTCTCCTTGCTTCACCTGTTCACGACCATCCAAAGACATCCGTAGGAGGAAGAATTCTATTTCCTCAGAGCTTTCAACTCTGATATCAACATGAATATCCGGTACTCTAGTGTTAATACCTTCCCAAATTTGTACACGCAGGCACAAAAAGCAAAGGTCGACTTGATCGCCATTGGAAAACTCCCGCCAAAGCCGACAATGCCAATCTTCCCTGACTTGCCTCAGTACCAATACCCCAACGCGGCCGCTCAGTCGCCTCCCACGCCTTCCATGTACCCGATTCCATCCTGGAATCCAAGCCATGCACCTGTTTTCCCGCAGTTCCCTTCTTCCACAACCCCACAACTCCCTCCACCTCCGCAGTATCCTGCATTACCTCCGCCAATGGCCCCATTGCCACTGCCGGCGCCATTACCGTTACCAGCGCCTGCAAATGTCGACATACAAACCAAGCTATTACAGGAGGTACAGTCCCTCAATTTTGTCATTAGGACAATGTCAAATGATATGACCATCATGAAAAGGCGGCAAACTCAACAAGAATACCAGCCTAGGAAATTTCTGCCTCTAGCAATTACAAGAGATCCAGTCGCCTCAGTCGCGAGGCCTCCGACGAGGAATGCGGCTGTTCTAAATTGTGAAGAGACGAGCACATAGGATCAAGTGTTTTGGTGCTCCACTTGCAATGATCCACATGGGTAGGACACTTGTATGGTCCACCTGAATTATATCCAAATGCTGGCAGGCACCGTCCCCAATGCACAAATCAATATGATCAAGGAGGTGGATCGCAACCTCATGATCCCTGCTGAAGAATAGGTTTTAGTCCTGACTAGAAATGGGAAGAAACCTATCGAGGTGGACGCGGCCCAGATGGAGCCTCTGAAGGTGTACACTCACCGCGAGAAGGAGCAACCTCCAGCAAAAGCTCCAGATAAAGTTCCCTTGCCCTTGCCGGTGAAAGAAAAACCCCTGTCAACGAAAGCTCCAGTGCTGCAACCTCAAAGTGAAACCACGGAGCAATCTAGGGAGAAGCTCAAGTATCCATCACTGACTAAACGATAGAGGGTCGAAGCTACGCAACAGTATCGCACTAAGTACGAATCCGCGAAGGAACCAGGAGTATCCACCGCTTCGACTTATAACATAGTTGAGGAGCTGAAGAAGACTCCTGCCAAGGTAAGTCTCTATGATGCTTTGCAACTTCCTGGACAGGTCGACTTATTACAGGAATCGCTAAAATCCGTAAAGGGTGGGAAACTGACCCAGACCGTGCTGACTCAAACTCTGACTACCTTAGCTATAGGCAAGAACAGGTCGCCCCCATTCTACCTATCCCTTTGGATGGAAGGATGGGTCATGCACAACTGCATAATTGATTCGGGTGCAGCGACCACTGTCATGCCCAAAGCTGTGTGAAGTAATGGGTATGGAATATACACGGAGTAGTCCAAGCGTTCTTCAACTTGATGGGACTCCCGTGAAAACAGTGGGGGTTATTAAGGATATTCCAATCCAGCTGCATAAGATGCCTCAGATTGTGGTAATCCAAGAGGTTGTGGTCATTGATCTAGAGTCGTATTTCAGCATGTGTCTCTCACGAGAGTTCACTGCTAAGCTGGGAGGTTATCTCTCTTTGGACTACTCTCACCTGGAGGTCCCGTTCAAAGGAAGAAAAATAAAGATTTATAACGAGAAGCCCTCCAGATACCATATTGAGAAGATAGCTGACGAAGAACAGTAGAGCGAGCCAGTCCACTTGATGACAGAGGAGCTTAAGGCGGTGGACTTGATGGAGGAATCATTGGAGGAGCTTCACACGGAAGATGAATTCTCCCTAACTGATTTCAACGCCATGATCGATTCAGAGATGGGGTGTTACTCTATCACTAGGCCCGAGAAAGCAAAGGAGATAGTGCAGAGACAAGAGCTCTGCCCCGAATGAGCAATGGAAACTTTTCTTTGACGGCGCCCGATGCAAAAACGGTGCTGGGGCAGGAGTTGTCTTGGTCTCTCCTACTGGAGAACAGAAGGACTACTGTTACAAACTCGCTTGGAGCTGTACCAATAATGCGGCCGAGTATGAAGCCCTATGTCTGGTGTTGAAAAAGGCCGAAAAACTGGGTATCAAGCAGCTTTAGATTTTTGGAGACTCAGAGTTAGTCTGCAAACAGATCACCGGCAAGTGCATCTCAAAGCAAACATTACCTCAAGGCTTATCGCAATAGGGTCTGGGACCTGCTGGAGTCTTTCGAGGCGCTGAATGTCCAGGCTGTCTCACGAGAAAAGAACAAGCACGCAGATGTCTTAGCGTCCATTGGAGCCAGATCCTCCCCGAATGATGACATGATGCAGAAGCCTAATATGATGTACACCCCTTAACTGTTGTTCCGAATGTACATTGTGTTACTCCTTTTTTTTTTTTTTTTTTTTGTTTTTCTGATTTTTTTGTATTATTATTTTTTTTATGCTTTGAAAGGAAAATGCTATGCATGAAATAACTTCGAAAAATGCCACACTCGAACTGGAAAGGAACCAAGATGAAACTACACACTAAATAACAATATTTTATTGAAATTTCTGACCTGAAATTGCAAGTACAGATCTGGTATTAAAGTCTGAAATTGTACAATGCACAACTGAAATCACTAAAATGCTTGTAACTTCTTCAATCGGACTCCGAATCGCCTCCCGTAAAGTGCAATGAGCTCGTATTTACTTGTTGATCAGATCTGGGCAGTAATATCAGAATTTTATGATTTTTTCTGCTGCATGCTTCCCTAGGCAGCTGTACGGCCTCCCTGGATGGTACGGCCAACAAAAGAAATTAATGGCTGCACTTACAACCCCCGAAATCACCCCTAAAGGGGTCGCCCAAACATGAGGAAGGTGTGATAAAAAACCCGGATTGAAACCCTTGATGAATAATGAGATATGAACCAAACACGCTTTCCAAAACCCTCCAAACAGCAGTTCGATCTGACCCAGAAATGCAAATTTACTCTTTAGGATGCAAAACTAACTTCTACCCAGATGAAGATGGCCAAAAACTGAAAGACCCAGATGATCACTTTGCCTGGAACCCAAACTTCGAAAATCCTCAAACCCTACTGCTGAATCTGTGATGCCCAATTGAGTCCTCTGTGTAAGAACTCCAATAATCTGACTAGGTGAGATCTTCCACCCACGAAATCAGAGCTACTCATGAAGGTTGTCGTCTCCACAAGCCTCAAGCTGCAATTTTCTCCATGAAAACTGGTAGAGTTTCTCCAAGATAGCAAAGATGTGAATGCATTCCCTAAAACCCCAAAAACTCCTTTTATGAAAGCTACGCCCATCTTGGATTTGGAGCCAAAAAGCATAAATTTAATATTGTTTTATTTCCCTTATCTCTCCTTGGAATGGGACGCCCAACTTGTACCCCATCCTTGTTGATATAACGTTGTTTTTAAAAGAGGGCCCTTTTATGTCCCTTTTTAAAGTCGCTTTATAACTTAATAATATAACTTGAATTTATTAATTTATTTACTCACCAAGAGGGCGCCAACTTAGACTTGGGCAAATATTGCATCCACCAAATAAATGACTCTGTGAAACTGGAAGAATTGCATCGGGCCCACACTGCTAAAAATAGCAATATCTATAAATAGTAACCCCCATGAACGGATGAATCCCCTAGCAAAAGCACTGATCAACCTACAAGGACTCTGGATAGGTTATCGAGACCTGTCTCAGCTCATGAACGAGGAGGGGACATTACAGTCCTCCCTTCCCAAGATTGCTTGTCCTCAAGCAATCAAAGATCTGGATGCTGTAAGATCTTTGCACTCTCCCATGTAGCAACCTCAATCGGTAGATTCCACCATTTCACCAAGTATTGTCTCACTATCCGCCTCCTGAGAGTACGCTCTCTAGTGTCCAAGATGGCCTCTGGAATCAATATCAACTTGCCTTCCTCATCGAGGGGAGGCAACTCAGCTGCTGGTGTCACCTTATGTCCTAGCGCCTTCTTGAGGCGAGACACATGAAACACATTATGGACCTTAGTGCCCTCTGGGAGCTCCAACTCATAAGCTACCTCGCCCACTCTCCTGATAACTCTGAAAGGCCCATAAAAACGAGGTTTGAGTTTCTCGACACCGCTCTTCTTGAGCAAGGACTGTCTGTAAGGCTGTAGGCGAAGATGGACCAAATCCCCAACCTCAAATGTGCGCTCTATCCTGTGCTGGTCCGCATACTTCTTCTGCTGGTTCTGAGCCTGCTGGATGTTATCTTTCAGAGAACGCATCATATCCTGACAATCCTGTAATAGGTCCTTTGCTTTCGGCACTCTTCTATCTCCTATTAACAAATCCATAAAGCTGGGAGCATCATACCCATATAGTGCCATGAAAGGAGACATCCTGATGGTCATATGATATGTGAGGAGTTGTAGCAGTAATCCCCCAAATAGAGCCATTTGACCCACGCATTCTGCTGTCCTCAAACGTAATTGTGAAGATATCCCTCAAGCCACTTGTTTACCACCTCCGTCTGTCCATCCGTCTGAGGGTGGTAACTGGTGCTAGGTGTTAATTCAATGCCACATAAACGGAACAACTCTTGCCAAAACAAACTGATGAACTTGCTGTCCCGGTCACTCACAATGTTCTTCGGCACCCCATGAAGTCTAAACACCTCCCGAAAAACAAATCCGCCACCTGTGCAGCTGTGTACCCTGCTGATATGGCGAAGAAGTGCGCATAATTTGTCAACCGATCTACTACTACATAAATGCAATCCTTCCCCTGCACCTTGGGAAGACCAGTGACAAAATCCATAGATATACTTTCCCACTTCCTAGCAAGAATGAAAAGTGGTTGTAATAGGCCAGCCGGATAAGTGTGCTCATTCTTATTCTGTTGGCACACGTGGCACTCTGACATACTGTAGAATATCCTCCTTAAGTCCTTTCCATGCAAACCTCTCACGCACCTGCTTGTATGTTTTGAAGTAACCTGGGTGGCCGGCCATGGGAGCATCATGAAAACAATTGAAAATCTGCCTCTTAAGCTTAGAGTTTGCCACAAGCCAAATCCTATCCTTGTAATAAATGATCTCATCTCTCACCACATACCTGTCATCACCGTGAGAACCATCTAGAATGCTGCTGGCAAATGTATCCCGGGCATAATTTGCAATGATAGTATGCCTCCAATCATCAAAAATCTCTATGAGTGAGCATATGTGCGGTCTCCTGGACAATGCATCGGCAACGACATTCTTCTTACCACGCACATACTCTATGTCAAAGTCATAAGCTTGGATCTTACTCACCCATTTCTGCTGACGATCATTGAGATCTTTCTAATTGAGGAAATACTTTAAACTGTTATGATCCGTCTTCACGATGAATTTTCCCCCAATCAAATATTGTCTGAACTTGGCCAATGCATGGATAATTGCCATGTAATGTCCCCATTTTTGCTTGTCGGTAGTGTGGATGCACTCAGGTGTTGTTTGGACATTGCAGGGATGCTGATTGTTTTTAGATGCCAGTTTCCGGAAGTCATTCTGTACTTTGATGATGGACTTACTATTCTTAGTAAGTCGGTGGCTAGGGTTTCTGACCGTGCAGACAGTGGATTGGTGTTCTATGCAGAATTGGGTATCCAGATGTATCTTCAGTTGTCGGTTTTGAGTCCGTTTGGACACTGGAGCAGGAGACTTGCTATTTTTAGTAAGTTAGGGTTGGCATTTTGGGAAACAGAAAAGGTACGTTTGTCATTTACAGCGAAAAGGGTATCCGTTTCTACCATTTGATTGGTGATTGGATGTTGGGAGCCTGATTATTTTAATGCCCGAAGTTAATTAATATTATATTTAAATGTAATATTTAAATATATTAAAGTTGGGCTTATATTTTTGATTAAAAAGGGGCCTTGTGAGTACTCGTTTTAAACGGGAAGAAATAAAGATTTGATTGGAAAGATTATTTTATCATTTGTAATTACTTTTGTCACCTTGGGAAGTGGAACGCTCATTTTGGCTCTTAAGTTATGAAATTAATGTATTTCTTTTATCCCACATTCATCAAACATGAGGATCGCCCAACTTGAAAAAAGAATAAAAAGGCGTTGAGGAGGCATAAGGAGACATCTTTTGGCTATTGAATTCTCTTTGTCTTAAGGAGAGCTTGCAGGTTTGCAAGAGCTTCCAATTTCCAGCTTTTCTTGTGACGAAAACCACAGCAGAGGACGCCATTGCCGGAAGTGAAAGACCTCCTCACTTTGGCAGTTGCATTCTCAATCTATGGGAATGACTTGAGCAGATTGGGATACAGATTTTCAGTGTTTTTGTGACTTGGTGATGAGTTGAAGACCATTTTCAGAAGACATTACTTACAGCTCCTTTCCATCACATTGCCGCACCATTTGGGGGTGCAAAGACCTTGATTCTTCAGTGAATACTTGTTTGCTTTGGAGAGCATTACCTTGGGAGGTTTCCTATAGCCCTATTGTACCATTTCCAAGAGATTTGAGTGAACGTTGAAGCAGATTTTGGTTAATATGATGCTGGCCAAGCTAAATGTATGCTTTGAGGAAGGACGTGAGGTTTAGGGTAGTCATTTCTCTTATTCTTTGCTCATTCTCTCGCCTACTTCTTAAACAACTCCAAAAAGGGTATTCAAAATTGTATTGCACATCTTGCAAAACTTTGTATTTCAAAAGTCATGAGCTTAAACCTGGATTTTCTGTAGCTGATATGTGTTTCCAGCTTTATATCAGTCATTTCTCTTGTTCTTTGGTCATTCTCTCGCCTACTTCTTAAACAACTCCAAAAAGGGTATTCAAAATTGTAATGCACATCTTGCCGAACTTTGTATTTCAAAATTTATGAGCTTAAACCTGGATTTTCTGTAACTGATATGTGTTTCCAGCTTTATATCAGTCATCAATAAATACGGGTATTTTCATTCCCAGCTCTATTCCTTCATTGGGTTTGTAGTTAATGTTGGTATCTTGCTTGTATCCGAATTTCATAGCGTTTGGAATAGTGGTTTGTAAGTTATGAATCATTTACAGTCTGTTGCACTATCTTTTCCGAGTATGCATGACAGGTGTTTGTCGAATGACTTATTGAAAATCTTAAGTGAATGAGATCCTTTGAAGGTAGGGGTTTGTATATTGAATGATTATCTGTATTTCACACCACCAAAACTCAAAATATTCCAAATCAACAAATATTAAAGTGCAAACACAAACAATTACATAAGGGGAGCAGTTTTACAGTTGTCTCAGTTGAGGTGGGACACTACAGGCCAACATCTCTCTGTCATATACCGAATAACTCCGTTCACTCCCCCTCAACTTCCTGCTCTCAAAAGCAATAGGGTGGTTGTCCTACATCAATACTGCACCAATCCCCTCTCCTGAAGTATCACACTCAAGTACAAAGGGTCTAGAGAAATCCGTAACTGCCAAAACTGGACTAGAAACTACAGCCTGTTTGAAATAGTCGAAGGCCTGTTGCACTGATTCTGATCATACAAATGCCCCCTTCTTGGTCAAATCTGTGAGTGGGGCTGCTAATTGGGAAAATCCTCTAACAAATCTCCTGTAGAACCCACACAACCCGAAGAATCCCTTAAGCTGTGTCAAATTGGTGGGTGGAGGCCAATCAATGATAGCTCGGATCTTTTCAGGATCCATCCGAACTCCATCAACACTAATAATATGCCCCAAGTATAGGAGTTCTGACAAGCCAAACTCATATTTGGATTCCTTGGCGTAGAGTGACTCCCTCTCCAGGATGCCAAGAACCTCATCCAAATGTCTCAAGTGCTCCGCCCAAGACATGCTGTATATGAGAATGTCATCAAAGAAGATCACAACAAATCTGCGAAGCTGTGAACTGAAGATCCTGTTCATGCAAGATGAAATGTCGCTGGTGCATTCGTCAACCCAAAAGGCATAATTATGTACTCAAAGTGACCGAAATGACACCTGAATGCTGTTTTTTCTATGTCCTGCTCCCTCATACGAATCTAGTGATAATTGGACCTCAGATCAATCTTGGAAAAGTAACAAGCCCCATGCAACTCATCAATCAACTCGTCAATCCGAGGTATAGGGTACTTGTTCTTAATCGTCTTCTTATTTAATGGCTTGTAGTCAATGCACATACGGAGTGTCCCATCCTTTTTCTTTACCAAAACAATTGAAGAGGCAAATGGGCTCTTACTAGGTCGAATGAATCCCATCTCTAATAACTCCTTAATTTGCTTTTCTATTTCATCCTTAAACCTCTTAGGATGCCTGTAAGGTGTAGAAATGATGGGCTTGGCCCCATCCTCCAACTCAATAACGTGCTCGGTACCCCTATCCGGTGGCTGTCCTGGAGGAATATCATTGAAAACTTTGCTCCGTTTCTGAAGCATTGCATAGATATCTGGGTGATACTGGTGTTTGGACTTTGCTCCTGCTGTCGGCTTAATGATGCATTCTGCTGCCCACTCCACCATGTCCTGCCTGAGAAGTCTCTCCATGCGCCGAATGGATACTATCTTGGGTCCTCCATCTGACATGCCTCTAAGGACCACATTGTGGCCTCCCGATTGGAACTTCAACTCCATAGTTTGGAAGTTGAGTACAATCTCACCCAATGATCGGAGCCACTGGAGTCCCAAAATCAAATCAAGCTCTCCTATGCTGACCACATAAAAATCATCACATATCTCATGGTTACCCACTTTCACCTTCAACTGTGGCACCATTTTAGAACATGTAATAGTAAATCCATCTGCTACCATCACCTGAAAGTTGTCTATATCTTCTGTTTTCAGTCCTCTTCGTGCAACCAATCCCTCATCAACAAAGTTGTGAGTTGCACCTGTATCAATCAATGCAACCACACGCTGTCCCTGTAACACACCACGTATCCTCAGTGACTATGAGCTCTGAAAACTATGCAATTGGGCCAACATACCCTTCTTTTCATCCCCCTTTTTTTCTTGTTTCTCCTCATGTTTTTCTTCTTTATTTGGCTCAAAATAAGGGAGTTCTTCATCGCTGTCCTCCAATTCAGATTGCTGTTCAGAATCATCAGCAATGGATTCATCTGCAGAATGATACTCAATGAGCTGCAATGTACCCTTGGCTTCACACTTATGCCCCGGTTTCCAAGGTTTTTGACATTTGAAGCACAAGTTCTTCTTCCTAAGGTCATTGAGTGTGTCTTCATCAAGTTTCTTAGAGGTATGTTTGGGCTGATCAAATGTTTTTTGGAATGGCTTTTTACTATCCTTGCTTGGAAAATGCTTTGACTGAAATTTTGCTTTAGGGGCAGCCAACTCCAAACTACGTGCTTTCTTCATAGCATCCTCTAGGGAAGGTGGATCAAATGCTTTGACCCAACCACGGATAGGCTCTGTAAGTCCTTCCATAAACAGTACGGTCAATCTCCTATCTGAGATGTCTACCACCATCACTGACAAACGTTGAAACTCGGAGATGTAAGCCTCCAATGACCCATACTGCCTCAATTGAGCAAGCTCTCTAAAATATAATTCTGGATCCTTCTTATCGAACCTGTCTATGAGCTTCTCCATGAACTCTGCATAAGATGTGATAGATCTATGCCCCAATGTATTGAGACCATGGTACCACCAATCGTGTGCTGCTCCATCTAAATTCAGTGTAGCGAATTTAATCGCCTCGTCCTCAGGAATAGATCGGAGAGTGACAAATGTATCTAACTTATCAACCCATGCGCGTGTTGTGGTCCTCCCACTACCATCAAAGTGGGGTAATGTCACCTTGCTCAATGCATGATGCACCTCACGCTGAGGAGGTGGCCCACGTTGATCCTGTCTGTGGAAGTTGCCCCTTGATCTCTTCTCACGCACAAAGTCATTAAATGTGGTGAGTGCCTTAATCTCATCAGGAAGGGTCTCATACTCCACATAAGCCTCCCTATACTCATCTGCTATAGAAAGTGGAGGAGTCTGCACTACTAGTGTCTCAACCCGAGGAGCAAATGTAGGCTGTAACGGTCTAGAGGGAAATACTGTGCGGCTAGTATGCTGATTAGCATGACTAGACTGTGCTGTATGAGCACCATTATGCTCTGTAGGACCTGTGCCCTGTACCTGCTGGATGGGTATTCCCTGCTGAAACTTCCCCAACAATTGTGACATCATGTCCATCATCAAAGTAAACTGCCTCTCATCCCTGGTATTGGAACTAACTGAATCTTGTCTACCTTTCTGCCTATCACCCATACTCCCCTGTGAATTAGATTTCGTAGACCCACTATCACCTGACCTATGGGACAAACTACCCTGTTCCTGCTGTTGTTCCAAAATATCCTCCTGCTGATTAAACTCTAGTTTGGATTTATTTCTCCGTAAATAATATTGATGTGTATGCATTAGTGACCCAACAGGCTGGCAGGGGTTAACATGAGCTCTGATACCACTATGATGTACACCCCTTAACTGTTGTTCCGAATGTACTCTGTTTTACTCCTTTTTTTTTTTTTGTTTTTCTGATTTTTTTGTATTATTATTTTTTTTATGCTTTGAAAGAATGTATGAAATAACTTCGAAAAATGCCACACTCGAACTGGAAAGGAACCAAGATGAAACTACACACTAAATAACAATATTTTATTGAAATTTCTGACCTGAAATTGCAAGTACAGATCTGGTATTAAAGTCTGAAATTGTACAATGCACAACTGAAATCACTAAAATGCTTGTAACTTCTTCAATCGGACTCCGAATCGCCTCCCGTAAAGTGCAATGAGCTCGTATTTACTTGTTGATCAGATCTGGGCAGTAATATCAGAATTTTATGACTTTTTTCTGCTGCACGCTTCCCTAGGCAGATGTACGGCCTCCCTGGATGGTACGGCCAACAAAAGAAATTAATGGCTGCACTTACAACCCCCGAAATCACCCCTAAAGGGGTCGCCCAAACATGAGGAAGGTGTGATAAAAAACCCGGATTGAAACCCTTGATGAATAATGAGATATGAACCAAACACGCTTTCCAAAACCCTCCAAACAGCAGTTCGATCTGACCCAAAAATGCAAATTTACTCTTTAGGATGCAAAACTAACTTCTACCCAGATGAAGATGGCCAAAAACTGAAAGACCCAGATGATCACTTTGCCTGGAACCCAAACTTCGAAAATCCTCAAACCCTACTGCTGAATCTGTGATGCCCAATTGAGTCCTCTATGTAAGAACTCCAATAATCTGACTAGGTGAGATCTTTCACCCACGAAATCAGAGCTACTCATGAAGGTTGTCGTCTCCACAAGCCTCAAGCTGCAATTTTCTCCATGAAAACTGGCAGAGTTTCTCCAAGATAGCAAAGATGTGAATGCATTTCCTAAAACCCCAAAAACTCCTCCTTTTATGAAAGCTACGCCCATCTTGGATTTGGAGCCAAAAAGCATAAAATTTAATATTGTTTTATTTCCCTTATCTCTCCTTGGAATGGGGCACCCAACTTGTACCCCATCCTAGTTGATATAACGTTGTTTTTAAAAGAGGGCCCTTTTATGTCCCTTTTTAAAGTCACTTTATGACTTAATAATATAACTTGAATTTATTAATTTATTTACTCACCAAGGGGGCGCCAACTTAGACTTGGGCAAATATTGCATCCACCAAATAAATGACTCTGCGAAACTGGAAGAACTGCATCGGGCCCACACTGCTAAAAATAGCAATATCTATAAATAGTAACCCCCATGAACGGATGAATCCCCTAGCAAAAGCACTGATCAACCTACAGGGACTCTGGATAGGTTATCAGGACTTGTCTCAGCTCATGAACGAGGAGGGGACATTACACCTAAGGCGGTAAGGACCATTTACAGGCCTTCTATGCCTGATAGGGACACCCATTGGCAGGTGTTCGATAGTGACGAACAAATCATCAATTTTCTGATCCATGAAGCAAGCACTATTGAAGGTAGAGACCCTGATGACGAGGAGTACGAGGGGTTGATACAGTTGAAAAATATCCACGTCCCGAAATGACTAATAACTCTGGAGAGTCTATTTGATTAGAATGACAAAGCAATTTCTCACAGGATCAAAGTAGACGCGAAGCAGTACAAGGACCTTGAGCTAGAGCCTGGGAAGCTAATCAAAGTTGGAGCGGATTGTACCCCTGATGAACTAGAGCAGATTCGGGTCCTGTGCAAAGAATATCCAGATATCGTTGCCTGGTGTTATCAAGACCTGAAGGGGTACGACAGGGAAGTCATACAACACACCATCGAGCTTCAAGAAGGGGTCAAACCCTGCAGGCAGAAACAGAGACCTGTCAACCCAAAAATTGAAGTTCTGATGAGGGCCGAACTCTTGAAAATGCTAGAGGCAAAAATTATCTACCCTATCAAGCATTCTTCCTGGGTTGCCAATCTGGTCCTCGTCCGAAAGAAGAATGGAGATATCCACCTATGTGTTGATTTTGAGAATCTGAACAAGGCTTCGCTGAAAGATCACTACCCCTCCCACAGATTGACCAGATCCTCCATGTAGTAGCAGGGGCACAACGCTTCTCCCTCCTAGATGGTTTCTAGGGATACAACCAGATTTGGGTGAAGGATGAAGATCAACATAAGACAACATTCACCACCAAATGGGGGACGTTCGCCTATCAACGCATGCCCTTCAGCCTCTTGAACGCAGGGGCCACCTTCCAGAGGGCCATGGACCTGGCATTTGGTGAACTACTGAACAAAGTCATTGTCATCTATTTGGATGATATGACTGTGTTTTCACACAAGAGGGAAGAACACACCTCGCACCTGCAGCAAGTATTCGAGAGATGTCAAGAATTTGGTATATCTATAAACCCTAAGAAATCTGTCTTTGCGGTGAAAGAAGGGAAGTTGCTAGGCCATGTCATCTCAGAGAAGGGACTTGCTGTTGACCCGGATAGAGCCGAGGCTCTCCTCAAACTCCCACTGCCAATAAATAAGAAGGGCCTATAGTCTTTCTTTGGCCTGATAAACTTTGTAAGAAAATTCATGCCTGATTTCGCCCAGGTCGTCAAGCCGATGACCGAAATCTTGAAGAAAAATGCGCAGTTCAATTGGACAGAAGAAAGAAAGACGGTGTTTGAAGAGATCAAGGCCCGAATCGCCCAAGCACCTATGTTGGTTAACCTGGACTATTCTAAGGATTTCATCCTTTACGTAGTTGGAGAACCGGAGAGCTACGCAATAGTCCTGACGTAGAACCGGAGAGCTACGTAGCAGTCCTGACGTAGAAGGGAGAAGACGGTGAGGAACACCCAATTGCCTTCTTAAGCCAGGTAATTCAGCCACATGAAGAAAGGTACAATTTCCTTGAGTGTCAAGTGCACGCAGTCATGAGGTCCCTAAAAAAATTCCGACACTTCGTCTCCTAGAGCAGGACGACAATGTATGTTGTTCACCCAGATGTAAGGAATTTCATTATCCAAGGAGAAATGGGTAACAAGAGGGCTGGTTGGGTCACAAAAATACGGGAGTTCGACATTGAAGTCCGACCCACCAAGCTGATCCGCGGTCAGGCGCTATGTCAAGAACTCACAAAGAGCATCGTTGTAGAAGTGACAGCCTACCAATGGGAGGATATAGCATTAGAAGGCAACTTTGCCAATCAATCTGCAGATAGTGGTGACTGGACGAATGACCTGATGCAGTACTTCAACACCGGAAGATGCCCAGACCGTCTCAATGCTTCATAGAGGAGAAGATTCAGGCTGCAAACCCGCAGGTACGTATTGCGCCCAGAGGGGCTGTTTTTCATAAATGTCGATAGTGTTCTCCTGAGATGTTAGGGAAGTAGAGAAAGAGAAAATTCTTGACGAATTCCATTCCGGAATGTCGGGAGGCCACTTCGCAGGAAGGCCAATGGCCTTGAAGATAATCAGAGCGGGCTACTATTGGCCCACAATTTTTACGGATGCTTTTGTAGTCTGCCGAAGGTGCGAAAAGTGCCAAAGATGTGCTGGCCGGAACAAGAACGCTCCTATGCCCCTCCAGCCGATCCAGGTCGAAGTGCCCTTCCAGCAATAGGGCTTAGACTTCATCGGGGTGATTGTTGGTTACGAATTTGCCATTTAAGAAAAAATTTTGATCTTTTGCGCCCTAGATTCGCCCAGCAGATCGAAAGGCCGGAAGGAAGGGATGCCTTCCATGCCAATCTCCGGAGAAGGCCGACTCCTATACTAATCTACTAGTGTTTGAGATAAGAGAACAGGAAAGAGATTTGTAAACTCGGCCAGAGTCTTCTTTATGATCTTCATCAGATTCTTATTTGTAGACTCGGCTAGACCGTTTCCCTGCAGGTAGTAGTTGGAAGCCTTATGGTAAATCCCATACTTGCAAGTAAACTCTGTGAGTTTAGCCCCCGTGAACCCTGGGCCGTTGTCTGTCACTATTGCTTCTAGGATCCCGAAGCGAGTGATTAGGCTTTCAAGGAAGGCAATGACCGTTTCCTTGTCAGCATGCTTGGTAGGTATCGCCTCAGCCCATCGGGTGAAGTAATCCGTGGCGGTCAGAATGAACTTATGCCCTGCCGAGGAATTTGGCGAGATTGTCCTGATGAAATCTAGGCCCCACTGCTGGAAGGGAGCCTCAGCCTAAATTGGCTGGAGGGGCATAGGTGCATTCCTATTTCTGTCGGCGAACCTTTGACATTTCTCACATTTTTTGCAGACTGCATATGCATCTGCAAAGAGGGTTGGGCAATAGTAGCTTGCTCTGATAATTTTTAAGGCCGTAGGCCTTCCCGAAAGGTGTCCTCCCGACATTCCAAAATGGAATTCGCCTAGGACCTTCCGTTTGTCTGTTTCTTTGACGCATCGCAAGAGGATGCCGTCCACCTTTTTGAAGTATAGTCCCTCGGGGCGCAGTACATATTTTTGAGCTTGGAGCTTGAATCTTCTCCTACGACACCGTATGCGTTGGTGTACGGAAAAGAGGCAGTTCTGCCTATGCATGTCGAGATGCCTGCACTATGGATGCTGGATGATGAGAGAGAGGGCCTTGATCCCATGGATGCCAGACTCGCCCAACTGCTGCAACTGGAGGAAGAGAGGGAGAAAGCTTACGAAGCTTTCATGAAACATACTGAAACTACCAGAAGCTGGTTCGAAAAAGGAGCCACCGTCCGTAACTTCCAGGTTGGAGATCTAGTGCTGAAATGGGATGCGTGGAAGGCGAAATCGGGAAACCATGACAAATTTGACGCTGGGAAGGCCCGTTCTAGATTTCCCGAGTTAACCAAGTAAACTACTTCATCCTACAGGACATGGAGGGTCGTATTTTGCCCATACCTGTCAACGACCTTCACCTGAAGGCCTACCATCGATAAGAAGCATCAAAAGGTTTAGTCGTGTACATAAGTTTTCTTTGCTTTTATTTCGTTATGAATGTATATATTGTTTTCTGCTTGAAGTGAGCGTTTGCGCTCCATAATGGAGCAAGTTTTGTTTGCTCTGCCCTCTTCCCTTTATCCGGGTTCCCCAACGATCCGTCCGGAGCGGGGCCATTTGAAAAATCAGTCGTTTTGCTGCAGAAGATGTATTTTGTCGCAGGCGTTTAGGCAGAACATGGCTTCGCCAGGTTTTCAGGGCGAGGGCGTGCTTCGGCCTTCTCAAGCGCGAAGCCCAATTTTCCCCGGAGTAGGAAGGAAAGGGAGCGTTTTAATTCTATCTTTCGGGCCCTTTAATTCCAAGTTCGTCGCATTTTCGGCCGAAGCAGGGCTTCACCAAGACCTTCCCCCAAAGTTTGTTTGCAAAAGGTTATTGGTGCTTCGCCAGTTTCTAAGCCGAAATCGCAGTTCGGGCATAATGAGTAGTGAAGTGGAAGTTTGCTCGCCACGAGGCGGAAGGAAATCCCGAAATGAGTTTTGCTCATCTCCAATAGTGGTTGGCATTTCGCTAATTTCTAGGGCGAAGGGGGAGTTTGGGCGTATTTTAAGGCAAAGCGCAAGATCGAGGGGCCCCCAATCGCGTGAGAGGCGCAAGACAACCAAGGCATAAGGATAGGCATAAGGATTGGTGGCTACAAAGAATCTCCTTTGAGCGGAATTAGGAGTTTTGGAGTGCAAAGGGGGTAAAATGGATTTTTATTTTCATTATTACCCCGTTTATAGTGAGTAATCCTTTTTTTGTTTGTTTTTACTCTTTTTTTTTTAAATATATTTAAATTTGTCCTTTCCCTTTCCCCGAAATCCAAAACCAATGCATTTCATTCTTTTCCCTCATGCCCAAATGGGTCTCTTGCAGAATCAGAATTTGTTGAGTGGACTGGTGGCTACAAAGAATCTCCTCTGAGTGGAATTAGGAGTGTCGAAGTGCAAAGGGTGAAAAATGAATATTTATTTTCATTGTTACCCCGTTTATAGTGAGTAATCCTCTTTTTGTTTGTTTTTACCTTTTACTCTTCCTTTTTTTTTATTTAAAATATATTTAGGAAAAGTATATTTAAAGTGACCTTTCCGTTGGAAAAGGACAACTTTAAATAGAAAAGCAGAACTCTTTTTTCACCACTCTTTTTTAACAGAATAAAAAAGCATAAAAGAAAAAATTTCAAAAAAGGATCAATGGAGATAGGAAATTGAATGTCCTGGTTGGGGATTTTTGCTCGATCAAGACGACCATCTTTTTCCCCCTCTTTTTTCATAGAGTTGGGGACTGACTAGCCCGACCAAGGCACACCTTGCAGGGAGTGGGGCGCATTGCCTCAGAAAGCAAGTCACGCCTATACAAACCGGGGACCACTTGCTAAGCGGGGCGCATCCCATACTTAAGCAACTTTGTTTAGGTACATCATGAATCATTTTTCACAGATTCGTTTGTGGCTATTCTTGTTAAGTAGGTTGCTTCCATTGACTAGCTCTGAAAAGTAGTCGCCTTTCCTCTTGACATCGACGTCTCAGCTTAGAATCTTCCGACACCTATGCAAACAAAGTAAGTAGGATGTTATTAATAGCATACTACCAAGAGGTCTTCCCCCACTAAAAACTTGGTGGATGCACTCTAGTGAACGATATACCCCTTCATCAAAAGATTGTGCAGATCTGAAAGCAAAAACTAAAGTTTTGAAAGCTAAGGCAACTTTATTTAATTTTGGTTTCTCCCTGATCTAAGATTTGATACTAAATGTCTAGAGGCAAATATTCCCTTTCGGCCTTGGAGTGGTTGGAAGCATGGGTGGATGCATGAACTCTCATGATTATGACCGCTTCCTTGCTTCTCTTCTCATCCCATGATGCACTTTGATGTCGATATCTAGTTGGGGCCTTTGTTCCTATGTGACCAAAAGATAGATCGTTGCTTGGTAGTGGCAATCCCTCTTGATTGTTCTTTGACAAACCTGATATTCTTCTTCACAACGTCAAACTATTGGAATGTGAGCCCTATCTAAGATTTACTCCCCAAAATCATGGAAAACCGCATCATTGTTAGAATTATACTCTCTCTATTGCTTAGTGTGGTTCCTTCATGTGAACTCTTCTGGACACTTTTATGACTTGTAGGTGGATCCATACCTATCGGTTGAAGTTTTGAACAATGTTTGTTTCGGAGATTTTCTCTTTTAGGGAGATTTTCCTCAATGATAAAACTGAATAATTCATATTCTAGAGGAAAATCTACTTCCATCCATCTACTTCCATATTTCCTGTCGGCTCTTCCTCTTCTAGTGAAAACATGCATGCCACATATTTTGCTTTAAACCTTTGAATCCTCATCCTCCAAATCTTCACTTTCCACTTTAGGTTTTCTTTTTGGTTCACAAGATGTTCCATGAATTGGTAGCATTATTCTGGGGTTTCTTCTTTGAGGAAGGGAAACACTTCCACCAATGGGGGCTTGTTTGAGAATGCTTCAAGTCTCACCTATTTTCCTTCCTTTTCTATCATTTCAATAGGTCCCAGTATAATCATCTAATGTTCCGGTTGTAACGTTTGTCGCCTCTATAGATTTTTCTCTTTTATCTGAGAGGAGAAATACTTCACATTCCTCTATCAGTTTTGACCCTTCATCTTTGGGATCTTATTTACTATGTCAAGCCCTATCGTTGGTGGAGGGGGGCATGACTCTTGATGCTTAGGTGGGGAATCTTGTAGAGGAATTATCAACCCATCAAAATGATTATTTTAAATGACAACACCTTGGGAAGCTGAATAATTTTCGCCCATTAAGAATGTTTCAGGTGTCGCATGGACTTGCATTGTATTAACTTGAGGTACAACCACTTGACGCATAGCTAGTTGGTTCATTGTAAGTTGCTCAACCATTGGTTGACTGAATATAGTGGGTTGATTCCACATATAGTTCTATGCTTGGCCAACCATCTGAAAGTTTTCTTGCGGAGAAATCAACTCGTTCCCCTCATCGAGTTCATATTCCTATGTATAGGATGATTGGAGGATTAAAACCATGTTCTTGAGCTCATCAAGGTGTGTTTAGATGTCTTGCTGATTCTAAGGAACTTGTTGACACCATGGAGCTTGGGAAAACTATGTAAATTGAGTTAATTGTTGTGGGGAAGGATGTTGGAATTGTAGGATGGGCATTTGGGTCGTATAGGTGGAGTATCCTTGTTGAGTGAATGTCACAAGGTTTTGTTGGTGAATGAATTGAGACGGCTAAGGTACTTGCCCATAATGTGCGGGTTGTCCATACTGCCCTTTCTTATGTGACATTTGGTACACAGGTGGTCCTTTAGGGGTATAAGCTAGCTATTGAAGGATATAGTGATTAGGTAACTAGGGCATACTTGACATCATTGGGGCGTTTCCTTCTAGCAAGGTTGTCATATTGCTGTCCGAAACCGGTTTGGGTCGAGGACCTTATTTGATATTCATGGATGGAATTGGTAGATTTTGAAAGATGGATCAAGAAAGAAAGCTTTCAGAGCATGGTGCACTCTTAGAGCAAGAAGCATTTGCAGAGCAGGGTACACTGTCAGAGTAAGGAGCACTGGTAGAGTGGGGCACTTTGAGCAGAGTAGGGTGACCCGAACATTTAGAAAATCTTTGTTAACATAGGTTTTTTTGACTTTGCTCGCTTCTAGTTTCACTCGTTAGCACTTTTGCATGTTCTTGGGAAAGCGAGATTCCATTAATCACAAATTAGCAAGATTTTGGAACAATTCAAATGGAGTTGCCATTTGCATATTACAAACGAAGATATGAAAGCCAAACTAAAAAGTAACTTGCCAATTTTCAATGTAAAAAAGATTTGTGGGTTTCGTGCATGTTAGTAAACACACAAACCCTATAAAAAAATATAAAGAATGCTTCTGTAGATCCACAAAACTATATGCAGGTGGGGTAAGATTGATTTCATACAAAAGTCACATTTGTGTGTCCCATTGGGCGTGCCAAAATTTTTGAACACGAAAATCATCAAGTGTGATTTGCGGCCGTGACCGCAGTTCAACAAATTAACGGGGAGGGTTTTACTTTCCCCAACCTCCAAAGCTTGGGCTGGTTCCCTTATAACTTTGCAAATGTGAAAAGAAACTAATCTAAGTGTGCGAAAATTGAAATCTAATCTAAGTGCATGTAAAGTGAATCTAATCTACTTTGTGAGGAACAGAGTGCGAGAAAGAAATTAAGAAAGTATAAATACGGCCAAAGCTGTAGTGAGATTTAGAGATGGTGCAATTAGCAAATCCAGTAGGGACTGAATAACTTCAATGTGATCAAATCTTCAAAGTAATCAACAATATCATGAAAGGACTAACAAAGGGAAAAAAGCAGAGTTACTAATTCCAGACATTCATGAATAAAAAGTCATGAACATAGTCATACAAAAATGTCTTGCAAAATATTTTGCATTATTGATCTTAAAAATGTTATATACATTTACCTCCAAAGAGTAGCTCTGGTATTCTAGGTAGCCAAAATTTTTTTACAATGAGAATCAATCTCTTATTTATACTTGCAAAATAATCTCTAATCTATTTCTAGACCTGCTATTCTATCTCTGAACTTGCAAGCTGAAATTACATAAAATCCTAATCTATTTCTGGACAAAATTGCATGCGAATCTGCCAAAATTAGGTGCATGACCAGGAGTGAGGCACCCAAGGGGCAGGGAGCATTGAGTTGAACGGGGCACGTCTATGCTGAGCAAAATATGCCTTTGCTAAGCAAGGTGCATTGCCTCCAGTGGGGTGCACTTGGATTGAGCAGGGCAAAGTTGTCATTGGTGCAAGGTGCACTTGAGGCTTTGACTTGGTCTCTTTTTCGGTCTTGATCTCGTTTTGCGCAAAAATTTCCTATCCGGAGGCAATGGTATGAGTCAACTACTACAGGGTCACCAAGATAGTTTTTGAAGTTATTTTTTGGAAGAATGCGCAAGAGATACTAAAGGTAATTTATCAAATATAAACTTACAAAGTAATAGATTTAATACTTTGCAAAATTTATAATTTTTTAAAATTTTTTGGCTTTTAAATTTTCAAATTTTTATTCTCAAGTTTAAATTCAGATATCTCATTTCTAATTATATTTATTTTTAATAATTAGGTGATAGAAATTTTGCTCAAGGTTCTTCACCTTGTAGATGGAAAACAAATGCTAGTGCGTTATTTGTATGAGGCTATGTATAGGTTGAAGGAGGCTATCCAAAATTATTATGGTGGAGATAAACCTATTTGTGTATTATGGATTGGAGATGGGCCAAGCAACTCCATCAGCCCATACATGCAATGGGGTACTTTGGATCTGTAGGGAATTCTCTACATTATTATTGATTCAACACGACATTAAATACATGCAATATCATTCCTAACAATGTGATCGTTATAAACGAAGCTGGATTCAAATGAGGAAATCGTGACAAACAATGGTCTAAACTAATGTAATAACTTATTCCTAACATCCCCCCTTATTACATTATTTGGTATACAAAGAGAATTGCGAAACAATTCAAACTTGACACGTGCAAGTGCCTTTGTAAAAATATCCGCAACTTGTTTGTCGGTGGGAATGTACTGGAGTTGAATCTCACGATTCTGAGCGTGGTCTTGAATGAAGTGGCATTGAGCTTCAATGTGCTTTGTTCTTTCATGAAACATTGGATTCTTAACCAATTTTAGAACACCTTGATTGTCGCATTTCAATAGTGTTGGATGATTTTTTTGTACACCCATATCTGATAGAATGCAATGTAACCATATCGCTTCACACGCAGCTCCTCGTGTAGCATGATATTCTGCCTCTATGGATGATAATGCTACTACCTGTTGTTTCTTGTTGTGCCACGAGATAGGTCTAGATCCTAGATGAAACACATATCCAGACATTGATTTTCTGTCATCCAATGATCCGACATAATCAGAGTCCATGTATCCTTGTAAGAAGAATTTATCATTTTTCTTATATTCTAGGCCATATTCTGTTGTACCATGGACATAATGCAATATCCTCTTTGCTGCTTTCCAATGACTTACTTTAGGATCTTGCATGAATCTTGAAAGATAACTTACAACAAAATTGATGTCAGGCCTGGTGTTTGTCAGGTATATGAGACTCCCAATCAGTTGACGATAAAGAGTGCTAGATACCTGAGGAGACTTGTCATATCGGGATAGTTGTAACCCTTGCTCCATTGGTGTTGCCTTAGGTTTACAGTCTGTCATCCGATATTTTTCCAGTAGTGTCTTGGCATATTTTGTCTATGAGATCACAATGTGATTTTTCCTCTACCAAACCTCCAAGCCAAGACAATAGTGCAGAAGTCCTAGATCTGTCATATCAAAATACTTTTTCAAGTCATTCTTCACAACATCCACCAATTCATCTAAACTGCCTGTAATGATCAGATCATCGACATATAACAGAAGTATCACTATCTCAAATCCAACTTTCTTGAGATAGAGATTTGCATCTGAAGGACTTCTGGTGAATCCATGCTGTAATAGGTGCTCGTCAATTTTGATGTACCAGGCTCTAGGAGCTTGCTTCAACCCATACAAGGACTTGATAAGTCTGCATACCTTCTGTTCTTGCCCATTGACAACAAAGCCTTCGGGTTGAGTCATATACACCTCTTCTTGGAGATCACCATTAAGGAAGGCACTTTTGACATCCATTTGATGCAACTTCCAACCAAACTATGCTGCCATGGCACAAAGAACACAGATGGTTGTCATCTTTGCTGTGGGTGCAAAAGTTTCTTCATAGTCAATTCCTTCCTTTTGTGCATAGCCCTTTGCAATGAGTCGTGCCTTGTATTTGTCAAGTGATCCATCTGCCTTGTATTTGATCTTGAAGACCCACTTGCAGCCTATGGGCTTCTTTCCTTTAGGTAGATCAACGAGCTCCCATGTTTTTTTTTCATCAAAGAGTTATACTCTGCTTCCATAGTTGCCTTCCACTTGGGCGAGCTAAGTGCATCCTTCATTGATGTTGGTTCTGAATTCTCCATTACTGAAGACATCAATCCCAGATTTACTTCTTGACGTGACATACTACGAGTACGTGGGCGAGTGGAAGTGAGATCAGGAGGTGCATCAAGTTTGGAATCTCTGATGGTACTCGTGAACCATTTTGGAGTTTTGCGTTGTTGTGAAGGAGCAACTGCTTCAGGTTCATCAACAACAACTGGAATGTCTTCTTGGACTTCCTCATCAAACTCTATGCTCACAGCAGGAGATGTAGCATCTTGAGATTCCTTAAAGGCATCAGTATCTGATTTAGGTTCAATTGCTTCATCAAATACCACATCTCGACTTATATGCAATTTCTTGGTGATTGGGTCTATCAAATGATACCCTTTTGATTCATCATCGTACCCAAGAAATATGCATGGCAAGGATTTCACATCCAGCTTGGTCCTCTTTTTCTTTGGCACATGCATGTATGCCTTGCTACCGAAGACTCTAAGATGTGAGATTGAAGGCTTCCTCCCAGACCAGGCTTCTTCAGGTGTAACTCCTTGTAGTGCCTTTGTGGGCGCTCTATTTAGAAGATACACTGTAGTGGTGACAACTTCAACCCAATACTGCTGCTCCAAATTGGCTCCTGTGAGCATGCAATGAACCATTTCCATGATGGAACGGTTTCTTCTTTCAGCAACCCCATTCTGTTGTGGAGTATAGGCTATAGTGAGTTGTTGCTTGATCCCATGTGCGAGAAACCTTGAAAATTCATTGGATGTATATTCCCCCCTCAATCTGAGGAGAGGACTTTAATTGAACGCCTAATTTTCTTTTCCACACGCTGCTTAAAACGCTGAAAATGTTGGAACGCTTCGGACTTCAGTTGCAAGGACACCCACATCTTCTTGGAGTAGTCATCAACAAACAACTGGAAGTATCTTTTGCCACCGAAACTGGCTGTCATGGGTCCGCACAGATCGGTGTGTATCACATCCAATGGACCTTTGGCTCTGTGAGTGCTTAATTCAAATGGTACTCGATGTTGCTTCCTTGCTAAACAACCCAAGCAAATTGGCAATGTGGGTGAAAGGTTGGGCAGACCGATCACCATTTGATGCTTACTGAGTTGAAGTAAGTATCCTGAATTGAGATGCCCATATCTCCTATGCCAAAGGGAGGTTGCATCTATTGTGGCTATTGACAGTGCTACATTAGGAGAAGATAGGACATCTAGGGCAAACAAGCCATTTTTGTAGGAATCGGTTGCTACATTCTCACCATTTTTGGTGATGAAACACTTCTTGTGGCCATTATCAACTCTGAATTCAACCACCATGTTTTGATCCAGTATTTGTGGCACAAACAACAAGTTGTTTGCCAAGCCTAGTACATATAGTACCTTTTTAATTTTGCATTTCCCATCTAGAAGATTAAGCAAAACATCGCCTACTCCTTTGACCTTATAGGTTTTATCATCAATGATAGTCATTGGTTTCCCTTCTTTGGCTTCCAAGGAATCAAACCACTCTTTGTCCCCTGTCATGTGCTTGCTAGCACCAAAATCAATGTACCAAACATCATCCTTGGGTTTGGTTATGACCTTTGTCATTAGCACCTTGTTGCTTTTGTTTGGGACGTGGCTTGTATTGTTTCTTCTTCTTCTGAGGTTGACGGACTTTATCACCTTGAGTCGCTGAATTATACCAACAATGCTTGGTATTGTTGTCACATTTTGCACGGGGTGCAATGTCTTCAATATTATAATGTAACAGTGCTGCTCTTCTTTTCCTTCCTTCTTCTCTCCCTTTCCTTTTCTTTCCCGCATTCTCTTTCTTTCCCCCCTTTTTGGAGTCCCCCAGTTGATTTTTCAACTTTCCAGCAAGTTTCCTGAAAAATGGCTAAGTCTGGGTGCGAAGTTCGCACTTCGCCCAGTTTTGGTGCGAAGTTCGCACTTCGCCCCTCTTCTGGGCGCACCTTGTAACCGACAGACTGGCAGGCTGACAAAAGAGAAATCAAGTGCTGGAGCAGGTCCGTACGGCGGCAGACATCAGTTTTCGCCTGTGTGCATTCCGACTTCACACCGAAGTCGGAGTGCGCCCTTGACAGGTGCGCTAGGGAACAAACCCGGAATTTGACCAAGGCATGAAGGCCTTCCCGACTGCACTACGTTCTGCCCGCGCATCCCGAGGTGCTCCGATCCCAAGCGAAGATGGACAGACTGCCCTCCAAGGCAGACACGTGTCAAACAGCATCATCCATCATCTGACAAGTGTCCAGCTTCGGGATTAGAGCCGAAACGTGCCGAGCAAAAGGACAAGCATGGGCTGCACTGCCCATGCCCGTAGCCTCATTTAAAGTTGATCTGAGGTTTCATCTGCTCCAGCTACCCGCATCACTGCCAGAATTGAAGTCTTGCCCAGCGCACCGCCATGTAGCTGTCCAGCTTCCAGGAAGACCATGCTGCGGGTACAGTCCGATCCGACAAAAGGTCGGCATTTGCGGCTCTTTCGCCGCTTTTGTCGGCTTATGTTTGGCTGGGACTTTGTGCCCATTAATGTAACGGGAAGGACTCGGGCTATAAAAGCCCATCATGAATTCATTGTAAGAGGTGGAAGGGGAATGTCCGTTAGGGAACTATCGTGCTTATTGTAACCGTGCTTACGCTTATGAATATAATCCGTATGCACTGGTTGCATTACTGCTGTCTTTATTCTTTTATGCTGTCTTTCATTATATGCCTTAGGCTAACTTGTCACGGCTTGTTGATTCATTTCAGCATTTGGTGAGCAGGTCCCTCTAGCATTGCTTGTTTAAAGCACCCTCTGTATTCCATTAATTTAAAGCATATATAGAATAGATGCGGTAGCAGTTCCATCAGTTATGTGTTTTGTTGCTGGTCCGTATCTGGTGATTGATGCGATCCCGTACTGTTAGTTCCTTGTAGGGAATGTCTGTTAGGGAGCCATTGAAGCTGTGCGGTTAAATTCTCTACATAAACACATATACTGGCTCCGATATCTCTAAGTCTGCTTTCTACTCATGTTAGTGTACGTATCTGGTAAACCGGTGCATTGCCATGCTGTTAGTTCCTTGTAGGGAATGTTTGCTAGGGGATCATTGGAGCTGTGCATACACTGCATGAGTATCGGAAGTACACATAGTTTTTACAGTTCCTGTCATGCTCTATGTTTATAATGCAGTAAGTAGCGGTAATTGGTATGTTCCCATACTGTTAGTTCCCCCCACCAACATCTGGACATATTTGTAATTTCTTTCTGTACATTTGTCCCTTTCTGTACATTTATCTCTTTTCCTGTACTCTTAGCTTAAATCGAAACCCCCCCCAAAGGAGCCGGCCTTCTCCGGAGATTGGCTCGGAAGGCATCTCTTCCTTCCGGCCTTTCATGCTGGTGGGTGAATCTGGGCGCATTAACCCAAATCCTTTCCTCATGGCAGATTCGTAACCAACAGTTTCTCTAGCACGCCCGGTGGGACACTTGTCCCACGTTTTAAAGAAAGGGTACCCGTTTGGTCTTCACCTGGCGCAACAGTTTTCCTGCTACGCTCGGCGGGACACGGGTCCCACATTTGACGAGAGATTTTCTGATCAGTCTCCACCTGGCGCTGACAGTTCCTGAGCTCTCGGTGAGACAAGGAAGTTTCTCACCCCCGACAAAATTGAAGCACCGGTGTTCGCTTCATTGCTGTTCCAAATCTGAACACCTGGCGACTCTGCACGAACAAATCCTCTGAGTCTAGAAGACCGGTCCCGTCACCTTCATGCACACGAGAAGGTGGCAAGCAAGAAATCCGAGAAGCCCGCCTGAGTTCTACGAACTGGACATCAACGCTCGAGGCGAGATCCCCAGGCTGGCTGATCCGCGAGCTCGTTTCGACGAAGCCGAGGCTGAGATCCAAGAAGAAGCCGAAGCTGAAGTCGGAGGAGCCGAGTACGAAATAGAAGAAGCCGAGGAAGAAGAAGACCCCATATCCTCGGAAAGTTCCGACACTGAGTACACAACCGACGGCGGAGAAGAAGAAGAAGAAGAAGAAATGGCTGCCCAACAACCGAATGACGATGACCTCTTCCCGGCGGTGGACTCTACGGGGCCCTTGGCCCTGGTCGGACAGCAAGCTGTGCCCCCTGCTTGCTTTAAAGTCTATTCCCACATACGACGGCTACGGTAAGACGGCGTACGAGCACATCCAGGACATCCTTGCCCTGGCCGCACTGCATACTATTACCGATGAAAGTGTGAAGACCCGTCTGCTGGCCCTTTCCCTGAGGGGAAAGCTTCTCTACTGGTGGAGATCGGCGCCGAGAGGGATCCATCACGGGGGTGGCCCTGGCTTGCCGGGAGACTCGTAAAAGGATGCAACGAGTCCGCTGACCCTACTTCTCTCTGCATCAGTTCCAAGCTATCCAGAGACATCCTCAAGAGGAGGTGTCTGATTTCAACATCAGGTTTGCGAGATCCTGGAAACGGGTATCTCGCGAACTTCGGCCTTCAGCCGGCATGGCCGCTCACTACTATCTGAGGTCTTTCAACTCAGACATATGCCTGTCGTCGAAGATCGCCCGGATTGATGAGTTCCTACTGCGTCGTACGAAGCGGCCCGACAGGCGAGGCCGACATTATCTCCATCGGCGGGCTTCAGTCCGAGTGCGGGAACCCATTCATCCCGACTTCCCCAGATCCCAGTATCCTTACGCTACGGCGGTTCACCGTCCACATCAGGGCAGCAACCCCAGCAGCAGTGGAATCCGGCGCCGGTCGTGACTCCTTACGGCCCGCCTCAGTTGCATTACCCTCATCCGCCACCTCCCGCTCCCCACTTTCCAGCACTTCCTGCTCCCCCACAATACGCGTCCTATTCTAATCCCCCTCCATTGGCCGCATTGCCTCCACCAGCGCAATTGCCGCCACCTGACAGCAGCATCCAAAACACGATTCTACAAGAAGTGCGGGCTTTGGCCTCCGGATACCATGCCATGTCCAATGACATGACCGCTATGAAGAAGAAGCAGGCCCAGATGGACCTTGCTCCTAGGAGGCCTTATGCGCCGCCCGCACTGACAAAAGACAAGGCCCCGGAACATCAGCCGCAGAGGCGTCCGCCTCCGAGAAATCCTTGCTATAGAAGATCCGCTTGGTCCACCCGACCGAGTTAAGCCGAGTGCACTACGTGCAATGACCCGCATTCCGAGGAAGACTGCGCTTTGCACCAGCACTACATCCAGACCTTGGCCGGCAACGCTATAGAAGATGATGAGCTGTACATGATCTTGGACGGCGAGGCCAACTTTGCCCTCCCGGAAGAGAATCTAGTGCCGCCCGCCAAGGAAGAAAAGAAGGCTGCGGATGCGGCCAAGCCTTTGCAAGTTTACGCAAGAAGAGAAAAACCGCAGCCGGCGGGCTGCCACCGTACAAGCGGCTGTGGCCTTTCACAGCCCAGGAAAAGGCGTCCAAAGATAAAGCTCCCGCCAAGCCTCTTCCGGCGAAGGCTGCCATTGTTCCAGCCAAACCTCCAGCAAGGGCCCCAACTCCGGCTAAAGCTCCCGTACCTCAGCCTCCAGCTGAAACCAAAGAACAAGCCCAGGAGAAGGCGAAGTACCCGTCTCTGACCAAGAGACGACGAGTTGAGGCCACCCGGCGAGTACCGGACGAAGTATGAGCCGGCAAAACCAGCGAAGGAGCTAGTACCTCGGGCTACGACATTGTAGACGAGTTGAAGAGAACTCCCGCAAGAATCAGCATGTACGATGCTCTTCTGCTCCCAGGCCGAGTAGATCTGCTGCAAGAATCACTGAAGAATATGAAGAACGGCAAGCAGATGCAGACTGCTGTCCTGGTTCAACCTTTGACAGTCTCAGCCACTGGGAAGAACAGGCCGCCACCCTTTTATCTGTCATTACGGATGCAAGGGCACATAGTTCACAACTGCATGGTGGATTCTGGTGCTTCCTCGACTGTGATGCCGAAGGCCGTCTGCGATGAGATCGGGATGGAATACACACGGAGCAGCCAAGGCGTGCTGCAATTAGACGACACCCCTGTCAAGACAGTTGGTGTCATAAAGGACATCCCTATCCGGCTGCACAAGGCCCTCGACATCGTAGTCATCCAAGAGGTCGTGATTGTTGACCTGGAGCCTTACTTCGGCATGTGTCTCTCTCGGGAGTTCACTGCGAAGTTGGGCGGGTACCTGTCTCTAGACTACTCACATATGGAAGTGCCCTTCAAAGGAAGGAGACTGAGAATTTTTAATGAGAAGCCTTCCCCCTTCCTAGTAGACAAGATACCCGGAGGAGAGATGGACTGCATGGTCCACTTGTCGAAGGAAGAGCTGGTGACAGTGGAACTGACCGAGCAAGCCCTCGAAGTGCTGCAACTCGAAGATGAGTTCTCGTTGCGGGACTTTAATGCCGTAATCGGGACAGAGCAAGGCTGCTATTCCATTAAACAGCCGAGAAGCTTGACGTGTCAGTGGCAAAAGAAGTAGGACCTGCACCCGGAGAGCTGTGGAAGCTTTTCTTTGACGGCGCGCGATGCAAGAATGGCGCCGGTGCAGGGGTACTCCTGGTTTCTCCAACCGGAATCCAGAAGGACTATGCCTACAGGCTGGCCTGGAGCTGCACTAATAACTCGGCAGAATACGAAGCCCTGTGCTTGGGTTTGCGAAAAGCGGAGAGGCTCGGAATCAAACATCTCCAAATTTTCGGAGATTCGGAGTGGTGTGTCACCAAGTGATGGACAAGTGCGCATCCGGACCAGCACTATCTCAGAGCGTACCGCAATCGGGTATGGGACCTGATGGAGTCGTTCGACTCATTGAGTATCAAAGCAATATCACGTGAGAAAAACAAGCACGCTGATATTCTGGCGTCTGTTGGAGCCAAGTACGTTCCGGCTGAAGACGTCGTCCAGAAACCGAAGCCGGTTAAATCTTGTCTCTGAGCCTTACGTGCTCGATAAGGACACCCACTGGCAGGTGTTCAGTTGTGACGAGGAAATCGTCACATTCCTGGTTAACGAAGTGTGTGTAATCGGAGGTAGAGACCCTGATGACGAGCAATATGAGGGGTTGATACAATTCTGGAATAATCACGTCCCAAAAGGACTGATTACATTAGAAAGTCTCTTTGATCGGAATGACGAGCAATATCCCACAGGATCAAAGTAGACCCGAGGCAGTATGCTGACCTGGAACTTGAACCTGGTAAAACTATCAAGGTCGGAACAGACTGCACGTCGGAGGAGCCGGAGCAAATCAGATCACTGTGCCAAGAGTTCCCCGACATCGTGGCCTGGTGCTACGAGGATTTGAAGGGGTATGACAGAACTGTCATCCAGCATACTATTGAGCTAGAGGATGGCGCCAAGCCGTTCCGACAGAAGCAAAGGGCCGTGAATCCCAAGATTGAGGCCATGATGAAGACCGAGCTCTTGAAGATGCTGGAGGCCAAGATCATCTACCCCATCAAACATTCATCCTGGGTCGCGAATTTGGTGCCCGTGAGGAAAAAGAATGGCGACATTCGTCTGTGTGTCGACTTCAGAAACCTTAACCAGGCTTCCCTCCGGGACCACTATCCGCTTCCCCAAATCGACCAGATCCTACATATTGTTGCTGGAGCCCAGAGATTTTCACTTTTAGATGGATTTTCCGGCTACAACCAGATTTGGGTCAAAGACGAAGACCAGCATAAGACGGCGTTTACCACGAAGTGGGGGACGTTCGCCTATCGGCGCATGCCGTTTGGCTTATCCAATGCTGGTGCCACGTTCCAAAGGGCCATGGACTTGGCCTTTCGAGAGCTGCTCAATAAAATCATTGTCATCTACCTCGATGACATGACCGTTTTCTCTCACCAACGAGAAGATCATGTTTCGCACCTACGGCAGATATTTGAGAGTTGTCGAGAATTCGGCATTTCTATCAACCCGAAGAAGTCTGTCTTCGCGGTAAAGGAAGGAAAGCTGCTGGGCCATGTCATCTCCGAGGAAGGCCTCGCCATTGACCCTGACAGAGCGGAGGCCCTCGTTCGCTTGCCAGCCCCCATCGACAAAAAAGGGCTGCAGTCCTTCTTCGGTCAGATTAACTTCGTGCGGAAGTTCATCCCGGACTTCGCACAGGTGATCAAGCCTATGGCCGAACTGCTCAAGAAAGACACACCTTACGAATGGACTGATGAGAGAGAGCAAGCCTTCGAGGAGATCAAGGCCCGAATTGCACAAGCTCCGGTGTTGACCAACCCGGACTACTCCAAGGACTTCATCCTGTATGCAGTGGGAGAACCCAAAAGTTACGCTGCAGTCCTGACTCAGAAGGGAGACGACGGTGAGGAGCGCCCCATAGCGTTCCTGAGCCAAGTCATCTTGCCGCATGAAGAAAAGTACAATTTTATAGAGCGGCAAGTTCATGCTGTCATGAAGTCCCTTCGAAAGTTCAGGCACTTTGTCTCCCAGAGCAAGACAACCGTCTTTGTGATTCACCCGGATGTTCGAAGTTTCATTTTGCAAGGAGAACCGGGTCACAAGAGAGCGGGATGGATTGCCAAGATCCAGGAGTTTGACATCGAAGTGCGGCCCACCAAGCTTATCAGAGGCCGAGCCTTGTGTCAGGAATTGGCCCGAAGCGCGCGTAGCCGGCATCTCCGCTTTGTAAGTGGGAGGACACGGCGACACGCATCTACCTAGCCGACTCCTTATCGGAGGGGAGTGATTGGACGGATGAGCTGGTGAGATTCTTACGCACCGGAAGATGTCCCGATCACCTGAACGCCTCACAACGAAGGAGATTTCGGCTGGGTGCACTCAAGTACACTCTTCGCCCCGAGGGGCTTTACTTCAAAAACATTGACGGCATCCTGTTGCGATGCGTCAGAAAATCCGACCAGCCTAGGGTCCTCGGAGAATTTCATTCCGGGATGCCTGGGGGTCACCATTCTTCAAGGCCAACGGCCTTAAAAATAATAAGGGCTGGGTACTATTGGCCCACTACGTTTGCGAGACGCGCATGCGGTCTGCGCTAAATGTGATCAATGCCAAAGGTTTGCTGGCCGAAACAGAAAAGCACCCCTGCCCCTTCAACCGATTCAGGCCGAGACTCCATTCCAGCAATGGGGTCTAGACTTCATTGGGGTGATTTCTCCTAATTCCTCTGCCGGCCACAAGTTCATTCTTACGGCTACCGACTATTTCACGCGGTGGACAGAGGCGATCCCGACCAAAAACGCTGACCAAGAAACGGTCATCAGGTTCATTGAGAGCACGATTACCCGCTTCGGGGTTCCGAGTCAATTGTGACGAGACAACGGTCCGGGATTTGTAGGCGGCTGTACTCACGGAGTACACCGGCGGACTTGGCATCTATCACAAGATGTCTTCTAATTACTACCCGCGAGGGAATGGCCTTGCCGAGTCTACTAACAAGAACCTCCCGAAGATCATCCGGAGGACCATTGACAGAAACAAGCGGACTTGGCACTTGCTCCTGAACCGGGCGCTATGGGCGGACAGAGTTGCATTCAAGAAATCCCTCAGAACGTCCCCCTATGCGCTCGTCTATGGCAAAGAGGCTGTCATGCCATCGCACATTGAGATCCCTGCCCTGTGGATGATTGACGAAGACAGGAGCAGCGGAGACCCGGTGGACGACAGACTGTGCCAACTCCTGCAGTTGGAAGAAGACAGAGAAAGTGCATACCAGGCCTTCGCGGATCACATTGCAGCCACTCAAGGCTGGTTTGCCAAAGGCACCACTGCCCGAGTTTTCGAAATCGGGGACCTGGTGCTGAAGTGGGACTCATACAAAGCAAAGCCGGGTAATCACGGGAAGTTTGATGCTCTCTGGGAGGGCCCTTATCAGATTGCCTGGGTGAACCAGTTCAATGCCTACATACTGTGGGATATGGAGGGTCAGCTCCTGCCTATCCCTGTTAACGGGTTCCACTTGAAACTTTACCGCAGTTAAAAGGCGCCCGAGTGGCCCTTGTAAAAAATTTTCCTTATGCTTTTTATTTCCCGGCATGTACAGTTTCCAGTTTTCAGCTTTTAAATTGTTTTTATTCTTATTTGAGCTTAACTGTGGCATGGGAGAGAAAGACGGACTTCGCGGCGAAGTACGTCGTCGCCCTCGAGGAAGGGCGAAGTTCGGTCGTGCAAAGGAAGAAAATAAGCAAAGAATGCAAGGAAAAGAAAAGAAAAAATTGACTAAGTGTTGGCCGAAGCCCGACTTCGCAGCGAAGTCGGACTTCGGCCCAGCCAAATTGCGAAGTCCGATCAAGGGAGAATGCTAAAGCACACAAAAGACAAGCTCCGCTCAGCCTTGAGCGAAGACTGACTTCGCACGCGAAGTCCGACTTCGGCCGGGCTTCCGTGCGAAGTACGCAGCTGCGCACTCTTTCCGTGCGAAGTACGCCTCTGCGCGCAACTTTTGCGCGAGTGCGAACTTCTGCGAGTTCGCACTTCGCCCCAAACTCGGGCGAAGTCCGAACCCGCCTCAACGCACGCGCTGCGCAGCCCAGTTCAGTCTAAAGAGCAGAAAAGAGTTTAAGTGCTGGCCAAAGTCCAAAGGTGGCAAGGAAACCAGAACTCGCTCACCCCTTGAGCACAGCGAAGAAAAGGAGGAGGAACAATGCAGCGCGCGCTTCGCGCGAAGTTCGAACTTCGCCCGAAATTCGGGCGAAGTCCGACTTCGCCGACGAAGTCGGGACGCGCCCAACTTTGGGCGAAGTCCGACCCCGCCTTGTAATCCATGCTAGCTTGCGTGAAGTTTAAAAAACAAATAGAATATTCAAAAAAGGTCCCAAGCTGGGCCCAAGGCGCGTTGCAACCATTCCAAAATAGGTTTCCGCACCAATGGTCCTCTCTTGAGCAGTGTGCCCGGTTGGTGGCAGCGACGTCAGCCATGGTGCAGCGCTCGAGACAGAATTAATGATTGCACGTTCCTCAACGAAGGTGCAACAAAAGAAGGCTTAGCACGTCTGCCGGAGCGCACTTTTTTCCAAACATTCTCTGCGTGACCATCTAAGAACCTTAACTCAGCCGACCTACCCCCTCCTGCGCGACATTTATGGCGTTGTCTTTATCTAGAAAAGGGGGTCAGATGTTTTTAAACATTCCAGACTATGCAGATTATTCCTCGGACAGTGCAAATTATTCCTGTGACAACGAAATCTGCTGCAGACGTCTTGAACTTGCAATTATTGCTGATTCGGAGAGATGGACAAAGGAAAGATGCCAGTGTCAGCGCAGTCCAGCGAAAGTGGCGAACCAAAGGAGTTACCGCGGCCGGGCGTTTCGGGAGTGAAACCCCGCCGGAAAAAAGGTCAAAGTCCCGGACGAAGAAAGTACGGACGTGGGCAAGCCCCACCACCTCCGGTGAATTATTTGTCGGGATACAAGGACGGCTCCTTTTCGATGAGCCTGGCGAAGCTGCGGGCAAATGTGGAGAGCTGGGCAGACAAAGTTTCGCCCTCCCACCATTTCGGAGCGGCGTACAAATCCAATCTGTTTAAATTCTTGTGCCCTCCGGTCCACCAATGCCCGAGAGTGGTAGACCTAATTTTCGGACACTACGGACCGGCTACCGGCAAATTTGCAGCTCCAGCGGTAAACCCTTGTTCGCATTGTGCAGGAAGACTGTCCAGCCGGCTTTCGCCCCAGGGTTGGAGTATGACTCCAACGCCATTCTGCGAGCAGGCGGGACGTTTCATGCCAACCAAACGGATGAGGGATTTCCTCAATTCAGAGCTGAACGCCCCGCTTGCGAGCTGGACGATGTCGCGGCCCCATGCCCTTGACACGGTTTCGAGCAAGTACTTGTACACTATTTTGGCATCTATTCTTGGCTGCGATTACGATGAGTGAGTACGGCACGTACCGACTAGCGTCGCGAGAATGTCTCCTATGTGGAGAATCCTACGAGCGGCAGCACAGAGAAGTGGGAAGCGTCCCATCTCCTTCGACTGGGCATGCTGGCTGGCATATGCCATTCATTCCAGCCTGTTCAAGATTCAGAAGAAGCAGTCCACCGACTTTTGTTTCAGTTCTGTTCTAGCCTGGCTTTGTTTGTACCTCTGCATCCCCAAATGCCGATCCTGAACCTGAAGAAGGTCAACGAGAGGGGAGAACCACAGCCCGTCTATAACTGGACGGATGACTTATACCGGAAAGGGTCCTACTACAAGTTCAACATCAACTTTCTGGGATTTGTCATGTCAGTCTTCACCGAAAGCGAGATCCCCCGTCCCCCGAGAGAAATGAGCGCTTTGATAAATCAGAAGCTCGGGGACGTTTTCAGACTGACGCAAGGGATTGTGGTCAGAATCTACGGATTCAAGGGCAAACCCCATTTGCTGCCCTATTGGTGCTCGGAGCACCTATTCGGGATGGAGGTTGCCCGACAAATGGACTATGTTGAAGAGGAGTTCGGCCTAGGAAAGAAGAGAGGACAGATTTTTCAATACCCTCTTTCCTGGGCAAATGTTGAGATTTTTGAGGTAGGACAGCATGTCTACCTAAAGCAAGAGCTTTCCCGATTTGGCCTGGTTTTGTTGCCACAGCGCTGGAAGTATGACCCGTATGGAATAAGGGGAAAGTTTGCGCATCTCTGCCCCCGGGCAGATATAACCGAAGATAGATGCAATGTGGTTCATGTGGATCTTGACTGGGAAATAGAATTGATGGAAACTTCTCCTCCCTGGCAGGATTTTTACTGCGAGGAGGTGACATATGACCCCAAGCGAAACCCGGACCACCATTTTTCATCTCCAGGGTTCAAAAAATTTCTATCCAAGATAACAGGCCTTAACTGGTCTAAGGAAAAGATTACTGAATGCTGGAAGATGAGATGCCGCACGCAGCACGACAAATCAACAAGGAGAAACCTGGCCGTAGATGACGACTTTTCGGTTCTCTATGACCAGCATTATGACAGTGGCGGCCGTTCGCATATCAAGGTTACGTTCCCCGAGGTCCCTTTGAAGATTATAAAGGAGGGTCTCCTCCCAAACAGTTGTACACTTCGGCAACTACCAGCGTGGGCCCAGCAGACTTCCAGGCAAATCCAATGCAGCCCGTGGCTTCCAAGGCGGCGCCTCAGAAGGCGAAAGAGTTAGTCGAAGCAGCGCCCGAGGCAGTCCCTCAGGCACGAAAAGCGCCAGCGCCGCCACAGAGCAGACCGGTTGCGGCAGACCTTCTGCAAGTCAAACCCCGGTACAAGTTCACCGTGGGAGCCTCAACGCCTGCTGCAACTGCTTCATCTCCTTCCCCCGATCCAACCGTTATTCCGGAAGAAAAGAAGCGGAGGAGAGTTGAGAAAATCGGGCGACCTAGCACGATAGTGCGGCAACCGGTTGCGAGCCGCGGCCGCGTCCTGCCGCCGCGAGAGGCGGTTCCTACAGGCGGTCCCAAGCCGGCCGCCGAGACCGAGAGCGAAGACATCCATTCGGCATCGGCTCAGGCGGAGCCCGCAGGTACGTTTGCTGCCCCTGTCTCTTTAGTCTCACCAAGTCCTACTCCCACTCCGTCTCCCGCTCAATCCGAGCAAGTCATGGCCGCATCCCCCTCCCCGTCTCCGCGTCCTTCTAGCGGCCCCCATTCTTTTGATCAGTTTGCTCAGAACCCTAACGTTTCTCTTTCTCTGAGCACAACTCCAAACCCTTCGCCTGAGGTTAGTGCTGAGGCTGTCCGTTCACCGTCACATCCTCCGTCTCAGCCTCTTCAAACCCTTGCAGTGTCAACCATTCCCATCTCCATTTCCCGGTCGCCCCCACAAGCGGCCGATTCTTCCAAGGTCTGTCCGGTTCCTCCTGATCCCATTCCCGCAGGAGAGACGTCTCAGCAGAACCCTAGGCTGGGGGAACCAGATTTCATGGACGACCTCCAGAATACAGACGACTTGCCTCTGGCAACGAGGCCTATAGAGTATTCTGTCTCTTTCCTCCAAGACCTGAAGCGGAGGAGACATGAAGAGATAGCCGCCCCGGCAAAATGCGCAAAGTATGATTTCGGGAGGAGAGTGATTACAACAGAGAAGATAATCCCAAAAGTAAAGAAACCTCTCCGGGAAATGACCAGGGCGGACTATGAGCTCCAGACAAAGGAGAAAAGCTTTGATGACATTAACAAGCGATGCTCGAGTTCGATCGATAATGCGCAAAGTGCGCGATCTCTTTGTCAAAAGTCCGGAGGAGTAGGAAGAGCTTTTCGGGTTGCGGGGATAAAGTAAGGCAGCTTGAAGAGGACTGTCTAGGTCCACCGAGCAGTTGAGAGCGGCGCGGCGAGAAGCGAGATGAACTCAAAGCCCGGCTGGCCGCTTCTCGGCAACAAGCCGCAACCGAAAAGCAAGCGGCCTCGGAGCAGATTTCTCGGCTCCGGGAGTCTTTGAAGCAAGCGCGATCGCAACTTGCGGAGAGAGCATCTCAAGCGACGGTCTTTTCAAAGACAAAGGTTAAGGAGATGCGGGCTGGTTTGTTGCGGGAATGCAAGCCCCACACCTTCAAGGCGATGGCGGTTACGGATTTCGCATCCAGAATTCAAGAAGTTTACGCCGGGAAAGCTCTGTGGTAGAGGAGGCCGAGCGCCGAGGCGAAGCAATGGCTGGACACGGCGGTAAATCTTCGGGAGCGCGGCGCAACGGCCTCCAATTTTCTTCCGTGTCCTCATTCGGCTGCAGAATGGGCAGGTGCAAGGGTGACCTTGCACAAATATTTCGAGAAAAGTTGAAGAGGTGAGAGTTGCCAGACGAATGCTAGATGCATTCGGACATGAAAGAGATATCTGTCTGGCTCCCTTTCGCGCTCTTTCGGAACTTGGGTGCCCAGGTTTTGTTGAAAATGGCGAGCTCCTCACCCTAGATCGGGTGAAAAGGAATTGGCAGTCCTTCGAAGCAGATACAGCTGAAATTGACGGCTGGGTGAGCCAATTCAAGACAGTCAGGTCACTCAGATGGTGGCCAAATATTCCAAGATCCGCTCCTACTTCCAGGAGTTAGAAAAAAGATACCTCACCATCGACCTGCACGCGGTCGCTGCTTTCCACGGAGCAATAGAAGATGCAGCTGACCGCCGGCCATTCGAAGCAGAAGCTTGGCGCCCAGCCCAGGTGGCATACACTCGCATCTGCGAGGTAGAAGCACGAGATGGAGAGTTTTCGGAAGGCGACTCTGAGGCGGCAACTGACAAGGATGAATCTGAAGAACAGTTGCCGCAAGGAGAGCAGTTAGAGCAGCAAAAGGCAGGGGAGGTAGGTTCCTCTGCACCCAAAGGATGAAGGCATGGATTCTTTGCGCCGAGGCGAGCTCGACACCCCATGAGCCGCCAGAAATGTTGTCACATTTTGCACGGGGTGCAATGTCTTCAATATTATAATGTAACAGTGCTGCTCTTCTTTTCCTTCCTTCTTCTCTCCCTTTCCTTTTCTTTCCCGCATTCTCTTTCTTTCCCCCCTTTTTGGAGTCCCCCAGTTGATTTTTCAACTTTCCAGCAAGTTTCCTGAAAAATGGCTAAGTCTGGGTGCGAAGTTCGCACTTCGCCCAGTTTTGGTGCGAAGTTCGCACTTCGCCCAGTCTGGGTGCGAAGTGCGCACTTCGCCCAGTTTTGGTGCAAAGTTCGCACTTCGCCCCTCTTCTGGGCGCACCTTGTAACTGGCAGACTGGCAGGCTGACAAAAGAGAAATCAAGTGCTGGAGCAAGTCCGTACGGCGGCAGACATCAGTTTTCGCCTGTGCGCATTCCGACTTCACACCGAAGTCGGAGTGCGCCCGACGAGTGCGCGATAGGGAATAAACCCGGAATTTGACCAAGGCATGAAGGCCTTCCCGACGCACTACGTTCTGCCCGCGCATCCCGAGGTGCTCCGATCCCAAGCGAAGATGGACAGACTGCCCTCCAAGGCAGACACGTGTCAAACAACATCATCCATCATCTGACAAGTGTCCAGCTTCGGGATTAGAGCCGAAACGTGCCGAGCAAAAGGACAAGCATGGGCTGCACTGCCCATGCCCGTAGCCTCATTTAAAGTTGATCTGAGGTTTCATCTGCTCCAGCTACCCGCATCACTGCCAGAATTGAAGTCTTGCCCAGCGCACCGCCATGTAGCTGTCCAGCTTCCAGGAAGACCATGCTGCGGGTACAGTCGAGTCCGACAAAAGGTCAGCATTTGCAGCTCTTTCGCCGCTTTTGTCAGCTTATGTTTGACTGGGACTTTGTGCCCATTAATGTAACGGGAGGGACTCGGGCTATAAAAGCCCATCATGAATTCATTGTAAGAGGTGGAAGGGGAATGTCTGTTAGGGAACTACTGTGCTTATTGTAACCGTGCTTCTGCTTATGAATATAATCTGTATGCCTGGTTCTGTTCTGCTGTCTTTATTCTTTTATGCTGTCTTTCATTATATGCCTTAGGCTAACTTGTCACGGCTTGTTGATTCATTTCAGCATTTGGTGAGCAGGTCCCTCTAGCATTGCTTGTTTAAAGCACCCTCTGTATTTCATTAATTTAAAGCATATATAGAATAGATGCGGTAGCAGTTCCATCAGTTATGTGTTTTGTTGCTGGTCCGTATCTGGTGATTGATGCGATCCCGTACTGTTAGTTCCTTGTAGGGAATGTCTGTTAGGGAGCCATTGAAGCTGTGCGGTTAAATTCTCTACATAAACACATATACCTGGCTCTGATATCTCTAAGTCTGCTTTCTACTCATGTTAGTGTACGTATCTGGTAAACCGGTGCATTGCCATGCTTTGTTAGTTCCTTGTAGGGAATGTTTGCTAGGGGATCATTGGAGCTGTGCATACACTGCATGAGTATCGGAAGTACACATAGTTTTTGCAGTTCCTGTCATGCTCTATGTTTATAATGCAGTAAGTAGCGGTAATTGGTATGTTCCCGTACTGTTAGTTCCCCCCACCAACATCTGGACATATTTGTAATTTCTTTCTGTACATTTGTCCCTTTCTGTACATTTATCTCTTTCCTGTACTCTTAGCTTAAATCAGAAACCCCCCCCAAAGGAGCCGGCCTTCTCCGGAGATTGGCTCGGAAGGCATCTCTTCCTTCCGGCCTTTCATGCTGGTGGGCGAATCTGGGCGCATTAACCCAAATCCTTTCCTCATGGCAGATTCGTCACCAACAGGTATCATGTCCTTTTTCATAGATATGGCAGTACCTCTTTTGTTTTTTAGGTTGCTTCTGTGATGATGATGATGATGAGGAAGGACCTTTATGTGAAGAACCCTTTTGTGGTTTCTTGTTCCCAAATTTCTTAGTGATAAGTGCACAATTTGACAATTGATCCCTCAATTTGTTGGTTGCTTCTTCTTGTTGCAACAAATTGACCAACTCTTCAAAGGAAACTACCCTGTTTGACACTTGTAAGGAGGTTATGAGCACTCTAAATGAATCTGGTAAAGCTCGAAGTATAATTGGAACTAAGAGCTTGTCTTCCACTTGTTCACCCATGGCATTCAGTCTTACCTTCAACTCTACGACTTTGCAAAGAAATGCCTCTATACTTTCTCCATTTGCCACTCTCAATGTGTGGAGTTGTGATTGAAGGGTAAGAATGGTGGATTGATTCTTCCCTTCATAGATGGTAGTAAGTGCGTCCCATGCTTGCTTGGATGTCTCTGCTTGACAAATATTTGGTTAGATCACATCAGCTGTAGCAAGGGTGATGAGCATCAGTGCTCTTGCATCTGCATCATCATATTTTTTTGCTTGGTCAAGGTCTTGAGGTTGCGTAACTTTGCTAATCACAATATCCTAGAGTTTTTCAACTTGCAAGATGGTTCTCATATTTGTCTTCCATGGTCCAAAGTTGGGACCTTTTAGGAGCTGTGAATCTGTAAGAAAGACTTTTGGGGTGGACATGGTGAGGGTTCCTTATTTCTCCAAATGGTCCCCCTTTCAATATACTGCTAGTTTGATATACCGAACCTTTTGTTATACCCGCCCTTCCAATACACCTATCGGTACATGGACGAAGCTTAGTCCTCTTGATATATGCAGCTGTACGTGAGAGAGACCTTGAGGTATGTGAAAGAGCACGATATGTGGTACTTAGGGGGAACACAAACAAGTAACTTGATATTCTTTAGGGGGAACACATTGAGAAAGCTGGTGACAATTTGATAACCAAAGAGGCAAAATATACAAGAATGGAAATCAAACAACAATAAAAGGAATAGCATATATTTTGTAGTTATGATTTGACCTCCACCCTTGGAGGCATTCTATAGCCAGAACCTCTTGGGAATGGTTTCAAAATGAATTTCATTTTCCCTTTACTGCCCAACTTTCATGGCATGGATTCCTCCTTGTAGAGACTTGGATAATCAGAAGACTTGTAAATCTATTTGGTAGACTTACAGATTGTCTGGTATTAGTTTTTTTATGGGAGAACAGATGTAAGGGGACTTTTCAAGAGGATAATTCACCTCTAAGCCTGTGCAACCCTATGCTGTTCATGCGAGAATTGGCTTTGCTGACCAAATTCCAGCTTCATTGGATACATAATGATATAGTGTCTTTGCCCATTGGAGTAAAGGCACAGGTACTATTTTTCTTTGCTTTTATAGGGAGAGACTTTCCATGTAATCACAGTGTATGGCTAATATAATTATTTATTTATTGATGTAAACTATAAGATGCAAAAAATCTGGTTTTCAGTAATTAAAAATATACAATAAGTTATGATCTGTATTTGTTTCACCATTTTTTTGTTTTTTATGACAGGATAGTTCAGCATTCGGGAGTTTCCCCAGATTATGATGAAGAGTCTGCACAGCTTGCAGCTAGAAGGCCTAATGTGAAAAATGCAACTTTACTTTTGAGTGAATGGTGGGGATCTGGCATTGTACATGCCAAAGTATGGATCTCAGACAAAAAGGATATCTATATTGGTTCCGCCAATAATGATTGGAAGTCTCTTACACAGGTACTAATGTTGTGCTTGACCATATCCACTGATTAACCAGGCTTTCTGTTTCTCTATTCCAGCCTTTCTTTTTCTGTTTTCAATTCTCTTGTACACTTTGCTTATAGAGTGGAAGAATGAAGCAAGTCTATGTGCCTTGTCACAGAAACTCAATTTTCATTTTATGCTATTGGGAGTATATTTTTTTTCAATTGGTTATATGGGATTGAAACGGGCCCCACCCGTATTACATCATCACCACATAGTGGTATTACAACAAAGCTTGGATATTATCCATGTATCGCTTGGCAAGATTTGAACCTTGGTCTCCTCCTTAAATGATGAGGAATCTAACCGGTTGAGCTAATGCGACTTGATAACTATTGGGAGTATATTAAATTTAAGTTACTTGCAAGTAGGTTTAGCAAAGGTTTCTTGAATGTAAACTTTTAGATGTCCCAAAAAATCAAGAAAATGAGAAAATTAGGATTGTTTAGACTCACGATAGCACTTTTACTTCTGAGTTAAATGTGAAACAAAAAAATCTGTGTAATGACCTAATTCTGAAAAATTACCAAACCCTAGCAATATTGCAATATTGCAATATTTCTCCCAAATAAAATAACATCTATTTAAAATATACATTCTGATCTATAATTTAGAATTACAAAATTACTCAAGACTTTGCCAGAAAACACCAACAACAAAATTTTGCATTAAATCTGAGATGCAAAGACAATTACATAAACAATTCTGAAAGTAATCACATGAAACAACTCACAAAATGGCAGATCAGATTGCTACTGCTGAAGAAAATGCCCCAGATGGGACGTTGGGGTCTAGAATCACCACAATGATGAATTTAACATCTAAACTCTGCTGATCTGCTACCAGAAAGGGAACGTTGGAGTCTAGGAGTGCAAGATTGCTGATTCTGATCTCCAAATTCTGAAGAACTCCCCTTAGAATGAGGACGTCAGCCTCATAAAGTCTGCCAATGGGTCCTCAAACCTGACGTCAACCTTATTTCTTCCTCTAAACACTGAAACCACCTCTCAAAGATGCAACGTCCACCCTGTAATGCTGAAATCAGATTCTAGGAGTGGGACGTGGATCTTGATATGCTGCCAATACTGCCAATGATGCTCAAAACAGGGACGTCTGCCTCCCTAGGGCAAGATATGCTCACAATGCTGCCAAATTGCTAATGAGACTTAAGGGGTTTTGTCCTTAGTCTCTGATCCAAGAGGGTTTCCGTCCTCAGGGATTACCTCTTGTAGGTTTTCGTCCACAAGAGTTGTTCTCTCGTAGGGTTTCGTCCTCAAGAGAAAATGGTATTAGCTTCTCAGCCAAATACACAAAGTGGAAGAGAAATAATTAATCCATGCTAGTTGACAGTGTTCAATTCTCATTTTATGAGAATCCATGGTTTAATGTTCATCCACACTTAAACATGTCTTGTTCATAAATACATATCCAGTACTGTAGATAAAATAAAGCATTTATCCATGAAATATAAATTTAGTCAACCTCAATTCCATTGTAAGGTAAGGAAAAGAATATGTCACTAAGATCATAGCATATTATCCATCCCAAATATGAATCTAGAAACATCACACTTCTCATTATGTTTTCAACATATAAAGAGTCACAACTTTCAAGTACAGGATGCTTACGATCTGAAAACAAAATCAGAATGAAGCCAATAAACTTTAGATGCTACTTCATTACATGATTATTAGAAGATTCCATGTAATATTTGATCATATGAAAGTATATCGTTCATCTTATAGATGTTGTTCCAATAAGGCATTAACCTTTGCCAATTTCCTACTAATAAACAAAGTAGAAGATAACATCCATATTCAATATTCTATCATGAGTACGACCACAGCTATCATAATGCAGTACAATCAAGACATATCACTGATCTCAACTCCAGAATTCATGTTATCATGCTTCAATAGAATCAAGTATCAGTAACTCCAGATTATGCAATACCATTTGGATTTTATCTTAAAATTAGATCATCATGCTATCAGTAGTATAAAATCAGCAATGATAATTATCATAACCCAAGATTAATAAAACCATATGTAAAAGTACCAATCAACTATGGCCGATTCATCAATATGCTAAACAGTAAAATATGATCATAACATCTACTATATGCAGAATAAGAACTGAATTTCAAATTTGTCATCATAAGACTTCGCATCTACACACCTGCAACACAAAACTAAATCAACCTTGCAGGGGATATGAAAGTCCACCATAAATAAAGCTGTCAAAATAACCCAGACCCAACTCAACAAGTACCAATAATAAGGGCTTCTCCAAGTTTTTTCATTCAGGATTAATTAAACATTAAGTTCAAATTTATTTCAGATTTGCAGCAAAGTTTTCAATACAAAGGTTTCAGGCAAACTAAACAAGATACATATCTGAATTTATCAGTCATTTTAGCATCATAGAGGCAGATTCAATCAAGAGTATTCAACTAAAAGGTTCAGGATAATTTGAAAGATATTCAAGTCCTTCAAATTCCATCAAACTCATTTGGAAGAATGCCTCTTATGCCTATGCCATGAACTGAATCTCAAAGTTCTCATCATAAAAAGTCGCATCCACACCCCTGCAACACAAAGATAAATCAACCTTGCAGGGTACATGAAATCCCACCATAAATGAAGTGGTCAAAAATTAAATTAACCCTGTCCCAACCCAACAGGTAGCAATAACAAGGGCTTCTCTGAATTTCAGCATTCAGGATTAATTGAAGATTAGTTCAGAATTATTTCATATTGACAAGGAAAGTTTTCAAGATAAAGGTTTCACTCAAACTCATAAGATAGAGATCTGAATTTATCAATCATTTTGCCATCATGAAGGCATTATCAATCAAGAATATCTAACCAAAAGGCTCAGGATAATTTCAAAGACATTCATCAAGTCCTTCAACTTCCATCAAACTCATTTGAATGACTGCCTGGTATGCCTCTGCCATGGAAACATACTGCAGATCTTACATCATCATTTCTAATTCCAATTATGCCAGCATAGGCTTCAAAAAACACTTATTTTTCATTTCAAAAATCAGAATCATTTTTCCATGCCTCTGCTATGGAAACATACTGCCAGGTCTTACATCATGATTTCCAATTCCAATTATTCCATCACAGACTTTAAAAACATTTTCTTATTCCAAAAATCAGAATTGTATTTCAGTTATATACTTCCATAGAAAGTAAGAAGAAACAAAGTCTTTTACAGTGCCTAATAAGTCAAAATCCACTATGCTCAATATATACATAAATCAGCAGTCATCTTCATAGTAAGGAGTGGCTATGAAAAGGGTTCCAAATGTTTGTTATAAGAGCTAAGAAAACTTCTTCTAAACTACCCTACAGTCTGTACCTTTGCCCATGCAAAAAGAGACTCATACTCCCAAGTATGTCAAGGTGATTCCTACAAGTACACACATGCATAAAACATAAATAAGTCATATGTCCATCAAGAAGTCTGTTTGAAACATTTACTTTATTACTTTACAACATACAATGCCTGGTTGCAGTCAAGAAAAGTTCATAGGCATGTATCTCAGCCCAAAACACCAAAGAATGTAGGTCAAGATCTTTAGACTCAAAGGAGATAGAAACTCACATCATAAACTGTCTCCCAGAGACAATGTTAGGAGACAGAGACAATGTTAATTACGATTCACAGTCCCTTAGCTAGCAAAGGGAATGTACTAGCTCCTATTGCTTTAAAAGCTACAACCATATAGACTAAAAGTCTAAAACTATCATATACAGCCATGTTTGCTACATCAAATTGAAACATGATGCAATGGTGTCTTTGCTCCACATAAAAGCTCTTTCATGATACAAGTAAAATGTCATAAAGTGAGACTGATATACAACTGAGTTTGACACAACAGATCTACAAGCATCCGCAAAAAAATTGAAAAGGCCTCTTCTTGGTCAAAAATCTGCCTTAGGTATGAAATAATCTATTCATGCGCCCTAGACCCAGCCAACATTGAAAGGCCGAGAGGAAGAAATGCCTCCCGTGCCAATCTCCAGAGATGGGCTGGTTCCCTTGCTATTCTAACTGGGGGGATTTAGATTAGAGAACAGGAAAGAAATTAACAAATGACTGAAAGGGACGGCCACAGGCCAGATAGAACAGGGGTGATGAACTAACAACACGATCACTTAACCATACATCAAATCAATATCACTTATTACAGACAACTAACAGAAATTAAAACCAGATATCCAACATGCATAATCTCTAGGGCTATTCCAGCGTTCACCCTCTATCGGGAGTCAAATCCAGATATTAGAATAATAACTCACATACAGAGTGGAGAATTTAATAGAAAATAAGCAATAGAAGACATACACATGCATGGAAGTCCAGAGTTAGAGCCAGACATTATCTGTATTGATAGCAGAATTCAAGTTACAACAAGCTTTCTAGCAAACGTCCATCGTTTTACAATAAAAGAGCAGGCTGCCGCTTGAAACATTAAAAACACACCCACAATACATCGTGGTGGCAAAGAAGATAAGAATCGAGGGATAAACACTCATAAAACAGTAACCAGGTATGGGCCGACATTGATGACTCCCCGAAATGTAGTTGCACCTCTTCAATGCGCTGACAGGTTTAGCTTGTTGGCGCCACTTCCTCACTTGCTGGAACCGCCTCAATGCGGGATAGGATTCTGAAATCCAGAAACGTCCAATCTGGAAGCTTCCCAGACTGGCCTCGCTTAAACGGATAAGAATGCACCTTGCCTTGCTGTTTGGGGAGCATTTATGTGGCATCATGGCTGATGGAAGGAGGGCGGAACTGAAACAGGTGCATCGGATGCAAGTTTTACCCACGCTTCGTTGTGTTCTGGCCCGAAATGGGCTTGCGCTCAAGAATTGTAGCGAAACGCGTTGGCACCCTAGAGAGCAGTGTAGGCGTTGAAAAGTCAACAGTGGTGGTGCTGCTGTTTGCTTCCGAAACTGCTTTGCGCTTGGAGGATGGAACGCAACACTCTAATCTGGACTTGGCGGTATTTTCGCCTGATGGGCTGCATTGTGGAAAAGTCAAAGTGTGTTTCACCCCATACCACCCCGAAATTGCTCTGCACTTGGAAAAATGGGCGAAGCACTCTGCTGCATTGGGATGAGCATCAGCGCTGAAAAGTCAAGGTGCCTTGCGCTCCATCTTCCTTCGAATTGGCCTTGCACCCAAAATTTAGAGCGAAAATACCTTGAGGCCTTGGGGGATGCGCCGGCGTTAGAAAAGTCAAACGCCAAAGCGCTCCTTCTTGAAGCGAAAGCACCTTGCGCTTGGAGAAACAGAGCACAACGTTTTGCCACCTTGGCATTTTTTATTGAAAACTAGCGCAGTGCCTTTTGAAAAGTCAACCGGAGAATCTCCAATAATAATGGCAAATCGCCAATTTCACAAGGAACATTTGAATCTCCGAAGCTACAAAATCAGGATTATTCAAAGTTCCAACGTGAGAATTTCTGTTTGATCACTGATGTATGGAAAATTTGATCGGCTATTTTAAAGTTGAAATGCTGATTTTGTAAAATCTTGATAGGTTTTGCAGCAGAGTTGCCGTTCCATGAAATACCTATAGATTCAAAGACACATGGCAGCAGATCTTGACAAATTAATTTTGGGCCATGTGTAAATCAATGTAATAAGTAAACCCTTGAATAGATCTAGAAAGATTCTAAGTAAATTTACATAGATCTAATTTTTAGGGGAAAAGGGACTAGGCTCAATTTCAACTTGGAAATCAAGCCCTTGATCCCACTGGGCATGCCAGAAGCTGTTGAATTGTGGAACTGTCTGATCAAATTGTGCCTGCAATTCATTCAACAATTGGAAGAAAATAAATCATGTTCTCTTTGACACCTGGATTTTGGTTGGCTCCCCACCAATCATGCTAAACTAATCGTCTAAATGCATAATAATAACTTTGAAATAGGAGCGTGCAAAAATTTAAAGTAAATGCAATAACTGTGACCATAGCAGGATTGGTGTGTGATCAATTAACGCATGTGAGGTGAATCAAATAACATCAGTGTGCTCCAACATGTATGAAATTTGCAATAATAACAAGTGAAAGGGTAGTGCCACAATCACCATGCATTCCACAGTTCAAAGGGGTAGTGTCACAATTGATAAGCAAATGTCATGCATAGTCTTTCCATTATTCCAAAATGAGTGCAATAGTACAATGTAAAGTCCACAAAAGGTATCTCTGATCTCCTCAAAAGGGCAAAAGATATCTTACAATGCAGCCCATAGCTCCTATTTATAACAAATTATTCACCTAGGACTAACCTAAGGTAAATACTTTCCACCTCTAGTAAAACCACTAATTTAGGGACATCTTTAGCAAAAAGATAAACCACTAAATCTCACATTCTTATAAAATGCTCCTAAACGCACTTAGCAGTCTTCTAACTCCTTATTGACGCCATCTGAAGACAAAATGTTGCTTTCTGCGAATTTTGTGCTGACCATGTCCTGTTTTGAGTTAAAAATAACAATTCACCAATTCTGGAAGTGGTGATTCGCCAATCTGAAAAGTGGGGATTCACCAATTTTGGGTCCAATTGTATTTTTTTGGACTTAGCCAATTTTTTGTCCACCATTTTACTATTTTGCATTGCTGCTCCAAGGCTGCAAAATTCATTTCCCTTGTCCTTTATGGTTGATTCCTTGTAGGAATTTGAAGGTAGTAGCCAAGCTACTACAGGAACCAACAAGTATTCTACAGTATTTTCCAGCTTTGAGGACAAAGAGTTTTCAGGGGAAGCCATGTAACGACTCCAATATAGCCAATATAGTTGGCTCTTGAGCATTAGGGTTTGGCTTTTTTAAATGTTTATACCATAAATAAATAAGCTGTTTTGTAGTTGGATGATCATTCATACTTGTAATGTTTTGTCACCTCTAGTGTGCATAAGAGACTTAGCCCTATTTAAGTGGCTAAGAGACTCTACTCTCTCCGAGTGTCTAGGATTGTCTCGAGACTTGGAATCTGGATCTGTTACTTACAATTGTGATTGCTGTTCTGAACTCTAAGTTCTATTCTGGTGTATTCTTTTTTGTTACTGCATTTCTGAGATTTACTGATGCTGTTGCTATTTCTTTTTTTTTATTTATTTATTTGAATTTACATGGTGGAATCGGTAGCCGCCACGAATCTGGGCAGGCTGTCCGGCTTTTATGGCCGCCACAATATTCTGCGCTTTCCGCCCCGGAAGCCGCCACACAGTTCTTTGTACAGTCCGCCCCTATAACCACCATGTCACAATCATTTTAAACCTTTAACGCCACTGAAAGCACTAGGAAAGGGACAAGCATTCAGTCCAGCGAGGCCCGAGATTTGAACCTTGGACCTCCGCCCCCCGTACGGGGTTTGGTCGGACCAATTGGTCTACACCTCGGACCTAATGCTGTTGCTATTGTTGGAAGTTGTTTTGTTATATAAATATACTATATTATTGTATGAATGAGTGTTACAAATGGATGCTTTTTACAGTAGGGAGAAGTAACTATAGACACCATAGGGCATGAACAAGGGGACAAACACCTTGGCATTCCCATTAATTGGTAATTAAGTTCATAACTTACATGTCCCATTGAGAATGGTGAGGGGAAGTGGGATTCCCCAAGCTGTTCCGTTTGACATCCCCACTGCATCCTCAGGTTCCTATGGACATGTGCCCCCAAGGATATCCAGGGTTGGGGGTATGTCCCTATAGAATGTAAAATATTATTATTATCATTACTTTTAATGTGGAATATGTATACATGAATTTCTTTTCTCTCAGTGAATTGTTCCACTCCATGAGAAGAAAATAAAAATGAAAAATAAAGGAAGAATTTACCTAAAAGACCAAGTCAACATTAAACAAATCATTTTTTTTCATGTTATGCTAACGACAAGGGAATGTTTTATTCCTATCTATTTATTTCTATCTTTATAAATATAGCTAAAATACATCTATTCACTTCCAAATCATTTTAAAGAAGTCTCTGATCAGATCCTCTTTCAAAAACATTTCAAGGTGAAAAAAATTCCCCTATCCCTTTACATTCTTTTTTTCAATGTATATAACTATCCAGCAGTCAATAATCTATTATGGTCAGATTCCCTTCTCACAACTGAATTGACTTCAGACAATCAGTTCAATGTGCCCTAAGTAATAGGCTTGTTCTTGGACATTACCATGTTACATCCATCACATTAAGCATACTCTATAATTGGTTTAAAGTGATCTTTATCCTCATAAGTTTATACAGGTACGTTGAGCTGCTTTGAATTTATGATCATATAGGTGATATGGTGGGTAGTTTTCTTGCTTTTTTCTGCTTCTCCTTTTTCATAAAAATGGCATATAAGATTGCTGTTTGGGAATGACTTTCTGCAATTATAGTTGCTTAATGATGAGTACGGACATAATATAGCTTGCATTCAATGATAATGATTTTGACAAGGTAATTTTCCAGGTTAAGGAGCTTGGGATCTACATTGTCAATTGTCACAGCATCGCAGAGAAGGTGGGGATTTATTTTGACAATTTATGGACTTTGACATCTCTTGATTCATCTACTTACAGCAAAACAGTGTGGGATAAAGAATGGCAAGTTCGTAGAAAGGTGCCCTGTTGGTCACATTTCATTCATTATAGGCAACGCTGCGAGTATGTTCATATTCTTAAACAGCTATACTTGTCATATTCTTTTAAATTACAGTTAAACTATTAGGTGTGACTTGTCTACCTGTTTTGAGACATATTGTTATCACTAAAGAGACTATATTAGCTGTTTTTGAAAAATACAAGCAATAGATAATTTTAACTCTAAAGAAATGTATTTTATATTACATCAAAGCATAAGAATTTTACATCATCTGATTAAGACAATTACACGGGAAATTTTTGTTCTATAAAAGCAAGGTAAGCAAACACGTGAACCTGGGTGTCAATATGATATCTTTATGGAACTTCAGAGATTTAGCCTTGACAAAGAAAACCAAATCCTGCTTGCAAATCTTCAATTTTCCTAAGCTGAGTGGGGAAATGTCCTCTGGAGAAGTTTCCTAACATCTTGTCGTCAATAAGAAGCTAAAAGCATATGGTCGTCTTGTATGCTATGAAGTTTTGCAGTTTTCCATGATCATCCAAGAGTGCCCTGAAAGAGGACTTCATAAAGAGAGAGGGATGATAGGTAAGAAGTTGAATTCAGCCTGTAGCCATTTGCAAAGTACCCTAGCTGCAAAACATCACTATAATACATGGCTGTCTGAAACCTCAATTTGACTGCCAGTTTTTAATGAAACACTAACCATCCCAAGGCTTTGTGATTAAAATAACACCTTTCTCTCTAAATGAAGTGGCATTACCTTTCCATTGCACTTAAAGATCATTGATCCCCAATCCCTTGTTCAAACATGGAACAATAGTTGAAGTGTCTCCTTTGAGTCTTTTGCTCATAGTTAACTTCCAAGATCTTTCCAACAAACAACCCTTTCTAGTTTGAGAAATAGAAAAATAGAGTGAAAATTTGTGTAATTCTGTTTTGTGGAAGGAAAAAATAAAAATATAAAAAAAATCTGTCTGTATCTTCAAAATCATTTTTGAGAGGAACCTTAGCATATGGAAATGTGGGTGTCGATAATATTATAGGTGCACATACTCTGTTCCATAGGATATAAAAACGGAATGTCTTACTACCCCCCACCTCCACTACACCCTTGAGACAATCTCGCATGTCTTCACCCTTTCATCATACAAAATATATAGATGATCCATTTCCACCTGAAAGCTCTAGATATAAGATAGGTCCTTACTCAATCTAAAGGTTTGAGTGGAACTAGACACTGTTAATTAATCAACTGGGTGACGGACAAGGCAAGAATTCAGAAACAAACACCTATAGTATTTGAGCTTCTCACAACACATTAAACAACTCGTTCTACCATACTAGACTTTTTAATGACATGGAATATGTCACCGAAGATTAGTATTGAATCACAATCCATTGTGAGAATTATGTCAATACCAGTATGTACCATAATAAGACAAAGACACTAGTAAAGGAACATTGTACCTTCATATAGTTGGATATTCTTAATATGGTTAATCCATATTGAGTTATTAGTCAACACCTTTCCAATTGTGGCCAACTATCATCTCTAGCTATATTTTCTCTATGCAAGACATGTCCTGAGATGATTAGAATTTTCATTTTGAGTCTATTGTCATATATTATGTTTGTGAGGCTTACATACTAGAAACCATGTACACGATAACCACATATGTCAATGAAGATATTCAATTCATATATTCTGTTGTGTTCTCTTATGATGTGATGATAATTGTATACAAATTCTAGTATGAAAGTTCAGTTCTTGTATCTATCAGTGAATAGTCTATTTGTTTGTCTGTTTGATGCCTACGTTTTCTGTTTCACTTTCTCATCGTATACTAGTCGTATATAAAAACCTGTGGTATGTTGTCACCAAGCATAGCCATTGTAGTTCTTTCCATAACTCCTAGACTATATCCCTACTCTTATCATTAAAAGTTTGAAAAGAAGCAAATATGGAAAAATTAAATTGATGGATAAGAAGCCAATCACGAAGAAGCACTCTAAAGATGAAAGGACAAATTGGAAGGGACATTTTTTTTAATTCAGATATTGACATTAATGAAGGAAAAGCAGAACACTCTATTACTCCACAAGAAGTAGGTGATGACCCTTTATGGAATGATTATGTATATAGGTCTGTGACCAACCTACAAAGATTCCTTATTTTCATTGTATCAATTTCCAAAAATGTCAAAGAATGTGAATGAGAGGTTGAATGTAACATGTGAGGCAGCTAAAAAGGCTGGCTATAGAATAAGAAAAAGTTAACATAGTACTAGAACCTTTGTTGAGTTTTGTGATCAAAGTTCAGACCAACCAGCTAATTGAAATTGTGAAAAGGATGCAAAGAGGATTGTGACCATGAGAATTTGTATGAAATCAATAAAATTAGAATAAATGAAATGAAATGAAAGATTTTAATTACGTCCATGAGACCCAAATATGGTCTATGGGACCTCAAATATGCAAGTACAACTACTCAAATCATATCATATGATTTTTAATATATTTGAGAAGGTTGTTCCTTCTCCTGCTGATTTGGGTTAGCAATTCCCCAACTTTTTTTATTTTACTGTCTTCAAATAACTCTGCCATAGATCCGTTTCCAAGTGTTTCTTTGTATTTGTCACGAATATCTGAAAAACTCGGGCATTTATAGATGAAGTGTTCCTGTCTCTACTGCCCCTGTGCTGCATAGAGTACATATCCTTTCTTCCCATTGTTCTTTGGGCGTTGTCCATCTCCTTGTTTCACATCTAAGCCTATGAGAGCTAGTCCTTATTTGAGCAATGAGGATTTTTTCCTTCCACTTGATTTCAGCGCCTATATACGCTTTTTCTTTGTGGTCATACGTTGGGTTAAACTTTGCAATATATTATTGTCTTTTCCTGCTTGCATGTTTCCACATTCCACTTCTAAAATTTTCACTCGCATAATTTTTTGTCTTTGTTGACATTTGGGCATTCATTTATGTTGATCCTCCAACGTTTCATCCATTTCTTATTTTGTTTCATCCATGTATTCTTCCGCCTATGCAACTCTTCGTCCCTAGCTGCCCTATGCAATCTGTCGTTTTTCATGTTTTCTATTAGAAACAGTAGAGGAGTGGAAAAAAACTCTAAAAGGAGAATTTTTAGAGATTGCGCTGATTGAGGGTGAGTTGAGGTAAGATAATTCTATTAGTGTCAACAAATGACTAAAGTAGGTCAATGGGACTTGATGTAAAAAGGCTGTTGCAAAGCACTGTGAGTATGAAGAAAGTACTAATAAACTAAACTAGAGACTCGAGTGAATTTTACAAAATATAAACAAGTGTACAACATCTAACCACATTCTCAAGGAGTGGATACAAAAATGGGTAAACCCAAACGCGTTGCAAGTAATGACGAAGAGATGAGAGAACCAGCAGTGGAAGGAAAAGAAAGAAAACAAGAACTCAAAAAGGGTCCAAGTAGTAACTATAGTCAAAGGTGGAATTCTGAGTAGAAGCAAAAGAAGAGCCATCATCATCACCATCTCTTAAGAGCCAACACAAGATCTAATGATGCCCCTAGGATAATGGCCAAGGTTAAGGGGTCCAGCTGGATAATCTTGGGAGGGCATAAATTCTGGTTTTTCAAAACTCTCCTAGCATCCATGGCCAAGAAATTAGTAGAAGAGGGCAAGAAGTTGGTAAGCTGCACCTATCTACACCTCTTGGGAAAATGAGTAGTTGTCGATATCCTACACCAAAGAGCCATGGTTCCATCATGCCTCATGCATGACTAAGAAGGCATCGAAGTCCTGGTGGATAATATCAAATATGGGCAAGGACACACAAATCTATTGTTACCATTCTGGAGAATTATAGCATCAAAAGAATGCTAATCAATCATAACAACAGAGATATGATGGAAGAAGGAGGTGATTTTTCTAGTGTTACTTGGTTTCTTCTATAACATTTGACATTGAAGAGTGAGAACTTCCCAATGGTATAAATCTAGGCATCTTTGGTCAAGATAGTGCAAAAAACATTGCAAGCAATGTCTAAATAGGCAAGGGTACCTTCCTTTAAGCAGAACGTCTGAGTATAAAGTGCTCTTTGGTCTCCACCTCTTGAATAGAGTAAACATGACCCATCCTATCCTCTTGAGGAATATGGTGATTTGTCTATACACATGATTAATTTGAGCAGACTCTAAGTTGACCAAGAGAGATTATAACTCCATGTGTCCAATGTCATTGGATATAATCCATGTAAGCAAAAATGCCATCTCAATCATCATGAAATTGTTAATGTAGAAGGCTAACTTAGGACTAAGAGGTTGGGTGGAATAATCCAAATGACCTGAATATATTGCTGATATATATCATGCCTATCCACTTGGTTGATCACCTGCTTACCCAAAAGAATATAGGAGCATTTAAAAATTAGTTGAAAGGAGGAAGGTGATTCATAGGCATGCTAAATGATTGAAGGAGTGATCTAGCTTTAAAAGACCAACCGCAATGATGGCCCGAAGTGCTTCTAGAGGAACCCCATATTGAGGGGTAAAGTGCTAAGTATGAATATCTCTTACGGCTTGAAGTGTCGTCACCGATCAATCTACAATGTTGTAGATGAAAAATATTTTTTAAGATGCCCTCAAGATAAAGAGGATGAGTACCAAACTTGACTCAAATATTACACTATAGAACCATTCTCTTACATTGGATGAGCAACTAGAGCAGTATATTTTGGACCCTTTCAATATGAGTCCAATTGAGAAAATTTAGACTTGGGCCCCAACTCTCAGATCCATAAAGAACTATGTGTTTGATAATGTAGTCGGAGAGGTGCATCTTCATAGTTATGTCCTAGAAGTGCAATTGAAAGCATTGGCACTTCAAGATTGTGAAGGATGCATATCCCTTGCAAAGTTGTGATTGAGAAGCTGGCTAAAGATTAAGGGAAGCGCCTATAAATTGAACCCCCAAGTAGGTACACTCTGTGGTGATTTTGATCAAATTCCACTCATAGAAGAACTGGGACTTTGAAAGGGCACTCTTTGATGTGTTTAAGACCATCACCTTAGTTTTGCTAAGGCTGACTACTAGTGGTCTTAAGGCACAAAAGCAAGCAAAAGCATCCAATTGTCTTTTTAGGCCTTTAAGAGAGATTGTGTCAAAAAAGTATGACGGGGAAGACTACTTTATTGAAAAGTTGACCATGATGAGATGACACTAGGCTTGGGTCCTGTTGGTTACGAATCTGCCATGAGGAAAGGATTTTTGGTTAATGCGCCCAGATTCGCCGACCAGCATGAAAGGCCGGAAGGAAGAGATGCCTTCCGAGCCAATCTCCGGAGAAGGCCGGCTCCTTTTGGGGGGCTTGATTTAAGCTAAAGGGAACGGGAAAGAAATAAAGGAACGGAAAGAGACAAATGTACGAGAAAGAGATACAAATATGTCCAAAGGTTGGTGGGGGGGAACTAACGATGCGGGAACACACCAATCACCGCTACTTACGCATACAAACACGAGAGCATGACAAGGAGCGCAAAACCTAGGCGTACTTCCGATACACCGGCGGCGTATGCACGGCTTCAATAGCTCCCTAGCAAACATTCCCTACAAGGAACTAACGGCGGGGGGATCGTATCAATCACCGAGATACATACAGCGACGGGGGTAGAAAGTAAACCTAGAGATGCCGAGCCGGGTATATGTGTTAGGTAGAGAGTTTAACCGCACGGCTTCAATGGCTCCCTAGCAAACATTCCCTACAAGGAACTAACGGCGGGGGGATCGCATCAATCACCGGATACGGGCCAGCAACGTCACACACAAGCGATGGGACTGCTACCAAATTTATAATGAATGCTTTAAATAATGAAGTACGAGAAGGTGCTTTAAGCAAGCAATGCTAGAGGAACCCGATCGCCAAATGCCAAAGTGAATTAACGAGCGGCGACACGGGTGGGCCTAAGGCATATAATGAAAGACAGACATAAAAGAATAAAGATAGTAGAACGAGAACCGGGCATACTGATTGTATTCATAAGCGGAAGCACGATTACTGATAAGCACGGTGGTTCCCTAACAAACATTCCCCTTCCACCCTTTACAATGAATTTCGAGATGGGCTTTTATAGCCCGAGTCCCACCCGTTACATTAATGGGCACGAGTCCCGATCAAACATGAGGTGACGAAGCGGCGAAAGAGCTGCAAATGCTGACCTTTTTGTCGGGTCGGGGCTGTACCCGCGACATGGTCTTCCTGGAATACGGACGGCTACGTGGCGGAGTCTTTGGGTAATTCTTCAAGTCGGCGAGGCTTGCTAGTAGGCTGGAGCGGGTGAAACCTCGGATCAGCTTTGAATGTGGCTATTAACGCGGCGGTGCGGGCAGCCCATGCTTATCCCTTTTGGTCGGCGAGTCTTGGTTCAAATCCCGAAGGCTGGACACTTGTCGATGATGGGTTATGCCGTGTGACACATGCACTGCCTTAGAGGGCGGTCTATCCATCTTTGCTTGGGATCGGGGCTCCTTGGGATGCGTGCAAAAATCAGTGCGGTCGGGGAAGGCCTTCAAGCCTTGGTCAAATTCCGGGTTTGTTCCCCTACGTACACACTGTCAAGGGCGCATTCCCGCTCCGTTGAGAAGTCGAAGCTACGCACGGGCGAACAGCGGTGTCCGCCGCCATATGGACCTGCTCCGGCATTTTACCTTTTTCTGCATTGACTGTCGATCCCGCGGTGCAAGGTGCGCCCGGGAGGTGGGGCGAAGTGCGAACTTCGCACCAAAGCGGCGAAGTCTCGCACAAAGCGGGCGAAGTCGCCGCACAAGCGGCGAAGTGCGCACCGCACCAAGCGGGCGAAGTGCGAACTTCGCACCAAAACTTGGCGAAGTGCGAACTTCGCACCCGACTTAGCCAATTTCGGATAGACCTGTTGGAAAGGCTGGAAAATCAAGCGGGAACTCCATGGAAAAAAGGGGGAGAGAAAGAGAATGGGAAAGAAAAGGAAAGGGAGAGAAGCGAGAAAAACGGAAGGAGGAAAAGAAGAGCAGCATTGTTACAAAACAACATTGAAGACATTGCACCCCGTGCAAAAATGTGACAACATTTACGGCGGCTCGCGGGGTGTCGAGCTCGCCTCGGCGCAAAGAATCCATGCCTTCATCCTTTGGGTGGAGAGGAACTTGCCTCCCCTGCCTTTTCTGCTCTAGCTTGTTCTCCTTGCGGCAAGCTGTTCTTGATTCATCTTTGTCGGTCGCCTCATCGGTATCTCCTTACGAAAGGTCTCCATTTCCTGTACGCCTCGCACATGCGAGTGTACGCCTCTTGGGGCTGAGCGCCGAGGCTTCCGCTTCGAATGGCTTGCGGTCGGCTATGTCTTCTAATGCTCCGTGAAAAGCAGCGACCGCGTGCAGGTCGATGGTGAGGTATCTTTTCTCTAACTCCTGAAAATAGGAGCGGATCCTGGAATATCTGGACACCATCTGAGTGACCTGACTGTCTTGAATTGGCTCTGTCCAGCTATCAATTTCAGCTGTATCTGCTTCAAAGGACTGCCAATTCTTCTTTACCCGATCTAGGGTAAGGAGCTCGCCATTCTCAACAAAACCTGGACACCCAAGTTACGCAAGAGCGTGAAAGGGGGCGGACGGATATCTTTTTCATGCCCGAATGCATCAAGCATTCGTGCAGCCCTCTCACCTCTTCAACTTTTCTAAAATATTTGTGCAAGGTCACCCTTGCACCTGCCCATTCTGCGGCGAATGAGGACACGGGGGAAAAAAGGACGCCGTCGCGCTCGCGCTCTCGAAGGTTTATCGCCGAGGTCCGGCCATTGCTTTGCACGGCGCTCGGCCTCCTCTACCACGAGGCTTTCCCTGGGCGAAACTTCTTGAATCCTGGATGCGAAGTCCGGGACTGCCATCGCCTTAAAGGTATGGGGCTTGCATTCCCTCAGCAAACCAGCCCTCATTTCCTTAACTTTTGTCTTTGAAAAGACAGCCGCTTGAGATGTTTTTACTGCAAGCTGCGACTTTGCCTGCTTCAAACACTCCTGGAGCTGAGAAATCTGCTCCGAGGCTGCTTTCTTTTCGGTTGCGGCCTGTTGTTGAGAAGCGGCTAGCTGGGCTTTGAATTCATCTGTTTCTCGCCGCGCCGCTTCCGGCTGCTCGGTGGACCTAGATAGGTCCTCTTCAAGTTGCCTTACTTTGTCTGCAACGCAAAAGTTCTTCCTGCTCCTCCAGGACTCTTGACAAAGAGATTGTCGACTTTGCGCATGATCGTACGAATCTCATCTTGTTTATCAATGTCGTCAAAGCTTTTCTCCTTTGTCCGGAGCACGTAGTCCGCCTTAGTCATTTCTCGGAGAGGCTTCTTCACTATTGGGATTATTTTCTCCGTTGTAATCACTCTCCTTCCGAAATCATACTTTGCGCGTTTTGCGGGGCGGCTATCTCTTCATGTCTCCTCCGCTTCAGGTCTTGGCGGAAAGAGACAGAATACTCTACGGCTCTCGTTGCCAGGGGCAAGTCATCTGAGTTCTGGAGGTCGTCCATAAAATCTGGTTCCCCCAGCCTAGGGATCTGCTGAGACGTCTCTCCTGCGGGGATGGGATCAGGAGGAACCGGACAGACCTTGGAAGAATCGGTCGCTTGTGGGGGCGACCGGGAAACGAGAAATGGGAGAGGGCGACATCTGTGAGGGTTTGAAGCGGGCGAGGCGGAGGATGTGATGGTGAACGGACAGCCTCGGCACTAACCTCGGGCGAAGGGTTTGGAGTTGTGCTGAGAGAAAGAGAGACGTTAGGGTTACGAGCAAGGCGGGTCGAAAGAATGGGGACCGCTAGAAGGACGCGGAGACGGGGGAGGAGGATGTGGTCATGGCTCGCCCGGATTGAGCGGGGGGCGAGTAGAAGTAGAGCCGGGTGAGACTAGAGAGACGGGGACAGCAAACGTACTGCGGGCTCCGCTGAGCCGATGCCGGGTGAATGTCTTCTCTTATTGTCTCGGCGGGCGGCTTGGGACTGCCCAAAGGAGCTGCCTCTGCGGCGGCGGGGACGCGGGCTGCGGCTCTGCGGCCGGCTGTCTGCACTATCGGGCTAGGTCGCTGATTTTCTCAACTCTCCTCCGCTTCTTTTCTTACGGAACAAGCTGTCGGATCGGGGGAAGGAGGCAAAGCGAGGTGCGACGGCGCTGATGCTCCCACGGTAAACTTGTACCGGGGTTTGACTTGCAGAAGGTCTGCCGCAACCGGTCTGCGTTCTGGCGGTGCTGGTGCTTTTCTTGCCTGAGGAAGTGCCTCGGGCGCTGCCTCGGCTAACTTTTTCGCCTTTTCAGGCGCCGCCTTAGGAGCCACGAACTGCATTGGATCGGCCTGGGTACTTGCTGGGCCGGCGGCGCAGTTGCCGAAGTGTACAACTGTTTGGGAGGAGACCCACTTTTATAATCCTCAAAGGGGCCTCGGGGAACGTAACCTTGATATGCGAACGGCCGCCGAGTTGTCATGATCCTTGGTCATAGAGAACCGAGAAGTCGTCATCTACGGCCGGGTTTCTCCTTGTGGATTTATCGTCTTTGCGTGCGGCATCTCATTTTCCAGCATTCAATAATCTTTTCTTTAGACCAGTTAAGGCCTGCAATCTTGGACAGAAATTTTTTGAACACTGGAGATGAGAAGTGATGGTCCCGGTTTCTCTTGGGGTCATATGTCACCTCCTCGCGGTAGAAATCCTGCCAAGGGGAGAAGCTTCCATTAATTCAATCTCCGAGTCAAGGTCCACATGGACCACGTCGCATCTATCTTCGGTTATGTCCCGGGGGCACGGATGTGCAAACTTTCCCCTTATCCCATGAGGGTCATACTTCCAGTGACTGCGGCACAAAACCGGGCCAATCCGGGACGGCGCTTGCTCTAGGTAGACATGTTGTCCTACCTCGATAATCTCAACATTGGCCCGGGAAAGAGGATATTGAAAAATCTGTCCTCTTTTCTTCCCTAGGCCAAACTCTTCTTCCACATAGTCCATACGTCGGGCAACTTCCATCCCGAACGGATGCTCCGAGCACCAATAGGGCAGCAAATAGGGTTTGCCCTTGAATCCGTAGATTCCGATCACAATCCCTGCGTCGGTGCTGAAACGTCCCCGAGCTTCGGTTTATCAAAGCACTCGTCATTTCTCTCGGGGGACGGGGGATTTCACTTTCGGTGAAGGCCGACATGGCGAATCCCCGAGAAAGTTGAAGTTGAACTTGTAGTAGGACCCTTTCCGGTATAAGTCATCCGTCCAATTATAGACGGGCTGGGGTTCTCCCTTCTCGTTAACCTTCTTCGAGGTTCGGGATCGGCATTTGGGGGTGCGAGATGGTACAAACAAAGCCGGACCGGAACGGAGCCGAAACGAAAATTGGTTGGTCGGCGCTTACGGATCTTCGACGGTTGGAATGAATGGCGTAAGCCGACCGGTCTGCCCGATCGAAAGAGATGGGGCGTTTTCCGCTCCGTTGCGCCGCTGGTTCGTAAGATTCTCCACACGGGAGGCGTTGCGCGGCGCCGGGTGGTGCGGGTGTACCGGCTCATCGGAGTCGCGGCCGAGGATCCATGCCAAGATGGTATATAGATACTTGCTACGAAATTTTACCAAAGGCATGGGGCCGGTCGGCCATTGTCCGAGCTGGAAGCGGGCGCTCGGCTACGAATTGAGGAAATCCCTCATTCGCTTGGTGTGCGTGAAACGTCCCGCTTGTTCGCCCAAATTGATTTTTACGAGGATGGTGCCGGAGTCGTACTCCGGCCACGGGGCGAAAGCTGGCTGCCACGGTCTCCTGCTGCGGTGCGAACAAGGGTTTGCCGGCTGGGCTGCAGATTTGCCGGGAAGGCTGGTTTATAGTGTCGACAATTAAGTCTATCGGCTCCGGGCATTGGTGGACGGGAGGGCACATGAATACGAAGAGGTTTGATTTGTACGCCGCTCCAAAATGATGGGAGGGCGAAACCTTGTCGACCCGGCTCTCCACATTCGCTCTCGGCTGAGTTAGGCTCATGGAAAACGAGCCGTCCACATATCTGCCCGGGTAATTCACCGGAGGTGGTGGGGATTGCCCACGTTGTACCTTCTTCGTCCGGGCCTTTGACTTTTTCTGCGGCGGAGGATCGCCTTTGAAAACTCCTGGCCGCGGCAAATCGCACAGTTCGTTGCTTCCATTGGGCTAGCGGCGACACGGGCATTTTTCCCTTGTCCATCTCTCCGAGTCGGCAATAATGACGGGTTCGAGTATCTGCAACAAATTTCGCTATCGGAAGAATAATTAGCCTTTGTCCGAGGAATAATCTCTGCAATCCGGAATGTTGGCATGATTCGACCCCCTTTTCTAGATAAAAACAGCGTCATTAATGCAACGCGGGAGGGGTAGGTCGGCTGAGTTAAAACCCTTGGTGGCCGCGCGGGAGAACGTTTAGGAAAAGACGCGCCCCGGCAGCCGTGCCTTGCTTTTTAGTTGCGTTTTCGCTTGAAAAACGCGCAATCATTAACTCGGCGTTGGGGGCTGCACCATGGGCGACGTTGCTGCCACCACTTGGGCACGGCAGTCAAGACAAAACCTTCGGTGCGGAAACCCACATTAAAACAAGTGCAAACGCGCCTTGGGCCCAGCTTGGGGTTTTTGAATTTTTTTATTATTCTTTAAACCGCGTCCCAATACTGGCCCGGAAAACTAGGCGCAGCCGGACTTCGACCGAAGTTGGGCACGGCCCGACCTCGCCGGCGAAGACGGACTTCGCCAATTTCGGGCGAAGTACGAACTCGCACAAAGCGGGCGAAGTACGAACTTCGCGCGAAGCGCGATGCTGAGCTGTTCTACCTCTGTTTTTAGTTGCGCCCAAGGTTTGGGCGCGATCCGGGTCTTTGCCGCCTTTGATCTTTAGATGGACTTCGCACGGGCGCGGCCGCTTTGTTCGGACTTCGGCCGAACTTGATGCGAAGTGCGAACCGCGGAGTTCGCACTTCGCCCAAGTGTTGAGCGCGGCGCGCACTCCGCACGGGCGCGGCGAAGTCGGACTTCGGTGCGAAGTTCGTACTCGCACAAACTGCGCGTAGTGCGTACTCGCACGAAGGGTTGCGCGATGCGGACTTTAGTCCCTCAGCTTTTCTCGGACAAACTTCGCAATTCGGTGGGCCGAAGTCGGGCTCATGCGAAGTCGGACTTCGATCAACACTTAGTCGATTTCTGCTCTTTTTTCTCCTTTCTTTTTCTGCATAGCCGAACTTCGCCCCTCTGCGGGGCAACGATGGACTTCGTTGCGAAGTCTGTCTTTCTCTCCCATGCCGCATTTAAGCTCAAAGAAGGAAAAATAAGCGAATGCTAAAGCGGAAACTATACATGCGGGGAAAAATAAAAACACAAGGCAAAATTTTTACGGGGAAGGGCCACTCGGGCGCCTTCAACGGCGATAAAGCTTCAAGTGGAACCCGTTGACGGGGATGGGGAGGAGCCGACCCTCCATATCCGAAAGTATGTAGGCATTGAGCCGATTCACCGGGCAATCGATAAGGGCCCTCCCGAGAGAGCATCAAATTTTCCATGATTACCCGGTTTTGCCTTGTATGAGTCCCACTTCAACACCAGGTCCCCGACTTCGAAAACTCGGGCAGTGGTGCCTTTGGCAAACCAGCCTTTAGTGGCTGCAATGTGATCGGCGAAGGCCTGGTATGCACTTTCTCTGTCTTCTTCCAAGCTGCGGGAGTTGGCACAACTCTGTCGTCTACCGGGTCTCCGCTGCTCCTGTCTTCGTCAATCATCCACAGGGCGGGGATTTCAATGTGTGATGGCATAACAGCTTGCTTGCCATAGACGAGCGCATAGGGGGACGTCTTGAGGGATTTCTTGAACGCAACTCTGTCCGCCCATAGCGCCCGGTTCAGGGAGCAAGTGCCAAGTCCGCTTATTTTTTTCAATGGTCCTCCGGAGAATTTTCGGGAGGTTCTTGTTAGTAGACTCGGCAAGGCCATTCCCCTGCGGGTAGTAATTAGAAGACATCTTGTGATAGATGCCAAGGCCGCTGGTGTACTCCGTGAGTACGGCGCCTACAAATCCCGGACCGTTATGCTGTCACAATCGACTACGGAACCCCGAAGCGGGTAATCGGGCTCTCAATGAACACGATGACCGTTTCTTGGTCGGCGTTCTTGGTCGGGATCGCCTCCGTCCACCGTGTGAAATAGTCGATGAGTTGTGAGAATAAACTTGTGGCCGGCGGAGGAGTTAGGAGAAATCACCCCAATGAAGTCCGGACCCCATTCTTTGGAACGGAGCTTCGGCTTGAATCGATTGAAGGGGCGGGGGTGCTTTTACGTTTCGGCCGGCATACCTCGGCATTGATCACACTTGGCACGAGACCGCATACGCGTCTGCGAGCGAGTGGGCCAATAGTATCCGGCCCTTATTATTTTTAAGGCCGTTGGCCTTGAAGAATGGTGACCCCCGGGCATCCCCGGAATGAAAGTCTCCGAGGATCCTAGGCTGGTCGGATTTTATGGCGCTACCGCAACGGGATGCCGTCAATGTTTTTGAAGTAAAGCCCCTCGGGGCGAAGAGTGTACCTTAGTGCACCTAGCCGAAATCTCCTTCGTTGTGAGGCGTTCAGGTGATCGGGACATCTTCCGGTGTAGAAGTATCTCACCAGTTCATTTGTCCAATCACTCCCCTCCGATAAGGAGTTGGCTAGGTAGACGCGTGTCGTTGTGTCCTCCCACTTACATGCGGAGATGCCGGCTACAGCGCTTCGGGCCAATTCCTGACACAAGGCTCGGCCTCTGATAAGCTTGGTGGGCCGTGCTTCGATGTCAAACTCCTGGATCTTGGCAATCCATCCCGCTCTCTTGTGACCCGGTTCCCCTTGCAAGATGAAGCTGCGAACATCGGGGTGAATCACAAAGACGGTGGTCTTACTTTGGGAGACAAAGTGCCCGAGCTTTCGAAGGGACTTCATGACCGCATGGACCTGCCGCTCTATAAAATTGTACTTCTCTTCGTGTGGCGAGAATCACTTGGCTTAGGAACGCAATGGGGCGCTCCTCACCGTCGTCTCCCTTCGAGTCGGGACTGCGGCGTAACTTTCGGGTTCTCCCACTGCATACGGGATGAAGTCCTTGGAGTAGTCCGGGTTTGTCAACACCGGAGCTTGCGCAATTCGAGCCTTGATTTCCTCGAAAGCTTGCTCTCTCTCATCAATCCATTCGTAAGGTGTATCTTTCTTCAACGATTCGGCCATAGGCTTGATCACTGTGCGAAGTCCGGAATGAACTTCCGCACGAAGTTAATCGACCGAAGAAGGACTGCAGACCTTTTTTATCGGTGGGGGCGGCAAGCGAACGAGGGCTTGTGCTCTGTCGGGGTCAATGGCGAGGCCTTCCTCGGAGATGACATGTCCCAGCGGCTTTCCTTCCTTTACCGCGAAGACGGACTTCTTCGGGTTTATAGAGATGCCGAATTCTCGACAACTTTCAAATATCTGCCGCGGGTGCGAAACATGATCTTCTCGTCGGTGAGAGAAAACAGTCATGTCATCAAGATAGATGACAATAATCTTGTTGAGCGGCTCTCGGAAGGCCAGGTCCATGGCCCTTTGGAACGTGGCACCGGCATTGGATAAGCCAAACGGCATGCGGCGATAGGCGAACGTCCCCCACTTCGTGGTAAACGCCGTCTTATCCTTGGTCTTCGTCTTTAACCCAAATACGGTTGTAGCCGGAAAATCCATCTAAAAGTGAAAATCTGCGGGCTCCGACAACGATATGCAAAATTTGGTCGATTTGGGGAAGCGGATAGTGGTCCCGGAGGGAAGCCTGATTTAGGTTTACGAAGTCGACACGAGAGACGTATGTCGCCATTCTTTTTCCTCACGGGCACCAGATTCGCGACCCGGGATGAATGTTTGATGGGGTAGATGATCTTGGCCTCCGGCATCTTCAAGAGCTCGGTCTTCATCATGGCCTCAACCTTTGGATTTACGGCCCTTTGCTTTTGTCGGAACGGCTTGGCGCCATCCTCTAGCTCGATGGTATCTTTGGATGACGGATCTGTCATACCCCCTCAAATCTTCGTAGCACCGAGGCCACGATGTCGGGGAACTCCTGGCACAGTGATCTAATCTGCACCCGCTCCTCCGACGTGCGATCTGTTCCGACCTTGATGGTTTTATCAGGTTCGAGCTCCGAGTCGGCATCTTGCCTCGGGTCTACTTTGATCTGTGGGATATTGCTCTGTCATTCCGATCAAAGAGACTTTCTAATGTAATCGGTCCTTTTGGGACGTGATTATTCCGTAGCTGTATCAACCCCTCATATTGCTCGTCATCGGGGTCTCTACCTTCGATTACACACACTTCGTTAACCGGGGAATGTGACGATCTCCTCGTCACGGCTGAATACACTGCCGGAAGGTATCCCTATCGAGCACGAAGGCACTGTAAATGGTGCGGACCGGCTTCGGTTTACGGACGACGTCTTCGAGCGGAACGTGCACTGGCTCCAACGAGACGCCAGAATATCCGCGTGCTTGTTTCTCTCACGCGATATTGCCTTAACGTTCAATGAGTCAAACGATTCCATCAGGTCCCAGGCCCGATTGCGGTACGCTCTAAGATAGTGATGCTTAGACGCGCATTTATTCGTAACTTGATGACACACTAACTCCGAATCTCCGAAAATTTGGAGATGCTTGATTCCGAGCCTTTCCGCCTTTCGCGAGACCTAAGCACGGGGCTTCGTATTCCGCCGGGTGTTAGTACGGCTCCGGAGCCGGCTGTAGGCATAGTCCCTCCGGACTCCGGTTGGAGAAACCGGGAGGACCCCTGCACCGGCGCCATTCTTGCAACGGGCGCCGTCAAAGAAAAGCTTCCACAGCTCTTCGGGTGCAGGTCCTACCTCCTTCGCAACGGACACGTCAAGCTCCTCGGGCTGCTTAATGGAATAACAGACCTGCTCTGTCCCGATTACGGCATTAAAATCCCGCAACGAGAACTCGTCCTCTAGCTGTAGCACTTCGAGAGCTTGCTCGGTCAGTTCTCTTGTCACCGGTTCTTCTTCGACAAGCTGGACCATGCGGTCCATCTCTCCGCCGGGTATCTTGTCTACTAGAAAAGGGGAAGGCTTCTCATTGAAAATTTTCGGTCTCCTTCCTTTGAAGGGCACTTCCATGTGCGAGTAGTCTAGAGACGAGTACCCGCCCAACCCGCGGTGAACTCCCGAGAGAGACACATGCCGAAGTAAGGCTCCGAGTCAACAATCACGACCTCTTGGATGACCACAATGTCGAGAGCTTTGTGCGGCCGGATAGGGATGTCCTTTATGACACCAAGCTGTCTTGACGGGGGTGCCGTCTAATTGCGGCACACCTTGGCTGCTCCGCGTGTATTCCATCCCGATCTCATCGCGAGACGGCCTTCGGCATCACGGTCGAGGAAGCACCGAGAATCCACCATGCGGTTGTGAACTATGTGCCCTTGCATCCGCAAAGACGAGATAAAAGGGTGGCGGTGCTGTTCTTCCCGGTGGTGGAGGCTGTCAAAGGTTGAACCGGGACAGCGGTGCATCGCTTGCCGTTCTTCATGTTTTTTAGTGATTCTTGCGGCGGATCTACGGCACGAGACGAGAAGGGCATCGTACATGCTGATTCTGGCAGGAGTCTTCTTTAACTCGTCTACAATGCTGTAGCCCGAGGTACTAGCTCCTTCTGCTGGTTTAGCCGGTTCATACTTGGTCCGGTGCTTGTTGGGTGGCCTCAACTCGCTGTCTCTTGGTCGAGAGACGGGTACTTCGACTTCTCCTGGGCTTGTTCTTTGGTTTCGGTGGGGGCTGAAGTACGGGGAGCTTAGCGGGAGTTGGGGCCTTTCTTTGGAGGCTTAGGCTGGAGCAGCGGCGGTCTTTCTTTGGAGAAGGTTTAGCGGGAGCTTTATCTTTGGATGCCTTCTCCTGGGCTGTGTAAGGCCACAGCCGCTTGTACGGTGGCGGCCCATTGGGCTGCGGTCTTTCTCTTCTCGCGTATACCTGCAAAGGTTTAGCCGTGTCCGCGACTTTCTTTTCTTCCTTGGCGGGCGTCATTGGGTTCTCTTACGGCGGGGGCAAAATTGGCCTCACCGTCCAAGATCATGTACGGCTCATCATCTTCTATAGTCTTTGCCGGCCAAGGTACGGATGTAGTCCTTGGTGCAAAGTGCAATCTTCCTCCGAATGCGGGTCATTGCAAGTAGTGCACCAGTTGACCTGGTGGGGAGGACCAGGTGGGTCATCTATAGCAGCATTTCTCGGAGGCGGACGCCTCTGCGGTTGGTTTTATGGGGCTTTATCTTTTGTCAATGCCGGCGGCACATACGGCCTTCTAGGAGCAAAGTCCATTTGGGCACTGCTTCTTTTTCATAGCTGTCATGTCATTGGACATGGCATGATATCCGGAGGCCAAAGCCCGCACTTCTTGTAGAATCGTGTTACGGATCTTTGCTTGTCGGGAGGCGGCAAGCTGTGCCGGTGGAGGCAAAGCGGCCAATGGAGGAGGGTTAGAATAAGACGCATACTGCGGGGAGCGAGAAGCGCTGGAAAATGCGGAGCGGGAGGAGGCGGATGAGGGTAATGCAAGCGGGGCGGGCCGTATTGAGTTACGACCGGCGCCGGATTCCACCTGCGGGCGGGGCTGCTGCCCTGAAGTAGACGGCACACCACCGAAGCGAGAAGGATCTTGCGATCTTGGAAAGTCGGGATGAATCGGCTCCTGCACTACGGACGGAAGCTTGCCGATGGAGATAATGTCGGCTTCGACTTGCTGGGCGGCTTCGTACGGTGCGGGGAACTCGTCAATTCGGGCGATCTTCGGCGGCGAGGCATATGTACGAGTTGAAGGACCTCGGATAGTAGTGAGCGGCCATGCCGGTGAAGGCCGAAGTTCGCGAGGTACCCGTTTCCGAGGATCTCGCAAACCTAATGTTAAAATCGGACACCTCCTCTTGAGGATGCCTGCGGATTGCTTGGAGCCCGATGCGGTAGAGAGGTAGGATCAGCGGACTCGTTGCATCCTTTTACGAGCCTCCTGGCAGGCGGGGCCACCCGGTGATGGATCCCTACGCGGCGATCTCCACCGGTAGAGAAGCTTTCCCCTCGGGGAAAGGGCCGGCGGACGGGTCTTCACACTTTCATCGGTGATGGTATGCGGTGCGGCCGGGGCAAGGATGTCCTGGATGTGCTCGTACGCCGTCTTACCGTAGCCGTCGTATGTGGGAATAGACTTTAAAGCGGCGGGGGCACGGCTTGGCGACCGATCGGGGCCAAAGGCCCTGTGGGAGTCCACCGCCGGGAAGAGATCATCGTCATTCGGCTGTTGATCGGCCATTTCTTCTTCTTCTCCGCCGTCGGTTGTGTACTCGGTATCGGTACTTTCCGAGGATACGGGATTTTCCTCTTCCTCGGCCTCTTCTACTTCGTACTCGGCTCTTCCGAGCCTCGGCTTCGGCTTCGTCGAAATGAGCTCGCGGATCGGCCCGGCTGGGTATCTCGCCTCGGCGTGGATGTCTAGTTCGTAGAACTCGGGCGGGCTTCTCGGATTTCTTGTTCGCCACCTTCTCGTGTGCATGAAGGTGACCGGACCGGTCTTCTAGACTCGAGAGGATTTGTTCGTGCGAGTCGCCGGGTGTTCGGATTTGGAACAGCAATGAAGCGAACACCGGTGCTTCGATTCCGTCGGGGGTGAGAAACTTCCTTGTCTCACCAAGAGCTCGGGAAGCTATCGGCGCCGGTGGAGGCGATCGGAAAATCTCTCGTCGGATGTGGGACCCGTGTTCCGCCGGCGTGGCGAAGCTGTTGCGCTAGGTGGAAGCCGGATGGGTACTCTTTCTTTAAATCGTGGGACAAGCGTCCCACCGGTGCGTGCAGAAGCTGTTGGTTACGAATCCGCCATGAGGAAAGGATTTTTGGTTAATGCGCCCGGATTCGCCCACCGACATGAAAGGCCGGAAGGAAGAGATGCCTCTAGAGCCAATCTCCGGAGAAGGCCGGCTCCTTTTGGGGGGCTTGATTTAAGCTAAAGGGAACGGGAAAGAAATAAAGGAACGGAAAGAGACAAATGTACGAGAAAGAGATACAAATATGTCCAAAGGTTGGTGGGGGGGAACTAACGATGCGGGAACACACCAATCACCGCTACTTACGCATACAAACACGAGAGCATGACAAGGAGCGCAAAACCTAGGCGTACTTCCGATACACCGGCGGCGTATGCACGGCTTCAATAGCTCCCTAGCAAACATTCCCTACAAGGAACTAACGGCGAGGGATCGTATCAATCACCGGATACATACAGCGACGGGGGTAGAAAGTAAACCTAGAGATGCCGAGCCGGTATATGTGTTAGGTAGAGAGTTTAACCGCACGGCTTCAATGGCTCCCTAGCAAACATTCCCTACAAGGAACTAACGGCGGGGGATCGCATCAATCACCGGATACGGGCCAGCAACGTCACACACAACCGATGGAACTGCTACCAAATTTATAATGAATGCTTTAAATAATGAAGTACGAGAAGGTGCTTTAAGCAAGCAATGCTAGAGGAACCCGATCGCCAAATGCCAAAGTGAATTAACGAGCGGCGACACGGGTGGGCCTAAGGCATATAATGAAAGACGAGCATAAAAGAATAAAGATAGTAGAAACGAGAACCGGGCATACGATTGTATTCATAAGCGGAAGCACGATTACGATAAGCACGGTGGTTCCCTAACAAACATTCCCCTTCCACCCTTTACAATGAATTTCGAGATGGGCTTTTATAGCCCGAGTCCCACCCATTACATTAATGGGCACGAGTCCCGATCAAACATGAGGTGACGAAGCGGCGAAAGAGCTGCAAATGCTGACCTTTTGTCGGGTCAGGGCTGTACCCGCGACATGGTCTTCCTGGAATGCGGACAGCTACGTGGCGGAGTCTTTGGGTAATTCTTCAAGTCGGCGAGGCTTGCTAGTAGGCTGGAGCGGGTGAAACCTCGGATCAGCTTTGAATGTGGCTATTAACGCGGGCGGTGCGGGCAGCCCATGCTTATCCCTTTTGGTCGGCGGTCTTGGTTCAAATCCCGAAGGCTGGACACTTGTCGATGATGGGTTATGCCGTGTGACACATGCACTGCCTTAGAGGGCGGTCTATCCATCTTTGCTTGGGATCGGGGCTCCTTGGGATGCGTGCAAAAATCAGTGCGGTCGGGGAAGGCCTTCAAGCCTTGGTCAAATTCCGGGTTTGTTCCCCTACGTCACACTGTCAAGGGCGCATTCCCGCTCCGTTGAGAAGTCGAAGCTACGCACGGGCGAACAACGGTGTCCGCCGCCATATGGACCTGCTCCGGCATTTTACCTTTTTCTGCATTGACTGTCGATCTGCCCGGTGCAAGGTGCGCCCGGGAGGTGGGGCGAAGTACGAACTTCGCACCAAAGCGGGCGAAGTGCGCACTCGCACCAAAGCGGGCGAAGTGCGCACTCGCACCAAAGCGGGCGAAGTGCGCACTCGCACCAAAGCGGCGAAGTGCGAACTTCGCACCCGGACTTAGCCAATTTCGAGATAGACCTGCTTGGAAAGCTGGAAAATCAAGCGGGGAACTCCATGGAAAAAAGGGGGAGAGAAAGAGAATGGGAAAGAAAAGGAAAGGGAGAGAAGCGAGAAAAACGGAAGGAGGAAAAGAAGAGCAGCATTGTTACAAAACAACATTGAAGACATTGCACCCCGTGCAAAAATGTGACAACAGGTCCCACATCAGAAGCCAATGAAGTAACAAGACAAGCTAATGAAGGTGTGGTTCCAAGTGACAACATGAAAGTACACACAAGTATTTCTCAATAACTTGGTATATTGAGGGAAGGAGATTGGGATAAATAGTGTTGAGTAGATAATACCAATGGGTAGGGACCACTTTATGCTACTAGAAGATCACAATATTGTAGGTCTAGAGCTAGAGGTGAAGAGAAGTTGTGAAGAGCTGTTTAATGGATGAAAGGGGACAATTAAAAAACAACAATAAAAAATTATGGCAACTGCAACACTGGATGATTGCTATGAGGAGTTGTAGTTTATGGGGACAATAACCAAGATAAAATCAAACAATTATCACTTTTGAAACCATGGGGATCACTTAATCAACTTGATGAAAACTATTGAATAAAATCCTTTATGGTGATATTGGGACATGTCATCATTGATTGTTATATAGAACAAAATGAAAAGGTGATTGGTATGCAGGCAAAATTAGATGAGGATTTTGAGAAAGAACCTATGTTACTTGGAGTACCCTTTTGGTGGGGACGCAAAAGGGGATGAATAGAAGACACCTCTAAATTTTGGCAAAAGGGGAATGGCAAAGGGGAGCTTGGTGAAGGCAGTAGTGTGTAGAACATGCTTAGAGTAGAGTTTCCTGAAGGCACCAAAGTCCTCTACTGTCCCACACCTAAAATCTACATTGGAAAGGATAGATTTGATATTTATCCTGCATCAGAGGCAATGAAGAAGGTCAAACTGGCATCGGAGTTATGCCAAGATGAACTATTTGGCTTATCTCATATAGTGGTTGATAGTTGGTTTGGAGATGTTCAGTGGATGGCGAATAGCATAAAAATGAAGGTGGTGCAACAGACAGTCTAGCTGAGGGAGGTAGAAAAACAACTTTGGTAGGTTGAGCATGTAGAAATAAAATTTAACATGCTTACACACAATTCCATTTCTACTTAAATAATTCTACAAATCTGCAGTCATAGCAATAACAGTGCACAAAACAACAATAACAGCAATAGCAACAGCAGTAATAGCAGATGATACATGAATGGGCAGGTTTATATTAACAATGGCATATATGGTTACAACAATACAGTTTCAGCATTACAATCTGCAGCCTGCAAACCCTATGCAGAATACTCTTCATGGCTGCATACAAGACTGGACTGCATCATGCCCTATGCACATATGCACCAACCCTCACACGTATCAGTGCTCTTCTATCAATCCATCAACCTGCATGACTGCAACAAATCCCTTGAATGACTGAGGGGAGGGCTTATTTGTAGGATAGCCTTGGCAGTTATTGCAACCAACCACGCTCAACCGTCCCCAACCGTCCATTCGTAACTAATCAGTCTAAGACGTAACTAACCAGTCTCAGACTAACTAACCAGTCTCAGACGAGTTAACCAGTCTCAGACTAATTAACTAGTCTGACTTAACTAAACCAGTCGTCTAATTAACATGACGACTAGTTGTACAATTTGTCATTTTATTCCACGTTATTAATCAGTCCGTATTACATTATGATGGCTGATTTACATTGCCTAAACATTACATTATCAATTTGCCTGTCTATAGAGCAGGAGGCCGAAGAAGGATTGGCCCAAATGAGACATGAGGTAAAAGGGTTGAGAAAGAAACATGAAGAGTAGGATGAATCGATCAGGTAACTAAAATGAGGATGTTTGGTGCGAGAGCTAGCACTGGAAACCAAAACTTAGCAAGTTGCACACCGCAATCAACAAATTTTAGCTAGAGATCAGCAACTCGAAGAATCAGAAAAGGAGAAAGCTAAGTTGTGATCTAGGCTCGAGGAGTTAGAAAAGTTGCAACACTATGGTTTCCAGTGGGTACGATATTGGGCCTATGCTAAGAGGCTGAAGTAGGAAACTGAAGATCTGAAGTCATAGGTTCAAGGATTGGGAGCTAAACCTATCCAAGTATAGCCCACTTTGCAACTGCAACAAAGCCAAAGCCCTTAGGAGCAGCAGCAGTGGTAGACGAGGATGTTAACCAATTTGGAGGGGAGGGTAGATGTAGGGGTCAATTCTGATGTTGTGCCACCTCAAGCATAAAACAAGCACATACACATACGACTACATTGTAGCACGGTAGTGAGTACTCCAACACTTGGAGGAACAATTTGATATGATAGATTCAATAGTCAACCGAGAATGCAATCAACATCTCCTATGTGTACGACAATGACTAACAATCTCACTTGAACGACAAGTGCTTTGACACTCCACTTGTACGACACACTTGTACGACAAGCACTTGAACTACAAACACTTGTACAACAAGCACTTGAACGACAAGCACTTGTACATCAAGCACTTGTGTGACAAGCACTTGTACAACAAGCACTTGAACGACAGTCTCTGGACTTGTATGATACTCCTTGTTGACACCTCCTCGTATGGAAACTACTCTCGTATGACACTCCTCGATGACACTTCCTTGTACAACACTCCTAGACTACAACTTAGATCCAACCTGCACATAGAACTTAGGAAGAACACATATAGATCTACTTGCTACAGCAATGACATCACATAGAATGTATACATAGACACACAAATGAAGGATGAATAGTATTGCATTACTTTCGGATACTTGCACAAATGAATGGGGGGTCCTATTTATCCTTGACGGCTAGTAGTTAACAACAACTGCCACCCAGGACACCTCATATAACCGCCCTCCATACATAGACGACTACATTGTAGCACGGTGGTGAGTACTCCAACACTTGGAGGAACAATTTGATATGATAGATTCAATAGTCAACCTAGAATGCAATCAACATCTCATGTGTGTACGACAATGACTAACAATATTGCTTGAACAACAAGTGCTTTGACACTCCATTTGTAGGACAATCATTTGAACAACAAGCACTTGAATGACAAACACTTGTACGACAAGCACTTGAACGACAAACACTTGTACATCAAGCACTTGTACAACAAGCACTTGAATGACGATCTTTGGACTTGTATGACACTCCTCGTCAACACCTCCTCGTATGGCAACTACTCTCGTATGACACTCCTCAACGATAGTCTTTGGACTTGTATGACACTCCTCGTTGACACCTCGTATGGAAAACTACTCTCGTATGACACTCCTCGACGACACTTCCTTGTACAACACTCCTAGACAGCAACTTATATCCAACCTGCACACTGAACTTAGGAAGAATACATACAAATCTACTTGCTACAGTAATGACATCACATAGAATGTATACACAAACATACAAATGAAGGATGAATAGTATTGCATTAGCTTCAAATACTTGCACAAATGAATGGGGGGTCCCATTTGTTTTTGAGGGCTAGCAAGTAACAACAATTGCCACCTAGGACACCTCATCTAACCACCCTCCATTCGTACATGCTAATTACATACATTGTTGTACATTACAAACTTTGTATTATCAATGCTTACGTCATCACCCTTGACATAATTACATTACAAAATTGCATTTCCTTTGCATTTACATTTCATGTACATTTGTGCACATTTGCACTTATTTTACTATTTACATTATTTTGTTTGAAGCTGCTTAGAACTAGCTCCTACATCTGCCCTCCCCTTTAAATTGGTCGATGTACTCATTGACGACTCTTTGCTCCTAGGGACTTGGGTTCTATTGATGTTGAGGTGTAGGAATAGGTACACGTCCAAGCTCTTGGATTTGTAGTTTCAAGGCCTCAATCTCTCCTTTCAATTGTTTGACATAGGCCTGGTATTGAGCCCATTGTAGGCCATAATGATTTGATCTTTGCTCGACTTCTGCTAGCCTCACTTTCAATTTGGCCTCTCATTTTGCAGTTTCAGCCTTAGCTTCCTTATTGGCTACTTCTGTGGCTTTCCTCACTACTTCCACTTCCCTTCTCGCTGCAATTGCTAACTCTGATCATCCCTCTCTGCTATTAGTTGATCCCAATGAGTGACTTCATGATTCTTCAGTTCCAACAATTGCTCCCTCACCGTACATTCTGACTTCAGTTGTCCGACCAACTGATCCTGTTTCTCCTGTGCCTTCATATTTTCCTCAACCTCTTTCAATGTTGCTAGTTTTGCTTCAGCATCCTCCTGCAACTGCTGAAGTCATGCCTCCATTGCCTGTAATTGGTTAGCCTATTCCTTCTCCTTCAACTTCAGGCTAGAAACTATTTGTTGGAATTTCTCCAACCCAACAGCTAACCATTGGATCAAATATGCCAAGAAATTCATTCTTGCATATGATCTCACCAACTTAGGTGCAAGTTTAACATACTTGACACCTGATTCCTCCTCAGGGTGGGCTGCCATACTTCATCTATGTACACTCCTGCTAGGTGCCGATATGGTGACTGAGTCCCTTCTGGTAAGTTCTTCACTCTCAACATTGTTTCACACTGCCAATTTCCAATTCCCATGGCTGCATCTGATGAATTTCAGCAAGTTTTTTTGTTTGCTCCTCGTCTCAAGCCCAATTCACCATCTTGGCTAGTTCATTTTCTACCTTCAGCTGCAATAATCGCCAATCTCTAATGCATCTGATTCTGAACTCTATGCACACTCTCTCCAATGCTTTAGTGATCTTCTCAAAAAAAGGTATCAGCCTGCTCATTAATGCTCTCCTAGAACTGGAGGTCTCCTCAGATTTGACACTTCCAAATTGAAATGCTCACTCATCTTCTTAGCTAGTTCTATGTCAGTGTTATCCCTGGTGTTAGTTTCCTTCCTGACCTCCCCACCGTGACCTATTAAGTTGATTGATGATTTAGCCGCCTTACCCTCCTATATCATTTGGTTTACATCAATAGTCCTTACATCTGCCACCATCCCTTGTCTCCTTTCCGATTCATTCTCCATTGGTTGGCTTCTCTCTTCTTTTTGCCACCAACTGAACTTTGATGCATTCTATTTTTCCTTATCTCCCCTTTCTTCCAGAACAATTGAACTTGGTGTCGTTTCTTGTGCTATAGATGTGATCTCAATATATGCATCCTCATCTAATGGAGGTGATCCACATGGATCTTTCTGTTGTGCAAACTGCATGGGCATATTATCAAAGTTGTCGGGTGATTTAACATATTCTACCTGCACACCTCCTTGAAAATCTCCTTCCGCTTGTGGAAATGTTTGCATCGGATCCACTATAGTCCGGATCTCCTCATCCACACCTACAACTACTGGTTCCTGCACCTGCTGTTATGTAGTCCTCTCCTCGGGTTGTGCTCTCCTCTCCTCTGCCTCTACCACCTTCGCAATAGACTCCCTTGGCTACTCTCCATCTTCTAAAGCCTTTTTTGAAGTCATTCTCCTGTTATTCGAACCTATACTTACGGTGCCTTCTTGCATAGTTTGACTTCTTGGCCATGCAGGAACTTCCTCTCTCACTACCTACTGTAACATTCCTCATGTCTTGCTCTATCCTTTCACCATCTGTCGTGCACTCCCACCTATGATTCTTGTTGATGTTGTGGTTGAGATCTCATCCATTGCTACTCCACCCTCCTACCCTACTTTCCTTTGTGCATCAACTCATCGGTCTGTGGATGCTCCTCAACTCTCTCCGAATCCTTACTTCTCTCATCTCCCAAGGCTTCCTATATCTTCCTCTTCCTCAGGATACCCTTCTTCATTAGAGTGCTCAACTTCGTTAGTGGCATGACATGAACTTATTTGAATATGCTCGGTGCATGCTCTGGAACTACTGTAGGCAGATTTAGACCTAGAAACTGCAGCTTCTCCTTAGTCACCATGTTCATCATCAATGCAATGGCATGGAAAGCCATTGACAAATCTTGGTATGCCCCGCATTAGAAAATTCTTGATGTGGTTCAAAATATATGATGCCCAATCATATGCTACTCCTTTCATGGTTCCTTCCATATATGGTATGAGCCACATGGGCATATTCGAGGCTTGTTGTTCTCCAAAGAGTTTTGACATAATTTTGTTCATAGTGCATTGCAGCTCCCTCAACTTCAACTGTTGCATTTTTAGTTTGTGGCTCCCGCCCTTCAACAATTTGGCCACCTCTTCTGGATTGAGATCGGAAACTTTGTCTATTAAATTCTTCTACTCATGTAGATCAAAAACCTCCTTCCTCACTAGTATATGAAAATTCAGCAATTTGAAAGTCCTTCGAAAATTGTAGGGGGGGAAAATACTACCCGCACTTCTTTGTTACCAATCATGACTTGACTCAGATGATGCTTTGAGTCATACATTTGCAGCATTTGCAGCAAATATGGCTTGAAAAACTCCTCAAAATTGGGAATCTACATGATATGATGCATGCCTGTCGTTTTGAACGCAATCTTCAATGGGTGGTCTAGTGGATTATTCTGCCACCAGTTGCTACAAAAATCTCTTGTTGGATGCTGCCATGACATTTCTTGCAAGGGTATTCACATTCATTCTCTTCCCTTGCCTCTCTCCCTCTCCTGAGGCGAAGCCTCCATTTCTCTTTCTTTTGGAGTGTTGGTTCTCGGCCTAATTCTTGGCTCTCCATCGTGTTGCCTACTTTTGTCCCACTCGACGTCCGCTTTCTGTTCCCTCTCTCGTATACGTTTTGCACGGGATCTAGAGCTAATTCCTACGCCTTCTCCTCGTGAGCGAGGTTCTGACTACATCACTGCCTTAGGGAAACCCTGCTCTGTTGTTGCTGTTCCACTCGCTGAATACTTTCAGCAATCCTTGGTTGTTTTTTTCTTGTCTGCTTCTAGCAACTCTGACTACAACTATTGCTTGTGCTTGTATGGCCTTGTCGTACACGTTCTCAACTTATATGACGGTAGAATTCTACTTGTGTGGCTTTGTCGCACACATACTTAACTAGTACGGTAGCTGTTGTCACAGCTTGTACGACACTGTTGTACACGTCCTTGGCTTGTACAATAGCACTACTTGACTTGTATGAATCTACCATCAAACCCTCTCATATGGCACTAGTTGTTATTGTTCAATTTGTACGATGCTACTGTACAGACCCCCTACTTGTACAATAGTGGTTTTGTTTTGCCTTGTACAGTAGCCTCCCTTCATGCATCTAATTTATCTGCACCACATTAATCATATGACAACGCAAACATCTCATCTATTTCGTAGACGACTCTTCCTCGTTTTCCTCCTCATGGCGTCGATTTTCCCTTTGCCTTGGTGTTGTACGGTATTTGGTTGTACGAGGATACATGTTTGTACAATGACTTGGTGTCGATGCCTCGTTTGTACGGTGGTGTTAGGAACATTCTAATTAAAATAAGCACATTCACATAAATATTGCAATACGAAATGTAAATGCAAAAATATATATAAATCTCACAAATCACAATACAAAATCGCAAGCCTCTTCTAGGGGGCAACCTCCTTCAATACTTTCATTCAATATGCAAAAAGATACATTCATTTATGCTCCCTTGTCTTTTAAAGATACATTTCATGCAACCCTAACCTGACGCTCAAGAGTTGGCTTACATGCAAAATGCCACCACAATTACATTTTTTATAACGGCTAAATGAAATGGCCCCACTTGTCTAGGTGCTTCAAGTGCCACATACCATTACAAAATATTAGAAAATATCATTATAATAGGGTCCTCGCATTGAAAAGGGGGTCATTACTTAATAATGTTAGAAAAGGGTCCTAACATGCTCTTCCCCTTCAAAAAGCATTGTCCTCAAAGCTGGAGATGAGGAAATTGTTGTTGTAGCTTTTAGGGAGACTCCCATGTGGCATCTTTTGGTTGTAGTCCATGCCATTGAAAAAGAACTTTAGTGATTACACGGTTGTGAAGGGTGCGGGATCTCAAAATTGTTTAGGCTCGAGCATGTTGGAACCTTCTTCATCCAGCTCTAGTAAAGTGGACTGAACTTGTACCTTGTTGCCAACAACCTTCTTGAGAGAAGAAACATGGAAGACTGGATGGAGTTTAGACGTAGCCGGAAGGGCCAATTTGTAGGCTGTTGAACTAATTCACTGTAATACTTGGTAGGGTCCATAGTATTTGGTAGCTAGTTTTTGGCATATTCAGAGTTGGAGTGATGACTATTTGTAGAGTTGTAGGTAGAGAAAAACTATATCCCCCACTTCAAAGCTGCACTCAGAACGAAGTCGATCAACTTGTTGATGCATAGGGTTCTGGGCCATTTCAAGATTCATCTAAAGTTGTCGGAGGATGGCGATATGCTGGCTAAGAGTGGTGTCTACAATGTGAACCTTGGAGCTTTCTAGAATGTAGGAGGAGGGTGTTGATGGAGGACGATTATATACTGCTTCAAAGGGTGTAATCTTGGTTGCGGTGTGATATGAAGTATTATACCACCATTCGGCCAAGGGAAGAAGCCACTTTGCTCACTGTGCAGGATTTTCAAATGCAAAGCAACAAAGGTAGGTTTCCAAGCATTTGTTAACAATTTTTGTATGGCCATCCGTCTACAAATGATAGGCTAAACTCATTTTGAGCTGAGTTTCCTGCAACTTAAACAGTTCCTACCAAAAAGGACTAGTAAAGGTAGGGTCTCTGTCCGACACAATAGATGTGGGCATGCCATGAAGGCGAAATATGGAGTCTAAAAAGATTTGGGCTACTATTGAGGTTGTGTAGGGATGGGATAAGGAACAAAAATGAGCATACTTTGTGAGACGATCCACTACCACCAAAATAATTGATTTTCCTCCCAACTTGGGCAGCCCTTCAATAAAATCCATGGAAATATCTGCCCATACTTGGTCTAGAATTGGTAAGGGCTGAAGGGTTCTAGGGGAACACACAATTCCTCCTTTCATTCTTTGGCATATGTCACATTCGGCCACAAAAGTTTGAATATCCTTCTCCGTTTCCTTCTAGCAGAAAGTACGCTTAGTCCTTTCTTTAGTTTTGAGAAACCCATAATGTCCTGCTATTGGTGAGACATGCATTTTGTTCAAGATAAATTCCTGCATTTGTGAGGTTTGGGGAATAACAAGTAGGTCATGATATCTCAAATCTTGTCCATACCAAGTGTATCCAAGGCATGAGGTAGGCTCTATTTGAAGTTTGGTGATCAAAGTTTGCAAGCCTAAATCCTTGGCCATTTCTTCTCTGAGAGAATTAATCCATTGAGGGATTGGTGAAGAGATAGCATTTACCATACTCTGATCTTCAAACTGTTAAGATAGTGCATCAACCACGATATTCTCCTTTCCTTTTTTATATGTGATTTCATAATCATAGCCCATCAATTTGGAAACCCACTTTTGTTGTTCAGGTGTGGCTAGTCGTTGTTCCAAGAAGTACTTGAGACTTTGGTGGTTGGTTTTGATTGAAAAATGATGCCTAATGAGATATGGCCTCCACTGATTAGCAGCATGTAAAATGGCTAGCATCTCCTTTGCATAAGTAGATTTGCCCAAATTTCGGCCTAAAAGTGCTTTATTGGTGAAGGCCAATGATCTTCCTTCTTGCATCAACATGGCCCCGATTCCCTTGCTTGAAGCATCACTTTCAATTACAAAGGGTTTGGAAAAATCAGGGATTGCTAACACCGGGGTGGTTGTCATAGCTTGCTTTAATTCATTGAGAGCCTTCTCCACTGGTTTTGACCAAATAAAAGAATTCTTCTTCAACATGGTTGTTAAAGGAGCTGCTATCTTTCCATAGTTTGTAAAAATTTACGGTAGTACCCCATGAGTCCCAAAAATCCTCGAAGTCCATTGAGGGTGTAGAAATGAAATTTAACATGCTTACACACAATTCCATTTCTACTTAAATAATTATACAGATCTGCAGTCATTGTAGTACAATATACAGGCAATAGCAACAGCAATGGAAATAACAGCAATAGCAGCAGCAATGGCAATAGCAGCAGCAATGGTAGATAACAGTAAATACAAGCAGTTTTATATTAACAATGGCATTTATAGTACAACATTACAGTTTCAACATTACAATCTGCAAACCCTATGTAGAATATTCTCCATGGCTGAATACAAGACGTGACTGCATTACACACATATGCATCAACTCTCACACGTACCAATGCTGTTCCGTTAATCCATCAACCTGCATGACTCTCCTCAATGCCCTGGATGAATGAATGAACCCCTGAACCACTTCAATGAATGAACAACTTGAATGAATGAGGGGAGGACTTATTTATACACCAAAAAGTAGTTATGCCCTCCAACTACCTCATAACTTCCCCAAATTACATGTCATATGTATTTGATCTTGCATTTACATGACATTTCCCACTAGAGGACAAACTAGTTTATAACATGGCTTTGTCGACTTACATCAGTTTAATATCATTTATTATTACGTACAATATTAAATTGCACTTAATAAGATTATTAAATATATGTACACACATTTTGTCAAACACTTTGCATACAATTACAAAATAACATATAATACCAAAACTGATTCAGCAATTACAGACATATCAATTTTCCTGTCTTGGGAATATCTACCCTCATGAGTTCAAAATGCTGTTTTGGGAATATCTGCCTCCTTGAGCTTTATCTGATGATAGGACGAGCGGAGATCCAACTTGGAGAAAAACTTTGCACCATGTAGCTCATCCAACAATTCATCAATCACTGGAATAGGAAATTTGTCCTTAGTGGTGAGCTTATTGAGCTCACAAAAATCTATATACAATTGCCATGACCTATTTTTCTTTCTAACCAACAACACCGGAGAAGAATAAGGACTGTTACTAGGCCAAATTACCCCTAATTTTAGCAACTCTTGTACCAACTTCCCAATTTCTGACTTAAGTGCATACGCGTACTGGTAGGGTATAATGTTAGGTGGGCAGCTACCTAGTACTAACGGTATTGCATGATCATGGGAACGATGTGGAGGTAATTCTATTGGTTCCACAAAAACTGCATCATGCTTAGTCAAAATGAGTTGCAAATCATCTTGGGGCTTGTCTTCTTCTGAAGTTTGTGGTTGAATTGCAATAATTGAGCTGCGACCCTAATTGAGGATTTTTTTAACTTCTCCATACGACTTGAACAAATAATTTTTGGAGATCCTGTTGGTAAACCATGGAGAGTGTAGGACTCTCCATTCTGTGAGAACTGCATCCATAATTCAGCAAAGTTCCAAGCTATTATAACCAAGGTACCTGTTGGTCACAAATCTGCCACAGGAAAGGATTTTGTACGTGTACGCGCCCTAGACCTAGACCAACATTGAAAGGCCCGAGGGAAGAGATGCCCTTCGTGCCAATATCCGGAGAAAGGCCAACTCCTTTACTAAACTACTTGGGTTTTTAAGCTAAGAGTGCAGGAAAGAAATAAAAGAGAGTAAGGGAAGAAATGTAAATGATTCAGTGGGAAAGAACCAACAACACGATTACTAACTAATACCTTGAAGTAGCAGCAATAAATACAAAGAATAAAACTTAAATGAACACCACGCTAACTTCCCTATGTATCCTCTGGAAGAGTTCCAGGATTCAACTATTTTCCTACGCCTAAATCCAGATTACAAAATTACAGCAATTAGGAAAATACATGAATATAACAGAAACTACTAACCACAGGCAGCATACAAAGAATATCACGCAGTATTTTCTCCCCTATGTATCCTTCAGGAGAATTCCAGGGTCCAACCCCCAATCACACACCTAAATCCAGGATGCAGAATTACAGTATGCAAATGAAGAAATGGAATAACAGAAATTATCACAAAAGGCAGCATACAAAAGAGAAATTGAGCCCAAAGTCTTTAATATCGATTGCAGAAATCAAGTTACAACAGCTTTCTAGCAAAAGTTCCCCCCCTTTTTCATTACAATTTGTGGGTTTTTATAGAGGACCCGACCCTCTGAGGCATCAATGCACTAGATTTGGAGGTTCGCCCTCGGTATCCTAGAAAATCTGCGCCTGCTCCTACTGCGACTGAGTTCTCACATCCCTTTCCACAATTAACAATTACGGCCGCATCAGCCGGGGAAATCTGCATTTATGGGTCGTCTGACTTGTCCTGGATTTTTTTGGGTGCGGTGCTCGAGTGGATCCTCAAGTCCCTCTGGCTTTTCTTCTGCGGCTGATATTTCTTTTCCTGTTGCCACAAATGGGCACCGGGTCTTTCGGGCAAGTAAAAACGCATTTATGGAACACTCAATTGCCTTGGAAAAATACCCGGCCTAGGGATGTGTGCCCTTGAAGAAAGCGCCCTCGAAGGAGCTTCGCCAAATTCAAATTCGGGGCTTCGCTTCGCAACAGATGTGAGCCGAAGCGGGGATGATAATCTTGTATGAGTGCTTCGCGCGAAGGGGCTTTCAAAAATGGCTTCGCGAGGACTTGATGCCGAAGCAGATATTTCTCGCCAAAAAACAAGGCTCCTAACTATCTATTACTTCGCCGAGAAAATAGGTTGAATGCTGCTTCGCTAGGGATTTTGTCCGAAGTGGCGGATGATCGCCAATGGACCACAAAATACTTCGCTGCGAACCACCTCAAAGATAGTCGTTCGGGAAGTTTTTAGCCGAAGCATATTCCTGCCTTAGAACATTTCTTTGATTTTTGAGGGCAGCCAAGCTTTGAATAAGGGAGCTTCGCATAAAAGTTGGCCGAAGTAGATGCTTCGCAACGGCTTGGGGCGAAGTAAATCTTGCTTGGAAAAGTGGTTCGCCAGGAGAGGGGGCCGAAGCGGATGCTTCGCTTAAATTCTAGCGAAGCACTTTTCAACACTTAGAAACTTCTGCATTCGCCGCTTCGCAAAATTTCGGCCCGAAGTGACTCTTTTGGAAGCTTCGCTTGCGAAGCTTTTTCTATGCCTTAGGAAATTTTGGGTTTGCATCTGTGTCCTCTTGTTTCTCCCTTTGCGAAGTTGTTCTCCCTTATTCCTTTGCGAAGCTTCTTGTTCCTGTTAATGTTGTGGGCGAAGTCCTTGCATGCACAGTTTATTTACAAATAGGGGGCAAAAATGACAGCCAAAATTGTTGTAATGCTATTAACAATAAGAAAGAAAGAAAACAAACAAGAAAATCTTTTACACAACTTCAATTTTCATTACCCCTTCAAGCTATGTGACAAAATTGTCAACAGTACCTAGCCACTCTACCCCTAGCACAACATCACATCCTCCCAGTTGAAGAGCAAACATATCAGTTTTGAGTTCATAGTTCCCTATCTTAACTTAACATTGCAGTATTTACCCTTACAAGGTAATGTTCCTCCATTTGCCACTATAACTTCAAAGGAGTTGCAAGCATGTATGTAACAATTTGCTTGCTTGGCTCGAGGATCAATAAAATTATGAGTACTACTTGAATCAATGAGAATTGTAATACGTTGCCCTTTGAAGAATCCTACTACCTTCATTGTCTAAGGGGTCAAAATTCTTGCAAGTGCACGGACAGAGATCTTTGGCTGTGGTTCTTCTTGTATTCCGCCTTCATCTTGAGGTTGTTCCTCTTGCGGTTCACTTCTTCATCAAGTATTTCATTCCTTGTTGATTTATCCACATCCAACAAAAATAGCTTCTTTTGGATGCATTTATGCCTTGACGAATACTTTTCATCACAATTATAACATAAGCCTTGTGCTCGATGGGCATCCATTTCCTCCGTAGTCAATTGCTTGATTTGGGTAGGCTTATTGCTAGTATTTGATGTGAACTTGGAGGGAAATGTGGGTATGGCCTATGGGAATTTGGATGATCTCCTTTGGGTCGAAATTTGTTTTCCGCTAATCTCGCCAATCTTGTGACTTGCATCATAGACTGTGGTTTGAACATTTTAACCTCAGCCTTGATATCATCTTTCAATCCACTGATAAAACAACTCTAAAAAAATCCTTCATTCAACCCCTTTGCCCTATTGGCCAATTTCTCAAATTGAGTTTGATATTCATGGACAATAGAGGTTTGTTTCAACTTGGTCAAGGCTCCTGTAAAGTTCTCACTCTCATTGGGGCCAAAACGAGTGAGTAATTGGGACTCAAAGTCTTCCCAAGAAGGGTCCGGAGTTGTGTTTTGTAACCATTGATACCATTGTAGGGCCTCAAATTCAAAGTTAAAAGATGCCATGGTGACCCACAAATATGGGGGTACATTATGAAATTTGAAGAACTGATCTGCTAGACACAACCAGCCATCAACATCCTTGCCATTAAACTTAGGAAAGTCTAATTCAGGCATCTTAAATGGGGTATGTGTCAAAACGAGAATGATAGACTTCTCTCTCTTTATGGACTTCTTTCTCTTTATTGCTTGAACTGCCACCCGGTCTTTCAATATTAAGATGCTCGAACACCTTTGGGGCTTCCTTTAATCTCTCTTCAACCTCTAGGAATTTTTCTTCAAGTTCAGATTTGGATTTAAGCTAGTCAGTTCTTATAACCTGCATTTGATCTTTCATTTGTTTAACTTCTTGTCCAATGTGGGACATTTGGCCTTGTAGGTTATTAAGCGCGTGATTTAATTGCTCCATATAGTGGCTTTTTTCTAACTCCTTTTGTGCTCCTCTAGTCCCTCCAACCATATATGTATGATTTGGACCACTCCCACTGGCTTACTAAAAATATAAGTGTTGTTTCAGGAGTTACTATTTTTAGTAATGGGTCAAAAAAAGTGTTTGGGTGCTATATGTCAAAATGATCAGCTCAAAAAGACATACAATGGGCTAGGTCTCAAAATGAGATTTTTCGACACCCTAGAAAAAGTGTGTGGAGGCTATATACCAAAATGATCAGCTCAACGAGATGACCGCAATGAGCTATATTCCACAACAACGTTTTTTGGCACCCCTGACTTTTTTTTATCTATTTAAGTGTTGTCTTCAAGTGTCCATTTTTCTTCTAGAGTCTTGATTCCCTCAGAAAATTGACCTTTGTCTGAAACCCCTTAAGCAGGCTCTGTAATGTCCATTACTGACAATTGTTTTGTCTAACTTTGTAAACCAAAAACCATTTTGTCTGACTTTGTCTTATTGTTATTGATTTTGTAACTAGTAAATGCACGACCAACTCTATCTAGACTATCCTGACTGTTACTGACAGATCTTGTTTGGACTTTTACTGACTTTGTAACTGATAACTGCACCACCAAACTCTGTCTAGACTGTTACTGACAGACCTTGTTGTGACTGTTATTCTCACCACCAGTTTTTCTGTTGTTTGTTTTTGTTTAGTCAATTCTATGATAGTGTAGTCTCTTCAGTATGCTCAATTTTTGTGGTGGGGTTTTTGACATTCAGGATAAAAAGAAACAGGATACTCTAAGCCAGGGTGTATGTATTGTCCATAGCCCTCTATTATATTGCAGCGGCAAACGATAGTGCTCGGACCAATATTTCAGGCCAATACTCGGAGGATTCCACACATACCCTTGAGCACACTACCCGCCTCTTTGATAGTACGGGAGGGTGATCTTCCCAAATGCTGTGTTCAGTGCACTATGGAAAATATCAAAAATATTCCTAGGGTGAAGGTTTCTCCTAATCATAGGGGGGTCTCTTTATATACCCAAAGATATGTGAGAGCTCAATTCTGTATACGGGTGCTATCTGAGGCCTGGGTATTGGAGATTGATCGCCCCTCACTTCACTAGACGCTTTATGGGCAATCTAGCTTAGACAATAACAAAACCTCCATGATATTTTAAAACCCCTAACACAGGGTTTCTAACCTAGTAAACTAAAACAAAAAAATAGGTTGGATTTTTTCTAATAGGAAATCAAGCAGAAAAATGAAAACATGGAAAATTTATACCTGACAATCGAAATAGTAGGGCAAGAAATATTGCAATCCCGGTAGAACACAATCCTAGAAAGTGCTTTGATACCACTTGTTAGGAACCTTCTAATTAAAATAAGCACATTCACATATATATTGCAATAAAAGCAGTAATTCATGAAAGAACAAAATATTGCAATACGAAATGTAAATGCAAAAATGTATATAATAATCTCACAAATCACAATACAGAATCGTAGGGTCTCTTCGAGGGGGCAACCTCCTTCAATACTTTGATTCAATATGCAAAAAGATACATTCGTTTATGCTCCCTTGTCTTTTAAAGATACATTTCATGCAACCCTAACGTAATGCTCAAGAGTTGGCTTACATGCAAAATGCCACCCGAGCTAGAATATTATACCAACAAATAGTTACATTCTTAATAACGGTTACATGAAATGGTCCCACTTGTCTAGATGCCTCAAGTGCCACATACCATTAGAAAATATCATTATAACAGGATCCCCACATTGGAAAAGGGGTCATTACATAATAATGTTACGATGGGGTCCTAACAGGTGGTTTGTTGTACAAGTCGCAACTGTATAGTGGTTTGCCATAGAAGCCTCACTTGTATGGCTAGTTGGACTTGTATGACAAGCCCCACTTATACGACAAGTTCCATTTGTACAACAGACTGCCTTACAAGTGCCATTTGTACGACAATGCATTTCATTTGTACGACAGTCTACCTATCCCTTCGTTTGTATTCCTACCGTCTTTGTCGTCCATTCTGCCTAGGTTGTCTTCATTGTCATCTTTTTCGTGACGATCTCCCGATTTTAGATGCATCATTTTCTCTATTCTATCCTCTCGAGTGGCCTTCCATGATTTGGGATGGTTTGCTTCTCACTCTAGACTGTCCGAGATACATTTGGGGTCTTCTTTGTTCCCACGTCTTCTTTCGTTTGGGCGACAACCAATATGTGGTCCTAGCAGGCCAACTTGATGGCTGTGTGGAACTTGGTTGTTTCTTAGGTGGTTAGAAGGTGGTCATGATGGGCCAACCCACTTACTACATGACCTAGAGGTAGTTGGAGGGAAAAAGCTTTTCCTCAAACTACTAGGAAAGAGGCCAACCAACATCCTCCTTGGTCGGGCAAACTTAGGTGGCTCAGGGAACCTGATGGTCCTCCCAGAGTGCTTAAATTGCTTAGCTCACGCACATGCCTTGGCTTGTCTAGTAGCCCTTGCGAACTGCTTCAACTTCCCAAGGAACCATTCAAATTTTATGACGGATCTCTAATCCTCCTTGTTTGCCTTGCTTCCTCGGAGGTAGTTTGTTGTCTTTCATTCCTATTATCTGGAACTTGGGGAATGTGTTGTGCTTTTTGTGTCTCTCTTCTTACTCTTCTTCTGAGTTCTCCACTTGAGTTGCCACTGCTTTAATCTTCACCATTATTACAACTTGTCAAAGACAAACTTCTAGAGTCTGTTCTCCAGTTCTTAACTTCTCCTTGTATCAATGAAGGTATTTCAATATCTTTGCATAGGGCTTCATTTGCTTCAAGTCTTCTTTCCCTTCTTGCCTGAACGTCATCCTACAACCTTTCCATTTTTTGTGTACGGTGTTCCCTTAATTCCACATTTGTTCTATGCAATTGTTCATATTGCTCTTGCAATTGTTGTGTTTCTTGACTCATTTTTTGTTGTGCAAGTCCAATTCTTGCTAGCAAATTCATTCCTTTGTACTCAGTTCCATCGCTCCAAGGTTCATGGTCTGTGTTAGGAAATTTGCAGTAAATTAAAAGCAAATCCACACAATATTGCAATAATAAATGGAAATTGATGCAAATAATTTTACAATATAGTAACATGAAATGGAAATGCAACAGATTATATTGCAAAAACAAAAGCACATTACAGAATTGCAAGCCACTTTGAGGGGGCAACCTCCTTGAAAGCAAAGCTTCGTTACAATATGAAATTATGAGATGATCCCTCTTGCCCCTTGGTCCTTTTAAAGACTCTAGTAAACCCTAACCCTGACGCTCAAGGGTTCCTATCCACGTGCAGTTGAGGGCCCTAGCTAGTAACTCCTAAATAACAACCGTTACATCTTTAAATAACTTTTTTTCTATAATAAATAACGGTTACATCATATGGGCCTGTAAGCCTAGGCACCCAATGTACCACATGACTATACAATTATTAATAATGTTAGGATAGGGTCCTAACATGCCCTTCCCCTTAAAAAAAAAAGCTTTGTCCTCAAAGCTTGAGATGAGGAAATTGTTGTTGGAGTTGTTGAAGAGATTCCCATGTGGCATCATCTTGCTGTAAGCCCCGCCACTGGACTGACTTTAGTGATGGTGCAGTTGCTGAGAGTGCGGGTTCTTTGGTCCAGAATGTTGTCAGGTTCCAAGATGATTGAACCTTCATCATCCAACTTGGGAAGTGTTGACTGGACCTGAATGCGGTTGTCAAGTACCTTCTTCAAACAAGAGATATGGAAGACTGGATGGATCTTGGATGAAGGTGGTAAGGCGAGCTTATAGGCCACTTGTCAAATTCGCTACAATACCTAATAAGGTCCATCGAACCTTGTTGCAAGCTTCTGGTGAGCATGGAGTTGGATTGATGTTTGCTTGTATGGTCGTAGTCGAAGGAATATCATGTCCCCTACATTGAAACTACGCTTTGAATGGTGTTGATTGGTTTGTTGTCTCATCCTGTTCTAAGCCAGAACCAAATTTTCCTTAAGTTGCTTTAGTAGTTTGGTAAGTTCTTGAAGTGTCAAATCCATTGCTTGGACCTTGGATTTGCCTAGAACATATGAAGAAGGTGATGGGGGTGGGTACCCATAAACTGCCTCAAAAGGAGTCATTCTGGTGGTTGTGTGGAACAAAGTGTTGTACCACCACTTTGCCAAGGGAAGCCACTTGGCCCATTGGGTTGGATGCTTGGAGGTAAAACAATGGAGGTAAGTTTCCAAGCATTTATTGACAATTTTTGTTTGCCCATCCATTTGGGGATGGTAGGTTGAGCTCATTCTCAGTTGCATACCCTGCAGTTTAAATAGTTCCTGCCAAAAACGATTGGTATAAGTAGGATCGCAGTTGGATACAATGGATTTTGGCATATCATGGAGGCGAAAAATGGAGTCCATGAATATTTGGACAATGGTGGAGGCATTTTGGGGTGGGCCAAGGAACATAAGTGAGCATACTTTGAGAGACGGTCCACAACCACAAGAATGATAGTTTTCCTCCCAATTTCGGAAGCCCTTCAATAAAATCCATGGAAATGTCAGTCCATATATTTTTTGGAATTGGTAAAGGTTGTAGAGTGCCTAGAGTACAAATTGTTTCTCCTTTCATCCATTGGCAGATCTCACACTTAGCCACAAAAATTTGAATGTCCTTTTTCATTCTTGCCCAATAGAATGAGCGTTTAGCCTACTCATATGTTTTCAAAAAACCCAAATGGCCCACTGTGGGTGAAGCATGCATCTTCTTCATTATGAATTGATGAATTTCTTGAAACCACAATGTGAGCTTGATATCTCAACAACTGTCCATCCCACGAGTATCCAATGTCTGAATTAGGGTTCCTTTGGAGTTGTTCCCTCAAAGTTTGGAAATTCGGTTCTTTGGCTACCTCTTCTCGAAGTTGGATGATCCATTGGGGAAATGGGGAAGAGATGGCACACTACATGCCTTGATCCTCAAATTGACGAGAAAGGGCATCTACCACAAATTTTCCTTCCCCCATTTGTACACAATTTCATAATCATACCCCAACAATTTTGAAACCCATTTCTGCTATGCTAGAGTCAATACCCTCTGTTCCAAAAATATTGTCAAACTCTTACGATCCTTTTTAATGGAGAAATGCCACCCAATGAGGTAAGGTCGCCAGTGATTCACGACATGAAGAATAGCCATCATTTCTTTTTCATAGGTAGACTTCCCTAGAATATTTTTAGACAAGGCCTTACTAGTGAAGGCTAGTGGTCGCCCTTCTTGCATTAATTTTGGTCTTGTCCTCACGTCCTCCAAACACAAGGGATGACAAAACGGGACTTGTGAGGGGAGGTGGTGGACACGTCCCCATGGAATATAGAGATAACTCCGGAAAATGTTTGCAAATAGTTGTTAGAAAAATAGCTTAATCTCGTCTCTCTCACTCATTTTTATGTCAAGAAAATGGAGATGGCTCTCAACATGGCTCTCAAATTATCAATTTCTTAACTTGTCAAAAGCATAAGAAGATCACTTCGTCTATTTTGTATGACAAAATATATGGGAACAAAAGTATATAGTTAGCTTATAAATGTGGATTTTAGTCCCACAAAGGGAACTATAGTGTCATATGCCCACTATATGTTCACACTTCTCTTTACAATCTCAACTAGTTAGGTACCCCCGGCAAATAAGAACAACCTCTGCTATACCTGAAGGATTATGTTGCAGTAGTGAGGAATATAAAAGTTGTGAAGGAATCAAGACATCCTATGAGAGAATTTCTCTTATGAAAAAGAGAGAGTCAACTGTTAAGAATGTTGAAAGTGTAATCTAACTTATGGCCAAGGCCGACATTGTATGATGCAATCTGGTATAGGCCTACAGGCAATCATTGTACAAATGTATTTAATCTATTGTATTATTTTATTATGTAAGCCCTAATTTATACTTAACCTTAAGCCCTCTTGTTACGATAGCTTACGTTAAACTTATTTATGTAATTGGGTTTTTGGTATTAGTATAAATACCCCCTACCACTCCATCCATTGTATCGGAGTGTTGTGATTCTTATCTACAGATAATATAGTGATTATTTATGGTGCCTACGGGTGCCCACTATCTATATCTCTCTTTCATCCTTTTTTATGTCTTCTATATAATATTTGAGTGGATGAATTGCTTCTGTTCGTTTCTGGAAATAGGTGTGAATTCCAACAAATAAAAATAAACATCAAACAAAGGATTTTCTTTTCTAGAGAAGAGACAGCCAAGAAGAGCTCTTGTCCAACAAGTGACTTTCTCTTCTAAAGATGGAAATTAAGAACCAACAAAAACTATGGGATTCTCTCATTATGACCTCAAAGAAGAGAATGTTGGACACAACTAATTATCTCTCGTATAAAAGAAAGCATTTTGAAAGCCAACCACGTACATAAGCCTTTACGATGACATGAGAGTCCATAAAATGAAATACAAGAAATATGTATCATGAGAGAGAGAGCAGGAGGACTTGGCATCACCTTGCCATACTTTCCTTTGATGACAACTTTATCACTCCAAGTGGAAACAACTTTGTAACTTGGTCATAGACATGACCAATGGGTCTGTCATGCAAGATCTGTACAGGATTCAATATAATATATAATTTAATTCATAAAAGAGAGATGAAGGGATGGTTACCCCCTGCACCAAGTTGTAGATTAGTATATAGAAATATCCAGTGGGTATAATTAGAGTCATTCTCTCTACAAACTATCTTTTATTCATAACCTTATAATAAATTATATAATAATATTGCAAATATTTACTAAAATAATATAAGATGCTCCGGGACCCCTCATAAGAACCTGTGTAAACTCATTGAAAAAATAATAAGATGCTGGTATAATGTAAGGGATTATATAAGGTACGGATTAAGTCTATTACCGATATAAATGACATTCCTCAATATTGATATTGCCAAACCTAACTTCTGGGAGGTTGAGAATGTATAAATAAAATGATATGCAAGGAAAGCGGGTTCCATTATAAATGGGAGAAGCAAGGACATAAAATAGACACACAGAATATTCCATTATGTGATCATTACTATGTTCAACACAGCCCCAGTGGACTGCTAGTATTCATTACTAAGGCGGCTTTACCTCTTATAGAATTTAGTGTCCACTTACATACGAGTACATGATATGCTGTTACAACCATGCCCAGGAGGCTGAAACTACTTGCCAATTAATCATCAACCATTCCCATGTTACTGACATAATATTCAAGAGTACTTTTTAAAGATTAGTTTCTGGTGGGTTCTTGGAGCTTGCCCCCCTTGGGCTGCTCCCTCCCCCCTCCTTCTCTCTCTCCGTTCTTCTTGGCGTGCACTCCTCTCTATTGGATTGCAGCCCTCCCCCCCTCTGCTCTCCCTTTTCTTTTCTTTTCCCTTTCTCTTTGGCCCGTTTGTTGGGTTTCATCTTGTATTTATCTTAGTTCTTTTCTTTGTTGGGCTTTTTAGCCTGCTAGCTGGCAGTCATTATTGTCCTTCTTATAGTCCCTTGGGTCTTATTTTGGCCCACCACGGACATTAATAATATTTCATTTCATTTCATTTCTATACATTGAACACGACAATACAGTATATTTGTATGCTCTCTACTTTCTTTTTATTGCTGCTGTAGTGCAAATTTGAGGTTGGGATGGCTCCAAGGAGAGGAATATTAAGTTGGAGGATTCTTGAATCCTCCTTTTTATGAATACCAAAATAGTTATTCTGTGAACTTTAAAAAGCCTTTTGTATTTAGATTAAATTTAAAACAGTATGACAAGTTATCATGTCCGATTTATCTTTTTTATAGTTGCTGTCTGTTGCATGCACTATTTGAAAAGAACGTATGAAAATGCACTCATTTGTCTTTTGTCTCCTTGGAATTTCAAATATGAACCCTTTTGAAACACGCAGGTCTCCTCTTCCTAGCCGTGTTGAAACTCCAAGCGTGTTAGGCTATCCACCCTTGGAATTTCCATACATGCTTCGTGTACATTTAGATACTCCTGGCAGAAAGAAGAACACGACTAGATCTCACTCCAGCTATCTTTCATTTGCTCCACCTGAGGTATATTACTATAGCTGTATAAGACAAAATTCATATGTATTGAACAAATGATTTTTTGGGTTCTTAAAGCATTATTTCTTGAAGTTAATCAGTTAACTGCAATGTGCTTGGTATAGCTCTCGTTCTACAGATATCAAACAGATGAACAAGGCTGGATTGATACAATAAAATCTGCTCGATTTAAAGGTGCAGTGAGAATAAGTACAATGGACTGGCTTGGCCAATCTCAATATATGAAACAAACAGTTTATTGGCCAGCTCTTTCATGTGCAATATCTGAGGTAACCTAGAATTCTTGAAGATAATTCCCAAGCTCTCAGTCAATCAAGGGTATTGAAAAAATTCAGATCATGGCTTATTAAGTACTGTGCAATATTACCTTTTGAAAAGTCAATCTACTCACCCTTTAAATGTTAGGCTTGAATTTGCTGGCAATATTTTAAAGGGTTGTTTTCTGTGATTTCCTAATATAAATGAACTTGCTCAGACATTTTGGTCATATGCTCTTGTTCCTGTGTTGTGATCTCTTGTTTCATTCTCTTTTCCTAGCTAATTATTTGAGCAACATGAAATCCAAGCTTGTTATGGAATGGTAGTTTAGATGTTTTCCTTCTATGAAGCAATATCAGCCTTTCATCAATCATAACATGTTACCTCTAAAGTAGTCTTGCAAAGAATTGCTTGACAAGCGTCGTTTAAGGTCTGAATGACTGCCTGCAGTAATATATTTGTCTAGCAAATATCTACATTGTTCCATGCTTAAATAATAAACATTATTGCCTCCTGGAAAGAAAGGCAACCTTAAAAATTAGAAATGGCTTGCAGCCCGAATGCCAATTGTCTTGGATGTGCTGTTTTTTTTAATATTACTGTGATGTTTTCTCCAAAACATATTACATTTTCTTTTTATTGCATAACTGTTGTCAAAATCAAGCAGATTCTATCCGTCCCAACCAAGTATATTAAAGTTTCAGGATGGGTAAATAATAGTTGAAATTTATTTACTCATCCACGTAGATCTTGAAAATAAGATCCTGGGAAGAAATTGGCTTATCCACCAAACTTGTATGGATCATACCCAATATTTTATGAATACAAGTACAGATTTTCTTTTGAAACTAGCAATAATTCTTTGGAAAAGTCTATTAATAAATCTAATTATCATAAACCAGTCACTGTGCCTTTTAAGATTGGGGGAGCAGCATATTGAAGAGTATTGTGCTAAATCGTAAAGAGTGGGTCTAATTTGAAAGTTCTAGAGAAGATAGGAAACTGTTCAAATATAGATTAAGTTGATATCTACAATTATTGGTCTATTGTAAAGATACTAACTACTTGTTGTCACATTTTGCACGGGGTGCAATGTCTTCAATATTGTTTTGTAACAGTGCTGCTCTTCTTTTCCTCCTTCCGTTTTTCTCCCTTCTCTCCCTTTCCTTTTCTTTCCCATTCTCTTTCTCTCCCCCCTTTTTCCTTGGAGTTCCCCGAGTTGATTTTCCGGCTTTCCGGCGGGTCTATACGAAATTGGCTAAGTGCGGGTGCGAAGTTCGCACTTCGCCCGATTTTGGTGCGAAGTCGCCTCGCCCGTTTGGTGCGGTCGCCTCGCCCGTTTTGGGTGCGAAGTCCGACTCCGCCCCACTTTACGGGCGCACCTTGCCTTGGCGAGGTCAATGCAGAGAAAAAGGTAAAATGCCGGAGCGAGGTCCATATGGCGGCGGACACCGGTGTTCGCCTGTGCGCAGTTCGACTTCTCAACGGAGCGGGAATGCGCCCTTGACAGGTGTACAGTAGGGGAACAAACCCGGAATTTGACCAAGGCTTGAAGGCCCTCCCCGACTGCACTGATTTCTGCACGCATCCCAAGGAGCCCCGATCCCAAGCAAAGATGGATAGACTGCCCTCTAAGGCAGGCATGTGTCCTACGACATAACCCATCATCGGACAAGTGTCCCGGCTCGGGATTTGAACCAAGGCTGCCGACCAAAAGGGATAAGCATGGGCTGCCTGCACCGCTGCGTTAATAGCCTCATTCAAAGCTGATGCGAGGTTTCACCTGCTCCGGCTACTAGCAAGCTGCCGACTTGAAGATTTACCCGGCACTCCGCCACGTAGCTGTCCGGCTTCCGGGAAGACCATCTTTGCGGGTACGGCCCGATCCGACAAAAGGTCGGCATTTGCGGCTCTTTCGCCGCTTACGTCGGCTCATGTTTGGTGGGACTATGTGCCCATTAATGTAACGGGTGGGACTCGGGCTATAAAAGCCCATCCGAAATTCATTGTAAAGGGTGGAAGGGGAATGTTTGTTAGGGAACTATTGTGCTTATTGTAACCGTGCTTCCGCTTATGAATACAATCTGTATGCAGGTTACATTCTCTTGTCTTTATTCTTTTATCTTTGTCTTTCATTATATGCCTTAGGCCCACTTGTGTCGTTGCTCGTTAATTCACTTTGGCATTTGGCGATCAGGTTCCTCTAGCATTGCTTGCTTAAAGCACCTTATGTACTTCATTATTTAAAGCATTCATTATAAATTTGGTAGCAGTTCCATCAGTTGTGTGTGACGTTGCTGGCCCGTATCTGGTGATTGATGCGATCCCCATCTGTTAGTTCCTTGTAGGGAATGTTTGCTAGGGAGCCATTGAGGCTGTGCGGTTAAACTCTCTACCTAACACATATACACGCTCCGACATCTCTAGGTTTACTTTCTACCCCTGTCGGTGTACGTATCCGGTGATTGATACGATCCCTATCTGTTAGTTCCTTGTAGGGAATGTTTGCTAGGGAGCTATTGAAGGTGTGCATACGGCTGCTTGGTGTATCGGAAGTACGCCTAGGTTTTGCGGTTCCTTGTCATGCTCTGTGTTTGTATGCGGTAAGTAGCGGTGATTGGTGTGTTCCCGTCTTGTTAGTTCCCCCCACCAACCTTTGGACATATTTGTATCTCTTTCCGTACATTTGTCTCTTTCCGTTCCTTTATTTCTTTCTGTTCCCTTTAGCTTAAATCAAGCCCCCCAAAAGGAGCCGGCCTTCTCAGGAGATTGGCTCGGAAGGCATCTCTTACTTCCGGCCTTTCATCTTTGAGTGGGCGAATACGGGCGCATTAACCAAAAATCCTTTCCTCATGGCAGATTCGTAACCAACGGTTTCTGCGGCACGCCGGTGGGACGCTTGTCCCACGATTTAAAGAAAGAGTACCCATCTAGTTTCCACCTAGCGCAACAGTTCTTCCGACCCGCTCGGCGGAACACGGGTCCCACATCGACGAGAGATTTTACTGATCGGTCTCCACAGCGGCGGCGGTTCTCGAGCTCTTGGTGAGACAAGGAAGTTTCTCACCCCCGACCGAATCGAAGCACCGGTGTTCGCTTCATTGCTGTTCCAAATCTGAACACATGGCGACTCTGCACGAACAAATCCTCTGAGTCTAGAAGACCGGTCCGGTCACCTTCATGCACACGAGAAGGTGGCGAACAAGAAATCCGAGAAGCCCGCTTGAGTTCTACGAACTAGACATCCACGCTCGAGGCGAGATACCCAGGGTGGCTGATCCGCGAGCTCGTTTCGACGAAGCCGAGGTGGAGATCCAGAAGAGGCAAGGCGAGGTCGGAAGAGCGAGTACGAAGTAGAAGAGGCCGAGGAAGAGGAAAATCCTGTATCCTCGGAAAGTACCGATACCGAGTACACAACCGACGGCGGAGAAGAAGAAGAAATGGCTGATCAACAGCCGAATGACGATGATCTCTTCCCGGCGGTGGACTCTACAGGGCCTTTGGCCCTGATCGGTCAGCAAGCTGTGCCCCCTTCTGCTTTAAAGTCTATTCCCACATACGACGGCTACGGTAAGACGGCGTACGAGCACATCCGGGACATCCTTGCCACGGCCGCATCGCATACCATCACCGGTGAAAGTGTGAAGACCCGTCTGCTGGCCCTTTCCACGAGGGGAAAGCTTCTCTCTTGGTGGAGATCGGCGCCGAGAGGGATCCATCATTGGGTGGCCCGGCTTGCCGGGAGGCTCGTAAAAGGATGCAACGAGTCTGCTGATCCTACCTCTCTCTTGCATCGGTTCCAAGCAATCCGGAGGCATCCTCAAGAGGAGGTGTCCGATTTTAACATTAGGTTTGCGAGATCCTGGAAACGGGTACCTCGCGAACTTCGGCCTTCGGCCGGCATGGCTGCTCACTACTATCGAGGTCTTTCAACTCGGACATATGCCTCGCTTGAAGATCGCCCGGATTGACGAGTTCCTACGCTTTGTACGAAGCTGCCCTGACAAGCTGAAGGCGACATTATCTCCATCGGCGGGCTTCCGTCCGAGTGCGAGGAGCCGATTCATCCCGACTTTCCAAGATCGCGGTATCCTTACGCTACGGTGGTGTGCCGTCTACTTCGGGGCAGCGGCCCCAGCCGCAGTGGAATCCGGCGCCGGTCGTAACTCAATACGGCCCGCCTCAGTTGCATTACCCTCATCCGCCTCCTCCCGCTCCGCATTTTCCGGCGCTTCCTGCTCCCCCGCAGTATGCGTCTTATTCTAACCCTCCTCCATTGGCCGCTTTGCCTCCACCGGCACAGTTGCCGCCTCCCGACAGCGAACACGATTCTACAAGAAGTGCGGGCTTTGGCCTCCGGATATCATGCCATGTCCAATGACATGACGGCTATGAAAAAGAACGAGGCCCAAATGGACTTTGCTCCTAGAAGGCCGTATGCGCCACCGCGCGACAAAAGATAAAGCCCCGAGAAAACCAACCGCGAGGCGTCCGCCTCCGAGAAATCTTGCTATAGATGACCCACCTGGTCCTCCCGACCGAGTCAGCCGGTGCACTACGTGCAATGACCCGCATTCGGAGGAAGATTGCACTTTGCACCGGCACTACATCCGGACCTTGGCCGGCGGCACTATAGAAGATGATGAGTGTACATGATCTTGGACGGCGAGGCCAATTTTGCCATGCCGAGAAGAGAACCCGGTGGCGCCCGCCAAGGAAGAAAAGAAAGGCTGCGGACGCGGCTAAACCTTTGCGGGTATATGCGAGAAGAGAAAAACCGCAGCCCAATGGGCTGCCACCGTACAAGCGGCTGTGGCCTTACACAGCCCAGGAGAAGGCATCCAAAGATAAAGCTCCCGCTAAACCTTCTCTAGCAAAGGCCGCTGCTGTTCCAGCTAAGCCTCCAGCAAAGGCCCCAACTCCCGCTAAGCTTCCTGTACTTCAGCTCCCAGCCGAAACCAAAGAACAAGCCCGGGAGAAGCTGAAGTACCCGTCTCTGACCAAGAGACAGCGAGTTGAGGCCACCCAACAGTACCGGACCAAGTATGAACCGGCTAAACCGGCAGAAGGAGCTAGTACCTCGGGCTACAGCATTGTAGACGAGTTAAAGAAGACTCTTGCCAGAATCAGCATGTACGATGCCCTTACGCTTCCGGGCCGGGTAGATCTGCTTGCAAGAATCAGCTGAAAAACATGAAGAACGGCAGCGGATGCGGCTGCTGTCCTGGTTCAACCTTTGGCGATCTCCTGCCACTGGGAAGAACAGGACCGCCACCCTTTTATATGTCTTTGCGGATGCAAGGGCACATAGTTCTAGCTGCATGGTGGATTACGGTGCTTCCTCGGCTGTGATGCCGAAGGCCGTCTGCGATGAGATCGGGATGGAATACACACGGAGCAGCCAAGGTGTCTTGCAATTAGACGGCACCCCTGTCAAGACGGTTGGTGTCATAAAGGACATCCCTATCCGGCTGCACAAAGCTCTCGACATTGTGGTCATCCAAGAGGTCGTGATTGTTGACCTGGAGCCTTACTTCGGCATGTGTCTCTCTCGGGAGTTCACTGCGAAGTTGGGCGGGTAACTGTCTCTAGACTACTCGCACATGGAAGTGCCCTTCAAAGGAAGGAGGCTGAAAATTTTCAATGAGAAGCCTTCCCCTTTTCTAGTAGACAAGATACCCGGCGGAGAGATGGGTGCATGGTCCGGTTGTCGGAAGAAGAAGCGGTGACGATGGGACCGGCCGAGCAAGCTCTCGAAGTGCTACGGCTAGAAGACGAGTTCTCGTTGCGGGATTTTAATGCCGTAATCGGGACGACGAGGTGTTATTCCATTAAGCGGCCCGAGGAGCTTGACGTGTCCGTTGCGAAGGAAGTAGGACCTGCACCCGAAGAGCTGTGGAAGCTTTTCTTTGACGGCGCCCGTTGCAAGAATGGCGCCGGTGCAGGGGTCCTCCTGGTTTCTCCAGCCGGAGTCCAGAGGGACTATGCCTACGAGGTGGCACGGAGGTGTACTAACAATTCGGCGGAATACGAAGCCACGTGCTTGGGTGCGAAAGGCGGAAAGGCTAGGAATCAAGCATCTCCAAATTTTCGGAGATTCAGAGTTAGTGTGTCATCAAGTTACGAATAAATGCGCGTCTAAGCATCACTATCTTAGAGCGTACCGCAATCGGGTCTGGGACTTGATGGAATCGTTTGACTCATTGAACGTTAAGGCAATATCGCGTGAGAGAAACAAGCACGCGGATATTACGGCGTCTGTTGGAGCAGTGCGTTCAGTGAAGACGTCGTCCGAAGCTGAAGCCGGTCCGCACCATTTACGGGCCTTACGTGCACGATAGGGATACCTTACAGCGGGTATTCAGGTGTGACGAGGAGATCGTCACATTCCTGGTTAACGAAGTGTGTGTAATCGAAGGTAGAGACCACGATGACGAGCAATATGAGGGGTTGATACGATTCTGGAATAATCACGTCCCAAAAGGATGATTACATTAGAAAGTCTCTTTGATCGAAATGACGAGCAATATCCCACGGGATCAAAGTAGACCCGAGGCGGTATGCTTGACACTGGAGCTCGAACAGAGTAAAACCATCAAGGTCGGAACAGGCGCACGTCGGAGGAGGCTGGTGCGGATTAGATCAGCTGTGCCGGGAGTTCCCCGACATCGTGGCACTGGTGCTACGAAGATTTGAGGGTATGACGGATCTGTCATCCGGCATACCATCGAGCTAGAGGATGGCGCCAAGCCGTTCCGACAAAAGCAAAGGGCCGTAAATCCAAAGGTTGAGGCCATGATGAAGACCGAGCTCTTGAAGATCTTTGGAGGCCAAGATCATCTACCCCATCAAACATTCATCCTGGGTCGCGAATCTGGTGCCGTGAGGAAAAAGAATGGCGACATACGTCTACGTGTCGACTTCGAAACCTAAATCGGGCTTCCCTCAGGGACCACTATCCGCTTCCCCAAATCGACCAAATTTTGCATATCGTTGTTGGAGCCCAGAGATTTTCACTTTTAGATGGATTTTCCGGCTACAACCAGATTTGGGTCAAAGACGAAGACCTGCATAAGACGGCGTTTACCACGAAGTGGGGACGTTCGCCTATCGGCGCATGCCGTTTGGCTTATCCAATGCTGGTGCCACGTTCCAAAGGGCCATGGACCTGGCCTTCAGAGAGCTGCTCAACAAGATTATTGTCATCTATCTTGATGACATGATGTTTTCTCTCACCGACGAGAAGATCATGTTTCGCACTGCGGCGGATATTTGAAAGTTGTCGAGAATTCGGCATCTCTATAAACCCGAAGAAGTCTGTCTTCGCGGTAAAGGAAGGAAAGGCTCTTGGGACATGTCATCTCCGAGGAAGGCCTCGCCATTGACCACGACGGAGCGAAGCCCTCGTTCGCTTGCCACCCCATCGATAAAAAGGTCTGCGGTCCTTCTTCGGTCGGATTAACTCGTGCGGAAGTTCATTCCGGATTTCGCACGGGTGATCAAGCCTATGGCCGAGCTGTTGAAGAAAGATACACCTTACGAATGGGTGATGAGAGAGAGCAAGCTTTCGAGGAAATCAAGGCTCGAGTTGCGCAAGCTCCGGTGTTGACAAACCCGGACTACTCCAAGGACTTCATCACTGTATGCGGTGGGAGAACCCGAAAGTTACGGCTGCGGTCCCGACTCGGAAGGGAGACGACGGTGAGGAGCGCCCCATTGCGTTCCTAAGCCAAGTGATTACGCCACACGAAGAGAAGTACAATTTTATAGAGCGGCGAGTCCATGCGGTCATGAAGTCCCTTCGAAAGTTCGGGCACTTTGTCTCCCGGAGTAAGACCACTTGTCTTTGTGATTCACCCCGATGTTCGCGGTTTCATCTTGCAAGGGGAACCGGGTCACAAGAGAGCGGGATGGATTGCCAAGATCCAGGAGTTTGACATCGAAGTACGGCCCACCAAGCTTATCAGAGGCCGAGCCTTGTGTCAGGAATTGGCCCGAAGCGCTGTAGCCGGCATCTCCGCTTTGTAAGTGGGAGGACACGGCGACACGCGTCTACCTAGCCAACTCCTTATCGGAGGGGAGTGATTGGACAGATGAACTGGTGAGATACTTACGCACCGGAAGATGTCCCGATCACCTGAACGCCTCACAACGAAGGAGATTTCGGTTAGGTGCATTAAGGTACACTCTTCGCCCCGAGGGGCTTTACTTCAAAAATATTGACGGCATCCTGTTGCGGTGCGTCATAAAATCTGACCAGCCTAGGATCCTCGGAGATTTTCATTCCGGGATGCCTGGGGGTCACCATTCTTCAAGGCCAACGGCCTTAAAAATAATAAGGGCTGGATACTATTGGCCCACTACGTTCGTGACGCGTATGCGGTCTGCGCCAAATGTGATCAATGCGAGGTATCTTTGGCCGAAACAGAAAAGCACCCCTGCCCCTTCAACCGATTCAAGCCGAAGCTCCGTTCCAGCAATGGGGTCTGGACTTCATTGGGGTGATTTCTCCTAACTCCTCCGCCGGCCACAAGTTTATTCTCGCAGCTACCGACTATTTCACACGGTGGACGGAGGCGATCCCGACCAAGAACGCCGACCAAGAAACGGTCATCGGAGTTCATTGAGAGCACGATTACCCGCTCGGGGTTCCGAGTCGATTGTGACGGACAACGGTCCGGGATTTGTAGGCGCTGTACTCACGGAGTACACCGGCGGCCTTGGCATCTATCACAAGATGTCTTCTAATTACTACCCGCGAGGGAATGGCCTTGCCGAGTCTACTAACAAGAACCTCCCGAAAATTCTCCGGAGGACCATTGAAAAAAATAAGCGGACTTGGCACTTGCTCCTGAGCCGGGCGCTATGGGCGGACGAGTTGCGTTCAAGAAATCCCTCAAGACGTCCCCCTATGCGCTCGTCTATGGCAAGCAAGCTGTTATGCCATCACACATTGAAATCCCCGCACTGTGGATGATTGACGAAGACGGGAGCAGCGGAGACCCGGTAGACGACGAGGTTGTGCCAACTCCTGCCGGTTGGAAGAAGACGAGAGAAAGTGCATACCGGGCCTTCGCCGATCACATTGCGGCCACTAAAGGCTGGTTTGCCAAAGGCACCATTGCCCGAGTTTTCGAAGTCGGGGACACAGTGCTTGAAGTGGGACTCATACAAGGCAAAACCGGGTAATCACGGAAAATTTGACGCTCTGCGGGAGGGCCCTTATCGGATTGCCGGGTGAATCGGTTCAATGCCTACATACTTTCGGATATGGAGGGTCGGCTCCTCCCCATCCCCGTCAACGGGTTCCACTTGAAGCTTTATCGTCTGTTGAAGGCGCCGAGTGGCCCTTCCCTGTAAAAATTTTGCCTTGTGTTTTTATTTTTCCCCGCATGTATAGTTTCCGGTTTTAGCATTTAGTTTATTTTTCCTTCTTTGAGCTTAAATGCGGCATGGGAGAGAAAGACAGACTTCGCAGCGAAGTCTGTCGTTGCCCGCGAGGAGGGGCGAAGTTCGGCTATGCGAGAGAAAGAAAGGAGAAAAAGAGCAAAAAATCGACTAAGTGTTGACCGAAGTCCGACTTCGCGTCGACTTGACTCGGCCCGGCGAAGTGCGAAGTTTGTCGAGAAAAGCTGAAGCGGACTAAAGTCCGCAGCTTGCGCAACCCTTCGTGCGAAGTACGCACTTGCTGCGCAAAGTTTGTGCGAAGTGCGAACTTCGCACTGAAGTCCGACTTCGGCCAAGCGCCCGGGCGAAGTGCGCGGCTTGCGCTCAGCGCTTGGGCGAAGTGCGAACTTCGCGCGAAGTTCGCACTTCGCATCAAGCTTCGGCCGAAGTCCGAACAAAGCGGCGGCGCCGTGCGAAGTCCATCTAAAGATCAAAGGCGACAAAGACCCGGATCGCGCCCAAACCTTGGGCGCGGCTAAACAGAGGTAGAACGGTTCAAGCACGCGCTTCGCGCGAAGTTCGTACTCGCCGAAATTCGGGCGAAGTCCGACTCGCCGCGAGGTCGGGCCGTGCCCAACCGGGCGAAGCCAGCTGCGCCTAGTTTTCCGGGCCAATATTGGGACGCGATTTAAAGAATAATAAAAAAAATTCAAAAACCCCCAAGCTGGGCCCAAGGCGCGTTTGCACTTGTTTTAATGTGGGTTTCCGCACCGAAGGTTTTGTCTTGATCAGTGTGCCCAAGTGGTGGCAGCAACGTCAGCCATGGTGCAGTCCCCAACGCTGAATTAATGATTGCGCGTTTCCAAGCAAAAACGCAACTAAAAAAGCAAGGCACGGCTGCCAGGGCGCGTCTTTTCCCAAACGTTCTCCTGCGCGGCCACCAAGGGTTTTAACTCAGCCGACCTACCCCTCTGCGTTGCATTAATGGCGCTGTTTTTATCTAGAAAAGGGGGTGAGAATCATGCCAACATTCCAGTTGCGAGAGATTATTCCTCGGACGGTGCTAATTATTCCTCCGATAGCGAAATTTGTTGCGGACGGCTGAACTGTCATTATTGCTGACTCGGAGAGATGGACAAGGGAAAAATGCCTGTGTCAGCGCAGTCCAGCGGAAGCAGCGAACCAGGGGATTTGCCGCGGCCAGGAGTTTTCAAAGGCGATCCTCCGCCAGAGAAAAAGTCAAAGGCCCGGACGAAGAAGGTACGGCGTGGGCAATCCCCACCACCTCCGGTGAATTACACGCGAGGATATGTGGACGGCTCGTTTTCCATGAGCCTAACTCAGGTGAGAGCGAATGTGGAGAGGCTGGGGCGACAAAGTTTCGCCCTCCCATCATTTTGGAGCGGCGTACAAATCAAACCTCTTGATTCATGTGCCCTCCTGTCCACCAATGCCGGAGGTGATAGACTTAATTGTCGGACACTATAAACCGGCTTCCGGCAAATCTGCGGTTCCAGTGGCAAACCCTTGTTCGCACTTGCGCGGGGGAGGTTGTGCGACCGACTTTCGCCCCGGGGCTGGAGTATGACTCCGGCACCATCCTCGAAAAAATCGGTTTGGGCGAACAAGCGGGACGTTTCCACGCACACCAAGCGAATGAGGGATTTCCTCAATTCGGAGCTGAGCGCCCCGCTTCCGGCCGGACAATGGCCGGCGGCCCCATGCCTTTGGTAAAATTTCGGAGCAAGTATCTATATACCATCTTGGCATGGATCCTCGATTGCGACTCCGATGAGTGGTGCACCCGTACCGGTGGCGTCGCGAGAATGCCTCTGTGTGGAGAATCTTACGAACCGGCGGCGCGGCGGAGCGGAAAACGCCCCATCTCTTTCGGCTAGGCGGGTCGGTGGCTTCGCCATTCATTCCGATCTGCTGAAAATCCGAAGCGCCGATCAACCAATTTTCGTTTCGGTTCCGTTACGGTGCGGCTTTGTTTGTACCATCTGCACCCCCAAATGCCGATCCACGAACATCGAAGAAGGTTAACGAGAAGGGAGAACCCCGACCCGTCTATAGCTCGGACGGATGACTTATACCGGAAAGGGTCCTACTACAAGTTCAACTTCAACTTTACGGGATTCGTCATGTCGGTCTTCACCGAAAGTGAAATCCCCCGTCCCCGAGAGAAATGGCGAGTGCTTTGATAAATCGGAAGCTCGGGGACGTTTCGGGTCGACGCGGGGATTGTGATCGGAATCTACGGATTCAAGGGCAAACCCTATTTGCTGCCCTATTGGTGCTCAGAGCATCTGTTCGGGATGGAGGTTGCCCGACAGATGGACTATGTGGAAGAAGAGTTTGGCCTAGGGAAGAAAAGAGGACAGATTTTTCAATACCCTCTTTCCTGGGCCAACGTTGAGATTATTGAGGTAGGACAACATGTCTACCTAGAGCAAGCGCTGTCCCGGATTGGCTTGGTTTCTTCTGCCGCGGCAGCTGGAAGTATGACCCTCATGGGATAAGGGGAAAGTTTGCACATTTGTGCCCCGGGACATAACCGAAGATAGATGCGACGTGGTCCATGTGGACCTTGACAGGGAGATTGAATTAATGGAAGCTTCTCCCCCTTGGCGGGATTTCTCTTTGCGAGGAGGTGACATATGACCCCAAGAGAAACCGGGACCATCACTTCTCATCTCCGGGGTTCAAAAAATTTCTGTCCAAGATTGCGAGGCCTTAAGCTGGTCTAAAGAAAAGATTATTGAATCTTTGGAAAATGAGATGCCGCACGCGACACGATAAATCCACAAGGAGAAACACGGCCGTAGATGACGACTTCTCGGTTCTCTATGACCGAGCATCATGACGGTGGCGGCCGTTCGCATATCAAGGTTACGTTCCCAGAGGCCCCTTTGAGGATTATAAAAGTGGGTCTCCTCCCAAACGATTGTACACTTCGGCAAGCGCCGGCGCCGGCCCGACAAGTACCCGAGCCGATCCAATGCGGTTCGTGGCTCCTAAGGCGGCGCACGAAAAGGCGAAAAAGTTAGCCAAGGCGGCGCCGAGGCACTTCCTCGAGCAAGAAAAGCGCCGGCGCCGCCGGGAAACGAGACCGGTCGCGGCGGACCTTACGCAAGTCAAACCCGGTACAAGTTTACCGTGGGAGCATCGGTCCCTGCTTGCACACGCCGTCTCCTTCCCCCGATCCGACGGTTGTTCCCGGAAGAGAAGAAGCGGAGGAGAGTTGAGAAAATCGGGCGACCCTAGCACGATGGTGCGGCCGACCGGTCGCGAGCCGCGGCCGCGTCCTGCCGCCCGCGAGAGACAATTCCTTTGGGCAGTCCCAAGCCAGCCGCCGAGACAAGAAGCGAAGACATTCACCCGGCATCGGCTCAGGCGGAGCCCGCAGGTACGTTTGCTGTCCCTGTCTCTCTAGTCTCACCCAGTTCTACTTCCACTCAGTCCCCCGCTCAATCTGGGCGAGCCATGACCACATCCTCCTCCCCGTCTCCGCGTCCTTCTAGCGGCCCCCACTCTTTCGACCAGTTTGCTCAGAACCCTAACGTCTCTCTTTCTCTGAGCACAACTCCAAACCCTTCGCCCGAGGTTAGTGCTGAGGCTGTCCGTTCACCATCACATCCTCCGCCTCAGCCGCTTCAAACCCTCACAGTGTCAGCCTCTCCCATTTCCATTTCCCGGTCGCCCCCACAAGCGGCCGATTCTTCCAAGGTCTGTCCGGTTCCTCCCGATCCCATCCCCGCGGAGAGGACGTCTCGGCGGATCCCTAGGCTGGGGGAACCAGATTTTATGGACGACCTCCAGAACTCAGATGACTTGCCCATGGCAACAAGAGCCGTAGAGTATTCTGTCTCTTTCCGCCAAGACACGAAGCGGAGGAGACATGAAGAGATAGCCGCCCCGGCAAAACGCGCAAAGTATGATTTCGGAAGGAGAGTGATTACAACGGAGAAAATAATCCCAATAGTGAAGAAGCCTCTCCGAGAAATGACTAAGGCGGACTACGTGCTCCAGACAAAGGAGAAAAGCTTTGACGACATTGATAAACGATATGAGATTCGGACGATCATGCGCAAAGGCGACAATCTCTTTGTCAAGAGTACGGAGGAAGCGGGAAGAACTTTCGCGTTGCGGGACAAAGTAAGGCAACTTGAAGAGGACCTATCTAGGTCCATCGAGCGGTGGAAGCGGCGCGGCGAGAAGCGAGATGAATTCAAAGCCCGGCTAGCCGCTTCTCGACAACGAGCCGCAACCGAAAAGAAAGCGGCCTCGGAGCAGATTTCTCGGCTCCGGGAGTCTTTGAAGCGAGCACGATCGCGGCTTGCGGAAAAAACATCTCAAGCGGTTGTCTTTTCAAAGACAAAAGTTAAGGAAATGAGGGCTGGTTTGTTGAGGGAATGCAAGCCCCATACCTTTAAGGCAATGGCGGTCCTGGACTTCGCATCCGGGATTCAAGAAGTTTACGCCGGGAAAGCTTGTGGTAGAGGAGGCCGAGCGCCGAGGGCAAAGCAATGGCTGGACACGGCGATAAACCTTCGGGGAGCGCGAGCGCGGCGGCGTCTTTTTTCCCCCGTGTCCTCATTCGCTGCAGAATGGGCAGGTGCAAGGGTGACCTTGCACAAATATTTTAGAAAAGTTGAAGAGGTGAGAGTGGCCAGACGAATGCTTGACGCATTCGGACATGAAAAAGATATCTGTCTGGCCCCCTTTCACGCTCTTTCAGGAACTTGGGTGTCCGGGTTTTGTTGAGAATGGCGAGCTCCTCACCCTAGATCGGGTAAAGAAGAATTGGCGGTCCTTTGAAGCGGATACTGACTGAAATTGATAGGCTGGGCTGAGCCAATTCAAGGCGGTCGAGTCACTCGGATGGTGTCCGGATATTCCCGGATCCGCTCCTATTTTCAGGAGTTAGAGAAAAGATACCTCACCATCGACCTGCATGCGGTCGCTGCTTTTCACGGAGCATTAGAAGACATAGCTGACCGCAAGCCATTCGAAGCGGAAGCCTGGCGCTCAGCCCAAGAGGCGTACACTCGCATGTGCGAGGCAGAAGCAGGAAATGGAGACCTTTCGGAAGGAGATGCGATGAGGCAGCGACAAAGATGAATACGAAGAACGGTTGCCGCAAGGAGAACGATTAGAGCAGCAAAAGGCGGGGGAGGCAAGTTCCTCTGCACCCAAAGGATGAAGGCATGGATTCTTTGCGCCGAGGCGAGCTCGACACCCCGCGAGCCGCCCGAAATGTTGTCACATTTTGCACGGGGTGCAATGTCTTCAATATTGTTTTGTAACGAGTCTTTGCTCTTCTTTTCCTCCTTCCGTTTTTCTCCCTTCTCTCCCTTTCCTTTTCTTTCCCATTCTCTTTCTCTCCCCCCTTTTTCCTTGGAGTTCCCCGAGTTGATTTTCCGGCTTTCCGGCGGGGTCTATACGAAATTGGCTAAGTGCGGGTGCGAAGTTCGCACTTCGCCCGATTTTGGTGCGAAGTGCGCACTTCGCCCGATTTTGGTGCGAAGTGCGCACTTCGCCCGATTTTGGCGCGAGTCCGACTCCGCCCCATTTGCGGTGCGCAGTCCTGACTCCGCCGAGTCAAAGAAAAAAGGGAAAATGTCGGAGCGAGTCCATATGGCGGCGGACACCAGTGTTCGCCTGTGCGCGAGTTCGACTTCTCAACGGAGCGGGAATGCGCCCTTGACAGGTGTACAGTAGGGGAACAAACCCGGAATTTGACCAAGGCTTGAAGGCCCTCCCCGATTGCACTGATTTCTGCACGCATCCCAAGGAGCCCCGATCCCAAGCAAAGATGGATAGACTGCCCTCTAAGGCAGGCATGTGTCTCTCGACATAACCCATCATCGGACAAGTGTCCGGCTCGGGATTTGAACCAAGGCTTGCCGACCAAAAGGGATAAGCATGGGCTGCTGCACCGCCTGCGTTAATAGCCTCATTCAAAGCTGATCTGAGGTTTCATCTGCTCCAGCTACCAGCAAGCCTGCCGAATTGAAGATTTGCCCAACACTCCGCCACGTAGCTGTCCAGCTTCCGGGAAGACCATCTTGCGGGTACAGCCCAGTCCGACAAAAGGTCGGCATTTGCGGCTCTTTCGCCGCTTACGTCGGCTCATGTTTGGTGGGACTCCGTGCCCATTAATGTAACGGGTGGGACTCGGGCTATAAAAGCCCATCCGAAATTCATTGTAAAGGGTGGAAGGGGAATGTTTGTTAGGGAACTACCGTGCTTATTGTAACCGTGCTTCCGCTTATGAATACAATCTGTATGCACAGTTCCATTCTCTTGTCTTTATTCTTTTATCCTTGTCTTTCATTATATGCCTTAGGCCCACTTGTGTCGTTGCTCGTTAATTCACTTTGGCATTTGGCGATCGGGTTCCTCTAGCATTGCTTGCTTAAAGCACCTTCCGTACTTCATTATTTAAAGCATTCATTATAAATTTGGTAGCGAGTTCCATCAGTTGTGTGTGACGTTGCTGGCCCGTATATGGTGATTGATGCGATCCCCTGCTGTTAGTTCCTTGTAGGGAATGTTTGCTAGGGAGCCATTGAATCTGTGCGGTTAAACTCTCTACCTAACACATATACACAGCTCTGACATCTCTAGGTTTACTTTCTACCCCCGTCGGTGTACGTATCTGGTGATTGATACGATCCCCTGTTGTTAGTTCCTTGTAGGGAATGTTTGCTAGGGAGCTATTGAAGTTGTGCATACGGCTGCTTGGTGTATCGGAAGTACGCCTAGGTTTTGCGGTTCCTTGTCATGCTCTGTGTTTGTATGCGGTAAGTAGCGGTGATTGGTGTGTTCCCGTCTTTGTTAGTTCCCCCCACCAACCTTTGGACATATTTGTATCTCTTTCTGTACATTTGTCTCTTTCCGTTCCTTTATTTCTTTCCTGTTCCCTTTAGCTTAAATCAAGCCCCCCCAAAAGGAGCCGGCCTTCTCCGGAGATTGGCTCGGAAGGCATCTCTTCCTTCCGGCCTTTCCATCTGGTGGGCGAATCTGGGCGCATTAACCAAAAATCCTTTCCTCATGGCAGATTCGTAACCAACAACTACCTTGCATGAACTCAACACGGCCAAAAGTTATCTGCAGTTGATAAGTTGTTCTTTCAAAACCTCTGCAAAGTGTTCCCTGAGAATTGTTATTTTAAACTGCAAATGCATGAGTTAGGACAATATTGGAGGTATTTATAATGGGATAGTGATAAAAATCTCTTTAATTATGTCACCAAGGATTGGTAAGCCCAATTGAGATGCTCATTGGCAATAGGCTACTGCTTGAATAACCATTAGAGGACCAATGATCCTGAAGTGAGATGGCAATGCAGCTATAATAAGATAGAAAAGGTGAGATCTTCTGCCAAGCAAAGGTCATGGGCCAGCTAGCAATACACTATGGATTAGCATAAAACTTGAATTTCACCTGCCACTTGTGTCTTTTGCAGAAGATAGGAGTCCATTGCATGCATTTTCTGTAGGCGCCTACATGCTAACAACTGTTGGGCATGGTTTCAAGCAAATATGTGAATGATCGCAAATACCTTTAGGAGCCTTAGGCACATGTCTTGTCTTGCAGTGTAGTTTTGCCTGTGGAAAATGCAATCTAAAGCAGTATTTGAAGATGATTGTTCTTCTATGAGTTCAGGCAAGTCTCCCTTTATATGGCTGAAGCGGCATGGATTTGCAATGATATGAATTCTTGCCTGGCTGGCACAAGCCCAGGAGTTTTTTTCTTAGCTTACGTAGGAAGAGAATTTGCAATCCTACAGTTCATATGTAAGTAACTCTTCTTGAGCAATAAAGCAATATACAATACAATTGAAAAAAGAAGTAAAATCTTAGCTATGCTTCAAGGTTTTTGCCAAGTAGGAAAAGAAAAAGGCTTCTGATAGAGTATTATTCTGTGATTTTGGAAGATCAAGTTATGTGATGATTTGTGTCTGGTAAATTCTCCAATTGTTACTATTAAGTTTGGTGTTTGACAGTAGCAAATATGTTCTGTGTTATGCTTTTCAGCAAGGGTAAATGTGAGCTAGCAGCTTAGAGTTTCTTTGTTCTAAGCTTCAGTGTTCGATTGACTCTGGCATGTTTCCCACAATAATTTGTTTCATAAACATTTCCATTTCATTTTCAGCAACCAGTCTAATCATTTTATCATTTTCAATGCAATACATTTGCTGATTTATTTATGTTTCTTCTGATGCCTATGCACTGTACAACAGTTGGAAAGAATATTATTGTTTATGGGTATATTCTGATATGTGTGTAATGAGTGTTAGAGTGCATGACATTGAGCCATAGCTGGCCCTCTTTTTAGTGTAATAATTAACTGAGTGCAGGCATTTGGTAGTTAAATAATTACCAATCAATTAAGTCAGTCTGATTGGACTGATGATTAATTCACACTACCTCAAAAAGGATATTTTTAGGTAATTTTATGTTCCAGTAAGGCAGATCTGTATTTCTTTGTCTACCATATTTTCTTGGGCATAAATATTTATTACTTTGGGTGAAATATTTGTTTTATCTGCATTATGCTTTGTATTTAGGGTAGGAATCCATAGTTCATGTTAATGGATTATTTAGGGTAGTTTCAATTACAAATTGCATAGGCCCTAATTGGCTAGTTCTGGGAAATGATTGTGTGATGCTTTGTGGGTATGAGGTGGTTGTGATGAGAGAGTGCATGCGATAATGACATAAGCATGCATGTGCATGGAATGCCATAGAGGGCACATCATTCCTTTTATTTATTTAATTTCAATTTTGGTTTGAAGTGGGATAGTGAGAAGGGGGATGATGGGAGGATGAAGAAAGCTTCAGCCTCATTTTGAGGAGCATATCTCCCTCCATTCTATTACTTCATTTCATCAGCCATCAAGGTCACCAAGTCTTTGATCTCATATCAGAAGCGGCCTTTATACAAACATCATGCTTGTTGGCTGTCAAACTTGAGATCTTTTGCACAAGAAACATTGTAACTTTCAACTAGACTACAACTTGACTGATGTAAAGGGGTTTTCTTTTTGCTGGTCACATGTGATTTTAAATGGTGTCTTGGTCCTATGTACCTTTTAACAATGCTACCTTTTATGATAACGCTGGTCACATTACTAAAGGCACTTGATTATCGTAGCACGGTGGTGAGCTTCCCAACGATGGAGGAATATAATGACAGATTTAGAGGCCAAGCAAGACTGTAGTCAATGCAATTCTGCAACACATCATGCACTTGTATGGCATCAACAATGGCTCACTCATACGACAGGCTGGTTCTTCACTTGAATGGCAAGCACTTGTACAGCAATGTTAGATGCACACTTGAACATCATTCTCCCACTAGAATGACACAACAATCACTAGAACGATCACCTGGAATGACACAATCCTCAGTTCCACTTGTACGACAACATCCGTACGGCATCTTGGACTACAACTCTTTGCAATCTGACTACAATGCTTCCACACTTACACACAGAACCTAATGCACAAACACTACCAACCAACAACAATGATAATAGCATACACATAGAACACACACATCACATGAATAGGGAATGAATCATCATTGCATTACTCAGTTGTATGACATGTACATTACAGAGTCTCTCTCACACAACAATACAATGCACAATGGCTATATAGACTGAACACAGTCTCTCCTCTCTTGGCACACAAGATATACTCTCCATGCTCTATAGGACTCCTTGTATGCTCAATGGTTCACACATGGTCTGCATATGGTACTCGAACAAATGAGAGGGGGTCCTATTTATCATTTGGTCTTGGCCATTACCAACAACGGTTTCCAAGACACCTCACCATATAATTGTCTCACCCTTCGGACATACATTAGACACCCTCATTAGACCTTACATTATATTGCAATATATCACATGATGACAATATTGCATTACATCCACATTTCCTTTACATTTGCATTTACATTTATGTGCATGTAACACTTTATTACTAATATTTACACTAGGTTTTTGACTTATCAGAACTGGCTCCTACATCTACCCCTCCCTTTAGCTTGGTCGACGTCCTCGTCAACCATTGCCTCTGCTCCTAGGGACTCGGGTTTTGCTGAGGAGTCAAAATAGGAACACCTCCAAGTTCTTGGATCTATAGTTTGAAAGCCTCATTTTCTCCTTTCAATCATTTAGCATAGGCTTGGTATTGAGCCCACTTCATGTTGTAATGAGTCGCCTTCTGCTCAATATCTGCCAACCTAGCCTTCCACTTACCTTTCCTTTGGGATACCATCACCCACTGCTTGTCCTTTTCTGTTATCAGCTGATTGTGGTGTTGGACCTCTTTTGTATTTCCTTCCAACAATAGCTCTCTGACTGAGCATTCTGTCTTCAGCTGCCCTATCAATTGGTCCTGCTCCTTTGCCTTAGTCTTCTCCTCAACTTCGTTCCTCAACCTGGCCAGCTCTGCTTCGGCATCCTCCTGCATCTATCGAAGTCATCCTTCTAGCTCCTGCAATTGGTTAGCCTGTTCTTCCCTCACCATATGTATCTTCTCTACTCCTGTGGCTAACCACTGAATCAAGTATGCCAAAAAGTTTATTTTGGCATACGTCTTTACCAACTCAGGTGCAAGCTTCACATACTTGACACCTGCTTCGTCTTCTGGGCAAGGTCTCAAATTTGCCTCATCAATATATACCCTCACTGGTTGCTTATAGATCGTTTGGGTTCCTTCTGGCAGGTTCTGCACACCAATCATATTCTTAACATTGCCAGTCTCTAGCTCCCATGGCTGCGTCTAGTGGATATTGACAAGTTTCTTCATCCAATCCTCATCCTGTACCCATTGTACCAACTTGCCTAGTTCATTCTCCATCATCAGTTGCCATCGTTGCCACTATCCAACACATCCAACTTGGAACTCCAACCTCGCTCTATCCAAGGCTCCAAACATTTTCTTGAAAAAGGCATCAACCTATTCATCAATACAATCCCCTAGAGCTGGTGGTTTCTTGAAGTTTGGTACTTCTATCATAAAATGGTCACTCACATCCAACTCTATGTTTGTATCATCACCGATGGTTGTTTCCTCTACATCTTCTCCATCGCATCTTGTCAGGTTGATCGGTTTTACAGTTGCCTTGCCCTGCATTCTTTGCTGCAATACTGCATCAGTTGCCATTATTTCCTGTTCTCTTGTAGGCTCCTTCTCCAATGGTTAGCTATTATCTCCTCTATACATCATTTTGATTTCTGATGCAGTCTCTTTTCCCTGTTCTCTTGTCTTCTCTAACACAACTGGTGTTCATACCTCCTATGGTATTGTAGATGGGATGTCAATTTGCACTTTGTCTAATGGAGGTGATCCACAAGGATCCATCTATGCAAACTCCAATGGAGTACTATCACAACTATCAGGTCTATGCACATCTTCTACCTTGATACTCCTTGCACCTTCCTCTTGTGCAATCTCCTCTACAATTTGTTCCTTTGCATCCACATCCACAATAATTCGTGCCTATGCTTGCCATGTAGTTCTCTCCTTCCATTGTTGTGCTCTTGTCTCCATCTACTACTCTCCCATGGTGCAGGAATCTCCCACTGTTGCGCTCTTGTTTTCCACCTTGCACAGCCTTTTCATGAGTCATCTTCTTCTCTCCAACATGTTCCTACACGACCTGACTCTCCCGTGGTGCAGGAATCTCCCTTTGCACTGCGGTATATGGCATTCCACACTCCTTGCTTCTAGCTTCCATCGTCTGCTTTCTTTTTGCCACTTTCTTTTGGTGCAGTTTGTTGCTCTAACCTCCTTCGCCTCTTTTCTGTCTGCAACAATTTTTTTGTTTGTGGTTGCTCTTCAGCTTCCTATGAATCTGCACCGTCCTCTTTAAAAGCTCCCAATCCTTCCTCTTCCTCAACATACCCTTCTTTTTCTTAACCGGGGTAGTTGGCTTGGTTAGTGGCATCGAATGGACCCATCGCCATATAGTCGGATGATGCTCTGGAATCACTCGGTGGGTAAACCAGGAAACATCTTCTCTTCTATCATGGTGTTCATCATGAGAGCAGTGGCATGGAAAGCCATTGACAAGTTCCTAGTATGTTGTATCAAAAAGTTCCTAATGCGGTATGCCAGATACGTTGCCAATCGAATGCAACCTCCAGCCATTATTTCCTTCCATGTATGGGATAAGATAAGTAGGCATCTCTGAAGATCTTTGCTCCCCTAAAAGTTTTGACATTACCACGTTCATCACACACTACAACTCCGATGTCTTAAGATGTGTTGCATCTTTAGTTTGCGGCTCCCATGTTTCATAAGTTTAGCCACCTCTTTTTGATTGAGATTGGTGACCCGATTTATCATCTCCGACCATTGGTGCAAATCCACCATTTCCTTTCTCACTGGTTGTCCCGAACATGGCAACCCAAACATTCTCCTAAAGTTGCCTACTGAGAAAACTATTTGCACCTCCCGGTCACCAATCATTACTCGACTCCTATGATGTTGCTAGTCATACGTTTGCAGCATCTGCAACAAGTTCTTGAAAAACTCCTTAAAGTTTGGAATCTGTAGAATGTGATGTACTCCTGCATTCTTGAATGCAGTCTTCAACGGGTGATCATGATCATGTTCATGCCACCAACTTCGGCAAAACTCTCCTACTGGATGTTGCCATGTCATCTTGTGCAAAGGCATTCTCTGCATTTCTCCTAATGTGCAGTTTCTATTGCTCTCTCCATTGGATTTCTAGATCTTGACCTTTCACCTTGTTGTATACTCATGTTGTCTTGTTCAGCTTCTTGGCCACGCTCTCTCTCCCTCACCAAGTCCTCTCCTTGTAGCAACTCTAGTCTCTTCACCATGTGATTGAGATCATGATTGCAGCTTGGGTTTTGGTGGAGCCTTCCTCTATTGCTTCACTCAATGTATCCTTTCTGCGATGCTTGGTCGTTTCAACATTCTTCTGGCTTTCAGCAAGTCCGTCTATGATTGCAACTATCTTGTATGACCCTTGTCGTACACGTCCCTTCATGTATGACACTCCTTGTACAACACTGCCATCTATTGCTCTGCTTGTAAGGGACCCTATAGGCCTACACTTAGACACCAATGTTTGTACAACACCCTTTTGACTTGTATGACCCTGTTTCTAGCACAGGGTTTTTGCTGCTTGTACGACATGGTTTGGTTACGAATCTGCCATGAGGAAAGGATTTTTGGTTAATGCGCCCAGATTCGCCCACCAGCATGAAAGGCCGGAAGGAAGAGATGCCTTCCGAGCCAATCTTCGGAGAAGGCCGACTCCTTTTGGGGGGCTTGATTTAAGCTAAAGGGAACAGGAAAGAAATAAAGGAGCGGAAAGAGACAAATGTACAGAAAGAGATACAAATATGTCCAAAGGTTGGTGGGGGGGAACTAACAATGACGGAACACACCAATCACCGCTACTTACCGCATACAAACACGAGAGCATGACAAGGAACTGCAAAACCTAGACGTACTTCCGATACACCAGCCAGCAGTATGCACAGCTTCAATAGCTCCCTAGCAAACATTCCCTACAAGGAACTAACAGCAGGGGATCGTATCAATCACCAGATACGTACACTGACAGGGGTAGAAAGTAAACCTAGAGATGTCAGAGCCAGGTATGTGTTAGGTAGAGAGTTTAACCGCACAGCTTCAATGGCTCCCTAGCAAACATTCCCTACAAGGAACTAACGGCGAGGGATCGCATCAATCACCGGATACGGGCCAGCAACGTCACACACAACTGATGGAACTGCTACCAAATTTATAATGAATGCTTTAAATAATGAAGTACGTGAAGGTTCTTTAAGCAAGCAATGCTAGAGGAACCTGATCGCCAAATGCCAAAGTGAATTAACGAGCAGCGACACATGTGGGCCTAAGGCATATAATGAAAGACAGCATAAAAGAATAAAGACAGTAGAACAGAACCAAGCATACAGATTGTATTCATAAGCAAAAACACGGTTACAATAAGCACAGTAGTTCCCTAACAAACATTCCCCTTCCACACTTTACAATGAATTTCAGATGGGCTCTTATAGCCCGAGTCCCACCCGTTACATTAATGGGCACAGAGTCCCAGTCAAACATGAGCTGACAGAAGCGGCGAAAGAGCTGCAAATGCTGACCTTTTGTCGGACTGGGCTGTACCCGCAGCATGGTCTTCCTGGAAGCTGGACAGCTACGTGGCGGAGTGCTGGGTAATTCTTCAAGTCGGCAGGCTTGCTAGTAGTTGGAGCAGGTGAAACCTCAGATCAGCTTTGAATGAGGCTATTAACGCAGGCGGTGCAGGCAGCCCATGCTTATCCCTTTTGGTCGGCAGTCTTGGTTCAAATCCCGAAGCTGGACACTTGTCTGATGATGGGTTATGTTGTGTGACACATGCCCGCCTTAGAGGGCGATCTATCCATCTTTGCTTGGGATCGGGGCTCCTTGGGGTGCGTGCAGAAATCGGTGCGGTCGGGGAAGGCCTTCAAGCCTTGATCAAATTCCGGGTTTGTTCCCCTACCGGACACTCGTCAAGGGCGCATTCCGGCTCCGTTGAGAAGTCGAATCGCGCACGAGCGAACACCGTGTCTCGCTGCCATATGGACTCGCTCCGGCATTTTACCTTTTTTCTGCATTGACCTGCCGATCTGCCAGTGCAAGGTGCGCCCAGAAAGTGGGGCGGAGTCGGACTTCGCACCAAAACTGGGCGAAGTACGCACTTCGCACCAAAACTGGGCGAAGTGCGAACTTCGCACCAAAACTTAGCCAATTTCAGATAGACCTGCTGGAAAGCTGGAAAATCAACTGGGGAACTCCAAGGAAAAAAGGGGGGAGAGAAAGAGAATGGGAAAGAAAAGGAAAGGGAGAGAAGGGAGAAAAACGAAGGGAGGAAAAGAAGAGCAGCACTGTTACAAAACAATATTGAAAACATTGCACCCCATGCAAAATGTGACAACATTTCTGGCGGCTCGCGGGGTGTCGAGCTCGCCTCAGCGCAAAGAATCCATGCCTTCATCCTTTGGGTGCAGAGGAACTTGCCTCCCCTGCCTTTTGCTCGCTCTAATCGTTCTCCTTGCGGCAACTGTTCTTCAGATTCATCTTTGTCAGTTGCCTCATCAGTATCTCCTTCTGAAAGGTCTCCATTTCTTGCTTCTGCCTCGCACATGCGAGTGTACGCCTCTTGGGCTGAACGCCAGGCTTCCGCTTCGAATGGCTTGCGGTCAGCTATGTCTTCTAATGCTCCGTGAAAAGCAGCGACCGCGTGCAGGTCGATGGTGAGGTATCTTTTCTCTAACTCCTGAAAATAGGAGCGGATCCTGGAATATCTGGACACCATCTGAGTGACCTGACTGTCTTGAATTGGCTCAGTCCAGCTATCAATTTCAGCTGTATCTGCTTCAAAGGACTGCCAATTCTTCTTTACCCGATCTAGGGTGAGGAGCTCGCCATTCTCAACAAAACCTGGACACCCAAGTTCTGAAAGAGCGTGAAAGGGGGCCAGACAGATATCTCTTTCATGTCCGAATGCGTCAAGCATTCGTCTGCCACTCTCACCTCTTCAACTTTTTCTGAAATATTTGTGCAAGGTCACCCTTGCACCTGCCCATTCTCGCAGCCGAATGAGGACACGGGGGAAAAAAGGACGCCGTCGCGCTCGCGCTTCTGAAGGTTTATCGCCAGGTCCAGCCATTGCTTTGCCTGGCGCTCGGCCTCCTCTACCACAGGTTTTCCCTGGGCAAAAACTTCTTGAATCCTGGATGCGAAGTCCAGGACCGCCATTGCCTTAAAGGTATGGGGCTTGCATTCCCTCAGCAAACCAGCCGTCATTTCCTTAACTTTTGTCTTTGAAAAGACAACCGCTTGAGATGTTTTCTCTTCAAGTCGTGGATCGTGCTCGCTTCAAAGACTCCCGGAGCTGAAAAATCTGCTCCGAGGCTGCTTTCTTTTCGGTTGCGGCCTGTTGCTGAGAAGCGGCCAGCTAGGCTTTGAATTCATCTGTTTCTCGCCGCGCCGCTTCCAGCTGCTCAGTGGACCTAGATAGGTCCTCTTCAAGTTGCCTTACTTTGTCCTGCAACGCGAAAAGTTCTTCCTGCTCCTCCAGACTCTTGACAAAGAGATTGTCAACTTTGCGCATGATCGTCTGAATCTCATCATCGTTTATCAATGTCGTCAAAGCTTTTCTCCTTTGTCTGGAGCACGTAGTCCACCTTAGTCATTTCTCGGAGAGGCTTCTTCACTATTGGGATTATTTTCTCCGTTGTAATCACTCTCCTTCCGAAATCATACTTTGCGCGTTTTGCCCGGGCGGCTATCTCTTCATGTCTCCTCCGCTTCAGGTCTTGGCGGAAAGAGACAGAATACTCTACGGCTCTTGTTGCCAGGGGCAAGTCGTCTGAGTTCTGGAGGTCGTCCATAAAATCTGGTTCCCCCAGCCTAGGGATCTGCTGATACGTCTCTCCTGCGGGAATGGGATCAGGAGGAACCGGACAGACTTTGGAAGAATCGGTCGCTTGTGGGGGCGACCGGGAAATTGAAATGGGAGCGGCTGACACTGTGAGGGTTTGAAGCGGCTGAGGCGGAGGATGTGATGGTAAACGGACAACCTCAGCAATGACCTCGGGCGAAGGGTTTGGAGTTGTGCTCAGAGAAAGAGAGACGTTAGGGTTCTGAGCAAACTGGTCGAAAGAATGGGGGCCGCTAGAAGGACGCGGAGACGGGGGAGGAGGATGTGGTCATGGCTCGCCCGGATTGAGCGGGGGACCGAGTGGAAGTAGAACCGAGTGAGACTAGAGAGACAGGGGCAGCAAACGTACTCGCGGGCTCCGCCTGAGCCGATGCCAGGTGAATGTCTTCGCTTCTTGTCTCGGTGGCTGGCTTGGGACTGCCCAAAGGAATTGCCTCTGCGGCGGCAGGACGCGGCCGTGGCTCTGCGACTGGCTGCTGCACTATCAGGCTAGGTCGCCTGATTTTCTCAACTCTCCTCCGCTTCTTCTCTTCTGGAACAACCGTCGGATCGGGGGAAGGGAGACGAGCGAGTGCGAGCAGGCACTGATGCTCCCACGGTAAACTTGTACCGGGGTTTGACTTGCAGAAGGTCTGCCGCAACCGGTCTGCTTTCTGGCGGCGCTGGCGCTTTTCTTGCCTGAGGAAGTGCCTCGGGCGCTGCCTTGACTAACTTTTTTCGCCTTTCGTGCGCCGCCTTAGGAGCCACGAACTGCATCGGATCGGCCTGGGTACTTGCTGGGCCGGCACTGGCAGTTGCCGAAGTGTACAACTGTTTGGGAGACCCACTTTTATAATCCTCAAAGGGGCCTCGGGGAACGTAACCTTGATATGCGAACGGCCGCCAGCTGTCATGATGCTGGTCATAGAGAACCGAGAAGTCGTCATCTACGGCCAGGTTTCTCCTTGTGGATTTATCGTGCTGCGTGCGGCATCTCATTTTCCAGCATTCAATAATCTTCTCTTTAGACCAGTTAAGGCCTGCAATCTTGGACAAATTTTTTGAACCCTGGAGATGAGAAGTGATGGTCCGGGTTTCTCTTGGGGTCATATGTCACCTCCTCGCAGTAGAAATCCTGCCAAGGGGGAGAAGCTTCCATTAATTCAATCTCCCATTCAAGGTCCACATGGACCACGTCGCATCTATCTTCGGTTATGTCCCGGGGGCAAAAATGTGCAAACTTTCCCCTTATCCCATGAGGGTCATACTTCCAGCCACTGCAGCAGAAACCAGGCCAATCCGGGACAGCGCTTGCTCTAGGTAGACATGTTGTCCTACCTCGGTAATCTCAACGTTGGCCCGGAAAGAGGGTATTGAAAAATCTGTCCTCTTTTCTTCCCTAGGCCAAACTCTTCTTCCACATAGTCCATCCGTCGGGCAACCTCCATCCCGAACGGATGCTCGAGCACCAATAGGGCAGCAAATAGGGTTTGCCCTTGAATCCGTAGATTCTGATCACAATCCCCTGCGTCAGTCTAAAAACGTCCCCAAGCTTCTGATTTATCAAAGCACTCGTCATTTCTCTCGGGGGACGGGGGATTTCACTTTCGGTGAAGACTGACATGACGAATCCCAGAAAGTTGAAGTTGAACTTGTAGTAGGACCCTTTCCGGTATAAGTCATCTCGTCCGATTATAGACGGGCTGGGGTTCTCCCTTCTCGTTAACCTTCTTCAGGTTCAGGATCGGCATTTGGGGGTGCAGATGGTACAAACAAAGCCAGACCAGAACGGAACTTAAACGAAAATTGGTTGACTGGCGCTTCTAAATTTTCAGCAGACTGGAATGAATGGCGTAAGCCAGCCAGTTTGCCCAGTCGAAAGAGATGGGGCGTATTCCGCTCCGCTGCGCCGCTGGTTCGTAAGATTCTCTACACAGGAGGCATTCTGCCAGCGCCAGCTGGTACGGGTGCACCAGCTCATCGGAGTCGCAACCGAGGATCCATGCCAACATGGTATATAGATACTTGCTCTGAAATTTCGCCAAAGGTATGGGGCCAGTCGGCCATTGTCCGGCTAGAAGCGGGGCGCTCAGCTCTGAATTGAGGAAATCCCTCATTCGCTTGGTGTGCGTGAAACGTCCCGCTTGCTCGCCCAAACTGATTTTTCTGAGGATGGTGCCGGAGTCATACTCCAGCCCTGGGGCGAAAGTCGGTCGCACGATCTCCTGCGCAGATGCGAACAAGGGTTTGCCAACGGAATCGCAGATTTGCCGGGAAGCTGGTTTATAATGTCTAACAATTAAATCTATCAGCTCCGGGCACTGGTGGACAGGAGGGCACATGAATCTGAAGAGATTTGATTTGTACGCCGCTCCAAAATGATGGGAGGGCGAAACTTTGTCAGCCCAGCTCTCCACATTCGCTCTCAGCTGAGTTAGGCTCATGGAAAACGAGCCGTCCACATATCCTCGCAGGTAATTCACCGGAGGTGGTGGGGATTGCCCACGCTGTACCTTCTTCGTCCGGGCCTTTGACTTTTTCTCTGGCGGAGGATCGCCTTTGAAAACTCCTGGCCGCGGCAAATCCCCTGGTTCGCTGCTTCCGCTGGACTGCGCTGACACAGGCATTTTTCCCTTGTCCATCTCTCCGAGTCAGCAATAATGACAGGTTCAGGCTGTCTGCAACAAATTTCGCTATCAGAGGAATAATTAGCACTGTCCGAGGAATAATCTCTGCAATCTGGAATGTTGGCATGATTCTGACCCCCTTTTCTAGATAAAAACAGCGCCATTAATGCAACGCAGAGGGGGTAGGTCGGTTGGGTTAAATCCCTTGATGGCCGCGCAGGAGAACGTTTAGGAAAAGACGCGCCCCGGCAGCCGTGCCTTGCTTTTTCTTAGTTGCGTTTTTGCTTGAAAAACGCGCAATCATTAATTCAGCGTTGGGGACTGCACCATGGCTGACGTTGCTGCCACCATTTGGGCACACTGCTCAAGACAAAAACCCTTGGCGCGGAAACCCAGATTAAAACAGTTATAAACGCGCCTTGGGCCCAGCTGGGACTTTTTGAGTTTTTTATTCATTTTATTGAATGCTGCCCCCTCTGGCCCGGAAAACTAGGCGCAGCCGGGCTTCGCCCGAAGTTGGGCGCGGCCCGACCTCGCCGGCGAAGTCGGACTTCGGCCGAAGCTTGGGGCGAAGTACGAACTTCGCGCGAAGTTCGCACTTCGCACAAGCGTTGAGCGCAGCGCGCAATTCGCACGGGCGCTGGCCGAAGTCGGACTTCGCTGCGAAGTTCACACTTCGCACAAGCGTTGTGCGCAGTGCGTACTTCGCACGAAGGGTTGCGCAGTGCGGACTTTGGTCTGCTTCAGCTTTTCTCGAACAAACTTCGCAATTCGGTCGGGCCGAGTCGAGCTCAGCTGCGAGTCGGGCTTCGGCCAACACTTAGTCGATTTTTTGCTCTCTTTTTCTCCTTTCTTTCTCTCGCATAGCCGAACTTCGCCCCTCCCGTGGAGCAACGACGGTACTTCGCCGCGAAGTCTGTCTTTCTCTCCCCATGCCGCATTTAAGCTCAAAGAAGGAAAAATAAACCGAAAGCTAAAACCGGAAACTATACATGCGGGGAAAAATAAAAGCACAAGGCAAAATTTTTACGGGGAAGGGCCACTCGGGCGCCTTCAACACCGATAAAGCTTCAAGTGGAACCCGTTGACGGGGATGGGGAGGAGCTGACCCTCCATATCCGAAAGTATGTAGGCATTGAACTGATTCACCCGGCAATCTGATAAGGGCCCTCCCAGAGAGCATCAAATTTTCCGTGATTACCCGGTTTTGCCTTGTATGAGTCCCACTTCAGCACCGGGTCCCCGACTTCGAAAACTCGGGCGATGGTGCTTTTGGCAAACCAGCCTTTAGTGGCCGCAATGTGATCCGCGAAGGCCTGGTATGCACTTTCTCTCGTCTTCTTCCAACCTGCAGGAGTTGGCACAACCTCGTCGTCTACCGGGTCTCCGCTGCTCCCCGTCTTTGTCAATCATCCACGGGCGGGAATTTCAATGTGTGATGGCATAACAGCTTGCTTGCCATAGACGAGCGCGTAGGGGGACGTCCTGAGGGATTTCTTGAACGCAACTCTGTCCGCCCATAGCGCCCGGTTCAGGAGCAAGTGCCAAGTCCGCTTATTCTTTTCAATGGTCCTCCGGAGAATTTTCAGGAGGTTCTTGTTAGTAGACTCAGCAAGGCCATTCCCTGCGGGTAGTAATTAGAAGACATCTTGTGATAGATGCCAAGTCTGCTGGTGTACTCCGTGAGTACAGCGCCTACAAATCCCGGACCGTTGTCTGTCACAATTGACTCTGGAACCCCGAAGCGGGTAATCAGGCTCTCAATGAACCTGATGACCGTTTCTTGGTCGGCGTTCTTGGTCGGGATCGCCTCCGTCCACCGTGTGAAATAGTCAGTAGCTGTGAGAATAAACTTGTGGCCGGCGGAGTTAGGAGAAATCACCCCAATGAAGTCTAGACCCCATTGCTGGAACGAAGCTTCGGCTTGAATCGGTTGAAGGGGCAGGGGTGCTTTTCTGTTTCGGCCAGCATACCTCTGGCATTGATCACATTTGGCGCAGACCGCATACGCGTCTGCGAACAGAGTGGGCCAATAGTACCCAGCCCTTATTATTTTTAAGGCCGTCGGCCTTGAAGAATGGTGACCCCCAGGCATCCCGGAATGAAAATCTCCGAGGATCCTAGGTTGGTCAGATTTTATGACGCACCGCAACAGGATGCCGTCAATGTTTTTGAAGTAAAGCCCCTCGGGGCGAAGAGTGTACCTTAATGCACCTAACCGAAATCTCCTTCGTTGTGAGGCGTTCGAGTGATCGGGACATCTTCCGGTGCGAAGTATCTCACCGATTCATCCGTCCAATCACTCCCCTCCGATAAGGAGTTGGCTAGGTAGACGCGTGTCGCCGTGTCCTCCCACTTACAAAGCGGAGATGCCGGCTCACGGCGCTTCGGGCCAATTCCTGACACAAGGCTCGGCCTCTGATAAGCTTGGTGGGCCGTACTTCGATGTCAAACTCCTGGATCTTGGCAATCCATCCCGCTCTCTTGTGACCCGGTTCTCCTTGCAAGATGAAACTGCGAACATCGGGGTGAATCACAAAGACAGTGGTCTTACTCTGGGAGACAAAGTGCCTGAACTTTCGAAGGGACTTCATGACCGCATGGACCTGCCGCTCTATAAAATTGTACTTCTCTTCGTGCGGCATAATCACTTGACTTAGGAACGCAATGGGGCGCTCCTCACCGTCGTCTCCCTTCTGAGTCAGGAATGCAGCGTAACTTTCGGGTTCTCCCACTGCATACAGGATGAAGTCCTTGGAGTAGTCCGGGTTTGTTAACACCGGAGCTTGCGCAATTCGAGCCTTGATTTCCTCGAAAGCTTGCTCTCTCTCATCAGTCCATTCGTAAGGTGTATCTTTCTTCAACAGTTCGGCCATAGGCTTGATCACTTGTGCGAAGTCCGGGATGAACTTCCGCACGAAGTTAATCTGACCGAAGAAGGACTGCAGCCCTTTTTTATCAGTGGGGGCTGGCAAGCGAACGAGGGCTTCTGCTCCGTCGGGGTCAATGGCGAGGCCTTCCTCGGAGATGACATGTCCCAACGACTTTCCTTCCTTTACCGCGAAGACAGACTTCTTCGGGTTTATGGAGATGCCGAATTCTCGACAACTTTCAAATATCTGTCGCAAGTGCGAAACATGATCTTCTCGTCGGTGAGAGAAAACAGTCATGTCATCAAGATAGATGACAATAATCTTGTTGAGCAACTCTCGGAAGGCCAGGTCCATGGCCCTTTGGAACGTGGCACCGGCATTAGATAAGCCAAACGGCATGCGCCGATAGGCGAACGTCCCCACTTCGTGGTAAACGCCGTCTTATTCTGGTCTTCGTCTTTGACCCAAATCAGTTGTAGCCGAAAAATCCATCTAAAAGTGAAAATCTCCGGGCTCCAACAACGATATGCAAAATTTGGTCAATTTGGGGAAGCGAGATAGTGGTCCCGAGGGAAGCCTCGATTTAGGTTTCCGAAGTCGACACGGAGACGTATGTCGCCATTCTTTTTCCTCACGGGCACCAAATTCGCGACCCAGGATGAATGTTTGATGGGGTAGATGATCTTGGCCTCCAGACATCTTTAAGAGCTCGGTCTTCATCATGGCCTCAATCTTTGGATTTACGGCCCTTTGCTTTTGTCGGAACGGCTTGGCGCCATCCTCTAGCTCGATGGTATGCTGGATGACAGATCTGTCATACCCCCTCAAATCCTCGTAGCACCAGGCCACGATGTCGGGGAACTCCTGGCACAGTGATCTAATCTGCACCAGCTCCTCCGATGTGCAGTCTGTTCCGACCTTGATGGTTTTACCAGGTTCGAGCTCCAGGTCAGCATATCGCCTCGGGTCTACTTTGATCCTCGTGGGATATTGCTCTGTCATTTCGATCAAAGAGACTTTCTAATGTAATCGATCCTTTTGGGACATGATTATTCCGTAACTGTATCAACCCCTCATATTGCTCGTCATCAGGGTCTCTACCTTCGATTACACACACTTCGTTAACCAAGAATGTGACGATCTCCTCGTCACAGCTGAATACCTGCCAGAAGGTATCCCTATCAGGCACAGAAGGCCTGTAAATGGTGCGGACTTCGCCCAGTTCTGGGCGAAGTACGAACAGAAGGCCTGTAAATGGTGCGGACTTCGCCCAGTTCTGGGCGAAGTACGAACTTCGCACCAGAACTGGGCGAAGTACGCACTTCGCACCAAAACTGGTGCGAAGTGCGACTTCGCCCCACCTTCTGGGCGCACCTTGCACCGGCGATCGGCAGGTCAATACGAAAAAAGGTAAAATGTCTGGAGCGAGTCCATATGGCGGCAGACACCGGTGTTCGCCCGTGCGCAGCTCGGCTTCTCAACGGAGCGGGAATGCGCCTTGACGAGTGTGCAGTGAGGGGAACAAACCCGGAATTTGACCAAGGCTTGAAGGCCTTCCCCGACTGCACCGATTTCTGCACGCATCCCAAGGAGCCCCGATCCCAAGCAAAGATGGATAGATCGCCCTCTAAGGCGTGCATGTGTCACACAAACATAACCCATCATCGGACAAGTGTCCAGACTTCGGGATTTGAACCAAGACCGCCGACCAAAAGGGATAAGCATGGGCTGCCTGCACCGCCTGCGTTAATAGCCTCATTCAAAGCTGATCTGAGGTTTCACCTGCTCCAACTACTAGCAAGCCTGCCGACTTGAAGAATTACCCAGCACTCCGCCACGTAGTTGTCCGACCTTCCGGGAAGACCATGTCGCGGGTACAGCCCGATCCGACAAAAGGTCAGCATTTGCGGCTCTTTCGCCGCTTACATCGGCTCATGTTTGATCGGGACTCTGTGCCCATTAATGTAACGGGTGGGACTCGGGCTATAAAAGCCCATCTGAAATTCATTGTAGTGGTGGAAGGGGAATGTTTGTTAGGGAACTACTGTGCTTACTATAACCGTGCTTCTGCTTATGAATACAATCTGTATGCCTGGTTCTGTTCTACTATCTTTATTCTTTTATGCTTGTCTTTCATTATATGCCTTAGGCCCACCTGTGTCGCTGCTCGTTAATTCACTTTGGCATTTGGCGATCAGGTTCCTCTAGCATTGCTTGCTTAAAGCACCTTCTGTACTTCATTATTTAAAGCATTCATTATAAATTTGGTAGCAGTTCCATCGGCTGTGTGTGACGTTGCTGGCCCATATCTCGGTGATTGATGCGATCCCCCGCCGTTAGTTCCTTGTAGGGAATGTTTGCAAGGGAGCCATTGAAGCTGTGAGGTTAAACTCTCTACCTAACACATATACCGGCTCGACATCTCTAGGTTTACTTTCTACCCCCGTCGCTGTACGTATCTGGTGATTGATACGATCCCCTGCTGTTAGTTCCTTGTAGGGAATGTTTGCTAGGGAGCTATTGAAGCTGTGCATACGCTGCTGGTGTATCGGAAGTACACCTAGGTTTTGCAGTTCCTTGTCATGCTCTGTGTTTGTATGCAGTAAGTAGCGGTGATTGGTGTGTTCCCGTACTGTTAGTTCCCCCCCACCAACCTTTGGACATATTTGTATCTCTTTCTGTACATTTGTCTCTTTCCGTTCCTTTATTTCTTTCCTGTTCCCTTTAGCTTAAATCAAGCCCCCCAAAAGGAGCCGGCCTTCTCCGGAGATTGGCTCGGAAGGCATCTCTTCCTTCCGGCCTTTCATGCTGGTGGGCGAATCTGGGCGCATTAACCAAAAATCCTTTCCTCATGGCAGATTCGTAACCAACAACTACCTTGCATGAACTCAACACGGCCAAAAGTTATCTGCAGTTGATAAGTTGTTCTTTCAAAACCTCTGCAAAGTGTTCCCTGAGAATTGTTATTTTAAACTGCAAATGCATGAGTTAGGACAATATTGGAGGTATTTATAATGGGATAGTGATAAAAATCTCTTTAATTATGTCACCAAGGATTGGTAAGCCCAATTGAGATGCTCATTGGCAATAGGCTACTGCTTGAATAACCATTAGAGGACCAATGATCCTGAAGTGAGATGGCAATGCAGCTATAATAAGATAGAAAAGGTGAGATCTTCTGCCAAGCAAAGGTCATGGGCCAGCTAGCAATACACTATGGATTAGCATAAAACTTGAATTTCACCTGCCACTTGTGTCTTTTGCAGAAGATAGGAGTCCATTGCATGCATTTTCTGTAGGCGCCTACATGCTAACAACTGTTGGGCATGGTTTCAAGCAAATATGTGAATGATCGCAAATACCTTTAGGAGCCTTAGGCACATGTCTTGTCTTGCAGTGTAGTTTTGCCTGTGGAAAATGCAATCTAAAGCAGTATTTGAAGATGATTGTTCTTCTATGAGTTCAGGCAAGTCTCCCTTTATATGGCTGAAGCGGCATGGATTTGCAATGATATGAATTCTTGCCTGGCTGGCACAAGCCCAGGAGTTTTTTTCTTAGCTTACGTAGGAAGAGAATTTGCAATCCTACAGTTCATATGTAAGTAACTCTTCTTGAGCAATAAAGCAATATACAATACAATTGAAAAAAGAAGTAAAATCTTAGCTATGCTTCAAGGTTTTTGCCAAGTAGGAAAAGAAAAAGGCTTCTGATAGAGTATTATTCTGTGATTTTGGAAGATCAAGTTATGTGATGATTTGTGTCTGGTAAATTCTCCAATTGTTACTATTAAGTTTGGTGTTTGACAGTAGCAAATATGTTCTGTGTTATGCTTTTCAGCAAGGGTAAATGTGAGCTAGCAGCTTAGAGTTTCTTTGTTCTAAGCTTCAGTGTTCGATTGACTCTGGCATGTTTCCCACAATAATTTGTTTCATAAACATTTCCATTTCATTTTCAGCAACCAGTCTAATCATTTTATCATTTTCAATGCAATACATTTGCTGATTTATTTATGTTTCTTCTGATGCCTATGCACTGTACAACAGTTGGAAAGAATATTATTGTTTATGGGTATATTCTGATATGTGTGTAATGAGTGTTAGAGTGCATGACATTGAGCCATAGCTGGCCCTCTTTTTAGTGTAATAATTAACTGAGTGCAGGCATTTGGTAGTTAAATAATTACCAATCAATTAAGTCAGTCTGATTGGACTGATGATTAATTCACACTACCTCAAAAAGGATATTTTTAGGTAATTTTATGTTCCAGTAAGGCAGATCTGTATTTCTTTGTCTACCATATTTTCTTGGGCATAAATATTTATTACTTTGGGTGAAATATTTGTTTTATCTGCATTATGCTTTGTATTTAGGGTAGGAATCCATAGTTCATGTTAATGGATTATTTAGGGTAGTTTCAATTACAAATTGCATAGGCCCTAATTGGCTAGTTCTGGGAAATGATTGTGTGATGCTTTGTGGGTATGAGGTGGTTGTGATGAGAGAGTGCATGCGATAATGACATAAGCATGCATGTGCATGGAATGCCATAGAGGGCACATCATTCCTTTTATTTATTTAATTTCAATTTTGGTTTGAAGTGGGATAGTGAGAAGGGGGATGATGGGAGGATGAAGAAAGCTTCAGCCTCATTTTGAGGAGCATATCTCCCTCCATTCTATTACTTCATTTCATCAGCCATCAAGGTCACCAAGTCTTTGATCTCATATCAGAAGCGGCCTTTATACAAACATCATGCTTGTTGGCTGTCAAACTTGAGATCTTTTGCACAAGAAACATTGTAACTTTCAACTAGACTACAACTTGACTGATGTAAAGGGGTTTTCTTTTTGCTGGTCACATGTGATTTTAAATGGTGTCTTGGTCCTATGTACCTTTTAACAATGCTACCTTTTATGATAACGCTGGTCACATTACTAAAGGCACTTGATTATCGTAGCACGATGGTGAGCTTCCCAGCGATGAAGGAATATAATGACAGATTTAGAGGCCAAGCAAGACTGTAGTCAATGTGATTCTGCAACACATCATGCACTTGTATGGCATCAACAATGCCTCACTCATACGACAGGCTGTTCTTCACTTGAATGGCAAGCACTTGTATCGCAATGTCAGATGCACACTTGAACAATGTTCTCCCACTAGAACGGAACATCACTGGAATGACACAATCCTCAGTTCCAATTGTACGACAACATCCGTAGGGCATCTTGGACTACAAAGATCTGACTACAATGCTTCCACACTTACAGAGAGAACCTAATGCACAAACACTACCAACCAACAACAATGATAATAGCATACACATAGAACACACACATCACATGAATAGGGAAGGAATCATCATTGCATTACTCAATTGTATGACATGTACATTACAGAGTCTCTCTCACATAGCAATACAATGCACAATGGCTATATAGACTAAACACAACCTCTCCTCTCTTGGCACACAAGATATACTCTCCATGCTCTATAGGACACCTTGTATGCTCAATGGTTCACACATGGTCTGCATATGGTATCCGAACAAATGAGAGGGGGTCCTATTTATCATTTGGTCTTGGCCATTACCAACAACGGTTTCCAAGACACCTCACCATATAATTGTCTCACCCTTCGGACATACATTAGACACCCTCATTAGACCTTACATTATATTGCAATATATCACATGATGACAATATTGCATTACATCCACATTTCCTTTACATTTGCATTTACATTTATGTGCATGTAACACTTTATTACTAATATTTACACTAGGTTTTTGACTTATCAGAACTGGCTCCTACATCTACCCCTCCCTTTAGCTTGGTCGACGTCCTCGTCAACCATTGCCTCTGCTCCTAGGGACTCGGGTTTTGCTGAGGAGTCAAAATAGGAACACCTCCAAGTTCTTGGATCTATAGTTTGAAAGTCTCATTTTCTCCTTTCAATTATTTAGCATAGGCTTGGTATGAGCCCACTTCATGTTGTAATGAGTCGCCTTCTGCTCAATATCTGCCAACCTAGCCTTCCACTTACCTTTCCTTTGGGATACCATCACCCACTGCTTGTCCTTTTCTGTTATCAGCTGATTGTGGTGTTGGACCTCTTTTGTATTTCCTTCCAACAATAGCTCTCTGACTGAGCATTCTGTCTTCAGCTGCCCTATCAATTGGTCCTGCTCCTTTGCCTTAGTCTTCTCCTCAACTTCGTTCCTCAACCTGGCCAGCGCTACTTCGGCATCCTCCTGCATCTATCGAAGTCATCCTTCTAGCTCTTGCAACTGGCTAGCTCGTTCTTACCTCACCATATATGTTTTCTACTCCTTTGGCTAACTGCTGAATCAAGTATGCCAAAATGTTTATTTTGGCATACGTCTTTACCAGCTCAGGTGGAAGCTTCACATACTTGACACCTACTTCGTCTTCTGGGCAAGCTCTCAAATCTGCCTCATCAATATATACCCTCACTGGTTGCTTATAGATTGTTTGGGTTCCTTTTGGCAGGTTCTGCACACCAATCATATTCTTAACATTGCTAGTCTCTAGCTTCCATGGCCACATCTAATGGATATTGACAAGTTTCTTCATCTAATCATCGTCATGTACCCATTGTACCAACTTGCCTAGTTCGATCACCACCATCAGTTGCCATCGTTGTCACTATCCAACGCTTTCAACTTGGAACTCCAATCTCGCTCTATCCAAGGCTCCAAACATTTTATTGAAAAAGGCATCAACCTATTCATCAATAGAATCCCCTAGAGCTAGTGGTTTCTTGAAGTTTGGTACTTCTATCATAATGGTTACTTACATCTAACTCCATGTTTGTACCGATGGTTGTTTCCTCTACATCTTCTCCATCGCATCTTGTCAAGTTGATCGATTTTACAGTTGTCTTGCCCTGTATTCTTTGCTGCACTACTGCATCAATTGCCATTATTTCCTGTTCTCTTGTAGGTTCCTTCTCCAATGATTAGCTATTATCTCCTCTATACATCATTTTGATTTCTGATGCAGTCTCTTTTCCCTGTTCTCTTGTCTTCTCTAACACAACTGGTGTTCATACCTCCTATGGTATTGTAGATGGGATGTCAATTTGCACTTTGTCTAATGGAGGTGATCCACAAGGATCCATCTATGCAAACTCCAATGGAGTACTATCACAACTATCAGGTCTATGCACATCTTCTACCTTGATACTCCTTGCACCTTCCTCTTGTGCAATCTCCTCTACAATTTGTTCCTTTGCATCCACATCCACAATAATTCGTGCCTATGCTTGCCATGTAGTTCTCTCCTTCCATTGTTGTGCTCTTGTCTCCATCTACTACTCTCCCATGGTGCAGGAATCTCCCACTGTTGCGCTCTTGTTTTCCACCTTGCACAGCCTTTTCATGACTCATCTTCTTCTCTCTAGTTCCTTCACGACCTGACTCTCCCGTGGTGCAGGAATCTCCCTTTGCACTGCGATATATGGCATTCCATACTCCTCACTTCTAGCTTCTACTGTCTGCTTTGTTTTTGCCACTTTCTTTTGGTGCAGTTTGTTGCTTTAACCTCCTTTGCCTCTTTTCTGTTTGCAACAATTCTGTTTGTGGTTGCTCTTCAGTTTCTTGTGAATTTGTACTCTCCTTTGTAAAAGCTCCCAATCCTTCCTCTTCCTCAACATACCCTTCTTTTTCTCAACCGGAGTAGTTGGCTTAGTGGCATTGAATGGACTCATCGCCATATCGTCGGATGATGCTTGGGAATCACTCAAACCAGGAAACATCTTCTCTTCTATCATGGTATTCATCATGAGAGCAATGGAATGGAAAGCTATCGAAAAGTTCCTACTACGCCCTATCAAAAAGTTCGTAATGCGGTATGCCAGATACGTTGCCAATCGAATGCAACCTCCAGCCATTATTTCCTTCCATGTATGGGATAAGATAAGTAGGCATCTCTGAAGATCTTTGCTCCCCTAAAAGTTTTGACATTACCACGTTCATCACACACTACAACTCCGATGTCTTAAGATGTGTTGCATCTTTAGTTTGCGGCTCCCATGTTTCATAAGTTTAGCCACCTCTTTTTGATTGAGATTGGTGACCCGATTTATCATCTCCGACCATTGGTGCAAATCCACCATTTCCTTCTCATTGGTTGTCTCGAACATGGCAACCCAAACATTCTCCTAAAGTTGCCTGGTGAAAACTATTTGCCCCTCCCGGTCACCAATCATTACTTGACTCCTATGATGCTGCTAGTCATACGTTTGCAGCATCTGCAACAAGTTCTTCAAAAACTCCTTAAAGCTTGGAATATGTAGAATGTGATGTAATCCTGCATTCTTGAATGCAGTCTTCAACTGGTGATCATGATCATGTTCATGCCACCAACTTGGGCAAAACTCTCCTACCAGATGTTGTCATGTCATCTTGTGCAAAGGCATTCTCTGCATTTCTCCTAATGTGCAGTTTCTATTGCTCTCTCCATTGGATTTCTAGATCTTGACCTTTCACCTTGTTGTATACTCATGTTGTCTTGTTCAGCTTCTTGGCCACGCTCTCTCTCCCTCACCAAGTCCTCTCCTTGTAGCAACTCTAGTCTCTTCACCATGTGATTGAGATCATGATTGCAGCTTGGGTTTTGGTGGAGCCTTCCTCTATTGCTTCACTCAATGTATCCTTTCTGCGATGCTTGGTCGTTTCAACATTCTTCTGGCTTTCAGCAAGTCCGTCTATGATTGCAACTATCTTGTATGACCCTTGTCGTACACGTCCCTTCATGTATGACACTCCTTGTACAACACTGCCATCTATTGCTCTGCTTGTAAGGGACCCTATAGGCCTACACTTAGACACCAATGTTTGTACAACACCCTTTTGACTTGTATGACCCTGTTTCTAGCACAGGGTTTTTGCTGCTTGTACGACATGGTTTGGTTACGAATCTGCCATGAGGAAAGGATTTTTGGTTAATGCGCCCAGATTCGCCCACCAGCATGAAAGGCCGGAAGGAAGAGATGCCTTCCAAGCCAATCTTCGGAGAAGGCCGACTCCTTTTGGGGGGCTTGATTTAAGCTAAAGGGAACAGGGAAAGAAATAAAGGAGCGGAAAGAGACAAATGTACGTAAAGAGATACAAATATGTCCAAAGGTTGGTGGGGGGAACTAACAATGACGGGAACACACCAATCACCGCTACTTACCGCATACAAACACAGAGCATGACAAGGAACCGCAAAACCTAGACGTACTTCCGATACACCAGACAGCCGTATGCACGACTTCAATAGCTCCCTAGCAAACATTCCCTACAAGGAACTAAGAGCAGGGGATCGTATCAATCACCGGATACGTACACCGACGGGGTAGAAAGTAAACCTAGAGATGTCGAGCCGTGTATGTGTTAGGTAGAGAGTTTAACCGCACAGACTTCAATGGCTCCCTAGCAAACATTCCCTACAAGGAACTAACAACAGGGGATCGCATCAATCACCGTGATACGGGCCAACAACGTCACACACAACCGATGGAACTGCTACCAAATTTATAATGAATGCTTTAAATAATGAAGTACAGAAGGTTCTTTAAGCAAGCAATGCTAGAGGAACCCGATCGCCAAATGCCAAAGTGAATTAACGAGCAGCGACACAAGTGGGCCTAAGGCATATAATGAAAGACAAGCATAAAAGAATAAGGACAAGAGAATGCAACCGGGCATACAGATTGTATTCATAAGCGTAAGCACGGTTACAGAAGGCACGTAGTTCCCTAACAAACATTCCCCTTCCACACTTTACAATGAATTTCGGATGGGCTCTTATAGCCCGAGTCCCACCCGTTACATTAATGGGCACGAGTCCCGATCAAACATGAGCCGACGAAGCGGCGAAAGAGCCGCAAATGCTCGACCTTTTGTCGGATCAGGCTGTACCCGCAGCATGGTCTTCCCGGAAGCCGGACAGCTACGTGGCGGAGTGTTGGGTAATTCTTCAAGTCGGCAGGCTTGCTAGTAGTCTGGAGCAGTGAAACCTCGGATCAGCTTTGAATGAGGCTATTAGCGCAGGCGGTGCGGGCAGCCCATGCTTATCCCTTTTGGTCGGCAGCCTTGGTTCAAATCCCGAGCTCGGACACTTGTCCGATGATGGGTTATGTCTGTGTGACACATGCCCGCCTTAGAGGGCGATCTATCCATCTTTGCTTGGGATCGGGGCTCCTTGGGGTGCGTGCAGAAATCGGTGCGGTCGGGAAGGCCTTCAAGCCTTGATCAAATTCCGGGTTTGTTCCCCTACCGTACACTCGTCAAGGGCGCATTCCGGCTCCGTTGAGAAGTCGAATCGCGCACGGGCGAACACTCGGTGTCCGCTGCCATATGGACTCGCTCCGGCATTTTACCTTTTTTCTGCATTGACTCGCCGATCTGCCGACTGCAAGGTGCGCCGGAAAGTGGGGCGGAGTCGGACTTCGCACTAAAACCGAGGCGAAGTACGCACTTCGCACCAAAATCGGGCGAAGTGCGAACCTCGCACCAAAACTTAGCCAATTTCGGATAGACCCGCCGGAAAGCTCGGAAAATCAACTCGGGGAACTCCAAGGAAAAAAGGGGGAGAGAAAGAGAATGGGAAAGAAAAGGAAAGGGAGAGAAGGGAGAAAAACGAAGGGAGGAAAAGAAGAGCAGCACTGTTACAAAACAATATTGAAAACATTGCACCCCATGCAAAATGTGACAACATTTCCGGCGGCTCGCGGGGTGTCGAGCTCGCCTCGCGCGCAAAGAATCCATGCCTTCATCCTTTGGGTGCGGAGGAACTTGCCTCCCCCGCCTTTTGCTGCTCTAATCGTTCTCCTTGCGGCAACCGTTCTTCGATTCATCTTTGTCGCTTGCCTCATCAGTATCTCCTTCCGAAAGGTCTCCATTTCTTGCTTCTGCCTCGCACATGCGAGTGTACGCCTCTTGGGCTGAACGCCAGGCTTCCGCTTCGAATGGCTTGCGGTCAGCTATGTCTTCTAATGCTTCGTGAAAAGCAGCGACCGCGTGCAGGTCGATGGTGAGGTATCTTTTCTCTAACTCCTGAAAATAGGAGCGGATCCCGGAATATCCGGACACCATCCGAGTGACTCGATTGTCTTGAATTGGCTCGGTCCAGCCTATCAATTTCAGTCGTATCCGCTTCAAAGGACTCGCCAATTCTTCTTTACCCGATCTAGGGTGAGGAGCTCGCCATTCTCAACAAAACCCGGACACCCAAGTTCGAAAGAGCGTGAAAGGGGGCCAGACCGATATCTCTTTCATGTCCGAATGCGTCAAGCATTCGTCTGGCCACTCTCACCTCTTCAACTTTTCTGAAATATTTGTGCAAGGTCACCCTTGCACCTGCCCATTCTGCAGCGAATGAGGACACGGGGGAAAAAAGGACGCCGTCGCGCTCGCGCTCCTGAAGGTTTATCGCCAGGTCCAGCCATTGCTTTGCCTGGCGCTCGGCCTCCTCTACCACGGGTTTCCCCGGGCAAAAACTTCTTGAATCCTGGATGCGAAGTCCAGGACCGCCATTGCCTTAAAGGTATGGGGCTTGCATTCCCTCAGCAAACCAGCCGTCATTTCCTTAACTTTTGTCTTTGAAAAGACAGCCGCTTGAGATGTTTTCTCTTCAAGCTGTGACTGTGCCTGCTTCAAAGACTCCTGGAGCTGAAAAATCTGCTCCGAGGCTGCTTTCTTTTCGGTTGCGGCCTGTTGCTGAGAAGCGGCCAGCTGGGCTTTGAATTCATCTTTTTCTCGCCGCGCCGCTTCCAGCTGCTCAGTGGACCTAGATAGGTCCTCTTCAAGTTGCCTTACTTTGTCCTGCAACGCGAAAAGTTCTTCCTGCTCCTCCAGACTCTTGACAAAGAGATTGTCAGCTTTGCGCATGATCGTCTGAATCTCATACTGTTTATCAATGTCGTCAAAGCTTTTCTCCTTTGTCTGGAGCACGTAGTCCACCTTAGTCATTTCTCGGAGAGGCTTCTTCACTATTGGGATTATTTTCTCCGTTGTAATCACTCTCCTTCCGAAATCATACTTTGCGCGTTTTGCCGGGGCGGCTATCTCTTCATGTCTCCTCCGCTTCAGGTCTTGGCGGAAAGAGACAGAATACTCTACGGCTCTTGTTGCCAGGGGCAAGTCGTCTGAGTTCGGAGGTCGTCCATAAAATCTGGTTCCCCCAGCCTAGGGATCTGCTGATACGTCTCTCCTGCGGGAATGGGATCAGGAGGAACCGGACGGACTTTGGAAGAATCGGTCGCTTGTGGGGGCGACCGGGAAATTGAAATGGGAGCGGCCGACACCGTGAGGGTTTGGAAGCGGGCCGAGGCGGAGGATGTGATGGTAAACGGACAACCTCAGCACTGACCTCGGGCGAAGGGTTTGGAGTTGTGCTCAGAGAAAGAGAGACGTTAGGGTTCTGAGCAAACTGGTCGAAAGAATGGGGGCCGCTAGAAGGACGCGGAGACGGGGAGGAGGATGTGGTCATGGCTCGCCCAGATTGAGCGGGGGACTGAGTGGAAGTAGAACTGAGTGAGACTAGAGAGACAGGGACAGCAAACGTACCTGCGGGCTCCGCCTGAGCCGATGCCGGGTGAATGTCTTCGCTTCTTGTCTCGGTGGGCGGCTTGGGACTCGCCCAAAGGAATTGCCTCTGCGGCGGCAGGACGCGGCTGTGGCTCTGCGACTGGCTGCTGCACTATCAGGCTAGGTCGCCTGATTTTCTCAACTCTCCTCCGCTTCTTCTCTTCTGGAACAACTGTCGGATCAGGGGAAGGAGACGAAGCAGGTGCAGCAGGCACTGATGCTCCCACGGTAAACTTGTACCGGGGTTTGACTTGCAGAAGGTCTGCCGCGACCGGTCTGCTTTCTGGCGGCGCTGGCGCTTTTCTTGCCTGAGGAAGTGCCTCGGGCGCAGCCTTGACTAACTTTTTCGCCTTTTCAGGCGCCGCCTTAGGAGCCACGAACTGCATCGGATCGGCCTGGGTACTTGTCGGGCCGGCATCGGCGATTGCCGAAGTGTACAACTCGTTTGGGAGACCCACTTTTATAATCCTCAAAGGGGCCTCTGGGAACGTAACCTTGATATGCGAACGGCCGCCAACTGTCATGATGCTGGTCATAGAGAACCGAGAAGTCGTCATCTACGGCCGGGTTTCTCCTTGTGGATTTATCGTGTTGTGTGCGGCATCTCATTTTCCAAGCATTCAATAATCTTCTCTTTAGACCGGTTAAGGCCTGCAATCTTGGACAAATTTTTTGAACCCCGGAGATGAGAAGTGATGGTCCGGGTTTCTCTTGGGGTCATATGTCACCTCCTCGCAGTAGAAATCCTGCCAAGGGGGAGAAGCTTCCATTAATTCAATCTCCCATTCAAGGTCCACATGGACCACGTCGCATCTATCTTCGGTTATGTCCCGGGGGCACAAATGTGCAAACTTTCCCCTTATCCCATGAGGGTCATACTTCCAGCGCTGCGGCAGCAAAACCAGGCCAATCCGGGACAGCGCTTGCTCTAGGTAGACATGTTGTCCTACCTCAGTAATCTCAACGTTGGCCCAGGAAAGAGGGTATTGAAAAATCTGTCCTCTTTTCTTCCCTAGGCCAAACTCTTCTTCCACATAGTCCATCTGTCGGGCAACCTCCATCCCGAACAGATGCTCTGAGCACCAATAGGGCAGCAAATAGGGTTTGCCCTTGAATCCGTAGATTCTGATCACAATCCCCTGCGTCAGTCTAAAAACGTCCCCAAGCTTCTGATTTATCAAAGCACTCGTCATTTCTCTCGGGGGACGGGGGATTTCACTTTCGGTGAAGACTGACATGACGAATCCCAGAAAGTTGAAGTTGAACTTGTAGTAGGACCCTTTCCGGTATAAGTCATCTGTCCAGTTATAGACGGGTCGGGGTTCTCCCTTCTCGTTAACCTTCTTCGAGTTCGGGATCGGCATTTGGGGGTGCAGATGGTACAAACAAAGCCAGACCAGAACGGAACTGAAACGAAAATTGGTTGACTGGCGCTTCTAAATTTTCAGCAGACTGGAATGAATGGCGTAAGCCAGCCAGTTTGCCCAGTCGAAAGAGATGGGGCGTATTCCGCTCCGCTGCGCCGCTGGTTCGTAAGATTCTCTACACAGGAGGCATTCTGCCAGCGCCGCACTGGTACGGGTGCACCAGCTCATCGGAGTCGCAACCGAGGATCCATGCCAACATGGTATATAGATACTTGCTCTGAAATTTCGCCAAAGGTATGGGGCCAGTCGGCCATTGTCCGGCTAGAAGCGGGGCGCTCAGCTCTGAATTGAGGAAATCCCTCATTCGCTTGGTGTGCGTGAAACGTCCCGCTTGCTCGCCCAAACTGATTTTTCTGAGGATGGTGCCGGAGTCATACTCCAGCCCTGGGGCGAAAGCTGGCTGCACAGTCTCCCTGCGCAGTGCGAACAAGGGTTTGCCAACGGAACTGCAGATTTGCCGGGAAGCTGGTTTATAATGTCTAACAATTAAATCTATCAGCTCCGGGCACTGGTGGACAGGAGGGCACATGAATCTGAAGAGATTTGATTTGTACGCCGCTCCAAAATGATGGGAGGGCGAAACTTTGTCAGCCCAGCTCTCCACATTCGCTCTCAGCTGAGTTAGGCTCATGGAAAACGAGCCGTCCACATATCCTGCCAGGTAATTCACCGGAGGTGGTGGGGATTGCCCACGCTGTACCTTCTTCGTCCGGGCCTTTGACTTTTTCTCTGGCGGAGGATCGCCTTTGAAAACTCCCCGGCCGCGGCAAATCCCCCCGGTTCGCCGCTTCCGTTGGATCGCGCCGACACGAGCATTTTTCCCTTGTCGATCTCTCCGAGTCGACAATAATGACGAGTTCAGGTCGTTCGCAACAAATTTCGCTATCAGAGGAATAATTAGCACTGTCCGAGGAATAATCTCTGCAATCTGGAATGTTGGCATGATTCTGACCCCCTTTTCTAGATAAAAACAGCGCCATTAATGCAACGCAGGAGGGGTAGGTCGGCTGGGTTAAATCCCTTGATGGCCGCGCAGGAGAACGTTTAGGAAAAGACGCGCCCCGGCAGCCGTGCCTTGCTTTTTCTTAGTTGCGTTTTTGCTTGAAAAACGCGCAATCATTAATTCAGCGTTGGGGACTGCACCATGGCTGACGTTGTTGCCATCATTTGGGCACATCGCTCAAGACAAAAACCCTTGGCGCGGAAACCCAGATTAAAAACCAGTTATAAACGCGCCTTGGGCCCAGCTGGGACTTTTTGAGTTTTTTATTCATTTTATTGAATGCTGCCCCCTCTGGCCCGGAAAACTAGGCGCAGCCGGGCTTCGCCCGAAGTTGGGCGCGGCCCGACCTCGCCGGCGAAGTCGGACTTCGGCCGAAGCTTGGGGCGAAGTACGAACTCGCGCGAAGTTCGCACTTCGCACAAGCGTTGAGCGCAGACGCGCACTCGCACGGGCGCCGGCCGAGTCGGACTTCGCTGCGAAGTTCACACTTCGCACAAGCGTTGTGCGCAGTGCGTACTTCGCACGAAGGGTTGCGCAGTGCGGACTTTGGTCTGCTTCAGCTTTTCTCGAACAAACTTCGCAATTCGGCTGGGCCGAAGTCAGGCTTCGCTGCGAAGTCGGGCTTCGGCCAACACTTAGTCGATTTTTTGCTCTCTTTTTCTCCTTTCTTTCTCTGCATAGCCGAACTTCGCCCCTCCTGCGGGGCAACGACAGACTTCGCTGCGAAGTCTGTCTTTCTCTCCCATGCCGCATTTAAGCTCAAAGAAGGAAAAATAAACTGAAAGCTAAAGCGGAAACTATACATGCGGGGAAAAATAAAAGCACAAGGCAAAATTTTTACAGGGAAGGGCCACTCGGGCGCCTTCAACAACGATAAAGCTTCAAGTGGAACCCGTTGACGGGGATGGGGAGGAGCCGACCCTCCATATCCGAAAGTATGTAGGCATTGAACCGATTCACCGGGCAATCCGATAAGGGCCCTCCCGGAGAGCATCAAATTTTCCGTGATTACCCGGTTTTGCCTTGTATGAGTCCCACTTCAGCACCGGGTCCCCGACTTCGAAAACTCGGGCGGTGGTGCCTTTGGCAAACCAGCCTTTAGTGGCTGCAATGTGATCCGCGAAGGCCCGGTATGCACTTTCTCTGTCTTCTTCCAACTGCAGGAGTTGGCACAACCTGTCGTCTACCGGGTCTCCGCTGCTCCTGTCTTTGTCAATCATCCACAGGGCGGGAATTTCAATGTGTGATGGCATAACAGCTTGCTTGCCATAGACGAGCGCGTAGGGGGACGTCCTGAGGGATTTCTTGAACGCAACTCTGTCCGCCCATAGCGCCCGGTTCAGGAGCAAGTGCCAAGTCCGCTTATTCTTTTCAATGGTCCTCCGGAGAATTTTCAGGAGGTTCTTGTTAGTAGACTCGGCAAGGCCATTCCCTTGCGGGTAGTAATTAGAAGACATCTTGTGATAGATGCCAAGTCTGCTGGTGTACTCCGTGAGTACGGCGCCTACAAATCCCGGACCGTTGTCTGTCACAATTGACTCTGGAACCCCGAAGCGGGTAATCAGGCTCTCAATGAACTCGATGACCGTTTCTTGGTCGGCGTTCTTGGTCGGGATCGCCTCCGTCCACCGTGTGAAATAGTCAGTAGCCGTGAGAATAAACTTGTGGCCGGCGGAGTTAGGAGAAATCACCCCAATGAAGTCTAGACCCCATTGCTGGAACGAAGCTTCGGCTTGAATCGGTTGAAGGGGCAAGGGTGCTTTTCTGTTTCGGCCAGCATACCTCTGGCATTGATCACATTTGGCGCAGACCGCATACGCGTCTGCAGAACGAGTGGGCCAATAGTACCCAGCCCTTATTATTTTTAAGGCCGTCGGCCTTGAAGAATGGTGACCCCCAGGCATCCCGGAATGAAAATCTCCGAGGATCCTAGGTTGGTCAGATTTTATGACGCACCGCAACAGGATGCCGTCAATGTTTTTGAAGTAAAGCCCCTCGGGGCGAAGAGTGTACCTTAATGCACCTAACCGAAATCTCCTTCGTTGTGAGGCGTTCAGGTGATCGGGACATCTTCCGGTGCAGAAGTATCTCACCAGTTCATCTGTCCAATCACTCCCCTCCGATAAGGAGTTGGCTAGGTAGACGCGTGTCGCTGTGTCCTCCCACTTACAGGCGGAGATGCCGGCTACAGCGCTTCGGGCCAATTCCTGACACAAGGCTCGGCCTCTGATAAGCTTGGTGGGCCGTACTTCGATGTCAAACTCCTGGATCTTGGCAATCCATCCCGCTCTCTTGTGACCCGGTTCTCCTTGCAAGATGAAACTGCGAACATCGGGGTGAATCACAAAGACAGTGGTCTTACTCTGGGAGACAAAGTGCCTGAACTTTCGAAGGGACTTCATGACCGCATGGACTTGCCGCTCTATAAAATTGTACTTCTCTTCGTGCGGCAGAATCACTTGACTTAGGAACGCAATGGGGCGCTCCTCACCGTCGTCTCCCTTCTGAGTCAGGAATGCAGCGTAACTTTCGGGTTCTCCCACTGCATACAGGATGAAGTCCTTGGAGTAGTCTGGGTTTGTTAACACCGGAGCTTGCGCAATTCGAGCCTTGATTTCCTCGAAAGCTTGCTCTCTCTCATCAATCCATTCGTAAGGTGTATCTTTCTTCAACGGTTCGGCCATAGGCTTGATCAACTGTGCGAAGTCCGGGATGAACTTCCGCACGGGTTAATCCGACCGAAGAAGGACTGCAGCCCTTTTTTATCGGTGGGGGCTGGCAAGCGAACGAGGGCTTACGCTCTGTCGGGGTCAATGGCGAGGCCTTCCTCGGAGATGACATGTCCCAGCAGCTTTCCTTCTTTTACCGCGAAGACAGACTTCTTCGGGTTTATGGAGATGCCGAATTCTCGACAACTTTCAAATATCTGTCGCAAGTGCGAAACATGATCTTCTCGTCGGTGAGAGAAAACGATCATGTCATCAAGATAGATGACAATAATCTTGTTGAGCAGCTCTCGGAAGGCCAGGTCCATGGCCCTTTGGAACGTGGCACCAGCATTAGATAAGCCAAACGGCATGCGCTGATAGGCGAACGTCCCCCACTTCGTGGTAAACGCCGTCTTATGCTGGTCTTCGTCTTTGACCCAAATCTGGTTGTAGCCGAAAAATCCATCTAAAAGTGAAAATCTCTGGGCTCCAGAGAACGATATGCAAAATTTGGTCAATTTGGGGAAGCGAGATAGTGGTCCCGGAGGGAAGCCCGATTTAGGTTTCGAAGTCGACACGGAGACGTATGTCGCCATTCTTTTTCCTCACGGGCACCGGATTCGCGACCCAGGATGAATGTTTGATGGGGTAGATGATCTTGGCCTCCAGAGATCTTTAAGAGCTCGGTCTTCATCATGGCCTCAATCTTTGGATTTACGGCCCTTTGCTTTTGTCGGAACGGCTTGGCGCCATCCTCTAGCTCGATGGTATGCTGGATGACAGATCTGTCATACCCCCTCAAATCCTCGTAGCACCAGGCCACGATGTCGGGGAACTCCCCGGCACGATGATCTAATCTGCACCAGCCTCCTCCGATGTGCGATCTGTTCCGACCTTGATGGTTTTACCAGGCTCGAGCTCCAGGTCAGCATACTGCCTCGGGTCTACTTTGATCCTGTGGGATATTGCTCTGTCATTTCGATCAAAGAGACTTTCTAATGTAATCAGTCCTTTTGGGACGTGATTATTCCGTAACTGTATCAACCCCTCATATTGCTCGTCATCAGGGTCTCTACCTTCGATTACACACACTTCGTTAACCAGGAATGTGACGATCTCCTCGTCACAGCTGAATACCTGCGTAGGTATCCCTATCGGGCACGTAAGGCTCAGTAAATGGTGCGGACTTCGCCCGCTTCGGGCGAAGTACGAACGAAGGCTTCAGAATGGTGCGGACTTCGCCCAGTTCTGGGCGAAGTACGAACTTCGCACCAGAACTGGGCGAAGTACGCACTTCGCACCAAAACTGGTGCGAAGTGCGACTTCGCCCCACCTTCTGGGCGCACCTTGCACCGGCAGACTGGCAGGTCAATACAGAAAAAAGGTAAAATGCTGGAGCAGGTCCATATGGCGGCAGACACCAGTGTTCGCCTGTGCGCAGTTCGGCTTCTCAACGGAGCGGGAATGCGCCCTTGACAGGTGTACAGTAGGGGAACAAACCCGGAATTTGACCAAGGCTTGAAGGCCTTCCCCGACCGCACCGATTTCTCGCACGCATCCCAAGGAGCCCCGATCCCAAGCAAAGATGGATAGATCGCCCTCTAAGGCGGGCATGTGTCACATGACATAACCCATCATCGGACAAGTGTCCAGCTTCGGGATTTGAACCAAGACCGCCGACCAAAAGGGATAAGCATGGGCTGCCCGCACCGCTGCGTTAATAGCCTCATTCAAAGCCGATCCGAGGTTTCACCTGCTCCAACTACTAGCAAGCCTGCCGACTTGAAGAATTACCCAAGCACTCCGCCACGTAGTTGTCCAGCCTTCCGAGAAGACCATGTCTGCGGGTACAGCTCGATCCGACAAAAGGTCGGCATTTGCAGCTCTTTCGCCGCTTCTGTCAGCTCATGTTTGACTGGGACTCTGTGCCCATTAATGTAACGGGTGGGACTCGGGCTATAAAAGCCCATCTGAAATTCATTGTAGTGGTGGAAGGGGAATGTTTGTTAGGGAACTACTGTGCTTACTATAACCGTGCTTCTGCTTATGAATACAATCTGTATGCCTGGTTCTGTTCTACTATCTTTATTCTTTTATGCCGTCTTTCATTATATGCCTTAGGCCCACCTGTGTCGTTGCTCGTTAATTCACTTTGGCATTTGGCGATCAGGTTCCTCTAGCATTGCTTGCTTAAAGCACCTTCTGTACTTCATTATTTAAAGCATTCATTATAAATTTGGTAGCAGTTCCATCAGTTGTGTGTGACGTTGCTGGCCCATATCTGGTGATTGATGCGATCCCCTGCTGTTAGTTCCTTGTAGGGAATGTTTGCTAGGGAGCCATTGAAGCTGTGAGGTTAAACTCTCTACCTAACACATATACCTGGCTCCGACATCTCTAGGTTTACTTTCTACCCCCGTCGGTGTACGTATCCGGTGATTGATACGATCCTCCTCGTTAGTTCCTTGTAGGGAATGTTTGCTAGGGAGCTATTGAAGCCGTGCATACGCTGCTGGTGTATCGGAAGTACGTCTAGGTTTTGCGGTTCCTTGTCATGCTCGTGTTTGTATGCGATAAGTAGCGGTGATTGGTGTGTTCCCGTACTGTTAGTTCCCCCCCACCAACCTTTGGACATATTTGTATCTCTTTCTGTACATTTGTCTCTTTCCGTTCATTTATTTCTTTCCTGTTCCCTTTAGCTTAAATCCCTCCCCCCAAAAGGAGCCGGCCTTCTCCGGAGATTGGCTCGGAAGGCATCTCTTCCTTCCGGCCTTTCATGCTGGTGGGCGAATCTGGGCGCATTAACCAAAAATCCTTTCCTCATGGCAGATTCGTAACCAACAGTTTCTCTGGCACGCCCGGTGGGACGCTTGTCCCACGATTTAAAGAAAGAGTACCCATCTAGTTTCCACCTAGCGCAACAGTTCTTCTGACCCGCTCGGCGGAACACGGGTCCTACATCTGACGAGAGATTTTCTGATCAGTCTCCACCTGGCGCTGACAGTTCCTGAGCTCTTGGTGAGACAAGGAAGTTTCTCACCCCCGACAGAATCGAAGCACTGGTGTTCGCTTCATTGCTGTTCCAAATCGAACACCCGGCGACTCGCACGAACAAATCCTCCGAGTCTAGAAGACCGGTCCTGTCACCTTCATGCACACGAGAAGGTGGCGAACAAGAAATCCGAGAAGCCCGCCCGAGTTCTACGAACTAGACATCCACGCTTGAGGCGAGATACCCAGTCGGCTGATCCGCGAGCTCGTTTCGACGAAGCCGAGGCTGAGATCCAAGAAGAGGCCGAAGCTGAGGTCGGAAGAGCCGAGTACGAAGTAGAAGAGGCCGAGGAAGAGGAAAATCCTGCATCCTCGGAAAGTACCGACACCGAGTACACAACCGACGGCGGAGAAGAAGAAGAAATGGCTGATCAACAGCCGAATGACGATGATCTCTTCCCGGCGGTGGACTCTACAGGGCCTTTGGCCCTGATCGGTCAGCAAGCTGTGCCCCCTGCTCCTTTAAAGTCTATTCCCACATACGACGGCTACGGTAAGACGGCGTACGAGCACATCCGGGACATCCTTGCCCTGGCCGCACCGCATACCATCACCGATGAAAGTGTGAAGACCCGTCTGCGGCCCTTTCCCCGAGGGGAAAGCTTCTCTCTGGTGGAGATCGCCGCCGGAGGGATCCATCACCTGGATGGCCCGGCTTGCCGGGAGGCTCGTAAAAGGATGCAACGAGTCTGCTGATCCTACCTCTCTATTGCATCAGTTCCAAGCAATCCAGAGGCATCCTCAAGAGGAGGTGTCTGATTTTAACATTAGGTTTGCGAGATCCTGGAAACGGGTACCTCGCGAACTTCGGCCTTCAGCCGGCATGGCTGCTCACTACTATCTGAGGTCTTTCAACTCAGACATATGCCTGCTGCTGAAGATCGCCCGAATTGACGAGTTCCCTGCACTATACGAAGCTGCCCAGCAAGCTGAAGCTGACATTATCTCCATCGGCAGGCTTCCGTCCAGAGTGCAGGAGCCGATTCATCCCGACTTTCCAAGATCGCAGTATCCTTCTGCTTCTGGTGGTGTGCCGTCTACTTCAAGGCAGCAGCCCCAGCCGCAATGGAATCCGGCGCCGGTCGTAACTCAATACGGCCCGCCTCAGTTGCATTACCCTTATCCGCCTCCTCTCGCTCCGCATTTTCTAGCGCTTCCTGCTCCCCCGCAGTATGCGTCTTATTCTAACCCTCCTCCATTGGCCGCTTTGCCTCCACCGGCACAGTCGCCGCCTCCCGACAGCAGCATCCAGAACACGATTCTACAAGAAGTGCGGGCTTTGGCCTCCGGATATCATGCCATGTCCAATGACATGACAGCTATGAAAAAGAAGCAAGCCCAAATGGACTTTGCTCCTAGAAGGCCGTATGCGCCGCCGGCATTGACAAAAGATAAAGCCCCAGAAAACCAACCGCAGAGGCGTCCGCCTCCGAGAAATGCTGCTATAGATGACCCACCTGGTCCTCCTGACCAGGTCAAGCAGTGCACTACGTGCAATGACCCACATTCGGAGGAAGATTGCACTTTGCACCAGCACTACATCCAGACCTTGGCCGGCAGAGCACTATAGAAGATGATGAGCTGTACATGATCTTGGACGGTGAGGCCAATTTTGCCCTGCCAGAAGAGAACCCAGTGACGCCCGCCAAGGAAGAAAAGAAAGCTGCGGACGCGGCTAAACCTTTGCAGGTATATGCGAGAAGAGAAAGACCGCAGCCCAATGGGCTGCCACCGTACTAAGCGGCTGTGGCCTTACACGACCCGGAGAAGGCATCCAAAGATAAAGCTCCCGCTAAACCTTCTCTAGCAAAGACCGCTGCTGTTCCAGCTAAGCCTCCAGCAAAGGCCCCAACTCCCGCTAAGCTTCCTGTACTTCAGCCCCCAGCCGAAACCAAAGAACAAGCCCAGGAGAAGCTGAAGTACCTGTTGGTCACGAATCCGCCACGAGGAAAGGATTTGTCGTTATTGCGCCCTGGACCCGCGAACAAACATTGAAAGGCCGGAAGGAAGGGATGCCTTCCGGGCCGATCTCCGGAGAAGGCCGGCTCCTTTTGGGGGGGGGGATTTAAGCCAAAGGGAACAGGAAAGAAATAAATGAACGGAAAGAGATAAATGTACAGAAAGAGATTACAAATATGTCCAAAGGTTGGTGGGGGGGAACTAACAGTACGGGAACACACCAATCTCCGCTACTTCCGCATACAAACACAGAGCATGACAAGGAACCGCAAAACCTAGACGTACTTCCGATACACCAGCAGCGTATGCACGACTTCAATAGCTCCCTAGCAAACATTCCCTACAAGGAACTAACGACGGGGATCGTATCAATCACCGGATACGTACACCGACGGGGGTAGAAAGTAAACCTAGAGATGTCAGAGCCGGGTATATGTGTTAGGTAGAGAGTTTAACCGCACAGCTTCAATGGCTCCCTAGCAAACATTCCCTACAAGGAACTAACAGCAGGGGATCGCATCAATCACCAGATACGGGCCAACAACGTCACACATAACTTATGGAACTGCTACCAAATTTATAATGAATGCTTTAAATAATGAAGTACAGATGGTGCTTTAAGCAAGCAATGCTAGAGGAACCCGATCGCCAAATGCCAAAGTGAATTAACGAGCAGCGACACGGGTGGGCCTAAGGCATATAATGAAAGACAGCATAAAAGAATAAAGACGATGAGAACGAGAACCGGGCATACTGATTGTATTCATAGCGTAAGCACGGTTACAATAAGCACAGTAGTTCCCTAACAAACATTCCCCTTCCACCACTACAATGAAAACGTGGTGGCTATTTATAGCCCAAAGTTCCCTCCATTACATTAATGGGCACAACGTCCCAGTCAAACATTAGCTGACAAAAGCAGCCGTGGAACTGCTGATGCTGACCTCTGTCAGGCTGGACTGTACCCTCGGCATGGTCTCCCTGAAGGTTGAACAGCCACGTGACAGCGCGTTGGGAAGAACTTTATATTGACAGAAATGTGGGTAGCTGAGGCAGGTGGAAACTCACGTCAGTCTTAAATGAGGCAGCTGACACAGGCGGTGCAACCCATACTTATCCCTTTTGGTCGGCAGTTTTGGTTCAAATCCCGAAGCTGGACACTTGTCGTATGATGGGTTATGCTTGTGTGACACATGTCTGCCTTGAAGGGCAATCTATCTATCTTCGCTTGGGATCGGAGCTCCTTGGGATGCGTGGGCGAAACGATGCCAGTTGGGAAGGCCTTCACGCCTTGGTCAAATTCCGGGTTTGTTCCCATACTGTACACCTGTCAAGGGCGCATTCCGGCTCTGTTGAGAAGTCGAACTGCGCACAGGCGAACACTGATGTCTGCCGCCATATGGACCTGCTCCGGCATTCTATCATTCTTCTTTGTCAGCCTGCCAGCCTGCCAGTTACAAGGTGCGCCCAGAAAGAGGGGCGAAGTCGGACTTCGCACCAAAACTGGGCGAAGTGCGCACTTCGCACCAAAACTGGGCGAAGTGCGAACTTCGCACCAAAACTGGGCGAAGTGCGCACTTCGCACCAAAACTGGGTTTCCTGGTTCAGCTTCCCGGGGCCATAACTTTTGATCCGCGGACCCGATCGCCTATTATAATATATCGTTGGAAAGCTTGCGAGAAGATCTGCAATAATAAAATATCCAGGGCTCATTTTGTCCATTTTATCGCCCCTGTTTATGGCCCGCAAAAAACCCGAACACCTCAGCATACCCTGACACTTAGCCATTTTTCAGGGCAAGTGCTGTCAATTTTGAGAAGAATGAGAATGTAGGGAAGAGAGAGAAAAGGGGGGAGAAGGAAGAGCAGCTCTTTTACAAAAATTGAAAACATTGCACCCCGTGCAAAATGTGACAACATTTCTGGCGGCTCGCGGGGTGTCGAGCTCGCCTCGGCGCAAAGAATCCATGCCTTCATCCATTGGGCAACGAAGTCACCCACGTTGCAATCGCTCTTCGGATCCACCTCCCAGCAATCGCCTCCTCGGAACACTTAAAAAGAAAACACCGCACTGATCGAAAAAGAAAAACAACTAAAACTTTAAATAATAGCCGGATTATTTACACAAAATTTTGCGGCGCTATTGGCATGCCGCCACCACAAATCTAGCTTTGGTTGCCTATCCGGTAAACTGCGCAGTGCCCGGACCAGATCTGATTGTACTTCAGACGATCTTTGAAGTCCGGCTGGCCTCCCAAAGCTTGCCAGGTTGCGAACATGGTGCAACGTGGCAGATTGTCGTTCATGCCGGTACCCGTACAATTGATGAACAATGTGGCAAGGAGATTTTTCAGACGGGAGCCCTCTTTTGGTACCGGTTGCGGTGATGGTTGGAGCCAATACCACCACGGTGGAGACTGTAGGTGAACATTCATTTCTCCGCTTGTGAGGTCAAGGCTGCTCACCAAACCTTGATTCCTCCGGGGTGTCTTCTATCAGCTTAAAAAAGGCGCTGCGATCAAGAAATCTGGATCTTCAGCTCAGTCGGAGTCGCCAGGTGATTTTTCCAGATGAAGGCAAGCCAAAGATTCACCAACTCGGGCTTCCTTAAAATATGGAGACTGTACGTCTCACCTCACGGATTCGTCTATGCGAGCTTGGTAATCAGCCGACCTGACGCGCTCGCCTGGAGCGTTGATATTAATTTCGTAAAGTCAGGCTGGTTTCCCGGGTTCCTCACTCGCCACCTTCTACTTGAACGAAGGCGTTAGGACCGGTCTCTTGGACTCAGAGGATTTGTTCGTGCAGAGTCGCCAGGTGCTCTGATTTTGAACAGCAATGAAGCGAGCACCAGTGCTTCGATTCTGTTTGGGGGTGAGAAACCTCCTTGTCCCACCGAGCATTCGGAAAGAAACTGTCAGCCCGAATGAGGACGAGCTTGAGATCTTCCAAATGCGAGACAAAGGGTCCCACCGGGCGTGCCAAAAACTGTTGGTCACGAATCCGCCACGAGGAAAGGATTTGTTGCTATTGCGCCCTGGACCCGCGAACCAACATTGAAAGGCCGGAAGGAAGAGATGCCTTCCGGGCCAATCTCCGGAGAAGGCCGGCTCCTTTTGGGGGGGGGGATTTAAGCCAAAGGGAACAGGAAAGAAATAAATGAACGGAAAGAGATAAATGTACAAAGAGATACAAATATGTCCAAAGGTTGGTGGGGGGGAACTAACAGTACGGGAACACACCAATCACCGCTACTTACTGCATACAAACACAGAGCATGACAAGGAACTGCAAAACCTAGACGTACTTCCGATACATCAGCAGCGTATGCACGACTTCAATAGCTCCCTAGCAAACATTCCCTACAAGGAACTAACGACGAGGGGATCGTATCAATCACCGGATACGTACACCGACGAGGGTAGAAAGTAAACCTAGAGATGTCGGAGCCAGGTATATGTGTTAGGTAGAGAGTTTAACCGCACAGCTTCAATGGCTCCCTAGCAAACATTCCCTACAAGGAACTAACAGCAGGGGATCGCATCAATCACCAGATACGGGCCAGCAACGTCACACATAACTTATGGAACTGCTACCAAATTTATAATGAATGCTTTAAATAATGAAGTACAGATGGTGCTTTAAGCAAGCAATGCTAGAGGAACCTGATCGCCAAATGCCAAAGTGAATTAACGAGCAGCGACACAGGTGGGCCTAAGGCATATAATGAAAGACAGCATAAAAGAATAAAGACAGTAGAACAGAACCAGGCATACAGATTGTATTCATAAGCAGAAGCACGGTTACAATAAGCACAGTAGTTCCCTAACAAACATTCCCCTTCCACCACTTTACAATGAAAACGTGGTGGCTATTTATAGCCCAAAGTTCCCTCCGTTACATTAATGGGCACAACGTCCCAGTCAAACATTAGCTGACAAAAGCAGCCGCGGAACTGCTGATGCTGACCTCTGTCAGGCTGGACTGTACCCTCGGCATGGTCTCCCTGAAGGTTGAACAGCCACGTGACAGCGCGTTGGGAAGAACTTTATATTGACAGAAATGTGGGTAGCTGAGGCAGGTGGAAACTCACGTCAGTCTTAAATGAGGCAGCTGACACAGGCGGTGCAGCCCATACTTATCCCTTTTGGTCGGCAGTTTTGGTTCAAATCCCGAAGCTGGACACTTGTCGTATGATGGGTTATGTTGTGTGACACATGTCTGCCTTGAAGGGCAGTCTATCTATCTTCGCTTGGGATCGGAGCTCCTTGGGATGCGTGGGCAGAAAACAGTGCAGTTGGGAAGGCCTTCACGCCTTGGTCAAATTCCGGGTTTGTTCCCATACTGTACACCTGTCAAGGGCGCATTCCGGCTCTGTTGAGAAGTCGAACTGCGCACAGGCGAACACTGATGTCTGCCGCCATATGGACCTGCTCCGACATTCTATCATTCTTCTTTGTCAGCTTGCCAGCCTGCCGATTACAAGGTGCGCCCAGAAAGAGGGGCGAAGTCGGACTTCGCACCAAAACTGGGCGAAGTGCGCACTTCGCACCAAAACTGGGCGAAGTGCGCACTTCGCACCAAAACTGGGCGAAGTGCGCACTTCGCACCAAAACTGGGTTTCCTGGTTCAGCTTCCCGGGGCCATAACTTTTGATCCGCTGACCCGATCGCCTATTATAATATATCGTTGGAAAGCTTGCGAGAAGATCTGCAATAATAAAATATCCAGGGCTCATTTTGTCCATTTTATCGCCCCTGTTTATGGCCCGCAAAAAACCCGAACACCTCAGCATACCCTGACACTTAGCCATTTTTCAGGGCAAGTGCTGTCAATTTTGAGAAGAATGAGAATGTAGGGAAGAGAGAGAAAGGGGGGAGAAGGAAGAGCAGCTCTTTTACAAAAATTGAAAACATTGCACCCCGTGCAAAATGTGACAACAGTACCCGTCTCTGACCAAGAGACAGCGAGTTGAGGCCACCCAACAGTATCGGACCAAGTATGAACCGGCTAAACCAGCAGAAGGAGCTAGTAGCTCGGGCTACAGCATTGTAGACGAGTTAAAGAAGACTCCTGCCAAAATCAGTATGTACGATGCCCTTCTGCTTCCAGGCCAGGTAGATCTGCTGCAAGAATCACTGAAAAACATGAAGAACGGCAAGCGGATGCGACCGCTGTCCCGGTTCAACCTTTGACGAGTCTCCGCCACCGGGAAGAACAGACCGCCACCCTTTTATCTCGTCTTTGCGGATGCAAGGGCACATAGTTCACAACTCGCATGGTGGATTCTCGGTGCTTCCTCGACCGTGATGCCGAAGGCCGTCTCGCGATGAGATCGAGATGGAATACACACGGAGCAGCCAAGGTGTGCTCGCAATTAGACGGCACCCTCGTCAAGACAGCTTGGTGTCATAAAGGACATCCCTATCCGGCTGCACAAAGCTCTCGACATTGTGGTCATCCAAGAGGTCGTGATTGTTGACCTGGAGCCTTACTTCGGCATGTGTCTCTCTCGGGAGTTCACCGCGAGTTGGGCGGGTACTGTCTCTAGACTACTCGCACATGGAAGTGCCCTTCAAAGGAAGGAGACCGAAAATTTTCAATGAGAAGCCTTCCCCTTTTCTAGTAGACAAGATACCCGGCGGAGAGATGGACCGCATGGTCCAATTGTCGAAGAAGAACCGGTGACAATGAGAACCGACCGAGCAAGCTCTCGAAGTGCTACGGCTAGAAGACGAGTTCTCGTTGCGGGATTTTAATGCCGTAATCGGGACAGAGTGGGGCTGTTATTCCATTAAGCAGCCCAAGGAGCTTGACGTGTCCGTTGCGAAGGAAGTAGGACCTGCACCCGAAGAGCTGTGGAAGCTTTTCTTTGACGGCGCCCGTTGCAAGAATGGCGCCGGTGCAGGGGTCCTCCTAGTTTCTCCAACCGGAGTCCAGAGGGACTATGCCTACAGGCTGGCCTGGAGCTGTACTAACAATTCGGCGGAATACGAAGCCCTGTGCTTGGGTCTGCGAAAGGCGGAAAGGCTCGGAATCAAGCATCTCCAAATTTTCGGAGATTCAGAGTTAGTGTGTCATCAAGTTACGAATAAATGCGCGTCTAAGCATCACTATCTTAGAGCGTACCGCAATCGGGTCTGGGACCTGATGGAATCGTTTGACTCATTGAACGTTAAGGCAATATCGCGTGAGAGAAACAAGCACGCGGATATTCTGGCGTCTGTTGGAGCCAGGTACGTTCCGGCTGAAGACGTCGTCCAGAAACTGAAGCCGGTCCGCACCATTTACAGGCCTTCTGTGCCTGATAGGGATACCTTCTGGCATGTATTCAGCTGTGACGAGGAGATCGTCACATTCCTGGTTAACGAAGTGTGTGTAATCGAAGGTAGAGACCCTGATGACGAGCAATATGAGGGGTTGATACAGTTACGGAATAATCACGTCCCAAAAGGATTGATTACATTAGAAAGTCTCTTTGATCGAAATGACAGAGCAATATCCCACAGGATCAAAGTAGACCCGAGGCGAGATGCCGACTCGGAGCTCGAACCCGGTAAAACCATCAAGGTCGGAACAGCATCGCACGTCGGAGGAACCGGTGCAGATTAGATCACCGTGCCAGGAGTTCCCCGACATCGTGGCCCGGTGCTACGAAGATTTGAGGGGGTATGACAGATCTGTCATCCAAAGATACCATCGAGCTAGAGGATGGCGCCAAGCCGTTCCGACAAAAGCAAAGGGCCGTAAATCCAAAGGTTGAGGCCATGATGAAGACCGAGCTCTTGAAGATGCAGGAGGCCAAGATCATCTACCCCATCAAACATTCATCCTGGGTCGCGAATCTGGTGCCCGTGAGGAAAAAGAATGGCGACATACGTCTCTCGTGTCGACTTCGAAACCTAAATCAGGCTTCCCTCCGGGACCACTATCCGCTTCCCCAAATCGACCAAATTTTGCATATCGTTGTCGGAGCCCGCAGATTTTCACTTTTAGATGGATTTTCCGGCTACAACCGGATTTGGGTCAAAGACGAAGACCAAGGATAAGACGGCGTTTACCACGAAGTGGGGGACGTTCGCCTATCGCCGCATGCCGTTTGGCTTATCCAATGCCGGTGCCACGTTCCAAAGGGCCATGGACTTGGCCTTCCGAGAGCCGCTCAACAAGATTATTGTCATCTACCTTGATGACATGACTCGTTTTCTCTCACCAACGAGAAGATCATGTTTCGCACCTGCGGCATATATTTGAAAGTTGTCGAGAATTCGGCATCTCTATAAACCCGAAGAAGTCCGTCTTCGCGGTAAAGGAAGGAAAGCTGCCGGGACATGTCATCTCCGAGGAAGGCCTCGCCATTGACCCCGACAGAGCGTAAGCCCTCGTTCGCTTGCCGCCCCCACCGATAAAAAAGGGCTGCAGTCCTTCTTCGGTCATATTAACTTCATGCGGAAGTTCATTCCGGACTTCGCACAGTGATCAAGCCTATGGCCGAACCGTTGAAGAAAGATACACCTTACGAATGGATCGATGAGAGAGAACAAGCTTTCGAGGAAATCAAGGCTCGAATTGCGCAAGCTCCGGTGTTGACAAACCCGGACTACTCCAAGGACTTCATCCTGTATGCAGTGGGAGAACCCGAAAGTTACGCCGCAGTCCTGACTCAGAAGGGAGACGACGGTGAGGAGCGCCCCATTGCGTTCCTAAGCCAAGTGATTCTCGCCGCACGAAGAGAAGTACAACTTTATAGAGCGGCAGGTCCATGCGGTCATGAAGTCCCTTCGAAAGTTCGTGCACTTTGTCTCCCGGAGTAAGACCACCTGTCTTTGTGATTCACCCCGATGTTCGCAGTTTCATCTTGCAAGGAGAACCGGGTCACAAGAGAGCGGGATGGATTGCCAAGATCCAGGAGTTTGACATCGAAGTACGGCCCACCAAGCTTATCAGAGGCCGAGCCTTGTGTCAAGAATTGGCCCGAAGCGCTGTAGCCGGCATCTCCGCCCGTAAGTGGGAGGACACAGCGACACGCGTCTACCTAGCCAACTCCTTATCGGAGGGGAGTGATTGGACAGATGAACTGGTGAGATACTTCTGCACCGGAAGATGTCCCGATCACCTGAACGCCTCACAACGAAGGAGATTTCGGTTAGGTGCATTAAGGTACACTCTTCGCCCCGAGGGGCTTTACTTCAAAAACATTGATGGCATCCTGTTGCGGTGCGTCATAAAATCCGACCAGCCTAGGATCCTCGGAGATTTTCATTCCGGGATGCCCGGGGGTCACCATTCTTCAAGGCCAACGGCCTTAAAAATAATAAGGGCCGGGTACTATTGGCCCACTCGTTCGCAGACGCGTATGCGGTCCGCGCCAAATGTGATCAATGCCGAGGTATGCCGGCCGAAACGTAAAAGCACCCCCGCCCCTTCAACCGATTCAAGCCGAAGTTCCGTTCCAAAGAATGGGGTCTCGGACTTCATTGGGGTGATTTCTCCTAACTCCTCCGCCGGCCACAAGTTTATTCTCACAGCTACTGACTATTTCACACGGTGGACGGAGGCGATCCCGACCAAGAACGCCGACCAAGAAACGGTCATCAGGTTCATTGAGAGCCTAATTACCCGCTTCGGGGTTCCAGAGTCGATTGTGACAGCATAACGGTCCGGGATTTGTAGGCGCCGTACTCACGGAGTACACCAACGGCCTTGGCATCTATCACAAGATGTCTTCTAATTACTACCCGCAGGGGAATGGCCTTGCCGAGTCTACTAACAAGAACCTCCTGAAAATTCTCCGGAGGACCATTGAAAAAAATAAGCGGACTTGGCACTTGCTCCTGAACCGGGCGCTATGGGCGGACAGAGTTGCGTTCAAGAAATCCCTCAAGACGTCCCCCTATGCGCTCGTCTATGGCAAGCAAGCTGTTATGCCATCACACATTGAAATCCCCGCCCTGTGGATGATTGACGAAGACAGGAGCAGCGGAGACCCGGTAGACGACAAGTTGTGCCAACTCCTGCAGTTGGAAGAAGACAGAGAAAGTGCATACCAGGCCTTCGCGGATCACATTGCAGCCACTAAAGGCTGGTTTGCCAAAGGCACCACCGCCCGAGTTTTCGAAGTCGGGGACCCGGTGCCGAAGTGGGACTCATACAAGGCAAAACCGGGTAATCACGGAAAATTTGACGCTCTCTCGGGAGGGCCCTTATCGATTGCCCGGTGAATCGGCTCAATGCCTACATACTTTCGGATATGGAGGGTCGCCTCCTCCCCATCCCCCGTCAACGGGTTCCACTTGAAGCTTTATCGCCGTTGAAGGTGCCCGAGTGGCCCTTCCCTGTAAAAATTTTGCCTTGTGTTTTTATTTTTCCCCGCATGTATAGTTTCCAGTTTTAGCATTCAGTTTATTTTTCCTTCTTTGAGCTTAAATACGGCATGGGAGAGAAAGACAGACTTCGCAACAAAGTCTGTCGTTGCCCCGCAGGAGGGGCGAAGTTCGGCTATGCAGAGAAAGAAAGGAGAAAAAAGAGCAAAATTCGACTAAGTGTTGACCGAAGTCCGACTTCGCAGCGAAGCCTGACTTCGGCCCAGCCGAATTGCGAAGTTTGTCCGAGAAAAGCTGAGCAGACTAAAGTCCGCACTGCGCAACCCTTCGTGCGAAGTACGCACTGCGCGCAAAGTTTGTGCGAAGTACGAACTTCGCACCGAAGTCCGACTTCGGCCAGCACCCGTGCGAAGTCCGCGCTGCGCTCAACGCTTGGGCGAAGTGCGAACTCGCGCGAAGTTCGCACTTCGCATCAAGCTTCGGCCGAAGTCCGAACAAAGCGGCCGCGCCCGTGCGAAGTTCATCTAAAGATGAAAGGCGGCAAAACCCAGATCGCGCCCAAACCTTGGGCGCAACTAAAAACAGAGGTAGAACAGCTCAAGCACGCGCTCGCGCGAAGTGCGTACTTCGCCCAGCTTTGTTGCGAAGTTCGTACTTCGCCCGAAATTCGGGCGAAGTCCGACTTCGCCGGCGAGGTCGGGCCGTGCCCAACTTTGGGCGAAGCCCGGCTGCGCCTAGTTTTCCGGGCCAGTATTGGGACGCGGTTTAAAGAATAATAAAAAAAAAAAAAAAAAAAAAATTCAAAAACCCCAAGCTGGGCCCAAGGCGCGTTTGCACTTGTTTTTATGTGGGTTTCCGCACCGAAGGTTTTGTCTTGATCAGTGTGCCCAAGTGGTGGCAGCAACGTCAGCCATGGTGCAGTCCCCAACGCTGAGTTAATGATTGCGCGTTTTTCAAGCGAAAACGCAACTAAAAAAGCAAGGCACGGCTGCCGGGGCGCGTCTTTTCCTAAACGTTCTCCTGCGCGGCCACCAAGGGTTTTAACTCAGCCGACCTACCCCTCCTGCGTTGCATTAATGGCGCTGTTTTTATCTAGAAAAGGGGGTCAGAATCATGCCAACATTCCAGATTGCAGAGATTATTCCTCGGACAGTGCTAATTATTCCTCTGATAGCGAAATTTGTTGCAGACAACCTGAACCTGTCATTATTGCTGACTCGGAGAGATGGACAAGGGAAAAATGCCCGTGTCAGCGCAGTCCAACGGAAGCAGCGAACTGTGCGATTTGCCGCGGCAGGAGTTTTCAAAGGCGATCCTCCGCCAGAGAAAAGGTCAAAGGCCCGGACGAAGAAGGTACAGCGTGGGCAATCCCCACCACCTCCGGTGAATTACCTAGCAGGATATGTGGACGGCTCGTTTTCCATGAGCCTAACTCAGCTGAGAGCGAATGTGGAGAGTCGGGTCGACAAGGTTTCGCCCTCCCATCATTTTGGAGCGGCGTACAAATCAAACCTCTTCATATTCATGTGCCCTCCCGTCCACCAATGCCCGGAGCCGATAGATTTAATTGTCGGACATTATAAACCAGCCTTCCCGGCAAATCTGCAGTTCCGTTGGCAAACCCTTGTTCGCACTGCGCAGGGAGACTGTGCAGCCAGCTTTCGCCCCAGGGCTGGAGTATGACTCCGGCACCATCCTCAGAAAGATAAATCTGGGCGAACAAGCGGGACGTTTCACGCACACCAAGCGAATGAGGGATTTCCTCAATTCAGAGCTGAGCGCCCCGCTTCCAGCTCGGACAATGGCCGATCGGCCCCATGCCTTTGGCGAAATTTCGTAGCAAGTATCTATATACCATCTTGGCATGGATCCTCGGCCGCGACTCCGATGAGCCGGTGCACCCGTACTCACCGGCGCCGCGTAATGCCTCCCGTGTGGAGAATCTTACGAACCAGCGGCGCAGTGGAGCGGAAAACGCCCCATCTCTTTCGATCGGGCAGACCGGTCGGCTTACGCCATTCATTCCGATCCGCTGAAAATCCAGAAGCGCCGGTCAACCAATTTTCGTTTCAGTTCCGTTCTGGTCTGGCTTTGTTTGTACCATCTGCACCCCCAAATGCCGATCCTGAACCTGAAGAAGGTTAACGAGAAGGGAGAACCCCAGCCCGTCTATAACTGGACGGATGACTTATACCGGAAAGGGTCCTACTACAAGTTCAACTTCAACTTTCTGGGATTCGTCATGTCAGTCTTCACCGAAAGTGAAATCCCCCGTCCCCCGAGAGAAATGACGAGTGCTTTGATAAATCGAAGCTCGGGGACGTTTCGGACCGACGCAGGGATTGTGATCAGAATCTACGGATTCAAGGGCAAACCCTATTTGCTGCCCTATTGGTGCTCAGAGCATCTGTTCGGGATGGAGGTTGCCCGACATATGGACTATGTGGAAGAAGAGTTTGGCCTAGGGAAGAAAAGAGGACAGATTTTTCAATACCCTCTTTCCTGGGCCAACGTTGAGATTACTGAGGTAGGACAACATGTCTACCTAGAGCAAGCGCTGTCCCGGATTGGCCTCGGTTTTGCTGCCGCAGTCACTGGAAGTATGACCCTCATGGGATAAGGGGAAAGTTCGCACATTTGTGCCCCCGGACATAACCGAAGATAGATGCGACGTGGTCCATGTGGACCTTGACTGGGAGATTGAATTAATGGAAGCTTCTCCCCCTTGGCAGGATTTCTACCGCGAGGAGGTGACATATGACCCCAAGAGAAACCCGGACCATCACTTCTCATCTCCAGGGTTCAAAAAATTTCTGTCCAAGATTGCAGTGCCTTAACCGGTCTAAAGAAAAGATTATTGAATGCCGGAAAATGAGATGCCGCACGCAAAGACGATAAATCCACAAGGAGAAACCCGGCCGTAGATGACGACTTCTCGCTTCTCTATGACCAAGCATCATGACAACTCGGCGGCCGTTCGCATATCAAGGTTACGTTCCCCGAGGCCCCTTTGAGGATTATAAAAGTGGGTCTCCTCCCAAACAAGCTTGTACACTTCGGCAATCGCGCCGCCGGCCCAGCAAGTACCCAGGCCGATCCAATGCAGTTCGTGGCTCCTAAGGCGGCGCCTGAAAAGGCGAAAAAGTTAGCCGAGGCAGCGCCCGAGGCACTTCCTCGAGCAAGAAAAGCACCAAGGCCGCCGTAAAGCGCACCGGTCGCGGCAGACCTTCGCAAGTCAAACCCCGGTACAAGTTTACCGTGGGAGCATCGCTGCTCGCCGCACTCGCTTCTGCCTCCTTCCCCCGATCCGACAGCTTGTTCCGAAGAAAAGAAGCGGAGGAGAGTTGAGAAAATCAGCGACCTAGCCTGATAGTGCAGCAGCCAGTCGCAGAGCCGCAGCCGCGTCCTGCCGCCGCAGAGGCAGTTCCTTTGGGCAGTCCCAAGCCGCCCGCCGAGACAATAAGCGAAGACATTCACCCGGCATCGGCTCGAGCGGAGCCCGCAGTACGTTTGCTGTCCCCGTCTCTCTAGTCTCACCCGGCTTCTACTTCCACTCGCTCCCCGCTCAATCCGGGCGAGCCATGACCACATCCTCCCCCCCGTCTCCGCGTCCTTCTAGCGGCCCCCATTCTTTCGACCAGTTTGCTCATAACCCTAACGTCTCTCTTTCTCTGAGCACAACTCCAAACCCTTCGCCCGAGGTCAGTGCTGAGGCTGTCCGTTCACCATCACATCCTTCGCCTCAGCCGCTTCAAACCCTCACAAGTGTCGCCCGCTCCCATTTCCATTTCCCGGTCGCCCCCACAAGCGGCCGATTCTTCCAAAGTCCTGTCCGGTTCCTCCCCGACCCCATTCCCCGCAGGAGAGACGTCTCAGCAGATCCCTAGGCTGGGGGAACCAGATTTTATGGACGACCTTCAGAACTCAGATGACTTGCCCCTGGCAACAAGAGCCGTAGAGTATTCTGTCTCTTTCCGCCAAGACCTGAAGCGGAGGAGACATGAAGAGATAGCCACCCCCGCAAAACGCGCAAAGTATGATTTCGGAAGGAGAGTAAATACAACGGAGAGAATAATCCCAATAGTGAAGAAGCCTCTCCGAGAAATGACTAAGGCGGACTACGTGCTCCATACAAAGGAGAAAAGCTTTGACGACATTGATAAACAGTATGAGATTCATACGATCATGCGCAAAGCTGACAATCTCTTTGTCAAGAGTCTGGAGGAGCAGGAAGAACTTTTCGCGTTGCAGGACAAAGTAAGGCAACTTGAAGAGGACCTATCTAGGTCCACTGAGCACCGGAAGCGGCGCGGCGAGAAACAGATGAATTCAAAGCCCAGCTGGCCGCTTCTCAAAGAACAGGCCGCAACCGAAAAGAAAGCAGCCTCGGAGCAGATTTTTCAGCTCCAGGAGTCTTTGAAGCAGGCACAGTCGCAGCTTGCAGAGAAAACATCTCAAGCGGCTGTCTTTTCAAAGACAAAAGTTAAGGAAATGAGGGCTGGTTTGCTGAGGGAATGCAAGCCCCATACCTTTAAGGCGATGGCAGTCCTGGACTTCGCATCCAGGATTCAAGAAGTTTCTGCCTGTGGAAAGCCTCGTGGTAGAGGAGGCCGAGCGCCGTGCAAAGCAATGGCCGGACTCGGCGATAAACCTTCAGAGCGCGAGCGCGACGGCGTCCTTTTTTCCCCCGTGTCCTCATTCGCCGCAGAATGGGCAGGTGCAAGGGTGACCTTGCACAAATATTTTAGAAAAGTTGAAGAGGTGAGAGTGGCTGACGAATGCTTGACGCATTCGGACATGAAAAAGATATCTGTCTGCCCCCTTTCACGCTCTTTCGTAACTTGGGTGTCCAGGTTTTGTTGAGAATGGCGAGCTCCTTACCCTAGATCGGGTAAAGAAGAATTGGCAGTCCTTTGAAGCGGATACAGCTGAAATTGATAGCTGGACAGAGCCAATTCAAGACAGTCAGGTCACTCAGATGGTGTCCAGATATTCCAGGATCCGCTCCTATTTTCAGGAGTTAGAGAAAAGATACCTCACCATCGACCTGCACGCGGTCGCTGCTTTTCACGGAGCATTAGAAGACATAGTTGATCGCAAGCCATTCGAGCGGAAGCCTGGCGCTCAGCCCAAGAGGCATACACACGCATGTGCGAGGCGTAGCGTGAAATGGAGACCTTTCGTAAGGAGATACCGATGAGGCGACCGACAAAGATGAATCGAAGAACAGCTTGCCGCAAGGAGAACAGCTTAGAGCAGAAAAGGCAGGGGAGGCAAGTTCCTCTCGCACCCAAAGGATGAAGGCATGGATTCTTTGCGCCGAGGCGAGCTCGACACCCCGCGAACCGCCAGAAATGTTGTCACATTTTGCACGGGGTGCAATGTCTTCAATGTTGTTTTGTAACAGTGCCGCTCTTCTTTTCCTCCTTCCGTTTTTCTCCCTTCTCTCCCTTTCCTTTTCTTTCCCATTCTCTTTCTCTCCCCCCTTTTTTCCTTGGAGTTCCCTGCTTGATTTTCCAGCCTTTCCAACAGGTCTATCCGAAATTGGCTAAGTCCGGGTGCGAAGTTCGCACTTCGCCCGCTTTGGTGCGAGTGCGTACTTCGCCCGCTTGGTGCGAGTGCGATTCGCCGCTGTGCGGTTCGTCTTCGCGCTTTGGTGCGGTCGTCTTCGCCTCGTGCGAGTGCGTACTTCGCCCCACCTTCTGGGCGCACCTTGCACTGGCAGACTGGCAGGTCAATGCAGAAGAAAGGTAAAATGCCGGAGCAGGTCCATATGGCGGCAGACACCAGTGTTCGCCTGTGCGCAGTTCGACTTCTCAACAGAGCCGGAATGCGCCCTTGACAGGTGTACAGTAGGGGAACAAACCCGGAATTTGACCAAGGCTTGAAGGCCTTCCCCGACCGCACCGATTTTTGCACGCATCCCAAGGAGCCCCGATCCCAAGCAAAGATGGATAGATCGCCCTCTAAGGCGTGCATGTGTCACACAAAGATAACCCATCATTAGACAAGTGTCCAGCCTTCGGGATTTGAACCAAGACCGCCGACCAAAAGGGATAAGCATGGGCTGCCTGCACCGCCTGCGTTAATAGCCTCATTCAAAGCTGATCTGAGGTTTCACCTGCTCCAACTACTAGCAAGCCTGCCGACTTGAAGAATTACCCAACACTCCGCCACGTAGCCGTCCAGCTTCCAGGAAGACCATGCTGCGGGTACAGCCCAGTCCGACAAAAGGTCAGCATTTGCAGCTCTTTCGCCGCTTCTGTCAGCTCATGTTTGACTGGGACTCTGTGCCCATTAATGTAACGGGTGGGACTCGGGCTATAAAAGCCCATCTGAAATTCATTGTAAAGTGGTGGAAGGGGAATGTTTGTTAGGGAACTACTGTGCTTACTGTAACCGTGCTTCTGCTTATGAATACAATCTGTATGCCTGGTTCTGTTCTACTATCTTTATTCTTTTATGCTGTCTTTCATTATATGCCTTAGGCCCACCTGTGTCGCTGCTCGTTAATTCACTTTGGCATTTGGCGATCAGGTTCCTCTAGCATTGCTTGCTTAAAGCACCTTCTGTACTTCATTATTTAAAGCATTCATTATAAATTTGGTAGCAGTTCCATCGCTTGTGTGTGACGTTGCTGGCCCGTATCCGGTGATTGATGCGATCCCCTCGCCGTTAGTTCCTTGTAGGGAATGTTTGCTAGGGAGCCATTGAAGCCGTGCGGTTAAACTCTCTACCTAACACATATACCCGGCTCGACATCTCTAGGTTTACTTTCTACCCCCGTCGTTGTACGTATCCGGTGATTGATACGATCCCCCGCCGTTAGTTCCTTGTAGGGAATGTTTGCTAGGGAGCTATTGAAGTCGTGCATACGCTGCCGGTGTATCGGAAGTACGCCTAGGTTTTGCGGTTCCTTGTCATGCTCTCGTGTTTGTATGCGTAAGTAGCGGTGATTGGTGTGTTCCCGTACTGTTAGTTCCCCCCCCACCAACCTTTGGACATATTTGTATCTCTTTCTGTACATTTGTCTCTTTCCGTTCATTTATTTCTTTCCTGTTCCCTTTAGCTTAAATCCCCCCCCCCAAAAGGAGCCGGCCTTCTCCGGAGATTGGCTCGGAAGGCATCTCTTCCTTCCGGCCTTTCATGCTGGTGGGCGAATCTGGGCGCATTAACCAGAAATCCTTTCCTCATGGCAGATTCGTAACCAACAGGTCCAAGCCACAAAGTCCTCAACTTTCTTGATTTTATTTCACGTTTTCAATTGAACTTCAACACTAAGTCACCTGGATTTAACTCCATCTTCCGTAGGTGCTTATCATGCCACAACTTCCTTAGACGTTGTGCCACCTCTGTTGCCCATTGTGCCATCACTCTTTTCTCTTCCAGTTTCACAAGTGTTGTAAACCTATCCTCTAGGATTTCCTAGTCGCCCATACGGTTCTGCACCGCCACCCTTGGACTTGGCACCATGAACTCTATCAACACTACTGACTGTAGTCTGTACATTAACTGGAATGGTGTATGGTTCGTCGTTGGTTTAAATGTCGTTTTGTATGCCCATAGAACTACTGGCAATCACTCCTCCCAATTAGTGCCCTTTATTCCATTGGTCTTGTGAATTACAAAAACCAAGACTTTGTTTGTTGCCTTGGCTTGCCCATTTTCCCTTGGATAATATGGACTTAACGAATGCATAATCTTGAATTCTGTCGTCAACTTCTTAATTATCTCACTAACAAAATGTCCTCTCCTATTACTTGTTAATTGCAAAGGTATCCCAAATCTTGTGATCACCTGTTCGTACAAGAACCGAGTTGTACTCTTTACAAAATTATTTGACAAAGCTCTTGTCTCTACCCATTTCGTCAAGTATTCTATCACTACCACAATGTATCAACATTTACTTCTTCGGCTTGTTCTCAATGGTCCGACAAAATCAAGGCCCCATCTCTCGAACAACTCTTGCGGTTGCGATGGGTGTAATGGCATGAAGTCCCTTTGCAACAGTTTCCCAACACTTGGTTGTACCACATGCTTTCACAAACTCTTTCGCATCACAATAGAGGGTGGGCCACCATAGCCTTGCTAGAAGCACTTCCCTCATCATTGCATCTGGTCCCATATGTCCTGCCAATCCTTCATGTGTTTCTTTCAACGTTGCATTCATTTCTTCCATCATAAATCTCCTTAGTATCCCATCTTGTCCCATCTTATACAACGAACTAACAATCAACTAGAACGATGCTGACTTGATGATGACTTTCTTCTTCTCCGTTGTCATCTCCTTTGGCAACCACCCGTCGACAAGTATTCTCCAATTGACTTGTACCACGATGGAATCACACTGATTGCAAATAAATGAACATTAGGGAATTTGTCTGACACTCCTGCATGCTCTCCCGAACGGATATTTGATAACTGATATGCTATCATGTGCTTTTTTCCAGGTCTCACCACTACTTGAAACACAAACTCTCGTAGTGTGATGACCACCTGCAAACTCACCCATGGATAGTCGGTTTATTGATAAGATACATCAACATTTAATGATCCACATAGAAAGCAGAAGGATTGACTAGCAAGTAATGTCTGAGTTTCTGTATTGCATAGACCATTCCTAGAGCTTCTCTCTCTATTGTGTTGTAATTTTTTTCTACTCTTGACAGCAATTGACTTGAAAATAAATGGGATGATCTAGCCCAAACTGCCCCTCTTGGGCTAATCCACATCCAATTGCAAAATTGGATGCATCTATGTGGACATGAAACTCCTTGTCCCAATCTGGACACACCAGAATGGGTGCCCAAACTAATTTTGCCTTCAGCTCCTTGAAGGCCTTCTGATGCTCCTTCGTCCATCGAAAAGGGACATTCTTGCACATCAATTCATTCAACAGGTGTGTTGGCTTCTCATCTATAACAACATCACCAATTGTATATTCTACAAAGTTCTTTGGAAAGCTCCACTTTTCTCTTTCTTCCTCTTTTGGTGCAGTTCTTTCTTTCTTACTACTCTCACCAATCTCATACATGCTTCTCCTTTCTTCATCATGGTTTTCCTCTGCCTGAATATAGAGACAATTTGGCAAAAAGACTTCATAGTCCTCCATCTGCCAATGGAGAAGTCCGCTATCCAAATGCCCTTCATATTTTGTGCATTCCTCTAACTGCAACACTCCTTCATTCAAGTCATGTCCCCTATCATCATTCCAAGATGAATTCCCCGACTCATTAGTTGTTGCGAGATCCTTGCTTACGAACTGATTCTTTAACTTAATCATATACTTGTATTGTTTTTTTAAAGTCAAATGGTCCTCCCAATTGTGATTTACCTTTGCCACACACAACCATCCTCATCCTAGCAGTGCATCATATGCTGGTTTTTGCATGGTAATGACTACAAAATCCATGATAAATTCTTGATCAGTGATTTTCACTTTCTGAACCATCAAGACTTCTTTCATCTCTATTCTCTACTGGTCTGCACCATATAATTTAAAATTTGGAGACCACAATAATGGTGCTTCAATATCCCTCCAAGTCTTCTCAGGAAGTACATTAACGCTTGACCCTCCATCTATGATCACCTAGGTCAACTTGTGGTTAAGCAACTCGATATGGATTAATTCTAGCTTTTTGCCAACTTCAATCATCAACATTGTTGGATCAATAAATTGATCTCTCCTTGTTGTAGTTGCTTCCTATTGGCATTGCGGTTTCACTATGCTTCTTGGTCGCATCATCTCTCCTACCGTCGCGTAAAGCTCCGATACAATGCTAAGTAAGCTTGAAACCTTCACTTCTACCATTGTGTTCAATACTTGCTCTACCAGCTTGTGTTGACATCTCATCTTCTCCTTCAGTGATCGACTTTTTCAACTTCTTTTCCTGGAGCAGTCGCTCTTGCCTGGTCTTTTTCATCTCTTCTTTGATTGCATCGTGGGCTTCTTGCCATCTCTCCTTCTCCTTGGTAGGATTGGGGTATTGTTCTATCTTCTTCACTTGACCACTTGTTACCACAAGCACATTATTCTCCTTTAGTTGCTGGTTTACTGGAGGCTTTTCGATGTCAATGAAATTGACATTCTGTGAGTTGCTTGGACTCACCTTCTTTGGGCAATTTGCCTCCCTATGACTACCCGGACCACACCATTGACACATTAATGCATTATTATTATTTCTAGAATTATCTCCAACTGGTTGATTTTGACAATTGCATGTGAAGTGCCCCCACTCTTGGCATCTTTGACATTGGATGATGGGCCTCCCATCTACATCATATTGTAATCGACTCTATATCCTCCTTGTTGTCGATTGCTTTGTTGCGGCTGTCTTCCTCCTTGGCGGTTGTTTTTGTATTTGCACTTGTTGCTGCTTGTCCATTCTTTGATGTACTTGGCTTTTCGTCCTTCTCTTCCTTCTACACCGCCAACATTTGGTGCCTCGAACTTCTTATGTTGAATGGACAATCTCTGACCGCATGTCCTGTAACTTCACAAATATGTAGTAGGCCTTCTTCGGACAAGTGATATTCGTATGTCCCTTCATCTACAATTTGAACACCAAATGTCATCTTTCTTTTTTCTTTTCATCCTTTGCGTCTTGCACCATCCTTTCCAAACCCTTCCTCATGGCTTGGATTGCCACATGTAGGTCATCATGGTCACTATTTGAGTCTGAATCTTTGTTGTGACTTAATCCTGCTGCTATTTGTTTGGCTTCACTTTCCAAAGTGATTGCTCTATTGTATGCCTCCTCATAGGTAGTTGGTGGAACTACCTTCAACTTCTTGTACCGCAACAACAAATCTTCTAGGAACCATTGTCTTTATAGACCATTTGCTAGTCGTACCTCCATCTTGTTGATTAGTTCCTTTAAACTTCGATTATAGGATTTAAAATCCGCCTTTTGTTTCATGGGGTATATTTCTCCAATGATCTCAATATCATCCTGGAGTCGTTTGAATTCTTTGATGAATTCCTTCGTCATCTCTTCCCATGTAGTGAAAGGATTTGTACTTTGTCTTTTTAATTGCCAGTCCATTGTGATCCCTCGCAATGTTGCCAAAAATAATCTCAACTAGGATTGCTCGTTGTCCACCCCATTTGTTGGTCATATGGTCACGCATGTTCCAATATGGCATTCTAGGTCTTCCTTCCCGTCACCCAGAAACGGTGGGCACTTCTGCTTGCCCATTGCTGCTGCAATTTGTGCCATATTTGCCATTGGTGGCTGACTATCTTCACTTCTTACTTCTTCACTATGAAGTTCTTCTCTTGGCAATTCTTCGCCTTCGACCTCTTCACCAACAAACAGTCTTCTACCAGCTTCTAGTGCACCTTCACTCCGCGACCTCCTTCGCGAGTATATGAGTGTTGTTTCTAGTCTCTTGATCTAGTCACCCTCCTGCAGTTGCCTTTGTGCTTGACTCCCGTCCTCCGCACCTCTTGGAAAACTCCCCCGCTCTTGTACTAGCGTTACCAACCATTCAACCTCATCACTTCGTGCACCCCCTACGTTTGCCATGGTTTCAACTTCGTTTGCTCGTGCTTTGTCTTGAACTTCTTCTATTGTTATCAACAACGCTTACCACCTTATGTGTGATTTGCTTGGACTATCCTCCCCTTGAGGATTCCATACACGTTCAATTTTTGGCTCTTCAAGTTTGTTTGCCTACGACTACAATACTTGGTTGGCAATCCTTCGACTCCTAACGGGAATTTGGCTTCTTCCACGGCCTTGTCTTCCACGTTCTCATGTTAAGGAATTTGTCATTCACCTCCCACACTTACGTGTTGGCTCTTCCTTAACTTGACCCAACTTCGATTTGGCAATGACAACGACACCAAATGTAGCATGGTGGTGAGATTGCCAACGGTGGAGGAACAAAATGACAGATTTAGAGGCCAAGCAAGACTGCAGTCAATGCAATTCTGCAACACATCATGTACTTGTACAACATCAACAATGGCTCACTTGTACGACAGGTTGTTCTTCACTTGAATGGCAAGTGCTTGTATGGCAAGCTCTTCTACAACAATGTCAGATGCACACTTGAACGACGTTCTCCCACTAGAATGGCACACAACAGTCCACTAGAATGACACACCACTGGAACCTCAGTTCCACTTGTATGATGTTTGTACGACATCCTGGACTGCAAATCTCTGCGATCTGACTTCAAAGCTTCCACACCTGCACAAAACCTAATGCACAAACACTACCAACCAACAACAATGATAATAGCATACACATAGAACACACACATCACATGAATAGGGAATGAATCATCATTGCATTACTTAGTTATACGACATGTACATTACAGAGTCCCTCTCACAACAATATAATGCACAATGGCTATATAGACTGAACACAGTCTCTCCTCTCCTGGCACACAAGATATACTCTTCACCCTCTATAGGACTCCTTGTATGCTCAATGGTTCACACATGGTTTGCGTATGGTATCCAAACAAATAAGAGGGGGTCCTATTTATCATTTGGCCTTGGCCGTTACCAACAACGGCTTTCGAGACACCTCACCATATAATTATCTCCCCTTCGGATGTACATTAGACACCCTTATTAGACCTTACATTATATTGCAATATATCACATCATGACAAAATTGCATTACATCCACATTTCCTTTCCAATTCATTAATATTTGTATTTACATTTATGTGCATGTAACACTTTCTTACTACTATTTACACTAGGTTTTTGACTTATCAGAACTGGCCTCTACATTTATTTGGCCTTTCTATAGGTCAATTTGACTTATGACTTATGCTTTCTTTTTGATAAATGTAATATTTAAACAAAATAAGGAGCAAAGTCTCAAAGAAGATAGCAATGTTAAAGCCCATAATACCAGTTTGATAACTGCAAAGAGAATTAGCTATGCATAACAACTTTCTTTTCCATCCATCCTAGCAACAAAACAAGCATACAACTTCATTGATGTAAATATAGACCAATGATGTAGGTAATCAATATACAAAGGCAGATCATACAAAAATTTAGAGAATTCAATTGCTTGAATGGAGGTTAAATCTAGTTTAAGTTAAATCTCCATAGCATAATTAGCAGCTTGGCTTGATATAAACTAACTATATCAGTGGTCATGTATGTTAGAGCTTAGAGTGAAGCCATTAACTGCATCTTCATAGTAATTGAAGACAGTCTAATGATAAAGACGAGGAAAGGTGTTCGATAAGAACACAAAGGAAGCTCTTCAATTGCCTGCAATGATCAAAAGGGAAGTGAAACTAAGCTTGTTGAATGAGCTAGAGTGTGTGCACCTGCATGTATGTGTGCACATGTGTGAGAAGGGAGAAGATGAGATAATTCTATTAATGTCCTTGGATGACCAAAGTAGGCCGACGCGCTCGTCAAAAAGAGCTCTCACAGTACTCATTAGTAACCAAAAATTACTATAAAATAAGCTAATCTAGTATAAAGAAACTATGATGAACTACACTAAAGTGTAACCACTGTATGGCATTAAATTACAGCCTCGAAGGTTGGATCCAAAATGGGTAAACCATAACATCTTAAGTAATGATGAAGAGAGAGTCGGCAGTCAAGGAAGGAGAGAGATAAAAGAGCTCCAGTTGATCCAAGTGTCAGCACTAATCTGTAAGAGAGAGAGAGAGAGGGAGAGGGAGAGAGAGAGAGAGAGGCCACAATTGGTCAATAGCCACAACTCAATCAACTCTGCCCAAAATCTAGTGTTGTACAACATAATGTGAGAATCAGTCAATCTAGTCGAAGTGAATCAATCAGGGAGGCTTCTTGCAAGGTCGTGCCTTGTGGGAACAAATGTGCATGGTGTGAAAGACCAAGCTTGTCACTTTATGCCTCAAGCAGGTCTTTGATTTTATGTCCCTCGTTGTGCCAAAATGTATTGTTGACCTTTTGTGCCTTGGTTCCTTACAACAAAGCCATATATCCTTTAAATTAATTTTGTTTACCCATGTGAACTAGTTTAGTTCAGATTAGGATTGTGGTAGTCAGTTGCAAATCCTATAGTTTAGCCTTGTCTTATATGACTGCTGACATTAATCACTTCTCTGTGGTGTCTGTCCATTCCTATTATACTTGCATGTCATCAACAAAAAGAAGAAAAACACCATCACCACATAACTTGAATCCAATAGGTGACAAAAATACGTAATTTTTATTAGTCATTGAATATTTTTAGGACATTATCATGTGGTACCTACACTCTCCAAAAGGTAGGATGCTATATTAAATCAGCCCCAATATCTATCACTTGTATTTAGATTATCTCTGTGGCTAAAGAGCATCTTTATGATTTGAACTAATCTCTCTTAATCCTTGAGTCTTTGTTTTTCAGTAGCTTGACTGATCTCTCTTAATCCCTGAGTCTTTGTTTTTCAGTAGCTTGACTACCATCTGACATCACAGGGGTCCCACTCTTCAATCTTGATGGTCTCCTCTGTACAATTATCAGACAAATTAGTGGTATGGAGACCATTTCACATATAGGGTTCAACATTGCCTCAACCTCTTTCTGCTTTAACACCGTCATTGATATCTCTTCCCTCTCACCACTAACATTAACATAGATATCCACTCCATAATCACCCTCTCCTACTGTTATTGGGTACACAACCAACATCTTGTGTTGTCTCTCAATTTCCACACATATTTTCACCCCTTGGATACACCCATTGTATGGGATTAGAAGTCCCAATGCCTTGTGTTGCCTCTTAGAAATTACTCATTGTAGGCAGACGAATTGATGCATCTGCATGAATGCATGTTAAGCATAGAGATGTATATGTGTGAATGTGTGCTTTAACACCATCTTAGATATCTCTTCCCTCACATCACTAACGTTAACATAAATATCCACTCCATCACCCTCTCCTATTGTTATTGGATAGACAACCAACATCTTGTGTTGCCTCTCAATTTCCACACATATTTCACCCCTTGGATAGACCCATTGTATGGGATTAGAAGTCCCAATGCCTTGTGTTGCTTCTTGGCAATTACTCAATGTAGGCAGATGAATTGAGACTTTTGCATGAATGCATATTAAGCATAGGGATGTATATGTGTGAATGTGTGCTTTAACACCATCTTAGATATCTCTTCCGTCCAATCACTAACATCAACATAAATATCCACTCCATCATCACCCTCTCCTATTGTTATTGGATAGACAATCAACGTGTTGTGTTGGCTGTCAATTTCCATCAACCCTTGGATACACCCATTGTATGGGATTAGAAGTCCCAATGCCTTGTGTTGCTTCTTAGGTAGACAAAGTGACACATTTGCATGAATGCATGTGAAGCGTAGGGATGTTAGAAACCTCAAATAAAAAAATAAGCATAATGACAATAGCAATCCAGGAATTAAAAAAAGTGCGATAATGAAATGAAATATTATTAATGTCCGCGTTGGACCAAAATAAGACCCAAGGGACTATAAGGATAATAATGATTGCCAGCTAGTAGGCTAAAAATCTCAACAAATAAAAGAACTAAGATAAATACAACATGAAACCCGACAAACGGGCCAAAGAGAAAGGGAAAAGAAAAGAAAAGGGAGAGCAGAGGGGGGGAGGGCTGCAAACCAACAGAGAGGAGCGCACACCAAGAAGAACGGAGAGAGAAGAGGGGGAGGGAGCAACCCAGGGGGGCATGCTCTGAGAACCCTCTAGAAACTAATCTCTCCTAACAGTTGAGGCCAAAGTACCGGAGCTGAAGAAGTCCATGATATGTCTCTGCCCTTTGCTAGTTCGGAACCCTGACAAACTGTTGGTGGGCTGTCTAGTGACCCTGCTTCTGTCCGAACTGGATGATTTGGGGCGTTTTTGATTGAAGTCACTTGGTCCGTCGGAGTTGGTGAAGTATGTTGTGATGAGCCGATGTTGAGGAGGGTGAGATCCATTTGGAGAACTTTTATGTCGTCAAAGCGAAGTTATCTCCCTAAGAAAGAGTGCAAGACAATGCTGGTCCGGGTATCTGAAGAAGGTAGAAACAGATCGAGAGTTGTCCCTAAAAAGGCAATAACTCAAGTGCTTAAGAAAATAACTGATTGGAAATACACCCACTTATATTACCCAAGAGGAACACAAATTTTAGGCCTCTTCGAGGGGGCAACCTCCTTGGAAGGTGAGCTCCGATACAATATGAAAAGATACATGATACATTCCATTTCCATCATTTTCTTTATATAGACTCTTATTTATCCTAACCCTAATGCTCAAGGATTGGTCTAGATGCAAGAGGGGACTTGAGCTAATAACTCCTACTTAAAATAAAAGTAATGGTTACATCATTATTAACTCCCGCTTATAATAAAAGTAACATTTACATCATAATGGGCCCATACACACTAGGCACCCAAGGTGCAACATGTACCAACACTAAACTATTACATAATGATGGTTATCCTAACATGCCTTCAGCCTTCAAGAAGCTTTGTCCTCAAAGCTTGAGGTGAGGAAACTGTTGCTGGAGTTGATGGAGCGACTCCCAAGTGGCATCTTCTGGCTGCAATCCCTACCACCATACTAAAAGGTCATCAAGTGTACGGTTGCAAAGTGTGCATGTCGGTCAATTTAGAATACTTTTGGGTTTTAGGATGATTGAGCCTTCTTCATCCAACTAGGGTAGTGTTGATTGAACCTGTGTATAATTGCCAGTGACCTTTAAAGAGGAGACATGAAAAAACTAGATATATGGTGGATGAGGCTGGCAATTCGAGCTTGTAGGCTATAGGGCCTGTTGCCACATTTTGCACGGGGTGCCATGTTTTCTAATTTTGTAAGTATGCTGCTCTTCCTTCCCTCCATCTCCTTTTCCCCTTCTCCACTGTTCCCTTTCTCCCCTTGTATCAGTTGCATTCCTCCCTTTTCCCCCGGTTCTTTCTTCGGCTAAAACAGAGCAAGCACTCCCTAAAAAATTCTAAGTCTGGGAGCGCAACCTAGCTTCGCAGCGAAGTCGGGGTGCGCCCTTAGATTCGAGCGCACTCGGGAATGCGAAGTGCGGAAGCAGACTAGAAATAAACAGAATTTGGCTAAGTATGGGAGCGCAACCCGACTTCGCAGCGAAGTCGGGGTGCGCTCCCCGTCCTGAGCGCAGTTGGGAAGCAGTGTCTCCAGAAATCAGCTAAGTGTCGGAGCGCAACCCGACTTCGCAGCGAAGTTGGGGTGCGCTCCCCTTCTTGCGCGCAGTCCGAGCAACGACCAAATTGACTAAGTGCTGGAGTGCACAACCCGACTTCGCAGCGAAGTCGGGCTGCGCCCTCTGACCTGTGCGTAGTTGGGAAATGTCTTTCAAGCAGCCCAGAAACTAAGGCACGGAGGCCCCTCCCGAACTGCGCTATTCCCCGCTTGCGCTACCCAGTTGCGCTCCATTTCCAGGCGAAGTAGGATACAAGAGAGAAGCTGTCTTCCAAGGCAGATGCACCCCCGTTAGAAGTTGACAAGTGTCCAGCCTCGGGATCCAAGCCGATATGCGATGGGAAAAAGGACAAGCATGGCCCAAATCACCTCCTCCAGCTACCTCCATTCATGCTGACGCAAAGTTCTATCTACCGCAGCTACCCGCATTCATGCTGACGCGAAGTTTCATCAACCGCACTGCCACGTAGCTGCCCAGTTTTCAGGTGAACCTTGCTGCCAGTACAGTCCCTGTCTGCAGGAGTCAACATCAGCGGCTCTTTGGCCGCTTTTGTCAGCTATTGTCGGGTCTGGGATTTTGTGCCCAGGATTGTAATGGGGGGAATTGCGCTATAAATAGCCGCACTGCATCATTGTAAGGGGTGGAAGGGGGATATCCTACTAGGGAACCATTGTAGCTATACGTTTGCTTCTGAATGCAAGACACACACTTGGCTCTATTTTGTTGTTATCATTCTTTATGCTGCCTTTACTTGTCATTTCTGCCTCATGTTGCTTATTTCATTGCTTACAATTATACTGAACTCTGTATTCCAGTATTTGATGATTAAGTATTCCTGGAATGCATAGATTGAGGATACATAGGATGCATGACAGCTGTAGTTTCTATGGTGTGTTCTGTATTTAATTGCTGTTAGTAGTGGTGATTGATCGTTGTCGTGATGCTTATTCCCCCCACCCAACTCAAATCACAGTTGAATCTCTTTCTGCATTTTTATCTCTTTCCTGTACTCTTAGCTAAAAAAATCGAGAAAACCCATAGGAAGCCGGCACGGAAGGCATTCCTTCCTTCCGGCCTTTCAATTTGGTGGGCGAATCTGGGCGCATTTAACCAAATCCTTTCCTAATGGCAGATTCGTAACCAACAGTTTCTCTGGCACGCCCGGTGGGACATGGAAGTTTCCCACCCCAAAACAGAATCAAAGCACTGGTGTTCGCTTCATTGCTGTTAGAATCAGAACACCTGGCGACTCTGCAAGTACCTAAATATTCTCTGAGTCCGTGAAGACCGGTCCGAGTGCCTTCATGCATACAAGAAGGTGGAGAGCAAGGAATCCGGGAAACCAGCCTGATCTTTACGAAATTGACATTGTCGCTCCAGGAGAGCGCGTCAGGTTGGCTGACCACCAAGCTCGCATAGACGAATCCGAGCCCGAAATCGAAGAGGCCGAGGCTGAAGAGCAATCTACATCCTCGGACGATACCGATACCGAGTACACTACCGAAGGAGAGGAAGAAATGGCTGCTCAGCAGAATGATGACGATCTCTTCCCGGCGATAGACTCCACGAGGCCCTTGGCCCTAATCAGACAAGCTGTGCCCCCGGCTGCCCTAAAGTCCATCCCTACTTACGATGGCTATGGCAAAACGGCGTACGAGCACATCCAAGACATTCTGGCCTTGGCTGCGCTACATTCCATCACAGACGAGAGCCTCAAGACCCGCCTACTAGCTCTTTCCCTAAGGGGAAAACTTCTCTACTGGTGGAGATCTCTGCCAGAGGGATCTATCACGGGGTGGCGCCAGTTGGCTGGCAGGCTTGTAAAAGGATGCAACGAGTCCGCTGATCCCTCTTCGCTGTTGCATCAGTTCCAAAGCATCCAACGACATCCCCAAGAGGAGGTGTCGGACTTCAACATAAGGTTTGCGAGGTCTTGGAAACGAGTACCTCGCGAACTGCGACCTTCAGCGGGTCAGGCTGCGCACTACTACTTGAGGTCATTCAACTCTGACATCTGCTTGCGGTTGAAGATAGCCCGAGTCGATTCATTCCTTGCCCTGTACGAAGCTGCCCAACAAGCCGAAATGGATATAATCTCCATAGGCAGGCTCCCACATAGGGAACAACCACCCATTTACCCTGACTTTCCTCAGTCCCAGTACCCATCGGCCTCTGGTGTGATGCCGTCATCTTCAAGTCAGCACCCCCAGCAGCCATGGAATCCGGCGCCAGTCGTAAACCCTTACGGCTCGTCACAAATTCATTATCCTAACCCACCGCCTCCTCCTCCGCAGTATCCCGCACTCCTAGCTCCCCCTCAGTACGCGCAGTATTCTGCACCCCCGCCATTGGCTGCATTACCTCCGCCAGCTTAGTTGTTTGCGCCAGCTCAGTTGCCACCTGCAGACAATGATATTCAGAACAAAATCCTCCAAGAGGTGCGGGCTCTGGCATCTAGATACCATACCATGTCAAATGACATGACTATACTGAAGAAGAAGCAGACCCAGATGGAGTTTGTTCCAAGGAGGCCATATCCTCCTCCGGCACTGACAAAAGATCAAGCCGTCGAACGGAAAATTCAAAGGCACCCCCCTGCAAGAAATGCGGCCATTGAGGATCAACCTGGCACTTCTGACCAGGTTAACTGGTGCTCCACTTGCAACGACCCGCATTCAGAAGAATATTGCACGCTGCATCAGCATTACCTCCAGACCCTGGCGGGCAGCGCCATAGAGGATGAACTTTACATGATCCTGGACGATGAAGGCAACTTCGCCGTCCCAAAAGAAGATCCGGCATTGCTCCCCGCCAAGGAGGACAGAAAGCCTGTTGAAGCTGCTGCGGCCCAAGCAAAACCATTGAAGGTATACGCCAGAAGAGAAAAGGCGCAACCTGCTGGGCTACCACCGGACAAAAGGCTATGGCATCCCGCAGCCAAAGAAAAATTTCCTGCACTCAAGCCTCCCGCAGCTCTGTCTCTAGCTGAAACAAAAGAACAAGCTCAGGAGAAGCTGAGATATCCGTCTCTGACAAAGAGACAGAGGGTCGAAGCCATGCAGCAATACCTGACCAAGTATGAGCCTGTGAAAGAAACGGAGGGAGCTAGCACTTCAGGCTACAGCATAATGGATGAGCTAAAGAGGACTCTCGCGAGGATAAGTATGTATGATGCTCTTCAGCTCCCAGGTCAAGTTGATCTGCTGCAGGAATCTTTGAAGAGCATAAAACATGGCAAGCAGACGCAACCTGCTGTTTTGGTTCAACCCCTGACAGTCTCCGCCACTGGAAAGAACAGACCACCTCCCTTCTATCTGTCATTGCGGATGCAAGGGTATATAGTACACAACTGTATAGTGGATTCTGGTGCCTCCACGACTGTTATGCCGAGAGTTGTTTGCGACGAGATTGGTATGGAGTATACAAGGAGCAGCCAAGGTGTGCTGCAGCTAGACGGCACCCCTGTCAAGACAGTTGGTGTTATCAAAGATATCCCGATCCGGCTGCACAAAGCTCTTGACATAGTGGTCATTCAAGAGGTCGTGGTTGTCGACTTGGAACCTTACTTCGGCATGTGTCTCTCCAGGGAGTTCACTGCGAAGCTGGGTGGGTATCTGTCTCTGGATTACTCACATATGGAAGTGCCCTTCAAAGGAAGGAGACTGAAGATCTACAACGAAAAGCCTTCCACATTTCTAGTAGAGAAGATACCGGAGAAGAGTCACGAAGCTGCATGGTTCAGTTGACAGCGGAAGAAGCTGGTGGTGGTAGACATGACAGAGCAAGCTCTTGAGTGTTGCAAGTAGAGGATGAGTTCTCCTTGCTGGACTTCAATGCCATGATCGAGACTGAGCAAGGCTGCTACACCGTCACTCAGCCTAAGAGACTTGACCAGTCAGCCAAGAAAGAGGTAGGACCTGCACCAGAAAAGCTATGGAAACTTTTCTTTGATGGCGCCCGATGCAAAAATGGTGCCGGCGCAGGCATACTCTTGGTTTCCCCGTCCGGGATCCAGAAGGACTACACCTACAGACTGGCTTGGAGCTGTACTAACAACACGGCGGAGTATGAAGCCATGTGCTTGGGTTTGAGAAAAGCGAAGAGACTGGGAATAAAACATCTGCAGATCTTTGGCGACTCAAAGCTGGTATGCAACCAGATTACGAGTAAGTGCGCCTCCAAGAAGCATTACCTCAAGGAGTACCGTAATCGTGTCTGGGACCTGATGGAGTCATTCGACTCGTTGAATGTCAAAGCCATATCACGTGAGAAGAACAAGCACGCTGACATTCTGGCGTCTGTTGGAGCCGAGTACGTTTCGGTGATGACACCGTCCGAAGCCGAAGCCGGTTCGTACCATCTACAGGCCTTCTGTTCTTGATAAAGACACCCACTGGCAGGTGTTTGACTGTGACGAGGAAATCGTCACTTTTTTGGTTACCGAAGCATGTACAATCGAAGGTAGAGACCCTGATGACGAGCAATACGAGGGGTTGATACAATTGAAGAATAATCATGTCCCAAAAGGACTGATTACATTAGAGAGTCTCTTTGATCAGAACGATAGAGCAATATCCCACAGGATCAAAGTAGACCCCAAGCAATACGTGACCTGGAGCTTGAGCCTGGAAAAACAATCAAGGTCGGGACGGACTGCACTGAAGAGGAACTCGGGCAGATTAGATCATTATGCAGAGTTCCCGGATATTGTAGCCTGGTGCTACCAGGACTTGAAGGGGTATGACAGACAGATGATCCAGCATACCATAGAGCTAGAAGATGGTGCGAAACCTTTTCGGCAGAAGCGAAGGGCTGTAAACCCGAAGATTGAAGCCATGATGAAAGCCGAGCTCCTGAAAATGCTGGAAGCCAAGATCATCTACCCCATCAAGCATTCATCTTGGGTTGCAAATCTAGTTCCTGTGAGGAAGAAGAACGGAGACATCCGTCTCTGCGTGGATTTCAGAAATCTGAATCAGGCCTCGCTGAAGGACCATTACCCGCTGCCCCAGATCGATCAGATCCTCCACATAGTTGTTGGAGCACAGAGATTCTCCCTCTTAGACGGATTCTCTGGGTACAACCAGATATGGGTGAAAGACGAAGACCAGCATAAGACAGCGTTCACCACCAAATGGGGAACGTTCGCTTATCAGCGCATGCCCTTCGGTTTGTCTAATGTCGGCGCTACATTTCAGAGAGCCATGGACCTGGCCTTTCGAGAGCTTCTTAACAAGATCATTGTCATCTACTTGGATGACATGACTGTATTCTCTCACAGGAGAGAGGACCATGCTTCCCACCTACGGCAGATATTTGAGAGATGTCGTGAATTCGGCATTTCCATTAACCCGAAGAAGTCAGTCTTCACGGTAAAAGAAGGTAAGCTGCTGTGACATGTCATCTCTGAAAAAGGCCTTGCAGTGGATCCTTATAGAGCAGAAGCCCTCCTCCACTTGCCCATCCCAGTCGACAAGAAGGGGTTACAGTCCTTCTTCAAGTACGTCCTCCAAACAGCGGCTCAGGCGGAGCCCGCAGGTACGTCCACTTCCCCGCTCCCACAAATCCCAGTCGGCCCTGCCATAATGCCATTCCCCATTGTATCAGGGCAAGCCATAGTCGCATCTTCTTCGTCTCAGACCGCCCAACCCTCTCACAGCCCCCATTCATTTGACCAGTTCGCCCAGGACCCAAACGCTTTCCAGTCCCTCAGCCAAACCCTAGACCCTTCACCTGCGGCCAGTGCTGAAGCTGTGCGTACATCGCCGCGCCGCTCACCTCCATTGTTCAAAACCCCACCAACGCCCTCCACTCAGCCGCTCACTTCCCCTAGGATCCGGTCGCCCTCAAAAGCGACCACGGCTTTTGGAATACCTCCTGCTTCGCTGTTTGCAGGAAAAATGCCGCAACAAGATTAGATGCTGGAAGACCTTGACTTCATGCAGATCACAAATGATCAGCCCCTCGCAGCAAAGGTCGTAGGGTGTTCTGCTTCTTTTCTTCAGGGCGTCAAACGCAGAAGAGCCGAGGAAATAGCTGCCCCGGTGAAGCGCACCAAGTACGACTTGGACAGGAGGGTGCTGAGAACTGAAAAGTTGGTTCCAAAAGTAAAGAAACCCCTCCGGGAAATGACCGAGACGGATTATGAACACCAAGTCAAGGAGAAAAGCTTTGACAATATAAACGTGTATGAAATCAACGACATTCGTCGCAGAACCCATAATCTCCTTGTCAAGCGACTTGAGAGTCAGGAGGCACTGTTTCAACTACAAAATACTTCAAGGCAGCTGGAGGAAGATCTGGCTAGGGCCACCGAGCAGTTGGAGTCTACACAACAAGAAATCAATGACCTGAAAGCCCCGCCTCTCAGCAGGAGGCCGCAGCGCAAAGACGAGACGACGAACAGCTGTCGAGGAGGAGAAAGAGAGCAGCGCCGGAGCAGGTCTCCCGGCTCCGAGGATTCGTTAAGGCAGGCTAAGTCTCGGCTCAAGGAGAAAACATCACGAGACGGCGGCCTTTTCGAAGAATAAGATCAAGATAATGCGGGCTGGTTTGCTGCAGGGTTGCAGGGCCAACGTTGTCAGGTCCATATCGGTCCTGGATTTCACATCCAGGATCCAAGAAGTATCTGCCTAGGGAAAGCCTGTGGTAGAGGAGGCCGAACGCCAAGCGAAGCAGTGGCTGGACTTGGCAATGAAACTTGAGGAGTACGAGCGCAAGGGCCTCCAATTTCCCCCTATGTCCCGAATTACCCTAGAATGGGCAGATGCAAGGGTAACCTTGCATAATTATTTTGAAAAAGTAGAGAAAATAAGGGCCGCCAGGAAAATGCTAGATGCATTAGACCACGAAATGAACATTTGTTTGGCCCCCTTCAACACTCTTTCTGAGCATGGCTACCCGAGCTTCATCAAGGATGGAGAGTTTCTGACCCTTGAGCAGGTGAAGCTGAATTGGCTGTCTTTCGAGGCAGACACGTCAGAAATTGACAGCTGGGCGGAGCCAGTCCAGGAAGCTCAGGTCACCCAGATGGTATCTAGGTACTGCAAGATCAACACCTCCCTCAAGGAGTTGGGAGAAAGATACCACACTATCGACATGCACGCGGTCGCAGCATTCAGAGCAGCGCTGAAAGATGTCAGCGACTTAGGGTCATTTCAGGTAGCAGTCTGGGACCAAGCCAAGACCGCATACAATCTTGTCCGTGAGCAGGAGCAGCCGGCCGAGCAGGAGGGTTCAACGGCAACCATTTAGGTTAAGAAGGAGGAGAAACAGAAGAAGCAACTGCCGAATGTGGATCTGAAGAGGAGCAGTTGCCCAGAAAGAAGCCGTCAGAGCAGCGGAAGGCAGGGGAAGGGAGTTCCTCTGCGCCCAAAGGATGAAGGCCTGGTTCTTTGCGTCGAGGCGAGCTCGATACCCCGCGAGCCGCCAGGAATGTTGCCACATTTTGCACGGGGTGCCATGTTTTCTAATTTTGTAGGTATGCTGCTCTTCCTTCCCTACATCTCCTTTCCCCTTCTCCACTGTTCCCTTTCTCCCCTTGTATCAGTTGCATTCCTCCCTTTTCCCCCGGTTCTTTCTTCGGCTAAAACAGAGCAAGCACTCCCTAAAAAATTCTAAGTCTGGGAGCGCAACCCGACTTCGCAGCGAAGTCGGGGTGCGCCTCAGATTCGAGCGCACTCGGGAATGCGAAGTGCGGAAGCAGACTGGAAATAAGCAGAATTTGGCTAAGTATGGGAGCGCAACCCGACTTCGTAGCGAAGTCGGGGTGCGCTCCCCGTCCTGAGCGCAGTTGGGAAGCAGTGTCTCCAAAAATCAGCTAAGTGCTGAGCGCAACCCGACTTCGCAGCGAAGTCGGGGTGCGCTCCCCCTCTTGCGCGCAGTCCGACAAGCAGCCAAATTGACCAAGTGCTGGAGTGCGCAACCCGACTTCGCAGCGAAGTCGGGCTGCGCCCTCTGACCTGTGCGCAGTTGGGAAATGTCTTTCAAGCAGCCCAGAAACTAAGGCACGGAGGCCCCTCCCGAACTGCGTTGTTCCCCGCTTGCGCTACCCAGTTGCACTCCGTTTCCAGGCGAAGTAGGACACAAGAGAGAAGCTGTCTTCCAAGGCAGATGCACCCCCGTTAGAAGTTGACAAGTGTCCAGCCTCGGGATTCGAGCCGATATGCGATGGGAAAAAGGACAAGCATGGCCCAAATAACCTCCTCCAGCTACCTCCATTCATGCTGACGCAAAATTCTACCTACTGCAGCTACTCGCATTCATGCTGACGCGAAGTTTCATCAACCGCACTGCCACGTAGCTGCCCAGTTTTCAGGTGAACCTTGCTACCATTACAGTCCCTGTCTGCAGGAGTCAACATCAGCAGCTCTTTGGCCGCTTTTGTCAGCTTTTGTCAGCTATTGTCGGGTCTGGGATTTTGTGCCCAGGATTGTAATGGGGGGAATTGCACTATAAATAGCCGCATTGCATCATTGTAAGGGGTGGAAGGGGGATATCCTACTAGGGAACCATTATAGCTATACATTTGCTTCTGAATGCAAGACACACACTTGGGTCTATTTTGCTGTTATCATTCTTTATGCTGCCTTTACTTGTCATTTCTGCCTCATGTTGCTTATTTCATTGCTTACTGTTATACTGAACTCTAGATTCCAGTATTTGATGATTAAGTATTCCTGGAATGCATAGATAGAGGATACATAGGATGCATGACAGCTGTAGTTTCTATGGTGTGTTCTGTATTTAATTGCTGTTAGTAGTGGTGATTGATCGTTGTCGTGCTGCTTATTCCCCCCACCCAACTCAAATCACAGTTGAATCTCTTTTTGCATTTTTATCTCTTTCTTGTACTCTTAGCTAAAACAATCAAGAAAACCCATAGGAAGTCGGCCTTCTCCGGAGATTGGCACGGAAGGCATTCCTTCCTTCCGGCCTTTCAATCTGGTGGGCGAATCTGGGGCGCATTTAACCAAATCTTTTCCTAATGGCAGATTCGTAACCAACAAGGCCAATCCGCTGTAGCACCTTATATGGTCTATAGAATTTAGCTGCTAGCTTTTGACGACCATGGAGTTCCAATCACGATTGCTTGTATGGATGCAAGCGTAGGAACACCATGTCCCCAACATTAAAACTGCGCTCCGAGCGGTGTTGATCAACTTGTTGATGCATATGATTTTGTGCCATAGCCAAATTATCTTTGAGACATTGAAGGAGTTGTGCACGCTCCTTGAGAGTGGAATCCCTTGCTTGAACCTTGGATCTACCTGGAATGTATGATTGAAATGATGGCAAAGGGTGTCTATAGACTGCTTCATATGGTATCATCTTGGTGGTAGAGTGATATGAAGTATTATACCACCATTTGGCCAACAAAAGCCATTTGACCCACTGAGTCGATTGCTCAAATGCAAAGCAACAAAGATATGTTTCCAAGCACTTGTTAACAATTTTCATTTGCCCATCTGTCTGAGGATGGTATGTCGGGCTCATTCGGGCTCATCTTGAGTTGTGTGCCCTGCAATTTGAACAATTTCTGCCAAAAATGACTAGTGAAGGTGGGGTCACAGTCGGAACGATGGATTGGGGTATGCCATGAAAGTAGTAAATGGAATCAAGGAATATTTGGACAACCGTTGAGACCTTGTAAGGGTGGGCTAGAGGACAAAAGTGAGCATACTTAGAGAGATGATCCACCACCACGAGAATGATTGTTTTGCCTTTGGACTTTGGGATCCCTTCAATAAAGTCCATGGAAATGTCCGTCCAAACGGACTCCAGAATAGGTAGAGGCTGGAGTGTGCCTGGTGTGCTTATAGTTTTCCCTTTCATACACTGACAAGTATCATATGTCTTTAAGAACCCAAAATGTCCTGCAGTCGGCGAAGCATGCACTTCTTGTAGGATAGTTTCGCGGAGTGGCAAATTTTCAGGAATGACAAGGTGACCTCTATACCTCAGATGTTGCCCATCCCATGTATATTTTGGCTGAGAGTTGGGATCATTTTGTTTTTGCTGAATCAAGGACTGCAAGGTAGGATCTTGGGTCACCTCTTCTTGAACCTGGTGGATCCATTAAGGAAGTATAGTAGAGATGGTGCATAGCATACCTTGGTCCTCATATTGACAGAATAGAGCATTAGCAACTACATTGTCCTTGCCCTTCTTATAAATGATTTCATAGTCATAATTGAGCAGTTTGGTGACCCATTTTTGGTGTTCTAGCGTGGAGACACATTGCTTAAGAAAGTATTTAAGACTGTGGTGATCTGTTTTGATGGAAAAATGTCACCCAATAAGACAAGGCCTCCAGTGGTTGACAACATATAAAATAAAAATCATCTCCTTCTTATAGGTTGATTTGCCCAAATTTTGAACCTGATAATGCCTAATTAGTGAAAGCCAATGGCCGTCCTTGCATAAGCATTGCACCAATTCCACTCCTTGCTGCATCACTTTCAACCACAAAAGGTTTGGAGAAATTGGGCATTGCCAGCACGAGAGTAGAGAGCATATCTTGTTTGAGTTGTAGGAAGGCATGTTTAGCTGGTTTTGACCATAGGAATGAGTTTTTCCATAACATAGTTGTCAAGGGAGACACAATCTTCCATAATTATGGACAAATTTCTGATAATAGCCGATGAGATCTAGAAAACACCAAAGGCTTTTGAGAGTATGTGGCTTGGGCCATTCTTATATGGTGACCTAGGTATTCCACTTCCTACATTCCAAAAGAACATTTGGTCCGTTTCACACAAAGTTGGTTATTAGTCAAGAGTTGCAAATATTGGTCCACATGTTGCAAATGTTCCACCCATGTGCGACTATAAATTATTATATCGTCAAAAAAGACCAAAATGCATTTGCGCAAGAATGGCCGAAATATTGAATTCATGTGACTTTGAAAGGTGGAAGGCATGTTGGTAAGACCGAAGGGCATGCCAAGGAATTCATAATGGTCTTCATGAGTCTAGAATGTTGTCTTTGGAATATCTTCTTCTCTCAATATGATTTGATGATATTCTAAACACAAATTCAATTTTGAGAAGCAGGCACTAAGGAGTTTATCCAATAATTCATCAATGACAGGAATGGGAAATTTATCCTTGACAGTAATTTTATGGAGCTCTCGGAAATCCACTCATAGCTGCCAAGACCTATCTTTCTTGCGAACCAATAGAGAGGATCAAAATGGACTATACCACAAAATGACGAATTTTGGTTGTTTGTACTCTTTAATACTACTGAGAATTAACTGCTTTGTTATTTTGACAATTGACTGTCATACGGGTTATCCTCTACACTATCAGAATAACTATTCTAACTGACAACTCAATATTCTCTATTTTGCCAGACTATCAACTGTTCTATATTGCCAACTGCATATTCCCTGGACCATCCTCTATAGATATTTTGGGCACCGTCAAATTGTGACGGGATGGTCTCCTCTATAGTATGCTCAAATCTAGTTTGATTGGAAAGGGATTGAAGACAATTTGAATAGGAATGTTCTAAGCCAAGGTGTGTCTTGTTTCATGGGCTCTCTAATGTACAATCTTTAGTCATGATTAGTGACTGGCCCAATATCTTAGGGCTCTAACTATGAAGGGTTCCGCCATACCCATAGCCGCACTATACGTTTTCGAGTGTATTGTGAGAGTAGCTTCTAGGGCTAACCGATTATTGGTGCACCACAAAACTCAAACAACAAATGTCTTCCTGTGGATGAAGGCTTCTCCTTTTCCCAAGGGGTCTCCCTATATACCCGAAGGTACATGGAAGCTTGCTTATTGGTGCACCAGAAAACTCAAACAGCCGATGTCTTCCTATGGATGAAGGCTTCTCCTTTTCCCAAGGGGTCTCCCTATATACCCAAAGGTACATGGGAGCTCACAGCCGTGTAAGGGTGTTGGCTAAGGTCTGGGTATTGGAGTCTGAGCACCCATCACTTCACTAGACGCTTTATGGGTAATCTAGCTTAATCAAAAACAACAGCTCCGTGATATTTTAAAAGCCTCGACACAGGGTTTCTAACCTAATCCACTACAAATAGAAAAAAAAATGTGTTTTTTCTTTGGATGATATTTTCAATGGAAAATGAGAATGAAAAATTTATAAGATAGGAAAATAGATGGAAGGATAAGAACTGTTGCTACTATTGCAGAACACGACCCTAGAAAGAACTTTGATATTTCTTGTTAGAAACCTTAGAATAAAAAATAAGCATAACCACAATAGCAATATAGGAATTAATGGTAGTGCAACAATGAAATAACACAAGTGCTTAAGAAAATAATTGATTGGAAATACAACTTATATTACTCAAGAGCAAAGAAATCGCAGGCCTCTTCGAGGGGGCAGCAAAGAAATTGTAGGCCTCTTTGAGAGGGCAACCTCCTTGGAAGCAGAGCTTCGATACAATATGAAAAGATATATGATACATTCCATTTCTACCCATCTTTATAAGACTCTTATTTACCCTAACCCTAATGCTCGAGGGTCTGTCCACATGCAAGAGGGGACCTCAGCTAATAACTCCTACTTACAATAAAAGTAACAGACTACAATTACATGATTACTAACTCCCGCTTATCATAAAAGTAACGGTTACATCATAATAGACCCATAGGCATTAGGCACCCAAGGTGCAACATGCACCAACACTAAACTATTACATAATGATAGTTGTGTTAGGGTAGGGTCCTAACAGATGTATAAGTGTGAAAGTGTGCTTTAAAACCATCTTAGATATAACTTCCCTCCCATCATTAACATTAATATAAATATCCACTCCATCACCCTCTCCTATTGTTATTGGATAGACAACCAACATCTTGTGTTGCCTCTCAATTTCCACACATTTTCACCCCTTGGATACACCCTTTATATGGGATTAGAAGTCTAGATGTGTTGTTTTTCTTCTTAGCAATTACTCAATGTAGGCAGACGAATTGACATGTCTGCATGAATGCTTGTTATGCATATGGATGTATATGTGTGAATGTGTGCTTTGACACCATCTTAGATATTTCTTCCCTCCCATCACTAACATTAACATAAATATCCTCTCCATCATCACCCTCTACTATTGTTATTCGATAGACAACCAACATCTTGTGTTGGCTCTCAATTTCCAATTTTCCACACATATTTTCAGCTCTTGGATACACCCATTGTATGGGACTAGAAGTCCCAATGCCTTATGTTGCTTCTTAGCAATTACTCAATGTAGGTAGATGAATTGACACGTCTGCATGTTAAGCGTAGGGATGTATATGTGTGAATGTGTGCACACAAAGTGTTTTGTCATTTTGTGTTAAAAGTCAAAGTGTTGCCATATTATGTTAAGTGAGAAAGTATTTGTAATTATGCGTGCATGGAAAGTGTTTGTAATAATGTGTACATGGCAAAGTGTTTGTAATCATGTAATGTGATGGAGTATTTTTAATTTTTAAGTAAATGGTTAGTTTGGAGGTAGTTGGGTAGTTGTCAACCACCTACCAATCCCGTTATGTCTATATGTATGCATCTATGTGAGGGATTCTGGTGTGTGTATATTGTTGTAGCCCGAAGTATGTTGTCGGTAGATTGTCCATCGAAGTATGATGTATTGTAGATAGTTGCTATGCATGACACATGTCGTGTGCATAGTGTATCCATTTTGTCATTTGATGTTCAGTTTTAGCTCAAACTTGCTGGTTTCTAAGCATTCAAACCACATTAAAGCATGCAAGCCCTTTAGAATGAAGTGGAATGCAACTAAACTCATGGAATAATGAGAAAAACACATCCACGATAGTAGTGACACAATGATTCAGAGTGGGAAACCCCTCTAGGGGAAGAGAGCCCATAGTTCAATCAGTCAAGCTTTAGATTCCTTGCAAAAATTGAGAATGTACAAGAGATATTGGCCATCCACTTGTTCTTGGCTGAGATGTACAACTACTATAGCCCTTCTGGCAGCCTTAATAATGCTTGTCAATGGTTTCTTGCTCTTTTTTTTGCTAGAACTTGTTTGCCTCTGCTCCTGGCTCTTCAACGCTATCTTCTCCTTCCTTGCTGGCCTATTGCTGGCTCAAATAAGCCTCATCTAGTCACTTCCACTTCCAAATCTAGAAGTGCAATTGATGTTTCTTGACCTGTGAGGTTCTTCCAAGTGTGGGTATGCATGGAAGTGATGTGTCATGCTTCCCCCCTGCACATATTCCCCTTGACACTTGCCCAGTTCACTTTTTGGCCACCTTGCACATGCCAACTCAGCCCATTCCCAGCTAGCTTGTTGGCTGGACTGTTTTTTTGGCCTTTTGAAGGTCTACAGGTGAATTTTGTGCTGAAATTTGGTAGGAACATGGACAATAATGTAAATAACCTTCACTATAAATCATCATATCTGGATCTCTAAGGAGAGAGAAGATAAGACCATAGTTGAGAAAATTGGAATCGTCAAGGCAAAAGAGTTGGAAATAATCAAGACTCGGCAAAAAATTGGCAAAAAAATAAACATAAATTTTTCATTGATTTTTTTTTCATACATATCACAATGAATTAACATTATGCAAATCAAATATTAATATTGTAAGTGATACAAACTTAAACTACACACGAAAGTGACATTCCTATAAGTTTGCATCTCATCCTGTATCTTAGTGCGCATTTTCTCATCAGGGTATATACGTTCAACGCAGAGTTGAACTGTTGAAGTCCCCCCATGACCTTATAGTTGGCCTCGAATGTATTAGCATAAAAAAATTTGGGGTTGAGGTAGTACTCGACTACATGAAGAGGGCTATGGAGCTTAGATGTCCATTGCTTGTCAATGGTATCCCAAATGGAACTTTATTTGGTGTGGGAATATGTATAAAATAAGACAATTGCCTCTTTTACCCTATCCATAGCCTCATATACATATGCCATTGCTGAAGGTTCTCCATCAACAAGATAGAGAACCCTCACAAAAGGCTCTGACACCTAGAAAAAAGGGAAAGTAATTTAAATAAAAATAATTTACCGTTAAAAAAATTTACAATACAAGATTTGCAAATGGAAAAATAATTTAAATTAAAAAATAAATAATAAAATAAAATAAAAAACTTAGTCTTGTACCTTGATGGCCTCATTCATGGCTATCCAAGAGGGCTCCTCAAACAAATAGTCATATACTTTCATCTCCTCACTCGAGAGTCGATATCTAGCAGTGTCTTCGGAATTCCACTCATTGCTCACAAACATCTTCTTCAATGCCTCCCATTGCATCTGTAAGCCCCCAAGTCTAACTCACCTGGTTGTCCAAAATACAAAGTAAATTTTTTTGATCAACTCATAGACAATTCACGCAATACCCAATAGTTAATTAGTACATAGGCATAAAGTTATTCGTTTCAAGGTAACTGACCACTGCAGACGGTCCCTTAAACGTTCAATATTGGCCAAATCCCGCAATAGGTGCCATCTTGTGAACACATTCATCTCCTTTACTAGAGGTCTATGTTCACGGCATGGGGTTGTCCTTCCAGGCCCCATAACACCCGAAAGGGTGGACGCATAGTTCCATGCCCCATAACATGGTGTGTTTAGGATCTTTGTCCTACAATTTCTGCCTGAGGCACATACGTTTGCGTTATCTTCTCCATGCTAGGGTGTAGCGTTAGTATGCCTAGTGCCTAGCTGGATATCCACCTTCCTTGGATTCAGATAGGGCCCGCCATTACTCTGGTTCGGGTCCAGGTATCTCAGGTTATGCATCGGTTGACGAAGAGTTGCCCCATATCAACTCTCCGCTGGACCTTCTAACTTCGATATTTAACTTCCCCAATAATACCTCGGTAGTCCGCTAGCAATTTCCCAACTGTGCATAGAACATGAGATCCTTCACATACTAGTCACGTATTAATCTAGAGAGAGTGTCCCATACCACCCCTCGTTACTTGTTCATGGTAATAAGACCTTCTCGTCCAAGGCAGTATTACCAAAAAACGACTGATATCGACCTCGCAACATTTGCCCTTCCCGCAAATGCCAATGTTGGGTAAATGCTTGTTGATGGAGTACTTAGGTTTATTTTCTTGTATACCATCCTCCTCGATGATACACCTAAAACTTATCTCTTTGTCTTAATACCATCCTTCTCGATGGATTTAACGGGTTTAGATAGATCTTAGGTACAAGATTTATAGTTTCATTCGGGGAAATTGTTTAAGATCATCATCTCACCGAACTCACATGATAACATCTAAGATAATTTAATTTAAAAGTCTTATAATTTCTATACTTCAACTAGGTAAATAAAAATAATTCAAATGCTTTTAATATCATCACTAATATCTATTTGTAGAGTTACTTTACATAATTAAAAACAAAATCTTTATTTAATGTTCACACATTAAGACTACCCAATCAGAAAATCGAACTATCACGCCAACTTAAAAAGAAGTCTAATTTTTAAGAACCTTTAAAAGAAAAAGGTTGCAATTATCTAAACGCATGCCTGGATTCCTTTTACTTTTCAGATTTAACTTAAATAATTTATTAACAAGTAAGAATTGTGCTTTAAAATGCTAATCTATGTCATCTTATTTAAGAAGTCTAATTTTTAAGAACCTTTAAAAGAAAAAGGTTGCAATTATCTAAACGCATGCCTGGATTCCTTTTACTTTTCAGATTTAACTTAAATAATTTATTAACAAGTAAGAATTGTGCTTTAAAATGCTAATCTATGTCATCTTATTTTGTAACGCGAACGTTTTTTTTTTTAATATTGAATCCAACCATGGCTCATAAAAGAACTTCTATAAAATTTTAAAGTCAACTATTAAACTCATGGAATTAAATATTACAAACTAATCCTCTAAAATATATTTAGAATCTAGAATAAATGAGCCAGCTGTCAAATTTTCCTTTTCTTAATCAAAAGAGTGAAAGCTAACTTTTAAATGTAAAGTCGAACAATGAGCTTTGACCTCGGTTTATGTTTACAATTCTATCTTTATTCCGAAGCATTTTTAAAAAAACATTAACTATACATCATGCCTTCTTTGTTAGACATATGGTGATTGACGTTTCTCTAATGTTTGTCTCTTTTTGAATGTAAAGAATAAATCTATTGGCTATACTCTAATGATAACTCTATTCCCCATGAAAGATATCGTTTGAAATGAAATGAAAGATTTTAATTACGTCCGCGAGACCCAAATATGGTCTATGGGACCTCAAATATGGAAGTACAACTGCTCAAATCATATCATATGATCTTTAATATCTTTGAGAAGGCTGTTCCTTCTCTTGCTGATTTGGGTTAGCAATTCCCCAACTTTTTTTATTTTACTGTCTTCAAATAACTCTGTCATAGACCCGTTTCCAAGTGTTTCTTTGTATTTGCCACGGATGTCTGAAAAACTCGGGCACTTATAGATGAAGTGTTCCTCTGTCTCTACTGCCCCTGTGCTGCATAAAGTACATATCCTTTCTTCCCATTGTTCTTTGGGTGTTGTCCATCTCCCTGTTTCACATCTAAGCCTATGAGAGCTAGTCCTTATTTGAGCAATGAGGATTTTTTCCTTCCACTTGATTTCAGCGCCTATATATGCTTTTTCCTTGTGATCATATGTTGGGTTAAACTTTGCAATATAATATTGTCTTTTCCTGCTTGCATTTTTCCACATTCCACTTCTAAACTTTTCATTCACATAGCTTTTGATGTCTTTGTTGAAATTTGGGCATTCATTTATGTTGATTTCCCAATGTTTCATCTATTTCTGATTTTGTTTCATCCATGTGTTCTTCCGCCTATGCAACTCTTCGTCCTTAGCTGCCCTTGGCCATCTGTCGTTTTTCATGTTTTCTGTTTTTTTCAAGTAACATAACATCTTGGTCATAGCAATTGCTTCTAAAGGAAACATTCCAGTTTCAGCTAGAATAATTTCATAAGGGGTTGTGGCCTTAATTTTGAGAAAATTTGTGATTAGATATTTTTGAATCCTTTCTATTTGCCTCCATTTTGCCTTTGTTGTGCCACTAGCCCACACCTCGCAACCATACAACAAAACCGGTGTAACAAGTAGGCCAAATAAAAGCCCGGTGGTCTTCCAGTCCCACGACTCGGCATTCCTACACCTATTTTGAAGTGCATACAGTGCTCTCCAACCGCTTTGATTTCTTTTCATCCTACATGTATTCCAATTGAGTTTGTCATGAAAGTCTATGCCCAGGTATTTGTATTCTACTACTACCTCAAGTGGTTCTCTTGCAAACTGAAATTTGAGCTGTTGCTTCTTCTTTTTTGCTGAAAAAATCATGATTTTTGTTTTGCTTGTGTTTACCTGCATCCCAACTTCCTTACAAAAGAGTTCTAGAGCTCGAAGGTGATCTCCTAGATCTTTGGCTGTTTTGGCCACAAGAATTACATCGTTTGCATACATGAGGAGTTTTACCACATATAAGCGCACACCCTCTCCCCCAAATTTGTTTATCCATTCTTCTAACTTGTTAATGTACAACCCAAATAAGGTAGGAGATAGAGGGCAACCTTGTTTGACACCTATGTCACTACCAAAACATTCAAATAACCCTTCATGTGTTCTGATTCTAGCTTTTACATGCTCATATAATCTGTGAACTTCTGCCCTATAGTGAATTGGAACCTCTAGCTCTTCCATTCTGCTCCATAATTTTTTCCTTGGCACTGTGTCAAATGCCTTTTTGAAGTCTACAAAACAACATAAAGCCTCCTTGTACAGCATATTCGATGGATTTCAGCATCAATTGTCCAGCATATTCGATGGATTTCAGCATCGGTAGATAAGTAAATAATCAAAAGCTTCTCCACACCTAATGGAAACGGCTCTACACGCAAATTAAAGATGTTTGGTTCTTCCTTACTCACACAAAAGACGTCAAAACTTAAAAACTTTACATTACCGAAACTCAAAGTAGCTAATGATTTGTTTGGTTCAGTTTTCAACGCAAACTTTAAGTAGCTAATGATTTGTTTGGTTCAGTTTTCAACGCATACTTTTTGAGGTGAACTTACTGGTTTTTTTAGTTAATAGGTTTTTCTTTGCGTCCGCTGAATGCGTGCCAGCTTGACGACGGCAGTACCAACTCTTACTCACTTTAAGTTTTGAAGGCAAACTTTTTTTGAGTTCGCTGAATGCTGGCACTGTAGCAGAATGGAAGAGCTAGAGGTTCCAATTCTCTAGCCTCCTTGTACAGCCGTCGTCAAGCTGGCACAGTGCCAGCACTCAGCGAACTCAAAAAAAGTTTGCCTTCAAAACTTTTTTTCCTTGGCACTGTGTCAAATGCCTTTTTGAAGTCTACAAAACAACAGAAAGCCTCCTTGTACAGCATATTCGATGGATTTCAGCATCAATTGTCCAGCATATTCGATGGATTTCAGCATCGGTAGATAAGTAAATAATCAAAAGCTTCTCCACACCTAATGGAAACGGCTCTACACGCAAATCAAAGATGTTTGGTTCTTCCTTACTCACACAAAAGACGTCAAAACTTAAAAAATTTACATTACCGAAACTCAAAGTAGCTAATGATTTGTTTGGTTCAGTTTTCAACGCAAACTTTAAGTAGCTAATGATTTGTTTGGTTCAGTTTTCAACGCATACTTTTTGAGGTGAACTTACTGGTTTTTTTAGTTAATAGGTTTTTCTTTGCGTCCGCTGAATGCGTGCCAGCTTGACGACGGCAGTACCAACTCTTACTCACTTTAAGTTTTGAAGGCAAACTTTTTTTGAGTTCGCTGAGTGCACGCCAGCTTGACGACCGCAATACCAACCCTGAGCCACTGGGGATCTCCCTCACTTCGGATCACGACAGTAGTACCAACCCTGAGCCACCGGGGGTCTTCCTCACTCCGTACCACGTTTACCTAGGAGAGGTAGGGGTTATAGAGGCAGCTTCAATGATTTGACCTGTGTTCAGAGGCCGAGGTTTGAAAACTTTTTTTTGGGTACGCTGAGTGCGTGCCACGACAACGGTACCAACACTGAGCCATGGGGTCTCCCTCACTCCGAGCCGCATTTACGAGGAGAGGCAGGGATTATAGAGGCAGCTTCAATGATTTGAGTGCATGCCAGCTTGACGACTGCGATACCAACCCTATTTGAGTGCGGACCAGCTTGACAACTGCGGTACCAACCCTAAGCTACTGGGGTCTTCCTCAGCTACTGGGGTCTTCCTTACTCTGGAACGCGTTTACCGAAGAGAAGCAGGGGTTATAGAGGTAGCTTCAATGATTTGACCTGTGTGTTTAGAGACAAAAATCTCGAGGAAAATGTCTAACCCCTGGATGCTGTTGATTCCCTGATATCACAAAAATAAATATAGGGGTTTCTTTTTACAACATAAAAGGATATTAAACTTGTTCTAGGTGTAAGAGAATCATGGCAGCCATAATGTTACCAAATATCACCATGCGTCTGTCACCAGACGCAGCCCTTTTTCTCCCGATTAATACTGTCGAGGAAGCCTTTTAAAAGGAGGACTTTCTAACATCACTTTAGTCCCAAAATTATTTATAATCAGCAAGGATTCTAGGCCAGTTAAACACTTGGTCTTCGCTGCCTGAGTGTTTTTTTTTTTTTTTGAAATTATTTGCTTTGGCAAAGTTTTAAGAGAATATGGCACACACGGTCTGATTTAGATCTATTTAACCAAATCAAACACGGCTAAAAGTGAGAGCACGAATTTACCCCGAACAACGACGTTTTGACATTGACATGCTGTTTATTAACTCTATGCACAGTTTTATGACTATGCTTGACAAAATCTCAAGCAGCTCTCTTCTACAATTAGTTTTCAGTGTAAAATAAACCAATTCAGATTATACGGCAAACGATACAAAACATATCATCTAGTTAAAGCTTTCTTTTCATTAAATTATGAAAACTGTCACCTTTCCGTCCAAAATACAGCGCTGTCACAGTTACACATCAATGGAATTTTTATCCAACTTTTCGTTTGTGACTAAACTTTTAGTTTTCCTCTAAAGTTCTTAAATACATAATGCTGGCGCTCTACTCTAGCATCTTCTCTGGTATTTTCTATGGCACAAACATGTATATTATGACGCCTAGCAGGACATAACATTCAGAATCTCTTCAATGCGCGTCCAACGCCAGGTCCACTCTCCTTCCACTGTCGCGGGCAGAAAGAAAGTGATTGCGGCATTCTTTTGGGTCAGCATGGCCAATCTATGAATGCATCTAAGTGCAAGCAGCAAGCAAATCCCTACTATATTTCTTTTAAAAACACAACTCACAATTTTACAATAATTCATTCTCAATTGTTTTGGAGGTTAAAAAATACCAGATTTTACTACAGCTACTTTAGTGCTCATCTCCTCCAGAGATAGAGTCACTCGTAACCTTCTATTCTTATATTGATAAATATACGCAGAAAGGGATTACTAGACAGCGTTCATCAAGGAAACAATTTAAGAGATACCATTATTCACAATAAAAATTTTACAGACAATATCAACCTTAGCATAGAGTTTAATTTTATTTTTATACTTTTAACACATAGTTCATCAACAATAAACCACAAACCATTTTAAATCTTACTGCAAACATCTAACACTCTTATATGTTTCATTTACAGGGAACCGACCTGGTTATTCTGCTGACGTCAAACGTATTCTTACTTAAAGCCAAAGCACCAACTTAACACCACTATTCCCGGACAATGACGCTTGGAGGTCACAACCAGAAAACCGTACTCAAGAAAATGACGTAGTCATCCTTTTATAGAAAGTTTTAGACTCACATTTGGTGACACATAGGCGGTTGATATTCAGAACAGTTACGGAGTGGCATTCTTTTGATACGTATGTTTTTTTTTTTCTTAATTTACATAATAGAATCGGTAGCCGCCACGAATCTGGGCAGGTTGTTTGGCTTTTATAGCTACTACAGTGTTTTGGGTTGTCTGCTCGAAAACCACTACACAGTTCTTCGTGCAATCCGCCTTTATAACCACCATGCCACAATGCATTCTTTTGATGACGTATGTTTTTTTTTTTCTTAATTTACATAATAGAGTCGGTAGCCGCCACGAATCTGGGGAGGTTTTTCGGCTTTTATGGCTGCTACAATGTTTTGAGTTGTCTGCTCGAAAACCGCTACACACTTCTTCGTGCAATCCGCCTTTATAACCACCATCCCACAATCATTTTAAACCTTTTACACCATTGAAAGCATCAAAAAAGGGATAAGCGTTCAGTCCGACAAGGCCCGAGATTTGAACCTTGGACCTTCAGCCCCTTACGGGTTTGGTCGAACCAATTGGTCTACACCTCAAACCTTTTCTTATAAGTATGTTGGAAATAGGTTATTATATATATATATATATATATATATATATATATATATATATATATATTATTTTTATTATTATTATTATTTTAATTTAATTTTTATTACTTTATTTGTCCTTAGTTTAATTTATTTGATATGTATTCTTATCAAAAAAACACATTCTTAAATAATTCAAACTACCAAGCATGCATAATGCAAGGGGGAGAGCATCAATCAATCTTATGCATTCAACGGGCAGAATGTCTTATATGAATTTATTTCGATGAGCTTCCATATACTCATAGGCCATGGTGCATTAAGCACTACACATCATATCCCACCTTACCTTATGCGGACAACCACTTTCTTTCCGCCTGAAGGTGGGCAACAGGTACCATTGATCTACTCAACTGAAGGCGGTAACATGTTTCCTGCACACACAAATTTCATCAACAGTATCTCATTTTATAAATAAGGACAAACCACAAAATAGAGGGGATGTTACAGCATCAAAAAGGCTATGCAATGTCGCGAAGTTTGTGGCAAAGCGTTAACTCCAGCCCACACTAGCTCCCTCCCTCCAGTAAATTGTCTTATCAAGTGGAGGACCCATGTATGGTTGTAGATGAATTTTGTAAAAAATCTGGACTTCTGTACAACCTTTGCCACCCAAGGTAATTTCCCAATGTCTTCGAGTAGCAAATCGAGACAATGGGTTGCACATGGGGTCCAAAAAACGATGGGGAATCTCTCCAAAATCTTACCAATTGCTACATATGCTACTGTGTTTGCTTTGTGATGACTTGGACAACATTCTCTTGCCCAACCTCCAACACAACCTCCTCCAGCAACCTTGCAAGCATTTCGACACTCTTAACTTGTATCGATGCATCCACTAACCTGAGGAATATAATTCCTCTTGTAGAAGCAACCAAAAAATTAATTAAGGTTCTTCCCCTTCCATCGGTCCACCCATCAGACATGATAGTGCAACCCTTCTTCCTCCACACCCTACGCTGGTCTTCAAGCAAAACTTGAATGTTGTCCATGGATTCACAAAGGAGAGGGCCCCTAAGGTCGTCATAAATTGGCAGCTTAAATCCTATGCCGCAACTTGCGATGGCATCTACCATTCCCTATCAATATGAAGACATTGCCACATTGAAGGGAAGGTTGGAAAAATACCAAAAACTAGCAATGACCTTCCTCGCTGCCTTGTGCCTCTCCTGGTTCCACGCAGCCATTACCCTCTAGCGTGGGTTGTGCCCCTAAGACAAAAAGTTTCGCAATATAGGACTTTTCCGTCCCATTCCTTGGGTGTGCAACTAATGGACTCAAATTCTCGCGGTGAAACCGGCTAAAGTTGTTGTCAGTACAATCTGTAGGAGGTCGAGAAAGGGGGGGTTGACATGGTCTCGCTTTATCTTTATTTGAGATTTTTTTCTCCTCATAGCTTGAGAGGATGGCATTGCATTCTCTCTCAACATCAGTCAGCACCTTTGGGCATGTCTTGACATTTTGCCCTCTATGCTTTGCCAAATGGTATTTGAGGTGGTATATGCCTCCATGAATGAGAGCACCACAAAAGTTGCAATAAACGTCCCCTTTCTTATCCCCTTCCCTTGCATACTTCCATGTTGGAACTCTTTTCGACATTTTATTGTGGCTGCACATGGAAACAATTAACAACAAAAAATTACTTATAAAAAAAACCCGAAACCCTAGTTTAGAGTTTAAACATTGATAGTTGAAAACATGGGCTTGCATACATAGTTATCAAGCAACAATAGTTCTGAAGCATTACTTAAACAGAAAATAAAAAGACAGCTAAAGTTTGAAAGAGTTTTTCAGATTTCTAGCTCAAATGCAATAGTTGGGTGGCTGTTGCATTTGGTTTGAATCTTTAAAAAAAAACATCCTTGAAACAGAAAAAGAGGGGAAAAAACAGTTTGCAAGAGTTTTTTTTTACCTTATATGAATCAGTTGGGTGAATGTTGGTGGCTGCTAGATTTCTGTAAACTGCAAAAAATATGCAATTTGGATGCACTTTAGTGTTTTGTTTGGTGTGGTAGCAGGTAGGAAGAGCTTTGTCTCTAGTTTGGAACAAGCAAAATGAGGCAAAATGAAAAAACAATCAATTTATGTCATTTCCCCAACTTGTGTTGTCATGGCCTATTTTTTGGATCGGGAATTCAAAAAATCGTGATTCCTGATTTTTTGGCGATTTTTTCAAAAATTCAATTCCTGATCCTGATTGACTTGGTGGAGCCATATCGAAATCGGAAAAATTTTGATTTTTGCTACTATGGATAAGACTATATGACATACTCAGTCTTGTCATTTTTAATGGTCAAATAGATGTATTTTGGCATGAAATATATACTAGACATAGTCCTTTGAATCCTCTAACCTCCTTCACCTGCAAAAAGAATAACTCAATTTGGACATTGTTTTGGACCTTTGGTTGACTTATGCTTAAAATACTACTCATCGGTCTCAATTGTTCTTTCCTTTTTCTTCAGGCTAGATGATGTATTTTGAGCTCAAATTAATTCTGAGTATTCTTACTAGTGTTGAGAACCTCCTTTTGAAGTGCCATTGAAAACCAACTTCATTTGAAGGAGTTATGGCCAAACACACACTGCCCTATTTTGTCATCTTGTCAAGTTACCGTCATTTGGTTGTTCATCTTTGACACAATCTTGTCATGCTTTTAAGTAACCTGTCATGGATCCATCTGGATCATCTCCAACATATGGTTTCGACCACCCCTCATGTATCGAGGAGTTATAGACAGACGCAACCTACCAGTTTCCTATCTTGTTTTATTGGTTCCACAGCCATGGATGCTAGAAGAGTCTTGAAGGGTCTCACACCATGTCCTCCCAGGATTATCCATCCTTAACCCCCTTCATCCTGCTCATTCTCCTAGGAGCATCATTCCTCTTCCCTCACAATCTGGGCCTAGTCATTTGTGTGGTATGGAGGAGTTGATTACATAGTACCTTCCGTCTTGCCTGTATCAAGTATATGGAAGTTTGTTTCCTTGGTGGTTCCTTTTCCTTGTAGTATATTCCTTCCCGTGCTTTTGTATAATCTCTTGTTTTCCTTCTTTGTTTCCTTATTGTATATGATTCCCTTCCTTTGCATTGTTTCCTTTAGTATATTCCTTCTTTGTGGTTCTCTCTATGCTTATTGTATATTCCATGTTCTTGATAAGTATATTCCCATCTTTCCCTTTGCAATAATCCATTTCCATTGTTTCCTTCAGTAAAATCCATTCCTTGCAGTTGTTTTATTGTTCAGAGTGAATCGAGTATATGAATTTCCCTCTCTCACAAAAATGTGGAGGAACAAGAGAATCTAGCATGATGGTAAACTCGAAAGGCCCATGACTTGGAAAAGCTCTTCTAACTGGGGGTACCCCCTCTGCTAATCACCGTACAGCAGGCTTGAAGAGAGCGATAGTGATCTGAGGGAATATTAAGATGCCATATCTGGCTGGAGAACAAGGCGACAGCCTTGTTAATTCTTTCCTATGGTTCAATTTTCCAGGTTGCCTTTTGAATTTTAAGGTTCCAAAGAAAATTATTTCTTGGACAGCTACAAAGTTGTACTTGTGGTCAAAGGGCATGTACAGCAGGAAGGGATTGACTATGAGGAGATATATGCCTTTGCTCCTGAGATGGTAATTTTTTGATTGACACTTTTCATTGCTTCTCAATTTGGATGGAAGGTACATCAGATGGATGTGAAAAGTGTCTCTTTCAGTGAAGATCACAAGAAGTCTACATGGAGCATTGGAAATAATAACCAAATCTATTTTCTGCCATTAGTCATTAGGTTAGTTTAAATATTAGAGAAACCTTTTGTTCTTTGTGAGTTGGGAAAGTCTTGTCTTCTACAAGAAAGTATTTTGTGGGAGCCATGACACCATTAGTCATTTATTTATTCATTTGTAAAAGTTAGAATAAAAGGCATTGGTAAATCTTATATTTAAGTAAATCAGAATGAGAAAATCATCTTATGAGTTCCATCTCTCAAAAATTCTCCAGATTTCTTTTTTTGTATATTTTAGTTTTCAACCAACAAGACCTTGATGACTTTCTTGACTTAGTCACCAGTAGTAGTTTTGAGTATCCCTAACTGTCCAAAATAGGCTACTGTATCCTCCACAAACCTCAAAAGGGATCAAGGTATGTCATAAATGGAAGATAAACGAGTAAAATTCTGAGTGCTGATTGAATATTTTAATGCATAATTAATTAGTTGCCCTATTCAGCTGTAGCTCTGAAAAGAATTAATAAAATAGTGATCTTTATCCTTGTAGATGGGCACTTAAGAGTTGTCTTAAAAGTAAAACAATATTTTTGTACGATATTCAAGGATAGCAGCCTCACTCTTGAGGGGAAATTTAACAATTAAATGATATTGAATTTAACATCATTGGAACATCTCTAAATCCATAATATGTTTCTGATGTAATTTACAAGCACGTGCACTAGGCATAGGCCCTGATAGGGCAGTTGTCTAGATGCATAGGGTAAGGAACCTAATGTATTCTGTAAACATGAACAAAATTGTGTGCTAAACTGTGATGCGTGAGGATCATCCAATAGGTCTAATGGTTGTGTATAAAATTGAACAAAATATTTATAGATTGAAAGGGCCAATTCCAAGTTGAAAGAAACCATGACTTCTGACAGCAGTTCCTGGAAATTTAGACTCACCTCCAGCACAAAGGTAAAGTCAAATGTGAGCTTTTAATGTTGACATTCTGTGAAAAGAGGGAACAAAAAGACAGTTTCAAATGCTGATTCAGTTGGAACATTTTATCCCCATTCCATAAACCCTGAGTTGTCTATCCATCTGTTATCATATAGTTGTTTTTGTAACGTTCATCCACGTTTTTACTTGAATCTCTTGATTGTTAGACCATCAAGTATTCAAGGCTTAACAAATTGCTTTGAAAATAATAAATATGATTAGATTTCTGCCAATTTGTTATCACATATTACCTACATTTTGGAAGAAATTGATGATGAAGAAGAAGATGATAATAGTGATGTATAATTTGCGTTGAGAATTCGATGGTCATTACTGATTGATATACGATGTGTTTCAGGTAGTGTTTTCAAAGCATGCAACTGTCAAAATTCTAGTAGCATACTGGGCTCACATTATAGAGAATACAGAACAATACCTGCAGTCTCTTCTCTACACAAATTTGTTGTGTGCATCATCGTCATACAATAACTGTTCTGGGAAAGTGGAGATCAAGTATTATCAAGTTCCAGGATTTAATGCAACTGGTCCAGCAATTGTGAACGGAAAGGCTACAGGAAATGTTTACCCTGGGTATTCTCGGGTCAACCATGGAAAGTATGCAGTTAGTGATGTCCGGGCGCACATTGGAACCAGCAATCTTGTATGGGATTACTTCTATTCCACTGCAGGGATTAGCTTTGGCTCCTATGATCCCTCTATTGTGTCACAGCTTACAGACATCTTTGATGCAGATTGGGATTCACCCTATGCAATTCCACTTGAATCCAGCTTAAACACAATCTGAAACATTCTCATCATTTCTCAAATCAAAATATTGTGTGTTAACCAGATGTGAATTAATTGTATATTTCAAATTTTCTAGAATGCGATACTCATCATTGTATTAGCAAAACAAATAATGGCATATATCTCTCTCTCTATATATATATGCAGTCAGTCAGTTAATTAGAGAGTTTCTACTGGAAAAAAATGTCAGCCTAGATCATTCCTAATGTTTATTTTAGCATGGAGATGCATATGTTGTAGCTCTGATATTCCACATGATGAATGGATTCCAACCACAGCATAGAATAATTAAAACATAAGGCCCCATAAAATCCAAAATATTTAAAAAGTCAAACACCAACCATCAAACGTTACATCTGGGAAGAAGATTGGAAGCATTTGGTTTTGATTCAAAATTTTGGCAATAAAACATGAGAGGTAATATGATAATATGAACATCTTTGGTTGATAATATGATGCAAAAAACAGAGAATGAAGTATTGCAACTCAGGCAGTGGATTTGGAATATTTAGGGCTAATTTGTAATGGTTATTTGGCTGACTCTTTAGCTGTCATTGAGTGGATTATTTAGAATTGATTCTCTATGATCTTATCAAGAATTGTTGTGCCAATTGTTTTTTGACTGTTATTTATGGAACATATTGAGAAAAGAAAGCTACTTTTCAGAAAGGCCATGGTCTTGTAAAGGGATCAGGTTATGCTTAAATATTTGGTACCCTAGTTTTGACCCAATAATATGGGTGAGGTTGCCAAACTTTTCTCTAATTCTAGTAACTAACTCTTCGACAACCAGGCTATTCCATTTGAAAATTCATTATTTGGAAGAATTAACAAAGATAAAAGTTCAAAACATGTACTCAATTATGCATGCAGGTTGAACTAAGCAAAGATCCTTGAAAAAGATTAATTTTGGAATGGCAAGGCTTGACAAGGTACTAACTAGGGTGGATTATGGCATCACATTTATATTCAAAAAATACTCTGAATACACTTGTTTGTCTCCAAATTGTCCACCACACAACCACAATGTCAATGTGGCAAGACGACTTTAAATTGTCAAGGCAGTGGTAAAAGTAGACCATTTGGTAGAAGAATGCTCCCAATTATCATGAGATGGTTAAGCCTACATAGACATTCAAGAGAAATATGAGAATGAGTTGAAGTAGCATTATATGTTTAAAACATTAACACTTAACTCTAAATTGTTCAATCAAAGAGCATTCAATTGTTCATTGTATTCATAAACCAATGGAATTAACCTCATTACCCAACAAAAGAAAAGAGGAAAGAACAAGAAAAGAATGAGGAACACAAGTATGGAAAGGTTTCCTTAGGCACTAATAATCTCTCACTAAATGAATAAAAGAATCTCCAACAATAAGAAAATGTTTGCGTGAGTGGGGTATAAATACCAACCTATGATACAATACAACATTCCCAAAGTTGGTCATGAAGATCGACCATTGAATAATAATAATATAAGGACCATCTTAGAAGGTGAACATGGGTGCATAAGACAAATACAATAAACCCAATACAAAGTCGGTCATGGCTATCTCAACATCTGCTCCTAATGGGAGCCATAGAGAGAACTCTATGGATCATTTTCCTCTTTAAAAACAATATCCTAGTCTTAAGTTGATCTTGCAATCTAGTAAAATTCACCTTGGGCATCACATTGGTTATAATATTTGCAAGATGATTTATTGAAGGCACATGTGTTGGCTCAATCATCCTTCGCAAGTGACGTTGATGAATGTAGGCATCCAAAGCTCAATGTGCATAGTCTGTTAATGCTCCATTAGAATAATGTGAACAAGTTGAATAACATGTTGACTATTACAAAGCACAATAACAAGACCTTTGTAAGGAAGACATAATTGCTTAATAACCATTTTTAATATGTTAAAAATGCTTCATGCCCTTATTAGCACTACAATACTTTGCTTTCATGGAAGATAGAGACATAGTAGATTATCACTTAGAACACTAAGAAATGAGTTTGAAACCAAATAAAAATACACAACTAGTAGTGGGGATATACACTCATCAAGACCTACAACCCAATTTGCTTAGAATATCCCTACAACAAAAATAGGGGGTCCAATTGGATAATGAATGCCTATTTGAAGATTACCCTTGGTGTTGCACAAACTCATCTTGGCCACCTTCTAGTGACTCTTATGAGAGGCTTGCACGTATCTTAGAGTAACGATAGCTAACAACATATGCTTTGTTTAATTGAATGAATTGAAGGAGACTCCCCACTAAAGACCAATAGACAATTGCACCTAACAATAGTGGGGCAATTAGCCTATAGCATCAACCTAGATGTAAGAGGGGTGTGAGCCGTCTTACAATCCTTTATTTGAAAATGCTATAGAGAACCCAACACATGCTGAGGATGGGAGAGCAAAATTCATAAAGAAGATTGCACAATCTAAATCCCCAAAAAATATTGAAGTAGATTCATCATCTCAAGGACTCTTGAAGTCAGTTTCATCTCTCAAATAATAGAAATCAAAATGCCAATGATAAATAGATTGTTTACATATAACACAAGAATGATAATCTAACCCTTGTGATGTTTAATATAAACATCACATTTTGCCTTACACCATAAAAAGCCACAAATGAAGAAGAAGGGATCAATTCTTTTATACCAAGCATGAGGTGCCTATTTAAGTCCTATAAAATAGGGGAAATGTTAATCCAAATATTAGGTATGTGTAATCTATGTTCTTTCTTGGTTGATGGCTTCTAGAAAACAGGGGTAGGCCCTAAGTTCAAAAGCTTAGATTGCCCCCTAGGATTTCTTTTCCTTTTCCAAGTCATTCCCTAGGATAGAATCCATGTTTGTTAATAAAATTTGAGATTGCCCTTGGAATAAATAAAAATTGAAAGACTTTAGAGAAAATTTCTTTATCTTTATTCAAAATGCTACTTTTCTTAATTTTCATATAAGTATCTAAAACTATATCCTAAAAACATTTCCACCATGGAGAAGTAAAATTTGTCACATGGTTTCCATACAGTATCCTTGACCATAGGTTCATATTGTACATATCTTGAAAAGCCCCCCAAAAATTGGCCAAGTATGGAAGCCTAAAGTCCTAAGGATTGACCAAGTGCTAGAAAAATCCTAAATGAATCAAAATCTAGTCTATTAATTATAGATCCTATGATCTTGAAACTACTTTCAAACATCTTGGAAGTATATATTTATAATATAAATTAAAGTAAATGAATATGAAATATCCCTTGGATAAAATCCAGAGTACAGTAAAAAGGAAAATAATCTTTCTACATGATATATTGAAAGAATATTATTATTGAGCAGTGATTAAAGCTAACGCTCAAAGTGCAACTATTCTATTCATAGAAAAATCAAAAGCCAGACTACATCACATAGCCAGAGAAGAGTGTTATAGTCTACCGAGCATAGAGGAAATAGAAGAACACATTATGAGAGAAAGTGAGACTTGCATAGAACATGTTTTGTAAGAATGTGAGACCTACATAGAAGTACACATTTCATGAGGACGTGAGACCTATAAAGAAGAAAATATTTTATGAGAATGTGAAGCCTGCATAGAAGAATACGTTCCTTTAGAACGTGATGCTTGAGAGTTTGAATCCTTCAAAGAGAGAAGAAGGCAAGATTGGAAGAGGATATCAACCATAATAGGAACAACATCTATCAAGAAGCATCTACACAAAGAATGACCAGAAAGGCAGTGCCAATACAATAGTTAACTAAAGAACCAATGCCTATACAACGACTAATTAGAGAGCTCGTGCTTTCATAGTGGTTAACCAGAGAGTCTATGTCTAATCATAGTCAATAGAGAGCTAGCATAGACAAGGTAACCAGAGAGCCAATATCTATAGAGAATACAACAAAAGAGCCATCATCTATAGAGGATGCAATGAAAGATCCAACATCTATAGAGCATAAAAATAGAGAGCTAGTATCTATAGAGCATAACAACAAAGAGCCAACGTGTATAGAGCATAACAACATAGTAGCCAACAGTAACGAGAGCCAACATAGCCAGCCAAACCAGAAGAAACTTGAGCAAACATAGTAGTCGGTGCTAATGAGAGCTAGCATAACCAAACTAGAAGGAATCTGAGTAGACGTCGCGTCCAACAATGAGCTATTGAATCTAAAAGAATATGAATGTGAACGGGTTAATAGTGTGCCTTATGAGAATCAATGCATTTTTGAATGGATGTGAGAGAAAAAGAGTAGAATCATTTTTACCATTGAAGTAACATATTTGGAGCGGTAGATTGTAATCATAACATCTATTTTCAGAGCATCCATCATTTTTGGAAGCATCTGTCATGCGCTTGAATTATTCTGCCAGGTGGATATTGAGGTAAGCAACATTACTCTATTAAATGATTAATTAAAATCTTAAGTGACAAGTTTATTTTCAAAAATTTAAATCTTAGGAATATTAATAAGCAGGAGATAAAAGGAATACAATATTTTTAGAATAAATTATTTAGGTGGGAGTTATAAGGACTTTTACAATATATTGAAATTTAATAGTTCAAATTTTTAATTTTTTTAATATCTATTAAGCTACGAAGTGATAAGGTTTTCTACTTCAAATAGAATTTAAAATTTGAAATATGAAATTTGATTTTTGGTTTATGAAATCTAAAGAGTAAGAAAATTAGAATTTGAAAAAGATTAAAATTTGAGTTTTTAGAAGATTTGAAGTTTTAAAAATTTTAAAGATTTGAAATTTAGGGAAATTTTGAATTTGAAGATTTTTTAAATTTTTGCAAATTTAATAGAGTAGGGAGATAAAAGATCTACTACTTCAAAGGATTTAGAAAGTTTGAAATTTTTAAATTTGCAAATTTATTTAGGTTATTTGAAATTGAAAAATATTAAACTTTGGACTAAAAAGGATTTCAACTTCAAAGGAATTGAACATTTGTTAGCTTTTGATGGTGTATGCCAAGGGAGAATGCAATCATAGGATGTTGAATATGCAGAAATGTAAGATGCTGAAATATGCTATTAATGGAAAGTGACGAAAATGATACAATGCTGAAATGGAGGAAATGAACACTCCATAAACTGATGCTAAAGAACTACATTGTATCCATCACCAATCTATATGGTGATCTACCCAATATATCCACTACTACCTACAACGATATCTTATCACTCACTATGAGGCCCTTTATATAGAAATATGGATTGCTTGGCCAACACTCTACCTAGTTGTACAAGGGGACACCTTGCACATTTACAACTTGCACATAGACACTTGTGCATTTATTATATTACTTGAAGTAACTAGCTAACTACCCCCTAAAGTAATCTACTACTCTAGTTATGTACCAAGGGTGGTACATTTACATGACCCAAATGATGTAATATACTCTAACACCCCCTGTATTACATTATTTGGGTATTGAAGACTTTAGTCTTCAATATGGATCTTCTTCTCTTTTTCTTGTATCTGTTCAAGCAAGTAGTTAGTGTCTTCATACCATGTTACCCTTGTTGTAAGAGCTTTGACTTCTTGATCATTTGTCGTATCTTCCAATTCTTCAATTTCTTCAATCTTTTGAGCTAGATGTCCTTTTTTATTCCCTTTTTGATATTCCAATTGTGGATAATAGTTTTGATGTTGAGATTGTTGTTGTTGGGGATTATTTTGATATTGCCTTGGTTGGAATGCCCTATTTGGTTGGCTTCCATAGTTCATCTGATTTCCTTGATTCTGATTTCTTGGATTGAATCTGCAATAATTGGTGTTATGCCCTTTTCTCCTACATATCTAACAATATATGTTATTCCATGGTCTTCATCCTTTTGATGATGAAGCAATGTTTCCCTATGGATTATCTTTTGAGACCAATGCATTTTTAGTCATTTCATATTTCATTGTATTTTCTATCTCATATTCTTGAAGAATATTGATTAGTTCATCAAACTCTGTATCTTTGCTTAGAACCTGTAAGGATGTAACTAGATGCTTGTAGCTATCTGGAAGTGCTCTCAAGGTTACTTGAACAAGGAATTTATCTTCAACCTTTTCTCCTAGGGTTAGTAATTTTCCTTTGATATTTGCTATCTTCCTTAAGAATAGTTCTATGCTTTCACCATTGTTCATTTTCAGGGAATGTAATTGAGTTTGAAGATTTAAGATAGTGGCTTTATTTTTTCCTTCAAATATTTTCTCTAATATTTTCCAAGCATCTGTAGATGTCCTTGCTGAGCTAATGTAAGCTTGTATTTCATCTATGATGGAAAATGTTATTATCATTAATGCCTTAGCATCACTTTCTTCAAACTTCTGAATCTTTGTTTCTCCCTGAGTTGGTTTAGTTTTTGCTCCTTTGACAATATCCCAAAGTTTTTCAAATATCAGAATAGCTCTCACTTTGTTTTTCCATGAGAAGTAATTTGGACCCTTTAGTAGTTGAGATTTTGTAAGGATGAATTTGTTTGTGGTCATGATGACTCTCTAGGTATAAAACCTTTCTTGGAATTAGGTTTTGTAGGCTTCCTTATATCTCCCTAGTTAAGAGATGTGAACTAATTTGATAAAACCTTTCTTGGAATTAGGTTTTGTAGGCTTCCTTATATCTCCCTAATAATTAGAATATGCTTAGTTCACCTTCTAAGTTGATTTTGTAATGTTTTGAGAATAATCAACCTTTTAATTTTGCCTTATCTTTCCCAATGAAGTATGCTTTAATGGTTGGATTTATTTTTGTCTCCTTAGAATGAGTATGAGATAATTTTTACCAATTAATTCCAACTCTATATGTAGGCAATTGATTTGCTTCTCTTTCCAATAGATTAATTTTCTAAATTCCAATTATATGTATATAGTTTGAAGTAGTATGCCTTATATCTCCTTACTTTTTGGAATATTAGAAAATAATGGTATTTGCAATTTAATAATGATTTAATCAAGGTTGACAACCTTATATCTCCTACTTGGTTAATTGCAAATATGAATATTCAATACCTTGAAATAAGCTTGCTTGATAATTACTAATGCTTGATAAGTTTATTCCAATGCAATAGTCTATATCACCTTATAACTCCGATTTTAATTAAAGAAAGCAAATTTAATCTTTACCTTAGTAAGGCTTGATGCTCTACGTATCCTTGAGTAGCTCCATGTACTTTGATGGCTTGTTGGTACATATCTCCAACGTTGTATTAATGTTGCTTTGACCTTGTTGTCCAATGAAGGGCTTGTGTGCTCTTTCTTCAAACTCTTTGCTTGCTACAAATCTTGTATAATGGGTGTTGTATTCTCCAATGTATGGGCGTTGTATTTTCCAATGTTGGACGTAGATGATGACAACAGGCTTTAATGCTTGTCTTGAATTCCTTCTACGATGGATGGTTGCAGGTTTTGATTCTTCTTTGATTACACTTTTTGGATAGTGGGCACCTTGCTTCTGGCTTCTTTGACTCTCCTTGACCATGAGCTTTTAATGCTCTTATCTCCTCTTACACGCTGCGCTCTTTTTCTTGCTACGAATGTGCTACTCTCCTTGAGTTTTGGTACCTTAAATAGGAAGGAGATATTTTGATGTTTGACAAGTGTCTTGGGAGTTATATTCAATGCTTATTCCACCTTGGAGTATGTAGATGCTCTTGAAATTTGTTGTATTCACTGCCTGGGTGAAATATAGGCTTTAGAGTCTCTTCTTGGGTGCTTATGAAGCTTGCTTACACGTGTCACTCCTTCTAAGAGGTGTTACTTATGACAAGCAACACTCTCCTTCCTCCTGTGTAATGCTTTCTTGGATGATTCTCTTCAGGCGTGCAAGACTTGAGTGTTATTCTGAGCGCTCATTTGAAAGGTGTTAGAGTATATTTGATGGTGACAAGTGGTGCCTTTTCCTATTGCATGTACCTTATTTTCCAATGTATCTAAATGCCTCAATGTATTCTTGGAAGCTTGGCTTCTTTCTTCTTGCTTCCTCAACGTATTTCTACCAACTATTGCAAGCTTGTGATGACTCCTTTCCAGCAAAGATAAATGATGTACTCCTCCCAAAGTTGGCTCCAGCTATCATGATTCTTGAGCAATCCAACTTAGGTCCTATGGTGCTTTCTCGATTGGTGGCTAGAGCTTGGTAATGCACCTAATTTTTTCCTTCTTTGCTTGTAATATGTTATGTTGGAATGCTTAGTGTAGTCTTTGTAATACCTTTCTTCTTACGTGGATAATGAGTTGGATTTTGGTGCTTTGTTGTAGATGATAGCTTCTTCCTTGTGTTATGTTGTGTATGCTTGTAGGTTGCTCATTGTGTCTATCCGAACCCGTGGGTGATGTGAGCTTCTTGAAGGCTCTTTTGACCTTGCTTGGATAGTGCTCCTCTACGACTGCTTATGAGATGATCCTTGCTTGTGAAGGATGTGTCTTTATGACACTTAAAATCTATCCTCTTTTCTACGTAGGACAAGATGTTATGGTGCAAAATAATGTAAATAGATTTGTAATACAATACCTTGATTTTGCACCTTCTCTTTTGCAAGCTTCTTTTGTTGGTTTTAATGGTGGCTTCTCTGTACTATTTCTTGTAGGCAAGGGCTGATTGATGTTGTCTTCTCTTCTAGACAACTCTCTCCTTTGCTTGGTTAATCTAGTAATGAACCCAAGCTAATAATCATGTAGATAATATACCCTTGAAGGAGTAATTTCTACACTAATCTTTTACCTGTAATGAGTTCTTAGTGCACCTTGAATCTGAGACTCACCAAGTCTCAATTTTTGGCTTCTTTTCAAGGATATTAATGGTGGATTTCTTCTCCACTCCTTGGAGGAATATGATCCTATTTGGTGGCTTCTCTAGGCCACAATACCTTGCAGGTATTGAGTTTTGAATAGTGTCTTTAGACACTTTGATATTTGCAGATTTTTGTGTCCTTGATCTTAACAATCAATACACAAAATAACCCTTTGAGAGTAACTAGTTTAATGAACAACTAGTATAATGCAATGAACCAATAATATTTCTAACTTAATGCACTTTAATAATCTCACCTTATTGCTCCTATTAATAAGCTCTCAAAGTAGTTTCAAATGCACTAATGATCATTGCAAATTCCTTAATGTAGTCCTCTTCTCAATAATTAGATAATAGGAAGAATGTATCTAACTCCTATTAATGTGCAGGTAATGAACCTTAATAGAAACTATCTTCTACACTTTCTTTGAGGACTTAAAATGCAACCTTCTATTTTGCAACTTTTGAATTCTAATAAGGTGCTTAATGAAGTTAAGTAGTAATCTGAATTAAGTGTTCAAGTAATGAACCTTTTGCACCTAAGTTGCTTACCTTTGATGATGAATATCTTGATGAGTTGATTCACCAAATTTCTTGTCTAGAATGGTGGTTGCTCATAATTATGAATGCTTCTAGTCTGCTACTCTAAAATTGTAGTAGATGATTTCAACTTCTCCTTCAGGATATAGCTTGGAACTTCAAAGTCTTGTAGCTAGTAATGCTATCTTGATTGTTGTCCTTTAGCAATCAATCTATTCACTGAAATGTTGTCCTTCAAGAACCCTTTCAATATTTTATTATGAATCCAACAAATCCCTATCTTTGAAATGTGCCTTCTTTAGCTATGAAGGGCAATCTCTAAATCTTCTTGGATTTGGTAGGTTTCTTCTATCTAAGTTTTGACTTCAAACATGACTTTCTTCTCAAGAATCTGAAGGTCTTGAGGTCTTCACGAATCTTCTCTCTGAAGTTTGACAAATTTTTTGCCAAATATTTCTCCTTTGGGCTTGTTTTCGGATGGCGACAATTGTCCCAAGTTCTTCCACTATCTTTTGTAGTGAATTTCTCCAATGAGTTCTCCTAGGAACTTCTTTGATGGCTTCTCCAATTTTTGCAATGAGGCTCTCCAAGCCTTCTCCTTGTTTCTCCTTGAGACCTCTCCAAGGTCTTTAGTCTTGCAGCTTCTCTGGTCTTCTTGATGAGACATTTCCTTCAACCTTCAACTATGGAAGTGTTGGTAATGAGATATTCTTCATGGATCTCTAGAACATGACTTTTTGATAGTCCTTCTCTATCTCTTCTAGGGATGGAAGTTCTTCAATGAGACCTTTGATGGGTCTCTTCAGCTTCTTCTAGAGGAAGTCTTCAATCAGCAAAGGAGATCACCAATCTCCTATCTTTCATAGACTCTTCTCTAGAGTCTTCTTCAGGTTCAAGGCTTCTATGGCCTTTTCTTCTGTATCAAGACTTATGTGGCCTTTTCATTTGGATCAAGGCTTCTATGGCCTTTTCTTCTAGATCAAGGCTTCTGTGGCCTTTTCATCTGCAATGTGTTGGTCTACAATAGGGCTTCCCTCAGTTTCCTTTTCCTGCAAGAAAGTATTAGTAAGCTGATTCTAAATCTTGTCAATGATGAATCTTCACTAGTTGATTTGTCAATCTAGTGGAATGAATGTTGAGTCCTAGTCTTCATGAGTTTTTTTGCAACTCTGTGGAAAGACTCTAGCCAAATGTAATCTCAAAAATTTTAGAACTAAGATTTGCTTCTCCTCTCAATATTTCTTGTGACTTTCCTATTCCTAGTGACCTATTGTGGCTCTCCCTATTCCTATTGATATACCATGGCTTTGATACCACTGTTAGCTTTTGATGGTGTATGCCAAGGGAGAATGCAATCACAGGATGCTGAATATGTAGAAATGTAAGATGCTAAAATATGCTATTAATGGAAAGTGATGAAAATGATACAATGCTAAAATGGAGGAAATGAACACTCCAGAACTGATGCTAAAGAACTACATTGTATCCATCACCAATCTATATGGTGATCTACCTAGTATATCCACTACTATGTAGTGAACCTCTCTTCTCATACCATATATCTTTCAAAAATATATTAAAATATTCAACATGCATCCACAAATAAATTAATTGCACAATAAATTGCTCAATAAAATAGATATTGATTATACCCTTGAGGTAGAGAAACACCATATAATGCTCTTTTAGGAAGGAAGCCACTCCACAAGATCTCTAGCTCCATGAGCTAAGACTTCTCTAATAATACATCATAGATACCTTTTACAATGAGGGTACATCTCTCTTTATAAAAGAGTGTGATGGTTCACCTTCCATGAGTTACAAGATCACACATGTGGAGGTTCACCTTCCATGAGTTACAAAGTGCATAATAATATGATAATATTCCTTGCGGTTACATATGACAATATCTCCCCAACAATTACAAATATGATTCTATGATATACCTATTTCTATTTTGACATGTGGCCTTCCTTACTCAAAAATTAATTTATGGCTCATACTATTATACAATACAATATTAAATACCTATCTTGGTACCTAACATTCCATCCCCCTTACAAATGTTTCATCCTCGAAACATTAGAAGAAGCTAAATAATATGATCTTTTGAGCCATGTTGAATATTGGTACCAATCTTGATCATCCATCCATCCTAGTGAAACTATGATTGGTGGTGGTCTTTGTTGATGCCAATGCCATGTGTTGGAAGCATAAATTTCATCTTTTTTCATCCATACCTGCTTGTATTTATGACTTGTAGCATATCCAAAGGGTTGGCTCCTTTGGTTCCTTGTATGTTCCTCATTGTTCTTATGTTGCCTCAAGCCCTGTCTCCATGATTGTTACCTCTCATGGTGGTGTGGATGGCGATATACTCCAACCTTAGCCTAATGTTCAACCTGTTTTTGCTCCTCTCTTACTCCCTTTCATTGATTCTTCTCTTACTTTTGCTTCCTTGATTTTTGCTACTACCTCCTGAGATTCTATTTTAGGTTCTGATGTTTGCTCTTCACTTTGTTCCCCTGCAATAGCTACCTATTTGTCCTTACACTGAGAAATGTCTTGTAATGTTATCTTCTTCTTGTACCATAACTTCATGAATTTCTTTTGCACATTAATATTAATAGTACCCAAAGAATGCAACCAAGGATAACCAAGGACAATATCTACATCATTCATCTCAATAGCATGAAAATCTGAATGTAAGACATATTTATCCATGGTGATTTTCAAATCTTCAAAAATTTGAACATTGTGACCCTCAAGTTGTATGTCTTTGATTTTATTTGCTTGAACTTGCAATCTCTTAGTCAAAGACATTGATAAAATTAGACTTGTTGCTAGGGTTAATAGAAATAATAATTTTTTGATTTTGAATGCAACCATAAACTTGCAAAATAGAATTTTTACATTCAAACAAATCTTTTTGATCATTGTTTGGCCCTGACACACAAGGTGTAGTTTCCTTAGCCTGCACATTATTATCATTTTATTTTGATGCCCTTTTGCCTAAAAATGCAACTTCAAATTCTTCTTTTTGACCACTGATTGGTCCTAACACACAAGGTGTAGTTTCCTTAGCCTGCACATTATTATCTTTTTCTTTTGATGCCCATTTGCTTAAAAATACAACTTCAAATTCTTCCATTGTATATTTATTTTTACAATCATACAAAAAGTCATGAAACCAAGCTTCTTCTTTCAAGGCAAAATGAAGGCTATGTTTCCACCATGACTTAGAAATAGTTAAAAGAAATTTTTTATACTCCTTCAACCAATCCATGGCATTACTACTTCCATGGAATTTCGGCAACTCCATGTTTTTTTTTAAGTAGCTAGGGTTTGAAATAATCGAAAAATTAAAATTTTTGAAATCTCATCTATTTCTATCTTCAACAATTAAATCTGCATTTTTATCTTCAAAATAAAACCAACAACAACTGATTTGCTTTTTGCCGACAACCCCAAAAACAACACCAAATGCCCAACTTGCAACAACTATAACTCCCTCATTACTTATCAGAATTTAAAAAGTAGTCATTTTTGTAGTACTCAAAATAACCTGCATGTTGATGCAAAAATATTCTGAAAATGATTGCTAAAAAATTTAATACGAATTTTTTATTTTTGAAAAAAAACCGCATAGCCAAAAGAATAGCTTGAACAACCCAACTTTAAACAATTGTAACTCTAAAAAATTATCAGAAATCCACAAATGAACAATCATTTTTATAGTACTCAAAATAATCAATATGCTAGTGCCAAAATCTTTTGCAAATGACTGTTGAAAAATTTAATACGAATTTTTTTATTTTGAAAAAAAATTTGCACGACCAAAAAACATAAAAAATAACTCAACTTCAAACAACCATAAATTTCTCAATACATATCAAAATTTAACAAATGAGCAGTCATTTTTGTAGTACTCAAAAAGATCTACACAATGGAGCAAAAACCTTATGAAAATAACTGTTGAAATAAAAAATATGGCCTCTGCAAAATGTGACATTTTTCTAAAAATACGTGTCATAGCTCTACAAAAATAAACTCACTTTGCCCAAATCGCTGCTCCAATACCAAACATAGTGAACCTCTCTTCTCATACCATATATCTTTCAACAATATATTAAAATATTCAACATGCATCCACAAATAAATTAATTGCACAATAAATTGCTCAATAAAATAGAGATTGATTATACCCTTGAGGTAGAGCAACACCATACAATGCTCCTTTAGGAAGGAAGCCACTCCATAAGATCTCTAGCTACACGAGCAAGACTTCTCCAAGAATACATCATAGATTCCTTTCATAATGGAGGCACATCTCTCTTTATAGAAGAGTGTGATGGTTCACCTTCCATGAGTTACAAGATCACACATGTGGAGGTTCACCTTCCATGAGTTACAAAGTGTGTAATAATATGATAATATTCCTTGTGGTTACATATGACAATATCTCCCCAATGGTTACACATGATTTTATGACATACCTATTTCTATTTTGACATGTGGCCTTCCTTAATAATTAATTTATGGCTCATATTATTATAATACAATATTAAATACCTATCTTGGTACCTAACATACTACCTACTGTGATATCTTATCACTCACTATGAGGCCCTTTATATAGAAATATGGATAGCTTGGCCAAAACTCTGACTAGTTGTACAAGGGGACACCTTGCACATTTACAACTTGCACATAGACACTTGTGCATTTATTATATTACTTGAAGTAACTAGCTAACTACCCCCTAAAGTAATCTACTACTCTAGTTATGTACCAAGGTGGCATATTTACATGACCCAAATGATATAATATACTCTAACATCATTCAATTTCAAACTTTGATTATCATGGAAGAAAATGATTGGAAATTCATAAAAAGAAAGAAAAGATTAGTAGCATAGGCAAATTGTTTAAGAAGTTTGATGGTAAGCTAGATATGGCAATGCAATTTATATAGAGAGAAGCAATGAATGAAAGCTTTGGAACACTTGAATATTATTTACATTCAAAGCTTATTGAAGCAATTAATAATTCAAAGGATGTCATTACAATACCTATAGATATATGTAACATATCCATTGATTTTTCTATCATGTCATGTGTTACCTACCACCTTTCCTTTTCCTTAGCAAGGTTTACATACTGCTCAATTTTCCTTGCTTGAGTCCTTGTTACTACTAGCACATGCTTCTCCTTCTCTTGCTATCAATTAAATTCATATTTTTAGTTTCACTAGAAATCACTTTCTTTAGACAATTAACTTCTTTGTGGTTGCCTAGACCACACCACCTACACATGTGCATTATTTATTCTCATTTGTTCCTCCAATCTTCGGGTTAGGGTAATTCTTTGCAAAATGTCCTCATTCTTGGCAATTCTAACACTGGATAAATGGTCTCCTATCTAAGTCATAATGTAATTGACTCTATCCTCTTTATTGATTATTATATTAGTACTATCATCCTTTATGACAATTGTTTCAATAACCATCACTAGTCACACCTTGTACATTATTTGAAGAGTTTGGATTTTCCTCTTCTTCCTTATATATTATCATTTCTTGATGTCTTGTTCCTTTTAAATTGAATTAAAATTCTATTATAGCATACCCAACACTTCACATATATTACAGTATCCATTCTTGGGATTGGTTATATTTGTGTTCCCTCTGTCTTACAATCCGAGCACCATATCTCTTTCTCTTTCCTTCCTTTACCCTTCATTTCCTTAATCATCCTTTCATAATCCTTTTTCATTTATTGAATTGCTACATGGAGGTCTTCTTTGTCAATATCTGATTCTTCACTTTATAGTGACCTTCAATACCAATTGTTGTTTATTTTTGCTGGAAAATATTACATTATTTGGTACATGTATACCCATTATGGTGCAAATATAAATATTTAATATATTAGGGTTTGAGTCTATAGTTTAAGAGAGTGATTTATAATTCCTCTTTATGTAAGTGTCTATGTGCAGGATATGCACAAGTGTCATGTAAGAGTGTAATGTGCAGGATATGCACAAGTGTCATGCATGTTAGTGAGCAAGTGTGTATTGACAGAAAGTGCACAAGTGTCATGTATGTAAGTGTTCAAATATGTAATATGAGGATGTGCACAAGTGTTATGTATTAGGAGTGCATGTAGGAGAGTAAGTGTCATGTAGAAGTTTGCAAGTGTCATAGAGTTAAGTATGCATGTAAAGAGTCTTGTATACAAGTGGCAAGATGAGAAGCCAAAGGACATGAGAGTCTTATCTTATGTAAAGAATAGGAAAGATTGTAACTCTTGGATATGTGAGGAGTGCAATAGTCAAGTATTGAAGAATCACCTTTCTATGTCTATATTATTGTAACAATCCAAGTCCAACCCACTTGGTTTCAAGTACACAGAAGGAGTAAATGAATCCAACTTTTCTTTGAACATCTAGATAAGCATGCTTAACCTTATCGGATGCCATTCTGCTACAGTCAGAATATCCGAGAGGATGAGATTGGCCAGATCCCAATTGTAGTTGCCTTATCAAACTCCCACTCCTACCTGAGTATCCAAGTATTGGCAGGGGTTTTTCTACTCCAGGGCCCATATCACTTGGAGCTTGAACGCTTAATTTCCCCTATACCTTCTGTGAGGTATTAGCGTATGCATGCTGGGGCTGATGACAATTCACTTCCCTGAATGTCATCATGAGTTTACCAACACCTGGCTAATACTCCAGAGGTCTTAATTCTGTGTGAGCCCATATCATCACGCAGACTTCCTTAAGACCTCATGCCCGTATTCTAGATGGTTTAGTCTAAGATTTATGCCCATATCATCACGCAGACTTCCTTAAGACCTCATGCCCGAATTCTAAATGGTTTAGTCTAAGATTTATGCCCATATCATAATCTTGTATTCTCCTCATTTTCCCGGAATTAAACTAAAAGAAGAAATCAGAGCTCCGCTCCTTAAGGTTGGATACATGAATATCTTCCCATATTCAAGTTGAATAGGTTATCTTCCCACAACCTTTTAAGATGATTTTATTACCACCATTATCCTTCTATATAGTTTTAGGTTTTAAGTTCATCAAACCATGACTTACCAAACCAATATCTACCAAATTACCCTAAAAGTAAAGACTACCACCACTAATTCAAAGTTCTTAATCAAAAGTAATTAAAAATAATAAGTTTAAGCCACCTTGGTCCTTTTTTGCTATAATACTACTAAAGGTAAATCATCTCCTAAACCCTAAATAGTTCCTAAAGATTTAGATAATTGCTGAGGGTTTATTTTGTAAATTATTATTTCCTTTGTTTTTGGAATGAGAGATATATACTTTGTTTTAATAGCATATTTTGTTAATCTTTAAAATGAGTCCAAATGAACTAAGAATCCAATATATCAAAAAAAATATATATATATATATATATATATTAAACTGTCTAAATAATATAATTATTAATACAACCAAAACTTAAGGATAATAACACAATCATTTAATTAAATAACAAGTAAATCTCTAAAGTATTTCATTACCTTTTTATAATTCAATCATTATTTAAATAAACGATATCTTTTTTTTCTAGAATATCAAATAAAGCTTAAGTAAATTATAACATTTAAAAATAACAAGTAAATCCTTAAAGTAGTTCATAACCTTTTAGAATTCAATCATTATTTAAATAAATGATAACTTTTCTTCTTATAGTATCAAATAAAGCTTAAAATAAATTATAACATCTAAAAATAGCAAGTAAAACTTTAAAGTATAACCTTCTAAAATATCATCAATAATTTAAATTATAACATATAATGTAAAGTCATTTAAAAACAATGTGAAATTCCAGGAATATGTAACACTTGCATTAAAAATCCATACCTAACGCTTTCTCAAGTGAGTATACAAATTCTCCTATATCATGATGACGAAGGTATTAATTTATTTTTTAATTTATTTTGACATGCTTCTTATTTTCTATAACTGCATTATTAGAAAACTTACAAATGACGCTGTGTAAGTTAATTTTCCAACCACAGTTTTATTTGGTCTCAATTTCCTACTTGAAGGCAGGATGCAAAAGAGTGGACGGCTACACCTAGGGCAACCTAATCGTATGATAATTTTTGACAAGATAAACCCAACCAATCAATTTCTATCCAAATAATTGCAGACTTTGCGGAGTTCGAAGATGTCCAACTTTGCTTCAATCAATCAAAAAAATATTGACGCTATCCCTAAATATTCTAATTTTATGATCGTTTTTTATTTATTTTTTAAAATTTAATACATTCATTACTGAAATAAAAAATGTGAGACATGGCAACAACAAGTTATATTTTCTGACTTCAAAAATCAGACCCAAGAAAATGATGACGGATTATTTTCAAGCTTAGCATAAGATTTATCATTGTCTTTCTATGTTTTAAATGACAAAGAGCAATATATTTTTCTGGTTTAACAATAAGAGCTCTTATCCATTCCTTCCTCACCATAAAAGAAGAAATGTAGAACACACTATACAATCATTGATAGGGTTAAAACTACACAGACATCCTATAATTAAATGTATTATGAATTTACAGAATTAATTACAATTCTATAAATGAGAGGCATAGCTAATTAATTATTAACAGTAACACATTTTTCAAGAGGAAAATCTTAAATCATCATACTATCAATCAGAGCATCCTTAATGAAATTATCTTTCCATTTGTCTACATAAATTGAGTTTATAATTAAAAACATAATGATTCCCATAAAGAATGAATATCTCGTCTTCCACATATTAATACAAAAAACTCAGGTCATCCAGCCATATTAGTTTTCTTACTAAAATGTTTAAACGAAATAATAAAAAAAATTCCTTTCTCTAATATTTAAGTTCTGCGAATTGCAGTTATATTTTCAGATTTTTTTTGGATAACAACACGGCTTTAGGTTGAAATTCTATCAAACTGTACACGAAGTTGCTCCTCCTCAAATAAACCAAGACGACGCTCCTTATTTTCCTCTTAAAAATGACATCAGTTTTCGCAATTATCTCCAAGTTTAATGATATTGCCGATTTTCAAGGGTCAGAGCATCATTTTTAAAATGATATGCATCTAGTTCTACATGCAACTATCCATGCACCAACCATACTACATTCATACAATATTTTAACCATTTACATTCATTTAATTCTTCAAAAGAATACATTATCTTTCTACAGGCTTTTGCAGTTCAAATTATTTTAGTTCAGTAAATTATTTTACAGACCCACTCCTAAAAGTTCCATAAAAACAACATACAGATGATAAAAAAAAAATACACACACATCAGCTGCAGACACAAAGCAGAAATCTAACCTCAGCAAAATGATTTTTCTTTCCCTGGCTTCACAATCTCCTTTCCACTCCAAGCTCCAAGCACGTCCGCTAATGAATGAATCCCTCGTTTTGTTTTTCCACTCAATTTATAGAAAGAATTGCTTAATTTAGGCTTCACATATGTGAGTCCCTTACCTCAAAGTTCGCCAGGTGGAGTGGCATGAGCGTCGACAAAGCATACTCCATAGAAGTGTAATTAATTTTAATTTAATTTATTTAACAAAGTAATTTTATTCTTTATTTATTATTTATTGTATTATCCTTATATATATTATATTGTTATTTTTATTTCATCAATTTTTTTTTATTTATATTTATATTTATATTTATATATTCATATGTATATTTTATTGTTTTATATATATATATATATATATATATATATATATATATATATATATATATATATATATATATATATATATTTTTTTTTTTAATTTAAAAAATAATAATATATATATTAAAAAAAAAAACAAAGTATTCATAGCAGACCTATCAATGCAACTAAATGAAATGCAACTATATGGACCGCTGACGAATGTACTTCCAGTAAGGATTCTTTAACCTTACTTTTGGCGAATACTCCACCGCTCATCATTTCCCTTGACTTACCTACCACCGACTATCAGTTGTCGAGTATATCTATTTCTTTAGAATCACTCCTGTCATAGTAGGCACATGTTTCCTGCATTCACAGAAGACTTAGCAGTATCTCTTTCTTACAAACAAAATAGACAAAATAAAGTAAAAAATAAATAAATCTGCAGGGTTGTTACAATTATGGAGATAAAACTCCATATAATGTATTAGAAAAACGATCTCTAATGATCACCATAGCAAGAAATTATAATATGGAAGCTTGTATACACATTTAGAGCAATTTTATTGTAAGTATATTTCATGCTTGTACATGAATGATTTTGGCCATTTACATTCATATTTGATATTATATTGAATGTTATTATAATTTAAATTGGCTAATATATATTTTGATTGCTCTATATTTTCTTCTACTCTTGATTAATTATATCTAGACCTAAGATATTGTGGCTTAATTATACTAGGACTTGAGATAGTTTGGCTTAAAAGCCAACAATTTTGCTTCACTTTTGAAGTTTCATGCTCATTCATAGGTTTCGTCATATATTGAGTATGGAATAATCTTCATCTTCTTCCTATATTTTGATTGAATTCATCAATGAACCACATTTTTGCAATACCATATATCGGTTTCAATTCCATCTTATTTGTTAGTTATTTTCATAAACAATTATAGAATTTGGTATCTTAATATTTCTTTTGCTTAGTGGAATATATTCCATTATGATTTTTGTATCTCATAGTGGTCTATATTCTTTCTTAAATTTTTCCAATAAATTTCCCCGCATGGTGAAGGGTTGAGTTGCTTCCTTTTTGAGATGTCAGTCTATTGCAATCCCCCACAATGTTGCTGGAAATAATTGTAACCAGGATTCTAGGTCTCTTACCCCATTTGCTTTCCAAACTATTGTGCATGTTTCAATGTATCATGTTGAATCCTCCTTTACTTCCGCTATGAAAGGTGGTCACTTTTGTTTCCCTACTTAGTTTGCAATATTTTCTATTGGTGAATGGTCTTCCTCTCTTGATTCACTCCTACTTGACTTGTATGGTATTTTGACCCAATGTGGTTCTATTCTTGGCAATACTTATTGTTTCTCTTCTCCTCGTGCCTCCACTATTGGTACTTCATTATCTCAGAATAATTCTTGCCCTTAAATTAGCCTTTGTTCTATTTTAGATACTTCTGCACTTCACGACCTCCTTCACAAATATATGAATGGTGGATTCATCCTCCTTACCCAAACAATTTTGTATGGTTGCTTTAGTGCCTAACTCCCATCCTTTGCGCCCCTTATAAAAATCCTACCCAATTGCTTAGGTGTGATCATCCACCCTTTGTCTCCTCATGCTTGTTTCATGTTGGCATCTTGACTTCTATGAACATTATCGTTGGCTATTTGATATGATTCTACTTTTTTTGTTATCAATAATGTCTTCTACCTTCAATTTTATTCCCTTATACTATCATTTTCTTGAGGATTCCAAACTTGCTCTACTTTAAGTCGATGGGCCTCAACTTTACACTTTAATTGTCAAACCAATATTACTAGTTTAAAAGAGATATTTCTCTATATAATCCAATGAAAGGATCATCTATAATTAAGTGGTTTTTTTCTTCTATAGATAAAAACTAGGAACTACAAAAACTCTGTAACTATTGAAGAAAGCAATTGAACCTATCTATAGCCTAATTTCTACTAGGCAGGAACACAAATTTAAGATTCTCTACTAAAACAAGGTGGACCCTACCTAGACAACCTAAGTCTGAAATTCTCCCTACAACTAATTACTAATTAACTGCAAAACTTAACACAACACAATTATATGAAGTACTAATTTAAGCTGAAAAACAGAAACAACAATATTATAATCAAAATGGGATTTTATTCCTACCAAAACTCCTCAGGTAGAAATGTCTTACAATGGATAATGTCTAAAACTGAGATAGATTGATTTCATATTTTTATGCTCTAGGAAAATTCAACCTCTATTACAATCTGGGATGTCTAATTTATAGACAAATCCTTTGTTTTTGAACAACTTATAATAACCTAAAATAAAATAGACTACATTCCAAAGTAATTCTAAAAAAATCAACCCTATAATAATAGTCAATCCTACTATTACTATGGTGCTTGAAGGAATCTAGTAATTATTTCTTTCTTGTTTGGCATGAGATAGTTTTGTCCTATCCTTTTAGCTTTCAACTCCTATTTGTAAGGGATTAGGTGTGGCTAGCATCCTCGGTTTGAGGCATCTTAACTGGAATTTTTAAGTATTCTCTTCTAGGTGTCACTCCATTATTTGCTAGCTATCACTCTATTATCTATCAATTGTTCTACAGGAATGGTTTTTTGGACATAGTTATTTGGCTCTTCAATAATTGTGTCACCCTTCTGCAATAACTGAGTCTTCTAAAAAAAATGTCTTTCTATAGTAATTGGGCAACAACTAAACCAAAAAATGAGATATGCTCAATAAGAAATAAATATTCATTTAGCATTCCCTTTTTCTTAGCAAAGCATTAAATTAATCAAATTAAAACAAGTTACATCTATTTTCATTCTTATTCAAAGAGGCTTTATATTTTTTATATACGCAAAATATACTTATAAATCTGCAATAGACTATAAAAGATAATTAGTTTAGGGGTGAGTTAAGACAAAAAGGATGGCAAATGGCAAAGGATGATTAATATTATATCCCATCATTTTAACCCCCAATTGAATATGTTGCATGTCCCCATGCAACCAAAACTGAGTAACATTGTTGATGATGTTGATAATTTTATTTGTCTTCTATGTCAAACCCTTTGAAATAAGTTTTTTTTTCATCTTATCAAGACTGGCTTGTTTCACTTGATCATCAAACTTTGGATGCACAATGCATTTTTGCATCTATTTAACACCTATTAAAGTTGATTGTCCTTATGCTTTCTCCTTGTGATTCTCAGAAGTGGATTCTAGAGTAGACTATCCCTGAGCCTTTTCCTTGTATTTTTTAGAGGTTTCCTCTTGCTTAAGAACCATGATTTTGGCTCCAAGTTTGACTCTTTTTGGTATAGAGGATTCTTGAGAAGAGTGTTATGCTTCTTTTTATTTTTCTTTTTTAGTCTTTTCCTCATGTGACGTGTGATGGTTGACCCTAAGGTATGCTTTGGAGAGTAGAAATTGTCTCAAGTTCATTCAACTACTTTTCTATAGTGGCCAACTCATCATGCATCAATTTTATTGCCTCTACTACATGTACCCTCCCTTTGATATTTTTAACTAATGAAGAAATTCTTGTAGTAATCGGAGGTGGAGTCTAAACTCCTTCAATGGCATCCTTTGTAGCTTCTACTACATGAATCTAAAATTCTATCGTAGGAATAAAAAATTCTTTAGTAACATCCCCTATAGCTTATATAGTACTATGAAATTTTACAAATCCCAAAGGTGAGTCTTCTTCACTAGATATTTCAAAAAATTTTCTCTTCCTCTTCTTAGCTACAAGTGATTTCTATTGGACTCTTTTTCCATTTTTCTTAATTGAAGCACAAGTCATAGGTCTAGAAATTCTAGCGGCTCTAGATTTCTTTGTAGTGCCATGCTCATTCTAATAATTTTTAGAAGATTATGCTTCCTTTTTGAGAAGGGGGCTATATTTATTTATAGCGTTATGTCCCTTTTAAGATTTTTTAGAATATTGTGCTTTCTTTTTCACAAGGGGGCTATATTTCTTTATAGTGATATACCCCTTTTGAGAGTTCATAGAATATTATAGCTTCTTTTTCATAGGGGGCTAGATTTCTAAGAGTCTAAAGAAGAATTTTTAGTTTTTGAAGAGATTTCTTCACTTTCTAAATCATCTTTCTCTTCCTTTGAGTCATATTTCTCTAAGTCCTCTTTATTAGAGTCATCTTACTCAAAGTCATATTTTTGAGTCATCTTCCTTAGATTCATATTTCTCAGAGTCATCTTCCTTTTCCCCTAAGTCATCATAATTGGAGGACACAAGGGCTGAAGAGACCATGTTAGCCCATTATATCTGAGTATTTTTTAATTGTTCTAGAATCAATAGCTTTACAAGCCCATGATGGGCCACTACATTAGAGTCCATTTTGAATTTTCTTGGCTATTACTTTAACAGACTCCATTAAAGAAAAAGGAAAGCAAATATTATATCCACTATTCTGAGGAAACTTTATGGCTAAAAGAAACTAAATTTTATAACCATATAAATATGTAAATCTACCCTCTAAGGTAAAATAACACAATATTGCATTTTTTGGCAATTTGAGTTATTTTGTGTTGTCATTGATGTCACATGGATCACATTGAGTTTTGGTGGCAAAAGCACTTCATAAATAATCATTTATGATATTTTGGAGAGCATGGATATATACAGGGTTTTGTGGCACAAGAGGCATATAATATTTAATTTTTTAAATATTATATTAATGGTTTTTATTAAAACCAATGGTAAAGGTTTTTATTAAAACCAACGGCAAGGGTTTTTTATTAAAACCAACGGAAAGGGTTTTCATTAAAACCATTGGAAAGGGTTTTTCATTAAAACCACTATGCTAAGACTTCTCCAAATTATGATGGATGAAAAGGTTTTCCAATAAAACCTAGGTGCAAAAAGTTTCATGACGAAATTCAAAAGAATGAAGGAGATATCCCAATTCAAAGTTAAAAGGTGAATTATTAAATTTTTATTTAATAATTCTAAGGTCTAAGGTTGTATTATATTATCCGTCGATGTGCAAAGGTTGGGGAGATAAATAAATATTCACCGACGTCATTCGAAGGCATGGAGGTGCATATAAATAAAAGGTTAAAACCTTTGTTTATTGAAGACTTGACATAGCGCATGAGAGAGAGTCGTCGAAAGGGGAGCAACGAAGAAAGAAGGATAAATAACTTTCGATTTGAGAGCAAGGTCAAGTAAACAACGTGGGAAAGTGACATCACGGAGGACTCCTATAGCGCAGTTGGTAGCACACGAACTTTGCACAAGGCAGGTTCATTGTTCGAATCCCGCCAAGGGCAAAGTATTTTGCTAAGAAAGGCAATTCAAGTTTTCAGATTTGAAGCGCAGGATAAGTTGGGTGTTTGGGATTAATATCCCAACATGGGCTGATGCCCACGTGGTAAGCACCTCACAGCGCTAGGCGAGAGGAACAGAGTTCGACTCCCATGAAGGTGTGAAGGCGCATTGATTTTTGGCAAGGCATTGACGATTTCGAAGGTGTGAAGGCGCATTGATTTTTGGCAAAGGAATTAACGATTTCGAAGGTTGTGAAGGCTACGAATTTTGAATAAAGGTATTTATCTCTAGCGCATGGTAATATTTGATATTACCAAAGTTTTGGTGCATTGAAAATCATTTCTATTATAACTAGGGAGTCATAAGGTATTTAGTGAAAATAAATGATTGTTGTATGTGCTTAGGGAGTTATAAGGTGTGAAGTTAAATATTTGTGATTGTTGTATGTGGAGTTATAAGGTGTGGAATTAAAAATAAAAGCATAGGTGCTTGTTGTATGTGTTAATGAAATTAGGGAGTCATAAGGTTGAAAAGTGTTGAACTTGTTATATGTCCTAGTGCATGATTTAATTATGAAATTAAACTAGGAACTTGAGACCTAGTTAATTGCTACCTTGAGTTAGAAGACATGCACATGAGTTAGGGTTTGAAGTTGAAGACAAATTGCTTGATTATGTGCCTTGGCTATTGAGAGGAAGTGGATGGATTAGAAAATCAATTTTATGGATAAAATTGATGCTTGAGTTCCATGATTGCTTTAGTGGAGTTCATTGAGAGTATTGCCATTATTGAGGAGGTTTTTGCTATTGCTTTGAGGAGATTATTGTTGGTTACTTGTTAAGTCCATTGCCACTATTTGAGACCATTGAGGAGATCATTTTCTAGTCACTTGTGGATACATTTGTCTTTCATTTGAGGAGATCATTGTTGGCTATTTGAGAGCTCTTTGCTTGAGGGAGTTGTGCTTGTTTCTTGAGAGCTTATTGACATTGCATGAGGAAGATATTATTGAGAACCTATTGCTATCACTTGTGGAGATTGTCCTTGGTTGGTTGAAGTCCTCATTGTTATTGCTTGGAGAGGTTTCCATTAGAGAGATCATTTGTCATACATTTGAGAGTACATTGTTGAGCATTGTTGTCATCCATTTGAGAGTACATTATTGAGCATTGTTGTCATCCATTTGAGAGATCATTTGTCATACATTGTTGAGATCATTGTGGATCATTGTTGTCATCCATTGAAGAGTACATTGCCATTCATTGTTGAGCACATTGTTGAGTATTATCATCATTCATTTGTTATCCATTGTTGAGTTCATCATTGAGCCTTGCCTTCATTGATTTGTGGTTGAGATTTGAGTGCTACTTGAGAGTCATTGGTTGAGCCTTTGGGAAGGCTTTTGGGATAAAATTTTTGGACAGATTTGAGACAACTTTTGTGCATGATTGGTTGAGCCTTTGAGAAGGCTTTTGGGATAGAATTTATGGATAGATTTGAGATAGCTTTTGTGCATGATTGGTTGAGCCTTTGAGAAGGATTTTGGGATAGAATTTCTGGACAGATTTGAGATAGCTTTTGTGCATGATTGGTTGAGCCTTTGAGAAGGCTTTTGGGATAGATTTGTGGATATATTTGGGACAACATTTGAGCAGGATTGTTTGAGCCTTTTGTGAAGGCTTTGAGGATATATTTGGGACAATATTTGAGCAGGATTGTTTGAGCCTTGTGAGAAGGCATTGAGGCAGATTTGTGAGCAATGAAAGAGATAGGATAGAAATAGAAAACACATCAACACTAGTTGCCTAGCTGAGTAGATCAGTGGATAGCCTAGTTGAGAGATCAGTGGATAGCCTAGCTGAGTAGATCAGTGGATAGCCTAGCTGAGCAGATTAGTGGATAGCCTAGCTGAGTAGATCAGTGGATAGCCTAGCTGAGCAGATTAGTGGATAGCCTAGCTGAGTAGATCAGTGGATAGCCTAGAGAAATGGATAGCTAGGGATTAGTGGAGAGCCTAGCTGAGTAGATCAATGGAGCCCACTTGAGTAGATCAGGATAACCTAGCTTTGAGAAGATCAAAGTAATCATTTGTATTGGGATAAGGATCCCTATTTATTTATGAAATATTATAAGGAGAATATCTTGTGGACTACCCCACATTGGGGGAACCATGTTAAATATTGTGTCTCAATTATGTGTGATGATTTGTGCACTTTCTTACTATTGCTATCTATGTTATTAATGCACACTTCTATATTTGGTTATTGCAATTGAGGACACTAATTGATATTGGTTTGGAAAGAAAGTAAAAAGTGGGTGCTATACTGTTCACCCCCCTCTCAGTATAAGCTTGTGTTCTTCAATTGGTATCAGAGTGGGTTCCTTCGAAAAGGCTAACATCTTGAGGGCAGATTCTACAAGAACACAGATGGCTTCATAGAATGGATCATCTACAAGTAAGGCTCCACTATTTGATGGTAACAATTATGCTTTTTGGAGCATGAGAATGAAGAACTATTTGATATCACAGGGATATGAGGTATGGCAGATGGTTGCAAAAGAGTATAAGGTTGAAGGTGATCCCGAGATAGATAAGACTATCAGGAAATTGGTTGAGATCAATGCAAAGGCAATGAATTGTATTCTGAGTGGGCTTCGTGAGATAGATTTTGCAAAGGTCATGGTATGTAATTCAGCTAATGAAATGTGGACCAAGTTGTGGAATACCTATGAAGGAGATTCCAAGGTAAAGTTGGCAAAACTACAAACTCATAGAAGAAGATTCGAAGAATTGAAAATGGAAGATTCTGAAGATATTACAAAGTTCTTACTTCGAGTTGATGAGATTGCTAACACCATGAGAGGCCTAGGATTTGAGATGAAAGAATCAGATGTTACTCAAAAGGTTTTGAGATCACTTCCCATGAAGTATGATGCAAAGGTTTCAGTGATAGAAGAAACAATGAATATCGACAAGCTAACAATGGAAGAACTACAAGGAACTCTCACAACTTATGAGATGAGGATAGATAAGCATCAGGCTCCAAAGAAAGAAATTGCATTCAAAGCTTTAGAGAAAAATAAATGGAAAGATCCAGAGACAGATAGAGATTCAGATAATTATGAGGAAGCTAACTTCATCAAAAGGAAAAAGGACTCAAGGAATTATAGGGATATGAAGAAAGTCAAATGCTACAAGTGTGGTGATTATGGTCACTATGCAAACAAGTGTCCACATGAAGAAAATAGTGATGATGAAAAATAGGGTCACAGAAGAAAAGAAGAAGGAAAGCATAAGCATGACAAAGAGGATAGGTACAAGCAAAGCAAGCATGAGAAGAAGAAGAGTTTTCGTAAGAATAAGAAAACTTTCTACATTGAAGAAGCAAGTGATGGTTCAGATCACAACAATGAAGACCAGTCAGATGAAGAAGAATGTACATTCTTTGGAATAAGTGAAGAAAGGCAAGAACACCTATTCCTAGGTATTGAAGTTAAAGAAGAGGATATATCTATCGAAGAATGACATGAAGAGCTTGCTATAGCCATTGAGCAAGAAAATATGTACAAGAAGGGTCTAAGAATACTAAAATGCTTCATATGTAGAGACTTTGGGCATTTAGATGATGATTGCACGTACTACAACAATTGCAACAAGAAAATTTTATTTATGGAAAAAGAAAGTAACAGTTCCAGTAATAGTTCTAGCAGTAGTTCTAGTGACAATTCCAGTAGCAGTGATGATGAAGAAGAGGAATCCACAAAACAAGAAAATAAAATCAAGAGATTGAAAAGGAAAATCAAAAGGCTTGAAAATAAGGTTCATGAAAATGAAAAGGTCAAAGTAATGCTTAATCGACACATTCAAGGTTTGGAAAAAGAGCTTCAAGAAACAAAAGAGATGATAGAGGAAAGGATGAATGTAGAACTAAGGGTAATGACGACAAGACATGACACATTAGATTAAAAGGTTCAAAAAGGTTGGAAACTTATTTTAAGGTTGTAGTCTCATATTCCAAGTAAAGTCACACTCAAAAGGAAAGGAAGTTCTAAAATATGAAAGCAAGGAAGCACCTAAGATTCATGAAGAAAGTTCCAAAGCTCCTATGGCTCCAAATATCTAGTTTGGATCTTGTTTTGAGATAGGTGAATCAAGTTCAAGAGGCAAAGAAATTCTTGAAGAAGAAAGCAAGGAAGAAGTTAAGGAAGAAGATTTGGATACCACAAAGAAGGATCAAGGATACAATGCACAAGTCAAAGATGATCACAAGGATAAAGGTCAAGAAAGGTATGAGGAACCAAGGCATGAACAAAGGGCTTTTCAAGGACATTGTTTTTCTTGTAATGGATTTGGACACAGGGCTATACACTACATGGTCTATGGATCAAAGAAGTTTGATTTTTCTAGAAGGAACTTCAAAGGAAGAAGGTATGGTTTTCAGGGACATTGCTTCTTATGCAACAGGATTGGTCATAGAGCTTCTCGAGTGCAAAGGAAATGAGCAATATGGTTTTGATTATAGAGCTGCACAATTCAGAGGTCATGGTCAAAATGATTATGGAAACAGAGCTTCACAATACAGGGTTCAGGAAAGGAATGGATATGGAAATGGTTTCAAGAAAGAATTCAGGACATGGGCACCATCCAAAGGCTACAATATCAAGTGCTTTAATTGCAATAACTTTGGACATATTGCAAGATGGTGTAGGACTCAATTCCAAATAGGTTCAAGGCAAGAAGGTCAAATAGGTTCAAGGCAAGAAGGTCAAACAGGTTCAAGACAAGAAGATCAAGTAACTTATCAAGAAAAGGAGACCAAAAAGATGTGGAAGGAAGTTGACAAAGGAAAGGAACAATGTAATATGGGAGTAAATGTACTCCCACCCCAAAATTAATCACCTCAAGAGAGAAGGTGGTGGGGGGCTAAGCTTAAGAGTCATATATTTTAGCCCCATAGGTGTCCCTTTTGCCATTGATGTCAAAGGGGGAGAGTATTGAGTTAGGGGGAGCAGCCTCCAAAGAGAGCATTGAGATAGGGGGAGCAACCTCCAAAGAGAACATTGAGATAGGGGGAGCAGCCTCCATAGAGAGTATTGAGTCAGGAGGAGCAGCTTTGATTTTCAGAAATGGCTTTTGTAGTGATTGTGGTGATTTGCATTAGAGGTGTTGCCATCAATGACAAAGGGGGAGATTGTTGGCAATTTGAGTTATTTTGTGTTGTCATTGATGTCACATGGATCACATTGAGTTTTGGTGGCAAAAGCACTTCATAAATAATCATTTATGATATTTTGGAGAGCATGGATATATACAGGGTTTTGTGGCACAAGAGGCATATAATATTTAATTTTTTAAATATTATATTAATGGTTTTTATTAAAACCAATGGCAAAGGTTTTTATTAAAACCAACGACAAGGGTTTTTTATTAAAACCAACGGAAAGGGTTTTCATTAAAACCATTGGAAAGGGTTTTTCATTAAAACCACTATGCTAAGACTTCTCCAAATTATGATGGATGAAAAGGTTTTCCAATAAAACCTAGGTGCAAAAAGTTTCATGATGAAATTCAAAAGAATGAAGGAGATATCCCAATTCAAAGTTAAAAGGTGAATTATTAAATTTTTATTTAATAATTCTAAGATCTTGAATTTTTTTTTATATTATCTGCCAATGTGCAAATGTTGGGGAGATAAATAAAGATTCCCCGATATCATTCGAAGGCATGGAGGTGCATATAAATAAAAGGTGAAAACCTTTGTTTATTGAAGACTTGATATAGCGCATGAGAGAGAGTCATCGAAAGGGGAGCAACGAAGAAAGAAGGATAAATAACTTTCGATTTGAGAGCAAGGTCAAGTAAACAATGTGGGAAAGTGATGTCATGGAGGACTCCTTAGCACAGTTGGTAGCACGAACTTTGCACAAGGCAGGTTCATTGTTCGAATCCCGCCAAGGGCAAAGTATTTTGTTGAGAAAGGCAATTCAGGTTTTCAGATTTGAAGTGCAGGACAAGTTGGGTGTTTGGGATTAAATCCCAATATGGGCTGATGCCCATATGGTAAGCGCCTCACAACGCTAGGTGAGAGGAACAGAGTTTGACTCCCGTGAAGGTGTGAAGGCGCATTGATTTTTGGCAAGGCATTGACGATTTTGAAGGTGTGAAGGCGCATTGATTTTTGGCAAAGGCATTAACGATTTCAAAGGTTGTGAAGGCATAAAATTTTGAATAAAGGTATTTATCTCTAGCGCATGGTAATATTTGATATTACCAAAGTTTTGGTGCATTGAAAATCATTTCTATTATAACTAGGGAGTCATAAGGTATTTAGTGAAAATAAATGATTGTTGTATGTGCTTAGGGAGTTATAAGGTGTAGAATTAAATATTTGTGATTGTTGTATGTGGAGTTATAAGGTGTGGAATTAAAAATAAAAGCATAGGTGCTTGTTGTATGTGTTAATGAAATTAGGGAGTCATAAGGTTGAAAAGTGTTGAACTTGTTATATGTCCTAGTGCATGATTTAATTATGAAATTAAACTAGGAACTTGAGACCTAGTTAATTGCTACCTTGAGTTAGAAGACATGCACATGAGTTAGGGTTTGAAGTTGAAGACAAATTGCTTGATTATGTGCCTTGGCTATTGAGAGGAAGTGGATGGATTAGAAAATCAATTTTATGGATAAAATTGATGCTTGAGTTCCATGATTGCTTTAGTGGAGTTCATTGAGAGTATTGCCATTATTGAGGAGGTTTTTGCTATTGCTTTGAGGAGATTATTGTTGGTTACTTGTTGAGTCCATTGCCACTATTTGAGACCATTGAGGAGATCATTTGCTAGTCACTTGTGGATACATTTGTCTTTCATTTGAGGAGATCATTGTTGGCTATTTGAGAGCTCTTTGCTTGAGGGAGTTGTGCTTGTTTCTTGAGAGCTTATTGACATTGCATGAGGAAGATATTATTGAGAACCTATTGCTATCACTTGTGGAGATTGTCCTTGGTTGGTTGAAGTCCTCATTGTTATTGCTTGGAGAGGTTTCCATTAGAGAGATCATTTGCCATCCATTTGAGAGTACCTTGTTGAGCATTGTTGTCATCCATTTGAGAGTACATTGTTGAGCATTGTTGTCATCCATTTGAGAGATCATTTGTCATACATTGTTGAGATCATTGTGGATCATTGTTGTCATCCATTGAAGAGTACATTGCCATTCATTATTGAGCACATTGTTGAGTATTGTCATCATTCATTTGTTATCCATTGTTGAGTTCATCATTGAGCCTTGCCTTCGTTGATTTGTGGTTGAGATTTGAGTGCTACTTGAGAGTCATTGGTTGAGCCTTTGGGAAGGCTTTTGGGATAGAATTTTTGGACAGATTTGAGACAACTTTTGTGCATGATTGGTTGAGCCTTTGGGAAGGCTTTTGGGACAAAATTTTTGGACAGATTTGAGACAACTTTTGTGCATGATTGGTTGAGCCTTTGAGAAGGCTTTTGGGATAGAATTTTTGGATAGATTTGAGATAGCTTTTGTGCATGATTGGTTGAGCCTTTGAGAAGGCTTTTGGGACAGATTTGTGGATATATTTGGGATAGCATTTGAGCATGATTGTTTGAGCCTTTTTTGAAGGCTTTGAGGATATATTTGGGATAACATTTGAGTAGGATTGTTTGAGCCTTGTGAGAAGGCATTGAGGCAGATTTGTGAGCAGTGAAAGAGATAGGACAAAAATAGAAAACACATCAACACCAGTTGCCTAGTTGAGTAGATCAGTGGATAGCCTAGCTGAGTAGATCAGTGGATAGCCTAGATGAGAAGATCAGTGGATAGCCTAGCTGAGCAGATCAGTGGATAGCCTAGCTGAGCAGATCAGTGGAGAGCCTAGCTGAGCAGATTAGTGGATAGCCTAGCTGAGCAGATCAGTGGATAGCCTAGCTGAGCAGATCAGTGGAGAGCCTAGCTGAGCAGATCAGTGGAGCCCACCTGAGCAGATCAGGACAGCCTAGCTTTGAGCAGATCAAAGTAATCATTTGTATTGGGATAAGGATCCCTATTTCTTTGTGAAATATTATAAGGAGAATATCTTGTGGACTACCCCACATTGGGGGAACCACGTTAAATCTTGTGTCTCAATTGTGTGTGATGATTTGTGCACTTGCTTACTATTGCTATCTATGTTATTAATGCACACTGCTATATTTGGTTATTGCAATTGAGGACACTAATTGATATTGGTTTGGAAAGAAAGTAAAAAGTGGGTGCTATATTGTTCACCCCCCTCTCAGTATAAGCTTGTGTTCTTCAACATTGCTTACCTCTTATCAAATTTTGGGCAGAATTTAATGAAAAATTCCCTTATTGGTGCCTTTGTGGTCATCCATGGAATAAGGCTCTCCAAACATGTCTGTAATTTCTTTGACCTCCATATTATTCTAGTCAAGGGAAACCACAAAACCCTACCAATACTAATAGGGGAAACCTCCACAATAATATCATAATATAGATGAGTTGTCATGGTTTCTATGTCCAATATTTTTACAAATTCTAGATTCACAACATTATTTCCTCCCTAAAATTATTTCATGGATCAATATCATCCCACTATATGTAGTCTATTTCTAGCTTCTTTAGACAGATGTAGAGAATCCACAATAACTAGCTCACTATGTTTGCATGGTGCCACCATATTTTAGATCTGCCTTCCAAAGCAAGAACAAAGACACCTAAAGCAAATTAAAAAAATGTTTGTAGAAAATAGGGCATAACATGACTGCAAAAAATAGGGTATGATTTAGAATGTGTTAATAGTAGAGAATCAGGTGTTTATTGAAGGGAAACAATTGAAGAAGATGAGACACATAAACAATAGTAAATGGAATGTGTGACTACAAAAAATGAAGCACACAACTATAGAAAATAAGGAATACAAATAATGTTGGAAAAACACAATGGAGAATAATGTGTTTAGATTTTATGGCTGATGGAGTTGACTTGGTTGGCAATACTACATATGGGGCATGTGAAGGCGAATGAGGCATGCAAAGAAATAATACTTATGCATGCAAATTTAAATTGGGACACATATCCCGTGATAGTTGCATTTTTTAATGATGGCATGGATTGTGCTTTTTAGTTTTTTTTATCAAAATAAATCAAGCGTGCAACCAACTATCACCTATCAAAATAAGTCACTCAACCAACTATATACCTAGTCATGTGTGTATACTACTTTACCTAGCAGTTTATCACCTATCAAAACATGTCACCCAACCAACTGTATACCACTTTTAAATTACCAAACCATGTGTAACACATCATCCAACCATGTGCCATGTTAGGTCAAACTAAATTGACTTTTATTTGTCATTATGTGCTACTGTAGAAGACTATGGAATAATTTTTTTTTTGTAAAAAACTATACACCAAAAGACTTACTGAAAAAAACTTTGAGTTTGTTTTTGATGTACACCTTATTTTAGCCAAGACAAGCAATATATATAGGAAAAAAAAACATCTTGTATAGTCACCCCTCCAAATGAAGGATTTTCACATCCCATGAAAAACAAAGGTATGGCAAAAAGGGAGAGGAAAAAGGTCAATGAGTTGTAGAAGAAAACAACTCTCCTACAAAAGAAGGCAACTCTTCAATGAGCTCTAGCTCTGCTTACTTGATGAACTACTAAATGAAATTTGTCTTTAAAAGTGGCTTGTGATACAACTTTAAGAAATTTTAATTAACCATTAAGTCTTGAGTAGAGTCATCAATGGTTTTCAACTTAACCACACCATTATCAAAAACTTTCTCAATTTCATAAGGACCTAACCATTGTGTACGAATTTTATCTTTGAAATCCTAAAACTTAGAGTCCTACAATAATGCCCAATCTCCTAGCTGAAATGTACATGGAATGATTTGCTTGTCATGCTACTTATTTTACTATCTTTGGATAAGTTCAATATGATGTAATTATTGAAACCACATCTCATCCAAAACATTAAGTTGAAGAAGTCTTTCCTGTTGAGCTACAAAAAAGCAATTCCAACCTACAAGGAAATTCTTAATGTATGAATTTCAAACTCATTTGGCATTAAATATTTCTTTCCATAAACCATCTCATAAGGAGTGAGACCTTTTTTTTTTTTGTTAATTAAGGATCAAATTCATTGCTACCGGGTTTTCAAGGTTAACCCAAAACCTTTTACAAAATCAGCTCTGAGCTGTTTCGGAACACAAATCAAATAAGAGATATTATCTTAGGCAAAAATAACCCAACAGGAACCCCCAACTGCGACAGCTCCAAGCACACGGCCCTCAGCATTCACCCACCCTCACCTTCGCGATTTCGCACCAAGGCGCGAAAAAGAGACAAGTCGCGACATCGCGACAACAAGCAGCCACAAGCTCCACTTCCAGCCTCCCCACGATTTCATGACATGTAGCGAAAATGCGACATATCGCGATTTCGCGACATCTGCCGGCCAACAGCAACCTTAGCCAGCAACTCCGCGATTTCAAGACAGGTCACAAAAATGCGACAACAATTTGCCATCTGCTTTGCCTGCAAGCCCGACCGCGAATTTTTGACAGGTCACGAATTCACGACATCAAATTGCCATCAGCATCGGTTCCCAGCATCGCTGCGATTTTGTGACAAGTCACGAAAATGCGACATGTCATGATTTCGCGATAGCTTTTAGACATCTGCACCGGTGCCACCTCCGCGTCGTGAAATCGCGACATTCTAGTAAAGCGCTCCCCTTTGCCACTTTTGGTCACGAAATCGCGACGACTATCCAACCTTAGCTTTTTCTCATCACTGGATCTTTTGGGCACGACAAGTCACGATTTCGCGACATTTTTCGGTCAATGCCTCACCTCCTCGACTTTGACCGTGAAATGGCGATACGTCACGAAATCGCGACAGTTTCCTTCTGAGCTCAACACTGCTTCTTTTAGGCACGATTTCGCGACAATTTTCGGTCAACGCGTCACCTCCTCGACTTTGACCGCGAAATGGCAACACGTCGCAAAAACGCGACAGTTTCCTTCTGGGCTCCACACTACTTCTTTTAGGCACGAATTCACGACATTCTTCAGTCAACCCCTTCCCTCCACGATTTTTGGTCGCAAAATCACAACTATCCAACCTTAGCTTTTTCTCATCACTACATCTTTTGGGCGTGAAAACACGACAAGTCGCGATTTCACGACAATTTCGGGTCAACGCCTCACCTCCTCAACTTTGACCGCGAAAAGGCGACACGTCGCGAAAATGCGACAGATTCTTTCTGGGCTCAACACTGCTTCTTTTAGGCGCGAATTCGTGACATTTTTCGGTCAATCCCTTGCCTCCTCGACTTTGACCACGAAACGACGACACGTAGAGAAATTGCGACGGATTCCTTCTGAGCTCTACACTACGTCTATTAAGTGCGATAAATGCGACAAGTCACGAAATCGCGACAACAAACGGTCAAAGCCCCTCCTGCTCTGCGTTGACCGTGAAACAGCGGCACGTCGCGATATCGCGACGATTTTGAACTGAGGTCATACTTGCCTTTTTTGGTCGCAAAAATGCAACAGAACTGCTTCGAGGGACAGAAACAACACTTCCTATTTCCAGACTCCACAGATGCATCAGCATTGGCGATCATTTTGGATAATCTTGTCAACATCACTTGGAACCCCGAGTTCCCAAGTAACCAAACCGTCGGCTTCCACCCCTAAATTTGCTAAGGCATCAGCAGTTTTGTTAGCTTCCCTAAACACGTGCTGGGCCTTTCGCTCATTCCTGGGATGGTAGAGGATCCTAGCCTCTTCGATGACAGTCTTAAACCGCCACGGAGGACTCTTCCCATTGCTTAGAAGGTTTATGACTTGCAGAGAATCTCCTTCAATAATAAGGTTATCTTCAAGCTCTTGAACCATTTGGAGACCCCTCCAAAGCGCTCTAGCTTTCACCTCGTTGTTTGTCCTGGTTCCCAACTGCTCAGAAAAGGCCATCACCATTAAGCCTTGATGATTTCTCACAACTCCTCCAGCCCCAGCTTTGCCCGGGTTACCTTTGGAAGCCCCATCAAAGTTAAGCTTAAGCCATCCAACTGGGGGCAGGTTCCACCTGACATCAACTCTAGGATTAGTCTTGGGGGACAAGGGATTCTCAACCAGGTCGAGATTTAAAGAGTGGGCGATTAGACTTTCCCAGAGGGGAGGATTGCAAGCTTCAAAAGGAATAAGGTTAACGTTTTCATGAGCAAAGGAAAGGATCTTATTGGTGATGGAGGTGGCATCATTGCACGACTCATGGAAAGCTCTATGGTTTTGTTCGAGCCAGATCTGCCACAGAAAATGATGGAGACAGATTTTCCAGAAAAACTTCAACCTAAGGCTAACAAAAGGATTTGGCCATTGGTGGAAGAGGTCAAAGATGGTGGCTGGTCTGACCCAGTAAATGCTAAAGGCTTGCAATAACCTGTTGAGAATGCTCGAAGAGACCGGGCATTCAAGGAAAATGTGGAAGGTGGACTCCCAATTGGCCCTGCATAAACAACAGCGATTAGCAACTATCAAACCTTTCCTAATCAAATTGTCAATAGTAAGAATCCTGCCTTGAATCGCCAACCAAGAGAACATGGAAACTTTGGGAATAAGTTTTTTGACCCACACCAACTGAGTCTGAAGAATGGGGTCCTCAGAATCTACTTTTAGCAAATAAGCAGATTTGATAGAAAACTGCCCACTTTTGGAAGCTGCCCAAATAACATGATCCTGCCCAAGACTATTGGAGATGAATTGTTGGTGCAATATGCTTTGGATTTCTTCTGACTCTGCTTCAAATCCAGGGATCCTTAACTGCTTCCACCTAAGCCTTCCTCTGTCCTGCCTCATGAAATCAGCAACTTTCCTACCATAGCGATTCTCAGTGATTCTTTTGACCCTAGCAAGGTTGGGAAACAGAGATAACGCTTCATCCTTGGCCCACCTGTCATCCCAGAAACTGATCTTCTGTCCGTTGCCAAGGACCCATCTAAGGCCCTTCTTAATGACCTCTCTGCTGGATAAGATGGCTTTCCATAAAGCAGACCCTCTCCTGAGCACCGTATCATCTAGGAAGTCGAAACCTTGAAGATATTTCCTTCTAATAATGGCAGTCCACTCATTCTCCTCGTTGATAATAAGGCGCCAAGCTTGTTTAGCTACTAAAGCTGAGTTTAGGAGAGCAACTCTTCTCAATCCTAGCCCCCCAAATTCTTTCAGCCTACAAACCTTGCCCCAGCCCACAAGGTGGATCCTCTGCTTTTCTTCAGATCCAGACCAGAGAAAGTTCTTTTATATCTGTTCAATTTTTTGGAAGACTCTGGTCGTAGCTCTAAAAAAAGAGAGAAAATAAACCGGAATGCTCTGTAAGGAAGCCTTGGTGAGGGTGAGTTTCCCATCCTGAGATAAAAAGTGTCCTTTCCAGCCAGCCAGTTTTTTTTGGATTCTTTCAATCACTCTATCCCACATGGATACGGACGAGGAACCATAGAAGAGGGGAAGGCCAAGATACGTTGTCGGGAGAGACGCTATCGAACATCCCAAGATGTGAGCTATTCTAGCTTGTCTCTGGTTAGGGGTGTTGAGGAAGTAAAGCTTACTCTTGTTGAAATTCACCTTCAGGCCAGCCGCATCCTCGTAGAGTTGGAGAATGTGCTTAATCCTTCTAGCTTCAACCACAGACGACCGGGTCAACATCAAAGTGTCATCCACAAATTGTTGGTGACTAATAGGGTTGATGAGAGAGGTGGCTGTGATCCCCGAAATTAACCCTGCATTGCATGCTGCTTTAATAGTTCTTCCTAGAGCCTCTGCCACAATAACGAACAACATCGGACTAATTGGATCTCCTTGTCTGAGCCCTCTGTGACTCTAGAAGTATCCAGCTATCGTGCCATTGACCAAAATTGAGAACCAGGGTTTGAAGATGCACTCTTTTATCAGTCTGACCCACTGAGGATGAAAATCAAACTTTAGAAGAATAGTCGTCAGGAAACCCCAGTTAATGCGATCAAAGGCTTTGTTCATATCAAGCTTAAGGGCTAAAACTGCCTTGTTGGTTTGACTGGTAGAGTGCAGAGCTTCATGGACTATGATCACACCATCCAAGATTGATCTCCCATTGATAGAGATGCCTTGGCTAGGGTCAATAATGAGGGGCAAAATTTCTTTCATCCTATTGGCAATGGCTTTTGATAGTATCTTGTAGGACACATTACAAAGACTGATCGGTCTAAAATCTGCCATGGACTCAGGAGAAGGGCCCTTAGGGATCAGGGCGATAAAGGTGGACTTGAACCCTCTTGGAATATGTTTAGACACCTAAAATTATTTGATAGCAGAAATGACATCCGCTCCAACAATGTCCCAAAAAGCTTGGTAAAAACGAAGAGGGAAACCATCAGGGCCAGGAGACTTCTCAGGATCCATGCTAAACAGAGCTTTTTTGATTTCCTCATCAGTGAAGGGAGCGAGAAGCTTACCGTTTATGGCCTCATCAACCAAGCTCGAAATGGACTGGAGGAGGGTTTCCAAGGTTTCCTCCTTAGAATGGGATTCGTCCCCGAGAAGAGCACTGAAGTAAGCAACTGCTTCCTCCCTAATCTCAATTAAATCTTGGGTTTTGGATCCATCAGCTTTGGACAACTCTTTGATCTTATTATTACTTCTGTTTCTCAAGGTAGAAACATGAAAGAACTTTGAGTTCGAATCACCGTCCTTTAACCATAAGGCCCTGGATTTCTGTCTCCAGTAAGTCTCCTCACAAGCTAAAATATTATGATATTCTGACAAACTGGCTAGTTCCTCATTCCTAGTAGCATCATCATTGTTACCATTCTGGATCGTGTTGTCAATGACCTGCAACCTTTCCTCCACATTTCCTTTGTGCTCAAACAGATTCCCAAAAACCTCCTTATTCCAAGTTCTGAGGTTATTCTTTACTAATTTCAGATTTTGAGCAAGAATGAAACCTGAACTTCCGTGACAGGGTTGCTGCCACCAATTGGAAATACTTTCTTTAAGATCCGGATGTCTGATCCACATAGTCTGAAAATGAAAGGGTTTGAAAGAGTTTGACTTTGGGACCTCCAAGAGGATGGGGTTGTGATCGGAGGAAATTTTGGGAAAGGTTTGCAGGGTAGAGTCTCCAAACCCAGCAATCGCCTCCTTGGATAAGAAGAACCTATCAAGTCTTTCCTGAATCAGTTGGCTTCCCGACCGCCTGTTACTCCAGGTATACTTGGCTCCTCTTAGCTTTACATCCATCAAATGGTTCGAGTTAACAAAATCATTAAAGTCTTCCATACTTCTAGAAGGAAGCCCTGATCCACCCTTTTTGTCTGATGAGTATAGCAGCGTGTTGAAATATCCTGCCACCATCCGTGGGATGTCATGGAAAGCATCACCCAGTTTGCCAAGAAACTCCCACAAAGAAGCTCTCCCCTGAACATAATTAGGAGCATAAACATTGGAGCAGATCCACGATCTATTGTTATCAATATTATGGAAGAAAACACTCAACACCCTGTCGTCCTCTTGGATGATACTGCCTTCCACTACCCGAGGGTCCCACAGAACCATGAGCCCCCCGGAAAATCCTCTAGCCGGTAAAAACACCATTTCCCCTTGGTTCCACATCTTTTTTGCTATTGATTTTGACTGGGCTTCATCTAATTTTGTTTCCTGCAACATCAAAATTGTTGGATTGAATTGTCTTCTTAGAGAACTAACCACTCTCTGAGTGGGACTTCCATTGAGGCCTCTCACATTCCATGAGAGAACCTTCATTTAGATTGTTTAGAGTTTTTCCCTTTCCCCCTTCCCTGAGGAGGTTTTCCTGATTTGTTATCTTCGAGCCTTGGGATAACTTGTTGAATCAGAGTTTTCTGCTTACCGCTGGCAATCTCATTGTCAGTCCTTATTCTATTGTGCTCTGCATTTGAGATCCTCCCCTTCTTTCTCTCACAGCCATAGTCAATAGGTGACTTAGTCGTACTCCTAGTCTGCTTGGGGCTGAATTGAGGGGGATCTAACTGTTGAATAACCAGACTCACGCATTCCTCAAAATTATCCTGTTCTACCATCTCCGTCCTTGAATCTAAATCCTCCATATTTTTCCTATATTCTCTTGATTTATGAGAAGAATCAACTGGTTGGTTTGGCAGGCTACTGGCTATGATGGTGGGGAGATCTGGTTTCGAGGACACCATCTCCTCCAACCTTTTCCTATATTCTCTGGGGCTTAGCCTTACCTCTCCCTGGGGTATTGAGGGGTTATTTAAAATGGGATTTGAAGGGCCTGCCCTTGATGGGGAATCTAGGGTTTCAGGGAGACCACAATGCCTGTTTCCTTCTTCTGATTCCTTGATCTCCCCTTCTACTGGTAGATCGGCTAGAATATTGAACTGATTTGAGCTTGGAGATTTAGGACTTACCTGGTTTTCCTGATCTTTGGTGTGATGGTGTTTATCTTTGCTGTGAGTTGCCCTTGCACCCTAATTGACCTTCTCTTGAAAATTGTGATTCTGCTTAAAGGGCCTAGACCCTCCTTTGCCAACAGGGCCTCTTTTTAGAGGGGGGTTCCTAGGAAACCCCTTCTCATTTGCATGATTACCTTCAGGTCTGGGGATGTCTCTGTTTACTGCTAGAGTAGGGCATTGATTCTGCAAATGGCCTTGTGATTTACACTCAGGGCAATAAGCAGGCTTGTTTTCATATTCCACCGCCTGATATCTTAGATAGTTGCCATTCTCTAGCTCCACAACATTTGGCAGCTCAGATTCAAGATTGGCATTGACGCAAAGTCTTGCATGAGTCATCCTAGACCTAGCCAAGGTTGCATGATCTATGGACACCAGTTCTCCAATCATTCTGGCGATGCCATGAAGCCAATACTCGTTGACAAACTGAGCTGGAAGATTGGGGAGCCACACCCAAATGGGAGCAGTATTGATATTCTGCTTTTCGGGGTCAAAGTCCTCCCCCCATTTCCTAAGGAAAAGGCTGTGTTTCCCTAGAAACCAGGGTCCTCCTGTGAGAATGCGGTTCGCATCCTTCGCATTGTTGAATCTTAGGATAAAAAACCCCCTGGACAGGGCAACCACCTCCAAGCTACCCACCGTCCTCCATTTGGATAGGGCCCAGGAAAAAATAGTTTCTATATCTGGCCTTCCGCCTAGAAACTTACCCACTAAGGAAAACTCTTCCATGGCTAGACATGGCCCCATTGAATCAATGGGTGCCTTTACCCTGTTATTTACCGGGATGAGGGGCGGGAGTGAAAGAAAAATGTTCTTTCTCCCCTTGACTGTTTCCGCAAAGGATCGGCCTCCTCTCGGACTCGCAACGCCTGGCTGGATCCCTTTGTCCGGGTCTTTTTGGGGAGGGTCGCGCTCTCTCTGGATGACCTCTGTTGCCATCGCTGACCTCCCATCCTCTGGATCCGAGCCTGGATCAGACTCGAGGGGCCTACCCAAACCCTTGGAGCCATCTCTGCTTTTCCCGCCTAAACCTTTTAAAATATCTCTGCTACTCCTCTCCTCCATCTCCTTCTTCTTCTCATAAGGAGTGAGACCTATTGTTACCTTCCAAGTGGTATTATAGGCCCAAACAACTACCTTTAGTCGATATGCCCAATTTGCCCAGTGTGATGCTACTATCTTTGTTAGAATATTTTCAAGTTCTATATTGGTAATCTTAACCTATCCATTTGATTATGGATGGTAAGGAGAGGATTTTTTATTATTAACTTGGTATTTGTAAAAAAATGTTGCAATAACTCTAGAAATAAATTAGGGTCCTTAATTTGTGATAATTTCATGGCGTTCTCCAAAGTGCTAGAAAATGTTATCATAAAGAAAGTTAATAACTTTCTCATCACGTGCCTACCACAAAGGTTTCACTTTTGCCCATTAGATCACATAGTCTATGCATACCAAAATGTACTCATTGAATTAGCAAGTAGGGCTAATAGGACCTACAAAGTCAAGTCCCCATTTCTCGAATAATTATAGAAATAATTGTGGATGGAGGGGCATTTAATCAATAAGAGCTAGTCTCCCCATCCTTTGACATTGATCACATATAGCAACATAGATCTTACCATCTTTATCTAAATATGACCAATGGTACCCTGCTTGCAAGATTCTATGAATGGTTCTTTTTGCAACATAATACCCACCACAAGGCTCGTTATGAGATGCATGTAAGATATCATATATTTCTTCTCTCTGCACACATCTATAAAGAACATAATCAAAACATAACTTTAATAACAATACATTAATCCAAGTGTAAGGTCCACTTTCATGGATGAGCTTTTGGCATTCTCTGGGAGAAAAATGAGTAGGATTTTTTTGAATTAAGATAATTTGTAATGCCAATATACCAAAGAGTATGTAAAGAAAGTGCAAATAAATGCTCATCAATAAAAGTATATTGTACTAGTTCTGGATCATCAGCTAAATGCAATTGAGATAAGTGGTCAACAACTACATTTTTCTTTTCTAGTTTGTTTATGATGGTGATATCAAATTCCTATTAAAGTAACAACCAATGAACAACTCTTCCAGTAACAATAACTTTATTCATGAGATAACGAATAACAAAGTGGTCGGTGTGAACAAATAATTTGTAACTAGTAATATAGTGCCTAAATTTATTGATTGCATAGACTACAACAAGAAAATGATTTTTAGTGACTGTGTAGTTCAATTCTACACTAGTAAGGTTTTTTATAACATAATAAATTGCATAGGGTTGTTTCTTCTCAATTTGAGTTAAAACAACCCCTAGTGCTTGGTCAAATGCATCTGCATGAATATGGAAAGGTAAATCCCAATTTGAATCCCTTAAAATAGGTGTAGTAGTAAGCATTTGCTTCAATTTATTGAATGCCTTTTGACAACGTTATGCATAAGCGTGAATCATCACAAATTGGTAAAAATTAGGGTTTTCAAAATTTTAAATTTGCTAATTTTGGGACCTTTCACTAGGGCCCATTTGCCCAAAATTTCCAGGGTGCAAATTTTTTTCAGTTCAGTTCGCCCGACAGTGATAGTAATTTTTCTATTTTTATTTTCATTTGCCAACCACTTTCACCCAAATCCACAGACCATTCGCCTTCAAATTATAAATAATTTTGTTATTCCAGTCAAATTTTCCACATACTACCTGTATAAATACCTAACATGGTACTAATAAACATGCATCTAAAACACTATAACTCCTCAAAAATAGATCTGAAGCAATGAAAACTATTCTCAATCGATAGATTTGATGATCAGTTGCAGAGGATTATCAATCAGGAGATATCGATCGGTTCTGAAAACTTGACAAGGTGAAAATCGACTGTAGATGATTACCTCTTGATATAAACCGATCGATTGCATAGGATTTCCAATCAACAATTGCCGATCAGTTGTAGAAACCTGAAAAGGTGACAATAGGTTGCAGAGGACTGCCTCTCAACATATACCGATTGGTTGTAGAGTGTCATTTAGTAGTTGTCGATCGATTACAAAAAATAAAAAGGTGACAATGAGTTACAGAGGATTATATCTCAACATAAACCTATCGGTTGTATAGGATTATCAATATATAGTGGTCGATCGGTTGTAGAGGATTGTCAATCGACAGTTACCAATCGGTTGTAAAGGATTGTCAATCGGTAGTTGCCAATCAATTAAAATATTTCTAACAATTAAAATAAGGGTTTCTTGAGGATTTAGTAAGTTCTAAGTGTAGATCTCATCGAGCTAGGTGGTTTTTTAAAAAATAATTGAAAATAGAGCTTTGGATCAAAAGTTATGCCTTTTGCAGATAACCTTCGAGGAGGCATAACTTTTGATCCATAGCTCCGTTTTTAAATATTTTTTTAAAAGCCACCTAGCTCAATGAGATCTACACTTAGAACTTAGTAAAATCCTCAAGAAAACCTTATTTTAATTGGTTTAAATATTTTTCAATCGATTCACCACAATTTTATAATTTTTTATAAAATATAAATGCAATTTGCCATGTCTCCTTGGACATGATTCACCTAGATTTCAAAACCAATTTGCCTGATTTTTATATATAGTTTTTGGAACCGACACCTTATGCATAACCCTACCTTTTTACATGCATTTGTCCATTTGAAATTAATGTCTTTTGTTAGTAACTAAAATAGTGGGGCAACTATCTTACTGAAGTCCTTAATAAAATGGTGCTAATAAACTATGTACATTAGTTGGTTTTTATGGTGGTGGTAATAAGGAAATGCTTTTAATTTTGGTTAGATATACTTTAATACCCTTTGCAAAAATATAATATCCCAAAACCACTCCCTCAATCATTATCATAAAGCATTTTTCATGACTAAGAGAAAGGTTGTTTAATCAACAACTTTCAAGTACTTTATGCAATTTTTTGAGTGCATGTTCAAATGTATCTCCATAAATAGTAAAATCACCCATGTATACTTCAACACAATCATGATTTAGATTAACAAAAATGAATATAACAACTCTTTGAAATGTAATTGAAGCATTGCAAAGTTTCAAATGTAAGACTCGGTATGCATATATATCCCAAGGATAGGTGAAAGTGGTTTTATATTGATCTTCTTCAGCTACATTAATCTGGTTGTAACTGCTAGATCCAATCTAGAAAATAGAAGTATTTTTTCCTAGCTAAAGTGCCTAAGACCTTAACTATGAATGACAAAGAAAAATGATCATTTTTTATGGCTTTGTTTAATTCTTTATAGTCAATGCAAAATCACCACTTACGATTTTTCTTTGGAATAATAACCAATGGAGAAACCCATTGGCTATCCAAGATGGGATAAATAAATCTAACATTTAACAATTTTGGGATTTCTTCTTTAACCACTTTTAGGGATGGATTAATCCTTCATTGTGGTTGTTTGATTGGATCACACTCTTATTTAATAAAAAATGTGATGGGTGCATATGGAGGGATGGATTCCCTTCATGTCATAATAATCCCATGCAAAAGCATCCTGTAGAGTGGTTAAGAGATCCATTAACTATCTTTCTTGAAGTGGCTCTAATTTAATATTGGTGTTAAGGATATTTCCAGGGCACACTTCAACTTGTGTACAAGTCAATCTTTGGCAACAATATATCAAATGTCATTGATGAAATAGTTGAGTAGACATTTGTATGGCAACAATTGGTGAAAAATAATAGAACTCTAAAAAAATTTAGGATCATGGAAAATGATGGATTCCAAAGGACAAATCTATCCAACATGAGGATTTTGTAGGTAAGGAACTTGCCAATGATCTTCATTTGGTAAGTCTGATACATATTTGAACTGACTAGAAGCATTATGAGCATAAACTAAAGAAGAACGTGTATCCTCATCTATGACTAGTATATCATAAAATTCTTCTTCAGTACTATGTTCATAGGCACTGAGCATGGCCAAATATTGGATGATTTTCTCATTTTCTGGTTCATCAATCCATAAATGGTCATAATATGATTCAAAAGGTTTGACAGGTGGGTAAAGTGTAAGTTTCTTAGTACCCATACCATCAAAGATGGTCATGCTGCCTAACTTGGAACTGATAAAAGCATTTGTAGTGGCTAACCAAGGTCTACCAAATATCAAAGGATGTCCTCCTAAATTGGTTTTAGTTCATAGGAGTACAAAATCTATGGGATACTCCCATGAGATTACATTGACCAGAATATTATCAAGCACTCCTTTTGGTTGGACAATAGACCAATCAACCAACTATAAGACTATGGTTGTGAGTCGTATATTTTGTAAACCCAATCTATCCATTGTTTCCTTTGTCATGAGATTTATGGCAGCTCCTAAGTCAATTAAAATATTTTACAAAATTGTTTATCCTATATTTACACTTAGTGTTGAAATTCTAGGATCCCCATATTTGGGAAGAATCATTTTTTAGACATCAAGTCAGACGGTTTTCCTAAGACTTGAGTGGTCTTGGGATCTTTTCTCTTTTTGACTAGGCATTTGATGCGATTCTTTAATTATTTTGATATAGATGAGAACATATTTAGGAGCTTGCAAAAAAGATTTCAAATATCTTCTACTAAGTCAAACTCAAGTTTAGAAACCTCTTTTGTTAAAGTCAATATGTGAGGGAAAGGAGGTTCGATTGCAGGTTTAAACTTAAGATCATATTCTTCTTTAGAAAAATGTCTTTCTTCAATAACAATAGGTATTTTTTTAGATGAAGAAGACTCTATTTTGTTACTGAATATGATTCCCTACTTACTAGAATTTTGGAAGAGACAAGGGGTTCATCATTAATTTCTTTAGTAATGATAGGATCAAACAATGTTTTTCTTGATTGTAACTAGATATCACTATAGGGTAGCAAGTCAATAGAGTATGTTACTTTAGCCTCATAGACTAGTTATTGTGTTGGTTGATTGGGTACCGACTGAGTTGGAAGAGGTGGTTTTTTTGGTGGTGAAGAATTGTTTACAAGGGTAGGCAAAAGAAGTTGTGGTTAAGGAGCCTACCCTTTATATTGGTGTTGGTTAGGCTAATTAGGTTGGAAGCCTTGTTGTGGTTGTTGTTGGGTTTGCCAATCCTACTATGGCCACTGTTAGCTTTGCCAGTCTTACTATGATCAGGGTTGATTGTTTGAAGGTCATTGATTTGGTTGGGTCCTGTTGGTAGTTTTGCACCATGCCACATTGGTTTTAAATAAATCATTGATTGTAATGTAAAAAATTCATGATTTCACATTTTGCTCAGAATGTTTAAAAACATTGCAGTCATTTCAGTTTTTATGTAATTTTTCATTCTGAAAATAAACAAATTAACCCCAAATTGTGACTTGGAAATCCGCTTCGAATTCACTTCGTCAAATTATCCACAACAACAATCAAAAGATAAAAATGATTTCACTTCAGAGGCGAAGCGACAGTAAGAAATTGAAGGCTTTGAGACAAAAGAAAATCGGCTAAGTGAAAAATGCAAATGCGTTCACCTCATTGGAGGGGCGAACGTCACGTTCGCCCATTGAAAAGGTGAACGCGCCCCAAAAGTAGGAATGCACCAAACAAAAAGGAGAATAAAAGGAACACATTGTGTTCGCCCCTTAAGTGGGTGTTCGCCCCTCATTTGGGCGAACATGATTTCAATATGCGTCATGGTCGCTTTAAAGTATTCACGATGGATCCGTTCGTTATTTTTAAAGGTGAATGGCATGGAGAGATAAAGTTTGGGCGACGACAATTTTTAAATGGTTTTCACCCTTACACTCAGGTAAAAGGGGCGAACGTCATGATAGATGCGGCGAAGATATTTTGAAGGTGAATGTTGTTTGTTTTTTAGCACATGTGATTAAATTTCTCCAGAGGCATGAGTAGAATTAAATGGGGTAAATTTTAATTATTAATTGCCATCATCTTCGGCAATTTTAGAGCTTGATTTTTCCAGTTGAATATTTTCTTTGGGTAACTGCTGCAATTTAATGTTGGTGACGAAGTGGAAGCATTTTTGTCATTTTCAAGAACATCTTCTCGAAGGTTTTACTCCCTCTCCAAAGCAAATTGAATATGGAGTAAATTGCTGAAGTTCGTGTTTGATTTCTAAGAAGATGGAGGTGACTCAAATTTAATGCTACGGTGCCTGAATGCTATCATCTCAAACCGTTTTCAGGATCGTGTCTACCGAAAGAAGATTTCCAAGAAATGATGACTCATTTGATGTATTCAATGAAAGAGGCACAAACCTCTATAAATACTAAGAAAAATTGCATTGTAAGGGGTTGGAAAAAATAGATATTCCTACGAGAAAACACTTCAAGTTCTCTGCAGTAATAGTGAATTCAAAATAGTTGGATTTGCAAATGACTTGGTGTATTGTGGTCTTCTATATTACGCACTTCTTTTACATAGTTAACTTTATTATTTGTTGTTAGATTTAAATTCTGCAAGTTGGATTTAAATATTGCAAGTGAGAGAGTGAGTGTTGGAGTGTTGATCTGAAGATTACATGTGCGAAGTTGTACGAAAATTCTGTTGTTTGATCATCTATTTGCATGCTATTTTCAGCTTGGTGTGAATTCTTGCTATCAATCTATTCCCATCCTACACAGTCGACCTGTGGCCATATTTCCCATTTCTTTACGCATTTTTCGATTTCTTTCCTGCATCCTTAGTCTTCAACCATTTTAGAATTAGTAAGGGAACCAACCCTCTCTGGAGATTGACATGGGGGACATCTCTTTCCTTCGATATTTCAATGTTGGTCGTGTCTAGGGCGCACAAACACAGTTTTGTATGATTAGGTAGATATTTGACCAACAATTTTTGGCACGCCTGGTGGGACAGGCAGTTTCTGTCCCAGTAAGATCCATAGTCGGTGGAACAAGTATTATCCCAAGTTGACAAACCCACCGGTGCCAACAGTTTTTTGGGACTTCAAAAGTTCCACTTTAAACAACATTAAGGTTTGATGTTTGCCTTCGTGTTGTAGAATTAGAACATCTGGCGACTCGATTATACTCAAAAATCTCCACACGTGAGTACAGTGAAAGTTGTGTCTCATGAATACAAGATCGAAGGCCAAAAATCTAGATCACCAAATTGAGTTCTACGAACTTGATATCCAAAGGCTAGGGGAACATCCTCAATTAGCCACTTTTCATCGTACATCTTCATTACCTCATATATCCCATATACCGTCTATCACATCATCATGACTAGTTGGTGTATTTTTTGCTCCCACAAGCCTAGGTAGTACTACCACTAGTCTTCCTCAACCTCCACCCCACACGACTGCTGGTATTCCTCGAGCTCCACCTCATATACCAGTCCACATGGCTCAGAATCCACCACCCAGGCAGTTCCCAACATGGAATAGCTTGAGGGCTTTGAACTTACAAGCACAAAATCCAGTGCCCCAAGCTGCTTTGAAGGCTTTGCCGACCTATGATGGTACTGGAAAAATTGCGTATGAGCATATCCAAGATGTAGCTTCATTGGCGACCATCCACGATATAATAGATGAAGATGTGATGATAAAATTACTAGTATTGTCGCTGAGAGGGAAATTGCTATATTGGTACCGATCACTGCAACCAGGTACTATTACATCATGGGATCAGTTAGCGGAGTTGCTGATTAAGAATTTCCATGAACAAGCTGATCCATACTCCTTGTTGCACCAGTTCACAATGATTCAAAGACACCCACAAGAGGAGATAGTCGATTTTAATGTCAGATTCACCCGAAGTTGGCAAAGAGTTCCCGACGGTCTACGACCCACACATGAGCAAGCTGCTTTCTACTATCTCAGGGCATTTAACACCAAAATCGGTATGGTCATGCATCAAGCCAATGTGACTACATTCCCAGACCTGTATACGCAGGCACAGAAGGCCGAATCTGATCTGATTGTTGTAGGTAGACTTCCCCGAAGATGACTATGCCCATTGTTCCTGATCTTCCACAATATTTATATTCCAGTTCATTTTCGTAGCCTATGCCTTCCATGTACCCAGTTCCCTCATGGAGCTCGGGTCCACCTCAGATTGCACCTATTCCTGCTCCATGACATACGACTCCAAGCTTCCCATAACTACCTAATCAGTCACTTCCACAATTGCCCACTTCTATTCCCGCTCCTGCGCTGCCAGCACCACCAGTTCCATTACCATTGCCCGCGCCTCCAACGCCTTTGCCTCTACCTGCACCCCCCGCATCTTCTAATCTTGATCCTTTCACGGTGTTGTTGCAAGAGGTGAAATCTAATAACGCAGCCTTAAGGATGATATCAAATGAACTTACAATAGTAAGGAAGAAGCAAGCGGAGGCTGAATTCTGATCACAGAGATTCCAAACTCCATCGATCACTCGAGAGCAAGCATCTACTAGTAGAGGCCCTAAAAAGAGCACAACGGTGCAAGCAAATGAAGAAATTAGCACAACAAAAAGGGCGTATTGGTGCTCAACATGCAATGATCCTCATGGAGAAGAAACGTGCATGGTGCATATGAATTATGTACAAACGCTAGCAGAGAGTTCGACTGGAGGACAAGTCAATATGATCAGGGAAGCCAGTCACAATTTCATGATGTCGTCTGTAGAGCAAGTTTCGGTTCTCACACGGTCTGGAAAGAAACCAGTAATAGTAGATCCTGCTGAGCTTGAACCCTTAAAGGTGCCAGCAGAACCAAAGGTGCAGGATGAAAAACAACAACCTCCAGAAAAAGTGCCTATAGGGGTAGCTAAAGAGCAAGATTCCATCAAGTTGAAAGATTTGATGCCTAAGCAAACTCAGGGAAGGACACAAACGAGAGCATCTTCCTCACAACCTGTGACAACTACTCAAACACAAGATGAAATGAGAGAACAAGCCAAAGAGCGACTCAAGTACCCATCTTTGACCAAGCGACAAAGGGTGGAAGCTACCCAACAGTACCGAGACAAGTATGAGCGGGTTGTAGAAGAGAAGGCTTTGACTATTTCGAATTATAATATTGTGGAAGAGATGAAAAAGATTCCTGCAAAAGTAAGTTTGTATGATGCACTTCAATTGCCAGGACAGGTTGACCTGCTGCAAGAATCTTTGAAGACTGCTAAAGATCAAAAGAAAAATCCTTCTCAAACAGTCTTGGCGCAAACGCTTCCAACTTTAGCTACGGGAAAAAATAGACCTCCCCCATTTTATTTATCACTCAGAATGGAAGGGTGGATTGTACACAACTGTATGATCGACTCTGGAGCTGCAACTACTGTCATGCCAAAGGCAGTATGCGAAGTGATGGGGATGGAATATACAAGGAGTAGCCCAGGAGTGTTGCAGTTGGATGGAACTCCGGTCAAGATGGTGGGAGTAATTAAGGATATTCCCATTGTCCTCCATAGTATGCCATAAATTATAGTCATCCAGGAAGTGGTAGTGGTTGACCTGGAACCATACTTTAGCATGTGCCTCTCAAGGGAGTTCATAGCTAAGCTGGGAGGATATATTTCCTTAGACTACTCGTATTTAGAGATACCATTCAAGGGAAAGAGGATTCACATTCATAATGAGAAGCCCTCACCTTTTCACATTGAGAAGCTAGAGGAAGAAGAATCTCCAGGAGCAGTTAACATGTTGACTGAGGAGATAGAAGAGGTTGATTTAATGGAGGAGGCGTTGGGTGAGCTTCACCTCGAGGATGAGTTTTCACTCATGGATTTCAATGCGATGGTTGGAATGGACATTGGTTGCTATACTATAACTAAGCCAGAGCAAATTGAAGAGAAGGTTCCTGATTCTCCCAATCCTATTGCAGATCAGTTATGGAGAATGTATTTTGATGGCGCTAGGTGCAAGAATGGTGCAGGAGCCGGCGTTGTGTTGATCTCTCTCGAAGGGTTGCAAAAAACCTATTCTTACAGGTTAACTTGGGGTTGCACAAATAACGTAGCTGAATATGAGGCACTATGCCTTGGATTGAAGAAGGCTGAAAAGTTGGGCATCAAGCAGTTGCAGATTTTTGGTGACTCTGAACTCATAATTAATCAGATCACTAACAAGTGTGTGTCAAAGCAACACTACTTGAAGGCCTACCGCAATAGAGTGTGGGACTTGTTTGAGTCTTTCACTGCTTTAAATGTTCAGGCGATTTCGAGAGAGCTAAATAAACATGCAGATATTCTGGCCTCTCTTGGTGCTAACTACTCTCCTATGGAGCAAGTAGTTAGAAAGCCTAAGATAGTTAGGGTAATTTACAGACCCTCAGTTCCCGACAAAAATATCCATTGGCAAGTGTTTGACAATGATGAGCAGATAGTCAACTTCCTACTTAAAGAAACTGCAAGCGCTAATGATAGAGTTCTTGCCGAAGAAGAGAGAGAAGGGATGATTCAACTGAAAAATAATCACATCCCTAGGGGACTGATTACACTTGAAAGTCTGTTCGACCAGAGTGATCGGGTTGAGAAGCACAGGATCAAAGTAGATGCAAAGGAGTATAAAGAATTGCATTTGGAGCCTGAGAAAATCATCAAGGTTGGAATAGATGGCACCCTAGAAGAAACTGGAAGATATCAAGAAATTGTGTTACGAGTATCCAGATATTGTTGCCTGGAGCTACCATGATTTGAGGGGTTACAATAAGAATGTGATCCAACATACTATAGAACTCCAGGAAGGGGTAAAACCTTTTCGTCAGAAACAACGACCTGTCAATCCCAAGATTGAAGTCCTCATGAAAGCCGAACTGTTGAAGATGTTGGAGGCCAAGATAATCTATCCAATCAAGCATTCAACATGGGTGGCTAACCTGGTCCCAGTATGGAAAAAGAACGGTGACATTCGGTTGTGTGTAGATTTTTGCAACCTGAACCAGGCATCACTTAAGGACCATTACCCTCTACCGCAGATCGATCAAATCCTTCATGTAGTAGCTGGCGCTCAGAGATTCTCATTGCTTGATGGTTTCTCTGGGTATAATCAAATTTGGGTGAAAGATGAGGATCAATATAAAACAACATTCACCACTAAGTGGGGAACTTTTGCCTACCAGTGGATGCCATTTGGACTGTCAAACATCGGTGCTACTTTTCAGAGGGCCATGGACATCGCTTTTGGTGAGTTATTGAATAGGATTATTGTGATATATCTTGATGATATGACTGTGTTTTCACATCGCAGAGAAGACCACATTGCTCATCTAAGGCAGGTATTTGAGAAGTGTCGTGAGTTCAGGATTTCTATTAATCCGAAGAAGTCAATTTTTGCTGTCAAGGAAGGGAAGTTGTTGGGCCATGTGATCTCACAAGAAGGATTGTCAATCGATCCTGCAAGAGCGGAAGCTCTAATGAAGTTACCATTGCCTGCTAATAAAAAATATTTGCAATCTTTCTTTGGCCAAATTAATTTCATCCGTAAATTTATTTCTGATTTCGCTCAGGTGGTGAAACCCATGATCGAGCTTTTGAAGAAAAATGTTGAGTTTAAATGGACTGAGACAAGGAGACAGGCTTTTAAGGAAATCAAGGAGAGGATTACTCAAGCTCCGGTATTGATTAATCCTGATTATTCTAAAGATTTCATTCTCTATGTCGTAGGCGAACAGGAGAGTTATGTTGCAGTTTTGACACAACGACAAGAGGATGGAGATGAGAAGCCAATTGCTTTCTTGAGTCAAGTTATTGCTCCTCATCAAGAGAAATATAATTTTATTGAGAAACAAGTATATGCAGTAATGAAAGCATTGAAGAAATTTTGACACTTTGTTTCTCAGAGCAAAACGATTGTGTATGTCATACACCCTGATGTATGAAATTTTATTCTCCAAGGAGAATTAGGAGATAAGAGAGCAGGTTGGGTCACGAAAATTCAAGAATATGATGTGGAGATCCGACCAACGAAGCTGGTTCGTGGGAGAGCTCTATGCCAGGAGCTAGCCAAAAGTGCGGCCTCCGAATCATTTGATGTGGTGCATGAGAACAGCCTGGGTGAAAGCATTTGCGCAAATCATACTGCCAACGATCTTGATTGGACTGAAGAGATAATTGATTATTTTATCTCAGGCAGATGTCCATCTCGCCTTGATGCTTCGCAACGTCGGAGATTCAGGTTGCAAGCTCTCAGATATACTCTGTTGCCCGAGGGGTTATTTCACAAGAACATTGATGGAGTTCTTCTCAGGTGTGTGAGGGACTCCGAAAAAGAAAAATTTTAGAGGAATTTCATTCTGGACTATCGGGAGGTCATTACGCGGGAAGGCCTATGGCCTTAAAAATCATTCGAGCAGGCTACTTTTGGCCTACTCTGTTTGCCGATGCACATAAGCTAAGTACACACTACGATAGTTGTCAACGATATGTTGGCAGAATCAAGAAAGGGGCATTGCCTCTTCGCCCGATTCAAGTAGAAGCTCCTTTTCAGTAGTGGGGTCTTGATTTTGTGGGAGTTATTGACCCACATTCTTCTGCAGAACATAAGTACATTTTGATGACAACTGATTACTTTACCCGATGGGCGGAGGCCATTCCTACTAAGAAAGCGGATCAAGCAACTGTAATCTCTTTCCTGGAGGGAATCATCACTCGCTTCGGTGTCCCGGACTCAATTATAACAGATAATGGAACTCCATTTATTGGGGCCAAGATTACTGAGTTCGCTAGCAAATACGAGATTTATCTCAAGACTTCATCCAATTACTATCCGCAAGGGAATGGCTTGGCCGAATCTACTAATAAGAATTTGTTGCGAATTCTGAAAAGGACACTAGGAGACAACAAACGGAGCTGGCATTTGTTGTTGAATCAAGCACTTTGGGCAGATCGCATTTCAGTTAAAAAGTCCATTAAAACTTCGTCGTATGCCTTGGTGTATGGGAAAGAAGCAGTTCTGCCTGCTCATATTGAGCTTCCGGTCCTTCAGACATTGCAGCTATTTCAGGAAGAAGATGAAGAGTTTGATCCCTTGAGTGCACGATTAGCACAATTGATTCAGTTGGAAGAGGATAGAGAAAGGTCCTACCAGGAGTTTGTCGAACATAACAAGGAGATGCAGAAATGGTTCGAAAAGAAGTCGATCGAACGCAGTTTTCAAGTCGAAGATTTGGTCCTCAAGTGGAATGCAAAGAAGGCCAAGCCCGAAGAGCATCACAAGTTTGATGCTATTTGGGAGGGTCCTTTCCAAATATTTGCAAAGGAGTCAAAGTTTTTAAAAGGAGAGCCTTCACCCCAATTTTATCAAAGCATATCGGAAGCGTTCTGAAGGAGGAGCAGATTTCAGTAAGCAAACATTCCTGTTGATTTTCAAGATTTAGTGCGGATATATTACCCTTTCAAGACGTGGCAATTATTGGAAAGCATGCAGACAAGCGAAAGTTTTCTTTCTCGGGGAAGCACAAGGAGCATTTAATTGGTTCAAGTGGCCAATTTATTTATTTATTACTTTTTTTTTCAAAGCAACTTCTGCAGCCGGGGCACGGTCTACAACACAGTTATGCGGCCAAGGAAGACGTTTTTTGAAGCCGACCAAGTAACTCAGTATTTATTATGGCGGTCGAAAAGGGGTCTATTTAAACAAGACAAGGTAACCCTTGCAGTTATTCTTCTTAATTTTTCCTGCTACCATGTGTTTCAAGGGATTATTGCAAAAGTGCTCAGAAAGTGTGCGGGAAATTTGCTCGAAGTTTTTTTAATAAAAATGGGAAGGCGTGGCAAGGAGCCTCAAGAAGTTTTAGAATCTTCAGATCCGAAGAAGTCGAAAAGAAGAGAAACGACTACGAGGTCCAAGAAGGCTCAGAAAAATGATTATGTTGATTTGGACCCGTATGAAGATTCGATGGTTGGAATCAGTGACTGCGTCATCACTCACAAAGGAGTAGAAAAATTACGACAAAATGTCGAATTTGCAGTGCAGCAAGGATTGACATCGGGAAGTTGGTTAACAATACCTTATCACTCACTGCTTTTTTGGTATTTATGCCCTCCAGTACATCCTTGTCCCGAGCTTGTGTTGCTTGTTGCCAGATATTATGATCCTTCAACCAGGGCTGTCAGGAATGCGAAGAGGGAAATTATTTTTACCATTACTCCCGATGAAGTCCGAGAAGCTTTTGCTTGTGGGTTACGGCCTCCCAACTATGGAGTCCATAAGAAGCTGCATATTGATGAGCAAGAAGACAAATATGTCTCCACTGTGGCCATGCGTCAGTTTATGGAGACTCAGTTGATTAAAGATCCACCAATGGGACAACTTTCGAACCTGCCTAGACCACTGAAAGATTTTAAAAGCTTGGATATTTATTCCATGCTAGCATGGGTTGTGGGTTTACCCTCAGATGATATAGTTCACAAATGGCAAGCGACTGTGGCACAATGCATTTGTCATGTAGAATTTTATTCCTCTTTAGCCATGAAACAGGGCACCAATCCAATTTTCTTTGATTGGGCTGATTATATTTCATAGAGATTAAATTCGTAGTTGGAGAGCTTGTAGACTGGAGCAGATAAATATTTCAAGCATACTTCATTTTTGGTATGGTTTTTCTTCTTCCAACTGCAGTGTCGTTTTCCTTTTATTGTTGTTTCGACTACAAATGAAAAGGATGAGCCTTTACCGGTTTACCAGTGGACTTCTGTTTTATTGAAAAAAGAATCATGTTATAGCTTTAATAGTTTATTTTTGGGACCGACAATTGAGTTGCTTTGTGGTACTTGTGAAAGAGTGCCGCGAGAATTGAAAGATATAATGGTTACTCAAGAAAAGGGTGACATTTTTCTGCTTACCCAAGGCGTGGTAGTGAGAATTTTTGGTTTCACGGGTAAGTCGTTCCTACTGCCATATTTTGCTACAGAGCATGTTTTTGCTATGGAAGTAGTGCGCCAGTAAGATTACATGAATGACATATATGGAGTTGGGCGTGGAAGCAAGACTACATGCAATATGTCATTTCAGTTTGGTGGCATAACAGTAAGTCAAGTTGGACATAATCGTCTTCTTACCATTGCATTGCAGGATCTGGGGCTGATTGAGTTACCATAGCGGTGGAGGTATGATCCTTTAGATAAGTTTAAAGACTTTGTCAAAATGAAATCATTTCATTGTTGTCCTCGACCGGACATTGAGCGTAATCGAAACAATTTTAATGGGTCGGACATGAACTGGCATATTGAGAAAATGGCTACACTTCCCCCTTGGCATGACTGCTATGAGCAGGAAGTAGAGTACAAGTCTCAAACTCCTCCGTCGGGTTTGTTTGACCAAGTAAAATCCAATAAGACCAGAATGGTCTGAAGAGAAGATAATGAATTGGTGGATAATGAGAGTTCACCATGGAAAACCTACAACTGCTTACGGGCTCAAACTTGATGATGCCTTTTCAATGGTTTATGATAAATATGTGGATTCCTACCAGCCAATTGCTTTCACCAATATTTTGCCATACAATTTTCAACAGTTAGAAAGTGGTGAAAGCGAGATAGAAGAACACCATCCGTTGATCATAGAAGAAACTCCTGAGGAAGAGGAACCACAATATGTGTTTCAGTGAAGATCTCAACGGGCAAAGCAAAAGATAGAGGAAGTACCAAAGCCAAAAAAGTGTGATGTACAACAGGTGCCACTATTTCCCAAGGTGGCTAAGAAACCAAGGACTGGTGCCATCACTATTTCTTTAGGTGATGTTGCAGTTAATATGACTGCTGTAACTTTTGTCATTTCGACGATAGTTGTTAGTGCTCCCATGGTGACTGAGGTTCCAACAGAGGTAGCACTGGAGCAACAAGAGGAGGATTTTGCACAGCCCTTTCTATCACCACATCACATGGTGCTTGCACCCGAAGGTACGTCTTCTCTCCCTTCTTCTTCTTCTCTTTTGGAGCAAGTAGTGACTATGTCAGTTTCACTTTTGTTAGTTTCTATGTTCGTTTCTCCACCCTTCGGTATGCCCTCCATATCCCTTCCACTTTCTTCATCCATCATTCCCGAAGTCACTACTCGCTCCTTCTTCTGTTCCCTTTTCTTCGTCCTCCCTTTCTTTTAGTTCATATGCGTCAGGACCGAATCCATTTTTGCGTTCATCCCCATCTATCACTTCTACCATTTCTACCGAAGTTGTAAGTACGCAAACTCCTTCTCGGGTGAGCGTAACTACTATTAAAACCAGTTTACCCGTCCATTCCACCATTTCTATTCCACCACTTCTAACCACCACATCAGTTTCATAACCTAACCGCTCTGAAGCCCTCATTCCCTTCACCCCATTTTTGGAATTACAATCTTTGCCTAACATTCAGGTGGCATCCAAGCAGTCATATGTAGAGAAAATCAACCGAGCACATTTGAGTTCATCCCAATGGTTGAAAAGCAGGTGGCGAAAGGAAGCTCTCGAACCAGCATGTCCTCTAAAGAGGGTCACTTTTGATCCTGTTACAATGGAGGCTCATATCACCAAGATTACTCCATTGGTTCAGAAACCACAAGGAGAATTGTTGCCAGACGAACTTATTTATGAGACCATCATTGAAGACCTCACGAAGATTGATCCTGTGGAAAATATGGGCAATATTCAAGTGGACATGAGTTCAGTTTACCTGCATGGTGAGCATTACAAATAAAAATACTTTGATTAGGCCGATAGGATCATTGAACTCGAGACCGCCTTGGCTAAAAGTAAAGCACAAGAGGAAAAAATTGCTACAAAAAATGAGCATTTGAAGCGACAGGTTGGAGTGCACTTGAAAGAGAGAGATGTAGCACGCATTGAGATGCACAATCTTTACCAGATGCTTGAAGCTGTCCAGAGTCAGTTGGTAGAGAAAGTTGCGTAGGCTGCAGGTTTTTCTCGTAATAACATCAAGGAAATGTGCCTTCGCTCCACACACAGTTGTGAGAAACTAGCTCCTAAAGCAGTTCAAGTGTTGCACTATCTGTGGGTGGCTCATCTACACATACAAATGGGACAACAAATAATTGATAACACGAAGGAGTTATTGTCACCACATCTGGAGATGGCAGTAAAAATACAGGCCTTGGCGAATTCCACCATGTATGTGAAACCTTTGAGCACAATGGATCATTCCTGGTCAGCTGCAAAAGTCACACTGCGCAGTTATTTTCAGCAGATGGATCTAATGCGAGAAGGTAGGAAAATTCTCAATGTTATAGAGTGGGAACATACTATTTCAATGACTCATATTAACGCTCTACGTGACATGGGTTTTCCAGAATTTATTGATGAATAGGGTGAACCTCTTCCACAAGCACAATTGGAAGCAGTTCGTGGAATATTCTTCGGAGATTGATGCGTGGGAAGAGCCAATCATAGATGTTTAGGTCTTACCATTCATGCAGAAGTATACTCATATGGAGCTTTCGCTTTTTGAGTTAGCCCAACGAGCAAGGCGCCTAAGTTTGGAAGATATTCAAAATTTGTGCTTCGTATATGAGTCCCTGAGCACTCCTTATTTGTTTACCACACAGGCATGGGATGTCGTGGTTGTAGTTTATGAGGTTACTTCTGAGGCCCTCAAAGAACAAGTAGAGGCAGAAAAGGAAGCAGAAGCCATTGAGAAAGCAAATGAAGAGGAGGAGCGTCATCAAGCATCTACATCAAAAGCATCATCCAAGGAGGTTGGGAAGAAGACTCAAAATCACCCAATGGATTAAGGCTTGGGATCGCTTGCATCCATGCGAGCTGGATACCCCGAGAGCCGCCAAAAATGTTGGCAGTTTTGCACCATGCCACATTGGTTTTAAATAAATCATTGATTGTAATGTAAAAAATTCATGATTTCACATTTTGCTCAGAATGTTTAAAAACATTGCAGTCATTTTAGTTTTTATGTAATTTTTCATTCTAAAAATAAACAAATTAACCCCAAATTGTGACTTGGAAATCCGCTTCGAATTCACTTCGTCAAATTATCCACAACAACAATCAAAAGATAAAAATGATTTCACTTCAGAGGTGAAGCGACAGTAAGAAATTGAAGGCTTTGAGACAAAATAAAATTGGCTAAGTGAAAAATGCAAATGCGTTCGCCTCATTGGAGGGGCGAATGTCACGTTCGCCCATTGAAAAGGCGAACGCGCCCCAAAAGTAGGAATGCACCAAACAAAAAGGAGAATAAAAGGAACACATTGTGTTCACCCCTTAAGTGGGTGTTCGCCCCTCATTTGGGCGAACATGATTTCAATATGCGTCATGGTCACTTTAAAGTATTCATGATGGATCCGTTCGTTATTTTTAAAGGCGAATGGCATGGAGAGATAAAGTTTGGGCGGCGACAATTTTTAAATGGTTTTCACCCTTACACTCAGGTAAAAGGGGTGAACGTCATGATAGATGCGGCGAAGATATTTTGAAGGTGAATGTTGTTTGTTTTTTAGCACATGTGATTAAATTTCTCCGGAGGCATGAGTAGAATTAAATGGGGTAAATTTTAATTATTAATTGCCATCATCTTCGGCAATTTTAGAGCTTGATTTTTCCAGTTGAATATTTTCTTCGGGTAACTACTGCAATTTAATGTTGGTGATGAAGTGGAAGCATTTTTGTCATTTTCAAGAACATCTTCTCGAAGGTTTTACTCCCTCTCCAAAGCAAATTGAATATGGAGTAAATTGTTGAAGTTCGTGTTTGATTTCTAAGAAGATGGAGGTGACTCAAATTTAATGCTACGGTGCCTGAATGCTATCATCTCAAACCATTTTCAGGATCGTGTCTACCGAAAGAAGATTTCCAAGAAATGATGACTCATTTGATGTATTCAATGAAAGAGGCGCAAACCTCTATAAATACTAAGAAAAATTGCATTGTAAGGGGTTGGAAAAAATAGATATTCCTGCGAGAAAACACTTCAAGTTCTCTATAGTAATAGTGAATTCAAAATAGTTGGATTTGCAAATGACTTGGTGTATTGTGGTCTTCTATATTATGCACTTATTTTACACAGTTAACTTTATTATTTGTTGTTAGATTTAAATTCTGCAAGTTGGATTTAAATATTGCAAGTGAGAGAGTGAGTGCTGGAGTGTTGATCTGAAGATTACATGTGCGAAGTTGTACGGAAATTATGTTGTTTGATCATCTATTTGCATGCTATTTTTAGCTTGGTGTGAATTCCTGCTATCAATCTATTCCCATCCTACACAGTCGGCCTGTGGCCATATTTCCCATTTCTTTATGCATTTTCCGATTTCTTTCCTGCATCCTTAGTCTTCAACCATTTTAGAATTAGTAAGGGAACCAACCCTCTCTAGAGATTGACACGGGGGACATCTCTTTCCTTCGGTATTTCAATGTTGGTCGTGTCTAGGGCGCACAAACGCAGTTTTGTATGATTAGGCAGATATTTGACCAACAGGGCCATTGAGGTTGTTGAGACCATGGGAATTGTGGAGGTACCTATCCTTGTGTAGCATAAGAAAAATTATTAAAATAAGAATAAGCATTAGGTCTACCTAGAGGATATTGTCCTTGTGTGAATCCTTGCGGAGGTTGCATTTGAGAAATGAAGTAGATATCTTTAGTTTTCAAATATTCAAGTTTCTTCAAAGCTGACTTTACTAGAGATAGATATCGATAGTTGTTCGTTGAATGCTTTTGGTCACAAATACTACATATTGAGGTCTTGTCCAAAGGGCATCCATGAAGTGCATGCTTCTTTTTGCAACAAGTACAATAAACGACCAGAGGTTCATTTTGTTTAATAGGCTTTAGCCTTAGTATGTCCATGGAATTGGAAAATGTTTAAATAATCTCAATTTTTGAGATTGTCCAATAAATCTCTCAATTCTCCTCGTATGACTCCTCTAGATTTTGCAACAACTCAATGGTTGCATAATGTTGGCTTTATGTAAGAAAAATTAGTACATAATTCCACAATTTTATCAATTAGAAGGCTGGAAATGTCTCCTCCCATTAAATTGAGGATATCAAGTGATTCTTCTCATAGTCCTTTTAAAAACATTGTTTTGGGCAAGTTTTCTTCCAAATCAATATCTCCTCATTTTTGCACAAATTTAAACTGCTCAATGTAATCCTTTAATAGTTCATCTTCTTTCTATGTCATTCTAAAGGGCTGATCCTTTTGGTCATGTACTTTGCAATAATCCTTATATTTATCCAAAAAGACTTTTTCATCCCCTCATTTCTATCCCATGAAGTAACAATCTTCTGGTAAGCCCATAAACCATCTCATGGTAGCATATTTTAATGTCAATGAAAAAAAATTGAGCTTTTTTGCATCTATCATGTAATCATAAATACCTCAAAGTACTTAAAATTAAAAAATAAAAGCATTCAGATCTTTAGTTACCAATCCATGAAAGGTAAGCAAAATTGAAGGAGAGATATTATTCATCTTCCCATTGGCATTGGAGTCACCTCTTGGAATACAAATTAGAAAATTGAATGTGGTTTGTCCTTTCCATTGTTATTTTATTTCAACAGTCATCTTGCTTGCTCATGGAGTTCGCTAGGATCTAAAGGACTACTTGTTTAATGATGGGGCAAAAATTGATGAAGACTCTATAACCGCCCACCTTGGAAGAACTTTCCGTTGTTGCTTGATTGATAGACTGATGTGTTGATATTTAAGGTATGCTCTTATTTTATTCTATAAAGATGAGTTTATAGTTGTATTTTATGTTTTCTAAAGTTGGATTATGTTATTTTTATAATATGGTACTATTGATGAATTTTGTGGTTGCAGGACTAGGCACTCTCACGAGTGAATTGGTATGGGATAACCACCAAAGTTGAGAGGAAAAAAGGGAAATACTAGATGAATTCTCATCGACAACCACAAGGGTAAAACCCTCATATAGATGCATTTGCATATGTTTGATTAAAATGCATCATCGGGCAAGGAGGTTGCTATAAAAGCAAAAGAGCCCTTACCCTATGCTTAGGGGATCCTTTGTGGGTGGGTGATAATGTTGTAGTTATCGTAAAGCCTCTTGCTTAAGAAAAATATTGTTTGCACATTTTGTTATTTGCAAGAGTCATTTTGTTATTGCATGTGTTTTGAAGCATGAAAATTGTTTGGTTAATTATTTTATCAAGTTAGGTATTAATAATAATATTGGTATGGGTTTGAGGGCTTGGTTCAACGATCAAAACACTTTTGTAGGAGCGCAGAGACCAAGGTTCCAATACCTTGGGTCATGTAGTATTGATGGATGTATCGCGTCAGCATAGCAAGCTACGTAAAAGGTTTACCCAATGCAACTGGAGGTTATAGTGGCGATAAGGAGCAAGATTCTAACCCACAAAGAGGCGTAGAAAATTGTAACGAGTTATCGATTCCTCTAGTATAATAAAAAATAAAAAAAATGTTGGTAGTATTAATACTTAAAATATTAAATATCGATGTTAATGGTTAATATTAACATTCAATATTAATTAAATTAATTAGGTGAATAATTAATTTTATTATTATTATATTACACTAATGTTAGTAATTAACACTAGCATTAGGAAGTAATAATATTATTAAATAATGTTATGAATGAATGATTTAATTATTAATATTGTACCTTATGAATATTAATATGGTTAATATTAAATTTTACAAGTTACACTTACAAGTGGGGGGTTGAATTAATAAACATTAAAATAAGTCCATTTTTATAATGTTGGAAAAGTTGGAAATAATGAAAAGTTGGTAATGTTGGAAAAAGTGGAAATGTTAGAAATCCTTTTGTAACACAATTGAAACTTATGGTGACTTTCAAGAAGCGTTTCATGCATTTGCATAATGGGCTAGGATGCTCTAGTAAAAGAAAAATAGGAGAGCATGCATGCCCAAAACATGTCTTCACATAACGTGCTAGATTTTTAGCATCCACATACATCCAATCCAAGGGAAGTGGCTTAGAGAAGAAAAATTGGTATCACTTTCACTTTTACGGATGGATAGCGGTGGGATCAGCAAAGGCCTTTGTCATTCTATTATAATATAATACCATAAAACATGATGGAAGTAGGTTCTTTTGGATGTCCTTGGTCCCAACATTATTGGAGCTCTATTTCTTTCAATTCTTGGAGCTTTGCCAAACACCCTTTTTATAGTTGGTAAGTTTTCAGTGTTTTGTTTTCAACTCTTGAATATTGCCATGTTTAGTTTAAATATTGTCCATGAATGTTGGATTTGTAAGGGTATTTATTTGTTCAAAAAGAAGGCAAAAGAGGATGTATTAATGTAAAACAAAATTTGAAATATTATGCAAGGTAGAAACTTGTAAAATGTTAAAAATTAGCTACAAAGAATACCTTTGCAAATATCAAATACATTGTTAAGTAAAAAGAAACCTATAGCTATATAATTGAAACGAAATATATGTTTATTTGTTAGATTATGCAGGGTAGAAACCTGCAAAATGTTGAAACTTAGCTATAGAGAATACCTCCGCAAATCACAAATGCAATATTAAGTAAAGAGATTATTAACATACCATATATTTATAATAGTTTAGTAAATTATATATGTATTTTTATAATTACGATAATTTGACAATTATGTATTTATATATCTTATGGTATATTAGCAAGTAGAAACCAATGTTTAGGATTCTTCATTTTTATGAGATAATTCAATCTTATGATTATAAGGTTGAAATCCTGTGAGCAAGTGTAGTGAAACCTCTTGCCTTGCCCTTGGTGTTTTATGAAATTTTCGGTGCAAACACATTATTTTCCTATGCTATAGTTTTTCTCATTTTTTCCCACTATTTATATAAGATAAGTTGTATGGGATTTTATATGACTTTTTGAATCATAATACTGAGATGCCTATAAAAATGTTTGGTCTTATATCTCTAAACCTGTAGTGAGATATGATTGCTAGTGCCAATTATAGCTAAGAGACAATCCCAAATTATCTATGGAAAGAAAAGAAGTATGGGCTCTTTAAACACAAAGAAATTTGGTTACAAATCCCCTATAACTGAGCTTTGTGCAAATGGGTTCTCATAGCAAAATGCTTGCACTCTAGACTTCTATTTTCCTGAGTTCTATGAGAAGTTTTGGAATAATATAAACCCTCCTTTTGATGTTGGCCTTCACTTTTTGAAAGATTAATTAGTTTATTAATATGAAACTTCATTAGATTGCTTAGGTGATATTTAAATTAATTACGTAATTATATTGATGAATTCTGTATTTAAATTATATAATGTATTTATTTATTATCAATTAATTATGTAATTTAATTAATAGTTTTAGGGATGAAACTATTAGTTAATATTGGAGAATGTGTTTGTTTATTTATCAATTAATTATGTAATTAATTAATAGTTTTAGGGATGAAACTATTAGTTAATATTGGAGAATGTGTTTGTTTATTTATCAATTAATAATGTAATTAATTAATAGTTTTAGGGATATAACTATTAATTAATACTGAAGACTTTGTATATTGATAATGTGCTAATATGTAGTTAATTAGTAATTTTATTATGGGTTGAAACTATTTATTGATGTAATTTGAAGATTAAATACCGTCTTATTAATATTTATTAAATAATGTGTTTGTTTATTTGTCAATATTAATTTATTAATTATAAGGATTATAGTTGGGGTTATTAGAAGAGTAATAAACTCATGTTATAAGGAATGGTAAGAAATAATAGTGGAACAATGTATTGAGAATGTTTTCTATATTTAAGAAATGAGGGAATTATTATTATTTAATTATGAAGGTTTGAACAATAAGCTACCCCAAGAGATGGATGTGGTTTGTGTAACAATAGATCCATAAATGAGTGAGAGAAGTATAAGATTCTCTTGATCTTGTATTGTTATTGCATGATTTAATTGGATGTAGCTTGTGTAGCAATAGATCCATAAATGAGTGAGAGAAGTTTAGGATTCTCTCGATCTTGCATTGGTCTTGTTGTTATCGTTTGATGATATATATTAAAGGAAATGCAACCATAAGATGTAAAATGAGCAAGCAATGATAACTATATGATAATGGCACTACAATATGCAGAAAAAGTATATAAGAAACTTCTGCAATAACTCAAAAATATGCCATTAATAAGAGCTCACGAAAATAGTACAATGCAATATAATGGAGGACATGAACACTCCAAAAATACATGAAGGATCTACATTGTACTCATTATACTAACTAGCTACTAATTCTACTTCATTCAACTCTCTCAAAGGCATATATATAGGGAGATAAGTCCCTTGGCATTTCATCGACCATACCTATGACTCATGTACATGTGGAATACATGCACATTTACATATTGCACATTCTAACACTTGTGCATTTATTACATTGCATGAAGTAACTACTCAACCTTACTCTAATGTAAAATCCTACTCTAGTTATGTACACAAGGTGGTACATTAGCATATACCAAATAAAATAATATACTCCAACACTCCTCGGTATTACATTATTTGAGTATTGAAAACTTTAGTCTTCAAAATGGGTCTTCATCCTTCAAATATTCTTCGGTTTGAACTTGTCCTTCTTCTGTTTCAGTCTTCATGTTGTCTTTCCTTGTCTTCTTTATTTCACTGCTTTTCTGTATTTCTTTGTTCTTGAAGTCTTTCAAGTATCTTTGATGAACTAGAGATCTCGTAATCCTGCAAGTCATAAGTGGATTAGAGTTGCTCTATTTTATCTCCTTTTGATTTCTGAATGACCTGTCTCCTTGTTATTCAAAAGTTTCAACCTTGAATTCATTGTTAGTGGATGCTTCTGAAATAAGAACTTGAAAGAAACAATCTAATTTGAATATCAATATTTCTTCAAATATTTTATAGTACTTGTATTTATAGTAACAGAAGAAATATGAATGATATTTTCCTCCACAATATTTACATGGATGGAAACTCCAGTAGTTTGCTTTCTCATGACCAAATTTGTTGTAATAAGTGCATAGTGAAGATATCCTAACTTCTTTGTTACTTGTTCTAGGAAAGTCAAGTCCATATATTTCCTTGATGAAATAGTTAAACCATTTGTGTACAATTGAAGCTATCCCATATTTACTTCTTTTATAAATCTGTAGAGTATCTTTCATATCAATATTTTCTTCCTTTTGAATATGGTTTTCAATATCTTCATTAGTATAGTTGTCATCGATTCCTTTCATTATTTCATTGGAAGATATTTCTAAAGAATTTACTTTTGCCAAACTATTAGTTTGTGAATTCTCAAAAATATTTCTAAACCATATTGGTTCTTTGCTTCTAATTGCATTTTCCTTATTTTCATTTCTAGAATCAAGCATGTCTCTGAACCATTTTGATTCCTTGAAACCTGTATACTTAATAAGCTTTTCCATGGTTCTTTTGAAGTTGTCTTTCTTGTTAAGAAGGAACAATTTTGATAGGATTTTAAATTTCTAAACCTTTAAGGTTGACTACCTTATGACTCCCTAGTTTAGAGTATGTGATCAAGTTTGATAAAACCTTATCAAATCTTAGGTTTTGTAGAATCCCTTATATCTCCCAAGTGTTTAGAGTATGCTATGGTCTTGATAAAGTACTTAGCATCTATTAGATATCCTTTTGAGTTGATTCCCTAATGTTTTGAATTCAATGGTAATATAATGATCAAATCCTATTTCACCTTATTTCTCCCTATTGAAATATGCACTTTTCAATTTGATGTAGTTCTCTATTTTCAAAAACTCTATGGTTGGATTCCTTTTATCCCTTTAATTGTATATGAGACAAGTATAATCAATAAGTTCCAACTTTAAAGTAATAAATGATTTCGCTTCCTTTATCCTTAATTTTCAATGGTTTAATTTTCTAAATTCTAATAATCTAAAGTTTGATGAAGCACTTCTTATATATCCCTAATTTGGATTTTTAGAAAAATGATAATATTTGCAAAAGAGTAATGTTTTAATTTTTCCAAGGTAGAAAACCTTATATCTCTTATTTTAATTATTTGTAAATATTATGATATTTGTATTTCAACTAATGTACTTTTGAAATTTAATTTTCAATGGTTTAATTTTCTAAATTCTAATAATCTAAAGTTTGATGAAGCACTTCTTATATATCCCTAATTTGGATTTTTAGAAAAATGATAATATTTGCAAAAGAGTAATGTTTTAATTTTTCCAAGGTAGAAAACCTTATATCTCTTATTTTAATTATTTGTAAATATTATGATATTTGTATTTCAACTAATGTACTTTTGAAATATCACTTAAGGATATAATCTCCTTGTTTTGATTTGCTTTCTAACTCACTAAGGTTGTTATTTGCTTATATCTCCAATGCAATAATAAATAAACTCAACCTTATTTCTCCTTGTACTTAAAGGAAAGCAAATATTAAATTTGTGTAAAATATACCTTCCTTGTAATGTTGTATGTTGTGAGATTATTGGCTCTTGTTTTGACTTCTACTGTCCAAGCTTTGGAGCATTGTATTTGTTGGTCTTCAACGTATGACAGTGAGCATTAAATGCTCTACGTTCAATGGGTGTCTTATGGCAGTCTTCTCCTCCTTCAATTCACTTTGAACACTATATAAGCTACATTGGCGCACTCTTCTTTAGACTAGGCTATTAATACACCATTCTTCCTTGAAATGCATGACATGTGACACTTTACGTTGCACTAGAATGTAGGATCTCTTGCTAGGTGGCATTGGGAGGTTACTGTAGACATGAAATTTTGACCCATGTCAAAATTCCCTAACTTTTCAAGTCAACCTTTCATTGCACGTGCCAATTTTAATCGCATATTTCCTTTATTTTTGCATTTTCTCTCCCCTTTTTGCGATTTCGCTTCCTGCATTCTTAGGGAGCGAATTTGCTCCTCGTGTAGCTTGGGATTAAATTTGCTAAATCTGGTAATTTGCTCAAATTTGGCAAACCGTCGGATTCTGTTCTAACATAATCTGTTTTTCGATCTTTGTGCTGCACCAATCCTAAACCTGGTTGGCAAATTTGCCCGGATTGTAATTTTTCCAGTCTGGTTTAACAGTCGAATGCCAACCCAAATTAACTCAACTACCTTCTTTTCGTGCGCTGGTGAAATAAAATAAAATGAGCCATTCGAATCTCCAAAAGAGGGTTGATGGTGGAAATTGAATGGAAGCGCTTTCATTTTTTTTGTTTTTTTTGAATTTCTTGCTGTAGGTTGAGCGATCGAAACAAATATTGCGATAGCTGGAAGTCTCTGTTGCGATTCTCTTTGTTGTTAATCCTATTACTTTACCACCATCACCCTACGATGTTGAACGATCAAGCATTTTTGTAAGCGAAATCATTTTGAAATTTCCTGCAATATTTTCAATCGCGTTTTTTTGTAAACCTTTGAATTTTAATAAAAATCAAGAAAATTCACGAGTAACCCCTGCTAGCAGCGAATTCACCCACAACAGAGCGAATTCACTCACACATAAGTAAATTCGCTCACATCCTGTGAATTTGCGAAGATACCAGTCTGGGGGTAACTTTTATCTTCAAATCCATTATTTTACTTTGCAAATTAGATCTATATTGTCTTGCATTGCATACCATATCATCTATTGTATTCTTTTGTCATTCTATCATAACTTTATTATTCGTAAATAGACTTTACAATTTCATTCTTTTATGTATGGTTGGTTAAAGAGACCGAAGGGATCTAATTGCTACGCCATCGAGACCAAATTTATAGTGGCTTAAGCAAATCCCCAAATCCTAACTTCAAATTCTAGTGTTTATTTGACAAGTTCTAGGTTTATTGCAAGTTCACTCTCAAGACAACCATGATTGTTGTAAAATAATACCCTTTGGTTTGAAGAACGAAGGTGCAACCTACCAACGAGCCATGACTTATGTGTTCCACAATATGATGTATGAAATATCGATGATATCATTGCACGTTCTATTTTTTGAGGAATATCATATTCCTGACCTCCAACGAATCTTTGATAGACTTCGCGAGTACAAAGTCCATCTAAATTCAAACAAGTGTGTGTTTGGAGTCAAGTTTGGAAAGTTGTTAGGGTTTATTGTTTACATACGAGGAATAGAGATAGATCCAACTAAGATAGAGGTCATTATGAAAATACCACCACCTAAGAATTTGATTGATCTTTGTAGTTTGCAATGCAAACTTCAATCTATCTGTTGCTTCATTGACAAGTTAGCAGATAAATGCCAACCTTTTCTTAAGCTTCTTAAGAAAGGTACCCTTTTTAATTGGTATGTTGAGTGTCAAGAAGCTTTTGAAGCTCTTAAAAAGTACTTGCTTACACCACCTATGCTTGTCCCTCATAGTCCAGAGAAACCCTTTATCTTATACATCTCTACTTTGGAGCTCACATTGGGGGCAATGCTTGCCCAACATGATGAGGAAAAAGAAAGAGCGATAAGTCTACTATATTAGTAGAACTTTAGTGAGTTATGAAACTCACTACACACCCCTAGAAAAGCTCTATATCACTGTTGTGGTTTCTACGCAAAACTTGTGTCATTATATGCTTAGTCAAAGAACAATCACCATAGCAAAATTTGATCCTTTACGTTATTTGATGAGTAGACCTTACTTATCAAGACGAGCAACAAAATGGGTTCTCATTTTAAGCAAATTTGATTTAACCTTCATTGGCAAAAATTCCATCAAAGAACAAGTTATAGCAGATCAACTTGTTGCTTCTCCCCTTGAGTCCAATCATCATTTAATAATAGAATTTCTAGACGAATGTCTTAATTTAGAGGATGATCATTCAAACTCTTGGTCTCTATTCTTTGATGGAGCTTGCTGCATGAGTGGCGTAGGTGCAAGCATTATTTTTGGTATCTCCACATAAACAACTAATACCCTTATCATTTAAACTCCAATTCACTTGCACTAATAACACAGTAGAGTATGAAGCTTTAATCCTTGGTTTACGCATAGCTTTGGCCTTACGAATTAAAGTTTTGTTTATTTTTGGAGACTCGCAACTTGTGGTAAATCAAATTAATAATATATACCAAACCCGAGATGAGAAACTCCACCCTTATAAAGAATTTGTTCAAAAGCTTATGTCTTTATTTGAAAAAATTACCATTGAAGCTATTCCCCACACTAGCAATCGCTCTACAGATGTTATGGCAACAACTGCTTCCATCATACTCTTGGAGTTGGATTATGAACATGCAACTATTATAATTCATCAACTTCGAGAGCCTACCTCACTAAAATCTAGCCTAACACCTTTGGATGTCTTTGCAATTGGAGAAACATCATCAAAACCTTGGTATGCGAATATCATTAATTTTCTCTAGAATGGCTCATTTCTAGATGGTTTAGATAGAAACTAGCATAGACTCCTATGTAAATGAGTTGTTTGCTTTATCATCCTAGGAAATACCCTTTATAAGAGGTCTTTTGAAGGCATTCTCCTAACATACCTCAACACATAAGAGTCTCAAAGAGCACTAAGTGAAGTACATGATGGGTCTTGTGGAGGTCATTTTAGTGGCAGCGCTATAGCCAAAAGCTCCTATGAATGGGTTATTATTGGCCTTCCATGGAGGACACAAATGATTATGTGCGTCGATGTGACAAGTGCCAACAACATGCAAATATTGTTCATGCTCTTTCTCAAAATCTTCAAATTGTTTCTTCCCCTTAGCCCTTTTCCAAATGGGGCCTCGATATCATTGGGAAGGTCAATCCAGTTTCATATGATGGCCACAAGTTTATAATAACAACAACTGAATACTTCACAAAATGGGTAGAAGCCATGCCATTGGCTTCTTATACAGGGACCAAGTCTCTAAATTCATTTTTAATCAAATTATATGTAGATTTGGGATTCCCTCTACACTTGTTTCAAACAATGGAACTTGTTTCAAAAATAAAGATATGAAAAAACTTTGTGAAAAATATAAAATCCAGCATAGATGGTCTATTCCTTACTATCCACAAGGTAATGGCCAGGCTCAAGCATCTAATAAAACTTTAATCAAGATCTTAAAGAGGCTGGTTAATAAATGAGGTTGAGACTGGCACATTTAGTTATATCCAGCCTTATGGGCTTATAGGACTAATGTACAAATCCCTATATGTGCTTCCCCTTTTTCTTGGTCTATGGCGCCGAAGTCGTATTCCCCTTTGAGCTTGAAGTACCGTATTTAGGGCTTTTGCTTCAAGATGCTAAAATAGGAGATGAATATCGTGTTGGACGATTAATTCAACAAGAATTACTAAATGAGAAGCGCATAAATGCCTTAGAGCATCTTCGCACCTACCAAGAAAAACTTAAAAGATCATATTTAAAGAAATCTCATAATAGATCCTTTGAGATTGGTGACTTTGTTCTTATAGAAAATCAGAAAAATACTAATGCTCGAATGGACCTCAAAGGTAAATTTAAACCTATTAGAGTTAGAGTCTATTACATCATTTGGATCATGTAAATGTACCTTCCTATGTACATGCTTAGGACATTAGATTACTTTAGGGGGAAGTTATCTAGTTACTTTATGCAATGTAATAAATGCACAAGTGTCAATGTGCAAGGTGTCACTTGTACATATAGGTAGAGTGTTGGGAAAGGAATCTATCCTCCATTATAAGAAGCCCTCATTGTAAGAGTTTGATAAGCAAGTCAGTAGGTAGTAGTAGTAGTGGGTGACTCCATTAGTAATGGAGCACATTATGGTTATGTAAGCATATTGCATGGAGTGTCCATTTCCTCTATAGAAATATTGTATTCATTTTCGCCATTTCTATTTATAGCATATTTCAAAAATCTCGTGAGTTTACTTTCTTTCATATTTTTGCATCTTGTGATTGTCATCTCTCATTGTGATCTACCTCAAAAGCTAACAAAACCAAATTGGTTAGTATCATTCATCATAACTGCTAAATTTGAATCATGCGCATATCATTTGGCTACATTAGATGAAAAAGATCTTAAGGAGCCAATGAACATAATGCATCTCAAGAAGTACTATGCATAAAATCATGTCTCACCATTGTACATAACCATCTTGCATTTTGTACATAAAGCATTTTGCATTTGTCATTTTACATATAGCCCATTCTATAACTTCATTTATCTTACCTAGATGATCATGTAGCTGCATTTTTTGCACCTCCCAAAGTTTATTTTAGTCCAATTGTATATGTCAAATAGTCACATCCAATTATTATGTTATTTAAATATCAAACAAATGCTATCAAATTCATAGTCAATCTTGGTATTTTTGAGTGATTAAAAGCCTATCTCGAACCACTCACATAATTCATATTTTAATAAAATCTTGATTCTTGATATTGATTAAAAATCTCTCTTGAATCAAAGCACACTTTTCATTAAGAAAATTTTTGAGTTTTGGGAATTGATTTCGCCATTTTTGAACCAACCACATATCACACTTATTAATAAAATCTTGCATCAAGAAAAGGATGACACCTTGATTGGTTTGAACCTTGAAGCGAAAAAGTCTTCTTGCTTGTCCCATTATGCACATAGTCCAAAAATAAATAAATATACACCTTTACAAAAAAATTATAAAAATGAAAAGAGTGAGTAGTAAGGATAGAATTACACTTCCATCCAGATGGATATGTAGTATGAATCCCCAAAGATCTACTTATTTTCACAAAAACAAAAAAATAATAATAAATCTCCAAGTAGTAAGGATAGGGTACAAATTCTCATCGGACTTGTTGAGAATCTGATTCCCCAAAGCTTGGAGATTTAAAATAAATGCAACAGATAATAATAAATCTCCAAGTAGTAAGGATAGGGTACAAATTCTCATCGGACTTGTTGAGAATTTGATTCTCCAAATCTTGGAGATCTCAATTTGCGTACAAAAAAAACCCATAACTTTTAAACGACCTTTTTAGGTCAACATTTCATCTTAAACCATCTACTTCTTTTCTATCGAATTTTTGTCATTGACATTCCCACTTAAAATGTCTACATATTTCTTTAACACATTTATTGCTCATAAATGCGCCAAAGAGGGGGCAAAATGTAGACATGGAATTTTGACCCACATCAAAATTCCCTAACTTTTCAAGTCAACCTTTCATCACCCCCACCTCATTTTTTTCACATGCCAATTTTAATCACACATTTCCTTTATTTTTGTATTTTCGCTCTCTTTTTATGAATTTCACTTTTTGCATTCTTAGGGAACAAATTTGCTCTTTGAATTTTCTCCTTGTGTAGCTTGGGAGCAAACTTGCTAAATCTAGCAGTTTTCCTGAATTTGGCAAACCATCAAATTTTGTTCTAACAAAATCTGTTTTCTGATCTTCATGTTGCGCCGGTCCTAAACCTGGCTAGCAAATCTTCCCGGATTGGCAAATTGCCCAGTTTGGTTTAACAGTCGAATGAAAACCCAAATTAACCCAACTGCCTGCTTTTCCTTTGCTGGTGAAAACAAATAAAATGAGCCCTTCGTCTCTCTAGACGAGGGTTGATGGTGGAAATCGATCAAAAGCATTGTCATTTTTTTTGTTTTTCTTAATTTCTTACTGCAGGTTGAGTGACCAAAATAGATCTTGTGATAGCTAGAAGTCTCCGCTATGATTCTCTTTGTTGTTAATCTTGTTACTTTGCCACCATCACCCTGCAACGTCGAACAATCAAACATTTTTGTAAGTGAAATCAGTTTGAAATTTCTCGCAATATTTTCAATCACGTTTTTCGTAAACCTTTGAATTTCAATAAAAATCAAGTAAATTCGTGGGTAACCCCTGCTAGCAGTGACTTCGCTCACAACAGAGCGAATTCACTCACACAGAAGCAAATTCGCTCACATCCTGTGAATTTGTGCAAATACTAGTCTGGGGGCAACTTTTATCTTTAGATCCATTATTTTGCTTTGCACATCAGATCTATATTGTCTTGCATTGCATACCATATCATCTATTGCATTGTTTTGCCATTCTATCACAACTTTATTATTCGTAAATAGACTTTACAATTTTATTCTTTTATGCATGGTTGGTTAAAGAGACCGAAGGGATCTGACTGCTATGCCATCAAGACCAAATCTATAGTGGCTTAAGAAGATCCCCAAATCCTAACTTCAAATTCTAGTGTTTATTTGACAAGTTGCAGGTTTATTACAAGTTCGCTCTCAAGACAACGAATTCGCTTGCAGATCCAACAATCAATGAATTCACTCAGTAGATAGCAAATCTACTTCATTCAACCATGTAGATCAAATAAGTATCTGATTTGATTTGTTCAATTATATTCCCATTTTTTGTTTGTTTCACATTTCTTACTTCTTAAATCATCTGAAAAGAACAAGAAAAATACCATATATATATATATATATATATATATATATATATATGCATATTGTATGAATTTGTAATGCATTTAGCTTAGTCCAATTGTTTGTTGTTTTCAAGGAAATCGAAATGCATATAGCATAGATCTAGCTGCATTCTGTCCAAAACTTAGGTGTATGTTATCAAAAGAACTCATCAAACATTATACATAGTCTAAGACATGGAAATGGTCTTAAAATATTTCTTGGTGAACCCACCACAATTCATCGACAACCACCAAAGAAGGTACAACACTAGTACCTTTCATATTGAGGTGTATATCCCTTATTTCCCATCCCCCTTCCACGTGCGGATCCATTAGCCTGAGGGAAAGGGATACAAAATTTTTTATCTATATTATTTGGTGAACTCGATGTGAAACACCACCCTTTTATTTTATTTTTCTTTAAAAAAAAAAACTAAACAAGACCATTCAAATTTGCATGCTTAGATTAGAAAACATAAAAATAAAATTTAAAATTGTATCGATTCACATTTTATTTTTATACACCATTCCTTAAAAAGAACATCCGACACCTTATTCTGTAGTTTCAACTAGTTTGGACATAACGAGAATACACAATGAAGGGGGTTAGCCATACCCATGAACCTTCAAAAAGGGATTATCCTTTTGCCTGTGCTCGAAAAACTAAAAACCTTTAATCAAGATTTAAAATTTAGCCAGTCCAACAACCATCATAGCTATGGAATAGAGCACACATTTCTTTTCAAAGAAGTGTATCACTAACCACAATGAACTGGGTGAGGATTGATAGGACCTGAGCTTCATCACGACTTGGATTTCATCACCAAGCGTATGTATGCGGGCATCTAGGTGAAGGCATTAATTCAAAACAAAACAACTATGCCTATCCAACTTCTTCCACAGTTTCAGAAGGGTTTTTATTCATAGTTGTGATCAATAGGATAGGAAATATCTTTTTGGTGTGTTTTTTCTTTAAAAAAAAGATAAAACAATTTAAAAAAATTATTTAAATGGTGGACAATTGCATTAAAGAATCTATATTCATAGACCTTAGAAAACGTTTTAAAGAGCAAGAAGTCAATCTTCTTTTTAGACAAGACAGAGAATAATGAGGTCATTTGTGGGATAACATATATTACAATAGGAGAAGGTTATAAGAGTTAAACTAAATCAATAGAATCAATAAAGCTAAAGCTCTAGGTATGGGTTACCATTCACCTTACTTTGATATGAAGAGGAGTTGTGAACGTTGGTTATTGGATAAAAGAGCTAGTGTCCATTCAATGGTATATCCTTGAAAAAGCTACTTTGAAGATTCCCTAATTGTTCATAGGTTCTTGGTAGACATAGAAAACAAGGAGGTGACCTTAGAACATAATAGGAGATACAACAAAGCACCTATAGCTATACTCTTCAAGGAATTCTACCATGATCTATAATTTGAAAGTCCTACCACTGCTTAAGGAAAATTATTTATTGTCCATTTAATCCATCTCTTGGGATGAGATTTCACATTCGAAGAAGAGCACTATATGACCCTAGAATAGTTGGAACCGATTAATGATATTCATAAGCTCTTAAAAGAAGATTGAGTGATGCATTTAAGAGTGTTGTAGAAACTTTGCAAACATATTAGTAAGAGATTTCCATTAGCAAAAAAAAACCAAATCCTAGAGAAGGATTTAATAAAGTCTTGACAATCCTAAAAAGACAAAGGGATCGTCAAGAGATGTCTATAAATTTAAAAAATGGTAAGGAGGTCGCAGAACCTCTTGAGGATAAATTTGATACTAGTAATCCTAATGAAAAAGACATTGAAATAGAAGAAGAGAACCAAGAAAACCAAGAGAACCAGAAGGAGCATATTGAAAAAATATCCGCACTAGATGAACTCATATTGTACCCGATTTAGAATCCATGGGTGGTATTCGCTTTCAAACTATGAAGCAGTTTTGGGACTTCACAAAGTCTAACCGTGGTGCCCTCATGCAAGATTTTCTAGAGGAGGATCACCTTGAAAGGGGTGAGACTTCAAGTGAACCATCTTCTCAATCTCACCCCACCTCCTCTCAACCCCTTCCTAAGATGTCTTTAGGTGAGATTCTAATACACAACATTCCATCCACACAAGCAACTAATGTTCACTCACAAATCTATGCTCAGAATATATTACCAAACAATCGTATTTATACCACTGCCACCATTGTCAATCCATACTCACAAGTTCCAACTTCACAACCAAACCTTTCTTCCCAACCCATTCATTCATAGGGGTTCCAATCACTCCATCCACAAACTTCCATTCCTCTCCAATCGCAACCCCTTTACATTCCACATGTTTTGTACAACATATCATATCCATACCAACAATATCACTCATCTTTTTCTAATCCCATGCACAACAATATTGCTATACCAAATATAAATTCTCATCCAACTACACAATCCAACTACTATCCTCCTTATGGAAACCTAGTAGCACCAAGTGTTCATAATGCACAAACACACCATTTGGAAAATATAGTAAAATAATTGGAATCACGATTGAATCATATAGACCCATATCATCCAACATATAGTTACAAAGAAATGTGTAACCAACCTTTAGACCATTTTATTGCCACCAAGCCATACCCCAAACATTTTCCAATGCTAGTCCTACCCATCTACAAAGGGATTGAAGATCCTATTGAACTGCGTACGATTTCCAAAAGTTGGATCTACAAGAGAGAGAGCCTTTGGGGTGAACCACGGGGGTATGTTGTTCTCTACACTCGGTGCTAGGGGGAAGGGTTCACTAGGAATGGTTTAAGGACTCGCTCCAAGTCCTCTAGTATTCAATAATATTTGATGTATGAGATTCAAGACAAACACCTAAATTTGGCCTTTCTAGATCTATGCTATAAAAGATAAAGGACAATGTAGAAATACATAATGTAGGAATACAAGAGCTAACCCTAGAATGATTCTTCCTTTGAATGCTTTTCTAACCTTAGGGTTCTAAACATACAACCTTTAATAAAGGGCTCAAGAAGAGATGCACAAACATAATTAACCCTCAGTGCACACTATATGATGTTTATCTTTCAAATACCTAAAAAAATAATTAAATATATTTCTATAATATCATATCTAGGGTTTACAACAAAAATATAAAGCACTCAACAAATAGCCTAAAGACTAATCAGAACACTTAGCTTATCTGGTGATTTATCCTTACCTTTATCCCTTTATCCAATGCTATCAATAATTCGTGTTCCTACAAGACAACTTAATAAACACTTGAAAAATATGATTAGCGTTAGGGGGCCTACTTAGGCCGTTGTACAAAAATGCTTGGAGGCACAACAATCAAGCCCCCTAGGTCCTTTTAGCTGACCTTTGATAAATAAAAGTAGAAATTGACCTTTGGAAGAAAACAAACATAATACAATACAACAAAATAAAATGATGGAACCACAAAACAAAATGTACTATCAAGCTCTAAATGCAGCCTAGAATGCAATGGTGAAGTCTAGGACAATAGATTGCCCCCATATTTTTCTCAAGCGAGATCGCTCCTCATAACATGCGAGTGCGATAGCGCACAGGTGGAATCATGCCTCGCGGAGACCCAGGCACGATTTTTTCGAAGTGAGACTAAATGTCTCAGATCAGATCAAAATGATTTAATCTAAATGTAGCGAATGAAAATGAACATGCAAAAGAGCACTTTCACCTGGTAGAGTGCGAGGAAGCAGGCATAAAGGTTTGAGACCTCCTGAATGGTTGATATCTCCTTAGGGATTCAACACCAATCCACCAAGAGCGAGCAAAAGCAATCAACAATCCAATGCAATAGAAAACCAATCAAACTTCACACTCCAAAGTTAATATGCTTGCGAACGAAGAAGAAGGATGCATACCGAATAAGAACACTTTACGAGAAATCAAATGTTAGCGAGCAATAAATTCAAATTGTATCGTGAATAATCTATGTAATGTAATTGTGTGATCGTGTCATGTAGTGTGTGAAAAGTGAATTCAAACCCTCCTTATATAGTGGATTTGAAGGAAAAAAAGGTGGGAAAACCAAGGAGGATCGACGTAAAACATGCCAAACCCAAATAATTAGGGTTTTCTTGGACCAAATCCTAAAAATGTGAAATCGTGTCCCATCAAGGCCGACCGTGATTTCGCCTATGCGAAGTCACGCCCCATCAAGGGCGAGTGCAATTTCGCATAGAGGGAGAAAAAGGGCAAAACAGGGGGGGGAAGCCTTACCCTTTCCCTAGGCAAGTCCAAGGGGTCTCCCAAAGGGCTTAGGGAAGATTACCCACTAAAGTGGGTTAATTTTCTGTGTCTACATTTTGCCCCCTCTTTGATGCATTTAAGGCCAAGTAAATGCATTTAAGAAAGATGTAGACTCCTATAGGCAAGAAGACAACAAGCACAAAAAAAAGTGGCCAGGTTTGGACAAAAAGGTGATGCAAAAAGGGTATCACAAAGGATACTCTGGACTTTTGCATGGTAAGCGAGACATTATTACCATTAATGCCTCTAATGGCTAGGGTGCGCCCTTGAGTTTTAAAAGGAATGAAGATTCCTTAGGAAACTCGAAAGAGGTAATAAGAGAAAAAGCAAAACATGAAGAACGAAGCAAGCAAACAAATAGCAGATCTAATGCAGCTAACATGAAATGTAGAGATGAAATAGAAGAAAGAGAAAGAAAGAAGAAGAACAAGAAGAAGACGAACAAGAATCCAAAGGTCAATCATAGAAAGCGAGAGAAACTGATCAAAGAACCTTGAATGAAGGGTGTTATGCCCAAAAGAATGGTCCAGGTGTGGAGTGAAAACCCGTTATGGGTGTAGTACTTGATAAGATGGACAAATGGGCAAAATATGGTGTAACCCGCTATGGGTGATTACTCAAATGATCACATGATGGAGCGTAACCCACTATGGATGATTGCTCGTTAGTGATTGTTGTGGGGTGATTACCCACTAGGATGTATGCCAAGGCCTATTGAAATGACCAAGGAGCTTATCCTGTAATGGGGTGTTGAGCCCGTTGAGTCAAAATAAGTGTAACCCGATAGGGGAATATGTTGTTGCTGATGTGAATGATGTATTAGCAAGTACTACCCAATAGGGGTGTGTAATATATATATATATATATAGACCAATCAATATGAGCATAACACAAATTGAGTGTGTGCATGTGCTAGAAGAAAGAGGAGGAAGAAAATGAGGAGCAAATAACTATGCGTGTGTGCCCCCAGCTTAAAGTTTCAACTATTGAAAATTCAAGAGGATGGAAATGTGCAAAAAAAGGAGAGAAGAAGGTATATCCTTATCTAAAATAAAGAAAAAAAAGGAGAAAGAAAGAAACATGCAAAGGACAAAGATATACCAAAAGAAAATACATTCTTTAAATTTGGAGAGAAATGATAGTCATTGTAAAAACTGTCAAAGTCAAGAAATATAAGAAGAGAGAAGAGAGAGAAAGAGCAAAAGAAGATGAGAAGAGAAGAAGGGATGAAAATGCATAGACCCTAGGTTGGGATTTCGCTAGGCATCAAAACCCTAGTGAAAAGTGCAATGCATGTGAGCTATGACCTAACTAGGTATCATCACATGCCATTGTTGCGGATCCCCAAAAGCTATATGAATAAGCAGTAATCACGTCGTCAACTCCAACTCATGTGAGGAAACAGAACTACTATGTAGAAGCTAGGGATAGCAATTCTGTTTAGCACCTATGTTTCATACTTCTTGTAAATCTTGCTTGAGGTAATCACATCGTCAACTCCAACTCATGTGATTGAGCCTACAAGAGCAACCCTAGATTTGAGTTCAACCACATGGCCTAGTCAGGACCACATCTAGAATATCACTAGTGCCCTAGAGTAAAATGGCATCCAAAAGGCATTTGACTCCCTCCAAGCTAAGAGGAGAGTCAAGAAAGAGTATAAGCAATTGAAGGACAAGACCTTTAAGGTATAGTCATTATGTGATCTCAATTAGCTTCTAGTGTCAAAAGAGTCCTTATAGTTATAGTTGTACCAAATGACCCTTCCAAACCCACTTCCTCTATTGACTTCATTGCCAAAGTTTTCGAGTCAGATCTAACCAGAACAAGTCCATATCAAATGATCCAACATACAAACCAACTCTCCATTAGAGCAGTCATGCAATTTGGCCAACTACTAGTGGAGAACTACGTAGCAAGGAAGAAAGCAGTAGAACATGAAGAAATAGCATCCCAGTTGAAGACAAAAATGCTATAGCTACAACAGATTATTGAATCCCTCATGAAGCATGTCGTTAAAGGACCCAAGTTGTAACAATAGGTTGAGGACATCAAATCCTAACCTATTGAGAGCAACATGCCAAATAAGTGGCTTGAAGATCTTTATCAACTTGCTCAAGGGAAGAGTCAACTGAGACAACAATTTGAGCAAGAGAAATCATGACTGGTGAAAGAGGTGGAACAATTACAAGCATCCTAGTAAGAGAATGATCAAAAGATATCAGAGCTCTAGGGAGAAATTGAAAAATTGGAAGAAATAACAATGATTGAACTAGGGCAGGCCTTACAAGTGGAGAAATTGAAGTCCCTATGGGACAACATCAAAATTGAGGTCACGAGTGGTAAGAAATACTTTGAGTTTGTGGCCAACACTAGAAACATCCCCGACCAAGTGGCAATGATCATTAGATGGAAAGCTACTTTGAAGAGATACAAAGGAGAGATACAAGAGATATTCAAGAAATTGACCACCTTGTTGATATCATAGGCATACCAGATGGGGATCTAGAGAAGGCATAGTCAGGTAAATGACGAAATCCCCGATGCCCAAAAAAACCTACAAACATGTAAAAACATAATTATTTCTTTGAAAGCCCCAATGCAAGAAATAAATAAAAAAGGAAATTCAAGCATTAGTCAATGTTAGACTGCCAAATGTGTTAGACAACCAAAAATACTCCTTGACGATAACATCAAATTGATGGTCGAAGAGAAGCATAAGGCTAGGGCTAAAGCATCCACTAAAAAATTAGTACACTTAGAGGTTCTACTTAGCAAGTTGTATGGCATGGTGGGGAAACAAGATAGGTTATCAAAAACCTATATGAAGACTTGGTAGGAGACAAAGAGGACCTTATAGATCTCAAGCTACCAGGGTATGAGGAATGGTAAAAGATGTTGAGGTTATTGCCTTGAATTGGACAAGGAAAACCAACAATTTTACAATTTTGAGGCAAAAGGATCCCAACTATGTAGACTGTGCCCAAGGATAAAGGTAGGATATGGGATCTCTCACTAATCAAGCTTGGTGCCCCATAGAATCAAAATAAATATAGCCACAAGTTACAACTTTGGGATTTCACCCATTTTGGAGACAAACAAAACATTTTTGATCGACCAATCAAGGCCTCCAAAACTCAAATTTTGTAAGATGGGGTCCTAAGGAGTGATTTTCTCCAGATGATGTGATTGGTTCTTAAGGAGTGAAGTGATTGGTTCACAAGAGTGAAGCACTAGCAAAATGGAGCAAAGTGCTTCCACACGAGTAATTCACTCCCCTCTTGGAGTGAATCACTCATGTACAAGTAAAAGTACAAAAGGAGATGTATGCATCCCAAGGAGGATTTTTTGAAAGTGACATTTTGGCATTAGTGGCACCACTAAGCTTTTTGAAAGCATTATAAGTAGTTTAGGGATGTATTTAGAAGCATGTACATTTCGAGATACATCATATTGCTAAAGATGTCTCCAAATATTTACTTTTACTATGAAGTAAAACTTTGTAATCAAGGTGACTCTAGGGCGAATTATTCCTATAAATAGAAGTCATGGGCTCCATTGTAAACGTCTTTTGACCTTGAGAAAATCAAAGCTACACTTTGTGATACCTACATTGTAATTGCTCTTTTCTTTTGGGACTAATGAGAAATTGATGAGACTTTTTGCTTTCCATTAATGGCACTACCCTTCTAGATTGTAAAATGCATGACAATTATGGCATTGCCCTTTTGTCTTCTTGTCATTCCTTATTAATTTCATTTCATATGCACGGGATCCCACTATTATCATTCAATTTTCTCATGTGTTGATTGATCACACACTCTCTTCGTTATTGTTATGGTCATATTTACTTTCAATATCTCACACACTAAACTTCAAATTTTACTTTTCATGCATTTTAATTTTTATATTTTACTTTATGCATTTCATTCCATACAATTAGCTTAGAATAGTTATATTTTAGCAAGGATAGTGGGGAGTCGACATAAATATAGGGGTCGAGAGAAGCATTGTCTCTCTCTTCCAATTTGTTGAAATATAATTGTGAGGCACATGAGAAGTTAGACTATTCCACAATTCAATATGAACACATGAATGCAAATAGGTGGCCTCAAGCTATAACAAAAGAAGTTGAAAACATAGATGAAGCAAAACAAGTGGATGAACAAATCGAATATCAACTTGGATGAATGCCCAAATGCCCAAATTAAGACATAAGGGCATTTGTTAAGGAAAATTCCATTGCAGCTATTTGGAAAAAGAAGTTCGGGAGAAAGAAAGAACATTATCATGTTGAATTTAACCCTACATACAATCACCACCAAAAGGCCTATATAGGGATAGACATCAATTAGAGAGCAAAGATGTTTGTGGCTCAATTGAGGACCAACTCACACGAACTTAGATGTGAAATAGGCAAATGGAAGAAGCCAAAAGTGGAATGAGAGGAGAGGACATATACCTTTGTAATTCAGAAGCAATTGAGATAGAGAAGTATTTAATTTTAGAATGAAAGGCATATAGTGATATTCAAGCTAGCTATGCTTATATTCTAGCAATTGAATCACTGCAAGAATTGTTTGAAGAGGGTAAAGTAGAGAAAGTATGAGAATTCATAATCAAAATCGATAGCAAAAGATCAACGTTGTAGAAATATAAACGATAGTATCATATTTAGGGTTGGCAGCCATGCTCCTTTGTCAAGTTCTATTTTGTCATATTTTAGCCTACTCCTCTATGCAAGGGGTGTATAGCTAGCCCAGGTGTCCAAAGCATTTTGAAGACCTAAGCACAAAGTTTGTACAAGGCATTGAGTTCTGGTGGTCCCATCCACACACCCAAGGTTGGCCACAATACTCTAACCCATTAATCTTAGCAAGCACCCCAATTTACCAATCGACCTAGCACATAAATTAATTTTTTAAAGTTAACAAATAAGTTTGGAATTGGTGTAATATTTGTTTAAAAATCTAATTTGAATTGTTTGAAAATAGAATCACTCTTGATGTTATTAATGATATAAATAGAATTTCATATAGTATAAGCTCAAATCATCATGAGATAACTTTCAATTTATGTAATAAAAAAACACCTATATTGAGGTTAAGTTGGGCTAAATGTGAAAATCTCTATCATCATAAATAAAATCCTAGAAGCTTATGTTAGCAAAGTATTTTAAGCCATTGAAGATGTATAGAATATTAGAATTGGACTTGATTGAGACTATCATCTTGTGGATCCAAAAAATACTCTCATCTTGAAGATTAGAATCCAAACCTAAACGTCCTTAGATTCTTGAATGTTAGATCAGCATTAGCAACTTTGAAAATTTGTTCCTTTATATCTTAGATTGAAAACAATGGATCATAAAGCATTTCCTTTATTTGACAAACATATTGTCAAATCACTCCAATAATTGACTTGTTAAAAATAAAAAGTTGTGATGGTGTTTTTTCATGCTTGATGCAACAACACAAATAAGGTGAACATTTAGGTGTTGGATTCTTAATTAGAATACAAAAACCCCACAAGAGAAGAGAACTTTTACTTTAGCTTATACCTATATACATACATTTCCGTAAAATTCAATTTACCATGAGGCTAGTCAAAGGGTCAAAACACAAAGTACATAAATTTGCTCCCATATGGATGTAATATGCCCATAAGGCATGTTGGCTTGGCAATCATGTAAGCATCTATCATTGGAACCACCTTTGATATCATCCTTTCATAGTAAGGATGATCTGAAATATATTTTTAGCTTTTGCATCAATCTCTTCTAGCAAAATAGTTTTCTACCTCCGTGCAAGGATGTTTACCCCAACTAAACACACACTTATCTTCTATTGTAACTGCCAATTCCCATAGTTGGATTTCAAAAGAAAAATGCATGGGTCTTCCTTGCACTTTGATAATATATGATATAGCTGTCTTCCATATTTGAAGAAAACCCTAAATATTGAAACTACTTCTTCTAAAGTTCTGTTTTTACAATGTGGAAAGCCACAAGCCCCTCAATTTTGTAGTTATTGAGCCAGTTGGCATTTAAATGTATCTTGATTATTTATATTCACAATATTAGTTCCAAGTTAATCATATATGCTCTTCAAATTATTTATATTCACAATATCTGTTCGAAGTTAATCATATATGCTCTTCAAGGAAGGATTTGGGGTCCTTCAAGATTTGGGTTGGAAAATGCCAAGATTAGAACTGTGCTCTCTATTATCATTAGGGCGAAGCCAACAAGGTTTGAACTTATGCCATTCATGAACAGGTGACCCTAGCCTCTGACCAAGCCATAACATCTTTTCAAACATTTTGTGTTGTACATTTTATAACTATAGAGATATAGGTCCTGTACACTTTATAATTACAGAGATATTTAGATATTTATCAAAAACTAGAAACATGGACGCGAGCTAAATTCAAACCTTAACCTCATTAATATATGTAGTGGAAACAACCAAGCCCTGAGCATCATATGTCCGCACTAGCCTACGTCGCCTGTCAGGAGATTCCATCCATGCAAATTCTAAACAAAATGACTGTGATTCTGCAACACTTTTTGCTACACTTGTGGGTGATGCTAAGTACATTCCTCCTGGTAACAATGTCATTTGAAAACCTCCATCAAAGATCACAAGACCACCTTCAACATTTCCAGTCCAATGAACGTTTGTACCTCCTCCAGAAGTTGACTTCATATCCTGAGAAGAGAGCAGAGTCTTTATCATGATCCCACCACTACTTTGGAAATTATAGTGATAATTGGTACACTTAAGAAAAATTCATGCTAATACCTATATCAGCATTTTAAACCTCATCATGGCATGAGCTCAACCAGTTAAATTTCTTGACCTTCAAGAAGAAGCCCCACATTCTAATCTTATGTCAAGCTGTTGTAATACCACTATATGGTCATGATGTAACACAGGTGGGGCCCATATCAATGCCATATAACCAATTAAAATAATTAAATAAATAAAATACATCAATAGATTGAGTTACATAAAAGCATATTAAATGAAGCTTATGTTTTAAATAGGCAATTTATTCTTAACAGCCTGTATCGTACCAACCTAGAATGGAATAAGATGTCCAAGAACTCAAACTAATGATTTTGCAGAAGAATTAGTATTATACCCATTAGAGATCATATAAAGGTACACGCATGTACTACAAGAAAATATGCTGTGCTCATAATAACCATGTTTAGGGAATGCAAATTGTAAAAAGTGAATAACTGGATGGTGTTCAGTAAGGAACAGATAGTATGGTTGCACAATTTCAACAATAAGGATCAAACTAAAAGTAACTAAACATTTTTACTAGAGTACAAAAATTGATGAAGTGAGTTCTGAAAATTGCAGGAAAAACAGCAATCTTTCCTTGAATGTCTTCCACATTGAAGTGCACCATACACACACAGAACATGGAAGGCAGGTAAAATTCAAATAGTCATCAGGAGGACTTCATTTAATGCTAACCATCAAAACTATGTTCCCAGTAACAACTCTTTGTGCAACTAAGTATCATGGCAAGCTCTTTATATCTTTCATATAATTAACTAAGCTCACTGCGGTACAGTTAAAAGACATGTTTTGATCTTCATCAATAACAAACAAAATTTTGCAGCCTCTGCGATGAGTGAGATCAACAAAATGTTCTAGGGAATAAGAAAACTGCTTCAGAAGTAGAACCAAGTTTGACTCATGGCAAGATGCTTAACCAATCAACCAAACATGATTCACTTGGATATGGTTAATAAATCCAGTACTAAGCTGGAAGTCACGGTCAAAAGGAATCCCACAAACCATACCTCTTATGTGTTTCCACCATACTTGCATGCAACAAAAGAAAATCCAAATAATCTAACATATTCCACATTCCTACTCAAGGGTTGCAAATGTTGAACATGCTTATTTCTAAACATGCACTGAAATGAAAAGTAACTCTCAGGAATATGTCTGTACTAAGATGTTAAAGTTGTACAAACAGCCTCTATCAATAGAATGTTAGCATGCCTATATACATGTATGTCTAATTACTTTCCTTGTATCCATACTTAATATCAAAAATTCAGAATATTAATGTGGTAATCATGATTCCAAGGATTAGTTGCGTCCTGTATCTGCGTGTGCTGGTTTATGTGTATTAGGATATTTGTGTGACAATAATATTATCCACAATGAATTCTTATATGCAGAATACCTGAATCAGTCCATTTTCATCCATTTGAAGTTGCAGATTGGTATCACTTTCAGTAATTGTTGCCCCATAAAATCCACTTCGTTTTGTTACAGAGTGTCCTGCCCATCTACCTAATAATGCATTTATTCTATCTTCATTTTTCTGCTGCAAAGAACCAAAAACACATCAGTGGATACATCACAACAATGCTACACCCCAATCCTATCAAGAAAGCCAAAACTACAACAATATAATGGCATGAATATTGCTTCTCTGTCCAAAATGATTTTGTCATTCAAAAATCATATATTAATTTCAACAAGAAGAATCAAACACATAACCCTGTACTTGGATATAATTACAGGGGAATTAGAAATTAAACTATTCAAAAAGTTAGAACTTCAGGATTGGTCCTAAACCAACTCAGCCCAAATGACTTTTTGGGCTCAACTAGTATTTTTTTTCTTCCAAAAATTTGCAAGACTTGTGGATTTGCTGAATTATCCTAGATCTGCAAGTCCTGACAAAAAGACTCAGCTGCATTGACCCAGGTTGAGCATACAACATAAAACGTGAAATTCTTGGATTTGGTCTCACTTTTGTATGTTTCAATGACAGTGAGATAAAAGGAGGTAAAGTCAGCCTCTCCAAAGTTCAAACAATCATTTACAGCCCAAGCAAGAATCATTTGAGTGAAGAAGAATCTATCAAAAAGCTAACAATAGGTTTTGAGGTAAAGAATAAGTTTTCTGCTGTCTATGCTTAAACCTTAGTTTCTTTTTCTAATGTTTTGAGTTTCTAATTAGTTGTTATCTATCTCTATGTGCAGCTGCATTTAAAATGACCAGAAATAAAGATCTAGCTTGGGAGCACAGGGAACAGAGTGTGAAAAAGGGATAGGTTATTTGCAACTGCTATGGGACCTTGCTCAAAAGAGGGATAAACCACCTTAAATACCACTTAGCCAGGATCCCTGGCAGAGATGCAACATTGTATAGGCAAGTGCACCCTAAGGTTAAGAGGGAAATGAATTCCAAGACATTTCACAAGAAGCAGACAAGGAAAACAAATAACATAGAGATAGCATCTAATGCAACTCCTCAGCCTCCTATGGAAGCTAGCAGAATGGGCCCTAGAGTGCAGCATGGGAGTTCAGGCTCAGCCTCAATAGGAGGAACTTCCTTTTTTGTCCCCCATTCTACTCTAGGATCCCAACATTCACATGAAGGCATGACTAAATGGAATTAAGATAGGCACAGTGCCATGGGGAAGGCTTGTGCAAGCTTTTGGTATTTTCAGACATTTCCCTCAATGTGGCAAAGCCTTCATATTGGGAAGGAATTGTAGATGCCCTCTTTGTTTGTGGTGCAGGATTTAAGCTGCCTACTTATGCTGAATTAAGAGGCCCTTTCCTAAATGATGTTGTTGGAGATTTACAAGTTCGACTTGAGGAAGAGAAAAAAATATGAAGAAGGGTTGCACAATCATATTCAATTGGTTTTTTGATGGAAGGAACCAAACATTACCTCAAATACCACTTAGCCACGATCCCAGGCAGATGCAACATTGTATAGGCAAGTGGACCCTAAGGTTTAGAGGGAAATGAATTCCCTCTTAAGAGGCATTTCACAAGAAGCAAAGAAGTCAAACAACAAACATAGAGATATCATCTCACACGACTCCTCAACCTTCTATGAAGGCTAGCAGCATTGGCCCTGGAGTGCAGCTTGGGAGTTCAGGTTCAGCCTCAAGGAGGGGCAACTTCCTTTTTTGTCCCCCATTCTACTCTAGGTTCTCAACCTTCGCTTGAAAGCATGACTGAATAGAATCAAGATAGGCAAAATGTCGTGAGAAAGCTTGTGCAAACTTTTGGTATTTTCTGACTTTACCCTTAATGTGGCAACGTCTCCATATTGGGAAGGAATGGTAGATGCCCTGGCTGTTTGTGTTGCAGGATTTAAGGTGCCTGCTTATAATGAATTTAGAGGCCCTCTCCTAAATGAGGTTGTGAGTGATTTACAAATCCGTCTTGAAAAGCAGAAAAAATACGAAGAAATAAGGGTTACACAATTATGTCCGGTGGGTTTATTAATGGGGAGAATTGAACATTGATCAATTTTTTGCTTTCTTATACAAGGACAAGTATTTCTCTAATCAGTTTATGCATCGACAAAAATTACAAATGTCGAAATGCTTGCCTATTTCTTGAAGGATGTTGTGCAAGAAGTGGGAAGGAGAACAATGTCCAAGTTATCACAGGGAATGCAGCAGCATATGTAGGAACAAGAAATATTTTGAAAAAGAAATTCCCCACTATTTTTTTGGACTACATGTGCAGCCTATTGTCTCAATTTGACTCTCAAAGGCATTGGAAAAATAGAATGGATGACCAAGGTTGTAGAGAAAGCAAGATGTATAACAAAACTCAACTACTAACATACATGGGTCCTTCACCTAATGAGGTGACTCACTAAAAACAAGGAACTTGTGTGACCTAGGGTGACACCAATTTCCTCACATTGGAGAGCTTGCACAAAGTGAAGGGGACCTTAAAGAGGATATTTGTGAGTGAGAAGTGGGTGAGACGGGGAGGCGCAAAATATCGATCCACCAATGAGGGTAAGAAGGTGGTCAAGTGTGTGTTTGAGAACCCCTTTTGGATGGTTGCGCATGAGGTGGTTCAAGAGTGTGCATGTTATAAGTTTTTCTTCCCTTCCATTTGCAAATTTGAATAGAGAAAATTTTCATTCATTTACTTATTCAAGTTTTCCTAAAATTTAGTCTTTATCTTCTAGAATCTAATCGAGGATGCAAATAGCGAACAAATATATTTCCTTTAGGTGGCAGAGCCTTTGGTGAGAGTTCATTGCTTCATTGATGGAGACAAATTATCTATGAGGTATCTTTATGAGGCAATGGATAGGGCCAAAGAGATAATTTCCTCATCTTATAGGTATGTGGAGAACAAATGCTGTTTTTGATGGGACATAATTGATTGCAAATGAACTTCTCAGATCCATAAGCCATTACATGTAGTGGCATACCATCCCAACCTCAAATTCTTCTACAATAAATAAATAAATTGTTTACTTTGAAATTGATGACGAGGTAAACACAGGCCTTTATAAATAAATTGAGAAAATGGTACCTGATGAAATTTAGAATTTGTTAATGGCTGAGTTGCAAGCTTACAAGAATGCAGAGGACTACTCTTTAACCAATCCACAATGCATTCAAGGGAGGACATCTTAGATGCCAAGTAATGCATACAAATTATCTTCAAAATTTAGTCATTTATTATTTGATGTGAGGACCCTATCCTAACACAACTATTACTATGTACTTGTCTAGTGTTAGTGTTATGTTTGCACCATGGGTGCCTAGTGTGCATGGGCCCATTATGATGTAACCTTTACTTTTATTGAAAGTAGGAGTTAGTGGCTCAAGTCCCCTCTTTCATGTGGTCCAACCCTTGAGCATTAGGGTTAGGGTAAATAAGAGTCTATATAAGGACATTGGTTTGGAGTAGAAGGCATCTCATATTTTCTCATTTTGTATCGGAGCTCTGCTTCTAAGGAGGTTGCCCCCTCGAAGAGGCCTGCAATATTTGTTTTGCTTGATTAATATAAGTTTGTTGTTATTTCCATTCAATTATTTTTTGTGAGCACTTCTGTTACTTTCATTTTCATGATCATTTAGTTATTTCCAATTCGTGAGCATTTCCATTAATTCCTACATTGCTACTTCGATTATGCTTATTTTTATATGAAGGTTCCTAACAAGTGGTATCAAAGCTCTTTCCAGGGCCATGTTCCACAATAGCAACAACAATTATTATGCTTCCATCCATTTTCTATTCTGCAATTTCTCTTTCTGTTCATTTTCCATTAAAGTATCTTTCCAAAAAACACGATTTTGTTTTGTTTTTTAGTGTAGGGTGGAAACTTAGTTCTAAGGGTTTTCAAATCACATAGATCTATCGTTTTTGGCTGAGCACATTGCTTGTAAAGAAGTGTGTGAAGGTGTGGTAAAAGCACACTAACATCCAAGCCTTAGAATGTGCCACGAATTTGGACTTCCATGTGCCATGAGGTATATCGAAAGACAATCTTAGGTTAAACTAAAACGAAACAGCCCTAGGAAGCCTTTGACCATCTGAAATTGTGGTGCATTGATAAGTGGTTAGCTTCGGGGAGTTACTCTCACAATACCCTCAAAAATGGATAGTACGGCTACAGGTGTGGTGGAACCCTCCGTAGTTCGAGCTTTGAAATATTAGACCAACCACTAATCATGAACAAGATCGTATATTAGAGAGCCCACAAAATCAGACACACCCTGACTTAGGTTGTCCCTATTGAAACATTGTTTCAGTCCTTTTCCATTCAAAAACAAAACCAGATATGAGCATTTTGTAGAAGAGGCTACTACAGTCAGTCAAGATTTGCTATAGAAGCACAGTGAAATGCACCAGGTAGCTCAAATGGAGGCAGTTTGAACACTCCAAAGCTACACAACAATTATCTAGTCTGAAAATGCAGAGAATATCCAGTCTAACAATGCAAAGAATATCCAGTTTGACAATTAAAGCAATCAATTGTTAGCGTTGGCTTTTTAGCCAGATTTAATCACGAGTCCCAATATTCAAGATCTAATGAAATTCGGATATAAAATATATAAAAGCTCATTCACAGAATAATATCAATATCAATGAATATAACATTCATGAAATATAACAATAATATAACACAATGAACAAACTCACTGTATTATGAATCAAATATACAAGAGCTTTATTATATGAATCAATGCTTGATACATTTCTTGATACAATACATGGAGCTTTGTATCCATAATATAACATTAGAAGATGACTCTTCAATACTTGACTATTGCTCTCCTCACATATCCAGGAGATGCATCCTTTCCTATTCCACACATAAGACAAACCTCTCATGTCTCTTGACTTTACATCTTGCCACATACATGTGACTCTTCACTTGCATACTTGATACATACACACATGACACTTGACTAACCTATATGACACATTGCACACACTTGCACACTTAATTACATACATTGACACATACTTTAGGGGAAATATAAATCACACACCTAATCTAATAACTCACACCCTATTCTAATATTTACAATATGTACAATGGTACCATGGGGGTACATTCACTTCTACCAAATAATGTAATATTCTCCAACACCCCCTTGTATTACATTATTTGGTTATTGAAGACTTTAGTCTTCAATCTCTAATTCTTGCTTTTGTTCTTCTGCTCTAGCTCTGAAACTGCTTGAGATTGTAACTCTAATCCGCTGACCTGTTTCCTGCAGTATTTGGTCTTTCTTTGTCTTCAGCTATCTTTCTTTGGCTCTTTTTGATCTTCTTCTTTTGTTTCTTTGCTTTGTTCTTTTCTGTCTTGGTCTTGATCATATTCTGCTGTTTTTCTAAGTTCTTTCCTGTTTCTGTTACATTTCTCAATATACTATCACAATAATCATTACAACAATATGACTCATACCCATCATCAGTATCATTCCTGCTACTATTTGATTTGGTGTTTGAAGTAGAATATAAAGGTACACCATTTTTGCATTCATTGCTCATTGAAGAGTCTGAAATACTTTGTTGTTCATTTTTCTGAGCAAAGTTTTTGAAGTTTGATAGTTCTTTTCTTCTTCTTTGATCTTGAACTTCTAAAGAAAGTAATGCCATATATGTTATAATCCCTATATCAACAGGTACTGTAATTGTATTTTTGGAGTTTTCACTTGCTTTGGATAACTTAGTGTCTAGATAATGTTTAAGTGCTACAAACTGTTCATTTTCAACTTCTCTAAAAAATGTTTGCAAGATCTTCTTGAGTTTTGCATCTTTTTGTTGTTCAACATTCTTAATCATGCTTTGTGTATAATGTTTTAAATGTTCCAACATTTCTTCACACTCTTTTGAATATGCATTTCTAATAATTTCTTCCATAATGAAATCCTTTGATGGTGAATACTTTGACTCCCAATTCAATCAATCAATTTTCAAATTCTTCAAACTAATTCTTTTGGAGTAGAAATCCTTATTTCTCCAAAAATTAATAATTTCTTCAATCAATCAACTTCAAATTCAAAAACTTCAATTCTTAATCATGCAATCACTTCATCAATTTCAATTTCACAAAAATTAATTCAGTAATCAAATTTTTAAATTTCGACTTCTTATAACTCCCACACATTCTTTTCAATATTCAAATTTCAATTTGCAATCATCAATAATCAAATTTCAATTTCAAATAATCAAATTCACATAATCCTTCTCTCCAATTCAATTTCTAAATTTTGATTTATTATTTTTTCAAATTGCAATTATATTTCTACCTTATATCTCCCTTTTTCAAAATATCAATTTGCAATAATTCTTTTTAAACCTTATAACTCCACCTTTATAAATTCAAATTCAAATAATTCTAATTCTGCCTTATGAGCCCAATATAAAATAATTCCTTTCTTTAAGACTTTGATAAATGCAATTTAATGTACCTTAATGTCTGCGAATTCAGCTACACTAAATTCTGACTTAGGGCTGGACGTCACTCCATTTGCAGTAGCCGTTAGGCTTCAGATTATCATTGCTTTTTAACTGGGCTTCATAGGCGTTTTCAAAAACTAGTGGATACCAACTCCTTCGCATTCAAACTAATCCTTTCACTCATTGGCGATTCTCCTTCTTGCTCTCCGACTCTTCACATTCAAGCGGCAAGGCTTCTGATAGCAATTCGGTTCTACAAACGATTTCAGTCTGTTCTCTTCATCTTCTAGGCGGATTTCATTTCTTAGACGGTTTTCATCTGCAATATTCTCACCTCAAGTGATTTTTTTCTTACCTCAAGCGGATTCTTGTCTCTTTGACTCTTCACCTCATGTGATTCTCTTCTTACCTTAGGCGGATTCTTGTCTCTTTGACTCTTCACCTCAAGCGATTCTCTTCTTACCTCAGGTGGATTCTAGTCTCTTTGATTCTTCATCTCAAGCGATTCTCTTCTTACCTCAAGTGGATTAAATATCAACAAGCTCTTTCATAGGCGCTTATTTACCTCCAAAAATCTTCGTATTTGTTGGCGCTCCTTTATATCAGTGCTTTCAGCACAATTTTCTCTTATTTATTCAAATTGTCTTTTCAATGCAAGACGTTTTTATCATTGCTCACTTTCTTCTCAATATATAAATATAAATCTCTACCTTTTCAACAATATATCAAGCAACAATCAATATATTTGGCAACAAACATTCAACTTCAATTCTACCTTCAACAACAATCTTTTGCTAATTCAAATTCACACCAGAGTGTATCTTTGATTCTAGCTTTTAGAGTCTACTCAAGGTAGCTCTGATACCACTGTTGTCTTTTTAGCCAGATTTAATCACATGTCCCAATATCCAGGATCTGATCAAATTTAGATAAAAAATATATGAAAGCTCATTCACAGAATAATATCAATATCAATGAATATAACATTAATGAAATATAACACAATGAACAAACTCACTGTATTATGAATCAAATATACAAGAGCTTTATTATTTGAATCAATGCTTGATACATTTCTTGATACAATACATGGAGCTTTGTCTCCATAATATAACATTAGAATATGACTCTTCAATACTTAACTATTGCTCTCCTCACATATCCAAGAGATGCATCCTTTCCTATTCCACACATAAGACAAACCTCTCATGTCTCTTGACTTTACATCTTACCACATACATGTGACTCTTCACTTGCATACTTGACACATACACACATGACTCTTGACTAACCTATATGACACATTGCACACACTTGCACACTTAATTACATGACACTTGCACACTCATCCTACACATTGACACATACTTAAGGGGAAATATAAATCACACACCTAATCTAATAACTCACACCCTATTCTAATATTTACAATATGTACAATGGTACCATGGGGATACATTCACTTCTACCAAATAATGTAATATTCTCCAACAGTTTGTAGTCCTCCAGAAAGCCAAAAAAAAAAAAAAAAGCCACAAAAAAGAGCAAAAATATGTCAAAAAACCAAAAATGGCCATTTTGAGAGAGAGCCCATTGTAATATTCCTTTCAAGCTAATTGTTTTGAGACCCAACTCCAGCAACCCATTTTAGGAACCCCACATTCTGAAAATTGTCATTTTGTGGTATAGTCCATTCTAATCTTCTCTTTGAGCTGATCGTTTTGAAATATAACTCCAATAAACCTTTTTGGAGACCCTAAAGTGACAAATGGCTAGTGGTACTAGAACTACTCAAAAGCTAGAGCGGTTGGGCAAACAAGTGAAACAAATTGAAGCTTCTTAATCAGGTATCCTCCAAGCATAATCCAAATTTGAAAAATTAGACAAAATTGACAACCACGAAAGTTGTTTAATAGGCCTAAATGCAAAATACAACACTCTAGCAGGACAATCATTAGGGAGTCAAGGTGCTAGTTCCAGTGGAGAAGCATGAAACGTTTCGCCTCTAACTATGAATTAGAGAATGCCCAAGCTGGACTTTCCAAAATTTTATGGTGATGATCCAACTAGTTGGTTGTATCAGGCCGAACAATATTTTTCTCTTCATGCCACTCCCCACAATCAAAAGCTTGCAATTGCATCTTTCAACCTAGAACATGAAGCAATCTAGTGGTTCCAATGGTTAGAGAATATGAATCTAAGGCTCACTTGGCTTGAATTTGAGCGTGAATTACTCACCTCTTTTGGACCCAATGAGTATGAATATTTTACAGAAGCCCTCACCAAGTAAAGATAGACATATGTCCGTGATTACCAAACAGTTTGAAAAGCTAGTGAATTGCACTAGGGGATTGAGTGCCGAGTTTTTCCAAAGTTGTTTTATTAGTGGATTAAAGGAAGATATCCATGCAAAGGTGAAAATGTTCAAGATAGACAACATGATGGCAGCTATAGGATTGGCTAGGCTTACTAAGGATAAATTTGCAGCACAAAGGCGTACTTTTATACTGTCATAGGCTCAAACCCCATTTCCGCCACGAACATTACCCAACTCAAGAAACAAACCACCCCAAGTTAAATGTCTCACCCACAAAGAAATGGAGGCACATCGGGCATAGGTCTATGTTACAATTGCAATGACAAATATTCTCCAAGCCACAAGTGTGTCTAGTAGAAACTATATTTATTGGATGTGGGAGAACCTTCCACCAGGGAACCACACTACAAAGGGGAGGACCAAATAGAGGTAGATCAACATAAAGATCCTAAACCCACAAAGGACCCGCAACCCGAAATTTTTGTACATGCATTAGCCAAGATCTCTACTCACCAAACCACGAAGATGGTGGGGTATTTCAAAGGCCAGCAACTTATCGTCTTCATTGATTCTGGCAGTACCCACAATTTTATTGATCCTTGGGTAGCTAAACAAGCAACCTGTTACATCTATTCTTGCAATTCATTTGAGGTCATGGTTTCCAATGGGGGTACTCTACCTTGCAAGGGAAATCAACTTATGAGGAGAAGATGGCAATCCTACATGTTGTACACCAATGGAGGCCTTATCTTATTGGGCGACATTTTTTCGTCAAAATGGACCACCACAGCCTTAAGTACTTTCTTGAGCAGCGTGTATCTACACAAAAACAACAAAAAATGGGTTACCAATTGTTGGGGTATGACTATGAGATAACTTATAATAAGGCCAAGGATAATGTAGTTGCTGATGCACTATCCCGCCAATACGAGGATCGAAGTATGCTATGTGCTATCTCTGCTCCACTCTCTCAATGGTCCCACCAACTTCAAGAAGTAGCCCAAGATTCCACCTTGCAATCACTAATTCAGCAAATTCAAACTAATTTTGACTCTCACCCAAGATATACATGGGATGGCCAATATCTGCAATACTGGGGTCACCTGGTTCTCCCTGCAAATTCGCCACTCCGCGAGTCCATACTATAGGAAATGTATGCTTCTTTGACCGCAGGCTATTCAAGCTTCTTAAAAACTTATGAATGGGCTAAACACACTTTTTCCTGGGTAGGCATGAAAAAGGATATCAAGACCTTTGTTGTAGAATGCAACACTTGTCAGCGCATTAAGGACAAAACTGTTCGCATACCGAGCACACTCCAGCCTCTTCCAATCCTAGAGACCATTTGGACGGACATTTCTATGGATTTTATTGAAGGGCTCCAAATTTTGGGGGCAAAAAAATCGTTCTTGTGGTGGTGGATTGTCTCTCTAACTATGCTCATTTCTGTTCTCAAGCACACCATTACAAGGCCTCAATTGTTGCCCAAATATTCCTAGATTCCATTTTCCACCTTCATGGCATGCCCCAATCCATTGTATCTGATCATGGCCCCACATTCACTAGTCATTTCAAGCAGGAATTGTTCAAGATGCCCAGGACACAACTCAAGATGAGCTCGACACACCATCTGCAAACCAATGGGCAAAATCGACAAGTGCTTAGAGACTTATCTATATTGCTTTGCATCTAAGCAACTGACTCATTGGGTCAAATGGCTTCCTTTGGCCGAGTGGTGGTATAATACTTCCTATCACTCCACCAAGATGACACCATATGAAGCAGTTTATGGACAACCACCACCATCACTCTTGTCATACATTTTGGGTAGTTCCAAGGTTCAAGCAATGGATTCCACTCTCATGGAGCATGCACAACTACTCCAAAATATCAAAGATAATTTGGTCATGGCGTAGAACCCTATGCAACAAGTAGATCAACATCGTTTCACGCACATTTTTAAACTCGGGGACATGGTTTTCCTAAACCTATAGCCCTACAAACAATCATCACTAAAACTCCATGGTAGTCAAAGTTTAGCACCAAAATTCTATAGACCGTTTAAAGTGCCCCAACAGGTTGGCCCCATGGCCTACAAGTTAGAATTGTCGCCTCCTTCCATGATACATCTAGTTTTCCACAACTCATGTTTAAAGGTCCTTGGCAACAGTATACAAGTCCAGTCCACGATACCCTAGTTAGATGAGGAAGGCTCGATCATCTTAGAACCCAAGAATATTTTGGATCGACATACACACAACCGTATACAAGTCCAGTCCACACTACCCTAGTTGGATGAGGAAGGTTTGATCATCTTAGAACCCAAGAATACTTTGGACTGACATACATGCACACTTTGCAACCACACTCTCACTAATGTCCTAGTACAACGACATTGACTACAGCCAGAAGATGCTACCTAGGAGCCGCTCCATCAACTACAACAGCAGTTTCCTCACCTCAAGCTTTGAGGACAAAGCTTCTTGAAGGGGGAGGGCATGTTAGGACCCTATCCTAACACAACTATTACTATGTACTTGTCTAGTGTTAGTGTTATGTTTGCACCATGGGTGCCTAGTGTGCATGGGCCCATTATGATGTAACCTTTACTTTATTGAAAGGAGTTAGTGGCTCAAGTCCCCTCTTTCATGTGGTTCGGTCCTTGAGCATTAGGGTTAGGGTAAATAAGAGTCTATATAAGGACATGGGTTTGGAGTAGAAGACATCTCATATTTTCTCAATTTGTATTGGAGCTTTGCTTCTAAGGAGGTTACTGTTGGCCAGGAATCCGCCACCTGGGAAGGACTTGGTGTGTCAATGCGCCCTGGACCCGCGGACCAACATTGAAAGGCCGAAAGGAAGGAATGCCTTCCGTGCCAATCTCCGGAGAAGGCCGGCTTCCTGTGGGGTTTTATGGTTTAAGATAAGGGTGCAGGAAAGAGATAAAAATGCGGAAAGGATTTACAAATGTGATTGGAGTTGGGTGGGGGGAACTAACAGTACGGCAACGCATCAATCACCACTACTTACTGCAACATAAATACAAAGCATAACCAGAAACTGCAAAACCTAAGTATACTTTTTATATAAAGAAGTGTACGCACAACTACAATGGTCCCCTAGCAAACATTCTCCCTACAAGGAGAACTAACAGCACGGCAATGCATCAATCACCACTACGGACAGCAACATAAATACAAAAGGTAACCAAGAAATGTCAGATCCAAGTATGTGTGTTATGCAGAGAATTTGTACGCACAACTACAATGGTCCCCTAGCAAACATTCTCCCTACAAGGAGAACTAACAACACGACAATGCATCAATCACCACTACGGACAACAACATAAACATAACACACAAATTGAAGGAACTGCTACCAAATTTATTCTATGTATCCTCTGATCAATGAAGTCCAAGAGTACTTGGCCACCAAATGCTGAAGCAAATCAACAAGCCATGACACAAGAAATATGACAAAAGAGAGGCAGCATAAAAAATAAAAGAAGTAGAACAGAGCCAGGCATATACTTTATATTAAGAAGGAAGCACAGCTACAATGGTTCCCTAACAGACATTCCCCTTCCACCACTTTACAATGAAAACGTGGTGGCTATTTATAGCCTGAGAACCCCCCGATTACATTTATGGGCACAAAGTCCCAGTCAAACATTAGCTGACAAAAGCAGCCGCGGAATTGCTGATGCTGACCTCTGTCGGGCTGGACTGTACTCTCGGCATGGTCTCCCTGAAGGTTGAACAGCTACGTGGCAGCGCGTTGGGTAGAACTTTATATTGACAGGAATGCGGGTAGCTGAGGCAGGTGGAAACTCACGTCAGCCTTAAATGAGGCAGCTGGCATAAGTAGTGCGGCCCATGCTTGTCCTTTCCTCGGTCATGTCCCGGCTCAAATCCCGAAGTTGGACACTTGTCGGATGCTGACGCTTGACACGTGTCTGCCTTGAAAGGCAGTCTATCCAACTTCGCCCAGGATAGGAGCGCTAACGGGTAGCACAGGTGAAAAACAGCGCAGTCGGGTTGACGACTCCCTACTGCGCACCGGTCAAAGGGCGCAGTCCGACTTCGCTGCGAAGTCGGGTTGCGCACCGGCACTTGCCGATTCTCACCGCCGTTCGGACTTCGCACGGACAAGGGAGCGTAGTCCGACTTCGCAGCGAAGTCGGGTTGCGCTCCAACACTTAGTCAATTTCTCTGCCAGAATGTTTCCAAGTGCGCTCAGGAAGAAGGGCGCAGTCGGACTTCGCACAAAAACTGGGCGCAGTCGGACTTCGCACCAAAAACTGGGCGCAGTCGGACTTCGCACCAAAAACTGGGCGCAGTCGGACTTCGCACAAAAACTGGGCGTAGTCGGACTTCGCACAAAAAACTGGGTTTCCTGGTTTTGCTTCCCGGGGCCATAACTTTTGATCCGCTAACCCGATCGCCTATTATAATATATCGTCGGAAAGCCGGCGAGAAGATCTGCAATGATAAAATATCCAGAGCTCATTTTGTCCATTTTATCGCCCCCGTTTATGGCCCGCGAAAACCTGAACACCTCAACATGCTCTTTGCCGCTTGAAAGCTCCATACTTAGGCCAAAATTTATCAAAAGATTTAATGTGGCAAAATTGCCAACATTCTTGGCAGCTCGTGGGGCATTGAGCTTGCCTCGATGTGAGGACCCAGGCCTTTATCCATTGGGCAACAGAGTCACCCTCGCTGTCCTCTTGATATCCACTGTCAGCAGCAACCTCCTTCTAAAACCCTTGGGACCCACGACACTCTTGGAATACTGAAAAGAAAACACTGCACAACCTAAACTAAGAAAACAACTAAAACTTTGAATACTAGCCGGCTTATTTATACAAAATTTTGTGGCATTATTGCCATGCCGCCAACACAAATCTAGCTTTGGTTGCCTATCCGGTGAACCTGCAGTGTCCGGACCAGATCTGATTGTACTTCATATGATCTTTGAAGTCCGGCTGGCCTCCCAAAGTTTGCCAGGTCGCGAACATGGTGCAACGTGGCAGATTGTCATTCATGCCGGTACCCGTACAATTGATGAACAATGTGACAAGGAGATTAGTCAGACGGGAGCCCTCTTCGGGTACCGGTTGCGGTGATGGTTGGAGCCAATACCACCACTCCAGAGACTGTAGGCGAACATTCATTTCTCCGCTTGTGAGGTCAAGGCTGCTCACCAAACCTTGATTCCTCCGGGGTGTCTTCTATTAGCTTAAAAAAAGGGCGCCTGCGATCAAGAAATCTGGACCTTCACTCGCCGGAGTCGCCAGTGATTTTGCCGATGAAGGCAAGCCAAAGATTCACCAACTCGGGCTTCCTTAAAATATGGAGACCGATCGTCTCACCTCACGGATTCGTCTATGCGAGCTTGGTAATCAGCCAACCTGACGCGCTCGCCCGGAGCGTTGGTATTAATTTCGTAAAGTCAGGCTGGTTTCCCGGTTCCTCGCTCGCCACCTTCTTGTTTGCATGAAGGTGTCAGGACCGGTCTTTCGGACTCAGAGAATATGAACGTGCAGAGTCGCCAGGTGCTTTGATTTTGAACAGCAATGAAGCGAGCACCAGTGCTTCGATTCTGTTTGGGGGTGGGAAACTTCCTTGTCCCACCGAGTATTCGGAAGGAAACCGTCAGCCCGAGTGAGGACGAGCTTGAGATCTTCCAAATGTGGGACAAAGAGTCCCACCGGGCGTGCCAAAAACTGTTGGCCACGAATCCGCCACCTGGGAAGGACTTGGTGTGTCAATGCGCCCTGGACCCGCGGACCAACATTGAAAGGCCGGAAGGAAGGAATGCCTTCCGTGCCAATCTCCGGAGAAGGCCGGCTTCCTGTGGGGTTTTATGGTTTAAGATAAGGGTGCAGGAAAGAGATAAAAATGCGGAAAGGATTTACAAATGTGATTGGATTTGGGTGGGGGGAACTAACAGTACGACAACACATCAATCACCACTACTTATTGCAACATAAATACAAAGCATAACCGGAAACTGCAAAACCTAAGTATACTTTTTATATAAAGAAGTGTACGCACAGCTACAATGGTCCCCTAGCAAACATTCTCCCTACAAGGAGAACTAACAAAGACGGCAATGCATCAATCACCACTACGGACAGCAACATAAATACAAAAGGTAACCAAGAAATGTCGATCCAAGTATGTGTGTTATGCAGAGAATTTGTACGCACAAACTACAATGGTCCCCTAGCAAACATTCTCCCTACAAGGAGGACTAACAAAGACGGCAATGCATCAATCACCACTACGGACAGCAACATAAACATAACACACAAACTGAAGGAACTGCTACCAAATTTATTCTATGTATCCTCTGATCAATGAAGTCCAAGAGTACTTGGCCACCAAATGCTGAAGCAAATCAACAAGCCATGACACAAGAAATATGACAAAAGAGAGGCAACATAAAAAATAAAAGAAGTAGAACAGAGCCAGGCATATACTTTATATTAAGAAGCAGAAGCACAGCTACAATGGTTCCCTAACAGACATTCCCCGTCCACCACTTTACAATGAAAACGTGGTGGCTATTTATAGCCTGAGAACCCCCCGATTACATTTATGGGCACAAAGTCCCAATCAAACATTAGCTGACAAAAGCAGCCGCGGAACTGCTGATGCTGACCTCTGTCGGGCTGGACTGTACTCTCGGCATGGTCTCCCTGAAGGTTGAACAGCTACGTGGCAGCGCGTTGGGTAGAACTTTATATTGACAGGAATGCGGGTAGCTGAGGTAGGTGGAAACTCACGTCAGCCTTAAATGAGGCAGCTGGCATAAGTAGTGCGGCCCATGCTTGTCCTTTCCTCGGTCATGTCCCGGCTCAAATCCCGAAGTTGGACACTTGTCGGATGATGACGCTTGACACGTGTCTGCCTTGAAAGGCAGTCTATCCAACTTCGCCCAGGATAGGAGCGCTAACGGGTAGCACAGGTGAAAAACAGCGCAGTCGGGTTGACGACTCCCTACTGCGCACCGGTCAAAGGGCGCAGTCCGACTTCGCTGCGAAGTCGGGTTGCGCACCGGCACTTGCTGATTCTCACCGCCGTTCGGACTTCGCACGGACAAGGGAGCGCAGCCCGACTTCGCTGCGAAGTCGGGTTGCACTCCAACACTTAGTCAATTTCTCCGCCAGACTGTTTCCAAGTGCGCTCAGGAAGAAGGGCGCAGTCGAACTTCGCACCAGAAACTGGGCGCAGTCGAACTTCGCACCAAAACTGGGCGCAGTCGGACTTCGCACCAAAACTGGGCGCAGTCGGACTTCGCACCGAAACTGGGCGCAGTCGGACTTCGCACCGAAACTGGGTTTCCTGGTTCTACTTCCCGGGGCCATAACTTTTGATCCGCTAACCCGATCGCCTATTATAATATATCGTCGGAAAGCTGGCAAGAAGATCTGCAATGATAAAATATCCGGAGCTCATTTTGTCCATTTTATCGCCCCCGTTTATGGCCCGCGAAAACCCGAACACCTCAGCATGCTCTTTGCCGCTTGAAAGCTCCATACTTAGGCCAAAATTTATCAAAAGATTTAATGTGGCAAAATTGCCAACAGTTACCTCCTCAAAGAGACCTGCGATATTTGTTTTGTTTGATTAATGTAAGTTTGTTGTTATTTCCATTCAGTTACTTTTCGTGAGCACTTCTGTTACTTCCATTTTCGTGATAATTTAGTTATTTTCAATTTGTGAGTATTTTCATTAATTCTTGCATTGCTACTTTGGTTATGCTTATTTTTGTATGAAGGCTCCTATCATTTGATTTGTCATTGTTTTGTTAAAAGTAATTTCAATTCCCATAAATTCTAAGTTAAATTGTTTTTCTTTTTGTAGTTTATAGATTTATGGTGGGAGAACTATGGTGCCAAAACACCTATCTCCAACACCTCGTCATTGAATTTTATGCCATCCATGTAGCAATTCAGGTTGTGAGTGCAATTGGAGTATGTTTGAGCATATTCACTTCAAAAAATGCAACAAGCTCATGCAACAGGGGCTGAATGACCTTGTGTTTGCCCACTACAACCTTCACCTCTAACATAAACAAATAATTGGAGTGATTATGAAACAACTGATTTTAGATGAAATTGAAATGATCCATCATCTGAGCAGATCACAAAGTAGGAGCAGTAGGAGGAGAAGCCCTTCTTTAGATGGGATGAAGTGGAAAGAACAGAGCAAGAGACATAAAAAGGCACAAGAAGACGCACGCTCACAGCACACAAAGAAAGAGCCAACTCTAGGCGAAAGGGGAAGGCTCTCGCTACAGACTAGATAGATGAGTTGTAGTGGACTGATTAGGCACTTCGAGACATTTTGCACCTATTTTTGTATGATAGATTTTTTAATTCAATATAAAACTATTACCAGGCACTAAAATTTTCCTGATTTTATGTGCATTTCATGTAATATTCTTTTTTTATAGCTTAGATGATCAAATTTTGATATAAAAAAGTTACTTGGCTATGGCATGCATGAAAAACATCATTTTTATATAAAAATTACATTTTTTTTGCAGTTCCCTTTTTTGCTGAGTTTTCCTGAGATTTTCGGGAGTCCCAAGTCTGAGTCAAAACTGACCTTGCCAAGTTTTTGCTGAGGCCAAGTTTGTCAATGATGAATCAGAATACATTTACACATTGCCAACCACCCAAAGAATTTAACCTTAATCCAAATGCATTCGGCAGGACCTGAAATTAGATTTGTCTTCACACAGTATAAATTCAGAATCACAAAGTTAGCCTTTTCTATTAATAGAAGGTAACTGACACATTTTGGTTTTGACTGCACCGCAAATTTTAGTGGTGGCATTTGGATGCGGAATACTTGCAGACATCAACATGAGAAATCATTGCTCAAAGCAGGCAGGTTATGGTCCATAGACGATGAAAGGAGATTCAGGTTGCATACAGCGAATCAAGTTTTTGAAACGAGGTATTGGGGATTGATCTGGATGGCCTTTGTTGATTAATTGATATGGCAGCTAACCCATGTAGAGAGCAAGGTTTATCAAAAATTAAAGAATGTTGTATCTTGCAAACATCAATTCAGTGTTCCAAGATTCACAACATAAGATTGGTTGCTTGTAATTTCAATCAACGTAGAAGTTTAAGTTGGGACACCAAATATTGTCAGTAGTCTTTTAGAATTTTCTAAGAAGTTGATGCATAGCCAAAAATAGTTATTGAAGATTGCCTTAAATTCTCAATAGCATTGATGCAACAGCATGAACACAGTGTTGAAAACTACATTAGCCAATTTTACATCTCAGCAGATGACTGCAATAAACACAATTTTATGCAGAGTACAACCCCAAATCAACATGTGGTCTCTTGTACAGAGTGAAACAATGGCTAGCTTGAAATCTACCTAATAGCCCAATACTTGTTCAGTTGTGGGCAAGAACAGCACCTTAAAAATCTTGTTATAGTGAGGTTACTATTCACTAAAACAGATCAGCAAAGTTGTCTTGTTGCTCTCATTTAACCAAACTGTTATTACTTATTTGTAATCCTTTGGTATCAAATACCAATTGTATATCGTATGTAGGCATCTCAGTAGACGGAAACAATAAACAAAATGTTATGCAGAGTACAACCCCTGAGCAACATGTGGTCTCTTATGCAGAGTGCAACAATCGCTAGCTTGAAATCTGCTTAGTAGTGCAACAAAGTTGTCTTGTTACTCTTATTTATCAAAACTGTTATTTGCAATCCTTCAGTATCAAAGAACATTTGGATATGGTTGGAATTTTGAAGAGGTAGAAAGACTGACAGATTCAAACAACTAACGCCGATAGCAATGAATGAGAGTCCATGAGATGTTCAAATAGACAAGAACGGAGGGGTTGAAAATGCCAGATGTCATGGTTCTTAGTTTAACAGGCATATGAATAAGATCCATACAGTTGCCAAAGTTCATAATGTTTGAGACCAATTGTTAACCTCATTATTGTCCTATTTTTTTGCTTACTGAAGAATTTCATTTGTGCACCCAACAAGTGCCAGTTTGCTACAATTTGTGCTGGAATGTTGGTTTCAAAGAGTTACATTTAAGAGCTAGTGCTCCACAAATAGGTGCCCAACCCAGTTTTAGTGCAGGAATGAATCTTATATATGGCTACTAAAGAAGATATAAGTTAGCCTTCATAAATGTCTATGCTTCTCTTTCAAAAACTTGTATAATGTCGACATTTTTTTTCCCCTTTTCTTCTTCGGGAATGATTAAAATGAATGCCAAAATATCATTTGGTGTCCCAAATCTGATAAGCTGCAGTTGAGAAAGGCCTGGCTAATAGTCTTCTCAGGCCTCAAAGATTTTAAACCACTTTATTTACACTTTATGGTGATTTATCTGAATAGAATAATGACAAATTTAAAATGTTTGGAATTAACTTTTAGATTTTGCTTACATTTCATGGTGGTTTATCTTAATAGAAGAATGGGCAGATAGAAATATGTAAGAATGTCAAACTAAAATAAAAATAAAAACCTGCCTGAAACATAAAACATCCATTGCCCTAATGATATCAGAGCTTCAAATTCATCTAACAAGTGCCTTTGACCACTTTCTTTCATTAATTTTCATTAATATGATTGCAGTTATGGCTTCCTAATACAAGATAGGAATCACATCTACATGAGATTCCGAAGTATGTATATTAGTTTAATGTTTGACTGAAGAAATGATTTGATTAAAATTTATTCCAGTAATAACTTCATAAATGAAGTTTGACTGACCTCAAAATAGTCAAACCTGTGTGCAGAAACCATCTCTCTTTCCCTATTTTCATGGAAAAGACCAACCATATCAACAGTACCATGTTGATTCAATATATGAAATGCTCTCATTCGACTCTTTCCGTCTGTTGCATAGAGGCAGCTTTCACAAACAATAGAAGGGCGTCGTGGGGGCACCTTTAAATTCCTGCAAAGTACTTGGAATGAGGACCCCAGATAAACAATTTGAATATGCATTTAGCACAATTTTTGCTTGGACAATTAAAAATAGAAGTGGAAGTTTGACAATAAAAAGATAACAATTCTCAGACTAGTAAACTGCAATACTTCTACATAACTGCTCAACGGTAGAAATACAGACTTAAATGCATTATATATCTCTTACTTTGGAAGGATGCACTAGATAGAACTTTATAAAGATAGATTCCAAACAAACAAACAAAAAAGCAATAGAGCTTCTAGTTTCTTAGGGACAGTCAATAAACTCTTAAAACTTAAACGGTACAGGGGACACAAAGATGATTAAATTTTTAAGACCCTTGGCAAGCAGAAATAACTAGCCATTATGCAAACTAGCAAAACAAGATCCAAACTGATAAATAATTCAAAGTTACTTGGAAAAGTGCAGGAAAAAGAAATACATATTTTTATTTTCAAGCACTGGAGTATCTTGGCATAGATTATTCTAAAAGTAATTTGCACGAGTAATGGGACAAGCATGCCATTTACACTTTTCACATACGGACATATATATGCATAGACAGAGAGATAGATATGTAATAATTTTTAAAATTTAAAATAAAGATGAACATTTAACAAACATCCCATGACTGATGAATGAAAATGAACCAATGAAAAAGTGTGGAATTCTACCAATCCATTACACAACAATAGATACTGCCAAAAAAAATAAATAATAGTCAACAGAGAAGAATATTCAATCTAACACACCTGTATGACTAGAAATAGTCATTCCACAATAATATCCATATAAGAAGCTTAAATCAATTGCTATCTAAATTCAGTGTAGAATATATCCTAGAGGTCCCTAAGGCACAAGCAAAGAAGGAGGTAGTATACCCTGATCCATTCATGAAGCCAAAGCAACAGCAAGATGACCAAACAAGTGTCAAAGATGAAATGTCAAAGGAAGGTGATGAGTGCAGTGACTAGGAAAGGGTGATGACTACACCCATGTGTGACAAGTCATCAAAAAAACGAAGTGTTGCAACTTAACTCTTGTAGCCAAGCAAACCCATAAAGGTGGCTACCTTGTTGAAGGCAGTTTCTAACCTACATGCTGCCACTGGAGAAATGGTATGAGGTTCGAGAAGAGAAAAAAATTGCACTATCACGATCACCCAAGACACCAGTGAAGGACTACGTCATCAACCTGACAGTATTGATGATAGATGTCAAGAAGTGGCCGACATTTGTAATAATCCACCCCAAATCTGGATAATTTTTTTTCTGTGTTTTGATTTGTCTTGCAAAAACTATGACTTAATTTGCTACATGCATTAATACTCAGGTGAGTAGAAACCATAACTATAACATGCAATGATACCCAGATGATTTAAGCACTGACTAATCAATTTTATGCAATACCCATAAACATGCAATAGGTTTAATAGCATAAACACTGAATATTTAGCTTTCTTGAGGAAACCCTCAATCAAGAATCTTATAATTTCAAATATGCAAGTTTACAGCAATTATTTAGAATACTCAGATGGGTAAATATCTTCAAAATATCAAATTAAACATACCCATTTGTTGCTGTTCCAAATCTGTCAATACCCACATGCAAAATGGTGTTTTTTCAGCCCCAAAACTTTCACATTAATTGCTAAAACTGTACGGAAAGGTACCGGAAAAGTACAACAGCAAAGATGATTCTCAAATCTGCCTGAAAACCCTTGAAACCAACTTCAAAATCCACGCTAGGTCTGTAGGAGAATGGCACCCAAATTAATGCTCACAAACCCTAGCTCGAATCCCAATGAAATGCTCTGAAAATAGGCTGAAAAGGTATGACCTTTGCTGAAATGATGCCAATAAAATGTATCTGCAATTAATCTGATGTTTGCTCCTCTAAAACCCTCAAGAATCACCTGCAATCGAAGCACAATACATTCCCTGTCACGAAAATGCTCTAAATCACTCTGAGGATGTCTTCCAATCCCGAAAGTGATGTCCTTGCTGGAGGATTTTGTCTCCGAACAAGCTGAAAACCCTTGCCAAAAAACTCTGCAAGTCTCCTCAATGTTTGCTCCAGTAAATAACAAGCCAAGAATGCCCAAAATGAAGCCTTGGATGTGCTTTTATAACTTCTCCAATGGGTCGACCTCCTTGGTGGGTAAAATATGAATTAATAATGTTTTTGTTTTTTAAATTTCACTTTATTTACATAATAAAACATTATAAGATTCATATGAGTGGCATCCCCTTTTTTTTGCTAGGAAAATAAGTCACTTTATAACATTATAATATAACTTAAGTGACTTTTTTAATAACCTCATAACTCCATTTTATAAAAATATTAAAGTAAACTATATTAAATTAAATATTTAATTTAAGTTAATATAATTAAACTTCGTCCATTAAAAACTCTAACCTCTGCAACTCCAATCCACAAACTAGAAGTAGATTCGGACACCCATTTCACCAAAGAGTCTCACTTCACTGTCCAATATGTTTGAAACCCTAATCCACTGACTTACTAAAAATAGTAAGTCCATACTCCAAGGATCGGATTGACCAAAAAAGCTGGCAACTAAAAGCATTCTGAAGACTGAAGACGACTGCAAACCCTCCAATAGGCTCCCCAACACCTGGCATAGCCTACAAGAACCCAAGAGTAGGCCAACTCCATGTGATCCACTGACTGGCTAGGAAAGGGACATTACAGTCCGTCCTTCCCAAAGATTGCTTGTCCTCAAGCAATACTCCAATATACTCTAGTCAAATATCTGCTCCTGGCTGTAGTCACAAAAATACCAGGATCCCAAACAATCCTCAAAAGAAATCCACCATGCTGACGCTGCGCCACTCTGATCTCAACAGGAAATCCATTGTGCACCAACTGCACTCCCTGCTCCTGCAACCAAATAATATACTCATCCTCAAAATCTGAATTGGATTTCCTGTAGCGGCCAAGCTCTATGTCATGAAAAGTATCATGCCAAAGTATCTCTGTATGAACAACTCCAGTGCTCCCACTGTCCAACATGGTATTGTGCATCCAAGAATGCAATTTGCTCATCAAAATAACATGTTGCTCTGCAATTCTCACCTTGGTGAACCGATGAAAGCACTGATCAATCTCCAACAAGAAGCTGATATAGAAGTGGGTTGCAATGTCAATTCTACGAATAAGCATCTTGGGAATGCTTCCGCTAACAAGGTCTGAGAACATCAAGCTGTGTTACTCAACCTCCAAGTGATCATATATTCATTCCAAGAGTAACCACACACTCGAACAACAATGAATCTCAAAGCAAAATCAAAAATTGGGAAATCTATCAACATGAGTTGACTGACAAAATTCTTACCCGAAGGTTGAATGCCCCGAAAATGATCAAAACTACAGCTGCCAAGTCTGAAATTTGCATCTCAAAGTCTGATTTTAGAAGAATCAGCGTTCCATGAGAAGCATAACTGCTGCAAATCAGAGACCTACCAAATAGAATGCAAAGTTTGATCATACCATCAACTGAATTAGCCTCCCAGAGAGTCACCAATCCAACAAACCTCTGGTTCATCTTCAGAATCTCCCTCCAATCCATATAGTCGTTCATAAAGCAAACAGCAGCATCCCTTTAACTCTTTTGGCTAACCAACTCCGAAGGCACGCACCTTCCATCGTTCTCAATGCCTGGAAACACCAACATGCGATCTTGGGTGTAGAAATTCACCTCCTCAAAAGCTCTGACATACTGAGGCTGCACCATACCAAACATCATATGAATGTCATCTATATAGGAATTAGGAATGTTTGCTGGTACATCACAACTCAGAGGGTCGGGTCCTCTATAAAAACCCCGAATTGTAATGAAAAGGGGGGGGAACTTTTGCTAGAAAGTTGCTGTAACTTGATTTTTGCAATCGATATTAAAGACTTTGGGCTCAATTTCTCTTTTGTATGCTGCCTTCTGTGATAATTTCTGTTATTCCATTTCTTCATTTGCATATTGTAATTCTGCATCCTGAATTTAGGTGTGTGATTGCGGGTTGGACCCTGGAATTCTCCTGAAGGATACATAGGGGAGAAAATACCGCGTGATATTCTTTTTATGCTGCCTGTGGTTAGTAGTTTCTGTAATATTCAAGTATTTTCCTAATTTCTGTAATTTTGCAATCTGAATTTAGGCATAGGAAAATAGTTGAATCCTGGAACTCTTCCAGAGGATACTGTTGGTTACGAATCTGCCATGAGGAAAGGATTTTGGGTTAATGCGCCCAGATTCGCCCACCAGCATGAAAGGCCGGAAGGAAGAGATGCCTTCCGAGCCAATCTCCGGAGAAGGCCGGCTCCTTTTGGGGGGTTTTCTGATTTAAGCTAAGAGTACAGGAAAGAGATAAATGTACAGAAAGAATATACAAATATACTTGGAGGTTGGTGGGGGGAACTAACAGTACGGCAACCAGCAATCACCAATACTTACTGCATTACAAATATAAAGCACGACTGAGAACTGCAAAATCTAACGTATACTTCCGATACCCAAGCAGTGTACGCACGGCTACAACGGCTCCCTAACAGACATTCCCTACAAGGAACTAACGATGCGGCAACACGTCAATCACCACCTACGGACACTAACATGGGTAGAAAGCAATCATAGAGATATCAGAGCCAGGTATATGTGTCGTGTAGAGAATTTAACCGCACAACTTCAATGGCTCCCTAACGGACATTCCCTACAAGGAACTAACAGTACGGCAGCGCACCAATCACCAGATACGGACCAGCAACTTAACACACAACTGATGAAACTGCTACTACATCTATTCTATGTATCCTTTTAATTAATGAAGTACAGAGGGTGCTTTAAACAAGCAATGCTAGAGGCACCTGCTCACCAAATGCTGAAATGAATCAACGAGCCGTGACAGGTTAGCCTAAGGCATGAATATAAAGAAAGGCAGCATAAAAAACAGAAGCAGCAGAACAGAACCAGGCATACAAATTATATTTATAAGCAGAAGCACGGTTACATTGGTTCCCTAACAGACATTCCCCATCCACCCTTTACAATGAATTCATGGTGGGCTTTTATAGCCCGAGTCCCTCCCGTTACATTAATGGGCACAAGGTCCCAGTCAAACAAAAGCGGCGAAAGAGCTGCAAATGCTGACCTTTTGTCGGACCGGACTGTACTCTCGGCATGGTCTTCCTGGAAGCTGGACGGCTACGTGGCGGTGTGTTGGGCAGAACTTCAATCTGGCAGTGATGCGGGTAGCTGGAGCAGGTAGAACCTCAGATCAGCTTTGAATGAGGCTACTGGCACAGGCAGTGCAGCCCATGCTCGTCCTTTTGCTCGGCACGTCTCGGCTCAAATCCCGAAGCTGGACACTTGTCAGATGATGGGTGATGCTGTTTGACACGTGTCTGCCTTGGAGGGCAGTCTGTCCATCTTCGCTTGGGATCGGAGCGCCTCGGGATGCGCGGGCAGAACGCAGTGCAGTCGGGAAGGCCTTCATGCCTTAGATGTTTTTCTGAGTTTGTTTCCCTACTGCGCACCTGTCAAGGGCGCACTCCGACTTCGCTGCGAAGTCGGGCTGCGCTAGTGGAAACTGGTGTCTGCCGCCGTACGGACTTTGCTCCGGCACTTTGTCATTTTCTGTCAGCCTGCCAGTTGCAAGGTGCGCCCGAACGGGCGAAGTCAGACTTCGCACCAAAACTGGGCGAAGTGCGCACTTCGCACCAAAACTGGGCGAAGTGCGAACTTCGCACCCAGAATGGGCGAAGTGCGAACTTCGCACTCACACTTAGCCATTTTTCAGGTAACCTTCTGGAAAGTTGAAAAATCAACTGGGGAACTCCGAGAAAAGGGGGGAAGAAAGAGAATGTGGGAAAGAAAAGGAAAGGGAGAGAAGAAGGGAGGAAAATAGAGGAAGAGGGAAAAGAAGAGCAGCACTGTTACAATACCGAAGACATTGCACCCCGTGCAAAATGTGACAACATTTCTGGCGGCTCGCGGGGTGTCGAGCTCGCCTCGGCGCAAAGAATCCATGCCTTCATCCTTTGGGTGCAGAGGAACTTGCCTCCCCTGCCTTTTGCTGCTCTAGCTGTTCTCCTTGCGGCAACTGTTCTTCAGATTCATCTTTGTCAGTTGCCTCCTCAGAGTTACCTTCCGAAAGCTCTCCATCTCTTGCTTCTGCCTCGCAAATGCGAGTGTATGCGGCCTGGGCTGGGCGCCAAGCTTCTGCTTCAAATGGCCGGCGGTCAGCTACATCTTCTAATGCTGCGTGGAAAGCAGCGACCGCGTGCAGGTCGATGGTGAGGTATCTTTTTTCTAACTCCTGGAAGTAGGAGCTGATCTTGGAATATTTGGACACCATCTGAGTGACTCGATTGTCTTGAATTGGCTCAGTCCGACTATCAATTTCAGCTGTATCTGCTTCAAAGGACTGCCAATTCCTTTTCACCCGATCTAGGGTGAGAAGCTCGCCATTCTCAACAAAACCTGGGCACCCTAGTTCAGAAAGAGCGTGAAAGGGGGCCAGACAGATATCTCTTTCATGTCCGAATGCATCAAGCATTCGTCTGGCAACTCTCACCTCTTCAACTTTTTTGAAATATTTGTGCAAGGTCACCCTTGCACCTGCCCATTCTGCAGCGAATGAGGACACGGGAGAAAATTGGAGGCCGTTGCGCTCGCGCTCCTGAAGATTTACCGCCGAGTCCAGCCATTGCTTCGCTTGACGTTCGGCCTCCTCTACCACAGGCTTTCCCTGGGCAGAAACTTCTTGAATTCTGGATGCGAAATCCAGAACTGCCATCGCCTTATAGGTGTGGGGCTTGCATTCCCGCGAGCAAACCAGCCCGCATCTCCTTAACCTTTGTCTTCGAAAAGACCGTCGCTTGAGATGCTTTCTTCGCAAGTTGCGACTGCGCCTGCTTCAAAGACTCTTGGAGCTGAGAAATCTGCTCCGAGGCTGCTTGCTTTTCGGTTGCGGCTTGTTGCTGAGAAGCGGCCAGCCGGGCTTTGAGTTCATCTATTTCTTGCCGCGCCGCTTCCAGCTGCTCAGTGGACCTAGACAGGTCCTCTTCAAGCTGCCTTGTTTTATCCTGCAACCCGAAAAGTTCTTCCTGCTCCTCCAGACTTTTGACAAAGAGACTGTCAGCTTTGCGCATAATCGACTGAATCTGATATTGCTTGTTAATGTCGTCAAAGCTCTTCTCCTTTGTCTGGAGCTCGTAGTCCGCCCTGGTCATTTCCCGGAGAGGCTTCTTTACTTTTGGGATTATTTTCTCTGTTGTAATCACTCTCCTCTCGAAATTGTACTTTGCGCGTTTTACCGGGGCGGCTATCTCTTCAGGTCTCCTCCGCTTCAGGTTCTGGAGGAAAGAGACAGAATACTCTACAGCTCTCGTTGCCAGGGGCAAGTCGTCTGTATTCTGGAGGTCGTCCATGAAATCTGGTTCCCCGAGCCTAGGGTTCTGCTGAGACGTCTCTCCTGCGGGAATGGGATCAGGAGGAACCGGACAGACCTTGGAAGAATCGGCCGCTTGTGGGGGCGACCGGGAAATGGAGATGGGAGCGGCTGATACTGTGAGGGTTTGAAGCGGCTGAGACGGTGGATGTGACGGTGAATGGGCGGCCTCAGCACTAACTTCAGGCGAAGGGTTTGGAGTTGTGCTCAGAGAAAGAGAGACGTTAGGGTTCTGAGCAAACTGATCAAAAGAATGGGGGCCGCTAGAAGGGCGCGGAGACGGAGAGGGGGATGCGGTCATAACTTGCTCGGATTGAGCGGGAGACGGAGTGGGAGTAGGATTGGGTGAGACCAAAGAGACAGGGGCAGCAAACGTACCTGCGGGCTCCGCCTGAGCCGATGCCGGATGGATGTCTGTGCTTCTGATTTCGGCGGCTGGCTTGGGACTGCCCAGAGGAACTGTCTCTGCGGCGGCAGGACGCGGCTGCGGCTCTGCGACTGGCTGCTGCACTATCAGGCTAGGTCGCCTGATTTTCTCAACTCTCTTCCGTTTCTTCTCTTCTGGAATAACGGTCGGATCAGGGGAAGGAGATGAAGCAGGTGCAGCAGGCGCTGATGCTCCCACGGTAAACTTGTACCGGGGTTTGACTTGCAGAAGGTCCGCCGCAACCGGTCTGCCTTCTGACGGCGCTGGCGCTCTTCGTGCCTGAGGGATTGCCTCGGGCGTTGCCTTGACTAATTCTTTCGCCTTCTCAGGCGCCGTCTTGGAAGCCACGGGCTGCATCGGATCGACCTGGACGTCTGCTGGGCCCACGCTGGCAGTTGCCGAAGTGTACAACTGTTGGGAGGAAGACCCTCCTTTATAGTCTTCAAAGGGACCTCGGGGAACGTAACCTTGATATGCGAACGGCCGCCAGCTGTCATGATGCTGGTCATAGAGAACCGAAAAGTCGTCATCTACGGCCAGATTTCTTCTCGTGGATTTGTCGTGCTGCGTGCGGCATCTCATCTTCCAGCATTCAGTGATCTTTTCTTTAGACCAATTAAGGCCTGCTATCTTGGATAGGAATTTTCTGAATCCTGGAGATGAGAACTGGTGGTCCGGGTTTCTCTTGGGGTCATATGTCGCCTCCTCGCAGTAAAAATCCTGCCAGGGAGGAGAAGCTTCCATCAATTCAATTTCCCAGTCAAGGTCCACATGGACCACGTCGCATTTATCTTCGACTATGTCTGCCCAGGGGGCAGAGATGTGCGAACTTTCCCCTTATTCCATACGGGTCATACTTCCAGCGTTGCGGCAACAAAACCAGGCCAATCCGGGAAAACTCTTGCTCAAGGTAGACATGCTGTCCTACCTCAAAAATCTCAACGTTTGCCCAGGAAAGAGGGTATTGAAAAATCTGTCCTCTCTTCTTTCCTAGGCCGAACTCCTCTTCAACATAGTCCATTTGTCGGGCAACCTCCATCCCGAACATATGCTCCGAGCACCAGTAGGGCAGCAAATGGGGTTTGCCCTTGAATCCGTAGATTCGACCACAATCCCTTGCGTCAGTCTGAAAACGTCCCCGAGCTTCTGATTTATCAAAGCGCTCGTCATTTCTCTCGGGGGACGGGGAATTTCGCTTTCACTGAAGACTGACATGACGAATCCCAGAAAGTTGAAGTTGAACTTGTAGTAGGACCCTTTCCGGTATAAGTCATCCGTCCAGTTATAGACGGGCTGTGGCTCTCCCCTCTCGTTGACCTTCTTCAGGTTTGGGATCGGCATTCGGGGGTGCAAATGGTACAAACAAAGCCAGGCTAGAACAGAACTAAACCGAAAATCGGTGGACTGCTTCTTCTGAATTTTGACCAGGCTGGAGTGGATGGCGTATGCCAGCCAGTCTGCCCAGTCGAAAAAGATGGGACGTTTTCCGCTTCTCTGTGCTGCCGGTTCGTAGGATTCTCCGCATAGGAGACATTCTGCCAGCGCTAGCTGGTACGGCTGTACCAGCTCATCAGAGTCGCAGCCAAGAATTGATGCCAAAATGGTATACAAGTACTTGCTCTGAAATTGTGCCAAGGGCATGGGGCCAATTGGCCACTGTCCAGCTGCAAGCGGGGCGTTCAGCTCTGAATTGAGGAAATCCCTCATCCTTTTTGTTTGCGTGAAACGTCCCGCCTGCTCGCCCAAATTTATCTTTCTGAGGATGGTGCTGGAGTCATACTCCAACCCTGGGGCGAAAGTCGGTGGACAGTCTCCTTGCGCAGTGTGAACAAGGGTTTACCGCTGGAGCTGCAAATTTGCCGAGTAACTGGTCTGTAGTGTCTGACAATTAGGTCTACCAGTTCCGGGCATTGGTGGACAGGAGGGCACAAGAATTTGAACAGATTGGATTTGTACGCCGCTCCGAAATGGTGGGAGGGCGAAACTTTGTCGGCCCGACTCTCCACATTTGCCCGCAGCTTCGTCAAGCTCATAGAAAATGAGCCGTCCTTGTATCCCGCTAAGTAGTTCAACGGAGGTGGTGGGGCTTGCCCACGCTGTACCTTTTTCGTCCGGGACTTTGACTTTCTTTCTGGCGGGGTTTCGCTTCTGAAAACGCCCGGCCGCGGTAAATCCTTTGGTTCGCCACTTCCGCTGGACTGCGCTGACACTGGCATCTTTCCTCGGTCCATCTCTTCGAATCAGCAATAATTACAGGTTCAGGTCGTCTGCAGCAGATTTCGCTGTCACAGGAATAATTAGCACCGTCCGAGGAATAATCTGTGCAGTCTGGAATGTTTGAAAACATCTGACCCCCTTTTCTAGATAAAGACAGCGCCATAAATGCCGCGCAGGAGGGGGTAGGTCGGCTGAGTTAAGGTTCTTAGATGGCTGCGCAGGAGAATGTTTGGAAAAAGTGCACTCCGGCAGACGTGCCATGTTCTTTTGCTTGCACTTTCGTTGAGGAACGTGCAATCATTAACTCTGTCTTGGACGTTGCGCCATGGCTGACGTCACGGCCGAAATCAGGGCACACTGCTCAAGAAAGAACCATTGGTGCGGAAACCCACTTTGAAACGGTCGCAACGCGCCTTGGGCCCAGCTTGGGACCTTTTTTGAATATTTTATTCATTTTTTAACTTTTGCCCAAACTGGCCCAGAGAACGAGGCGCAGTCGGGCTTCGCCCAAAGTTGGGCGCGACCCGACTCGCCCCGAATTTTCGGCGAAGTTCGAACTTCGCGCGAAGTGCGCGTTGGACTGCTCCGTTTCCTTTGACTGTCCGAACTGCGCAACTTGCACATTGAAGTGAGTCGGACTTCGCCCGAAGTTCGGGCGAAGTGCGAACTTCGCGCGAAGTTTGCACTTCGCGCGGAGGTCGCGCGAAGTTCGGACTTCGCACGCTAGCCGGCCGAAGTCGGACTTCGCGTGCGAAGTCGGACTTCGCCCAAGGTTGGGCGCAGTCCGTCCTCCTTTGCTTTGCAGTCTTTTTCCTTGAACAAGCTTCGCACTTGGCTGGCCCGAAGCCCGACTTCGCTGCGAAGTCGGACTTCGGCCAACACTTAGCCAAATTTTTTCCTTTTTCTTTTTTCTTCTTTCTTTGTTTGCTTCCTCCTTTGCACAGCCGAACTTCGCCCTTCCTGAGGGGCGACGACGGACTTCGCTGCGAAGTCCGTCTTTCTCTCCCGTGCCGCAGTTAAGCTCAAATAATAAAAAATAAAATTAAAAGCTGAAAACTGGAAACTGTACATGCTGGGGAATGAAAGAGCATAAGGGAAATTTTTTACAAGGAAGGGCCACTCGGGCACCTTCAGCAGCGGTAAATTTTTAAGTGGAACCCGTTGACAGGGATAGGTAGGAGCTGACCCTCCATATCCCGCAGTACGTAGGCATTGAACTGGTTCACCCGGGCAATCTGATAAGGGCCCTCCCAGAGAGCATCAAACTTCCCGTGATTACCCGGCTTTGCTTTATATGAGTCCCACTTCAGCACTAGGTCCCCGATTTCGAAAACTCGGGCAGTGGTGCCTTTTGCAAACCAGCCTTGAGTTGCAGCAATATGATCAGTGAAGGCCTGGTATGCACTTTCTCTGTCTTCTTCCAACTGCAGGAGTTGGCACAGTCTGTCGTCCACCGGGTCTCCGCTGCTCCTGTCTTCGTCAATCATCCACAGGGCAGGGATCTCAATGTGTGATGGCATGACAGCCTCTTTGCCGTAGACGAGCGCGTAGGGGGACGTTCTGAGGGATTTCTTAAATGCAACTCTGTCCGCCCACAGTGCCCGGTTCAGGAGCAAGTGCCAAGTCCGCTTGTTTCTTTCAATGGTCCTCCGGATGATTTTCAGGAGGTTCTTGTTAGTGGACTCGGCAAGGCCATTCCCCTGCGGGTAGTAATTAGAAGACATCTTGTGATAGATGCCAAGTCTGCCAGTGTACTCCGTGAGTACAGCGCCTACAAATCCCGGACCGTTGTCGGTCACAATCGACTCTGGAACCCCGAAGCGGGTAATCAGGCTCTCAATGAACCTGATGACCGTCTCTTGGTCTGCGTTCTTGGTCGGGATTGCCTCCGTCCACCGTGTAAAATAGTCAGTAGCTGTGAGAATAAACTTGTGTCCGGCGGAGGAGTTAGGAGAAATCACCCCAATGAAGTCTAGACCCCATTCTCTGGAACGGAGTCTCGGCTCGAATCGGTTGAAGGGGCAGGGGTGCTTTTCTGTTTCGGCCAGCAAACCTCTGGCATTGATCACATTTTGAGCAGACCGCATGCGCGTCTGCAAATAGAGTGGGCCAATAGTACCCGGCCCTTATTATTTTTAAGGCCGTTGGCCTTGAAGAATGGTGACCCCCAGGCATCCCGGAATGAAAATCTCCGAGGACCCTAGGCTGGTCTGATTTTCTGACGCACCGCAACAGGATGCCGTCGATGTTTTTGAAGTAAAGCCCCTCGGGGCGAAGAGTGTACCTAAGTGCACCTAGCCGAAATCTCCTTCGTTGTGAGGCGTTCAGGTGATCGGGACATCTTCCGGTGCAGAAGAATCTCACCAGTTCATCTGTCCAATCACTCCCCTCCGATAAGGAGTCGGCTAGGTAGATGCGTGTCGTTGTGTCCTCCCACTTACAGGCGGAGATGCCGGCTACAGCGCTTCGGGCCAATTCCTGACACAAGGCTCGGCCTCTGATAAGCTTGGTGGGCCGCACTTCAATGTCAAACTCCTGGATCTTGGCAATCCATCCCGCTCTCTTGTGACCCGGTTCTCCTTGCAAGATGAAGCTTCGAACATCCGGGTGAATCACAAAGACAGTGGTCTTGCTCTGGGAGACAAAATGCCTGAACTTTCGAAGGGACTTCATGACGAGCATGAACCTGCCGCTCTATAAAATTGTACTTTTCTTCATGCGGCAGAATCACTTGGCTCAGGAACGCTATGGGGCGCTCCTCACCATCGTCTCCCTTCTGAGTCAGGACTGCAGCGTAACTTTCGGGTTCTCCCACTGCATACAGGATGAAGTCCTTGGAGTAGTCCGGGTTTGTCAATACCGGAGCTTGCGCAATTCGAGCCTTGATTTCCTCGAAGGCTTGCTCTCTCTCATCAGTCCATTCGTAAGGTGTATCTTTCTTCAGTAGCTCGGCCATAGGCTTGATCACCTGTGCGAAGTCGGGAATGAACTTCCGCACGAAGTTAATCTGACCGAAGAAGGACTGCAGCCCTTTTTTATCAATGGGGGCTGGCAAGCGAACGAGGGCTTCTGCTCTGTCAGGGTCAATGGCGAGGCCTTCCTCGGAGATGACATGTCCCAGCGACTTTCCTTCCTTTACCGCGAAGACGGACTTCTTCGGGTTTATAGAAATGCCGAATTCTCGACAACTCTCAAATATTTGCCGTAGGTGCGAAACATGATCTCCTCGTTGGTGAGAGAAAACAGTCATGTCATCAAGGTAGATGACAATAATCTTATTGAGCAGCTCTCGGAAGGCCAAGTCCATGGCCCTTTGGAACGTGGCACCAGCATTGGATAAGCCAAACGGCATGCGCTGATAGGCGAACGTCCCCCACTTCGTGGTAAACGCCGTCTTATGCTTGGTCTTCGTCTTTGACCCAAATCCGGTTGTAGCCGAAAAATCCATCTAAAAGTGAAAATCTCTGGGCTCCGGCAACGATATGTAGAATCTGGTCGATTTGGGGAAGCGGATAGTGGTCCCGGAGGGAAGCCTGATTTAGGTTTCTGAAGTCGACACAGAGACGAATGTCGCCATTCTTTTTCCTCACGGGCACCAAATTCGCGACCCAGGATGAATGTTTGATGGGGTAGATGATCTTGGCCTCCAGCATCTTCAAGAGCTCGGTCTTCATCATGGCCTCAATCTTTGGATTCACGGCCCTCTGTCGTCGGAACGGCTTGGCGCCATCCTCTAGCTCAATGGTATGCTGGATGACAGTTCTGTCATACCCCCTCAAATCCTCGTAGCACCAGGCCACGATGTCGGGGAACTCCTGGCACAGTGATCTGATCTGCCCAAGTTCCTCCGACGTGCAGTCTGTTCCGACCTTGATAGTTTTACCAGGTTCAAGTTCCAGGTCAGCATACTGCCTCGGGTCTACTTTGATTCTGTGAGATATTGCTCTGTCATTCTGATCAAAGAGACTCTCTAATGTAATCAGTCCTTTTGGGACATGATTATTCCGTAACTGTATCAACCCCTCATATTGCTCGTCATCAGGGTCTCTACCTTCGATTACACACACTTCGTTAACCAGGAATGTGACGATCTCCTCGTCACAACTGAACACCTGCCAGTGGGTGTCCTTATCAGGCACAGAAGGCCTGTAGATAGTACGAACCGGCTTCGGTCTCTGGACAACGTCTTCGACCGGAACGTACCTGGCTCCAACAGACGCCAGAATATCGGCGTGCTTGTTTTTCTCACGCGATATTGCTTTGACATTCAACGAGTCGAATGACTCCATCAGGTCCCACACCCGGTTACGGTACGCTCTAAGAAAATGTTGTTTGGATGCGCATTTCTCCGTAACTTGGTGACACACCAGCTCTGAATCTCCGAAGATCTGCAGGTGTTTGATTCCGAGCCTCTCCGCCTTTCGCAAACCCAAGCATAGGGCTTCGTATTCCGCCGAGTTGTTAGTGCAGCTCCAGGCCAGCCTGTAGGCATAGTCCTTCTGGATTCCAGTTGGAGAAACCAGAAGTACCCCTGCACCGGCGCCATTCTTGCATCGCGCGCCGTCAAAGAAAAGCTTCCACAGCTCTTCGGGTGCGGGTCCCACTTCTTTCGCAGCTGACACGTCAAGCCTCTCGGGCTGTACAATGGAGTAACAGCCCTGCTCTGTCCCGATTACGGCATTAAAATCCCGCAACGAGAACTCATCTTCAAGCTGTAGCACTTCGAAGGCTTGCTCGGTCAGCTCCACTGTCACCAGTTCTTCCTCTGACAACTGGACCATGCAGTCCATCTCTCCTCCGGGTATCTTGTCTACTAGGAAGGGGGAAGGCTTCTCATTAAAAATTCTCAGTCTCCTTCCTTTGAAGGGCACTTCCATGTGTGAGTAGTCTAGAGACAGGTACCCGCCCAACTTCGCAGTGAACTCCCGAGAGAGACACATGCCGAAGTAAGGCTCCAAGTCAACAATCACGACCTCTTGGATGACTACGATGTCGAGAGCTTTGTGCAATCGGATAGGGATGTCCTTTATGACACAAACTGTCTTAACAGGGGTGCCGTCTAATTGCAGCACGCCTTGGCTGCTCCGTGTGTATTCCATCCCGATCTCATCGCAGACGGCCTTCGGCATCACGGTCGAGGAAGCACCAGAATCCACCATGCAGTTGTGAACTATGTGCCCTTGCATCCGTAAAGAGAGATAAAAGGGTGGCGGTCTGTTCTTCCCAGTGGCGGAGACTGTCAAAGGTTGAACCAGGACAGCGGGCTGCATCTGCTTGCCGCTCTTCATGTTCTTTAGTGATTCTTGCAGCAGATCTACCTGGCCTGGGAGCAGAAGAGCATCATACATGCTGATTCTAGCGGGAGTTCTTTTCAACTCGTCTACAATGCTGTAGCCCGAGGTACTAGCTCCTTCTGCTTGTTTTGCCGGCTCATACTTCGTCCGGTACTGCTGGGTGGCCTCAACTCGCTGTCTCTTGGTCAGAGACGGGTACTTCAGCTTCTCCTGGGCTTGTTCTTTGGTTTCAGCTGGAGGCTGAGGTACGGGAGCTTTAGCCGGAGTTGGGGCCTTTGCTGGAGGTTTGGCTGGAACAGCGGCAGCCTTTGCCGGAGAAGGCTTGGCTGGAGCTTTATCTTTGGATGCCTTCTCCTGGGCTGTGTAAGGCCACAGCCGCTTGTATGGCGGCAGCCCACCGGGCTGCGGTTTTTCTCTTCTTGCGTAGACTTGCAAAGGCTTGGCCGCATCCGCGGCTTTCTTTTCTTCCTTGGCGGGTGGCGCTAGATTCTCTTCCGGGAGGGCAAAGTTGGCCTCGCCGTCCAAGATCATGTACAGCTCATCGTCTTCTATAGCGCTGCCGGCCAATGTCTGGATGTAGTGCTGGTGCAGAGTGCAGTCTTCCTCCGAATGCGGGTCGTTGCACGTAGTGCACCAGTTAACTTGGTCGGGAGGACCAGGCGGGTCTTCTATAGCAGCATTTCTCGGAGGCGGACGCCTCTGCGGCTGATGTTCTGGGGCTTTGTCTTTTGTCAGCGCGGGTGGCGCATACGGCCTCCTAGGAGCAAGGTCCATCTGGGCCTGCTTCTTCTTCATAGCGGTCATGTCATTGGACATGGCATGGTATCCGGAGGCCAAAGCCCGCACCTCTTGTAGAATCGTGTTCTGGATGCTGCTGTCGGGTGGCGGCAATTGTGCCGGTGGAGGCAATGCGGCCAATGGAGGAGGGTTAGAATAAGATGCGTACTGTGGGGGAGAAGGAAGTGCTGGAAAATGCGGAGCGGGAGGAGGCGGATGAGGGTAATGCAACCGAGGCGGGCCGTAAGGAGTTACGACCGGCGCCGGATTCCACTGCTGCTGGGGTTGCTGTCCTGATGTGGACGGCGCACCACCAGAAGCAGAAGGATACTGTGATCTGGGGAAGTCGGGATGAATGGGTTCCTGCACCCTGGACGGAAGCCTGCCGATGGAGATAATGTCAGCTTCAGCTTGCTGGGCAGCTTCGTACAGCGCAAGAAACTCGTCTATTCTGGCGATCTTCAGCGACAGGCATATGTCTGAGTTGAAGGATCTCAGATAGTAGTGAGCAGCCATGCCGGCTGAAGGCCGAAGTTCGCGAGGTACCCGTTTCCAGGATCTCGCAAACCCGATGTTAAAATCGGACACCTCTTGAGGATGTCTCCGGATAGCTTGGAACTGATGCGGTAGAGAAGTAGGGTCAGCAGACTCGTTGCATCCTTTTACGAGCCTTCCGGCAAGTCAGGGCCACCCCGTGATGGATCCCTCTCGCGGCGATCTCCACCGATAGAGAAGCTTTCCCCTCGGGGAAAGGGCCGCGAGACGGGTCTTCACACTTTCATCGGTGATAGTATGCAATGCGGCCGGGGCAAGGATGTCCCGGATGTGCTCGTACGCCGTCTTACCGTAGCCGTCGTATGTGGGAATAGACTTTAAAGCAGCGAGGGGCACGGCTTGTTGTCCGACCGGGGCCAAGGGCCCCGTAGAGTCCACCGCCGGGAAGAGGTCATCGTCATTCCGGCTGTTGAGCAGCCATTTCTTCTTCTTCTTCTTCTTCCCGCCGTCGGTTGTGTACTCAGTGTCGGTACTTTCCGAGGATGCAGGATCTTCTTCTTCCTCGGCCTCTTCTATTTCGTACTCGGCTCCTCCGACTTCAGCTTCGGCTTCTTCTTGTATCTCAGCCTCGGCTTCGTCGACACGAGCTCGCGGGTCAGCCAGCCTGGGAATCTCGCCTCGAGCGTTGATATCCAGTTCGTAGAACTCAGGCGGGCTTCTTGGATCCCTTGCTTGCCACCTTCTTGTGTGCATGAAGGTGTTGGGACCGGTCTTTCGGACTCAGAGGATTTGTTCGTGCAGAGTCGCCAGGTGTTCAGATTTGGAACAGCAATGAAGCGAACACCGGTGCTTCAATTCTGTCGGGGGTGAGAAACTTCCTTGTCTCACCAGGTGCTCAGAAACCACTGTCAGCGCCAGGTGGAGACTGATCAGAAAATCTCTCTTCAAACGTGGGACCAGGGTCCCACCGGGCGTGCCAGAGAAACTGTTGGTTACGAATCTGCCATGAGGAAAGGATTTTGGGTTAATGCGCCCAGATTCGCCCACCAGCATGAAAGGCCGGAAGGAAGAGATGCCTTCCGAGCCAATCTCCGGAGAAGGCCGGCTCCTTTTGGGGGGTTTTCTGATTTAAGCTAAGAGTACAGGAAAGAGATAAATGTACAGAAAGAATATACAAATATACTTGGAGGTTGGTGGGGGGGAACTAACAGTACGGCAACCAGCAATCACCAATACTTACTGCATTACAAATATAAAGCACGACTGAGAACTGCAAAATCTAACGTATACTTCCGATACCCAAGCAGTGTACGCACGGCTACAACGGCTCCCTAACAGACATTCCCTACAAGGAACTAACAGTACGGCAACACGTCAATCACCACCTACGGACACTAACATGGGTAGAAAGCAATCATAGAGATATCAGAGCCAGGTATATGTGTCGTGTAGAGAATTTAACCGCACAGCTTCAATGGCTCCCTAACAGACATTCCCTACAAGGAACTAACAGTACGGCAGCGCACCAATCACCAGATACGGACCAGCAACTTAACACACAACTGATGAAACTGCTACTACATCTATTCTATGTATCCTTTTAATTAATGAAGTACAGAGGGTGCTTTAAACAAGCAATGCTAGAGGCACCTGCTCACCAAATGCTGAAATGAATCAACGAGCCGTGACAGGTTAGCCTAAGGCATGAATATAAAGAAAGGCAGCATAAAAAACAGAAGCAGCAGAACAGAACCAGGCATACAAATTATATTTATAAGCAGAAGCACGGTTACATTGGTTCCCTAACAGACATTCCCCATCCACCCTTTACAATGAATTCATGGTGGGCTTTTATAGCCCGAGTCCCTCCCGTTACATTAATGGGCACAAGGTCCCAGTCAAACATAAGCTGACAAAAGCGGCGAAAGAGCTGCAAATGCTGACCTTTTGTCGGACCGGACTGTACCCGCAGCATGGTCTTCCTGGAAGCTGGACGGCTACGTGGCGGTGTGTTGGGCAGAACTTCAATCTGGCAGTGATGCGGGTAGCTGGAGCAGGTAGAACCTCAGATCAGCTTTGAATGAGGCTACTGGCACAGGCAGTGCAGCCCATGCTCGTCCTTTTGCTCGGCACGTCTCGGCTCAAATCCCGAAGCTGGACACTTGTCAGATGATGGGTGATGTTGTTTGACACGTGTCTGCCTTGGAGGGCAGTCTGTCCATCTTCGCTTGGGATCGGAGCACCTCGGGATGCGCGGGCAGAACGCAGTGCAGTCGGGAAGGCCTTCATGCCTTAGATGTTTTTCTGAGTTTGTTTCCCTACTGCGCACCTGTCAAGGGCGCACTCCGACTTCGCTGCGAAGTCGGGCTGCGCACAGGTGGAAACTGGTGTCTGCCGCCGTACGGACTTTGCTCCGGCACTTTGTCATTTTCTGTCAGCCTGCCAGTCTGCCAGTTGCAAGGTGCGCCCAGAAGCCGGGCGAAGTCAGACTTCGCACCAAAGTCGGGCGAAGTGCGCACTTCGCACCAGGGCGGGCGAGTGCGCACTTCGCACCAAAACTGGGCGAAGTGCGAACTTCGCACCCAGGATGGGCGAAGTGCGAACTTCGCACTCACACTTAGCCATTTTTCAGGTAACCTTCTGGAAAGTTGAAAAATCAACTGGGGAACTCCGAGAAAAAGGGGGAAGAAAGAGAATGTGGGAAAGAAAAGGAAAGGGAGAGAAGAAGGGAGGAAAATAGAGGAAGAGGGAAAAGAAGAGCAGCACTGTTACAATACTGAAGACATTGCACCCCGTGCAAAATGTGACAACAGATACATAGGGAAGCTAGTGTGGTGTTCCTTTAAGTTTTATTCTTTGTATTTATTGCTGTTGCTTCAAGGTATTAGTTAGTAATCGTGCTGTTGGTTCTTTCCCACTGAATCATTTACATTTTTTCCCTTACTCTCTTTTATTTCTTTCTTGCACTCTTAGCTTAAAACCCAAAGTAGTTTAGTAAAGGAGCCGGCCTTTCTCCGGAGATTGGCACGGAGGGCATCTCTTCCCTCCGGCCTTTCAATGTTGGTCCAGGTCTAGGGCGCGTATACATTACAAAACTCTTTTCCTGTGGCAGATTTGTGACCAACAGTTACACGACATGGTTTCGTCAAGAAACGAAGGAGTTATGGCATTTGGAAGTTCACCTGTCAAACCAGATTTCCAGTATCGCGCGCGCGGAAATCCACAAGTTTCTCCAAATTGGTCCCTTGGAGTATGACGTCCTTCCTCTAGGGATGTGCAATTGCAATGTAGTTCATTTAGGAGTGATTTTTAATTAATTAGGAGTAATAAGGGGTAATGTCCCATTATGAGAATACTAATGTTATTTTCTTATGTTGTAAGGGTCAATTAATGAGAAATAATAAAGTGCCACCTTAATGAAGAATCAGAAGAATTGGCTACATAAAGAAGAGAAGGGGCACATTTGGATCATCGTGGGTCATTTTATTTCTTCTTCTTTATGTAATTAGCTGAAAAGCTGATACCATTTTCTCTGATGGACGAAACCCTACGAGAGAACAACTCTTGTGGACGAAAACCTGCAAGAGCCAACCTTGAGGACGAAAACCCTCTTGGTTTTCAAGGCCAAGGACGAAAACCCTTGTGTTTTGTGAGGGTGAACCTTCCTAGGGTTTACATTTGGGCATTAAAGATCATATTAAGGAGCATTCAGGATTTATCCAGCCTAGAAGGGCATTTGTGAGTTGTTTGGAAGAGTTAAGGGAGCTTCTGCAGATTGGAGTTTTCAGATTTGACATTCATTCAATGATTTTGCAGTGATTGTGTTGTTTGATTCAGCATCCAGGGTTTATATTAATGTTTCAGGTGTGATCTATGTAATTGTGGTTCCAGAAAAAATAATATAAAATATTGAGGTGTGTTTGTGACAATCTTAGGGTTTTATGGTGTATTTTTCTGGGTTATTTATAGATCTGATTTTTATTTGCATGGTTCAGAATTTTAGTAAGGAATATTACCATATCTGCAGCAAGGGTTTGAAAATTCATTTTGGGATGATTTGAAATAAATTGCATAGTTAGGGTTTTTACCTAATTTGGCACATTACAGAAGCTATCACTTTTTGGCATTTGTTATTACAGGGGAGACAAGCCACTACTCGACTGATCACCTCATTCTTTCACTCTATCTCTATAGTTGAGTGTAATAAGCATTCATTTGAAGCTACAACTATCCAAAATGTTAACGACGAATTTGTGCGTCCTTGTTTGCATACAAAAGTGGCTACTAGGGCTTCAATTATTTCTTCTTTCTTACGACAGGACAAGACTGCAATTCTTTGGCATTGGGTTTCAACCACTCCTCACATACCGAGGAGTTGTAGATAGACGTAGCTTACCAATTTTTTATCCTCTTTTTATTGGTTTCATAGCCATGGATGCTAAAAGAGTCTTGGGGGGTCAAACTCCATGTCGTAAGATTATCCAACCAAGCCTTCTTAGTCCTGGCCATTCTCCTGGGAGTATCATTAGATCATGGGTTGGCCTTTTTGGGGTAGTTGGTGATGACGACGAATGTGCTTCTACTTTACATCCCACCATAGATTAATGTTGGTTGTTAGGTACCTAAGGATAATAATGTGGGGGATATAATATAATATTGTATTATGGCATGGGTCACACATAAAATTGTAATAATATATAACATAGTGCCATATTATAATATTATGCACTTTGTAACTCATGGAAGGTGAACCACCACATGGGTGACCTTGTAACTCATTGAAGGTGAACCATCGTATAAAGAGAGATGTACCGCCAATTGTAAAAAAAAGTTATATGAAGTATTTTTTGTAAGAGTCTTGGCTCGTGGAGTTGGAGATCTTGTGGAGTGGCTTCCTTCCAATAAGGAGCATTGTATGGTGTTGCCCTACCTCAAGGGTATTATCAATCTCTCTTTTATTGTGTGGATTATTATTGTGGAATTTATTTATGGATGCATGTTGTATATTTCTGCATATTGGTGAATGATTTATTGTTAATGAGAAGAGAGGTTCATAACATTGGTGCTTGGATCCATTAGAGCTCTTTTCTATCTCTGTTGTACCTCGACTTCTATCTATCTCTTAATCATTACGTTTGGCATGTTAGGGTTTATCCATCGTGGGTAACCTTTGAGGCTGTAATTTTATGCCATATTGTTGTTGCCATTTAGAATAGTTTATGCTAGATTCTTTACTTTGGTTTAGCTTATTTTTGTAGAATGTTTTGGTTACTACCATAGTTGAGAAAATCTGCAAAAAATCTCTATTTTTTCTGATTCCTGCCCTTGCTGATAAAATCCTGATTTTTTGCCAAAAAAATCTTCCGTGACAACAAGGGTAGAGGAAACGACATAAATAGCTTGTTTTTTCCATTTTGCCTCATTTTGCTTGTTCCAAACTGGAGAGAGAGGTCTACCTACCTGCTACCACACCAAACAAAACACTAAAGCACATTGTTTTTTTTGTCAATGAAAAATTGCATTTTCTTCGATTTTTTTTGCCTATTTTTTGCCGATTTTTTTGCCAATTCCTGATTTTTTTTTTATTCTTTTGCTTTGCCGTTTCCGATTTTCTCAACTATGGTTACTACAATGCATTATAACTTGTATCAGCTCTTTTCAACGAGTCCCATTAGCCTACTTTGGCCATCTGTGGATAGTAATAATATTATATTATCTTATTATGATTGAATTTCATTTATTTTAGGCTTGTACCATGTAAAACCAAATGTAAAATTCCCACTTCTTACTTCCCAAATGGAATCATTGTCCTCCTTGTTATATTAACACCTTGTAATTAATCCATAACTAATAAATATATCCATAGTAGAGTTTCCTCATCAAACATACACTTATTCATTTATTTGTAAATTGGTTATGTTGGGTTAAGACGGGCCCCATGCGTATGACAGTGTGACCACATAGTGGTATGCTTGGCAATTATGCATGTATCACTTGGCAATATTCGAACCTAGGTCTCCTCCTTGAAAGCCAAGGAATTTGATGGTTGACTTCATAGTTCATACCATTAAATCATCCTCACATAGTACTGGTTTGGATGGATTGTATGATTTGTGTAAAAATAAAAAATACCTACAATCTAAAATACAAAATATTTTCTGTCTATATATAAAACAAATATTTTGACTACAAATAAGACAATATTTTCTGCTTAAGAAACAATTTTTTTTGAAAGGGACAAGAAAAATAAAATAAAGGGAAAGAAAAACAAATACACACCACCGGCCTGACCCTTGGCATTCTATCTGCATTTGGAGATGTTGTCAGTTTTGACACACCTTGTAAAATGCATAATAGATACAGTCTTTTGAAAGCAATCATTGTAAAACTTCTCCTTTTTTCATAAAAAATGATTAAGGTGTCGTTGTTCTTCATGTTTTCATAAGCTTTCTTTCATAAAACTCTGGATAAACTGTTACAGGTTTTCTAAGCTTTTCTGTACTTTTCTAAGCTTCCCTGTACTTCTCTTACTTTTCTAACTTTCCTGTTTTAACTTGGTATGTTGCATGCAAAATTGTATATATTTTAGCATGGGCAATCAAATGTTAAGTTGCCACCTCCGGCTCATCCGATTGGATGTTTTTCCTTCCTTAGCTAGAGGGTTATTCTCAGAATAGTTAGGGAGCTAAGTTGGCAAAGTCGATAAAATTACTAAGTAAAGATGAAACCTAAGTTTATCCGAAGGAAACTCCCCTCAAAATGCCCCCAAAGTTCCAAGTCTTTTGCTTGAAACAGAAAGCGCTCCACTTGGGAGCGCTTTGCCGAAAAGCGCTCCACAAGGGAGCGCTTTACCAGAAAGCACTCCACTTGGGAGCACTTTGCCGAAAAGCGCTCCACAAGGGAGTGCTTTACTAGAAAGCGCTCCACTTGGGAGCGCTTTATCAAAAGAGGGTTTTGTTGTCACATTTTGCACGGGGTGCAATGTTTTCAATTTTTGTAAGAGAGCTGCTCTTCCCTCTCCCTCTTCCTCTCTTTCCCCTTCCTCTTCTCCCCCTTTCTCTCTCTTCCCTACATTCTCATTCTTCCCTCTTTCTCTTGAGCCCCTCACTCAAATCTCAAAAATGACAGCAGTTGCCCTGAAAAATGGCTAAGTGTCAGGGCGCAATCCGACTTCGCTGCGAAGTCGGAGTGCGCCCTCCAGTTGGAGCGCAGCAGGAGTGCAAAGTGCATGCTGAGGTGTTCGGGTTTTCGCGGGCCATAAACGGGGGCGATAAAATGGATAAAATGAGCTCTGGATATTTTATTATTGCAGATCTTCTCGCCAGCTTTCCAACGATATATTATAATAGGCGATCGGGTTAGCGGATCAAAAGTTATGGCCCTGGGAAGCAGAACCAGGAAACCCAGTTTTTTGTGCGAAGTTCGACTGCGCCCAGTTTTTGTGCGAGGTACGACTGCGCCCAGTTTTTGGTGCAAAGTCCGAATTCGCACAGTTTTTGTGCGAAGTCCGATCGCGCCCTTCTTCCCGAGCGCACTTGGAAACAGTCTGGCGGAGAAATTGACTAAGTGTTGGAGCGCAACCCGACTTCGCAGCGAAGTCGGACTGCGCTCCCTTGAACGGCGGTGAGAATCAGCAAGTGCCGGTGCGTAACCCGACTTCGCAGCGAAGTCGGACTGCGCCCTTTGACCGGTGCGCAGTAGGGAAATCGCCAACCCGACTGCGCTGTTTTTCACCTGTGCTACCCGATTGCGCTCTAATCCCGGGCGAAGTTGGATAGACTGCCTTTCAAGGCAGACACGTGTCAAGCATCAGCATCCGACAAGTGTCCAACTTCGGGATTTGAGCCGGGACATGACCGAGGAAAGGACAAGCATGGGCCGCACTACTTATGCCAGCTGCCTCATTTAAGGCTGATGTGAGTTTCCACCTGCCTCAGCTACCCGCATTCCTGTCAATGTGAAGTTCTACCTAGCGCGCTGCCATGTAGCTGTTCAACCTTCAGGGAGACCATGCCGAGAGTACAGTCTAGCCCGACGAGTCAGCATTAGCAGTTCTGCGGCTGCTTTTGTCGACTAATGTTTGATCGGGACTTTGTGCCCATAAATGTAATCGGGGGGTTCTCAGGCTATAAATAGCCACCACGTTTTCATTGTAAAGTGGTGGAAGGGGAATGTCTGTTAGGGGACCATTGTAGCTGTGCTTCTGCCTTTTAATATAATACATTGGGACTTTGTGCCCATAAATGTAATCGGGGGGTTCTCAGGCTATAAATAGCCACCACGTTTTCATTGTAAAGTGGTGGAAGGGGAATGTCTGTTAGGGGACCATTGTAGCTGTGCTTCTGCCTTTTAATATAATACATACACTTGGTGCTGTTTTTATTTTGTATGCTGCCTCTCCTTGACATTTCTGCCTTACGTTTTCCTGTGTCATGGCTTGTTGATTCACTTCAGCATTTGGTGGTCAGGTATTCCTAAGGTGCATAAATTAAAGGATACATAGGGCAAACAATTAGTGGCAGTTTTCTGGTTATGTTTTGTGTTATAGTGTTGTTAGTAGTGGTGATTGATGCGTTGCCGTCATCGTTAGTTCCTTGGAGGGAATGTCTGTTAGGGAACCATTGTAGCTGTGCTTCTGGCTCTTAACACAAAACATATACCGGATTCTGTTCTACTGATTGGTGACAGCATCCATAGTGGTGTGTTATGGTTATATTGGTGTTAGTAGTGGTGATTGATGCGTTGCCGTACTGTTAGTTCCCCCCACCCAACTCCAATCTAATTTGGAATCCCTTTCTGCATTTTTATCTCTTTCCCTGCACTCTTATCTTGAAACCCAAAACCCCACAGGAAGCCGGCCTTCTCTGGAGATTGGCACGGAAGGCATCCCTTCCTTCCGGCCTTTCAATGTTGGTTTGCGGGTCCTAGGGCGCAATAGAAACAAATCCTTTCCTCATGGCGGATTCGTGACCAACAGGTTTCACCAAGCTTTTCTCAAGAGGGTCCACAGAGCTAAGTGGATAAGAAAATTTGATAAGAGGCTAACTATAAATTGAATCAACACTTGATTTAAAAGACGCTACTCCCTGAAATATTCAAAAGTCAAAATCAGTATTTTGGGGAAAAGCGCTCCACAAGGGAGCGCTTTGCTGAAATGCGCTCCACTTGGGAGCTCTTTGATGAAAGGTCCTCTCAAAGAGCTTTATCAAAAGATAGCTAGAGTACTACGTGGATAGACTTCATAATATGGCTAAGTGCAAGTAAAATCATCACTTATAGGAAATAGCCCCCTTGGAAACTTTCAACATATCAAGTCTTCACTTCAAGCAGAAAGCGCTCCACTTGGGAGCGCTTTGTTGAAAAGCGCTCCACCAGGGAGCGCTTTGTTGAAAAGTGCTCCACAAGGGAGCGTTTTAGCCAGAAGCTTCTTGTTTGAAAAAGCTGATGTGCAGAAAGGAAGGGCGCGTAGTACATCCTCCATTACACCGCTCTGAAGGTGCCTTTGAGACCATCGGATCGAGGATCATCACCAGAAACTTCTAACTTTGATATCAAGTTACCTATAATTCCGGGTCGGATGTTCCAGGTCTTCGTCGGAACCTTCTGCCTTCAAAGATAATTTGTCAATAAGGATAAAGTAGATTGTTTCTGGCTATCACCGGAATTGGATCAGCCCGTCATGAAAGTGGTTGGGCATTAATGTTTCAAGTGGCAGCTTTCTTCTATATAAACCGCTCCTTCTTTGTAATACTTCATGGATAACTTCTGCTAGAAAAGCAGCTGTGTACTTGAAATCTGCTTCCAAAATAAAGGCTTCTGGCTCCGGTTTGAGTTCTCAATCTCTGTGTATGACTTCTATTCTGTGATTTCTATTAAATTAGTGTCTCTATTATACAGTTTAATTCTGTTTTCTGGATTTTTTTGTTGATAGAATACTAATCCCTGGAATATTGCTGGAGTTTACATAGTTTTGAGGATTTTATATTGGTATCTGTTAAAAGTCATTGCTTTGATTGTTGTTGGTTCAAGTATCTAAGCTGTCTATCGTGCTTCCGGTCCAGCCTTCGGCTATTTCCCATTCCTTTTCGTAATTTCCCATCTCTTTAAGTATCTTCCTAACCTTTAGCTCAAAAACCCCATTTTATTTTCAGAACCAGCCCTACTGGAGATTGCCACGGAGGACATCCCTTTCCTTCGGGCATTCAATGCTTGGCAACGGGCCTAGGGCGCTGCAGACTTAGAAAACATGTATCTAGGCTGGTTCGATTGCCAACAGTTTTTGGCACGCCCGGTGGGACACAAACGTTCCACGTTAAACCAGTTTTAAGAAGTGATGTTCATCTTACTACTGTTGAATCTGAACATTTGGCGACTCAGCTGAACCCAGTACACCTCCAAATCTCGTAGACCAGTCTAAAATCCTGCCCTCATGCACACGAGATGGAGAGTTAAACAAGCTGAAGAAGAAGTAGAGTTCTTCGAACTTGATATCGACACTTTAGGAGAACATCCTAGGGTGTTCAGGGCAAATATTCCGCTTGACGGGACATCATCACAAGAAGCTGTCTTAGAGTATCCTCCTCTCATGTAATGTCCCCTTTCTGAGTAGTCCGTCAGTTGTGGTAATTTAGCCTATTCTTAGGTTCCCATAGGCTAAACTGAGGTGACTGGGAACCCTATTTGAGTTGTTCCCTGGTGATCAGTGCTTTTGCTAGGGGATTCATCCGTTCATGGGGGTTACTATTTATAGATATTGCTATTTTTAGCAGTGTGGGCCCGATTCTGTTCTTCCAATTTCGCTGAGTCATTTATTTTGTGGATGGAATATTTGCCCAAGTCTAAGTTGGCGTTCCCTTGGTGAGTAAATAAATTAATAAATTCAAGTTATATTATTAAGTCATAAAGTGACTTTAAAAAGGGACATAAAAGGGCCCTCTTTTAAAAACAACGTTATATCAACTAGGATGGGGTACAAGTTGGGCCCCCCATTCCAAGGAGAGATAAGGAAATAAAACAATATTAAATTTTATGCTTTTTGGTTCCAAATCCAAGATGGGCGTAGCTTTCATAAAAAGGAGTTTTTGGGGTTTTTGGATTCATTTCACATCTTTGCTATCTTGGAGAAACTCTGTCAGTTTTCATGGAGAAAATTGCAGCTTGAGGCTTGTGGAGACGACAACCTCCATGAGTAGCTCTGATTTCGTGGGTAGAAGATCTCACCTAGTCAGACAATTGGAGTCCTTACACAGAGGGCTCATTTGGGCATCACAGATTCAGCAGTAGGGTTTGAGGATTTTCGAAGTTTGGGTTCCAGGCAAAGTGATCATTTGGGTTTTTCAGTTTTTGGCCATCTTCATCTGGGTAGAAGTTAGTTTCGCATCCTAAGGAGTAAATTTGCATTTCTGGGTCAGATCGAACTGCTGCTTGGAGGGCTTTGGAAAGTGTGTTTGGTTCATATCTCATTATTCATCAAGGGTTTCAATCTGGGTTTTTTATCACACCTTCATCATGTTTGGGCGACCCTTTTAGAGGTGATTTCAGGGTTTGTAAGTGCAGCCATTAACTTCTTTAGCTGACTGTACCATCCAAGGAGACCATACAGCTGCCCAGGGAAGCGTGCAGCAGGAAAACAGTCATAAAATTCTGATGTTACTGCCCAGATCTGATCAGCAAGTAAATACGAGCTCATTGCACTTTACGGGAGGCGATTCGGAGTCCGATTGAAGAAGTTACAAGCATTTTAATGATTTCCAGCTGTGCATTGTACAATTTCAGTCTTTAATACCAGATGTGTGCTTGCAATTTCAAGTCAGAAATTTTAATAAAATATTGTTATTTAGTGTGTAGTTTCATTTGGGTTCCTTTCCAGTTCGAGTGTGGCATTTTTCGAAGTTATTTCATGCATAGCATTTTCATTTCAAAGCATAAAAAAAAATAATACAAAAAAATCAGGAAAAAACACAAATCAGAAAATAAAAAAGAGAGTAAAACAGAGTACATTCGGAACAGCAGCTAAGGGGTGTACATTGCATCTCACTCTTGACAGCACGGCAGCAAGCTTGCCTCCGAATCCTCCGAATTCACCAGATCACCAAAACACCCCGATTTCGCTGAACTTTCATTCAAGCGTTCCGAGTTCTCCAGTTCACACAACTCCGCACACTCATATGGCACAACCAGCGCCACCCAGGCAGTTCGCTACCTGGAATCATCTCGGAGCGCTCGCCCTGGCGGGCCAACACTCGGTGCCGCCCACAGCTTTGAAAGCTCTACCTACTTACGACGACACGAGAAAGATGACGCAAGAGCATATCCAAGATGTTGCAGGACTGGCGACCATCCATCAAATCACCAATGAAGACATCATGGTGAAGCTGCTCGTCCTTTCACTGAGAGGTAAGCTTCTATACTGGTACCGGTCGCTCCCGCCCGATACTATTACTTCATGGGATCAATTAGGAGGTGAGTTGGTAAGGGGCTTTAACGAACGAGCAGACCCCTTCTCCCTCTTAAACCAGTTCACAACTATTCAACGCCACCCTCATGAGGAAATCGCTGATTTCAATGTTCGGTTCGAGAGAACCTGGCAGAGAGTTACCGAAGGCCTGCGGCCTACACCACAACACGCTGCTTTTTATTACATGAGAGCTTTTCATCCCAGTATTAGCATGAACATTCGGCACGCCAATGTTAACACATTCCCGCAGCTATATCATCAAGCGCTTCAAGCGCAAACTGATTTGGTAGTTATCGGGCAGTTACCTCCAAAACCAACGACCCCGATTTACACGGATTTCCCCCAGAACCAATATCCGAGCGCATCCGCTCCGTCCACTTCTCACGCCCAGTCTAATCAATCTTGGAATCCGCCCCAGCAACTCCAACCTATGCCTTTGCCTCAATACCAAGCGCCCGCTGTTCCCCAGTTACCCGCTCCAACGCAATATTTAGCTTTACCAACACCACCAACACTAGCCCCATTGCCTACAAGTCAAGTAGCTGCTAACCAAGCGGCTGTAATCGAAGCTCAAGCTAAAGAGTTGTCGGAAGTTAAGGCTTACATGAAGACGATGACAAACCAGATGAGCGCCATAAGGAAAAGACAGGATGATCAAGGTTTTCATCAGAGGAGATTCCCTCCTCCCTCATCACTAAAGATCAAGCAACCGCTGGCGCTCACAGGCAACATGAGCGAAATTCAGTGGTAATGAACAGTGAAGAGACCAGTTCCCTCGATTCTTTATATTGGTGTACCACATGCAATGATCCGCACAATGAAGAAGACTGCATGGTGCATCTAAATTATGTGCAGACACTGGTTGGCGGTCCCTATGAACAAGTAAATATGATCAAGGAAGCTGGTCAGAATCTCATGACATCATCAGCTAAGTAAGTTTTCGTTCTCACCAGGGTAGGGAAGAAGCCTATCCAGGTAGATCTAGTTTAGATGGATCCATTGAAAGTACCTCCAACACCCAAGCCCGTAGCTAAATCATGGACTGAAGGAGCTCAGCCCCAGGCGAAAGCTCCCAATCCGATGGCAACCGCTCATCAGTATGACCTATTGAAGGACCACCTACCACCTCGTGTTAGGGAAAGAGTCCTTCAACCTAAAGCTACAGCTTCTCAGCCACCAACCGAAGCACGAGATCAGGTGAGGGAGAAGCTCCGATACCCCTCGCTGACTAAACGCCAGCGGGTGGATGCAACGCAACAATATCGAAAGATCTACGAACCTGCAAGAGGAGCAGGAGAGCCCGCCGCTTCAACATACAATATAGTCGAAGAAATGAAAAAGGCTCCCACTAAGGTAAGCCTATATGACGCCCTTCAACTCCCAGGTCAAGTTGACCTATTGCAGGAATCTCTCAAGTCCGCTCAAGACAAGGAAAGCAGGCCAACTCAGACCGTGTTTTCTCAGCCATTAACAGCTTCGGCCACAGGTAAAAACAGGCCCCCGCCATTTTACCTTTCCCTTCGGATGGAGGGGTGGGTCGTACATAACTGCATGATCGACTCTGGCGCCGCGACAACCGTCATGCCCAAAGCAGTCTACGAAATCATGGGCATGGAGTACACCCACAGCAGCCCTGGAGTACTACAGTTAGACGGGACTCCAGTGAAGACAGTGGGGGTTATCAAGGATGTTCCCATCCAACTCCATAAAATGCCGCAAGTCACGGTCATACAAGAGATCGTGGTGGTCGACTTAGAGCCATACTTTAGTATGTGCCTCTCATGAGAATTCATGGCGAAGATGGGAGGCTACCTCTCCCTCGACTACACCCACCTGGAGATCCCCTTCAAAGGAAGAAGATTCAAGCTCTTCAATGAGAAGCCTACTGGTTTTCACGTGGAGAAGCTTGAGGATGAAGAAAAGAGCTCAGTCTCTATCAACTTGATGGCGGAAGAAATACAAGTCGACTTGAGGGAAGAAGCTCTTGGTGAACTCCAACTGGAGGATGACTTCTCCTTAACAGATTTTAATGCAGTCAACGGTACGGACTTAGGATGCTACACGCTCACTAAGCCTGAGAAAGAAAAGCGAGCACACCCAAAAGTGCTCTCAACCTCAGACCAACTTTGGAAGCTGTACTTTGATGGCGCCCGATGTAAAAATGGCACAGGCGCAGGAATTGCCCTCATCTCCCCAACCGGTGAACAGAAGACTTACTCATACAGACTAGCTTGGAGTTGTACGAACAATGTAGCTGAGTACGAGGCTTTGTGCCTCGGACTCAAGAAGGCTGAGAAGCTAGGCATCAAACAACTATAGATATTCGGAGATTTCGAGCTAATCTGTAATCAAGTTACCAGCAAGTGTGTCAGCAAACAACACTACCTAAAGGCGTATCGCAACAAAGTGTGGGATTTGTTTGATTCCTTCGATGCGCTAAACGTCAAGTCCATTTCAAGGGAAAAGAACAAGTTGGCCGACATTCTAGCTTCCATCGGTGCCCGATTTTCACCAGTTGATGACATGATGCACAAACCAAAGATGGTAAGATTAATTTACCGACCTTCTGTTCCCGATAAAAAACTCCATTGGCAGGTGTTAGACAATGACGAACAACTTGTTAACTTCTTGGTCAATGAAGCGTCAACCATCGAAGAGCGGGCTCTGAATGAAGAAGACCATGAAGGTTTGATTCAGTTGAAAAACAATCATATCCCGAAAAGCCTGATCACGCTGGAAAGTCTCTTCGACAGAAATGATAGGCCTATCGGCCATAAGATCAAGGTGGACCAGAAGGAGTTCATCAACTTGGAGTTAGAATCAGGGAAGGTCATCATGGTAGGGACCGACTGCACCATCGAAGAGCTTCAGCAGATCCGGGTTCTGTGTAAAGAATATCCCGACATCATTGCCTGGTGTTACCAAGACCTAAAGGGGTACGACAAGAGTATCTTCCAGCATACCATCGAGTTAGAAGAGGGTGTCAGACCCTTCAGACAGAAACATCGGCCCGTAAATCCAAAGGTCAAAACTCAAATGAGGGCCGAGTTGTTGAAGATGCTCGAAGCTAAGATCATATATCCGATTAAGCATTCTTCCTGGGTAGCTAACCTGGTTCCAGTGCGGAAGAAGAATGGCGATATCCGGTTGTGTATAGACTTCCGAAATCTAAATCAAGCGTCGCTCAAAGATCACTACCCACTACCTCAGATTGATCAAATCCTTCACGTGGTGGCAGGAGCACAAAGGTTCTCCCTACTAGATGGATTCTCAGGATATAACCAGATATGGGTTAAAGATGAAGATCAGCATAAGACCGCATTCACGACCAAGTGGGGCACTTTCGCCTATCAACGGATGCCCTTCGGCCTTTCCAATGTCGGGGCTACTTTTCAAAGGGCGATGGACCTCTCTTTTGGCGAACTACTCAATCATGTCATCGTAATTTATTTAGATGACATGACTATCTTCTCTCATAAAAGGGAAGAACACGGCTTGCATCTGCGGCAAGTTTTTGAAAAATGTCGAGAGTTTGGGGTCTCCATCAACCCCAAAAAGTCAATCTTTGCAGTGAAAGAAGGAAAGCTGCTCGGGCATCTTATCTCTGAAAAGGGATTAACAATTGATCTAGCTCGAGCAGAAGCGCTTCTTCGACTTCCACCTCCCACAAATAAGAAGGCCCTACAGTCCTTTTTTGGACAGATAAACTTCATCAGGAAGTTCATTGCCGATTTTGCCTAGGTAATAAAGCCAATGGCCCAACTCTTGAAAAAGGGCATCGAATTCAAGTGGACTGATGAAAGGAGGTAAGCTTTTCAGGAAATTAAAGAGCGGATTGCTCAAGCTCCTGTTCTTATCAACCCCGACTACTCATGAGATTTTATCTTATACGCGGTCGGGGAGCCTGAAAGCTACGCAGCCGTTCTAACCCAGAAAGGTGAAGATGGAGATGAGCGTTCGATCGCGTTTCTCAGCCAGATCATTCAGCCTCACAAAGAGAAGTTCAATTTCATTGAGCGACAGGTGCATGCGGTGATGAGGTCTCTCCAAAATTTTAGGCACTTCGTGTCTCAAAGCAAAACAATAGTGTATGTCATACACCCCGACGTCCGAAGCTTCATCGTCCAAGGTGAGTTGGGGAATAGAAGGGCGGGATGGGTTACCAAAATCCAAGAGTTTGATATTGAGGTACGCCCTACCAAGTTGGTCCGAGGCAGAGCGCTCTATCAAGAGTTAGCCAAAAATGTTGCGGCCGAAGCTATGATTCCAGACTCAGATAGCATAATTTTTTATAGCAACTTGGCAATCTCATCCACCATCGACTCAGACTGGATAGAAGACCTGATCAGATATTTTGATATAGGCATATGCCCCTCTCACCTCGACGCTTCGCAAAGAAGAAGATTCCGCCTACAAGCTAGCAGGTATGTCCCGACGTCTAATGGACTTTTTTATCAGAACATTGATGGAATCCTTCTAAGATGCATTAAAGAATCCGAAAAGGCTAAGATCCTGGAGGAGTTTCACTCTGGAATTTTGGGAGGGCATTTTGCTGGTAGACCAATGGCGCTAAAAATCATCAAAGCAGGTTACTATTGGCCCACCCTCTTTTTTGATGCCTTCAAAGCCAGCCAGTGTTGTGACAGTTGCCAGCGCTACTCAAGAAGGGTTAGGAATGCATCGCTTCCTCTTCACCCCATTCAGGTGGAGACTCCATTCCAACAGTGGGGTTTGGACTTCATCGGGATCATCAATCCCAATTCCTCTGCTGGCCACAAATATATATTGACTGCTACGGACTACTTCACCAGATGGTCGGAAGCAATTCCAACCAAAGAGGCGAGCCAGGAAGTGGTCATCTCCTTCCTCGAAGGTCTGATCACTCGATTCGTAATCCCGGAGTCTATCGTCTCAGATAATGGTTCTTCGTTCACTGGTGCAAAGATTTGTGAATTCGCGGTTAGGTATGGAATCTATTTGAAAACTTCGTCTAACTATTACCCGCAGGGAAATGGGTTAGCTGAATCCACCAACAAAAACCTACTGCGAATTTTGAAGAAATCCCTGCAAAAAAATAAATGAAGTTGGCATCTACTCTTGAATCAGTCCCTGTGGGCCGATCGAATTTCCATCAAGCGGTCTATCCAGACTTCTCCTTATTCGTTGGTGTATGGCAAAGATGCGGTCTTACCTACACACATCGAGCTGCCAGCCTTACAGCTTCTCAAATGGCTCGATGTTGAAGGAGGCCAATTCAGTCCAATGGATGCAAGGCTGGCACAATTGTTGGAGTTAGAGGAAGAAAGAGAAAAGGCGTACAAAGTCTTCGCCAAACATGCCAAAACCACCAAGAGTTGGTTCAGTAGGAGAACTTCCGACCGGGCCTTCAACGTTGGGGATTTAGTTTTGAAGTGGAACGTGAAAAAATCAAAGCCGGGAAACCACGAAAAGTTTGATGCCTTCTGGGAAGGTCCGTTCCGGGTCTCTAGCGTTCATCAGATAAATTCATTCACGCTGGAAGACATGGGGGTTTTGTACTCCCAATTCCAGTAAATGGCTTTCTATTGAAAGCTTACTACACACCAAGGCTCGACGCTCTGCTCTAGTTGATCAGGTATTTCTCGTGTATAGTCCTTTTTGTTTGTACAGTAGGTTCGTGTTTTCCTTTCCTAAGCTTAGTTGGAAAGTAAAAGGGAGAAGATCTCCATAGTCTGAAGAGGCTTCTTCAAGAATGCCTTTACTAGGCTTTTTGCAACCAGGATGAGGTCTTTAATAAAGAAATTGCACCCGATAGGCCGAGAGGTTTTTCTGGGGATGATCTATCACTTTCTGATAGGAAAGATTTTTCTCCTTTAAAAAAAAAAAAATGTATATATATATATATATATAGATATATAAAGCTTCACTCAAGGCCGGAGCGCTCCACAAGGGAGTGCTCCAAGGCCAAAGCGTTCCACAAGGGAACGCTTCGCTCAAGGCCGAAGCGCTCCACAAGGGAGCGCTCCAAGCTAAGAAGCTAAGAAAAGCGCTCCACTAGGGAGCGCTTTGCCCAAGGAAAAGGAATAAATGAATAAATCTTGGGGGCGCTTCATTGGGAGTCGCTCCCATTTGTAGCTGTTTTTTAAATTCCTTAGCATAGTTTTATTTCCTCGTTTTCTTGCCCTTTTAGTTTTTAAGTTTTGGCTGTCCGCTCAGATTTTGCCAAGTGTCCGGAAGGATTATGTGCACCATAAAAGTCATTTTCAAAACCCTAAGCCGACACGAGTTTTAAAAGAGAAGGGGTCGTACGCCCCATCAAATCAAAACATTCCTCATCCTCCGTCAGCCAAAGTTGATCTTTGACTCAAATCTACGGACACACCTCCCAACCAACAACAATGCGCCCCGTGGAAACATCCTTGTCCGCCGCCGTTATTTAATTTTTCGAGAAAAATCCACCCGCACGAAGGAAATTGAAGGCGCCCGATTGCATGCACGTTCATCCCAACATTAACTATGGGTGGCCTGCATTAAGGGTGGTAGGTTCAAGTAAGGGCATTATAAAAATGGAGCTTACCCAGTCAGTTTCAAGCTCATTCCAAATCTCTCTACTATGACACATAAACCAGAAAACCTTCTGAAGCACTCAGCTACCATGGGTAAAAAAGGAAAGGAAGTGGCGGAGGAAATAGTAATTGAAGAAGTACCAAAGGAGAAGAAGCATAAGAAAAAGGCTCCAAAAGACAAAAAACCGGAAAATGAAACTATGTCTGCAGAACCGTCAGATTCGAAAAAGCTTCAGAAGAAGAAGAAAAAGAAAAACATTGAGGAGCTAGTGGCTCCACAGCACCCTTTCTTCCGCTACAGAGACTGCCTGGTGACAAATAAGGATATAAACCAGCTGCGTCGGGACGTTGAGGAAGCATACAGGAAGAGCCCAGTTGAAAATCCGTTGGCCGTTGTATACCATTCGCACTTGCATTTTTACATGTGCACTCATGTTCATGCCTGTCCCGAGTTCATACACGCAATAGCCAGGTTTTATGATCCTCTGACGCGGGTGGTTCGAGATGCTGAGGGAGCCCGTTGGCAGTTTTGCACTATGCCACATTGGTTTTAAATAAATTGTTGATTGTAATGTAAAAATTCATGATTTCACATTGTAGTCATTTCAGTTTTTATGTAATTTTTCATTCTTAAAATAAACAGTCTAACCCCAATCATGGTTTGGAAATCGACTTCAAATGGATTTGATTGAATCACCCAAAGGGAAAGTGAGAAATGTTTTTCCAAGCCTCGGTCGAGAAGCAAAGCAACAACAAAGAAAGAGGAAAAAATGATAAAATTCAGCCGAGTATTAGAATATAATCACGGTCGCCCCATTGGAAGGGCGAACGTCACATTCGCCCATTGGTGGGGCGAACACGTTCTAAGGGAAGTCGGGCGCTGAAGATTAAGAGTTGCGTCGCCTTAGGGGGCGGTAGTGTTCGCCTCATTTGGCGAACACGATTTCTATGCGTCATGGTCGCTTTAAGTATTATGATGGATCCGTTGTTATTTTCAAAGGCGATGGCATGAAGAGTAAAGTTCGGCGACATTTTTAAATGGTTTTCGCCTTTACACTTAGGTAAAGGGCGAACGTCATGATAGATGCGCGTATTTTGAGCGAATGTTGTTTTATTTTTAGCACATGTGATTAAATTTCTGAGCATGAGTAGAATTAAATGAGGGAAATTTTAATTATTAATTGCCATCATCTTTGGCAATTTTAAAGCTTGATTTTTCCAGTTGAAGATTTGCTTTGGGTAACTGCTACAATTTAATGTTGGTGACGAAGTGGAAGCATTTTTGTCATTTTCAAAAATATCTTCTCGAAGGTTTTACTCCCTCTCCAAAGCAAATTGAATATGGAGTAAATTGTTGAAGCTCGTGTTTGATTTCCAAGAAGATGGAGGTGACTCAAATTTAATGCTACGGTGTCTGAATGCTATCATCTCAAATCGTTTTCAGGATCGTATCTATCGAAAGAAGATTTCCAAGAAATGATGACTCATTTGATGTATTCAATGAAAGAGGCGCAAACCTCTATAAATACTAAGAGAAATTTCATTGTAAGGGGTTGGAAAAAATATTCTGGAAACACTTCAAGTTCTCTGCAATAATAGTGAATTCAAAACGTTTGGATTTGCAAATGACTTGGTGCATTGTGGTCTTCTACATTACGCATTTCTTTTCCGCTTAGCTTTATTATTTGTTAGTTTATTTTTCAAATTGGATTTAATATTCTCCGTTAGAGAGTGTGGAGTGTTGATGGATTACATGTGTTGTCGGAAATTCTGTTGTTTGATCATCTATTTGCATGCTATTTTCAGCTTGGTGTGGATTCCTCGCTATCAATCTATTCCCATCCTACACCCGTGGCCATATTTCCCATTTCTTTCGCCTTTTCCAATTTCTTTCCTACATCCCTAGTATTCAACCATTTTAGAATTAGTAAGGGAACCAACCCTCTTTGGAGATTGACACGGGGGACATCTCTTTCCTCCGGTCTTTCAATGTTGGCCGTGTCTAGGGCGCACAAATGCAGTTTTGTATGATTAGGCAGATATTTGACCAACAATTTTTGGAGCCCCGTTATTTGCAATTACTACTGAGTCTGTCCGAGAAGCATTCACCAGTGGAGAAGAGTATCCTTCCAAAATTGTTCCGCAAAGACTGTACACCAATGAAGAGGCTTCTAGATATCAGCCTACGCCCTGGATGAAAGATTTTATGACGAGCCAATTGAAGGATACAATAGTATCTGGTAACCTGCCTGCACTCCCGAGGTCTTTGGCTGAATTTTCACAGCCTGAAATTTACTCTATCTTGGCGTGGGTGACCGGGTTGGCGTCTGATGAGTGGGTCACTGACTGGCAGGTAGCCATTACACAGGCTATTTTAGATAATCAAGATTATTTCCCCTCCAAGGCCAGGCCAGGTTCCAGTCCAGTTTATTATGACTGGGCCGAATTCATCTCACGGCAGCTGCATGCCTCTTTGGCTTTTCTCCACGATGATCCGAACCACCAGTTCAGACTCTCTTCAGTAATGGTGTGGTTATTTTTCTGGAATCAGCACGAGAAATTTGGTTTCGTCCCAAGGCAGCAGACAGACCATGAAGGCAAGCCACTGTCAGTTTACCTTTGGACAGACAAATTTGCTATAAGTAAATCCTACTATGTTTTCAATCAGATTTTTCTGGGCCCAGCGTTGAGCTTAATTTATGGCCAGTGTGAACGTTTCCCGGCAGAATTAAGGGAACAGTTGGTTGAACAACGTTTGGGAGATACTTTCTTCCTCATGCAAGGTTACGTCATCAAAGTTTACAAGTTCTCGGAAAAACCTTTTTTATTGCCTTTTTACACCACTCCATTCCAGTTTGCTTTAGAAGTGGCTCGCCAGCTAGATCGCACTAATGAAAAGTATGGAAAGGGTCGTGGGAGAAAAGTCATAGTCTCCACCCCTTTCGACTTTGGAGGAGTCAAGATAACTCAGTGTGGTCAGAATGTGGTTCTAACTGTTACACTTTCTCAGTTTGGATTGGTTGAGCTTCCCCATCGGTGGAAATGGGACCCACTGGGTATAATACAGGAAAATATTAAGGTTCAAACTTTCCACTCTTGCCCGCGCTTAGACATAGAGAGACAGCGCAATAATCCGCTTGGATTGGAGCTTGAATGGCATGTGGACGAAATGGAGCCCTTGCCACCTTGGCTCGATTTCTATACGATGGATATTGAGTATAACCCCGCGATGAACCAAGAGCAGAAGCTGCCCATATCTGTCAAGAGAACTATAAAAGTCAGATTTCCGAAGTGGTCAGACCACAAAGTACAACAATGGTGGATCATGAGGGTACACCAAGACAAAGCTTCAGCTAATAAGCTGGCGATTGATGAGCAGTTCTCAGTTATCTATGATGACTGCATTGATACTTATCGCCCTTTTTCCTTTGCCGATTTTGTGCCCAAGGCAGGACGCAATCCTGATGAAGTAGATGATTTGGCACATCCGCAACATGACCTGCTAGGAAAAGGTAAAGCTATTTTGGGCGCCCCTCCTTTTGTTGAGCTAGCGCCTAAAAGGAAGAGCGCCCCTTCAAAGAGGAAGACTGAAGTTCCCCCTCTACAGCGGAGCGCTAAGAAACCACGAACTGGGCCTCAAAGGACCTTTGGGACCATTACACATCCAGGCGCTCCAGCCCCTCCAAACCCTAACGAAGTGGTTGTAACAGAAGCGACTATGGCCTTAGAGGTAGATCATCAAAAGCCTCTTAACATCGAGCTTATAGCTACTCAAGGGGATTCAAGGAGCGAAATAGCAATAACTGAAGAATTATCTATAGCTGAAGAAGCAACTGTAACTGAAAAGATCAAAGGACAAGGGGTCGTAGCTGAAGCATCTATATCAGAAGCGGCTGTAACAGAGCAAAGTGGAGAACGGAAGGTTGTGAAAGTCAAACAAGTCACTACTCAACATCATCTGACTGATGAGAAAGGAAATGAAGACAGCCCCAACGCACCAGACAAGGAAGAAGGGGAAATCCAGGCGCTAGAAGAATCTCTCACGGCTCCTTCCTCCACGGGGCCCGAAGGTATGTTCTCATCTCCTTCTCGCATTTTTTCCTCGGCCTTACGTTTTGTACCTCTATTTCAAGCCTGTTCAAACCCTGACGTAGCTACGATAATGCAAGGAATTGTAGCCTCTACAACAATAGTCTCAACAGCCCCCACTGTACCGTTTTCGGTGGTCCCTGCGTTGAGCTCATCCCCTGTGCCCAAGTCGAGTCAGCATAGCGCTTCATTTCCCCAGCCATATCTATCATTTTTTGCCGTTGTGCCTGTAGCCACATCTTCCTCATTCTTATCCTATGTAGGTGCTCCTAATCCTTTCTCAGTCTTAGCTTCAGCCAGTTTTTCCCCTTGGTTTTCAGAAATTCCCCCTACCCGCGTGTTTGGCGCTTCTAACCCAGGGGCTTCATCTCCTCCTTCCATTCCCTTCATGATGTCTACTTCATCCACTTTTGTAACGCCCAAGCCCACTATTCCCGTAGTGCAAACTCAGACTCCTCCGAGGGTTAGCGCACTCGCTTCCCTTTCGGCTTCCTCTGTGGCATCAGGCCTACACTCTGATCTCCCTTTCCCCCCATCTACGCCTATTCTTGGATTAGGAGTCCCTGAGCCTTTAGAAGCAGAGCTGGAGATGGCGCAGCAGTTAGCTACAGTTGAGAGTGTTCATCGGGCACGGAGAAACTCTATACAATGGCTCAAGGACCACAGAATGAGAGATGCTTTGGCCTTGGCACAGACCCACAAGTCTTACATTTTAGATCCTCAGTCAATGGAGCTGCATACGGTCGAAAGCACACCACTGGTGAATAAACCTTTGGGGGAAATGACCCCAGCTGATTACGTTCACAAACATACAAGGCTGAATGTAGCTGGGATGAATACCGAAGCAAAAATGGAGGAAGTTCAAGTTGGCATGGGCACCATCTATGCGCATGGAGAACACTATAAATTTTGCTACTTTAGAGCCCAGTCCAAAATTGATGAGCTTCAGGAAGCTTTGGCAGCAGCAAGAAGACAGAATGAAGAGCTGGAACAAAAGTATCAGGGCCAGGTTAAAGCGCTCACCTCCAAGGTTGAGGAGCTAGAGGAAGAAGTGCAAAGGCTCGATCTCAAAAATGCTGACTATGAGCAAGCAAACGCTCACCATATCCGGCAGTTAGCAGAAGCAAATCAGACAAATCAACAACTTACAGTTCGGATTAGAGAGTTGGAGTCCAAGCAGGCACTAGAGGCTCAACCGCCTGGCTTACCTTCTAGGGAGCGCTTACAAGAGATGCACTTATACTTCTTGCGAGATTTTCCTCAAAGAGCTGCAAAAGGAATCAAAGCTCTCCAGTTCTTCAAGGAAGCGCATGATGCTATTCTTGCTGGGAACCCAACTCTAGAGTCAGCCCAGGCAGATATCAATTACTGGCTAGACTTGGCTACCCAGCTTAGGAAAATAGAGGATGTACCTATTCGCTTGGAACCCATGAGTGATCTGGCCCGATCATTATCTAATGCTAAGACCACATTGCATTATTATTTCACAAAGGTCGAGCTGGCCAAAAAAGCTCACTTGATTTCAGACGCTCTTTTGCAAGAGCACCAGATTGCACTGCGGTACTTGGACACCCTCATTGACATTGGAGTTCCAGGTTTCACAGATCCAGAGCGCCCTTTTCTAGCAATAAAAGAGTTGGAGCCCATGTGGGCTGATTTTGTCAACAATCCTGTTGATATAGACAAGTTGAACGCCTCGAGTTCAGATGCACAGATCATCATGCTCATGACCAAGTATGCTCAGATTGAATCTTGTTTGAATGAATTTGATAGGGTGTTGGTATTTGCTGATCTGGAGCGCATCGACACTTACCGCTGTCTGATTTCCGAGCTCGAAAAACACCCCCCATATTCTTTTGACCGTTGGATGGACGCTTCAGCTATATATAAACATGTTTTCAACAGGTCATTGGACCAATTTCTCCCTCAGCGCCCCCCGCCGGATGAAGAAGGTGAGACAGAAAGCGGATCGGGTTCAGAAGACGAAGATTCAAACGAGCAGGAAGAAGAAACGGACGAAGAGTCTGAGGATGACAAGGAACAGGAAGATAGAGAATCCAGTGAAAGCGACGAAAAAGAAGAAGAAGACCCAAAGAAGAAAGATGACTCTGCAGCCCAAGGATAAGGCCTGGGATCTTCGCATTGAGACAGGCTCAATACCCCGCGAGCCGCCAGATGTGTTGTCAGTTTTGACACACCTTGTAAAATGCATAATAGATACAGTCTTTTATGAAAGCAATCATTGTAAAACTTCTCCTTTTTTCACAAAAAATGATTAAGGTGTCGTTGTTCTTCATGTTTTCATAAGCTTTCTCTCATAAAACTCTGGATAAACTGTTGCAGGTTTTCTAAGCTTTTCTGTACTTTTCTAAGCTTTCCTGTACTTCTCTTACTTTTCTAACTTTCCTATTTTAACTTGGTGTGTTGCATGCAAAATTGTATATATTTTAGCATGGGCAATCAAATGTTGAGTTGACACCTCCGGCTCATCCGATTGGATGTTTTTCCTTCCTTAGCTAGAGGGTTATTCTCAGAATAGTTAGGGAGCTAAGTTGGCAAAGTTGATAAAATTACTAAGTAAAGATGAAACCTAAGCTTGTCCGAAGGAAACTCCCCTCAAAATGCCCCCAAAGTTCCAAGTCTTTTGCTTGAAACAGAAGGCGCTCCACTTGGGAGCGCTTTATCAAAAGAGGGTTTCACCAAGATTTTCTCAAGAGGGTCCACAGAGCTAAGTGGATAAGACAATTTGATAAGAGGCTAACTATAAACTGAATCAACACTTGATTTAAAAGACGCTACTCCCTGAAATATTCAAAAGTCAAAATCAGTATTTTGGGGAAAAGCGCTCCACTTGGGAGCGCTTTGCTGAAAAGCGCTCCACTTGGGAGCGCTTTGATGAAAGGTCCTCTCCAAGAGCTTTATCAAAAGATAGCTAGAGTACTACGTGGATAGACTTCATAATATGGCTAAGTGCAAGTAAAATCAGCACTTATAGGAAATAACCCCTTTGGAAACTTTCAACATATCAAGTCTTCACTTCAAGCAGAAAGCGCTCCACTTGGGAGCGCTTTGTTGAAAGGCTGAAAAGCGCTCCACAAGGGAGCGCTTTAGCTAGAAGCTTCCTGTTTGAGAAAGCTGATGTGCAGAAAGAGAGGGCTCGTAGTACATCCTCCATTACACCGCTCTGAAGGTGCCTTTGAGATCGTCGGATCGAGGATCATCACCAGAAACTTCTAACTTTGATATCAAGTTACCTATAATTCCGGGTCGGATGTTCCAGGTCTTCGCCGGAACCTTCTGCCTTCAAAGATAATTTGTCAGTAAGGATAAAGTAGACTGTTTCTGGCTATCACCGGAATCGGATCAGCCCGTCATGAAAGTGGTTGGGCATTAATGTTTCAAGCGGCAACTTTCTTCTATATAAACCGCTCCTTTGTAATACTTCATGGATAACTTCTGCTAGAAAAGCAGCTGTGTACTTGAAATCTGCTTCCAAAATAAAGGCTTCTGGCTCTGGTTTGAGTTCTCAATCTCTGTGTATGACTTCTATTTTGTGATTTCTATTAAATTAGTGTCTCTATTATACAATTTAATTCTGTTTTCTGGATTTTGCTGTTGATAGAGTACTAATCCCTGGAATACTTGCTGGAGTTTACATAGTTTTGAGGATTTTATATTGGTTTTTGTTAAAAGTCATTGCTTTGATTTTTGTTGGTTCAAGTATCTAAGCTGTCTATCGTGCTTTCGGTCAATCACCCCGCATTTATAGCCTTCGGCCATTTCCCATTCCTTTTCGTAATTTCCCATCTCTTTCAGTATCTTCCTAACCTTTAACTCAAAAACCCCATTTTATTTTCGGAACCAGCCCTACTGGAGATTGCCACGGAGGACATCCCTTTCCTTCGGGCATTCAATGCTTGGCAGCGGGCCTAGGGCGCTGCAGACATAGAAAACCTGTATCTAGGCCGGTTCGATTGCCAACAGGAGAATGAAAGAGTTATATCTAGAATCCATAAATGTATGGTAATCCATGTTGTGTGAGGGTGCAAGGAAAATAGTGCAAGGGCTCTCTTGGCAGATCAAAGTATGGCAGATCCAAAAAAAGTCCTTTGGTTGATGTCAATTTTTCTTCCTATCTTGTGGTCGGATGTAGAGATATCTGACTCATCTAAGGATGCAAGGTCCTTATTTACTAACGACTTCCTCAAGGCAACGTTGTATTTATGCCTTCTTGAATGTCAAGCGTCCTTTTTCCGGTTTATGATCAAAATTTTCCATTCTCAACAAACTATGACCAACAAAATGTCATCACTAGGAAGACTAGGATGAAAGTGGTCATCAATAATTACTTTCTGCCCTATTAATATGCCCTTCATCTATGTCATATTGCTCAGCTCCAAGTAGTCGAAAATTTGGTGGTCATAAGGTTGGTGCACCCAACTTTTGCCATGTTTTATTTGGTAGTACATTCACACTTGACCCTGCATCCACTAGTACATGCATCCATGTATGGCCCAATATATCAACATGTAATAATGTTGTAATGTCCCTTTCCTAGCCAGTCAGTGGATCACATGGAGCTAGCCTACTCTTGGGTTCCCGTAGGCTATGTCAGGTGTTGGGGAGCCCATTGGAGGGTTTGCAGTCGTCTTCAGTCTTCAGAATGCTTTTAGTTGCCAGCTTTTTGGGTCAATCCGAGCCTTGGAGTATGGACTTACTATTTTTAGTAAGTCAGTGGATTAGGGTTTCAGACATATTGGACAGTAAAGTGAGACTCTTTGGCGAAATGGGTGTCCGAATCTACTTCTAGTTTGTGGATTGGAGTGGCAGAGGTTAGAGTTTTTAATGGACGAAGTTTAATTATATTAAATTAAATTAAATATTTAATTTAATATAGTTTACTTTAATATTTTTATAAAATGGAGTTATGAGGTTATTAAAAAAGTCACTTAAGTTATATTATAATGTTATAAAGTGACTTATTTTCCTAGCAAAAAAAAGGGATGCCACTCATATGAATCTTATAATGTTTTATTATGTAAATAAAGTGAAATTAAAAAAAAAAACATTATTAATTCATATTTTACCCACCAAGGAGGTCGACCCATTGGAGAAGTTATAAAAGCACATCCAAGGCTTCATTTTGGGCATTCTTGGCTTGTTATATACTGGAGCAAACATTGAGGAGACTTGCAGAGTTTTCTGGCAAGGGTTTTCAGCTTGTTCGGAGACGAAATCCTCCAACAAGGACATCACTTTCGGGATTGGAAGACATCCTCAGAGTGATTTAGAGCATTTCCGTGACAGGGAATGTATTGTGCTTCGATTGCAGGTGATTCTTGAGGGTTTTAGAGGAGCAAACATCAGATTAATTGCAGATACATTTTATTGGCATCATTTCAGCAAAGGTCATACCTTTTCAGCCTATTTTCAGAGCATTTCATTGGGATTCGAGCTAGGGTTTGTGAGCATTAATTTGGGTGCCATTCTCCTACAGACCTAGCGTGGATTTTGAAGTTGGTTTCAAGGGTTTTCAGGCAGATTTGAGTATCATCTTTGCTGTTGTACTTTTCCGGTACCTGTCCGTACAGTTTTAGCAGTTAATGTGAAAGTTTTGGGGCTGAAAAAACACCATTTTGCATGTGGGTATTGACAGATTTGGAACAACAACAAATGGGTATGTTTAATTTGATATTTTGAAGACATTTACCCATCTGAGTATTCTAAATAATTGCTGTAAACTTGCAGATTTGAAATTATAAGATTCTTGATTGAGGGTTTCCTCAAGAAAGCTAAATATTCAGTGTTTATGCTATTAAACCTATTGCATGTTTATGGGTATTGCATAAAATTGATTATTCAATGCTTAAATCATCTGGGTATCATTGCATGTTATAGTTATGGTTTCTACTCACCTGGGTATTAATGCATGTAGCAAATTAAGTCATAGTTTTTGCAAGACAAATCAAAACACAAAAAAAAAAATTATCCAGATTTGGGGTGGATTATTATAGTGGTATCAGAGCAAGTTTCCCTGCCAGCCTGTTGGGAAGTTGAGATTTGTTGCATGGTCTTCAAATTTATGTTTCCATAACGAAGTTGCAACAGTTGCATGTTAATATTTAGTGGCAACTCCATGGAGTCACTCAGTGAAGAAGAGATTTTTTGGAAAGATTATAAAACACACCAATCAATGGGAGCCATGTATCAAGCTAAAATATCATTTGCAGATTTCATGGATATGATGGTAAAGTATGATCGGAAGTTGAAAAGGAACCCTGAAAATTTGTGTGTGAAGCTTTACATTGCAGGTAAGAAGCTTGAACATCCCTCTTTGTCAAAAGAAATCCTTCTCAGTACCTTAAGGGATGTGGAGAAATGTTTAGACATTGTTGATAGCTCACCTTCTCATATAATGAAACAAGCTATGGACCCTTCGATGTTTTCATTAGTTGGGCCGAAGTTGTTGCAACACTCAGATAAGAAGGTAAGACTCATGGTTGCTTCTTGCTTGAGTGAGATCTTGAGAATATCTGCAGCTAAAGCTTCTTACAACGATGACACTTTGAGGAAAGTTATGCAGATGTTGGTTGACAGTTTTAGAGGGTTGGGAAAAGTCACAAGTTCACATTTTTCCAGAAGAGCTATCATACTTGAGTCATTTGCAAGAGCTAGAATGGGCAACATCATGTTATATTTGAACATGGATAAGCTGATTTACAAAATGTTTCATCATTTTATTGCTACAGCTAAAGAAGAACATGATGATGATATTATTGCAGCCATGAGAGACATTATGATTTTGGTCATAAACCAAAGTGATATAAGTGATGAGTCTTTCCAACCACTCATATCTATGTTAATGGATGTTTGGAGACATTATTTGGTTGCTTCACCTACAACACATGACTTGGTCAACAGTGTAGTTCAAGAGTGTGAAAAAAGGTTGCAGCCCTTCTTGATTATTGATGAGCACAGGGAAGAAGAGGAGCTTAAATCAGAAAATTCTCATGAAGGCAATGACACCACACATAAGGTATGTATGGATGAGTCTCAGATTGATTTTAATAACATGCATGCACTCATTGTTGATGAAACTGAACAAGGGGAAAAGAACACTACAGTAAACTTTGTTGCTGATTTAGACCACTCAAAAGGAAGCTCTAAGGTTAACCAATGCTTTGATGGCACTATTAGAATTGGTGCTAATGATGACAAATTTGTTCAGTTTACTAATGCCAATGCAGAGACAAAGAATGATGAATTTGTTACAGCAGCTTATTATGATGAGTTCACTAATGCTTTTTCAGATGCTAAGCATGTTGAAGGTGATATAGATTTCCAATCAGCACATGACGACACTTCCCTATCACACTTCGGTGATGACAGTACAGATGGATGTGGGTTTAGTTTTGAAACTAAACCTATGAAAGTAAGTGTGCCGGGTAACTTCATTTTCTTTGATGATCTACAGAGCAATTTACGTATTGAGATAGACATGCATGATGAAGCAGAATTAAGAGATCAGCTCTCAGTGCCTTGGAATCCGGGTGTGTTGACACCTAATACTGTTGAAGAAACGCTTGGGAGTGAAATTCCTCTTATCCCAAGTAAAGAACAAACAATGGAGCATACAATGTGCAAAGAGGAAACCCCAGTAGATGTTGATTTTGCAGAATATCATCAGGAAAATAATTCTGGAAACTTAATGTATAAATCTGATTTTGATGTCAGAACTAGTGAAGACATAATTGTTGCTGCATTAACTCGTTTTGATGACACCCACAAATTCACTGAAGAACTATATTGGAAGGTCCAAATTGAGAAGAGGAAGAAGGCTGTTGAAGGGTTAGTCACTATTGCAGATTTGAAGACATTAATAACAGCCTTGGGAACTGTGAAATCAGATTTCATGAACATACTTACAGACAGGGACCATTATATCAGGCTAGCTGAAGAGACCCATAGTGCATTAAAAGGAAACGAGGAAGAGGTTGATAGGCTCACTGCGGAGCTTAAGTCTTCTAGAAGTTCTTTGTCAGAGGCACACATTTCATTGCATGAAAAAGAGATGAAACTTGCTACTCTAATAGATTCCACTAAACAAGAGAATCAGGAAATAGCCAAGGAGATTGGGCAGTTGGTTGAAAAGCTTGATAGCATTCAGGAGGACTTTGAATTAGTCCACTGTCCCACGAAATCAGAAGACATTATTTTAGAGCAACAGGTTGATTGGTTCGAGCATGAGGACAATAATGAGATCCAGTGGATTGGCAATCTATTGTTTGAGGTGGATAGTGAGACAACTTGTAACAATCCACTCTTTGAGAAGCATCATGACGATGATTTACTTCCTTTGACGGATCATGTTGGGTCGAATCTTTGTGACATGGTGTGGAACCTTGTGGATTCACCACAGGGAGAGGAGATTAATAAAGATTCAACAGCTAATGTGATGGAGCCATTAATGCACTAAATCTGGAGGTACGCCCTCGTAACCTGGAAAATCTGCTCTTGCTCCTCTTGCGACTGAGTTCTCACATCCTTTTCCACATTTAACCATTACGGCCGCATTAGCCGGGGAAATCTGCATTTATGGGCCATCTGACTTGTCCTGGATTTTCTTGGGTGCTGTGCTCGAGTGGGTCTTCGAGTCCCTCTGGTTCTCCTCTGCGGCTGATATTTCTTTTCCCGTTGCCACAAATGGGTACCGGGTCTTTCGGGCAAGTAAAAACGCATTTATGAAACACTCAATTGCCTCGGAAAAATGCCTGGCCTAGGGGTGTGTGCCCTTGAGAAAAGCGCCCTCGAAGGAGCTTCGCCAAACTCAAATTCGGGGCTTCGCTTCGCAACAGATGTGGGCCGAAGCGGGGATGATCACCTTTCAAAACATGGCTCCTAACTGTTTATTACTTCGCCAGAAAAACGGGTTGAATGCTGCTTCGCAGGGGATTTTGTCCGAAGCGGCGGATAATCGCCAATGGGCCACAAAATGCTTCGCTGCGAACCTCCTCCAAGATAGTCGTTCGGGAGGTTTTCGGCCGAAGCGCATTCTTGCCTTAGAATATTTCTTTGACTTTTCAAGGGCAACTAATGCTTCGAATGAGGGAGCTTCGCACAAAAGTTGGCCGAAGTGGATGCTTCGCAGCGGTCTGAGGCGAAGTAGATTATGCTTGGAAAAGTGGTTCGCCAGGAGAGGGGTCCGAAGCGGATGCTTCGCTTGAATTCTAGCGAAGCACTTTCTCAACACTTAGAAATTTCTGCATTCACCGCTTCGCAAAATCTTCACCCGAAGTGACTGTTTAGGCTGCTTCGCTAGCGAAGCTCCTTCTATGCCTTAGCAAATTTTGGGCTACTATCTGGGCTCTCTTGTTTTCTTTTCTTGGCGAAGCTATCCTTCTTTCTCCTGCGAAGCTCCTAAACCTAGTTTGCTTTGTGGCGAAGCTCTTACACATATAGCTTATGTACAAAGGGGACAAAAATGAAAGCCAAAATTTCTGCAATACTTAAAAATGTTCAAAGCAAGGGAACAAATTCATGAAAACTTTGAAAATACTTTACAAAATTTTGATTTCCATTACCCCTCCAAGCAATGTGACAAAATTGTCCACAGTAACCTGTCAAAACAAATGCCAGAAGATGCTCTATCCGTTTTTGAAGGTGAATCGACAATCCCTGGTTTGTGGAAGACGAAATTCCCCGAAAACCACAAATAAGACAAACTCCCAAAAATGGGGACATTACAATACCGCCCCTCCCAAAATTGCTTGTCCTCAAGCAATGCCAACACAATCTCATCATCATCAACCTGAAACTAACTGTGATCCCGGGGTCCCAAATCTTCACAAAAACAATCATGAGTGCCAAGAAAATCATCAAAACTATCGTTGCTCTACTCATCATGCAAAAGTAGGTTCCCCAATTGTGATGCCATGCAAGGATACCCAAGAATACCATGAAATATGAGTGTTGCCTGTTGGCATTTTTGCCACATTAAATTTTTTCACAGAAATTTGCCTGTGTGGAGCTTCAAGGCAGCAAAGAGCATGCAGAAGTGTTGGCATTTTCGCAGGCCCGAAAAGAGGATGATAAAGTGGATGAAATGATCTTTGGGCACTTCATCATTGCAGATCTTTTCGCAAGCTTTCAAGCGGTATATTATAATAGGTGATCGGGGCAACGGATCAAAAGTTACGGCCCCGGGAAGCCGAACCAGGAAGCTCAAATTCGGGACGAAAAATCAGCTAAGGCACCAAACTCCCGAGTTTGCTCCAACTCTCCAACGACGCCCGTCATCGCTCCAGTTTTCAGCGACCGTCGGCAGCGGGGGGAAAAGAATGAAAATGTTTCTAAGTGTTGGTCGACGCCTGTCACTCCATTTGGAAGCGACTCCCGTCGTCGCTCAACTCTGCCAGCGACTCCCGTCGTCGCTCCCATCTCGCGAAAAACGTCGGCCAAAATGTCGGCCAAAGATCTCAAGTTTGCTCAAATTTCGAGCGATTCTCAGAATCGCTCCCCTTCGTCAGCGACCCCCGACGTCGGCCAGAATCCCGATGTCGGCCAGAATTGTCGGCCAAAATGCCTATGTCGGCCATATGTCGGCCAAAGAAGTTGCGAACTTCATTCGAGGGGCCCAACCTGATAAAAAGTGGCTAAGGCAGAATCACCGGCTTCCCAGGGTTCGCTCCATCTCCACAGCGACTCCCGGCGTCGCATCATTTTCTGGCGAAAGGCAGCGGAGAAAAGGGTCAAAAAAATGTCTAAGTGTAGATCTCCCGCGAGTCGCTTCATTCTGGAGAGACTCCCATCCTCATTGATCTCCTCCAGCGACCCTCGGCATCAGCGACCGTCAGCAACAAAGCGAAGGCATAAAAAAATCCTAAGGCATTAAAAGTTGACGAGGTTCGCTCCATTTTGGAGCGAACCCCGTGGTCGCTCCACTTTTCCAGCGACGCCCGTCGTCGCTCCAGTTTTTAGCGAACATGGGCAGCGAGGGGAAAAGAATGAAAAAGTTTCTAAGTATTGGTCGACATCGGTCGCTCCAATTGGCAGCGACTCCCGTCGTCGCTCAACTCTACCAGCGACTCCCGTTGTCGCTCATTTTTCCAGCGATCTCCAGCAGCTGCAGTTTTTAAAAGTTGACGTCGGTCGCTCCATTTTTGAGCGACCCCCGTCGTCGCCGCTCTATCCCAGCGACCACAGGCTAGGGTTCTATAAGTTTTCTAAGGCAAAATGCGTCCCGGGTTCGCTCCATTCTGGAGCGACTCCCAGGGTCGTTGTTTCTTTTGAGCAATTTTTGTCAACACCCTCTATTTCAGCGAACCCCGGACTTAGGCCGTGAACATGCAAATTTCGGGATTTGAGCCAATCAGAGTAGAACCGAAGGTACACTTCAAGTATAGGGTAGGTGGGCATTAAGAGCAGGTATTCAACAACGGATTGTACTGCACCTACCGCATTAATCAGACGCGCCTTCTCAACCACCAGATTTGTCCGGAGCCATACCATATTCAGGTGAATCTTGCTGCAGGTACGCTCACGGCCAGCAGGGGTCAAATCTCGACAGCTTTTGCAGTCTTAGGGTTTTGTGCATCAATGTAAAGGGGGGGAAATTTCTGCTATAAACAGCAGTATGCTTTCATTGTAAAAGGGGGGGAACATATTGCTAAGAAAGCTGCTGTAATCAGACGTTTGCATCAATACAAAGGATCCTTGGCTCTAACCCTTGTCTCTTTCTTTTATGCTGCCTTCTGCAAGTATTTATGCTTCATGTTCATTTATCTTTCTGCTTGCTGTAATTCTGCACTCTGGATTAGGGCATTGGACAGTAAGTGAATCTGGAATTCTGGCTTAAGGATACATAGGAAGGAATCGCAGTGTTAGTTTCTGTTACATGTTTTGTTTTGATTGTTGTTAGTTTGGATATTAGTTAGTAATCGTGTTGCTTGTTCTTCCCCACTCTTTACTACGCTACTTTCAATTTCTTTCAGTCATTTCCCAATTTCTTTCCAGTTCCCTTATCTAAAACCCCAGTTAGGATAGAATAGGAGCCGACCTTCTCCGGAGATTGGCACGAAAGGCATCTCTTCCTTCCGGCCTTTCAAGGTTGGTCCGGGTCTAGGGCGCGTATGCAAACCAAATCCTTTCCTGTGGCGTATTCGTAACCAACAGTTTCTCTGGAACGCCCTATGGGACCCGAGTGTCTCACCTCATAAGCAGTATTGAAGTAACAGTGTTCGCTTCAGTGCTGACGAATTTGAACACCTGGCGACTCTGTTGAACCTAAATATCCTCTGAGTCTCGAAGACTAGTCCAAGCTTTCAAGCCCTTCATGCATACAAGATGGAGAGTTAGACAAACGCAAGAGGATCCTGAGTTCTACGAGCTTGATATCACTGCTTTCGGAGAACGCCCCAGGCTAGTCGGAGCATCTTCGCAAGAAGTTGTGGTTGACGAGCAAGGCCCAACTTCAAATAGTACTGATAACTATCCTTCTTTTTCTCCGAACTCTCCAGACCACCAGGCCGATCCTGTGCAGCCTGACTTGCTGCTAGCTGCTTCTGGACCACCTGTTCAACCCAATCCTAATGCAAATATGGCAAATCCTCCGCCAAATCAGAACCAGCAGGCTGCTCCCGAGCTATTCCCAGCTTGGGATTCTACGGGACCTCTCAACCTAGCTGGGCAAGATGTCGTTCCAGCTGCTGCTTTGAAGGCCATACCCACGTATGATGGAACCGGGAAGACGGCATATGAACATATCCAAGACATCGTGGCCTTAGCTGCGCTTCACGCCATTACTGATGAAAGTGTCATGGTCCGGCTGTTGGCTCTCTCTCTGTGAGGGAAGCTCCTATACTGGTATAGATCCTTACCGACTGGCGCTATTATTGGATGGGCTCAACTGGCGGGGCCAGCTAGTCAAAGGGTTCAATGAGTCCGCAAATCCATCCTCGTTGCTACATCAGTTTCAAACCATCCAATGGCATCAGCAAGAGGAGATATCAGATTTTAATGTGAGGTTTGCGACATCTTGGAAAAGAGTGCCCATCGAATTGCGGCCGACCGCCGGACAAGCTGCCTACTACTACCTCAGAGCCTTCAACTCGGATATCAGTATGATCATCAAGTTTTCCAATATCAACACTTTCCCCGAGTTGTACGAGCTAGCCCAGAGGCGGAGCTGGATTTGATTGCTATTGGTAGACTCCCACCTAGGATGCCGGCACCAATTTACCCTGATTTTCCTCAATCACAGTATCCTAGTGCGTCTGCTCAAACGCCTACCTCATCTACTGCACATCAAAATCCATCTTGGAACCCTGCTTCGGTAGTCACCCAATTATCTGCCCCCCAGGTGCATTTCCCCACTCTATCAACGCCTCCGCTCCCGTCTACCCCGCAATATCCGTCATTTCCCGCTCCTCCACAATACCCGGCGCTACCTCTAGCCCCGCCGTTGGCACCATTGCCTTCACCGGCCCAATCAGCACCACCCAATATTGATATACAGACTAAGATACTGCAAGAAGTACAGTCTCTTGCTTCTGGCTATCGGACGCTATCCAATGACATGGCAATCATGAAAAAGAAGCAGGCCCAGCAGGAATTCATCCCTAGGAGATCCTATCCTCCTCCCGTGCTAACAAGAGACCAAGCAACTCAGGCCAATAGGCCTCCAGCTAGGAATGCTACTAACAATGCTGAGCCGAACACTTCAGATCATGTGCACTGGTGCTCCACTTGCAATGATCCCCACGGAGAAGATAGTTGCATGCTCCATCAACATTATGTCCAAACTCTGGCAAGCAGTAACCCGGATGATAAAGTCAACATGATTCGGGAAGAAGAGCGCAACTTTGCAGTCTCAGAAGAAGAGCCAGTGTCCATTTTGACCAAGGGTGGTAAGAAGCCAATTGAAGTGGACGCAGCCCAGATGCAGCCTTTGAAGGTATATACCAGACGAGAAAAGGTGCAGCCTGTCGCGGAAACTCCTGACACAGTGCCTTTGCCTCCGTCGGCAAAAGAGAAGCCACCACCAACAAAAGCTCCAATGACTCAACCTCCGGCAGAAACTAAGGAGCAGGCGCGAGAAAAGCTTAAGTACCCGTCATTGACAAAGCGCCAGAGGGTTAAGGCAACGCAACAGTATCGCACAAAGTATGAGTCGGCGAAAGAAACTAAGGGGCCCACTACGTCAGCCTACAACATTGTTGATGAGCTCAAGAAGACCCCGACAAAGATAAGCATGTATGATGCCCTCCAGCTCCTTGGGCAGGTGGATCTGTTGCAAGAATCTCTGAAGTCCGTTAAAGGAGGAAAGCCATCACAGCCAGTGTTAGCTCAGCCCTTGACCACTTCTATCACTGGAAAGATTAGACCGTCGCCGTTCTACTTGTCGCTGTGAATGGGAGGATGCGTGGTGCACAACTGTATGATTGATTCCGACGCATCAACCACCGTCACGCCAAGGGTTGTCTGCGAGGAAATCGGCATGGAATATACAAGGAGCAGCCAAGGCGTCCTTCAATTAGATGGCACTCCTGTGAAAACAGTAGGCGTCATCAAAGACATCCCTATCAAGTTGCACAAAACGCCTGAGATCATAGTGAATCAAGAAGTTGTGGTCGTAGATCTCGAGCCTTACTTCGGCATGTGCCTCTCGAGGGAATTCACCGCCAAGCTGGGTGGATATCTCTCCCTTGACTACTCTCATATGGAGGTCCCTTTCAAAGGGAGGAAAGTTAAGATCTACAACGAAAAACCCTCCACCTTTCTTGTTGGGAGGATGCCGGAAGAGGAGCAGCAGGATGAGTCAGTTCATCTGATGACTGAAGAGCTAGGAGAAGTGGACCTGGTAGAAGAGGTCATAGAGCAGCTACAAGTGGAGGACGAGTTCTCCATGCTTGACTTCAATGCCATGATTGAATAAGATATAGGCTGTTACTCCATCACCCAGCCTAAGAAGCCAAAGTAGACAACAAAAGAAGACATAGCCCCTGCCCCAAATGAGTTGTGGAAGCTATACTTTGACGGCGCCCGATGCAAGAACGGCGTCGGGGTAGGGGTTCTTCTAGTCTCACCATCAGGAGAACAAAAATACTACTGCTACCGGCTGGGCCCTGTGCCTAGGCTTGAAGAAAGCAGAGAGATTGGGTATCAAGCAGCTGCAGATCTTTGGAGATTCAGAGCTGGTATGCAAGCAAATAACTAACAAGTGCTCCTCCAAGAAGCACTATCTCAAGGCGTACCGCAATCGAGTCTGGGAGCTAATGGAGTCATTTGAGTCCCTGAATGTTAAAGCCATCTCCCGTGAGAAAAATAAGCATGCTGATATCTTGGCATCTGTTGGAGCCAGGTACGTCCCAGTTGATGACACTATGCAAAAGCCGAAGCCGGTACGTACTATTTATAGGCCTTCTGTGTTTGATAGGGACACCCACTGGCAGGTGTTCGATTGTGACGAGCAGATCGTCAATTTCTTAATCCATGAAGCTAGCACCATTGAAGGTAGAGACCCTGATGACGAGCAGTATGAGGGGTTGATACAGTTAAAGAATAATCATGTCCCAAAAGGACTGATTACCCTAGAGAGCCTATTTGATCAGAATGACAGAGCAATATCTCACCGGATCAAAGTAGACTCCAAGCAGTACAGAGACCTGGAACTTGAGCCCGGAAAAGTGATCAAAGTCGGGACAGACTGCAGTCCGGAGGAACTGGAGCAAATTCGGGCCTTGTGCAAAGAGTACCCAGACATTGTTGCTTGGTGTTACCAGGACTTGAAGGGGTACGATAGAGAAATCATCCAACACACCATAGTACTGGAAGAAGGTGTTAAACCCTGCAGACAAAGGCAAAGACAAGTCAACCCAAAGATCGAGGTCCTGATGAGAGCCGATCTCTTGAAGATGCTGGAAGCAAAAATCATTTATCCCATCAAGCATTCTTCTTGGGTTGCAAATTTGGTTCCCATCAGAAAAAAGAATGGAGACATTCGCCTCTGTGTGGATTTCCCCAATCTAAACCAGGCCTCGCTAAAAGACCACTATCCACTCCCGCAAATTGATCAGATTCTTCATGTGGTCACTGTTGGTTACGAATCTGCCATGAGGAAAGGATTTGGTATTATTGCGCCCAGATTCGCCCACCAGATTGAAAGGCCGGAAGGAAGGAATGCCTTCCGTGCCAATCTCCGGAGAAGGCCGGCTTCCTGTGGGGTTTTAGTGTTTTAGGATAAGAGTGCAGGGAAAGAGATAAAAGTGCGGAAAGAGAATCCAAATGTGATTGGAGTTGGGTGGGGGGAATAAGCAGCACGACAACGATCAATCACCACTACTAACAACATTCATATACAAAACACACATTGAAACTACAGCTATCATTCATCCTATGTATCCTCTATCTATGCATTCCAGGAATACTTGATCATCAAATACCAGAGTCCAGAGTTCAGTACAACAGTAAGCAATGATACAAGAAACATGAGGCAGAAATGACAAGGAGAGGCAGCATACAAGATAAAAGACAGTAAGCAGAGCCAAGTATATGCTTTGTATTAGAGGCAAACGCACAGCTACAATGGTTCCCTAGCAGTATATTCCCCTTCCCCCTTTTACAATGAAATTGCATGGCTATTTATAGCCTCAAGTTCCCCCGATTACAATCACGGGCACAAAGTCCCGGCCAGACAATAGCTGACAAAAGCGGCCAAGGAGCTGCTGATGCTGACTTCTGTCGGGTAGGACTGTACTTGCGGCATGGTCTCCCTGAAAGTTGTACAGCCACGTGGCGGTGTGTCGGGTCAAACCTTTGGTCAGCAGGAGTGCGGGTAGCTATGGCGGATGGAACTTCACATCAGCCTTAAATGATGGCAGCTGGCGTAGATAGTGCAGTCCATGCTTTGTCCTTTTCCCGGTCATGTCTTGGCTCGAATCCCGAAGTTGGACACTTGTCGGATGCGGATGAGTGACACATGCTGCCTTGAAAGGCAGTTTATCCAACTTCGCCCAGGATCAGAGCGTTGTCGGGTTGCGCAGACGGAAAACAACGCAGTTGGGGAGGCCTCCGTGCCTTAGTCAATTTCTGGGTTTGCTTGCCCAACTGCGCACCGGTCAGAGGGCGCACCCCGACTTCGCTGCGAAGTCGGGTTGCGCACCGGCACTTTGCTGTTTTTATCGTCATTCGGACTGCGCACCAAAAGGGGGGGCGCACCCGACTTCGCTGCGAAGTCGGGTTGCGCCCAACACTTAGCTGATTTTTGCCACACTGCTCTCCAAGTGCGCCTAGGAAGAAGGGCGCACCCCGACTCGGCGAAGTCGGGTTGCGCCCTGACACTTAGTCAAATTTTGCTTGTTTCTGTCTCTGCGCACTTCGCATTCCCTACTGCGCTCCAACTGGAGGGCGCACTCCGACTTCGCTGCGAAGTCGGGTTGCGCCCTGACACTTAGCCATTTTCAGGGAACACTTGCTGGAAACTTTGCTGGGGGAAGTTAAAGGGGAAGAGGGAGGAATGAGACTGCAAGGAAGAGGGAGAAAGAGAGAAATGAAGAAAGGGAAAGAGAGGAAGGAAGGAAAAGAGCAGGTCACTTACAAAAACTGAAAACATGGCACCCCGTGCCAAATGTGGCAACATTCCTGGCGGCTCGCGGGGTGTCGAGCTCGCCTCGACGCAAAGAACCATGCCTTTATCCATTGGGTGCAGAGGAACTTCCTTCCCCTACCTTCTGCTGCTCTGACCGCTTCATTCCGGGCAACTGTTCTTCTTCAGGATCACTTCCGGCAGTTGCCTCCTCAGTCTCTCCTTCTGAACCTGAATGCTCTCCACTGTCAGCCTCCCACTCGCTGATGCGTTGGTATGCAGCCTTGGCTTGGTCCCAGACTGCTGCTTGGAAGGGCCCAAGGTCGTTGACTTCTCTCAGTGCTGCGTGGAATGCAGCAACTGCGTGCAGGTCGATGGTGTTATATCTTCTTCCCAATTCCTTTAGGGAGGAGTTGATTTTACAGTATTTCGACACCATCTGGGTGACCTGAGCTTCCTGAATCGGCTCTGCCCAGCTATCAATCTCCGCTGTGTCTGCCTCAAAAGACAGCCAATTCTGCTTAACCTGGTCCAGGGTCAGAAATTCGCCATCCTTGACGAAGCTCGGGCACCCGTGCTCAGACAGAGTGTGAAAGGGGGCCAGGAGAATGTTCCTTTCATGTTCTAGGGCGTCCAGCGTCCTCCTGACCGTTCTAATTTTCTCTGTCTTATCAAAATAAATATGCAAGGTTACCCTTGCATCTGCCCACTCTGAGGCAAGTTGGGACATAGGGGCAAATTGGAGGCCTTTGCGCTCAAACTGCTCAAGTTTCATAGCCAGGTCTAGCCATTGCCTCGCCTGGTGTTCGGCCTCCTCTACCACAGGCTTTCCCTAGGCAGATACTTCTTCAATCCTGGACACGAAGTCCAGAACTGACAAGGACTTGACAAGGTTGGGCTTGCAACCTTGTAGCAGACTAGCCCGCATCTCCTTGGCTTTGCTCTTTGAAAAGACCGCCGCTTGTGATGTTTTCTCTGCAAGCCGCGACTGCGCCTGTTTCAGCGAATCTTGAAGCTGCGAAACCTGCTCCAGCGCAACTCTTTTCTCTTCTGACAGCAGCTCGGCTGTCTGTCTCTGTGCTGTGGCCTCCTGCTGAGAGGCGGCCAGCTGAGCCTTAAGCTCATCTATCTCCTGTTGTGCTGACCCTAGCTGCGCGGTGGCCCTAGCTAGGTCCTCCTCTAGCTGCCTTGTGTTATTCTGCATCTGGAACAGCGCTTCCTGGGTCTCAAGATGCTTGACAAGGAGATTGTCTGTCCTACGACGAATACCATGAATTTCGTATTCCTCGTTGATGTCATCAAAGCTTTTCTCCTTCCTCCGATGTTCGTAGTCCGCCTCGGTCATCTCCCGGAGAGGCTTCTTTACTTTCGGGATCAATTTCTCGGTTGTCAGCACTCTCCTGTCTAGGTCGAACTTCGTGCGTTTTACCGGGGCAGCTATCTCTTCGGCTCTCCTTCGTTTCACGCCCTGGAGAAAGGAGGCGGAACATCCTGAGGCGCTTACTGCCAAAGGCAGGTCATCGGCGCTCTGTAGTTCGCCCATGAAGTCCAGATCCTCCAGCATTGGATTTTGCCGCGGCATTTTTCCCGCAAACAGTGACGCGGGAGGTATTCCAGAAGGAGTGGCCGCTTTTGAGGGCGACCGGGTCCTAGGGGAAACGGGCGGCTGAGTGGATGGTGCTGGTAGGGTTTTGGACGGCTGGGGTGAGGAGCGCGGCGGTGAAGGAGCAACTTCAGCACTGGCTGCGGGAGAGGGTTCTAGGGTTTGACTCAGTGATTGGAAGGCGTTAGGATCCTGAGCAAACTGGTCAAAGGAATGTGGGCCGCTAGAGGGCTGGGTAGCTTGGGAAGAGGAAGACGCGGCTACGGCTTGCCCTGATGAAATGGGAGATGGAGCTTTGGCAGGGCCGACTGGGACTTGGGGAAGAGGTGCAGTGGACGTACCTGCGGGCTCCGCCTGAGCCGCTGTTGGAGGGACGCTTGCAGCCCGAGTGTCTGCCTCTGGTTCAGGGCTGTCCAAAGAGACAATCTCTGACGCTGCTGCCCCTGTCTGTGCCGCGGCTGTCTGCTGTACCGGCTCCTTAGGCCGTTTGGCCCTCTCAACTCTCTTCCTCTTCTTCTCTTCTGGCGCTGTGGCTGTTCCGGAGGAAGGAGATAAGGTCGGGGCGGCAGACGTTGACGTCCCCACGGTAAACTTGTACCTGGGTCTGGCTGGAAGGATGCCCGCCGTAGCCGGTCTGCTAGCTGGCAGCGCAGGCACTTTTTCTGCTTGAGGGGCCACCTCAGGGGTTGACTTCTCTGAATCTTGCGCCTTTTCGGGCACCGCCTCGGAAGCTACAGGCTGCATCGGGCCCACCTGACTGCTCACCGGAGTCGCGCTGGAAGTCGCCGGAGTTGATGATTGCTGGGACGGGGGCCTTCTTATATACCTTTTCTTAGCGCCTCGGGGGACGCAATTTCGAAATTCGAAGGGCCGCCACGTGGCAGCGTGCTGGTCATATAGGGCCGAAAATTCGTCATCCACGGCCAGATTCCTCCGGTTGGATTTATCGTGCTGTGTGCGACACCTCATCTTCCAGCATTCAATAATTTTGTCTTTATGCCAGTTGAGGGGTGCCACCTTGGCGAGGAATTTTCTGAAGCCCGCAGACTCCAACCGGTGATCCGGGTTTCGCTCTGGATCGTACGCTACCTCTTCGCAGTAGAACTCATGCCATGGAGGCCATGATTGCATCTGCTCGATGTGCCATTCCAGGTCTGCACCTGTCCTGTTCCTTCTTTCTTGCATGATCTCGGCTCGGGGACAGATGTGCGTGAATTTTCCTCTGACCCCAATTGGGTCGTACTTCCAGCGCTGCGGCAGCATTATTAGACCCATATCAATGAGTTCCCGCTCGAGGTAGACATGCTGTCCGATTTCGTACACTTGGGTATTCGCCCAGGTAATGGGATACTGAAATATATGGCCCTTCTTTTTGCCTTGGCCGAACTCATCTTCAACATAGTCCATCTGCCGCGCAATTTCCATCCCGAACTGGTGGTCAGTGCAGAAGTAGGGCAGCAGGAACGGCTGCCCCTTGAATCCGTAGATTCTGACTATGATGCCTTGAGTCAACCGGAAGGTGTCCCCGTACTCATTCTTCCACAGGTATTTTGTCATGACCTCCGGTGGGCGAGACGCCTTACGGTTGAACAACCCCATGACCATGCACAGAAATTTGAGATTAAATTCATAGAACGAGCCTTTTCTGTACAGAATCTCGGTCCATTCGTACACGGGCAGCGGCTCTCCTTTTTCATTTATTTTCTTCAAGTCGGGAACATTCATCCGGTAGTGCATGTGATATAGGCACAGCCAGGCGAGGAAGGAACAAAACCGGAAATCTTTTGTCTGCTTCTGCTGCAGCCTAACCAGACTTGAATGTATTGCATACGCCAGCCAGTCCGCCCAGTCGAAGAAAATAGGGCGCTTTCCACTCTTCTGCGCTGTAGAGTCGTAAAATTCTCCGTGCAGGAGACATTCTGCCAGCGCCAGCTGGTACGGCCGTACCACTTTGTCAGAGTCGCAGCCGAGGACCCACGCCAGGATGATGTAGATATATTTATTTTCAAATCTATCCAGGGGTATGGGGCCAGTTGGCCACTGTCCGGCTGCCAGCGGAGTCTTCAGCTCCGAATCAAGAAATTCTCTCATCCGCTTTGTCTGCGTAAATCTGCCGGTCTGCTCATCCAGATTCACCCTTCTGACAATTGCGCCGGGCTCGTACTGAAGCCCCGGGGCAAACGCTGGCTGGACGCTTTCCCGGAAGAGTGTGAACAACACTTTTCCCTTGTTGTCGCAGACTTGCCGGGCAGCTGGTTTGTAATATTCTGCAATTGCTTCAATCAGCTCCGGGCACTGGTGAGTAGGAGGGCACAAGAACCAATACAGGTTTGATTTATATGCAGCCCCGACATGGTGCGAGGGCGAAACCTTATCTGCCCATTTTGCGATATTCAGCCGCAGCTTGGTGAGGCTGATGGAGAAAGAGCCGTCTTTGTACCCGGCCAGGTGATTAACTGGTGGCGGCGGAGTTCGCCCAGCTACGCGCCTCTTTGTCCGGGTCTTTCTTTTCTGGTCCTGAGGCGCTTCGCTCTCATGAGCGCTTGACTCTGGTGATTCTTCAGATTCGCGCCGCTCTTCGCTGGATTGCGCCTGTACGGGCGCTTTCCCCTTGTCCATCCTTTCTAAAACTTCTGAAACAGCAGGGACGGGAATTACGGCTTCTGAGTTGTCAGCTCTGCTCTTTGCAGTCAGGGAGTCAGCTTGGACGATTTGAATTTTCTGGGTGCGCCAGGGCCCCTTTTCTAGACAACGACTGCAACATTAATGGCGCGAGGGAGGGAGTTAGGGCGGTTAACTTGGAGTTGGTGGAGGCGTTATGATTTTTTGGCGGTTGTGCATGGGTTTATTTTTGAAAAGCGCACCCCAGTAGCCGTTGGTCCAAACGCACCTTGCTTTTTTAATGCATCATTCTTGAAAGTTGTGCAATCATTAAACCTCCTTGGACGTCGTGCCATTGCTGACGTCATCGCCGCCGTCCGGGCACACTTTACAAGAGAGAATTTCTGGCCCAGGAAGTCCAACTTCGCACCGTGCCGTACTGCGCCCTGGGCCCACACTTAGAATTTTTTATGTTTTTCCGTGGTGGGTTATTCGGGCTGCGCCCGAAATTCAGGGCGCACTCGGACTTCGCCCCAAAAATGGGCGCACTCCGACTTCGCCCGGATTTGCTTGCGCAGTCTGACACTTAGCCGTTTTGTCGCTGTCTGTTTCCCAACTGCGCCCTTTGGAGGGGGCGCAGCCCGACTTCGCTGCGAAGTCGGGTTGCGCACCCAGACTTAGTCATTTTGCTCCTCTTTTCAGCTGCCTTGTTCCGAACTTCGCACTGTTCAAGGAGCGCTACCCGACTTCGCTGCGAAGTCGGGTTTTGCCTCAGCTTTACTTGGGCTTTTTCTAAAAAATTAAAAAACTGAATGCTGAAATATATACATTCTGAAAATTAAAAATGCAGAAGGAAAATCTGTACAAGGAAGGGCCCATTTGGGCGCCTTCAGTGGCGGTAAACTTTTAGGTGGAACCCATTGACGGGAATGGGGAGAAGCTGTCCCTCCATGTCCCGGAGCACAAATGCGTTGAACTGGTTCACCCGGGCAATCTGATAAGGGCCCTCCCAGAGGGCGTCAAATTTGCCGTGATTGCCCGGCTTTGCCTTCAACGAGTCCCACTTCAGCACCAGGTCCCCGATTTTGAAAACTCGGGCGGTGGCTCCTTTTGCAAACCAGCCTTGGGTTGCTTCAGCATGTTTGGTGAAGGCCTGGTATGCTTTCTCTCTGTCTTCCTCTAACTGCAGCAATTGGCACAGTCTGGCGTCTACCGGATCCCCGTTGCCTCTCTCTTCGTCCAACATCCAGAGAGCGGGAATTTCGATGTGGGTCGGCAGGACTGCTTCTTTGCCGTAAACGAGCGCATAGGGGGACGTCTTAATGGACTTCTTGAAGGATATTCTGTCCGCCCACAGCGCCCGATCCAGGAGTAGGTGCCAAGTCCTCTTGTTGTTCTCTACTGTCCTCCTGATGATTTTCAGTAGGTTCTTGTTGGTGGACTCGGCAAGACCGTTCCCCTGCGGGTAGTAATTGGAAGACATTTTGTGATAAATGCCGTATTTGCCGGTGTACTCCGTGAGTACAGCGCCTGCGAACCCCGGACCATTGTCCGTCACTATTGACTCGGGGACACCGAAGCGGGTAATGAGGCTCTCGAGGAACCTGATGACCGTCTCCTGGTCCGCGTTCTTTGTGGGGATCGCCTCTGCCCACCGCGTGAAGTAGTCGGTGGCGGTAAGAATGAACTTGTGCCCTACTGCAGAGTTCGGCGTAATAACCCCGATGAAGTCCAGACCCCATTGCTGAAACGGAGTCTCGGCTTGGATCGGTTGAAGGGGCAGGGGTGCTTTTCTATTTCGGCCAACAAATCTCTGGCATTGATCACATTTTGTACAGACCGCATGCGCGTCTGTAAAGAGAGTGGGCCAATAGTACCCAGCTCTTATTATTTTCAAGGCCGTAGGCCTTGCAGAATGGTGACCCCCAGGCATCCCGGAGTGAAATTCTCCGAGGACCCTGGGCTGGTCTGTTTTCTTGACGCACCGCAACAGGATGCCGTCAATATTTTTGAAGTAAAGCCCCTCGGGGCGAAGAGTGTATTTCAGTGCACCTAGCCGAAACCTCCTTCTTTGTGAGGCATTCAGGTGGTCTGGACATCTCCCGGTGCAGAAATACTTCACCAGGTCATCTGTCCAATCACTCTCCTCGGGTAAGGAGTTGGCTAGGTTGGTGTTTGTTGCTGGATCCTCCCACTTACAGGCGGATATCTGGGCTGCTGCGCTTCGGGCCAGCTCCTGGCACAAGGCTCGGCCTCTGATAAGCTTGGTTGGCCGCACTTCGATGTCGAACTCCTGGATTTTAGCAATCCATCCTGCTCTCTTGTGACCCGGCTCTCCTTGTATGATGAAGCTTCGGACGTCCGGGTGTATCACAAAGACAGTAGTTCTGCTCTGGGAGACGAAGTGCCTGAACTTTCGGAGAGACTTCATGACTGCGTGAACCTGCCGCTCTATAAAGTTGTACTTTTCTTCATGCGGCTGAATCACTTGGCTCAGGAACGCTATAGGGCGCTCTTCGCCATCGTCTCCCTTTTGGGTCAGGACTGCGGCGTAACTCTCGGGTTCTCCCACCGCGTACAGGATGAAGTCCTTGGAGTAGTCCGGGTTTATCAACACCGGAGCTTGTGCAATTCGGGCTTTGATCTCCTCAAAGGCCTGCCTCCTTTCATCAGTCCATAAGAATTCAGCATTCTTTTTCAGCAATTCGGCCATGGGCTTGATTACCTGTGCGAAGTCCGGTATGAACTTCCGCACGAAGTTGATTTGGCCGAAGAAGGACTGCAGCCCCTTCTTGTCAACTGGGGCGGGCAAGCGGAGGAGGGCTTCTGCTCTATCAGGGTCCACGGCTAGGCCTTTCTCGGAGATGACATGCCCTAGCAGCTTACCTTCTTTTACCGCGAAGACAGATTTCTTCGGGTTTATGGAAATGCCGAATTCACGACACCTCTCAAATATTTGCCGCAAGTGGGGAACATGGTCCTCTCTCCTGTGAGAGAATACAGTCATGTCATCCAAGTAGATGACAATAACCTTGTTGAGCAGCTCTCGGAAGGCCAGGTCCATGGCTCTCTGGAATGTGGCGCCAGCATTGGATAAGCCGAAAGGCATGCGCTGGTAGGCGAACGTTCCCCATTTGGTGGTGAACGCCGTCTTATGCTGGTCCTCATCCTTGACCCAGATCTGGTTGTACCCAGAAAAGCCGTCTAGGAGGGAGAATCTTTGTGCTCCAGCAACTATATGGAGGATCTGATCGATTTGGGGAAGCGGATAATGGTCCTTGAGGGAGGCCTGATTCAGATTTCTGAAGTCCACACAGAGACGAATGTCTCCGTTCTTCTTCCTCACGGGAACCAAGTTCGCAACCCAGGATGAATGCTTGATGGGGTAGATGATCTTGGCTTCCAGCATCTTCAGGAGCTCGGCCTTCATCATGGCCTCGATCTTCGGATTTACAGCCCTCTGCTTCTGTCGGAATGGCTTGGCGCCATCTTCTAGCTCAATGGTATGTTGGATTATATTTCTGTCATACCCCTTCAAGTCCTGGTAGCACCAGGCTACTATGTCAGGGAACTCTCGGCACAATGTTCTGATTTGCTCAAGTTCCTCTGTGGTGCAGTCTGTCCCGACCTTGATTGTTTTTCCAGGTTCAAGCTCCAGGTCGGAGTACTGCTTCGGGTCTACTTTGATCCGATGTGATATTGCTCTGTCGTTCTGATCAAATAGACTCTCAAGTGTAATCAGTCCTTTTGGGACATGATTATTCTTCAGCTGTATCAACCCCTCATATTGCTCGTCATCAGGGTCTCTACCTTCGATTGAACACGCTTCGTTAACCAAAAATGTGACGATCTCCTCGTCACAGTCAAACACCTGCCAGTGGGTGTCCTTATCAGGCACAGAAGGCCTGTAAATGGTACGAACCGGCTTCGGCTTCTGGACAGTGTCATCAGCCGGAACGTACCTGGCTCCAACAGACGCCAGAATGTCAGCATGCTTGTTTTTCTCGCGTGATATAGCCTTGACATTCAACGAGTCAAAAGACTCCATCAGATCCCAGACCCGATTACGGTACGCCTTGAGATAGTGCTTCTTGGAGGCGCACTTGTTCGTAATCTGGTGGCACACCAGCTCTGAGTCGCCAAAGATCTGCAGATGCTTAATCCCCAGCCTCTCCGCTTTCCGCAAGCCTAAGCACAGGGCTTCGTACTCCGCCGCGTTGTTGGTACAGCTCCAGGCCAGCCTGTAGGTGTAGTCCTTCTGGATCCCGGTTGGGGAAACCAAAAGTACACCAGCACCGGCGCCATTTTTGCATCGTGCGCCGTCAAAGAAAAGCTTCCACAGCTTTTCTGGTGCAGGTCCTACTTCTCTTTTGGCCGACTTGTCAAGCCTCTCAGGCTGGACGACGGTGTAGCAGCCTTGCTCAGTTTCGATCACGGCGTTGAAGTCCCGCAAGGAGAATTCGTCTTCTACTTGCAGCAGCTCAAGAGCTTGCTCCGTCATGTCTACCACCACCAGTTCTTCCTCCGTCAGCTGAACCATGCAGTCCTGCGACTCTTCTCCGGGTATCTTCTCTACTAGGAAGGTGGAAGGCTTCTCGTTGTAGATCTTCAGTCTCCTTCCTTTGAAGGGCACTTCCATGTGTGAGTAGTCTAGAGACAGATACCCTCCCAACTTTGCAGTGAACTCCCTGGAGAGACACATGCCGAAGTAGGGTTCCAAGTCGACAACCACGACTTCTTGAATGACCACGATGTCGAGAGCTTTGTGCAGCCGAATAGGGATGTCTTTAATGACACCGACTGTCTTGACAAGGGTGCCGTCCAGTTGCAGCACGCCTTGGCTGCTCCTTGTGTACTCCATCCCGATCTCATCACAGACGGCTCTCGGCATAACGGTCGTGGAAGCACCAGAATCCACCATACAGTTGTGCACTATGTACCCTTGCATCCGTAATGACAGATAGAAGGGAGGTGGTCTGTTCTTCCCAGTGGCTGAGACTGTCAGAGGTTGAACCAGGACAGCAGGTTGTATCTGCTTGCCATTCTTCATACTTTTCAGAGATTCCTGCAGCAGATCAACTTGGCCTGGGAGCAGAAGAGCATCATACATGCTGATTCTTGCGGGGGTCCTCTTCAGTTCGTCTACTATGCTGTAGCCCGAAGTGCTAGCTCCTTCCGCTTCTTTTGCCGGCTCGTACTTTGTCCGGTACTGCTGAGTGGCCTCAACTCTCTGTCTCTTGGTCAGAGACGGATATCTCAGCTTCTCCTGAGCTTGTTCTTTGGTTTCAGCTGGAGGCTGAGCAGCGGGAGCTTTAGCCGGGGGAGCTTTCGCTACGGGAGGCTTGACTGCGGGAGTCTTCTCTTTGGCTGTGTAGGGCCACAGCCTCTTGTCAGGTGGTAGCCCAGCAGGTTGCGCCTTATCTCTTCTGGCGTATACCTTCAAGGGCTTTGCAGCGGCTTCAGCAGACTTTCTGTCTTCCTTGGCAGGGGCGGCAACAGATCTTCCTCTGGGACGGCAAAGTTGCCTTCGTCGTCCAGGATCATATAGAGTTCTTCGTCCTCTATGGCGCTGCCGGCCAAGGTCTGGAGGTAGTGTTGGTGCAGAGTGCAGTCATCCTCAGAATGCGGGTCATTGCACGTAGTGCACCAGTTGACCTGGTCAGAAGTACCAGGTTGGTCTTCAATGGCAGCATTTCTTGGAGGGGGCCGCCTCTGATCTCGCCGTTCTGGGGCTTGATCTTTTGTCAGTGCCGGGGGCGGATATGGCCTCCTTGGAACAAGGTCCATCTGGGCCTGTTTCTTCTTTAGAATGGTCATGTCGTTGGACATGGTGTGATATCCAGAGGCCAGAGCTCGTACCTCCTGGAGGATTTTATTCTGAATATCGTTGTCGGGAGGCGGCAACTGAGCTGGGGGAGGTAATGCAGCCAATGGAGGCGGTGTAGAATATTGTGCATACTGCGGGGGAGCAGGGAGTGCTGGATAATGCGGAGGAGGAGGAGGCGGATAATGAATTTGTGGCGGGCCGTAGGGGTTTACAACCGGCGCCGGATTCCATTGCTGCTGGGGTTGCTGTCCTGAAGTCGACGGCACCGCCCCAGAAGCCGATGGGTACTGAGACCGGGGAAAGTCAGGGTAAATGGGCGGCTGTACTCTGTGCGGGAGTCTGCCAATGGAAATGATATCCATCTCAGCTTGCTGGGCAGCCTCATACAGAGCAGGGAACGAGTCGATTCTGGCTATCTTCAGCGACAGGCAAATGTCTGAGTTGAAGGATCTCAGGTAGTAGTGGGCAGCCTGGCCTGCTGAAGGTCGGAGTTCGCGAGGTACTCGTTTCCAAGACCTCGCAAACCTGATGTTGAAGTCTGACACCTCCTCTTGGGGGTGTCTCTGTATACTTTGAAATTGATGCAGCAAAGAAGAGGGATCAGCAGACTCGTTGCATCCTTTCACGAGCCTGCCGGCTAACTGTCGCCACCCCGTGATAGATCCCTCTGGCAGTGATCTCCACCAGTAGAGAAGCTTTCCCCTTAGGGAAAGGGCCAGTAGACGGGTCTTCACACTTTCGTCTGTAATGGAATGCAGTGCAGCCAGGGCCAGAATGTCCTGGATGTGTTCATACGCCGTCTTGCCGTAGCCGTCATACGTAGGGATAGACTTTAAGGCAGCGGGGGCAGGCTTGTCTTGGCCGACTAGGGCCAAGGGCCCCGTGGAGTCCACCGCCGGGAAGAGGTCATCATCATTCTGCTGGGCAGCCATGTCTTCTTCCCCTCCGGTGGTGTACTCGGTGTCAGAACCGTCCGAGGATGTAGATTCTTCCTCAGCTCCCTTTTCTGCTCGGCTTCTTCTACGCGAGCTTGGTGATCAGCCAGCCTGACGCGCTCGCCTGGAGCGTCAATGTCAATTTCGTAAAAGTCAGGCGGGTTTCCCGGATTCCTTGCTCGCCACCTTCTTGTTTGCATGAAGGCGTTAGGACCGGTCTTTACGGACTCAGAGAGTATTCAGATATTTGCAGAGTCGCCAGGTGCTCTGATTTTTAACAGCAATGAAGCGAACACCCGTGCTTCGATTCTGTTTGGGGGTGGGAAACTACCATGTCCCACCGGGCGTGCCAGAGAAACCGTTGGTTACGAATCTGCCATGAGGAAAGGATTTGGTATTATTGCGCCCAGAGTTCGCCCACCGGATTGAAAGGCCGGAAGGAAGGAATGCCTTCCGTGCCAATCTCCGGAGAAGGCCGGCTTCTCGTGGGGTTTTAGTGTTTTAGGATAAGAGTGCGGGGAAAGAGATAAAAGTGCGGAAAGAGAATCCAAATGTGATTGGAGTTGGGTGGGGGGAATAAGCAGCACGGCAACGATCAATCACCACTACTAACAGCATTCATATACAAAACACACATTGAAACTACAGCTATCATTCATCCTATGTATCCTCTATCTATGCATTCCGGGAATACTTGATCATCAAATACCGAGTCCAGAGTTCAGTACAACAGTAAGCAATGATACAAGAAACATGAGGTAGAAATGACAAGGAGAGGCAGCATACAAGATAAAAGACAGTAAGGAGAGCCAAGTATATGCTTTGTATTAGAGGCAAACGCACGACTACAATGGTTCCCTAGCAGTATATTCCCCTTCCCCCTTTTACAATGAAATTGCATGGCTATTTATAGCCTCAAGTTCCCCCCGATTACAATCACGGGCACAAAGTCCCGGGCCAGACAATAGCTGACAAAAGCGGCCAAGGAGCTGCTGATGCTGACTTCTGTCGGGTAGGACTGTACTTGCGGCATGGTCTCCCTGAAAGCTGTACAGCCACGTGGCGGTGTGTCGGGTCAAACCTTTGGTCAGCAGGAGTGCGGGTAGCTATGGCGGATGGAACTTCACATCAGCCTTAAATGATGGCAGCTGGCGTAGATAGTGCAGTCCATGCTTTGTCCTTTTCCCGGTCATGTCTTGGCTCGAATCCCGAAGTTGGACACTTGTCGGATGCGGATGAGTGACACATGCTGCCTTGAAAGGCAGTTTATCCAACTTCGCCCAGGATCAGAGCGCTGTCGGGTTGCGCAGACGGAAAACAGCGCAGTTGGGGAGGCCTCCGTGCCTTAGTCAATTTCTGGGTTTGCTTGCCCAACTGCGCACCGGTCAGAGGGCGCACCCCGACTTCGCTGCGAAGTCGGGTTGCGCACCGGCACTTTGCTGTCTTTACTGTCATTCGGACTGCGCACCAAAAGGGGGGCGCACCCCGACTTCGCTGCGAAGTCGGGTTGCGCCCCAACACTTAGCTGATTTTTTGCCACACTGCTCTCCAAGTGCGCCCAGGAAGAAGGGCGCACCCCGACTTCGCAGCGAAGTCGGGTTGCGCCCTGACACTTAGTCAAATTTTGCCTGTTTCTGTCTGCCTGCGCACTTCGCATTCCCTACTGCGCTCCAACTGGAGGGCGCACTCCGACTTCGCTGCGAAGTCGGGTTGCGCCCTGACACTTAGCCATTTTCAGGGAACACTTGCTGGAAACTTTGCTGGGGGAAGTTAAAGGGGAAGAGGGAGGAATGAGACTGCAAGGAAGAGGGAGAAAGGGAGAAATGAAGAAAGGGAAAGAGAGGAAGGAAGGAAAAGAGCAGGTCACTTACAAAAACTGAAAACATGGCACCCCGTGCCAAATGTGGCAACAGTCACAGGAGCTCAGCGGTTCTCCTTTCTGGATGGCTTTTCTGGCTATAACCAGATATGGGTGAAGGATGAAGATAAGCACAAAACGGCGTTCACCACCAAATGGGGGACGTTCGCCTATCAGTGTATGCCCTTCGGTCTGTCCAATGCAGGGGCTACTTTCCAAAGAGCCATGGACCTGGCATTTCGTGAGCTGCTGAACAAAATCATTGTCATGTACTTGGATGACATTCACACAAAATAGAAGAACACACCTCCAATATGCGGCAAGTGTTTGAAAGATGTCGTGAGTTCGGCATATCTATTAACCCCAAGAAGTCGGTCTTTGTTGTGAAGGAAGGAAAACTATTAGGTCACGTCATTTCCGAAAAGGGCTTTGCAGTTGACCCCGACAGGGCAAAGGCCCTTCTCCGATTGTTGATCCCAATTAACGAGAAAGGGCTGCAATCCTTCTTTGGCCAGATTAACTTCGTGAGGAAGTTTGTGCCCGATTTCGCTCAGGTCATTAAGCCTATGGCCGAACTCTTAAAGAAGAATGTCGATTTTGTCTGGACGGAAGAGAGGAAGAAGGCCTTTGAGGAGATTAAGGCTAGAATTGCTCAGGCACCTATGCTGATAAACCCAGATTATTCCAAGGATTTCATCCTGTATGCAGTGGGGGAGCTTGAAAGCTATGCTGCAGTCCTGACCCAAAAAGGGGATGATGGTGAAGAGCGGTCGATTGCCTTCTTGAGCCAGGTGATCCAGCCACATGAAGACAGGTATAACTTCATTGAAATACAAGTACATGCAGTCATGAGGTCCTTAAAGAATTTCAAGCACTTCGTCTCCCAGAGCAGGACCACGGTATTTGTTGTCCATCCAGATGTCAGAAGTTTCATCATCCAAGGAAAACTGGACAACAAAAGAGTCGGTTGGATTGCCAAGATCCAGGAATTTGACATAGAGGTTCGACCCACCAAGCTAATCAGAGGTCGGGCACTATGCCAAGAACTAGCAAGGAGCGCTGCTGCAGAGGTAGCCGCCTGTCAATGGGATGACCCAGTCCTAGAGGGAAACTTTGCCAATTCTTCAGCAGAGGACAGTGACTGGATTGATGAAATCATTTGGTATTTTAGCACTGGGAGGCTCCTAGATCACCTTAATGCAAGTCAAAGAAGGATATTCAGGCTCCAAGCTCTAAAGTATGTACTGCACCCCGAGGGGATGTATTTCAAGAACGTGGATGGCATCCTCTTGCGATGCGTCAAAGAATCCGATAAGCGGAAGGTCCTAGGCGAATTCCATTCTGGAATGTCGAGAGGACATTTCTTAGGAAGGCCAACGGCCCTAAAAATCATCAGAGCAGGCTACTATTGGTCCACCCTGTTCGCAGATGCATATGCAGTTTGCCAAAAATGTGAAAAATGTCAAAGGTTCGCCGACAGAAACAAGAATGCGCCAATGCCACTCCAACCGATCCAGGCTGAAGCTCTGTTCCAACAATGGGGCCTTGATTTCATCGGGACAATATCGCCAAATTCCTCGGCTGGGCATAAGTTCATTCTGAATGCCACAGATTACTTCACCCGATGGGCAGAGGCGATACCAACCAAGCATGTCGACCAGGAGACGGTCATCGCCTTCCTTGAAAGCCTGATCACCCACTTCGGGATCCCAGAGGCCATTGTGACAGATAACGGTCCAGGGTTTGCAGGGGCTATACTCATAGATTTTACCTGCAAGTACGGGATTTATCACAAGATGTCCTCCAATTACTACCCACAGAGAAACGATCTGGCCGAGTCTACAAACAAGAATCTGATGAAGATTATAAAGAAGACTCTAGAAAGAAACAAGAGGTCCTGGCACCTGCACCTGGACCGAGCGCTATGGGCAGACTGCATATCCTTCAAGAAATCTATCAAAACATCGCCATACGCGCTAGTCTACGAGAAGGAGGCCGTTTTACCTACCCATATCGAAATGCCCGCTCTTTGGCTGCTAGATGATGACAAGGGTAACATGGATCCTCTCGATGCCAGGTTAGCACAGTTGTTGCAGCTTGAGGAAGAGAGGGAAAAACCTTTAAGCTTTTTTGAAGCACACAGATGCCACCCGGAGCTGGTTCGCTAAAGGTACTTGTTGGCCACGGATCCGCCACCTGGGAAGGACTTGGTGTGTCAATGCGCCCTAGACCCGCAGACCAACATTGAAATGCCGGGAGGAAGGGATGCCCCCATGCCGATCTCCGGAGAAGGCCGGCTCCTTTCCTAACCTACTTGGGGGTTTTAGATAAGGGTGCAGGAAAGAGATTAAAAAAAGGGGGTAAAGGGAACTGGAAAGAGATTGAAAAAGATAAGGGAACAGGAAAGAGATGTAAATATCATGCGTTTCGGGTGGGGGAAGAACAAGCAGCACGATCGCAAATTTGCATCCGAACCAACAACAATTAAAACAAAGCATGTAACAAAAACTGCAGCTGCTATTCCACCCTATGTATCCTTCTGTTTAGTATTCCAGATCCAAATAATCACCAATGCCCAAATCCAGAATTTAGAATTCAGACAGACAGAAATATAAATGGACATGAAGCAGAAATACTAGCGGAAGGCAGCATAACAGGTGACTCGCGGTTCCATCCTATGTATCCTCTATCTATGCATTCCAGGAATACTTAATCATCAAATACCGGAGTCCAGAGTTCAGTACAACAATAAGCAATGAAATAAGAAACATGAGGCAGAAATGACAAGGAGAGGCAGCATACAAGATGATGACAGTAAGCAGAGCCAAGGATGCTTTGAATTAATTAGAAGGTGGTCCGGATGCAAATTTGTGATCGTGCTGCTTGTTCTTCCCCCACCCGAAACGCATGATATTTACATCTCTTTCCTGTTCCCTTATATTTTTCAATCTCTTTCTAGTTCCCTTTACCCCCTTTTTTTAATCTCTTTCCTGCACCCTTATCTAAAACCCCCAAGTAGGTTAGGAAAGGAGTCGGCCTTCTCCGGAGATCGGCACGGGGGGCATCCCTTCCTCCCGGCCTTTCAATGTTGGTCTGCGGGTCTAGGGCGCATTGACACACCAAGTCCTTCCCAAGAGGCGGATCCGTGGCCAACAGTTTTTGGCACGCCCGGCCACTTGAAGATTGCAAAGTTTGAGACTGCCCAAGGTTCGCTCCACCCCGCGACTCCCAGCATCGCATGTAGCTTGCAGCGAACACCAGATTGAAGCTGAAGGCGGGAAATTTCTTGAAATTTGTGCCTCTTGGTTAAGCTGCAGGTTGACTTAAAAGCAGAGTAGGTAAACATTAACGTCATATGCTGCGAAGACATTCCCTCCCAACCACCAGTACAGTACGAAGCCCCTCCATGCATGGGTAATCAAGGTCACAGGTACGCTGACATCTGACAGAGGTCACATCTCAGCTACCTTCGCGTGTTTGAACTCTGGACATCAATGTAATTGGGAGGGAAAACCCTGCTATATAAGGCAGTCTGATTTTCAATGTAAAGGGGGGGAACATATTGCTAGAGAGCTGCTGTACTCAAACTCTTTGCATCAATATTAAAGCATCTTTGGCTCTAATTCTTGTGTCTTTCTTTTATGCTGCCTTCTGCAAGTATTTCTGCTTATATTCATTTATTTTTCTGATTGCTGTAATTCTGCATTCTGGATTAGAGCATTGGACATTGAGTGAATCTGGAATTCTTGTTGAAGGATACATAGGGAAGAATTGCAGTGTTAGTTTCTGTTACATGCTTTATGTTGATTGCTGCCGGTTTGGCTATTAGTTAGTGATTGTGCTGCTTGTTCTTTCCCCGCTGTTATTGCTTACCATTTACATCTCTTTCTGTACTGTTTTTAATCTCTTTCCTGCACTCTTATCTGAAACCCCCAAGTAGATTAGAAAAGGAGCCGGCCTTCTCCGGAGATTGGCACGGAGGGCATCTCTTCCCTCCGGCCTTTCAACCTGTTGGGCGGGTCTAGGGTGCAAAAGACCAAATCCTTTCCTAGTGGCAGATTCGTAACCAACAGGCCCTTAGGAGTATAAGCAAGAAGAACATCATCTGCAAAAAGCAATATAGCTATCAAGACATTATGTAGAAGGCAACCATCAACATGTGTATTTTGATGAATAAATTCTTCAAGCTCATCAAGGTAGATCCCAAAGAACGAAGAAGAAAAGAGGACAACCTTGTTTGATGCCAATGGTGCTCTGGACATCCTCTAAGAAACCAAAAGTTGTTTAAAAATGACAAAAAACTACCTCATATAGTCTTGATGGCAGTGATAAAGAGCTTTGAGATGCCAATGTCATGTAGTCATTGGAAATGGTGTTAAAGGCCGTTCTAAAGTCCACAAAACAACAAAAGTACTTTAGAAGACTACTGGTGAGCCTCCTCAATCATAGCCCTAAGAATGAAAACATGATCAATAGCTTTATGATACCTTCTAAAACCAGCTTACCCTGGTCTAGCAGTTGAGAGTTCCATATTCAAAATTGTTGCATAGAGCTTAGCAAATGTGTGCCCAATCATGATAGTTTTGTAGTTATTTCAATCTAAGTAGTTCCCAAATTTGAGGATGGGGTGGATAACATAGCTGGAAAACTCGCAACTCGCCATAAACTCGGCACCCCAATTTTGGAGATTTTAGAAGCAACTTCAGAAAACTCAGCAAAAAACAAAATCAAAGAAAGTTTTTCAATTTAAAAAGAAAAATCATTTTAAGCAATAATTGGAGAGATAGAAAGCTGGTTTTATATTTGATATTCATAAAAAAGAGTACAAAATATCGCCGCGAGTCAGCAATTTTCTTAGCAATAAAAAAGAAAACTTGCCACCCTCAATTTCTTGTGAGTTTCACAGCAAATCGCAAGAAACCAGCGATTTTTCTAACTACGATAGATAATATGCTATGCCCAAGAGGCATGGGACCCAAAACAAACAACCTCATTGAACAATTCTGCAATGGAATAGCCAAGAGCTGCCGCACCATATACTTCAAGAACTTAGTTTGAAATCGCTCAAAATCAACAGTCATGCTCGTGCTTAATTTATGTATAGCTCTTTTGACATCCCCTAAAGAAAGGAGGTGACATGGGGTGTGTGTGGGTGGGTGCAGGGAGATATGAATGGTGGGCTGCCCCAAGATATCATATAAGGAATTAGCATGGGAGACAGAGGACTTGTTGTTGATGCACATGGGATGGGGCTTCCCTAGAAAAAAGAGTGCCCCAAAAGGCTTTGGGAGAGTGATGAAGAGCATCTAGAAGCTCACAATGCATAGCAACAAGAATCTCTCGCTTCTCATGTCAAATGAAGCATTTATATTCGCCTTGAGTGGAAGATATAGCTAGAGACTCATGGATAAGAGCAAAACGGAGATTTTGATGCATGGACATACATTCCTCGTCATACCAACGATTCATGGGGGAAGCACCAATGCGAGGATCAAGCTTTGTCTGAGGAAAAGTGTGGTAAAAGGAGTCAAGGGGTGCATCCTATAAAGTTCGAGACAAAATTTCATATTTGGTTGTCGCTGTAGTGGAATTAATAGAGGTTGTGAGATTGTAGTAAACTTATATACAACCATTGAGTGGATGTATCCTGATGCTGCAGTGAAAATTGTTAATTACAACAAACAATGGAAAACATATAAGGAAGTAGAGTTCTTTGGGCTCAGAGAAGTTTAAGAAAATAGGACAAGACTCTCTCCAATTGCAAAAAACATAATCCTGTTTGGTTGAAGCACTCAACTTACCACATGCTGTCACTTGTGCCCCCAGCCAAACTTCAAGCTCATTTGAATGGAAGAAAAATAGAGTAACTTCTAAGTTGGTTAAACAAAGAAAAAGAGGCAATCAAAAGTCTCAATTTGCCAATGATCTCATATCCATTAAAATTATTATTGTCTTTTGGTCATAGATTTACAGGGATCCTGGCAAATCAAAAGATCCAAAGCTTGATGAAGAATTGAATGTGCTTAAAAGTGGTGCTTCTTTTTATAAGCAAGAGCTTGAGAAAGATATTAACAGTCAGCTGAACAAGCTTATGCTTATGATTGAGGATGAAGGATGTTGTCAATTTCAATCAAAATCCCAATAATATGAGTGGTTATGAGCAAGTCCTTTTAAATTACAAAACTATTTTACTTATCTTGTTTCTCAAATTTTATGAATTTGTTAATGATTCTATGTGTTCTACAAAATTGGCATGCTCCTGCATTATATTTCATTAGTTTTTGTACTTTTAATTTTATGAAGTATTATATTTTGCTCCAAATTTTGCTTGGCATGCATATTTTACAAAATTATATTGTCATGGTCATATCAGTTAACCTTAATGACAAAAAGTCAATTTTTTTTAAGAAATAAGAATATTGTTAGAACTTAGTATTGTGAAAAGTACACATTCAGTAATCAAATGCTTACTTTGGAAATTCTTCATCAGTATCATCCTCGCCAAGAACTCCTACGCGTAGTACTCTGTCCAAGACGTCAGCAGTTTGATGTCCAATAGAAAATGCTTTTTCCTCTGGGAAGAATCCTATCTGTATTTGCAATATTTTTATCAACAATATGCACATGCATACAATGACAAATAATATGTTTACAATGACTTTTAATAAATCTCATAATAAAACGTGTGGACCTCAACCACTCTTACATGAGAAAGAGTAACCTATCTTGGAATACTTGGTGTAGCAGTTAACATTACGTGGTTGTCTAATAGCTGAATTAGAAGTGAATGACCACATTTCGTGAAACATTATATTTGCATAGGGACTAATAGTTTCATGCAATGTTATTGGGATGCATAGATATGGATACTAGGATAGGTAATCCATTTTCAAAAAGGAAAGGCAAAAGTATGGGCATATATTTCTTTTACAAATTGTATGCATCCTTTAAGGTTCAAATTTAAATATCAAAAAAGAATTTTTTTTATGCATAGCATAATTCCTAAATTAAAATAAGTAAATGACAAATGTTCTTATCAAAGTTTGAAATTTAACAAATACATTACACTACGATAGATGTGGCAAGAAACAATAGCCAACAAAGAAAAGTCACAATTTGACATGTTGATATGCCAAGAATTTTGCATTCAAAAGCAATGCTTAAATTCTAAATACAAAATTACATCAAATGCCATTAAAAATCAAGAGTGGTGGTATACTTCAAGCCCATCAACCTCATCTACTTCACCTTGTGGGTCCTTTGTCAAGATAGTCTCCATGTATTTATCATTCTCAAGATCTAGTTCATCTGCGCACTCTATAAATCAAGGTAAATCATTAAGGACATCTAGTTAATTCTTCTCATTCGCACTCAATATTTGCATCATTTATAGAACTGGATTCATTTTTGTAAAGAATCTTGCTTGTACCATGGATCTCCATGAGAGAAAAGGTAAAGGGTGCTACAAATAATTACCATTGTTTGCCCCACACAACTTGCCAGAGATGCCGCACAATCTCATGATTGTATGGGCACACCCTTCTCCTTCCAACATGCGTCACTCCAATGCACTAACAATGCAGACTGGGCAGCTGGCAACAACTAGGAAGGTTGAACAGCCAATGGTGTTGGGGATGGATTTGTCGACCAGGGCAGCAACTATGTCAACAACATATCTGATGACAGCAACCCTGAAGGTATCAACGATGATGTAAGGTGAGATGTTGAAGACTACAATGATGGTAGAGTTCTTGTCAAAGCCTACAAGGTGGAACTGGTGAATGCCGATGGGAGTGTTAAATGCTAATGATAGCAACTAAGTTTTGATGCCAACGAGGGGCTGCCCAACGACACTTTTGTCAACGATAAAGTGCGTTGTGACTTCAGACTTATTTTGTATAGCAACTCCTCAATCGAGGGGGCTGACTTCAGCACAATCTTTCATCATTTTGCAGCTGACAACTCCTTTGGAAATTCCCCTAACAACAAATACCTACTAATATGCTCATAGAAAAATGCATCAATGTGGAAAAGATAGGCATCCTAGAACTCATCCAGCACCCCACCATTCACGAGTTTTCCAGAACTAATATGAGTTGGTAGGCAATCACATGTTTTCTCCTTGGTCAAACCACCAATTGGAATACAAACTCTTGACAGATGACAAGCCACCTGCTAACTCGCCCATGTATGCTTAGCTTGTTGTTCAAGTACATCAATGTCTAATGATCAACATATAAGGTGAAGGGATTTGCCAACAAGTAATGCTTGAACTTCTACACTACATAGACCATCCCCAACACCTCACACTTTGTCGTATTGCAATTATTTTTAGCACTCGACAATAGTCGACTCGTGAAGTATATAGGTTAATCCGGCCCATGACTTTCCGCACCAACCCACATCAAATTGCACAGTTTGATCCGTCAACATGTGTAATGGTTCCAATATAGCCTCATAGGCTATTCTTATTATTGTTGAGTCAGGTCCTACTATTAGGTTAGTCGGCCCTTGAGCATTAGGGTTAGAGTTGTTTGTTTAGTCTATAAATAGAGTTATGTTGTAGTTGAAATCTTTCATACTTGAATCTTAAGTCACCTTTGTTGCAGGTATGAGAATTTTCCCTCTCCAAGTGGCTATGAGACTTTGCCCTCTCTAAGTGGCCAGGATTTGTATTGATTGGAGTTTGGAAATTTGTTACTTGCATTATTGATTTGTTGGTATTGAATCTGATCTATTGTTCCAATGGATGATTCCTTGCGCACATTATTGAATTGTTATTGTTATATTTATGGAAGTTGTTTCATTACAAGTGGTATCAAAGAATTGAACTTGGCTCCTTATAGCGGTAGAAGGGCATGCAAACCATTCTAGACTCTCCAACAGCCAAATTTGTTTCTTGTCGTCCGAGTAATTTTCGTCAAATTTTTTTAGGTTCCATCTTCCAACACATTTTGCTTCTATAATATTGTGATTTAATAGTTGTTTTTTTTTCCAAACCCAAATTTAAAACAAAAAAAGTATCAGGGGTACCAACAACCTTGCAGGAGACCCATCTCATCACAATTGTCTCTTCAAGACAGTCAAAATAAGGGGTATCTCTAGCAACACCTTTTTGGAAGTGCTCAAAAAGAATCTTTCAGGTTTTGCTTTCATTCCTAACGTATGAACAAACCCATTGCTTTTATTGTCTATTGCAAGTCAATGGGTGTTTGCAACACATTGGTCAGTCCAATGATGTGTGCATGAGCAAAAAGAAACGTCAACCTAGAAATCTCAGTAAGCATCATAACATCCCGACATATCAATAGCTTTGACCCACATGTCATTCTTTAGGCACAATAGCTTCTCCTCCTCCCACCATCCCTCCCACTCCTCCAATTGGTTGTATTCTACCCAATACAATTGATGTCGAACTACGCACCTATCTTGTGACCCGAGAAAATGAGCATTCCAACCTAGTGAAATTGGTTACCTCCATCATACACACTAAGGTCAAAATGCAGGCAACCCTAGATTCCATCCAACATAGTTAGGGACCTGCCCCTATAGAGTGTTCCCTTGACCAAGAGTTTCAACAAGCCTCTGAGCAATAGCCATACAACATGCAGCTGGAACCAGATCCAAAGGGTCACCAATATCAAGACACCAACATCTATCAATAGTGGTGTCAACCTCAATTTCGCCCCACTTGAGTGTAACCAGGAACCGTTAGCTTATTTAATTCTCGTAAGCTAATTTGGGTGAAAGGGAATTATTTTTAAATTAATTATTTTAATATTCTTCGTTTTTGACTTTTGATGGAAATATTATTTAATTCATTTAAATGTGGAGCTCAATGATATATTTTAATAAAGTGAAATTAAATTAAAGAGCGGGAAAAAGGAGATATAAGGGAAAAAAGGAATTCATTTTGGGGTTATGCTTATGTTATTTTCTCTTATTGGAATTTTTGGAGAGCTTCGAAAATCAAACCCTCGAACGAAACCTCGTGGGAGAACCAGTTTCGACAGTGTAAGATTCTGCCCTAGTTGGTCAGTTGGAGAAATCACCCAAGTTTCTCAACGAACATTCATAGGAAAATCTACCATTGTTGGAGGGCGTTTTCTGCAGGGTCAATCAGATATAACCTAAGCCTACATCGAACTATATTTTGGGCGCCATGGAAATTGAAGGTGACGTGGAGGACTTATATCATACACCGCCGAACCTTTGGTGACAGCAGCTTTCCATATCGCCGCCAATTTTTATATGCTCGGCCTCCTTGTACTAGCTGTATAGCATCTAGAATGTAACAAGTCAGAAATATTGTTTATTGTTGGCATTGAATGAATGATAAAGAAATATATATATATATATATATATATATATATATATATATAATATTTAGCATTAATGAATTCTGTTCTTTTTCACATAATTATTTGCACATTATAAGTATGTGAAACTTGCAACTACCATCAACATATTTAAATACGGTTGAGCATAACTCTAATTATTGTGAAAGCTAGGAAATATATCTATAGCAGTTTTAAGGGTTTCATGACAATGAGTTGTTGATGTTGGGTCTGCATGCAATCCATCCATAAAATGGAAAAAAAAAATTGCTTAGTAAATTGTCCAAGCTATTGCAAGATGTCATCTTGGGAGCACAATGGCTCTCGCAGCTTGGCAATGTTACTATTAATCTGCAACAACTATATGTCAAATGGGTGGAAAACAACAAGGTCATTTGTCTCCAAGGAATCCAACCTCCTCCTTCCAAGGTGGTCAACTCCCACAACATGGAAAATATCCTAAAGAAAGGGAGACATGGTTTCTTTGCCCAAGTCAATGGAATAAAAGTATAGTCTTCAGAGCCGCTCCTTCTTGCTCTACCTTCAGACTTGTAGATATTGGTGATCATTATGCAGACGTCTTTTGCAAACCCATCGGTCTTCCTCCTAAGCACATGCATGATCATGTCATCCACCTAGTTCCAAGCAATCAGCCTCTGAATATTCACCCTTACTGCTATCCCTTACCCCAAAACTCTGACATTGAAAAGTGGGTTCATGAGATGTTCGAGCAAGGAATAATCCGTTTGAGCATCAGTCCTTATTCCTCTCTAATGGTTATGGTTCTATGTAAGGACAACTCTTGGCACATGTGTCCTGATTTCTAACTTCTCAACGAGATCACCATCAAAGATGAGTTTCCTATCCCTATTATAGATAATTTGTTGGATGAATTGCATGGCGCTAAATACTTTATCCAGATTGACCTACGCCTTAGGTTCCATAAAATTAGGGTTAGAGGAGAGGATATCCCCATGACTGCTTTTCGCATGCATGAGGGTCAATATGAGTTTTTAGTCATGCCCTTTGGTCTTACTAATGCTCCTTCCACTTTCCAGAGCCTCATGAATTTTGACTCTTGTCCTTTTCTCTTCAAGTTTGTGCTGGTCTTCTTTGATGATATCTTAGTTTACAACAAGTCCTGCAAAGTTCATTTAGTTTAGGTGGGCCAAGTTCTCCACCTCTTACAGAAGGAATGACTAAGAGGTCCAAGTGTCCTTTTGGGGTCCATGAGGTAGAATACTTGGGACATATTGTATCTTAGGAAGGAGTCAAGGTGGATCCTAACAAGATCAAAGCCATGCAAGATTGGCCCAAGCCTAAATCCCTCAAGCAGCTTCGCAAATTTTTAGGTCTAATTGGGTATTATAGGAAATTGGCCTGCAACTATGGCAAGATTGCAGCCTGAAGCAGGAAACTTGCGAAAATAATTACGAATAGGAAACGAATGAAGAGATTAAATATTTCTTGCCACTTAAGGAGGGCTAAGTCCTTTGCCACTAAGGAGGGCTAAGTCCTTGTGAATACGCAAATCAAATTCAAGATGATCAAATGATTACAATTAAATCAACCTACTTCTATTTATAAGAATAAATCAATGAAAAAGTGAAACCTGGAAATATAGCCGACTTGGCTATATTGGTGTTGTAACATGGCTCCCCTCCTTAGAAAGCTTTGTCCTCAAAGCTGGAAATGACTCAAAAATACATATGTTTCCCATGTAGCATCTTCTACTGGTAGGTCCTACCATTTGATTAGGAATTCTTTGATGTGGCGAGATCGAAGATGACGTGATCTGCTTTGCAATATTGCTTCCGGCTGAAGATATATACGTCCTTCTTCATCAAGTACTGGAAGCTCTGACTGAGAGTGTACTCTTTGTCCAATCACCTTTTTGAGACATGAAACGTGAAAGACTGGATGTATACGGGATGAGGGAGGAAGCTCAAGTTGATATGCCACTTCGCCTATGCAACGTACTATCTTGTAAGGACCATAAAATCTTGGAGCCAAATTCTGACTAGAATTGATCTTTAATGACAACTGTTTGTAAGGTTGCAGACGTAAGAAAACCATATCTCCTATATTGAATTGTCTTTCTGAACAGTGTGAATCTTGTTGTTGCTTCATACGATTTTGTGCTATGTTAAGCATTGTTTGTCGGTGCTGGAACCAATCATCTACTTGATTATTCTGGAAGATCCTAGAACATAATCTGCTATTGTTGGTGGTTTTACCCCATACAATGCTTCAAATGGGGACATCTTAATGGAGTAATGGTACGAAGTGTTGTACACCATTCTGCTAATGAAAGCCAGTGACTCCAGTGATACTGTTTATCTTGATCAAAGCATCGTAAATAAGTACCCAAACATTTGTTAAAAATTTCAGTTTGGCCATCAGTCTGGGGATGGTATGCAGAAGACATGTTTAATTTGGTACCACTAAGACGGAATAATTCTGACCAAAAATTGCTAGTAAAGATGGGATCACGATCACTTACAATATTTTTGGGCATTCCATGTGAAGAACACAAGCCTATACTGAGAGGGGGGTGAACAATATAAGATAAAACTTTTTACTTTTCTTTCCAAAGCAGTATTATCCAATATTATCAATTGCAATAATGAAACAATGCACAGATCATCACACACATTACAGACAAATTTAACGTGGTTCACCCAATGTGGGCTACGTCCATGGAGAAAATATTTCTTATAAATTTTCTCAACAAATCTCTTGGGAACCAATTCCTTATTTCAATGTTTATGGGCACCAACTCAAAGGAGACACCAATCCCCTATGCTCAAGTTCGTGGACACCATTCCACAGGAGACACCAATCCCCTCTCAAGTTCGTGGACACCAATCCACAGGAGACACCAATCCCCTCTGTTGGTTCATGGGGACCAACCCACAAGAGACACCAATCCCCTCTCAAGTTCGTGGACACCAATCCACAAGAGACACCAATCCCCTCTGCTGGTTCGTGGGCACCAATCCACAAGAGACACCAATCCCCTCTCAAGTTCGTGGACACCAATCCCCTCACAAGTTTGTGGACCTCTATCCACAGGAGACACCAATCCCCTTTGCTCTGGTTCGTGGACCTCTATCCACAGGAGACACCAATCCCCTTTGCTCTGGTTCGTGGACCTCTATCCACAACTCTGCTCAAATCTCCTCACATAAACCTGCTCAAAACTCTGCTCAAATCTGCTTCAAGCCTACATACAAGGCTTGCTCAAATCTGCTCAACCTTCTCAAAGCCTGCTCACAAGGCTTGCTCAAATATGCTCCAAGCCTACTCACAAGGCTTGCTCAAATCTGCTCACAGAACTACTCAAATCTGCTCCAAGCCTTCTCACAAGGCTAGCTCAAATCTGCTCACAATCACAGCTCAAATCTGCTCAACAGAACCTGCTCAAATCTACCTCAAACCTGCTCACACAACCTGCTCAATCCAGCTCACAAAACCTGCTCAAACATTCCCAATTCTTGCATAGAAACCATTGCATATATCTTTCCCAAAAGTGCTTTCTTTGACTAAAGTAATTCAGACATATTCTACCCAAAATTCTTTTTCTTCATGAACATATAGAGAATGATATGCAATAAAATTACCCAATATGTTCTTTCACATTCATTAAGTCTGTCGCTTTCACATGTCCCACTTTTATTGCTTTCAAAAGATATTTCTAGTATAGCACTTGATAATTGACCTTCTTATGCACTTCCCAAAATCAATCAAAGCCAATGCACAAATTTGCTTCACAAAACTGATCTATAACTCTTGCACTTTCATTCCCAATGTCACTCAAAACCAATGCACAAATTACTTCACAAAACTGCTCTATAACCCTTGCAAATTTATTCCCAATATCAATCAAAGTTAATGCACAAACTTGCTCTCAAACCCTTGCTCTTATATTTTCAATTTCTTTCAACAATAATGCACAACTTTGTTCTCATACCCTAGCACATATGTTTCAACAATAATGCACAACTTTGTTCTCAAACCCTAGCACATATATTTCCAACAATGCACATAAACTTAATCCTTATATCTCCAACTCTATGACATCAAAATATTTTCTTCAAACAAACATCACCCTTTAGAAAGGAATCAAAAACACCATACCTCTAAAACTGCCTTGATGATGATGTGCCTTCAAAACCTGTCTCAAAGTAATTTTCTTTTTGATCCTTCAAAATTCTGGTTAGTGATTTTCAAATTCTAGCACAGATAGAAAAATCATCCACTCAAATCTTTCCAAAATGTCCACAATAAATCTAGAAAATAATACCTTATTTCTCCTCTTTAATCTTTCAAAAAGAAGCTTTTAAAACCCTAAAATTTCAACTCACAATACACAGAATATAATAATCATTAAGTACACCTTATAACTCCTAACTTATAATCATTCAACAATACACCCTAATTTTCAACTCACAATACACAAAATATAATAATCATTAAGTACACCTTATAACTCCTAACTTTAGAATATAATCAAAAAAAAGTTTTCCTTACCTTGCTCAAGGCATTGGTGCGCTTCAAATCTCATTAACTGCCGTCAACACCAAGCAACCTTAGTGCGTTTCCCAAAAATCATCAACTGTCGTCAAAAGCCAAGTAAAACACACCCGACAGATTTCGACCCGCGGACGTCTCCAACACAGCGCTATCACGGGCGCCCTGACCAACTGCGCTACCACGGCGGTTTGGAATCAAAGGGAGCGCCCACGAAATATATCTCTGTCCTCAGCACGCAATCCGAAAAACTCAACACACAAAATGACATCCAGGGGTTTCGACCCTGCGACCTTACTCCCGTCAGCACTCACGCAAGCCACATAGCCAACTGGGCTACCCCAGTAGGTGGAACAACCCAAGCGCACACAAAAGTTTGATCTTCAATTACTTTGCACACCCTTTTTAAAATTTGCTGAAACCTTTTCCACTGTCATTCGCAATAATCACCACGAAATATATCAAAATAAAGCTTGCATTTCATAACATTGCCAATATGGAAATAAAACAAGGTGTAGATATATATGCTTCACGTGGTCTTCGAACGTCGGCACAACTTTAACCCTTTTATTTGAAATGAAATGTTTGGCGCCTTTGGGTTGGGTTATAATATTTAAAATAAATATTATAACATAAACCTTTTTGAAACCTTTATTATAATATTAAAGAATATTATAATATTATCCTTTGGCCTTCCCTTTTAAACCTTTGCCTTCTCATTAACATTTAAACCTTGCTTTCTTTTAAACCTTTGTCCACTTTTAGAACTCTGTCCCATTCTTAAACCTCTTTGTCCTTCTTTATAATATTTAAAATAAATATTATAAACCTTTGCTTTTTACCAATTTTCTTTGCTTTGAGATATTCCTTGCCTTGCATAACTGTCCAACCTTAGAAGAATATTTTTGCCTTGAATTCCATGCTTTCTTTGACATCAATGACAACTTAATATGCTCAATATTTCCAACACCATGTAACTTGAAAATGGAGTCCATAAATACCTTAGCCACTTTGCTTGCTGAATATGGGTGTTGTAGAGCATTGAAGTGAGCATACTTGGAGAGAATCCACTACCACAAAAATCATTGTTTTACCTTCAGATTTAGGAAGACCTTCAATAAAATCCATTGATATGTGTTCCCATTGGCGGTCAGGAATTGGTAATGGTTGAAGAAGTCCTGGAGATTTGACTGTTTCACCCTTATTGCGTTGGCATACTTCACATTCGGCAACAAATGTTTTGACATCAGATTTCAATCCTTTCCAATAAAAAGATTGTTTTACCCGCATATATGTCTTCAAAAATCTTGAGTGCCCTGCTGATGGAGAAGCATGTGATTCTTCAAGGACCATGGATTTAATAATGGAACTTTGCGGAATGTAAATGTGATCTTTCTTTCTTAACACCTTGTCACTATATGAAAAATGAGGATGCTTGGATGATCCTAGAATCAAATCTTGAATAATTTGAGCAGTTTCAGTGTTCATCAACCATTCTTCTTGGAGCTGAGAAACCCATTGAGAACAAGGACCCGAAATGGCATTGATAGAAACTTCATCTTCATATTTACGAGATAATGCATCTACTACCATATTTTCTTTGCCCTTCTTATACTCGATAACGAAATCATATCCCAATAACTTTGTCAACCACTTTTTTTGCTTTGGATAGGAAAAGCGTTGTTCTAGAAAGTGCTTGAGACTACTATAATCCGTTTTTATGATGAAACGAATACTGATTAAGTAGTGTCTCCATTTCTCGACTGCATGTAGAATAGCCAACATTTCCTTCTCATATGTGGACCTTCCCAAATATTTACCTGAAAGTTGCTTGCTTTCAAATGCCAAGGGATGACCATCTTGCATTAATACTGCCCCAATACCTGTTCCCGAGGCATCACATTCAATAACAAATGGTTTGTGAAAATTTGGAGTTGCCAAAACTGGAGTAGTGCACATAGCTTCTTTGAGTGCTATGAATGCTTGAGTAGCCACATCCGACCAGTGAAAGGCATCCTTTTTTGTAAGGGTGGTGAGAGGAGCTGCAATTTTACCATAATTGCAAACAAATTTGTGATAGTAACTTGTAAGGCCCAAAAAACCACGAAGTTTCTTGATGGTTTTGGGTAAAGGCCAATCTTGAATGGCTTTAATTTTATTAGGATCCACTTTAACACCTTCATGAGAAACTATATGACCCAAATATTCAACTTCTTGAACACCAAAAGAACACTTGGAGCGTTTGACAAAAAGTTTCTCCTTATGTAAAACATGAAGAACTTTCCCCACATGTATCAAATGATCCTTCCATGATTTACTATATATTAAAATATCATCGAAGAAGACTAAGACAAATTTGCAAAGAAATGGACGAAAGACATGGTTCATGAGACTTTGGAAGGTGGAGGGGGCATTAGTGAGACCAAAAGGCATGACTAAGAACTCATAATGACCTTCATGAGTACGAAAGGCGGTTTTGGGAATGTCCTCATCTCTTACTCTGATTTGATGAAAACCTGAACGTAGATCCAATTTTGTGAAGAATTTAGCACCATGCAATTCATCTAATAGATCATCTATGATAGGGATAGGGAACTTTTCCTTGATGGTGATTTTGTTAAGGGGCCGAAAATCAGGACACATATGCCAAGAATTATCTTTATGATGAGCCAACACTATTGGTGATGAATAAGGACTAGTGCTATGAAGAATGACTCCATTTTCTAATAGTTCTTGGACAATATTTTCAATTTCTGTTTTTTGAGGTTGAGGGTATCGATAAGGACGTATATTAGGAGGAAGACTTCCAGGGACAAGATGTATGGCATGGTCATGAGATCGCTTGGGAGGGAGCCCTTTTGGTTCCTTGAAAACTTCATCATAGTTAGCCACAATATCTTGAAGATCCTTTGAGGGAATTTCCGCCGTATCTTGTGCTTTCACTTCCATGTAATTGATTTGAGCTATGAATCCATAACCTCCTTTCCTTAGTATTTTTTCCATGTTGTGAGAACTCACTACCTGTGATGGTGGAGTTTGAATTCCTTGGAGTCGAATAATCTTTCCATTTTCTTTCCATTCCACAAATAATTTTCGAAAATTGAAACTAACAGTGTCGAGTTGTTCTAGCCATTCAACACCCAAAATAACATCTGAACTTCCCAAACTCATAACGAAGAGAGTTCCCCGCCATGTGTAACTTCCCATTTGTATTGAGACTGAAGAGGTTCTACCAATACATTGAGCATTTCCTCCATTTGCAACTAAAACTTGAAACTTATCTTGGTTGGAAGAATTAATGTGCAAATTCAATGCTTTAGTAGTCTTGATGTCAATAAAGTTATGAGTACTACCTGAATCAATCAACACATTTATTTTTTTGTGCCTAATAAATCCTGGTACCTTAATTGTATGGTGAGTTGTTAATCCCATGAGAGCATGCACTGAAATAGCCATAGTATCCTCTTCTAGTATTGTTTCATTATTATCTATTTGTTCTTCATCTATGGGCGATTATGGCTGATTGACATCCTCTACTTTATCTTCTTCATCCTTATTATCGTATTCTATTTGAAAGGTTTGTCTTGGTACACATGCTTGATCTCTTGGATGATGATTGTGACATTTATAGCAAAAATATCTTGATGGTTGTTCATTTTTGCGGAAGGAATTGTTGCGATATTGAGGACGTGTATTAGAGTCTCGTCTAGAAGATGTCCAATTTCGAAACTTCTTTTCAGCAAGTTTAGCAATCCGTATAGTTTCATCCAAAGTGTATGGATCATGTAAGTCCACTTCGAGTTGAATATTTTCTTTTAAACCATGTCGAAAGGCAGAAACCACCACTGAAGCGTCTACTTCTTCTGTGTAAGCGAGAAGACTTGTGAACTCTGAAACATAATCTTGGACAGAACCAGTTTGTTTGAGGCCCAATAGGCGAACAATGTAGGAAGAAGAACTACCTTCGTCAAATCTCTTGAGAAAAAGATCTCTAAATTCAGGCCATAAGATGGGACGATTATGTTGACGTTGTTGCCAAGAGAACCATTGGTAAGCTTTTGTACCCAATTTGGAAGAGGCGTGTGTAGGATACCCTCCATTTTAGCTAACCAACCACGTGGATCCCCATCCTCAAAGGTGGGCAATCAGTACGCGGAACATTAACATCTGTAGGCCATCTTGCATATTGATAAACTTCCTCTATATCTTGATCCGCATTACATTTTGTCTATGGTAATTATTTGGGGAAGGAGGAACTTCTTGGTTTCGTTTATCTACTAGTCGTACAAGAATTATTGACATATTGTTCATATTAGTAGTTATTTGAGTCAAACATGCTTGTAATTCTTGGTTGCATGTAGTGGGGATTACTATTTCCTCATGTGTGAGATTTTCTTGGGATGAGTTGGATGAGTTGGAAGGAGCCATGGGGTTAATAGCAGGATGGTCGGGGTTAAAATTGTTAATGCGTAAAGGGGAATTATGTTGCGTACCTTTATTTTGTGAAGGTCTTCTTGGTGAATTTGAGGGTCCTTCATTTGTATTATTTGTGCTATATAATCTTCCGTTTGGCCCTTTATTCCACCTGCCACTCATGCACTTGCTGACTGCCAAAAAATGTGTACTAGGAAAATATTCGATTAATTTTGTTTATATCTGCAATATATTTGGTTATGAAAAAAATAAAAAAATTAGTTATGTTCCATTCAAATTCGCTCCAACTGCGAAACGGATAGAGTTTGGCTCTTCCACTCCAACGGTTAGTTGGTGTTTTGAAATTCCAATGGCTATATATAGCTTCAACGGCTAGAATTTGTATGTCAACGGCTATTTAATTGCTGTCCACAGCTATAAAAGTGAGAATTTCTACGAGTTTTTCAATTGCTTCTATCGGTCCAACGGCTAGCTGGCCTTCTAACGGCTAGAAGATGCTTTCAGCAGCTAGGAGATGCTTCCAAGGCTTCGAACGGCTAGAGATGCTTTCAACGGCTAGGATGTTGACACGCGGGTGGTGAGTGGATGGATTGACCGAATGCGACTAAGTGGAAGGCGTAGTTAGTATAATGGGGAATTGACTACCTAACTAAATGACAATATATTGGACACAATGGATGACTAATGGCTAGAGATGTTGATTGCGGACTGCGAATCGGGACCGGAGGAATAGCGTGATCAATGAAGCGATAGGAGACTGGACACTTGGCGAATCGACGGAGCAACGTGACAGACTAAGTTGCTAAGGGCTAAGATATGGTGACTAGACGACAACAAGACAGGTAGCTTAGACGACAAACTCGGTGCGTTGGTGGCAGGTTGGACAGACGGCCGTGTGAACACCGAAGGTGTTCACGATATCTTTAGTGAGACGAAAAGGTTATAAAGTGCTTACTGTATGCGGCACCATTCATGTGGGATTACAATGTGGGCACAGATGCCCAAACCTGCAAAGGCTGCAAAAAGCGGCCAGGTTTGATCCTTGTCGGCCGTATCTGTACTCGCAGCATGTTTTTCCTTGATTCCGGTATGGCTTTTGACAGATTTGGTAGCTGGGAGGGGATGGCCCATTAATGTGGTGGATGCAGCGGTACTTTGCCTCAAATGCCCGCTATTGTTTGTCTTCAATGGTCACCCACCATGATGCTTAAGTATGGCCTTGGCTGTACTTAAATAGGCCCTGATTCCGAAAAATCTTGACTTTTTTCCTCTGGGGAAGATAGCTACCTAGCTGGAAAGATTTGGGCGGGAAACAACCTCAAAATGCTCAAAAAGGAACACTGTTGTTCTGGAACTGTCTGGCTGCGAAAATATTCAACATTTTTCTAAGTGTCAAAAAGTTGCCCTGAAGCGCTCCAGACTGGTATATTTGCCCTCTAGCGCTGCCAAACAGCGCTTTAGGGCACTTTCTGCTCCTTAACCAAAACTGGCCTCTTTCCACTTTTTGCACTAAGTGTTCAAAAAACACCCCAAAGCGCTCAACTTTCGCAATTTTGCCCTGGCGTGCTCAAAATAGTAGCGATCTAGGGCTCATTTTACACTTAGAACATTTTAGAGCTCCTTTGTCTTCTTCTTGGGATCGCCGAACCTGCCCTAGAGCGCTCTTGACATGATGTTTTGCCCTGGAGCGCTGTCATGCTACAGCGCTCTGGGGCACTTTTTACACTTAGGGAAAATCGCCAAGCTCGAGACTGGCTCCAAAGCGCCCTGGAAAGGGAAAATCACCCCAAAGCGCTCGAGACTAGCAAATTAGCCCTAGAGCGCTCAAAATTGCAGCGATTTGGGGTAATTTTTAAACTTAGGATTGTTTTGGCCCATTTTCGCCCTTTCGCTCCCAACTGCCCGGAAGTTGCTTCAAAGCGCTCAAGGCTGGCAAAATGACTCCAAAGCGCTCAAAACCGCAGCAACTTAGGGAAGATTCTCACACTTAGCCAAAAAAAGCATCAAAATTTTAACTTTTTCAAATTTGCCCTGAAGCGCCCAAAATTGGCAGATTGCTTCAGATCGCTAGTTATCTGCTGCGATTTAGGGCAAATTTCGAAAGATAACAAAATTTTCAAAATTTCACACCCCTTGCAAAATGTGGCAACATTCCTGGCGGTTTGCAGGGTATCGAGCTCGCCTCGATGCCAGGACCCAGGCCTTTATTCATTGGGCCACGGAGTCACCCCCGGTCCCTGGTTGACCTTGCTGCTTACCCTGCCCTGGCAGCACCTCTTCATCGGCGCTCTCCTTAGCGCGCTCTTCTTCTCCTTCGGACTGGTCTCCCTATCCTTCTTCTTCTTGCTCCTGCTCAGCCGGGACAAGGCGCTCCTGTATCTCATCAAATGCAGACCGAACCCGGGTCTAGGCCTCTTCTGGAATTGGCTTGAAGGTTCTGATGTCCTCCACCAGGAGCCTGAAAAACTCAACCTGGAGCGTATCAATTTGTTCCACCTTCAGGTCCAAAGTGGTGAAGCAGGAGCGGATCTGACAAAACCTAGCTGAGAGCTACATCACCTGGGCCTCCTGGATTGGGTCAGTCCACCCATCAATATCTGCTGTGTCTGCCTCAAAGGCATCCCATTTCGGCTGCAACTCTTCTTCTGGGAGGACGTTACCGCTAGCGTTAGTGAAGCTAGGGAACTCATGCGATGCCAAGGTTTGGAAAGAAGCCTAGCAAAAGTCCCTCTCTCTTTTCAACTTATCCAGGATAGACCTGGCTTTCTGAATCTTTTCAATTTTTTCAAAATAAAAATGCAAGGTTGCCCTTGCGGCTACCCAATCATCGGCAAGAGGATCTGTTGGGGAAATTTAGAGACTGCGATGCTCAAGGTTCCCAACCTTGAGACTAAATCGAGCCAGTCCTCTGTCTGGCATTCAGCCTCCTCTACCACTGGCTTACCCAGGGCAGATACTTCTTGAATCTTAGTAACGAAAGCAAGGACGAACAAGGACCTAGAAGCCCGGGGCTTAAAATTCTTCAACAGCCGGAGCCGCATTTCCTTTACTCCTTCCTTGGTGAACGTCTTTACCTTGGCGGCCTGCTCTTCTAGCTAATGTTGTGTCTGCTGCAACAGGCCCTGAAGCTTGACATTTTGAGCCTGTACTTCTTCCTTTTCCCTCTCTACTGCTTCCAGCCGCTGCTGCAGTAGCTGGCACTGCTTCTCAGTGTCGTTCACCTTGGCGCGCAACTTCGCCATATCTTCTTTCAGCTTATTTTTCTCATTTTCCAGCTCATAATATTGCCCCTATAGTTGGTAATGATTCGCAAGCATCGACTCAGTTCTATCCTGAATCCCAACTGCCGTGTTCTCCCAGTTAAGATTGTTGATGTCCTTTTCCTTCGGGATATACTCATAGTCATCATCAGTCATGTCCTTCCTTGGCTTTTGCACCTTCGGGACTCTTTTCTCCTTAAGGAGTACCATCCTTTATGGGTCGACCCTGGAGCGCTTTTCAACCTGGGCGAGCTCCTCACCCTTCCTCTTCCTCACATTCTTCATCCATTTGTTGGAGCTGCAACCACCCTGAGCCATTAGGAGTTGCTTGTCCATGATTCTGACTAGTTCCATGTTGTTGTAACCCCGGGATGCATGCCCTTCGGCAAACAGACGAGGAGAAATGAGTCGTTGGGGCTTGGGCTCCTCTAGGGGCGTTTCGACTATGGGGTTTTTGGCAAGAGGGCGCTTTGGATTTTCAACTAGGGTTTCAACTGGGTTGATGGCTACAGATGAGGGTCGCGGGGATTGTGAGGGTTCTGGTGCGGCAGCACTTGACTGGTCTTGGGCTAGGGTTTCGAAAGAAGGCACAAAGGCTGGATGGCTAGACTGGATTTCAGCGGAGGGTTGGAATTCTACAAGGGGTGCTGCGGCGGCAATGGAATGGGCGGCTGTTGTTCTGCTAGCCAAAGAAGTGACCGCAGGGATGGGTCCAGCAGCAGGAGATGAGGATGCCGTAGCTCGGGACTTAACAGTTTCAAGGATAGTGGCATGTGTACCTGCGAGCCCTATGTGGGTTGGTGAGGAAATGCACTGAGTCGCCCACTGCTCTACGTCTTCACCCTGCGAGGGGGTGCTTTCTTGTATGTTGATAACTTCCGAGGGTACAACCCCTTGCTGCTTGGTTTCCTTCACAGGTGCAGGGCTAGCAGTTCCACTTGAAGCGGCACCCTTCTGCACGAAAGATATTTTCGGCTTCTTTTTTGGTGGTTCTGGAAGGGCCTACGCAACAACAGCAGCGGCTGGACCTTTAAATAAACTTTTCTTCTGTGGAGTCTTTTCCGCTGGTCGCTTTTCAGGAGCCGGTCGTACCATTGGCACTGTAGATTGACTTTTCTCTTTTCCTTGACCTCTCTCCATGCCACTCCTTGACCCTTCTCCTAATGCAAGTGGTTGTTGAGGTGGGTTTTGGCCCTTATATAACAGTTGAATGCTTTGGGGCACGAGGTCCCGGAAGAGGATAGGCCGCCATGTGGCATGGTGTGCATCGTAAAGCGCGGAGAACTCTTTGTCATTATCTAGGTTCTTGCTGGGTCTTTCCTTCCTTGTCCGACAGCGCATTACCCACCATTCTGATATTTTGCCAGCTGTCCATCCATTCTTTTTCAGCTTCTTTTGCCACCTTCGGAAGTTATCAGCATCCGCCTTATGGTCTTCATTGTTGTCGGGATCATACTCCGCCTCTATTTCATAAAAGTCATGCCATGGCGGGAATGATTGCATATCTTCTATATGCCACTCCAGGTCTTGCTTTTCGGGGTTATTGCGCTCGGCCATTATGTCCTTTCTAGGGAAGACATGAAATCTTTTGATAATGTCCAGAGGATCGTATTTCCACCGCTGTGGCAGCTCAATCAGCCCGAAACTCGAAAGTATGGCAGTGCAGAATCGATGTTGTCCATTGACGCCAATTTCCACTTCTCCCCATGTGATCGGGTATCGGAATATGTGCCCTTTCTTCTTGCCCTGGCCAAATTTTTCGTCCGTATAGTCCATTTGCCATGCTGCCTCATGCGCAAACAGGTACTCTAAGGTATAATAGGGCAAAAGAAAGGGTTTGCCCGTGAATCCGAAGACTCTGATTACCAAACCTTGCGTCAGCCGGAAGACATCCCCAAAGGGCACCTCCCTAGATATGAAGTGCTCACTCATGATGCGTGGGACACGCGAGCAACCGCCTTGGACAATACTTAGGGCCCGGCTCAGAAAATATTTATTAAACCTATAATAGGACTCCTCCCTATATAGCACCCGGGTCCATTCATAAACCGGACGCAGTGCACCATGTTCGCCCCCACGCTGGACTGGAATTGACTTCATCTTGTCATGGAAGTGAAACAGGAAAAGCCAGGCCAAAAATGAACAGAACCTGAAAGTGTCTGACTTTTTCTCCTTGAAATTGCAGAGGGCGAGGTGCATTGCCCGGGCCAAGTAATCCGCCCAGTCGAAAAATACGGGCTTTGCGTTGCTCTTCATCAGCCTAGGGTCGCAAAATTCCTCATGCCGAAGGCACTCAGCGATGGCAATTTGGTGGGGGTGGACCATTGAGTCCGACCCACAACCCAGAACCCAAGCTAGCATGGTGTAAATATGAGGACTCTTGAAAGTCGATAAGGGCCGAGGGTTCTGCGACCATTGTCGGGGCGGAGGTGGCCTATGCAGTTCGAACTCTAGAAACTGCTGCATCGACTGAGAGTCTGCAACTCTACTCGTCTGCTCCCTGAGGTTGACTCTCTTGACTATGCAATTTTTGTCTAGCGCACGGCCTGGCGCGAAAGCTGCCTCCATGGTCTCCGAGTTAATGAAAAATAGAGGTGCGCCCCTGAAATCATAGACCTGTCGGGTGTCTGGGTTGTAGTAATCCGCCACTGTTGCTACCAACTCGGGGCAATGGTGCACCTGACTGCATAAAAACCAGTGCAGGCGCGCATGATATGTTGCGGCGAGAGGGTGTGATTTAGGGACCTTATCTTTACATTCCTTGATGGTATTCCGCAAATCATTTATATTCTGGGAATAGGGTCCATCTCTGAGCCTATTCCAGTTGTCGAGGGGCGGCAAGAGAGTTTGCATTGGTTGCTCTAGCTGAGCCTTCCTTTTTGCATCTACGTCAGACGCCTACGCCTTGCCTTTGTCCTTTCTCTGTTTCCCTTGCCCGCTTTCAGGTGTGCTTGAGGTTGTCTGTCCAGCTGCGGCACTTCGCTCGCCAGCTTCCTTCTTTCCCATGGCGCAAATTAAAACTCAAACTGCTGCTCTGTATCTGCAAAATTTGAATTTACTGCTTTACCGGAGCTTGGAGAACTTGGAATTTTGTATGGTAAACCTTCTGTAGAAGCTGATTTTATCGGGGCGAGCTCGGCATGGGCGTATCTTAATGGCAGGTGTCCGGCTTTAATTACCCGACGCATGGAGTTGGTCGACGTCGATCTATCCTCTCAGGTTGGCCATGCATAAAATCTCTGGGATGGGACTTAAAAAATCCTTGCAGAATGTCCTTTTCCCCTTTTTTAAACCTAAACCCGCATTGAATCTTGTGCAGCCGTCTTCATTTAATACACGTTTCTTAGAAGATGTGCCCTGCACGGTTTCCAAGGTTGGCCAGGAAGAAAGGGAGCGCCTCACATTTTTCAAAAAAATTTCTGCCTTAAAGCGCTCCTGGGATTTTTTCGCCGTGGGGAGCGATATGGGGCACCTAGGAGCGCGGGCCAAGCGGATCCCTGTAAACATTTCAAAACTTTTCCTTTGGACCTTGCCCTAGATTGCTCTCATATGGAGCGCTTTGGGGTGTTTTAGCTTTGAGCGGGCACGAGAGGGCCTTATTTGACACTTAGAGGATTTTCTTATAATCTTGGCGCCAACTTTGCCTCACCAGATCCTGCCCCAAATCGCCGCAAAGATGAGTGCTCTAGGGCAAATTTTGGAAGATAACAAAATTTTCAAAATTTCACACCCCTCGCAAAATGTGGCAACTTGCACAGGGTGCTAATTTTGAAAAATTGTAAGGTTGCTGCTTTCCCTCTCTTCTCTCTTCTTTCCTGTTCTTCTTCTGTCCCTTTCTGCTCCCCATTTATCAAATGTCACCTCTTTCATCTTTTGTTTCATGTTTATCTTCATTCTTGTTAAGTGGGCAAAAGAGAGCCCAAAAAAATTGTTGTTTGTTTCCACCCGACTGCGCTGCGCAGTCGTGCTACGCATGCTCCACTTTGTGCACCTAGGCTAGCAAGCATGGGCCCGTCTGAAAATTTGTCCCTCACTGCCATTACTTTCTTATCTGCAGAGGTCAAGCATCAGCCGCTTTTTGCTGCTTTTGTCAGCTTTGTGCCTTTTGTCAGATCTGGGATACTGGGACCATAATGTAATTGGGGGGATTTTGCACTATATATAGCAGTTCCATTTCATTGTAAAAGGGGTGGAAGGGGGATATATTGCTAGGGAACTGCTGTAGCTGTGCGTTTGCTTCTGAATATGAAATATACTTGGCTCTATTGATTGTCTTTGTCTTTTATGCTGCCTTTACTGAGTATTTCTGCCTCATGTTGCTTATGTTATTGCTTACTGTTATTCTGCTTTTCTGGATATCGGTATTTGATAGTTAAGTATTCCTGGAAAGCAAAAATGAAGAGTACATAAGATGAATGGTGTTGATAGTTCCTGCAACATATTTTGTGTTTAATTGCTGTTAGTAGTGGTGCTTGGCTGTTACCGTGCTGCTTATCTTCCCCACCCGGAACAATCATATTTACATTTCTTTCCTGCACTCTGAGCTTAAACCAAATCGAGAAAACATAGGAATCCGGCCTCCTCCGGAGATTGGCGCGGAAGGCATTCCTTCCTTCCGGCCTTTCAATTTGTTGGGCGAATCTAGGGCGCATTACACTAAATCCTATCATAGTTGCAGATTCGTAACCAACAGTTTCTCTGGCATGGCCGATGGGACACGGGAGTTTCCCACCCCAAAACAGAATCGAAGCATCGGTGTTCGCTTCATTGCTGTCAAATCAGAACACCTGGCGACTCTGCACTACCTGAATATTCTCTGAATCCGTGAGACTAGTCCGATATCAAAAGTGCCTTCATGCATACGAGAAGGTGGAGAGCAAGGAACCCAGGACAATAGCCTGATCTCTACGAAATTGACATCAACGCTCCTGGGGAGCGCGTAAGGCTGGCCGACTACCAAGCTCACCAAAACGAACTCGAGGCTGAAGCTGAAATAGAAGAAGCTGAGGTTGAAGAAGCTGAAGTTGGAGAGGCAGAAATTGAAGAACAGCCTACGACTTCGGACAACGCTGATACTGATTATACTACTGAAGAGGAAGAAGACATGGCTGCCCAACAAAATGATGACGATCTCTTCCCAGCAGTTGATTCCACAGGGCCCTTGGCTTTAGTTGGACAAGAAGCTATACCCCCTACTGCCTTGAAATCCATTCCTACTTATGATGGCTCGGGGAAAACAGCATACGAGCACATCCAAGATATTCTGGCCTTGGCTGCACTGCACTCTATCACTAGTGAGAGTGTTAAGACCCGTTTATTAGCCCTTTCTCTGAGAGGGAAACTCCTTTACTGGTGGAGATCTTTGTCAGAAGGAGCTATCACGGGATGGCCCCAGTTAGCAGGCAGGCTAGTGAAGGGATGCAACAAATCCGTTGATCCCTCCTCGTTGTTGCACCAGTTTCAAAGTATTCAACGCCATCCGCAAGAGGAGATATCGGACTTCAACGTGAGGTTTGCGAGGTCCTGGAAAAGAGTACCTCGCGAGCTTTGACCTCCCGCGGGACAAGCTACGCACTATTACCTGAGGTCTTTTAATTCAGACATTTGTCTGCTTCTTAAGATAGCCCGGGTCGACACTTTTCCCGCTTTATATGAAGCTGCCCAGCAAACAGAATTAGACATAATTTCTATAGGCAGACTCCCTCATAGAATGCAGCCTCCCATCTATCCTGATTTCCCTCAGTCACAATATCCACCCGCGTCTGGTGCGACGCCATCCTCCTCAAATCAGTACCCCCAGCAACCATGGAATCCAGCGCCAGTCATAAACCCGTATGGTCAGCCCCAGATCCATTATCCTAATCCGCCACCTCCGCCTCCGCAATATCCTGCACTCCCAGCTCCCCCTCAGTACGCGGCATATTCTGCACCTCCACCATTAGCCGCAATACCTCCGTCGGTCCGGCTGGCGCCTACTGATAATGATATTCAGAATAATATCCTTCAGGAGGTGCGAACTCTTGCCTCTGGTTACCATACTATCTCCAACGACATGACAATCATGAAGAAGAAGCAAGCCCAGATGGAGTTTCTTCCGAGGAGACCATATCCTCCCCCTGCGCTGAGAAAAGATCAAGTTGCTCAAGCGCAAAGGCCCCCGGCAAGGAATGTTGCCAATGATGCTCAACCAGGCACCTCTGACCATGTTAACTGGTGCTCTACATGCAACGACCCACATGGAGAGGAGGGTTGCATGTTGCATCGGCATTATATTCAAACCCTTGCGGGCAGCGCCATGGAGGACGAAGCATACATGATCCTTGACGATGAAGGTAACTTTGCAATCCCAAAAGAAGATCTCGTGTCTCTCTTGACCAAAGAGGGCAAAAGGCCCATTGAGGCTCCCACGACCCAAATGAAGCCGTTAAAAGTATACGCCAGAAGGGAAAGGACGCAGCCTGCTGTGCTAGCACTTGACAAGCCGCCTTTACCTCCTATAGCCAAAGAAAATTTCCCGACGCTCAAGGCTCCCACGACAAAGGCTCCCGCGGCCCAACCTCTATCTAAAACAAAAGAACAAGCTCAAGAAAAGCTGAGGTATTTGTTGGCAATTTTGCCACATTAAATTTTTTGATAAACTTTGTCCTAAGTATATAGAGCTTTAAAGCGGCAAAGAGTATGCGGAGGTGTTCGGGTTTTCACGGGCCATAAACGAGGGCGATAAAATGGATGAAATAAGATTTGGATATTTTATCATTGCAGATCTTTTTGCTAGCTTTCCGACGATATATTATAATAGGCGATCGGGTCAGCGGATCAAAAGTTATGGCCCCGGGAAGCGTGACCGAGGAAGCTCAATTTCGGGCCAGAAAATTGACTAAGTGTCGGGCCTCCCCTGACTGCGCTCATCCTCCCGACTGCGCTCATACAAAGGCCCAAAATTTTCTAAGTGTTAGTGTTGCCGCAACCCGACTTCGCAGGGAAGTCGGGTTGCGCCCTTAATTTTGTGCGCACTTGGGGAGCTGACGTGCAGAGAGCTGAGCCCAAAATTTGACTAAGTATTGAGCGAACCCCGACTTCGCGGTTGCGCTCTCAGTTTTGTGCGCAGTTGGGGAGCTCACTTGAAGAAAACGACTAAGTGCTGGGACTGCCCGACTTCGCAGCGAAGTAGGGCTGCGCCCTGGAAGAAGAGCGCAAAGTGTTGAGCTGCCTAACTTCGCAACGAAGTCGGGCTTCGCTCACTGACCTGTGCGCACTCGGGCAAAGAACGTTGAAACTTGCCCAGAAATTTTCTAAGGCACGGAGGCCTTCCCGACTGCGCTCATCCGCCCGACTGTGCTCATACAAAGGCTGAGCTTAAAGACGATTTCTTCCCCCTCCATCAGATGCTGACAGGTGTCCAGCCTCGAGATTCGAGTCAAAGATGTGACAGAAGGTGTGCCGCCAGCGTACCGGACCAGATGAGCATGAACTGATAGATTGTACCGCATATGCCTCCATTCAAACTGACTCAACTTCCCACCTATCGAATTTCCACGGAGCTGCAACGTTTTCAGGAGGACCTTGCTGCAAGTACATTCTTTACCTGCAGAGGTCAACATCAGCCGCTTTTGTCAGCTTTTGCAGCTTTTGTCCGGTCTGGGATTCTGTGCCCAAAATGTAATCGAGGGAGGAAAATTGCGCTATAAATAGCAGCCTCATTTCATTGTACAAGGGTGGAGGGGGGACATATTGCTAGAGGACTCTGCTGTGACGGACCACCTTCTAATTAATTCAAAGCATCCTTGGCTCTGCTTCTTGTCTGTCTTTTATGCTGCCTTCTGGTAGTATTTCTGCTTCATGTCCATTTATATTTCTGTCTGTCTGAATTCTGAATTCTGGATTTGGGCATTGGTGATTATTTGGATCTGGAATACTAAACGAAGGATACATAGGGTAGAATAACAGCTGCAGTTTCTGTTACATGCTTTGTTTTAATTGTTGTTGGTTCGGATGCAAATTTGCGATCGTGCTGCTTGTTCTCCCCCCACCCGAAACGCATGACATTTACATCTCTTTCCTGTTCCCTTACCTTTTTCAATCTCTTTCCAGTTCCCTTTCCCCCCTTTTTTTATCTCTTTCCTGCACTCTTATCTAAAACCCCCCCAAGTAGGTTAGGAAAGGAGCCGGCCTTCTCCGGAGATCGGCACGGGGGCATCCCTTCCTCCCGGCCTTTCAATGTTGGTCTGCGGGTCTAGGGCGAATTGACACACCAAGTCCTTCCCAGGTGGCGGATCCGTGGCCAACAGTATCCATTGCTGACGAAGAAACAGAGGGTTGAAGCCACTCAACAATACCGAACCAGGTATGAGCCAGCGAAAGAGATAGAGGGAGTCGGCACTTCAACTTACAATATAGTTGATGAGCTCAAGAAGACTCCGACGAAGATAAGCATGTATGAGGCTCTTCTGCTCCCAGGACAAGTAGACCTGTTGCAGGAATCCTTGAAGAGCGTAAAATATGGAAAGACACAGCCTGTTGTGTTAGCTCAGCCCTTGACAGTATCTGCTACTGGGAAAAACAGGTCGCCACCTTTCTATCTGTCTTTGCGAATGGAGGGCCATATAGTACACAATTGCATGGTGGACTCTAGTGCCTCCACTACTGTCATGCCGAGGGCTGTCTGCGAAGAGATTGGTATGGAATACACAAGGAATAGCCAAGGTGTGCTGCAGCTAGACGACACTCTTGTCAAGACAATTGGTGTCATCAAAGACATCCCAATCCGACTGCATAAAGCGCTCGACATAGTGGTCATTCAAGAGGTCGTGGTGGTTGACTTGGAACCCTACTTCGGCATGTGTCTCTCTAGAGAGTTCATTGCGAAGTTGGGTGGATATCTGTCGCTGGATTATTCACATATGGAAGTGCCTTTTAAAGGAAGGAGATTGAAGATCTACAATGAAAAGCCTTCCACGTTTCTGGTCAAGAAGATACCTGGGGAAGAACAGCAGAACGACATGGTTCATCTAACGACTGAGGAACTGGTAGAGGTAGATTTGGCGGAAGAGACCCTCGAGCTGTTACAAGTGGAGGATGAGTTCTCCTTACTAGACTTCAATGCCATGATTGAGACCGAACAAGATTGCTACTCTGTCACCCAGCCTGAAAGACTTGATCAGTCTGCAAAGTTATGGAAGCTGTACTTTGATGGCGCCCGATGTAAGAATGGCACCGATGCAGGTGTACTTCTGGTTTCGCCATCCGGGATTCAAAAGGACTACACTTATAGGTTGGCCTGGAGTTGCACTAACAACGCAACGGAGTATGAAGCCTTGTGTTTGGGCTTGAGAAAGGCAGAGAGACTTGGGATAAAGCATTTGCAAATCTTTGGCGATTCAGAGCTGGTGTGCAACCAGATTACCAATAAGTGCACCTCCAAGAAGCATTACCTCAGGGCGTACCGCAACCGTGTCTGGGATCCGATGGAGTCATTTGACTCTCTGAATTTCAAGGCCATATCTCGTGAAAAGAACAAGCATGCTGACATTCTGGCGTCTGTTGGAGCCAGGTACGTCCCAGCTGATGACACTGTCCAGAAGCCGAAGCCGGTTCGTTCCATTTATAGGCCTTCTGTGCCTGACAAGGACACCCACTGGCAAGTGTTCGACTATGACGAAGATATCGTCACCTTTTTGATAAATGAAGCTAGTACAATCAAAGGTAGAGACCCTGATGACGAGCAATATGAGGGGTTGATACAGTTAAAAAATAATCATGTCCCGAAAGGACTGATTACCCTAGAGAGCCTCTTTGATCAGAACGATAGAGCCATATCCCACAGGATCAAAGTGGACCCCAAGCAGTACATGGACCTAGAACTGGAACCTGGAAAGGTGATTAAGGTCGGGACGGATTGCACTGATGAGGAGTTAGAGCAGATCCGATCTCTATGCGAAGAATACCCGGATATTGTGGCCTGGTGCTACCAAGACCTGAAGGGGTACGACAGAGAGATGATCCAGCATACTATAGAACTCGAAGATAATGCAAAGCCTTTCCGGCAGAAGCAAAGGGCGGTGAATCCGAAGATTGAAGCCATGATGAAATCAGAACTCTTGAAGATGCTAGAGGCGAAGATCATCTACCCCATCAAGCATTCTTCTTGGGTCGCAAATTTGGTCCCTCTAAGAAAAAGAATGGAGACATCCGCCTCTGCGTGGATTTCAGAAACCTCAATCAGGCTTCACTGAAGGATCATTCTCCGCTCCCCCAGATTGATCAAATCCTCCACGTAGTTGCTGGATCTCAGAGATTCTCTCTCTTGGACGGTTTCTCCAGCTATAACCAAATATGGGTGAAAGACGAAGATCAGCACAAGACGGCATTCACCACCAAATAGGGAACATTTGCATATTAGCGCATGCTCTTCGGTCTTTCTAACGCCGGAGCTACATTTCAAAGGGCTATGGACTTGGCGTTCCGAGAGTTGCTCAACAAGATCATTGTCATCTACTTGGATGACATGACTGTGTTTTCACATAAAAGAGAGGCCCATGCCTCCCACTTGCGGCATGTATTTGAGAGATGTCATGAATTCACCATTTCCATCAACTCGAAGAAGTCAGTCTTCGCGGTGAAGGAAGGCAAGCTGCTAGGACACGTTATTTCTAGGAAGGGCCTTGCAGTCGATCCTGACAGAACAGAAGCTCTTCTTCACTTGTCCATCCTAGTTGACAAAAAGGGGCTACAATCATTTTTTGGCCAAATCAACTTCGTGAGGAAGTTTGTCCCAGACTTTGCACAAGTAATCAAGCCCATGTCCGAGCTCCTAAAAAGAATGCTGAATTCGTGTGGACTGACGAAAGAAAATAAGCCTTTGAAGAAATCGAGGCCATAATTGCCCAGGCTCCAATGTTAATAAATCCATACTACTCCAAGGATTTCATCTTGTACGCGGTGGGAGAGCCCAAAAGCTACGCCATGCGTCCTAACTCAGAAGGGAGATGATGGCGAGGAGCGCCCCATAGCATTCCTAAGCCAGGTGATTCAGCCGCACGAAGAAAGATACAAATTTATTGAGAGGCAATTCCATGCGGTTATGAGGTCCCTTCAAAAATTCAAACATTTCATTTCTCAGAGCCGGACCACTGTCTTCGTCATACACCCGGATGTCAGAAATTTCATGATCCAAGGTGAACCCGATCACAAGAGGGCAGGGTGGATTGCCAAAATCCAGGAGTTTGACATAGAGGTGCGGCCTACGAAGTTAGTCCGAGGGCGAGCTCTATGCCAAGAGTTGGCTCGAAGTGCTGCGGCCGAAGTTTCTGCTTGTCAATGGGAAGATCCCGTGACAGAAGTCAATCTTGCTAACTCCTTATCAGAGGAAAATGACTGGACAAATGATATAGTGTGGTATTTTAACACAGGCAAATGTCCAGATCAGCTCAATGCCTCGCAAAGAAGGAGGTTCAGGCTTAACACCTTGAAGTACGTTCTTCGCCCCGAGGGGCTATATTTTAGAAACATTGACGGCATCCTATTGCAGTGCGTCAGAGAGTCAGACCAACCGAAGGTCCTCAGCGAATTTCATTCTGGAAAGCCAGGAGGACATCATTCGGGAAGGCCGATGGCCTTAAAGATTATCAGAGCGGGCTATTATTGGCCTACCCTCTTCGCAGATGCCCATGCAGTCTGCCAGAGGTGTGAGAAGTGCCAGAGGTTCGCTGGCAGAAATCGTAAAGCTCCCATGCCCCTCCAGCCGATTCAAGCTGAGGCTCCATTTCAGCAATGGGGTCTTGACTTTGTCGGGGTAATCACACCCAACTCTTCGACAAGGCACAAGTTTATCCTGACGGCCACAGACTATTTCACCAGACAAAGCATGCCGATCAGGAGACGGTCATCGGATTTCTAGATAGCCTCATCACCCGTTTCGGGATACCAGAGGCAATCGTCACGGACAATGGCCCAGGATTTGCAGGTGCCGTGCTCACAGAATTCACCAACAGGTATGGCATTTATCATAAGATGTCTTCCAACTATTATCCACAGGGAAACGGCCTGGCCGAGTCTACTAACAAGAATCTTTTGAAGATCATAAAGAAGACTGTGGAAAGGAATAAGAGGACATGGCACCTACTGTTGGACCGTGCGCTATGGGCAGACCGTATCTCTTTCAAGAAATCTGTCAAAACATCTCCATATGCACTTGTATACGACAAAGAGGCTGTCCTGCCCACTCATATAGAGATCCCCGCACTTTGGCTGCTAGAGGATGATAAAGGTTTCAGAGACCCCGTTGATGCCCGATTAGCTCAGCTACTACAATTGGAAGAAGAAAGAGAGAAGGCGTATCAGGCTTTCACCAAACACGCCGAGACGATGCAGAACTGGTTCTCGAAAGGAACCACCGCCCGAGTTTTCAAGATCGGAGATTTAGTGTTGAAATGGGACTCCCACAAAGCGAAACCAGGCAATCATGACAAACTAGATGCCTTCTGGGATGGTCCTTTCCAAATAGTTTGGATGAATCAGTTCAATGCATTTGTGCTGAAGGACATGGAGGGCCAGGTTCTCCCAATTCCCGTCAATGGCTTTCATCTAAAAGCATACTACAGCTGAGAAATACCCCAGGTTTTCCCGTGTACATATTTTGTTTCTTGCAGTTCTTTTCATTCCCGCTTGTAAATATTTTTCCCAGTTTATAGGTTTCCTGCTTTAAGTTGAAATTAGCCAAGGTATTAAAATGAGAAAATGCATGAGCCAAAAAATTGAAAGGAACAAGTTTCCGCCCAAGAGCGCAGAAAACAACCCCGAAGCCGGGCTTCGCCCGTTGGTTTTAGCGCTTCAGGGAGGCGGGCCGGGGTGAGCAAGAGGGTGAAACTACAAAAGATTTTTCTAAGTGTTGGTGCACCGTCCAACTGTGTTGCGCAATCGGGTTGTGCACGCCCCGTTTTTCGCACCTGAGCTGAGGAGCCAAAGCCGGAGCTGTCCGCCAAAATATTCTAAGTGTGAGCCGTCCAAGTGCGCTACACAGTCGGACGACGCACCCTTTTTGCGCGCCCTCGGACGGACGACTCAACCAAGTTTGGAAAGTGTCAAAGTACCCCGCCCAACTGCGCCGATTCCTCGTGCGAAGTCCGACAGCGCACACCATCTTTGGCGAGGTCCGACGGGAGCATCATTGAAGGGGTGCCGGTTCAAAAAATCTAAGTATCGGTTGTCGCCCGACTGCGCTGCGCAGTCGGGCTGCGCGAGCTCTACCTTGCGAACATGGGCGGTAATCAAGGTTCGCGCAAAAGAAAATTCTAAGTGTTGGCCGCCCAACTGCGCTGCGCAGTCGGGCGGCGCACACCTCCTAAAGCGAACTTGGGCTACACGAAGATGGAAGAATTTGAAAGATTGTCTAAGTGCTCCGCCCATCCGCGCATAATTTTCCCGCGAAGCCGGTCAGCGCACATTAGAAGTAGCGCGCTTCGACGGGCGCGTCTTCACGACGAAAGTAAAATTGAAAACTCTCAAGCCCGGGCCGCCCATCCGCACGATTTTCAAAGCCCGAAGCCCGACGGCGCTTATTTTTAGAGCGCACTTGGTCTAAATGAAGTAAGGCAATGGCTAGGCCCCACCAAACGTTGAACTTTGAAACGTGTGCCCAGTTGAAGTCCTAGGCGACATTAATGGCACGGGTTTCTAAACATTCTTGGAATGATTGCGCTATCTCCTAGGCGGATTTCATAAATGAAAAGCGCACTTCAGGCCCAATCAAGTACGAGGTGAGATTTTCAAGGAAGGCCCCCACGCGCGGCTGCCGAAAAATAACGGCGCTGGCCACCCACTTCAGGCAATCGAAATTTAAATTCCCACGTCGCCATTAATGCTGCCCACTCAAGCATTACAAAAGGAGGTTTTTCCCATTTTGAATTGCCAGCACTGTTAAAGTAAATCGAAGCGGCGTTGTGAAAGAAGAGGCGAATTACAGCGAATTGCAGTCACGAATTCTAGCAGAATTCGACGCCATGAGTGCGAGGTCGGGCGCCGCGAAATGGGGGGCGCCTATATAGGCGGAGTCTAGCGTCTCAGAGCATTCTGAGCAAGAATCTGAAGAGCAGGCTGTTGCAGCTGCTCAGGGTAGCGAGGCATCAAAGGAAAGTACCGAGAAACCTAGGGCACGACGCAGAATACAAGGTCCTATTCCGCAACCCGTGGACCTCTTGTTCGAGTTCAGAGACGGTGACTACTCTCTAAGCATCACCAAGCTGCGCCCAAATATTTTGCACTGGGCAGGGAAGGTCTCGACCACGCATCACCTCGGGGCCGCCTACTCCGCGAACCTGCACTAGTTCTTATGTCCATCGTAACGTTCTACAACCCGACACCCGGCAGGTTTGTGACTGGCGGGGCAGGCGGTTGTTTTCCCTCTTCGGAGAGGTTGTGCGTCCCGCGTTCGCGCCTGGACTCGAGCCAGATAGGGACGCCATCGTCTGAAAGGTGATTCTAGAGGAACAAACTGCCAGGTTTGATGATTGTCAGAAAAACAGGGACTTCCTCAACTCGGAGCTGGCGCATCCAATTCCAGCTTCGCGATGGCCGTCGGGTCCAATTCTCTTGAAAAATTTTAAGGACCCGTACTTATACACGATACTCCAGGTGTTGTAGGTGAATTGGAGAGGAGAGGGCAATCCTCCAAGGGAAGTCCCAGGTTCAAATCTCCACCCTACCAAAAAGTTGAATTGGGTACCCAAAATCCAATTGATAATGTTGGTGTGGGTAGGGCCGGGTGCGAATCCCGGGTGACTTTGACGGTGTAGAACCCCCTGTTCATGGTCTCTCAGACCAAGGTGGCCCCACAAGGGTTTTTTCGCTTAAAAAATAAAAATAAAAATACTAGCATGGGTACTGGGCTGCGGTACCGATGAGAAAGTCTACCCCTATCAGTTGGCGCTTGCTGAAGCCATCATGTATGGAGGAGCCTACCGAAGCGGAAGGCGTCAGATTTATTTTGACTGGGCCGATTACATAGCGTATGCCATGCATACTGCTCTGGTCAAGTTGCAGAAAAGGCAGTCTAACGAATTCAGGCACTGTTCTTTTATGGCATGGTTGTGCCTGTACTGCCTGCAATTCCGAATGACGAGCCTCAAAGTGAAGATGGTGGACGAGAAGGGCGCCCCATTGCCAGTATACGAGTGGACTGAGTTGCTGTATAGGAGGGGCTCCTTCTATGATTTTAACCTTAGATTTCAGGGCCTGGCTCTGGCTCTCGTTAATGACCCAGCAACTCGCCCTCCTATGCACCTGACTAATCATCTGCGGCTGAATAAAATTGGCGACACTTTCCGGTTAACTCAGGGCAATGTTATCAGGGTTTACGGATTCAAGGGTAAGCCCTTTTTGCTGCCATACTTCTGCACAGAATACCAGTTTGGCATGGAAGCAGCGCGACAAATGGACAGCGTCGAGGAGTACGGCCAGGGAAAAAAGAAAAGCCCTATTTTTACGTATCCGTTTGACTGGGGAGACATCACAATTAGCGAAGTAGGGAAGCACATCTACTTGGAGCAAGCCCTCCTTGTAATGTCCCCATTTTGGCTTGTCGGCAGTGTGGATGCACTCAGGTGTTGTTTGGACATTGCAGGGATGCTGATTGTTTTTAGATGCCAGTTTCCGAAAGTCATTATGTACTTTGATGATGACTTACTATTTATAGTAAGTCGATGATTCAGGTTTCTGGCCGAATTGACTACAGAATGTTGTTCTTCGCTGAATTGGGTATCCAGATATATCTTTAGTTGATTGACTAGACCCGTTTGGTTATCAGTGCAGGGAACTTACTTTTTTTAGTAAGTTGGTTTTGGCGGAGCGGAAGTCCTACGAATGGCTAGTTTGGCCAAATGGGTACTCATTTCTATCTTCGGATGTGAGTTTGGATGAGCGGTCATGGATTTTTTAATCGTCGAAGTTATAATTATTATAAAGTCATTAAATTATTATATTATTCTCCTAAGGATGACTTTATAATTTGTAAGGGGGCTTATGAGTACTCATTTTGAAGGAAATAATGTATATTTTAATGTGGTTTTATTAATGCCTAGCTTGGACGCCACTTTGGGAGATTATAATATGATTAAGTGATATTGTGGAGTTAAGTCATTATATGTGTTCATTAGTAAATGAATTATTGACATAAAGCAAGTAAAAAAGAAAGAAGTTTAATCCCACATTCTACCCACATTGGGTCGACCAGCTCGAGAAAAGAATAAATAAAGGTTGTGAGAGCATTTGAAGACATCTTTTGGTTATTACATTTCATGTTTGGAGAAAGGAGCTTGCTTGCAACAGAGTTTGCAGGAAGATATCCAGCTTGTTTGTGACGAAAAACCACAGGCAAGGGCAGATTTGGCTTGTTTGGAGACGAAACCCTCCAGCAGGAACATCACTTTTGGGATTGCAAGATATCCTTGGAGTGATTGTGGCATTTCCGTGACGGAGAATGATTTGAGCTTCAAAGTGGCAGGTTGTTGATGAGTTTTGGGGTGCACTTGGTGCCATTTTTAGAGTTACTTCAGATTGCAGATGTTTCCAGTGAGGCCAAACCGTTAGAGGCTATTTTGAATTAGATTGCTTGGGTTTTGAAGAAGCTTGTATTGCTGATTATTCATAGTTTTTGATCAGCTTATCAGCCGTACACTTCAGCAGTTTGGAAGGGATCTATGTCATTTGTGAAGGGTTTTAACAGGTCGTACTAGTTGCAGTGAAGGGCGTGCACTTATTGAGGCCAAACACCTCCCATTTGGAGTATTCATTGTGTTGTATGAGGTCTTCTCTTTGTTGGATAGCCAAACAACAATTAGTATGCTGGAGAAATTGTATTACAAGCATATTTAATGAATATATAAGTTTGTTGTTGCTGGTGTTAACTTCCAGAATTATATCAGGCCTTTAGATCTCCGGGTACACTTATCCTTGTACAATTTCCTTCATTGGGTTTGCTCAATATCATTAGAAGAAGTTTCTGCTTAAATTTCGTAGTCATCGGAGGAGCAGTTTTTAAGATACAAGCATTTCTAGTTTGCTACTATTTTTATTTCCATAATTTGTATTATTGCAAAAAGTATAAAAAATTCATATTTGCATAAATCACATGATATCAAAGCAATCAACAAACAAGACATTCAAGTTTTCAGTTTGGAACCAAAGATCGGAACCTGGCTCTTTGGGTGGCAAATTTATTTGCCTTCGAAAGGGGTAGGACATTACAGTGGTATCAGAGCAGGTTTAGCACTGCTCGCCTGTTTGGGTATCCACTTTGCTGCTACAATGTCAAATTTTCTACCTACAATTACAGAGTTGCATGATCAGTTTGTTCAAGAATGGACCAATGCCAGTATGAAATTCAAAGAACTAATGTCACTTTGGGATTATGTGGACATGAGAATGAGACAACAACCGAATGGTGATGAGAAAATGAACCTTCTTGAAAATATGAATAGAGAATTAACTCTCATTGATGATAGGGTTGAAAATTCAGAGGTTATTGAAGAAGGATGCAAATCAAGGATTGCAGATGATGGTGTAAAAAATACTTCATCACATGAAATGTGTTCATATGTACCACCGGAATTCCCTATGGTCATTCATGCACATAATAATGATGACATTGATCACAAGATTCATGATATGGAAGTTGATTTGGACTCGGACACGGATACAGGAAATGGTGGTGGAACTGCAGTTTTAGGATTGCATACACCTAGCAATGATGGTGTTGAGCACGGAGGCGATGACTTGACAGCAGATGCAGATTCAGATTTTGACATACCATTTGGAGTCTCTACAGCTGTTAGTGGACATGTAGTCACTACGGGTTTGGCTACCGGTGTTGTCCGTTCAGTAGAGTCGGATGTGTATGTTGCTTATGATGGTGTTGCCACAGATTCCAGAGCAACTTTTCCTGATGATTCTGTTACTTATTCTCAACTTGTGCATGGAATTGTTTTTGAGTGTCAGGTTAGTCATGGTGATATTGGGATTGACAGGTATACTACAAGTGATGATACATTTCCTGATTCAGAGCATGATGGTACAGGTGGTGTTGGATTTGGTCTTCGAACCAAATCTATGGTAGATTATGCACAAATTAATCTATCTATAGATGATTCACAGTGTGTTTTTACAGGGGGAGTTCATCCTGAGGATCATGGTTATTGTGACGGTATTGAGCAGCATGGTTCCCTCACATCGGCCGACACTTATGAGCGCAGTCCTGGCGTTGGCATTGGGTTAGTGGATCGTCTCATTGTACCATGGGATCCTGGTGTGTTGACACCTGGTGGTGACCTTGCACCAGAGGGAGATGTTTCTCCTTCTAGTGATGTTGCTGCCCCAAATTCACAGCGTGGGTTAGGCACAGAGGGCAGTATTAGAGATGAGCACCCGGTCAGTACAGTTGAGATTGACTTGTTTTCAAAGCAGTGCCGAGTAGTTGTTGTGTTGGTTGACCTCCAGATTGAGGATTCATGCACATGTTTTTGTTCTAGCCGATTAGTGCATGAGGATGCTTTTCATGACACAGTTGACGGAGACCCCAGTTCAGAGCTAGAGTCAGTTGTTGTTGAGGGTGAGTCTCTACATGTTGAGAGCGGTCATAGTTTTCTTGATGGGCATGCTGATTTAGGTGATAAGTCAGCAAAGTATGCAGTTGAGGACTCTGAGGTTGAGCCGGATTCAGTTTTCACTTCAGTTCATGAGACTGGAGAGTGCAGTGTGAACAGAGGATCTGACTCTGTTCTTCTTACTGGAGGTGACATTTTAGGGATACAGATGTGTGATATCGACTGTGAGCATAGTTATGATGCAACGCATAGTTGGAGAGATCATCTGCAGGTCTCAGAGGAGATGATTGCTCAGGCTTTGTCACATCTTGATCGTGCTCATTCATTTGTGGAGGGCCTCCGTCATTCAGCTCAACTCAGGGAGAGAAAGGGAGAATTGATTGATGACCCATCTATTGCTAGCATGCAGACTCTTACGCATGCTTTGGAGAAAATCAAGTCTGATTATTTACAGTTATTATCAGATCGGGATGTGGCTGTCGAGTTCACTCGGAGGACTTTTCAAAGATTAGCAGAGAGAGCAGGAATTGGATGAGATGAGTTTGCAATTGTCTTTAGCTCACTACTCTCTTGATCAGGCGAGGGCTCAGTTACCTATTGTAGCTACTACACAACATTCGGAGTGGGTGACAGAGAGCACTGTGATTCGACAGTTGGTGGAGGATATGCATGAGATTGGGTGTGATGAGGAGTTACATAGCATTGGCAGAGTTTCCCCTTCCACTCAGCAGGATCAGCATAAGCATGGTGTGGATGATGGTGTTTCCCCTTGGCAGGATGCCATTCCAGTTGTAGTTGATTCCATGACTCTTTTCTCATGTGACGATGATGATGGCGAGGTTGGTGAGATTTTGATGGATTGCATTGTGTGTTATGCTCACCAGTTCACTTTCAGCCCATATATTAATGAGTGGATTTCGTTTTTGTTGACAAATGGTCATGGAACGAAATATTGTGACGGTGGGTTGTTTCCTTCTTTTGAGTATGAGGTGTTTCCTTCTCCAGAAGGAAAGATGGTTTTATACAGGGATGGTGGACTGTTTCAGCGGGACAGCGCTTTTTCAGAGATTGAGTTTGGGATTAGCAGCTTTACACCTGCATGTATATTTTTCCAGCAGGATTCTTCAGACAATTATGATGTTTATATGTTGGATTATGGTCTACTCCTTGGTGTGAGGTATGATAGTGATCAGTTACACATCTGGGATCCAGGGAGTTATCAGTGGTGTTTGTTTTGTCCCACTGAGTCGGCAGTTGCTGTGATTGCTAGGCTCTACTTTTGCCCATGGGATCCGGGAGGTATGTATCCACGGGGGACAGTGGTCGGTAGAGGTTGCGCTATGATGTTACTTCCGTTAGCTGGTTGGTGGCAGGAGTTAGTTCAGATTTTCAGATGGGACTCTGCTGCTAGGTTGCAGATCGGCAACCATTGGACTCCAGTCTTATCTCTTTTGGTTGATTGGAGAGAGATTCTAGTCAGGGCACGAATACCTTGGTTATCGAGAGATGATGGAGAGTTAATTATGGCTTTTCTTCAGCATACCGTCCTTGTCAAGCTCTTCTGTTCACGCAAAGATCTCATTCTAGACTGGGTTGATTCTTTTGACACATGGAGTTATGGTATCATCATGGTGTCTTTGGACTTTGATGGCAGATGTATCCCTAGGAGAAATTTTTTCAGGATGGATAATGCTGATTTCCATATTTACCAGTTGAGGGAGTCTGATCGGCATTCTTGTTGGACCATTGTGGTGAGATCAGCAGAGCGTTGTGATACCTTGATGAACAGATTGTTTTCTGGGATGCCCTTGATCAGTTTGGACAGTGTCATTGCAGGGATGGATCATGTCGAGTTGGTTATCCTTGAGCCCCCTCAGGATTTTGAGCACATTCTAGACAGGCACACTGGTTCCGATTTTGTGGATGAGCTTAATTTTGATATACAGGAGTGGGATGTGCAGTTTGAGAAGATGGAATTTACTGTTGTGATCAGAGTGGTGCAGCGTCAGCATGGTAGATCTGACATGACAGTTTTTTGGGACCCAGGGATCACATGGTATTCATTCTTGAGAATGATGTGTGATGATTTTGGATTGCTTGAGGACAAGCAATCTCAAGGAGGGAGGACTGTAATGTCCCCATTTTGGCTTGTCGGCAGTGTGGATGCACTCAGGTGTTGTTTGGACATTGCAGGATGCTAATTGTTTTTAGATGCCAGTTTCCGGAAGTCATTATGTACTTTGATGATGACTTACTATTTATAGTAAGTCGATGATTCAGGTTTCTGGCCGAATTGACTACAGAATGTTGTTCTTCGCTGAATTGGGTATCCAGATATATCTTTAGTTGATTGACTAGACCCGTTTGGTTATCAGTGCAGGGAAATTACTATTTTTAGTAAGTTGGTTTTGGCGGAGCGGAAGTCCTACGAGTGGCTAGTTTGGCCAAATGGGTACTCATTTCTATCTTCGGATGTGAGTTTGGATGAGCGGTCATGGATTTTTTAATCGTCGAAGTTATAATTATTATAAAGTCATTAAATTATTATATTATTCTCCTAAGTATGACTTTATAATTTGTAAGGGGGCTTATGAGTACTCATTTTGAAGGAAATAATGTATATTTTAATGTGGTTTTATTAATGCCTAGCTTGGACGCCACTTTGGGAGATTATAATATGATTAAGTGATATTGTGGAGTTAAGTCATTATATGTGTTCATTAGTAAATGAATTATTGACATAAAGCAAGTAAAAAAGAAAGAAGTTTAATCCCACATTCTACCCACATTGGGTCGACCAGCTCGAGAAAAGAATAAATAGAGGTTGTGAGAGCATTTGAAGACATCTTTTGGTTATTACATTTCATGTTTGGAGAAAGGAGCTTGCTTGCAACAGAGTTTGCAGGAAGATATCCAGCTTGTTTGTGACGAAAAACCACAAGCAAGGGCAGATTTGGCTTGTTTGGAGACGAAACCCTCCAACAGGAACATCACTTTGGGATTGCAAGATATCCTTGGAGTGATTGTGGCATTTCCGTGACGGAGAATGATTTGAGCTTCAAAGTGGCAGGTTGTTGATGAGTTTTGGGGTGCACTTGGTGCCATTTGTAGAGTTACTTCAGATTGCAGATGTTTCCAGTGAGGTCAAACCGTTAGAGGCTATTTTGAATTAGATTGCTTGGGTTTTGAAGAAGCTTGTATTGCTGATTATTCATAGTTTTTGATCAGCTTATCAGCCGTACACTTCAGTAGTTTGGAAGGGATCTATGTCATTTGTGAAGGGTTTTAACAGGTCGTACTAGTTGCAGTGAAGGGCGTGCACTTATTGAGGCCAAACGCCTCCCATTTGGAGTATTCATTGTGTTGTATGAGGTCTTCTCTTTGTTGGAGAGCCAAACAACAATTAGTATGTTGGAGAAATTGTATTACAAGCATATTTAATGAATATATAAGTTTGTTGTTGCTGGTGTTAACTTCCAGAATTATATCAGGCCTTTAGATCTCCGGGTACACTTATCCTTGTACAATTTCCTTCATTGGGTTTGCTCAATATCATTAGAAGAAGTTTGTGCTTAAATTTCGTAGTCATTGGAGGAGTAGTTTTTAAGATACAAGCATTTTTAGTTTGCTACTATTTTTATTTCCAGAATTTGTATTATTGCAAAAAGTATAAAAAATTCATATTTGCATAAATCACATGATATCAAAGCAATCAACAAACAAGACATTCAAGTTTTCAGTTTGGAACCGAAGATCGGAACCTGGCTCTTTGGGTGGCAAATTTATTTGCCTTCGAAAGGGGTAGGACATTACACTCCTCAACATGGGCCTAGTGCAGCTGCCACAATGCTGGAAGTATGATCCAGATGGCGAGATAAGAAAATTTGTTCATTGCTGCCCGCGAGAGCAAATAATGGAAGAAAGGAACAACAAGGTCAAGGCGGATTTGGAATGGCACATAGAGCGGATGCAAACTTGGCCGTCGTGGCAGGATTTCTACTGCGTTGAGGCAGAATACGATCCTGAGCGAAATCCGGACCACAAACTGGATACGTCGGGATTCAGGAGGCTAGTGGCAAAAGGAAAACAGCTGGGCTGGATGGACAACAAAATCCTGGAGTGTCGGAAGATGAGGTGTCGCACGCGGCACGAAAAATCTGAAAAGAAGAATATGTCGGTTGATAACGACTTTTCCGTCCTATATGACCGCTATTTCAGCAAATGGCAGCCGTTCGAATTTCAAAATGTCGTCCCCCGAGGAAGGCCAAAAAGGTATAAAAGGAAGCCTCCGCCCCAACATTTAGTTGTACGAAGAGCTCCTAGCGGTCAAGCTTCAAAAAGCGAGGGAGAAGGCCCAATGTCATCAGCAGCGGCAGAAAAGTCTCCTCAGGTGGAAAACGTGCCTGAAAGACCAGCAGGTGGGGCAGAGGCAGAAAGCGTGGCCCCCACTGAGCATCAGAGTGAGGCCACCGAAAGCGTACAGGCCCCTGAGCAGTCATCTGCCCCCGCTCCCCTAGAACAAGTTGCTGAGAAAAAGGAGAAAAGGAAAAGAAAGTCCGAGAAGCACCATAGGGAAAAGCGCCAGAAGGAGGCCAAGCGGCAAGCGGAAGAAGCTGCACAAGTCAGCACTACTGCAGCAAATATTATTTCTATAGACGACAGCCCGTAGAAAGAAGCGGAGACCTGGGTTGAAAGCGTTCTCCAGACACCAGTTCGGCCGCAACCCGCAGGTGCGTCTCCGTCCCTCGGGCAGCAGGCCCTAAAAGCCCCTTCTGCCACTTCCTCTTCTCCTGCGTCTGGGCAAATTCTGGCCACTTCATCGCCCTCTCCGTTCACTCAGCCCCAGAATCCCCCACTGACCTTTGGTCATTTCGTGCAAAGGCCTAATCCATTTCATACCCAGGGCCAAACCCTAGGTTTATCCTATTCCTCTAGCGCCGAAGAGGCTCGTCAGTCCCCACGCCGCTCGCCTGTCGCCGCTCCGGACCCCCATTCTCCATCTTCCCCTCTCCAGCAAACCCTCGCTTCCCCTAAGTCTCGATCGTCCTCGAGGGCGGTCATATTTGACGGTCCACCTCCTGACTCCTTGTTTGCAGAAGAAATGCCGCAGAAAGATTTGCCCTCTGCGCACTCCCTCTTGGGGGAGTTAGACCTGATTGGCAAGGAGTTGCAAGTTTCTGAGGACCAGCCCTTAGCTGTGAGGGTCGTTGGCAGCTCTGCTGCATTTCTGCAGAGCGTAAAGAAGAGAAGAGGCGAGGAGATCGCAATGCCTGAAAAACGAGCAGTTTTTGACCTGGACAGAAGAGTCGTCCGTTCAGAAAATAAAATACCTAAGGTCAAGAAGCCCCTGCAGGAGATGACCAAACAAGACTACGAGTATGAGGTTAAGGAGACAAGTTTTGATGATATCAGTGAAGAATATGAGATAGGCGGGATTCGACGAAAAACTGATAAGCTCCTGGTCAAGCAGCTTGAAAACAAAGAGAAGCTCTTCCAAGTTCAGGTTGAGAAGAGAAATTTGGAGGATGACTTGGCTAGAACGAAAGTGCAGCTGGAGTCCGCACAAGAAGTAAAAAAATTAAAGGACCAGCTTGCAGCTTCTCAACAGGAGACAGCGGCCCAAAAGGCAGTAGCCGACAGCCGACCAGTTAGCAGAGGAGAAGAAAGCAGCCCTAGCCCATGTTGCTCAGCTGCAGGATGAACTGCAGCAAATTAAGGGGCTGCTAGAGGAGAAGTCATCTCAGGCCGCTGCATTCTCCAAAGACAAGGTGAAGGAGATGAGGGCCCGTCTTCTGAAGAGTTGCAGGGCTAGTATCGTCGGAGCTGTCCCCGTCTTAAGCTTTGTCTCCGCAATTCTTGAAATTTTTGCCCAGGGAAAGCCTGTGGTAGAGGAAGCCGAACGTCAAGCGCGACAATGGCTGGACTTGGTGTTAAAACTGGAAGAATACGAGCAGACCGGCTTCCAATTTGCACCCATGTCACGTATTGCCCTAGACTGGGCAGATGCAAGGATCACCTTGCAAGATTATTTTGAAAAATCAGAAAAGGTTAGGGTAGCCAGGAGGAGGTTGGACGCATTGTTGCATGAAAAGAGCGTCTGCCTGGCCCCATTCCATTCCCTTTCCGAGTTGGGAGCCCCGAGCTTCCTGAAAGATGAAAGAGTCTTACCGCTGGGGCAGATAAAGGAGGATTGGCGGGCATATGAAGCGAATATCTCAGAGATTAATTGTTGGCCCGAGCCCATCCAAGAGGAACAGTTGACCCAGTTGATGTCTAAGCTCAGCAAGATTAGTGCTAGTTTTCAGGAGATTGAAGCAAGGTGCGGCACTATTGATAAGAACATGGTTGCGGCATTCAAAAAAGCGTTGAAGGATATCAACGACCTAGAGCCCTTCCAAGACGCAACCTGGGCCAAAGCAAAGACCGTTTACAGGCATATCCGCGAGCAGGTTGAACCTGCCAAGCGGGAAGAACAGAAGGGAGCTGAGCCATTAGGCTCACAGTAAGAAGAGGAAGAGGAGGGCTCTGAAGGAGATTCTGCTGAAAGTGATGATGAAGAAGAACAACTTCCCAAGCCGGGAGCTCAGCAGTAGCAGGAGCAGCAGCAAGTGCAGCAACAGCAGCAGCAGCAGCAAACGGGTGCAGGGTCAGGGAATGACTCTGTGCCCAAGGGATAAAGGTCAAGGTTCGATTGCGCCGAGGCGAGCTCGACACCCCGCGAGCCGCCAGGAATGTTGCCACATTTTGCACAGGGTGCTAATTTTGAAAAATTGTAAGGTTGCTGCTTTCCCTCTCTTCTCTCTTCTTTCATGTTCTTCTTCTCTCCCTTTCTGCTCCCCATTTATCAAATGTCACCTCTTTCATCTTCTGTTTCATGTTTATCTTCATTCCTGTTAAGTAGGCAAAAGAGAGCCCAAAAAATTGTTGTTTGTTTCCGCCCGACTGCGCTGCGCAGTCGGGCTGCGCATGCTCCACTTTGCGCACCTGGGCTGGCAAGCATGGGCCCGTCCGAAAATTTGTCTAAGTGTGATCCGTCCGAGCGCGCTGCGCAGTCGGACGGCGCACATGGTCTATAGCGCACTCGGGCAGCATCAGCGGATAAGGGCCCAGAAATTTTCTAAGTGTTGGCACCGCCGGACTTTGCGCGAAGTCGGGCGGCGCCCAGAGACGAAGTGCGCCATCGGGCGGCAATTGATGAAAGGAGCGCCTAAAAAATCTAAGTGTTGAAGTCGCCCGACTTCGCTGCGAAGTCGGGCGGCACGGACCAAGTTATGCGCCACCGAGCGGCCATAAGGAGAGCAATGTCTAAATTTGACTAAGGCACGAAATCTGCCCAAGTGCGTCGCGCCGTCCGACGACGCACCCCCTTTTGTGCGCCCTCGGGCGGGAAGACGAGGAAAGATAAAATTGGCTAAGGCAAAGTCCGCCCGACTGCGCCGTTTTCAAGACATGTCGTTCGACTGCGCTCCTTTCTTGTGCGTTGTCGGGCGGAATCATAATTCGAGAGCAGCTAAGTGTCTTCCCTCCCCTATTCTCCATCAGTGAACTCCAGATGATGACAGGTGTCCCGTCTCGTGATCCGAGTCAAGATGTGACAGAAGTTGGGCTGCTCAAGTGCTATTTGGATGGGTATGGACTGACAGGTCTTATTCTATCTACTCTCATTCAAACCACTTAGCTTCTCAACCGCCAGATCGTTGCAGACTGACACGTTTGCAAGTGGACCTCACTACCATTACTTTCTTATCTGCAAAGGTCAAGCATCAGCCGCTTTTTGCTGCTTTTGTCAGCTTTGTGCCTTTTGTTAGATCTGGGATACTGCGACCATAATGTAATTGGGGGGGATTTTGTACTATATATAGCAGTTCCATTTCATTGTAAAAGGGGTGGAAGGGGGATATATTGCTAGGGAACTGCTGTAGTTGTGCGTTTGCTTCTGAATATGAAATATACTTGGCTCTATTGATTGTCTTTGTCTTGTATGCTGCCTTTACTGAGTATTTCTGCCTCATGTTGCTTATGTTATTGCTTACTGTTATTCTGCTTTTCTGGATATCGGTATTTGATAGTTAAGTATTCCTGGAATGCAAAAATGAAGGATACATAAGATGAATGGTGTTGATAGTTCCTGCAACATATTATGTGTTTAATTGTTGTTAGTAGTGGTGATTGGTTGTTACCGTGCTGCTTATCTTCCCCACCCGGAACAATCATATTTACATTTCTTTTTGCATCTCTAATTTTTTTCCTGCGCTCTGAGGTTAAACCAAATCGAGAAAACATAGGAAGTCGGCCTCCTCCGGAGATTGGCGCGGAAGGCATTCCTTCCTTACGGCCTTTCAATCTGCTGGGCGAATCTAGGGCGCATTACACTAAATCCTATCCTAGTGGCAGATTCGTAACCAACAGCAACAGGTACTGCCATCTGAAGCAGTGTCGCCTGAGGCAATGCCATCTAGGCTGTCGTCAAAGGATATGTCGTCTAAGAAACTGTCATCTACGGAGTTGTCGTTTGAGGAGTTGTCGTTAGAGGCACCGTACAAGGAGTGAGATGTTTGTCAAAGGCCGACAAGTAGTCGGTTGGATCAAGAGAGCAGTAAATCGAAGTTGAGGGGAAGTTGTTTTAGTGGGTCGAGTGAAGGCTCCCAAAATGCTGACGAGGAGAAAAATTTAGTTCAGACAATGATGATTTCAATGGTTTCGTTGTTGAGGTTTCGGAGCACTGCCCCAAACCCTACAAGGATGGTACCCTCAACCTTGCAAGGGATTTTGTCCCTCGACCTTGCAAGGGGGCTCTCACCCCCTTGACCCCCGACATAGGTGGCAACGAGCGTTGCCCGTCATATTCATTATGTTGGTGATGTTGATCTTGTTGATCATGTTGTTCATGAAGGTCATATTCGTCATGTTGGCTATGTTGGTCATGTTGATCAAGCTAACGATATTGCTGATTGCAAAAAAATGAAGTGAACAATCAGAGAATAATGGTCATGTTGATCAAGTTGATGTTACAACTGATTGCAGCAAGTGGAGTGCACAATCGAAGAACTATGTGGTGTGAGCAATAGTTTAAATTGTTGTCAGTTGCAAAAGATGTATGGAATAGAAGAAAACAAAAGGAACGTGACAAGAGATTCCGATACGTTGTTTAGTATTTCTATTCCCAGTGTTTAGCTCATGTGTCATCGAGGGCGCCGACCAGTTTAGAGGAGGGGATAGATGTAGGCAGGCAAATTGATATGTCTGCAATTAGTGAATTAGTATTATCGATCTATGTTATTTTGTAGTTGTATGCAAAGTGTTTGATGATATATGTGTACATATATTTAATAATGTTATAAAGTGACAATGTAATATTGTACGTAACAATGTGGTGTTAATTCATGTATATCGGCAAAGTCATAAGTCATAAGTTAGTTTGTCCTATTGTGGAAAATATCATGTAAATGCAAGTTAAATGCATATGAAATGTAATTTAGGGAAATGATGAGGTGTCAAGTAGTTGGAGGGTGCAACTAATTTCTAGTTGTATAAATAAGTCCCTCCCCTCATTCATTGAAGATAGAAGGTTGGTGCATATGAGCGTAGGGTGGTGGCCGACACGTATGGTATGACGTAGTGCAGTCATGTATGCAGTCATGAAGAGTATTCTGCATAGGGTTTGCAGACTGTAATGCTGTTACTGTACAGCCATTGTTAATACAAATCTGCTTACATTTATTTATCATTTGTTATTGTTGTTATTGTTTTCTATGTATTGTTATTGTTGATGGCTGCAGATCTGTAGATTTATTTAAGTAGAAATAAAATTTTGTTTGAGTATGTTAAATTTTATTTCTACATAACACGTAAGCATAACTTATATCCACCCTTGAATTGATGTTGGACTCTATTCTGGTAATGGCGTTGCTTGTAATTCTAATTTGCCTTCCCTAAAAAATCAGGGACTTCTTGTTGGGTATGCTTAATCTTTTCCCCAAATAGTGTTGCCTTTTTTGGTTCTTTTTGTCCACGAGGTTAGTACTCCATGGGTTGCACAAGGAAAGCTACATTAATGAGTGCCAAGGGTTGGAACCCAAAATAGACATGAAATGGGTTGTGTTTGGTAGAGCTATGTAGAGCTCGATTGTACCCATGCTGAATGTAAAGAAGACTCTCATCCCATGTGCATGGATGCTTGGAATTGTACATTTGAAGAAAATGTACAATCAATCAATTCGCAACTTCTATCTGGCAATCAATTGATTCACAACTTCTATCTGGTAATCAATCTAAGGATGGAAGGTTGTGGACATGGTCAACTTGGTGTCCATCATGCTCCACAGGGTGGACCAAAAAATGCTCAAAAATATGCTATCCCTATCAGAGACAATGGACTTTGGCAAGCCAAAGTTGATCCACATGATAAAATAGACCTTAGCAGTCTCCTCAGCTGAAGTGGATTTCTTCCAAGGAATTATGATAGCCATATTTTAAAAATGATCAACTACTACAAAAAACACAATCATTACTATTCTTATATGTGGTAGCCTAAGAGGAAATCCATGGAGACATATTCCCAAGGCTTGGATGGCACTGGCAATGGTGTATACAATCAATACTTCTTGTTGGTTGGTTTGGCAACAACGCAAGGGGTACACGACTTGACGTACACTCATCTTAGGTCAGTAGAACTACTTTTGAAGAAATGTCAATGTTTTCTCCACCCCAAAGTGACCTGCTACTTTGCTAAAGTATGCTTCCCAAATAACCTTTGAGTGCTCACTAGCTAGTTCACAAATATGTCCCATGTGACAGAGGAGGTTATCTTGCAAATAAAAATCAAGAACATGCTTACCCACACGAAGAGCTTCATATGTATTTGCAAAATTAGAATCTACTTCATAAAAGGTGAACCAATTGGAAGTCTCATGCCCACAGGAATCAAGAATGGTGGTGAGTGTCATGATTGGAGGTCGACTCAAACAATTCTAGCTGAATTGGTACTTGTTGTCACATTTTGCACGGGGTGCAATGTTTTCAATTTTTGTAAGAGTGCTGCTCTTCCCTTTCCCTCTTCCTCTCTTTCCCCTTTCTCTTCTCTCCCTTTCTCTCTCTTCCCTACATTCTCATTCTTCCCTCTTTCTCTTGAGCCCCTCAGTCAAAATCTCAAAATGACAGCAGCTTGCCCTCAAAAATGGCAGTGTCAGGCGCAATCCGACTTCGCAGCGAAGTCGGAGTGCGCCCTCCAGTTGGAGCGCAGCAGGAATGCAAACTGCGCAGTGTGACAGAATCAGCCAGAAATTCTAAGTGTTCAGGGCGCAATCCGACTTCGCAGCGAAGTCGGAGTGCGCCCTTCTTTCTGGGCGCACTAGGTAACAGGCTGGCAGGAAAAATGACTAAGTGCTGGGGCGCAACCCGACTTCGCAGCGAAGTCGGAGTGCGCCCCCTTTCCAGGGCGAAGTCCATACGGCAGTGTAAATCAACTTTCACCGGTGCGCAACCCGACTTCGCAGCGAAGTCGGAGTGCGCCCTTTGACCGGTGCGCAGTAGGGAGACAAACTCAAAATTTGACTAAGGCATGAAAGGCCTCCCCAACTGCGCTGTTTTCTGCCTGCGCAACCCAAAGAACGCTCTGATCCTGGGCGAAGTTGGATAAATTGCCTTTCAAGGCAAGCACGTGTCAAGCAAGATCATCCGACAAGTGTCCAACTTTGGGATCCGAGCCGAGACGTGCCAAGCACAAGGACAAGCATGGGATGCACTACTTATGCCAGTTGCTGCCTTTAAAGCTGATTGGAGGTTCTACTTGCTTCAGCTACCCGCATTCCTGCCGATGAGAAGTTCTACCTAGCACGCTGCCACGTATCTGTACAGCCTTCAGGGAGACCATGCTGCAAGTATGATCTCCGCGTACAAAAGTCAGCATCAGCAGTTCTGTGGCTGTTTTTGTCAGCTAAAGTTTGACTGGGACTTTGTGCTCATTAATGTAATCGGGCGGGTTCTCATGCTATAAATACCGACCACATTTTCATTGTAAAGTGGTGGAAGGGGAATGTCTGTTAGGGAACCATTGTAGCTGTGCTTCTGCTAGTTAATATAATACATACACTTGGTGCTGTTATACTGTTTTTATTCGTATGTCTGCCTTTCCTTTGCATTTCTGCCTTACGTTTTCCTGTGTCATGGCTTGTTGATTCATTTCAGCATTTGGTGGTCAGGTATGCCTAAGGTGCATAAATCGGAGGATATATAGGGCAAACGTTAGCGGCAGTTTTTTGGTTATGTTTTGTGTTATAGCGTTGTTAGTAGTGGTGATTGATGTGTTGCCGTACTGTTAGTTCCTTGAAGGGAATGTCTGTTAGGGAACCATTGTAGTTGTGCTTCTGGCTCTTAACACAAAACGTATACCTGGCTCTGTCCTACTAGCGAGTGACAGCATCCATAGTGGTGTGTTATTGTTATATTGGTGTTAGTAGTGGTGATTGATGCGTTGTCGTACTGTTAGTTCCCCCCACGCAACTCCAATCTAATTTGGATCTCTTTCTGTACTTTTTATCTCTTTCCCTGCACTCTTATCTTGAACCTCAAAACCCCAAAGGAAGCCGGCCTTCTCCGGAGATTGGCACGGAAGGCATTCCTTCCTTCCGACCTTTCAATGTTGGTTTGCGGGTCCTAGGGTGCAACAACGACAAATCCTTTCCTCATGGCAGATTCGTAACCAACAGTACTCCCTTTCTTACGTTTGATGATGAAATGAAACTACTATAGATATGTGGCCCACTTTGTCGTGTGGGGTATTTTCGAACTGCCTCATTGAATGTTTCCCTATGATAGGCAACTAAATACCCATATTGTGTGAGGACAGCTCCCAATGCATCCTCTAATGTATTAGTCATTACCTCAAAAGGTTGTTGCAGATCAAGTGGGGAAAGTGTAAGAGCTGAACACAATAGGTCCTTCAACTTTTCAAATGCTCTCTATTGTGTATCTCCCCAAAGAAACTTTGATTTGGCACCTCCTTTGGTCACTTGGTGCATTGACCAAGCACTATGTGAGAACTCCAGTGCAAATCTTTGATAGAAATTGACAAGACCCATATCTATCAAAGTCTTTGGGGTAGGCCAATCTCTAATTACCTGAATCTTCGCAGGATCAACATGGACTCTTTTGTCAACAATGTACCTAAGTTACTGAATCTTTCTCATGCCAAATAAGCACTTCTCCAAATTAGCATATAGCTTGTGTCTTCAAAGAGACTTAAGTACCTATTGAACATGTTGTAAATGCTCCTCGCATGTCTTACTATAGATGAGATTGCCATCTAAGTAAATGACCATAAAGGAGTTGGTGTAGGGATGCAGGATGTCATCCATCATCCTCATGAATGTGGCAAGTGCATTGGTCAAGCCAAAAGGCATAACTAGCCACTCAAATAAACCCTCTTTGGATTTGAATGTAGTCTTCCATTTGTCAGTGGGCTCAATAGTTATTTGAAGATAGTTGGATTTGAGATCAATTTTGGTGAAGAACTTTGTACCATGGAGCTAGTCCAACAAATAATCTATTTGAGGGAGTGAATAGTGGTTCTTCACGGTGATGTTATTCAAAGCTCTATAATCGATACATAGTCTCCATGTTCCATATTTCTTTAGACACAAGACAATTGGACTGCCACATGGTAAAGAACTTGGTCTAATGTGCCCCTCCGAATCAACTCTTGGATTTGCCTCTTGATTTCATCATTTTCAAGGATTGACCTATGAAAAACAAGTGCATTAAGCAAAGGAGACCTAAGAACTAAATCAATGGAATATTGTACCTCACAATGAAATGGAACCCCAGTTGGTGACTTGAACAAGTCATCATATTCTGCTACAATCTGGTCCACATTCTTCTGTTGTGCACATCTTGTGATCGATGTAGCAATAGTCCTCCTTTTGCTCTGCGACTTGATCATCAATAGAATGAATTTTCTTGTTTTGGATATCATCTTCCAACATTGTTTGGCACTAGTTAAGGAAATAGAGGTAGAAAGAGATACCTCTAGCATCCTAAAGCACTAACCTCCAACAATGATTATGACACTTGGGGCCTAAACCCATACACACCATGCCTCTTCCCCATGAATGGTTACCCCAAATCACATCATAGACATCCAATGGGACAACATCACACAAAATTCATCTTTGAAGGTTTTGATGGTATGAGAGAGGAGACATTGTTGGGTGACATGAATGTCTCTCCCCTACTGTCACCATCCAACATTATATGGTTGTGGACATGTTGTGATAGATAAATTCAAATCCTTTACAAACTAAGCATAAATCAAATTCTTTTGACTCCTACTATCAACAATGAAATGAAATGGCTTACCCATCATCCACATTTGTGAGTGAAATAGGTGTTCGTCCTCTTGTAACTCTTTTGGCATAGCATGTATGGTGGCAATGGTCACATTTGGTTCGGCTTCCCTTTATCTTCATCCTATGGATGTGAAGGCAATGGTGCAATGGATGTAGAGGGTTGTGACTCAGTAAACAATGATTAAATTGCTTGACACTTTGAATGTCGACTCCTTTTGTGACAATCACATTATTTGCCAATCTTGGCTTTCAGGGGACTCTTTTCTTGGTAGTCTTTTTTTTTGCTTCCAATTATGATTTTGGGGTTGACTCCTTTATCTGGACTCTTTGGAGTGTTACCCTTGCCTTTCTTTGGCTAGTACTTAGTGTTTTGGTTCTTGTTATTTGCTCCTCCTTTTTTGTTTTTGTTCTTCTGGTCCAATTTGACAGCAAGGTTGTATGCCTCTCCCAATGTCTTGAAGTCCACAAGGTACATGTCCTCTAGAATGTACCATTGCAGCCCACTACAGTACTTGAGAATTTGATGATTTTTGATACCTTGAATACCTAGTTGTGTTGCCTTGGAATAAAAAGCATTAATATACTCTTGAACAAACTAGTCGTTGCCTTGATGCAATTGTTGTCATCCCATGTATTGGTATTCATAGGCTCCCATGAGATAATATTCTTCCTTGATGGCTTTCATGAAGTAAACTCATGTGAACACTACTTCATCTTCATTCTCCTCCTTGACCCTGTTACAATATGCTTCCCACCAATTTCGAGTAGGTAATTAAGTTTTCAAGAGTACAAAAGTGATTTTCTTACTGTTGGTGTATTTTTTTTATAGAGAAGTATAAAGATAACTAATCCAACCGATGTTTTTGGACATCAGCATTAAATTTTCCTTAAAAGTAGGAATATTAAAAATTAACCTACACCTTAAAAGGTGTGGGAGCATTTAATGTTTCTAGGGCCGTGAGAGGTTGTGCAGAGGAGGTTGTAAAATTTGTAGCAGGTAGCCACTGAAGAATTTGAGCAAATTGATCTATCATCTCATTCATCTATTTCACGAGGGCTTCATTCAACATCTCCTTGAAAGGATCGACTGTCTTGATATTGTCCATTCTAGTCTCATTTGAGATCATTTGGAATGATAAGGAAAGTAATTAGAGGGATCTGCTAACTAAAACCCTAACTTTCATTATCCTAATCTCATGTTTATGGACATACACTCAAAAACAGACCGCTATGATAGCATTGATCCTAAACTCAAAATTTTGAATTAAGGAAGATCAAGAAAAAGTGTAATCCAGCAATAATAGAGCAAAAACACCGCTCTAATAACATTGATCCTAAACTCAAAATTTTGAATTAAGGAAGATCAAAGAGTGCAATCCAGCAATAATAGAGCATAAAACACAAGAATAGAACAAATCAAAACATATAAATATAAGCCAAAATAATATAATGATTTTATTGCTCAAAAAACAGAGTACAATACAAGCAATCTTTGAGAAGAGATGTGAGGCTATAGCATTGCATCCATACTTTTGCTTTTTACATTCAAGGGTGCATCTCTCTTTATACAATATTTTTGGTGTGTTGAAAATCACTGTATTGAATATGGAAGGTCACCCGCATGGAAATGTGGTGGTTCACCTTCCATGAGTTAGGAGGTCACCCATATGGATATGTGGTGTTTCACCTTTGATGAGTTAGAAAGTGCATATTAAATGAAAATTACATACTGTTGTCACATTTTGCACGGGGTGCAATGTCTTCAATATTGTTTTGTAACAGTGCTGCTCTTCTTTTCCTCCTTCCGTTTTTCTCCCTTCTCTCCCTTTCCTTTTCTTTCCCCTTCTCTTTCTCTCCCCCCTTTTTCCTTGGAGTTCCCCACTTGATTTTCCAGCTTTCCAGCGAGTCTATCCGAAATTGGCTAAGTCCGGGTGCGAAGTTCGCACTTCGCCCGGCTCAGTGCGAGAGTTCGCACTTCGCCCAGTTCTGGTGCGAAGTTCGCACTTCGCCCAGTTCTGGTGCGAAGTCCGACTCCGCCCCACTTTCTGGGCGCACCTTGCACTGGCAGGTCAATGCAGAAAAAAGGGAAAATGCCGGAGCAGGTCCATATGGCGGCAGACACCAGTATTCGCCTGTGCGCAGTTCGACTTCTCAACGGAGCGGGAATGCTCCCTTGACAGGTGTACAGTAGGGGAACAAACCCGGAATTTGACCAAGGCTTGAAGGCCTGCCCCGATCGCACCGATTTCTCGCACGCATCCCAAGGAGCCCCGATCCCAAGCAAAGATGGATAGATCGCCCTCTAAGGCGTGCATGTGTCACACAAGATAACCCATCATCAGACAAGTGTCCAGCCTTCGGGATTTGAACCAAGACTGCCGACCAAAAGGGATAAGCATGGGCTGCCTGCACCGCCTGCGTTAATAGCCTCATTCAAAGCTGATCTGAGGTTTCACCTGCTCCAGCTACTAGCAAGCCTGCCGACTTGAAGATTTACCCAGCACTCCGCCACGTAGCTGTCCAGCTTCCAGGAAGACCATGCTGCAGGTACAGCCCAGTCCGACAAAAGGTCAGCATTTGCAGCTCTTTCGCCGCTTCTGTCAGCTCATGTTTGACTGGGACTCTGTGCCCATTAATGTAACTGGTGGGACTCGGGCTATAAAAGCCCATCTGAAATTCATTGTAAAGGGTGGAAGGGGAATGTTTGTTAGGGAACTACCGTGCTATCGTAACCGTGCTTCGCTTATGAATACAATCCGTATGCCCGGTTCTGTTTCTATCGTCTTTATTCTTTTATGTCGTCTTTCATTATATGCCTTAGGCCCACCCGTGTCGCTGCTCGTTAATTCACTTTGGCATTTGGCGATCAAGTTCCTCTAGCATTGCTTGCTTAAAGCACCTTCCGTACTTCATTATTTAAAGCATTCATTATAAATTTAGTAGCAGTTCCATCGGCTTGTGTGTGACGTTGCTGGCCCGTATCTCGGTGATTGATGCGATCCCCTCGTCGTTAGTTCCTTGTAGGGAATGTTTGCTAGGGAGCCATTGAAGCCGTGCGGTTAAACTCTCTACCTAACACATATACCGGCTCGACATCTCTAGGTTTACTTTCTACCCCGTCGTTGTACGTATCTCGGTGATTGATACGATCCCTCCGCCGTTAGTTCCTTGTAGGGAATGTTTGCTAGGGAGCTATTGAAGCCGTGCATACGCCGCTGGTGTATCGGAAGTACGCCTAGGTTTTGCGGTTCCTTGTCATGCTCCGTGTTTGTATGCGGTAGTAGCGGTGATTGGTGTGTTCCCGTCATCGTTAGTTCCCCCCCACCAACCTTTGGACATATTTGTATCTCTTTCCGTACATTTGTCTCTTTCCGTTCCTTTATTTCTTTCCTCGTTCCCTTTAGCTTAAATCAAACCCCCCCAAAAGGAGCCGGCCTTCTCCGGAGATTGGCTCGGAAGGCATCTCTTCCTTCCGGCCTTTCATGCTGGTGGGCGAATCTGGGCGCATTAACCAAAAATCCTTTCCTCATGGCAGATTCGTAACCAACACATACATATGACTTTTCCTTCTATGTTTTGTCTTCTACTGATGTGTCAACATGGGTAGAGATGCATTTTGTATACAAATATCTAAAATAGGTTTTCGGGCATTTTTGTGCATAAAACCATGCCCCAAAAAGGTCACATGTCTCAATCATCGAGTAATCAAGAAAACAAGGGGTTTCTTTTGACGCCAAGAAAATTGCAAAAAAATAATTAATTTCTTGGCAAAACTTCGGCTGAAATTTGGCACTAACAGCCAAAACACGGAAAATGGAGATAGATGGGGGAAAACCCCCATTTTTGCACTATTTTTAGCCTTCTGCTGCTCATAACTGAAACTTTTCAAAGGTCCACAGCATACTTTGTTTCCACAGCATACTTTGTTCACTCGGCATTGGAGGTGGAAGAACATACTTGAGGATTGAAGGAACTATACAATGATGATCCTATGCCTAAGGAGCCTCCAGTTCAACCACCTATCCAAGCATCTAGTTTGAGGGGAAGGAAGGGAAAGCAAAGAGCAGTTTAAAACTGCTTTAAGTTTAGTATGTTGTATTTTGTTGGTTTTTTATGATCATTCATGATCAAGAATTGTAATTGAACTCCCTTTATGAAAATCTAAAAGAAAATCGACTTTTTGGCGCTCTAATTTTTGTTTTAAACAATATTCTTTTTGTGAATTAAATTATTTTCTTCAATGTTTTTTTTGCCGAGTTTTTTGCCAAGTTTTCCCCAGTTGTCGAGAAACTCTCCAAAATTGGTGTGTTGAGTTTTTGTAGAGTGGCAAATTTTCTTACTATGCTAGAAACATCAAATCATCTACTCCTCCATCATCTTTTTGTTTCCACCACTTGGGGCTACTTTTTCGAAGAAAAGGGGGGATTTTTTGAGTTGCTCTATTGACATTTACAAAGTTGACGAAATGTTGGATTGATTGTTTCAAAGCTAAAGCATGAAACATTCTATGAGGATTGGTCCTACCATTATTTGTTGAAATATGTGGCTTGGAAAGAATAACAGAATTTTCAAAAACAAATCTCAAAATCATATCCAAGTTTAGATTTGTATCGTTGCATCTCTTACAGAATGTTTACAAGCACGATGTCCATTATGGGAAGTCTCAAGTGTGAAAAAGGTGTGCTACCTTATTGGTTATAGGCATAGATACCAAGTTCAGGCCAATTCGAACTTTTGGGCTAGACCGAACCGGCTTTGTTCAGTTTGGTCTTTTTTTTTTTTTAAATTGCAAAATTTCTCGTATATTTAGAAAAATTGAAAGGAATGAAATATGGCTCGTAAACTATAACTTATACATTTATAAAGTATAAAATATAGTTATCAAAAGGCATGAGCTCAACCAGTTAAATTCCTCAACTTTCAAGGAGGAGATTCGGGTTCGAATCTTGCCAAACGTTAGATGCATAATTGCCATGTTATAATACTACTATATGGTCATGATGTAATATGAGTGAGGCCTATTTCAATCCCAGATAACCAATTTAAAAAAATAAAAAGTGTAAAGTATAGCTAAATGTAGAAAATATGAAAGAATCTGAATTTTTATATATTTTATTTGCATATTTATATTTTTTATGAATATTTTGTATAGGTGTATATATTTTTTATATATATTGATTATCTGAACTTTTCCAAACCAAACCGAACCTCCCTGAAAAAACTGAAGCTCCGAAATTTTTTTGCCTTCTGAAATTCCATACCAAACCATACCTAGTAACTATGGTGACAGGATTGAATGTGCAAGGGCGATTTGCAACAATGGAGTTAACACAAAGGATTTGCATCAATCCATGGTAAAATGGAAATGTCCAAAAGTTGGATTCATCAAACTTACTTTTGATGGGGCTTCCAAAGGAAGCCTTTGGAAATTAGGCTAAGGTGATGTTTATAAAAATAATGAAGGCAAAATTCTCATCACCTACTAAAAGTCATATGGAACTTCAATGAACAATTATGCAAATTCTAGAGCAGGTCTGTCAAGGATCAAAATTGCCATTGGAAAATGATGGATACATATTCCAATTGAGGGGGATTCACAGATTATTAGTAATGCTATCAAGGAAAACAGATGTGGGGATTAGATCAACAATAAATAAAAAAAATTCAATATCCATCAATTATTGATAGAGACATTATAGTTGCAAGCTTACTCAGTGGTAAGGGCTTTGGCCTCTCTTTGAGAGGTCCAAGGTTCAAACCCCATTCAGTATGAGGGGACTAGGACCCCTCATAAAAACCTATGTAAACTCATTGAAAAAAATTATTGATGTAGACGTTATCTTGGAAATGACAACATACCTATAGAGAAGGACACAAGGTGGCAAATAATTTAACCAATCATGGTGTTGATCTTCATTTTATTGAAATTCAGATTTTAGAAGGTAACTGGCCAAGGGAGATTTTATGCCTTCATGAAAATAATATAAAGGATTTGATAGAGGAAATGTAGAGATTTGAGGGAGATGGAAAATATCTTTGATAGAAAGGCAACCTAAAAATAATTCATAGATTTGGTTCTTGGATATAGTCTAATTGACGTGTTAGAAGATCTAATGTTTTGATATTTTCAGGGGAGTGGTCCCCAATAGAAACCATATATCTTTTATTGAAAGAAAGAGAGGGTGCAATAGCATAAATGGTAAGCCATGTGCAGATAAACATTTATAAAAAAATATTTAATGCAACTCAATCTGATCATAACCCCATTTGAAAACACTAGGGCATTCAAGAAAAGAAGCACATTATTAACAGAATATTTATTAAATACAAATCAATTTGGTCATAACTCTATTTGAAAAAACTAGGCATTTGAGAAGAAGAGCATATTATTCACAAAAAGTGGTTAATAATTCCTTGCTGCAGTTCCTCAACAATCAACACTACTATTAAACTTCAAGACCCTGCCAGAATCTTGTGAACCTCATGGAGGATAGAAACAAAATTTTCAGCTTGGTGATCTTATATCCTAAATAATCTTACTACTTTTATTTGCCTCAGAAACCTGCTCCTTACTTCAGCCTGTGAGACTCTGTTTTCTTGGTTTATTTTGAATGTGGATTTCACTGTTAGGTATGTATCATTTTCCTTCATGGATTTCCCTTTGGCTTTCTCTTTGTTCCTATGAATTTTTATAGGGAGGGATTATAGTGTCAACATGTAAAGATGCTCATGTAGTTTAATGTTCTAGTTTAGTTTAGAGTTCGGAGAGCATCTACTCTAGCATGCCTACCATTAACATGTCTCCATGCCTATTCCCCATAATAGTGTGCATCCATTGTGCAACATGTCGAAATGTCTTCAACATATATACAGACAACCACCACCTATATGAATAGGCACCTATCTCTGATAGTAGATGGCTGTTATTCACATCTGCAGATGCTAGATCCACGAATTGTTAATGCTTTTGTTTTAACGAAATTCGTTTCGAGGGGGCTCTTATAGAAGAACGATGAGAAAATGAGGCAAAAGGTAAAATGATAAAGGCCATTTTTTTTAAAGGTTCCAGCTTAGTGAGTGTGTCAAATTGGCATACCAGACATCCATGTCGTGACACACAGATTTTTCACTTTGTACATCCAAATGTTTCAACTCTGTAACAAAGTTCACAGTAGAATGGGTTTGCCAATTCATCTGAGCCAGATGTCTATCTGCAACGGTGTTTGGTTAAGTATGGAAGTAATATAGTTGCAGACAACATAGTTGTTGACCCTTTATCCAAAGGGACTGCTAAAAATTCTAGTTAAAACTGCTAATAACAAACTAAACAAAATGCATAGTCTGAAGCTTAGCTCACCTGCTGATGTCTGTCGACTGTAAACTTATTAGTCTCCCTTAACTTGTATTCTTCCCATTCTGAATGCCCTCCACTTAATACTGTTGTTTTCGATGGTGCTTGCTTAACCTTCAACCTATAACATACGCGCACACAGAGTAAACATTAAACAGCAAGCAGTATTTTATTTTTCCACTTGGTCCATTGGCATAATCAGTAGTGGAATCTACAACTTGAGTTAGTCTAATTGTGAATACTTTAGAACTTTAAATTGGAGGTCCAAACTTTGAATCCAATAACAATAGGGTTGCCTATTATAACAACATTCTCCATGAAAATTGTCATATAACTTATCGCCTTAAGATAAATGAATGTGTCTGAGATACATACGTTTGCATTAGGCTAACAAGTTCTTCTTCCCCGTAAGATGTAACAGATAACATGGTGTCAATGCATTGCGTTACATTCCCCAATGCATCGAATTGCTGCCACTCTCACATGACATTCAATTTCAAAAATGTTAACTAGCCAACCTGCAAGTCTGAAATGAAGCAAAGGGGGGGAAATATAAATTAACCAATAAGTAATAAAAATAATTACAAGGAAGGCGCCGTTCCATGAGCCTAGGCATAAGTGAATGAAGTGATGTAAGGACTCCGTATCCATTGCTCGATCTTCTTGTTCATCGTAACCATACTTCACCTCCGCTCCACCAGTACTAGCACTAGCTGTTCTACCTCTACTCTGATAGAGGGAATAAGAAGAAGGCAGAGACCTGGGCCTAAAAAAGTATTTGTTTGGCCAATGTAGATTTCCTGTGGTGGGTGTCCATTTGGATTTATATTTAAATGTAGAAATCGAAGGCAATTCTTTTGCAGACGATGGTTTATTAAACGAACTTAAAGAGAGAGCTGCCATGGAAGCAATTACTTATTAATCGCATTCCTTATCCATTCATCCTTATTCCTCTTCACTCAGAGAGGCATGTCTCGGATTGTGGAATGCATATATCCATGTTGCTTTCCCATATAAGATTTTTCTGATATTTAAGAGCCCACCGTTTCCTATCCGATCGCTCATGACAACAGATAAAAGAAGGCGGAGCTCTCGCTTTAAACTTTTAAACAGCGTCGTTTTAAGATTTAAAGGTATTAACGTGAAACGAAAGAGAAAACTATGTTTTTAAAAATAAAAATAAAATTATTTTTAAAATGTTTTTAAAAGTTTACTTTGCAAGAGAACCACTTGACGTAGTAGTAGAATACAAATACCTGGTCATAGACATTCATGATAAACTCAATTGGAATACATGTAGGATGAAAACAACTCAAAGCGGTTGGAGAGCACTGTATGCACTTCAAAATAGGTGTAGGAATGCCTGTGGGATTGGAAGACCACCAAGATTTTATTTGGCCTACTTGTTACACCGGTTTTGTTGTATGGTTGCGAGGTGTGGGCTAGTGGCACAACAAAGGCAAAATGGAGGCAAATAGAAAGGATTCAAAAATATCTAATCACAAATTTTCTCAAAATTAAGGCCACAACCCTTTATGAAATTATTCTAGCTGAAATCGGAATGTTTCCTTTAGAAGCAATTGCTATGACCAAGTTGTTATGTTACTTGAAAAAAACTGAAAACATGAAAAACAACAGGTGACCAAGGGCAGCTAAGGATGAAGAGTTGCATAGGCGGAAGAACACATGGATGAAACAAAATAAAAAATGGATGAAACTTGGGAAATCAACATAAATGAATACCCAAATTTCAACAAAGACATCAAAAGCTATGTGAATGAAACGTTTAGAAGTAGAATGTGGAAAAATGCAAGCAGGAAAAGACAATATTATATTGCAAAGTTTAACCCAACATATAATCACAAAGAAAAAGCACATATAGGCATTGAAATCAAGTGGAAGGAAAAAATCCTCATTGCTCAGATAAGGACTAGCTCTCATATATAGGCGTTGAAATCAAGTGGAAGGAAAAAATCCTCATTGCTCAGATAAGGACTAGCTCTCATAAATAGGCGTTGAAATCAAGTGGAAGGAAAAAATCCTCGTTGCTCAGATAAGGACTAGCTCTTATAGGCTTAGATGTGAAACAGGGAGATGGACAACACCCAAAGAACAATGGGAAGAAAGGATATGTACTTTATGCAAGACAGAGGCGATAGAGACATAGAAACACTTCATCTATAAGTGCCCGAGTTTTTTCGGACATCCGTGGCAAATACAAAGAAACACTTGGAAACGGGTCTATGACAGAGTTATTTGAAGACAAAGAAATAAAAAAAGTTGGGGAATTGCTAACCCAAATCAGCAGGAGAAGGAACAACCTTCTCAAAGATATTAAAGATCATATGATATGATTTGAGTAGTTGTACTTCCATATTTGAGGTCCCATAGACCATATTTGGGTCTCGCGGATGTAATTAAAATCTTTCATTTCATTTCAATTTTAAAGTTTGTATAAGAAGTATTATTTAAAAAATAAAAAATTTTGAAGTTTAATGTAGAACGAAACTATTTTTTATATGAGATCTACTGTAGATTATTGTCACCGGCCTCTCTCGAGAATAAAATATATTTAATAATTGTTTGTCTACCACAATCTAGTGGTTAGATTAGGATGGTTTATTTAAAATGGTAGGTTGGTTGGGTGTTTATTGTTTGATTGTTTTGGTTTGATTCTTTGTCTACCCAACGGTCTAAGGTTTATATTAGCACGTCAGATCCGATGTTCTACTTGCGAAGATTTATAATGACTTCGTCTAAACCGATGTCTAGACAAAGGTATTATTCATTTCATTTCTATATAAATATAAATATATATTTTTTTTTTTTTTTGGGGTCGGGTGTATTGGTTAGTTGCTTTTGTTTGATTTTTTAGAAGATTAGGTTCTGTTTACTTCGTCTTCCTCAACTGACTAAGGTTTACAATGGCACGTCATATCTAATGTTGCTAGGATTTATAATGATGTCGTCTGATCCGATGTCCTACCCCTTTCAAACAATATATATATCTTAAAATGTTAAGGCAATGGTAAGGGCTATCGTCTCTCTTTGGAAAATCTAAGTTTCAAACCTCACTTAGTACTGAGGGAACTAGAACCCATAGTAAAAAATTATATACACTTGATAAAGAAGTTGCAAGCTTACTAAAAATGGTAAAGACTTTGGTCTCTCTTTGAAAAATTTAAGGTTCAATCCCCACTCAGTATGAGAGGATTGGAACCCCTTATAAAAACCTGTAAACTCATTAAAAGTTTTGAAAGTTGCAAGCTTACTGCAATGGTAGGGCTTTGGCCTCTCTTTGAAAGGTCCAATATTCAAACCCCACTAGTACGAGGGACCAGACCCCTCATAAAAAAGTGTGTAAACTCATTAATTAATATATAAATCTTAAAATGTTGGTATTTATCACTCTTTGGACATTGGTATGTATACACACGTTTATTATCATCTATTGTTGACAAGGGATTGGATTGTGATTTGTCATTTTTTGTATACATAGCAGAGTTGGTTACAACCACACCATTTTTAGTAGTTGCCAAGTGCAAGGTTCAAACAACAAGGGCTACCTCGAACAAGTCTATGTCACCTTGTTATTTTATAACCCAGTGTGAAGAGGATCATCGATCACTCAAGTTTCGTATCGTCGTCTATCTAGCGCGCACTCAAAGGATTCGGAGCAGACTACTACCTTGCAACAAGTATACCCCAAGGTTTGAACCTAGGTCTCTTTTGGGTAAGTGCCTAGCGAGACAAACAATTACCAATCCACCTCGCCCTTGGAGGCAAAAAATTCAATGAGTTACACAGGTTTTTATGATTGGTTCATCTTATAGGAATAAAATATATTTAATAATAAAAGTAATAATAATAATTTGGCTGAAAGAAAATATTTTAAATAAATAGTAGATAGATTCCAATCAAGGAATATTTTAAATAAATAGTAGAGAATTTTTAAATATTATTTGAAAGTTTTATTAAAATAAATTTTTGATATAGAACTAAGAAAGAATTAAATAGTATTAGTTTAATTGGTTAGATTTTTTAACTTTCAAAAAGGAGGTTAAGGTTCAAATTTTGTAGAATATTACATGTACAATTGTCAAATTGTTCTAATATTGTGGTCACGATGTGCTGTGGGGGACCTATATCAATTTCATTTAATCTATTGAAAATTTATTGTAATAACATTATGTGGTGACGATGTAATATATGTGGGACTCGTAACAATCCCATATAATCCATTGAAATAAAAGACCATAAATCAATTAAAATTTAAGATAATATTTCATTATTTAAGGTATCTTTTAAAAATGATTAGCAAGCCAAAGTAAAATTCTTATCCCTAATATATATATATCATAAACCTTTTAAGTATGCTTAGGAGCTAGAAACATAAGATCATTTACTTCTTTATAAGGGGTTTGACTAGGAAGACTTTAGGACTCCAAATAAAATATCTAAGGTTCAAATTAGAAAAGGGTTAAGGATGTATATTAAAATTTAATAATTAGAGTATCTAACTTAGATAACAAAAGTACCATTATTAAAGAAATCAGGTACTAATAATTTATCTAAGCGTCGACAATTCCCATTCTACTGTGAACTATGTAACAAGGGGAAACTTGATCTACATAACAAGGTAATGTCGACGATATGATAATGGCCACTGCTAAGAAGGGGAAACCCGATCTACGTAACAAGGTAATGTCGATAGTGATTGTTTGCCAAAGGAAACCTTAGAGGAGAAAGGATGGGGTATACATGTATTTTGAAGGAGGAATAGGGACAAGAGTAGCAAGAAAGACGATAGGCAAGGGTTCTGTTGTGATAGAATCCCCTAAGGATGTGGATAGGAGAGATTCTAACCTTTTCGATCTAGGAGTAGTAGATCTGAATTCGACAGTAGCAAAAAAAAGAAAATTTGAAGAGAGGTCAAAATTTTTAAGAAGAGGGATTTGTTTTAACTCTGGATTGAGATGAAAAGGGTTTTATTCTTAAGGTCCCAAAACATTTGGCTGACAAAGTGATTTAAAAAGGAAAACATTATTTGCTCAAGAAATTTTTGGGTTACAAACCAAATTTAGATACAATAAGGAAGTGGTTTTGGGATAAATGGAAACTTCTGGAGTAAGAAGCAATGGTGGCTTTGCCTAATAATTTTTTGTTGTTTAACTTTGCAAATCCGTAGGATATGGCAAATGTTTTTTTGAGGAGCCCATGGTTTTTTGGGAGGAGGGTTAGTTTTACAAAAATGGAGCTAGGGCTTTAATCCAGCCATAGCCACTCTTCAATCGGTGCCCTTATGGGTGAGTCTACCGAGGCTTCCAATGGAATTTTGGGATGATAGTATTATTCTCGAGATAGCTAAAGCAATTGAAAAAATAATTGCTTTTGATTCAACTACTAAATCTTGGACCAGAATGATAACATGTTTTTGTGTACAAGTAGATCTAGCTAAACCACTACCTAAATCTATTAGGCTAGTTTCAAATTACAAGGAATGGGAACAAGATATTCAATATGAAACTGTCATTCCCTTATGTAACATTTCCAAAAGGGTAGGGCATATTTGGAAAACATGCCCAAAAAATCCTAAGGAGAAAGTTATGAATAATAGAACTGGACAACCTTTGAGGGTTTGGAGGAAGAAGGAAACTAAGCAAGGAGAAGTTCTAGGGCAAAAAAAAAAATTGGGAAAAGTAGTAAGGGTCCATATCCAAATAGCTTTGAGGTTCTTGCTACTCTTGATGGGGATGGCATTGTTGGAGGGGAAGAATTTGTTCCAGAACTCAACCTGGAGGTATTAATGAACCGATGAGTGAGGCTTTGATTAAAAAGGAAAATAATTCTTCTTTGCATGTAGAAGAGAATATTGAGAAAGAGCCACACTCTCTAGCAAGGCTAATGGAAAAGAGCATAGAAATGAGGGTTTCGGGAGAAACCACTCCTCGGTAGAATGTGTCATTGATTAGCTATGGGAGAAAAATATATAATAATGTTATTCGAAACGGGTATGAGGATGAAGAATATGGAGGAAAATTAACTTCTACTAGTGATTCGGAGTTGGAAAATGAGGGAAAGGCTATCAAAAAAAAAATGAAAGTAGAAGGAAATATAAGAAGGTTGATTTGGGAATTTTAGTTTCTCAAGGAAGGCCCAATCTCTAGGAATTGAGAACCAGAGTCGTTGCTAAGGATGTAGTTGATGGGAAGCAAAGAATTTTGTCTTTGGGAGGAGGAAAACTTCCTCAACTTGATACAAAATAAATTTTCTATCTTGGAATATTCGGGGTATGATTGCCCCAAATAAACATAGGGTGCTTAAAGAGTTAAGAAATGAGAGGAGGATTGATATTTTTTTATTACAAGAGACTAAAGTGGATAATTCTAATTTTTAGAAGATAAGAATTCAATTTGGAAAATAGCTCAAGTGGAAATGGTTCCTACTGATGGTGTGTCTAGGGGTTTATGGACATTATGAAATCCAAAGCGGTTGGAGGAACAATGTTTGCAAATTAATAACAAGTTTATTTTTATTTTGTTCACATGATTTGTTAACTAAATTTAATAATTTCTCGTTGTCGATGAGAAATTATAACTAGCAGTCTATTTAGACTATTACTGTTTTGGTCATTGCACTTTTAATCAGAAAAGGTTGTAGTGTTTAGAAAATGCAAAACTTGATTTGTAAGAAGATAAGTTAGTTTTTGTGCTTGGATTGATTCATGTGTTTTTCTTGGCATTCCAAGAGTTTTAAAATGGAAGGGTCCATTTCAAAACCCTATTAGGTTGTCCATCAACATTTTAATAGTTGATGAATTGTTGATTTTTTTGAATTGGTTATATGGGATTGAAACAAACCTCACCTCTATTACATCAATAACCACATAGAGGTATTACAACAACTTGAAAATTATACATGTCTTACTTGGTAAAGTTCAAATTTATCTATTTCTTGAAAGTTGAGGAATTTAATTGGTGAAGCTCGTGTTATTTGATATGAAATGTTGGATTGATTGTTTAAAATATAAAGCATTGAGTGTTCTTATGAGGACTAGTCTTATTTGTTGTCATATATTGTTTAAAAATAATAATAGAAATTTCAAAAATAAATCTTATAATTATATCTAGGTTTAGAGGATCAAGGATGAAAAAAAATCGCTTTAGAGGAGGGACGTTTTTCGTAGGACTGCCCAAACTATCGAACTTGTTTCGGCCATATCTCACTCATCCGGACTCGGATTGAGCTAAAATTTTGAGGGTAGATGCCTGAAAAACCCTAGAACGTCTCCACCAATTTTCATATCATTTGGAGCAACACAGATCCTAGCGCATCCCTATGTGTGAACGAGATTTTTGGCAAGCGGCTATGCGAGGGTTTCATCCGGGTTGAGTGCAAGCAGCTCCAGAGGTTGGTTTTTAGGGCCTTCGGGCCCTAGCGGCCAATATTTTTGTGGTTTATGCTCAATATTTTAGCAGGAAATGTTGCAGGGGATCCAAGATGGGTTAGAAATTTATCTTTCAATAGATCATACCGTGAACTTGAGTGACAACGACTTCCAATTTGTTGCACAAAAGAAAAGTGAAAACCATACCTTTCCACGACGTCTAGGGCAAGGATTAAAGAGATCACGAAACAAGTTTCAAGCAGTTGATCAAAAAATGGCTCATATCTCAAGTGAATCTGGTGCTAAGGTGCACCCACAAAATAATTCTACTAGTGAAAACCCCTGTCAAGGGTAAGAATTTCGAAAACTCAGCCCCAAAAATGAATTTTAGGGATGCCCTCCGTGGTGGACAACCTCAACCCAATGCTAATATCAATCTTAGGGCTTCCCATAAACCTCTAAGAATGCCTAAGATTGATCCCAGGAAAATGGAGTCAGGATGTCTTAAAGCAGTTGATGGAACTCCTATTGTTAAGCTTGATATGGGTAACATTCAGACTGGCATTGAAGATTTGGAAAAAAAGGGACTAATTTGTCGGTTCGTGGGTTTTCGTCCGAGCCTATCTGCTTTCAAAGTCTGGGCTGCAAAAAGTCGGAAAACTAAAGGTGAGTTACAAATCTCTATTTATCCAAATGGTTATTTTCTTGTTTTATTTGCTAATAATGAAGATAGAGAGAAAACTTTTCAAGGGGGTCCTTGGTTTTTTGGAAGGGCAGGGCTTTTCATGAAGCCCTGGCATACTAAATTTAAAGCCAAAGAAGAGATGCCTTCTATAGCTCCCGTGTGGGTTAGACTCTTTGGCCTCCCTATTGAATTTTGGAATCCTACTATTTTTTCTTCAATTGGAAACTCTTTAGGAACTTTTATGATGACCGTTGATTGTACTCAAAATTTTGAACATATTATTTATGCTCGGATTTGTGTTTTAATGGATTTTGACAAACCCCTACCTAAAAATATCACATTACAATTTGGGGAAGACACTTGGGAGCAAGTAGTGGACTATGAGAACATTCCTTTTCATTGTAGAATTTGCCATGAATATGGTCATTTGGCCAGTGCTTGCCCAAATAAAATTCCTGATCAAAAGAAAGAAGATATAAACTCAACAGGTTTCCAAATGCCTAAGAAGAAGAACACTCAGAAAAAACCAGCTTATGAAGGATCAATCAAAGTCATCTGCTAATATGTTTGAAATCCTTTCCACAAATGATGTCCCAAGTGAGGAAGAGGAAATAATGGAAACAGAAATCTTAGAAACACAATTTAAATATGAAGGGAAGAACTCAGAGACAAACCAACAAATCAAAGGTTTTCAACAGAAAAAAAGGGAGAAAATTTACACAAGAAAAACAATCTTTTAAATGTCAAAACTTCAAATAATACAGGTCCCAATATAGACTCCGTTGAACCCTCTAGTAAAATTTTGGCTGTGTACGAGCATTCTTCAAGGTTAGAAGCCATCTCGGATTCAATTGGAATAAGTCAAGAAACAGAGAAAAAAACTGAAGATGGATTCTAATCAAAAAGCAGGTCGCAAGACCAATCAATATCATATGGTAAAAGAAGGTGAAAAGCTTGTAGAGGAAGGTAAGATTAATGCCCTTCCCAACTTTTTTAGCCCTGGTATTAATGAAGATCATCACTTGGAATATTAGAGGACTCAAAGGGAGTCTTTCAAAACAAAATGAAATTAGAAGAATGATTCGGATAAATCATCCACATCTTGTTTTCCTTCAAGAAACAAAGATGTCAATGGAGGATATGGACTCAATTGCCAGTAAAATTTGGCCAGCTGGAAAAGTGGTTTCCCTCAGCTCCCAGGGGACTTCTGGTGGCATTGCTTGTCTTTGGGACCCAAAAGAGGTAGTTATTCACCATATGGTTGGCAGTTGGGGTCTACTGGCTATAGCTATTCAAAGTAGACATTCCAACCAAATTATGCTCTGCATTATCGTTTATGCTCTAACCGCTTTGGAAGAAAAAAGAAGACAGTGGAAGGATATAACTCATATTATCTCTCATTTTCCTGAAGCTTGGATCTTGATCGGAGGAGATTTCAATACCATCCTCTCTCTAGATGAGAAAATGGGGGAAATAGAAATTTGGACAAAAGCACCGACCTCATGAGCGAATATATTGCAAACCTCCATCTTGTGGACATCCAACCAGATAATGGCCTTATGACTTGGTCTAACAGAAGGCAAGGCTTAGCTTGTATAATGGAGAGATTGGATAGGTTTTTGCTCTCTAAAAATTTCTTAATCCATGGTCACATTCCTAAAGTGAAGACTCTTAATAATGTTGGTTCGGATCATTGGCCATTCATGGTGGAAATGTGGAAAACCAATGTGAGTTTCTCTCCTTTTCATTTTCAATTAATGTGGCTTAGAGACATTTCCTTTAGACCTCGTGTGCAACAATGGTGGAAGGAAGGTAAACCTAGGCATGGGACTAAGATGTTCTATTTTGCCAAAAGACTGTAATACATTAAATCCAAAATCAAGACTTGGAACTGGAAAGAGTTTGGGGATGTTCATAAAAAAAACATGAAGTTATTGCTCATCTTGAAAATTTGAATAAGAAAATCCGTTTAGATGGCCTCACAGAGAAGAGAAGTGCAGATGAAATTAAACTCACAACTCGGTTAGAGGAATGGGAAAAAAGAGAAGAAATCTTATGGAAGCAAAAATCTAGAATTCAATGGCTCAAAGAAGGAGATCGAAACACAAATTTCTTCCACAAATCTCTTCTAGCTCGAAGATCTCACAACTTTATTTCTTCCCTAAAATCAGATTCTGGAGATGTTGTTTATACTTGGGATGGCATGAACTCTATTGTTGTTGATTACTTTTCCAATATTTTTGTCGCTACTCCTCTTGACTCAACTTCTCAACAAAATGTTCTTCAAGCAATCCCTTCTCTTATCACTTCTGAGGAGAACTCTATTTTGACTGCTCCTATTACTATCAATGAGCTTCAACAGGTAGTTTTTAAAATGCAAAAAGGGAAAACCCCAGGTCCTGATGGTTTTCCCATTGAGTTCTACCAAGAGTTCTGGGATATCCTTCATGTTGATTTATTAGAGGTGGTGGAAGAAGCCGAGAAAGCCAAAGAAATTTTGAAGGTTATCAATAAAACTTATATTACTCTTGTTCCAAAAGCTCAAGAGGTTGATCATATCTCAGCTTTTAGACCTATTGCTTTATGTAATGTTCTTCTCAAAATCATTACTAAAATCATGGCAGAAAGGTTGAAGCCTCTTTTGCATAAGATTATTTCCCCAGAGCAAGGGGGTTATGTGGAAGGGCGTCAAATAGTAGATGAGATAGTTCTTGCTCAGGAAGCCATCCATTCCATGGATATGCAAAAATCTCCTTCCATGTTCATTCGGTTAGACTTATCCAAAGCTTATGACAGAGTGGATTGGCACTTCCTTATCAAAGTTTTGAGGCAATTTGGTTTCTCTAAGGATTGGATGGATTGGATTATGGGATGTATCTCTTCAGTTTCCTACTTAGTTCTTATCAATGGCAGGCCTTCTCAGTCATTCCCAGCTTCCAGAGGTATTAGGCAAGGTGACCCGCTATCCCCTTATTTATTCATCATTCTTGTTGAATGCTTGGGTAGGACTATAACCAAAAAGAGGGAAAACAAAACCCTTGAGGGAGTTACCATTGCTCATGGAGCTAGACCTATCTCTCATCTTCAATTTGTGGATGACTCTACTCTTTTAGGTAAAGCTACAGTTAAGGAAGCTTCTAATATTAAGCAAATCATTAGCTATTTTTCTAAGGCTATCGGGTAGTTGATCAATGAAGACAAATCTAAAGTTATTTTCTTTCACTGCTCTTCTAGACAGGAATCCATGGTCTTGGATAAATTAAGATATAAGAAGACCTCCCTTCCAATCACTTATTTAGGTATTCCCATAAATATTCAAAGGCAAAAAAATAAATATTGGAATTGGTTGTTGGACAAAGTCAAGAAGAAAATTGGAAAGTGGACCAACAGGTGGCTTTCTTCTGGGGTAGAATCACCTTGGTAAAATCAGTCCTTCAAGCTATTCCTATTTATGTATCTTCCGTGTTGAATATTCCAAAGGTTGTTCTTCGAGAACTGGATCAAATCAGTCATCGTTTCCTTTGGAGTGGTACTAAGGAGAAAAGAAAATGGGCCTTGGTGAAATGGGACACTTTATGTCTTCCTAAGAATAAAGGGGGGTTAGGATTCCGGTCTTCTATTAATAACAACAAAGCTTTAGCTGCTAAATTATATTGGAGGATGTTGCATAACCCCAATGCTCTTTGGGCCAATAATCTTCATGCTAAATATGCTGAGAACAAAAGTCCTGAAGACCTTGTTCGCTATCAACTTCCTACCAAAGGTTCTCCCATTTTAGCAGTTCTTAAGACTGGTGAGGATTTGATAAAGAAAAATTAATTTTGGATCATTCATAATGGTCAACAGGCAAATTTTTGGACAGATTCTTGGGATGGTCACAAGCCTTTGATAACTCAGTTTCCCGATTGGAGGCCTTGGATGGAGGAGCTTCACCGAGCTAACTGGATAAAGGTGGCTAATTACTTTCGGTACCATACTGGTAATTCAAAGGTTGGTAGATATTGGATCCCTATTGAGGACTCGCCCTATTCAAATCCCGTAAAGGCAAAGACAAGATATCCAAGGCATCCTTCATATGAGATCTCTCTCTTGGTCCCATGAAAAATATTGTTTTGGATGGAACAACACTACTAAGGGTGAGTATTCAGTTGCTCAAGGTTATTTGACCTTATGCCATAATAATCCCAACCATTCTTCTGACATATTTTCTCAATTGTGGGCTCAAAAGCTCTGGCCTAAGGTGAGGTTCTTTAATTGGCTTTTATTGCATCGTAGGGTGCTTATCGGTGAGCAACTTATGAAGCGTGGTTTTCATGGCCCTTTTAGATGTGAGATGTGTGAAGAGAATGTAGAAACTCTCAACCATATTTTTATTGAGTGTACTTTAGCCTCTGAGCTATGGAGGAGAATGGCCACTTTACTTGGCTTACAAGTGGTCCAATTTTTTTACTTTTGAACAACTTTGGAGGGATTGGCCTAATCAAGAGGGTGTTGATCATTTTATTAGGCCATTAGTTTGGATGGGTTCTACCATTCTTCTTTGGAATATTTGGATTGAAAGGAACAACCAAATTTTTAATCAAGATAGGAAGGATATTCACTATATTTGGCAAAATACCATAGCCAACTTAGTTGAATCAGTCCATCAACTCCTTAATCACCCCCAAAACTCCCACCAAAGATGGGATCAAGTGATGCAAATATTGAAGATTAAATCTTCTAAGGGCAACCAACTTAAAGGGAATGTGAGTATTAGTAAGATGGATAGGACAAGAAATTGGCAACCTCCTCCTAAGGATTTTGGAAAAGTCAATACCGATGGAGCCTCTAGAGGGAACCCTGGAAAAGCCAGTGTGGGAGGAATTGGTAGACTTTCAGATGGCTCCCTGGTTTTTACTTTTGCTGAGAATTTGGGTATTCTTTCCAATAACCTTGCTGAGGGGTATGGTATCCTCAGAGGCCTTCAGGAGGCTACTAAGGTTGGATGGGAAAAGGTGTTAGTTGAGTCCGACTCTCAACTTATGATTAATCTTTTGAAGACTCCTTCCAAGAATCATAAGGTTGATTGGAGAATAAAAAGAATTATTGAGAAGATTCAATTAATCCAGATGGGATTTTTGAAAGTTGATTACAATCATGTGGTCAGAGATCAAAACAAGAGTGTTGATGCTTTAGCTAATTGGGCTTTGGACAAAGGTGATCTTACTTGTTATGGCCACCCTCCTAGATGGTGGGCTTCACAAATTAGGGAAGCTCTTCTTTCTATCATTTCTTTGGATGGCTCCAGTTCTCAAGGTACCTAGTTTCTTCTTGCTTTTTTTTGCTTCTCTTTGGTTCATTCAGGTTTTTTTAGTTCCCTAGCTCACTCTTTTCTTTCTTTTGTTTCCTTTGTTGTTTCTTGCCTTAATAGTCTTCTGGTCTAGATAGGTCATTGTTATGTTCAATTTTTTTTCTTTTTTGTTTTTTGTTTTTTTGTTTAGTTTTTTAAGGTGTGTGTGTTCTTTTGTTTTGTTTTGTTTTGTTTTTGTGTTCTTTGTGTTGTTTTTTGTTGTTCTTGTGTTTTTGTTGTTTTGTGTTTTTTTTATGTTTTTTGTTATTGTTCTTGTGTTTTTGTCGTTCTTGTTCTTGTGTTTCTCTTTGTTTGTGTTAATTCATGTTTTTTTGTGTGAGTGTTTTCTATGTTTTTTGTTTTTGTTTATTGTCTGTTGTTGGTTGTTTTTTATTTTTATTTTTATTTTATTTTTTAATATTTTAGGTTTTGGTTGTGTTTATTTTTCATGTTTTTTTTGGGTTATGTCTTTGTAGTGTTCTGTTGTTTTTGTCTTGTTTGTGTTTTGTTATGTGGTTCTTGTGTTTTTCTATGTGGTTCGTGTTGTGGTTTCTTTTATCTTATTGTGTGTGTGTTTGGTTGTGCTTTTGTTTTTGACACACTCAAGGAGCATGTTTTTTATTTTATTTTATTATTTTTGTTGTTATTTACTTATTTTTAAATTGGTTTTGTGTGTTTGTTTGCTCCTTGAGTATGTCAAAGGTGGTAGGCCAGGTCCGAGTCCTGGGCATTTTTGGTGGAATGGATACCCCTGCCTCCTTGGGTCTTACCCGAAAGTGGCATCCCTTTTGGGATGTTTTCCACAAATTATATATATATATCTAGGTTTAGATTCACATTGTTGCCCTTCCTACATAATGTTTATAGGCATGGTACTCATCATGGGAAGCCTTGGGTGTAGAAAAAAAATGTGTTATCCTTCTATCTATAGGATTTGAATATCCATGCAAGGGTCATCTATGTTAATGGAATTAATATAAAGGATTTGCTTCCATCCATGATCAATTGGAAATATCCAATAGTTGGTTCATCAAATTTAATTTGATGGTGCTTTCTAATAAAACCTTGGGAAATTTGACAAGATGATATTTTACAAAATAATTAAATCAAAGTTCTCCTCGTCTACTCTAAATGATATAATGATATGGAGTTTCCATAGATAATTATACAAAAGTGTGAGACACAACAAATTGTGGATGACCTTCGATTTACTGACAAGAATGGGTGTGTTGGTTCCCTTGTTCCTATTGGATGCTAGGTCCATGATGTCTCACTTCAAGGATAGAGGAATTTATGAGCCTAGTCTTCTATTTTGTGAATAAATTTGAAAACATTGACATTTTCCTAAGATATCTCTATGATTGCTTGACCTTAATCTAACACTATCTAGCTACAAATGCAATCAAACAAAATCCAATAGACAAACCTATGTCTATATATTTTTATTTTTAGATGAGAATAAATATGCATTTCAACTTTAATGAGGGGTTCAAGAATGAATGCAAATAAACAAGCCTAATACCTATATGATTTGGTCTTAAATGATGATTCAATGACTAACCTACAAAGTAGATTAGAAAAACAATAAATTCCAATGGATAAATCCCCTAAAATGATATGGTTATACCTTTGTTCCTTTTTCTTTTCTTTAATAATAAATGAAAGTACATAAAACAAATCTAGTAGTTAACAAAATAGACAAAAGAAATCAAAAGGTTGAGTCTAACACTAAAAAAAATTATAGAAAACAATATTTTGACTGAATTTTACCTTTGTGGCAATAGTGCTACCTATCACAAAAGCATTATTGATGCTTCTGATAGTTGATGACACTCTTGTCTCTATATTCTCCCTTCTATAGAGACATGTAAAATAGATATAAGAAAGAGATATTAGACATAAAGAGATTTGTTTGAGTTAGTGGAGGACTATTGCTCGCTTGGCTAGCATCAAACCTTGTTTAGAAAGATCAAATCAAAAGTTGAAAGGTACTAGTGGTTATTATAGTGAAGAATCACTCAATCTAAACAGATTTGCACCTGAAGACAGTGCAAAGCCTAAGGCAGAGACAAGGGTGTTTCAATCATCACCAACTTCCTAGAATTTCATGTCAAAAATTGCCAAATAGATATCTCCAAAGGATAAAAATAAGCGTGAAAACCCTCATATTGTATGGTCAAGTTGATCACCAAATCAACACAAGATGATGGCCCATAGTGATTTTACCTAGTTGTTTTAGTGATATCTAAATCAACCCCCATTCCTAATGGAAACTAATGACCCTTTTCGATGATAATTGAAGAAGCTCTATCATTAATGAAGGTTCGACCTAAACAATGATTGTGGATGAGTGAACATAACTAGATATCGTCCACATATGTTTAGGTTTGCAACCTCTTGTACCTCATTCATCATCACTCCACCACACATTCAAGGAAACATCTAGTGGTGAGGAATGGATAAAGAGGAATCAACGCCTGGGCAAGAAGGTAAGAGCCTGCAAGAACTTTGCATCAAGAGATTTTGTAAGACATTTACTTCCCCACATTCAACCAAAAAAAGTCACCAAGGTGAAGCCTCTCTGCACCCACCGCTTATCTAGAAGGAAGAGCAAATCAAAATGTTGACAGAGTAGGAAACATGAAAATATCTTGGACAAAAAGTATCATAGACTAAATGTCATCATTTGTATTTCACACCATAGGGGACTTCAAGTGACCCTGCCTTGAAAATTTTTACAAGCATATGATCAAAAGGTAAAGTTGGTATAAATAAATAAGGGAAGATCTACATCAAAATCATACCAAAAATCAAGTTAAGGCAATAATATGGAGGTGCAGATAACAAAGGAAAAATTAAGAGTTTATGAGGATAACCAACCAAAGTGAAACATAAAAGTCTAATGGAGCTACTTATTGAAATTTTAGATGTTCAAAGGAAATGAAAGAAATAAAATTTATGATGAGCAGACAATGTTAAATAAGACTCCCAAAAGGAATAAAATAAATATTTTGAAAGGGTAAACAATTATTTTAACAAAATAGAATAAATTAGAACAAAAAGGGCAAAGATAAGTAATGCACACAAATCCCCAAATAAATTAGAGCCAGAATAATGTACTATTACTAAGAAAAATAGGATGATCTACCAAGGACATATCAACTTAGCAATCTAAAAAAAGGATAGGTGGATTATTGAATATGGAGAGATGGTGCCTACAATAATAATAGCTTTGAGCTGATAGAAGTAATGACGAAGGATATCCTCATTCAATATTTAGGATCCCTCAAAAAGGTAGCTAAAAGAGTCAAACCATATTATAATTTTTTGAGGGAAATTATTCTCATTGTAATATATAAGAAACATTTGTCTAGGTTGTGCAAAGTATCAACAAGTTTGCATCTACAAGTTTTTTAAGCTTTCCTTTCATTTATTTTTGTGTAGTAGTCAACTCTTGAGCAGCTTGTGGGGAAATTGAACCCTTGCTTTTAGCACAATCTTTGTAATATTGTTTGCACACACACACACATATTGGAGACTTACATCTAATTTTTTGGGTAGACATCCATGGTTCTCATTCTTTGACTTGTCTCTATATGTGTGTATGTGTTTGTAGTCTTTACTTTGTTTTTTGGGTTTTACTTGCATGTGTGTGTATGGGAGGCATATATCTCTAATTTTTTGGGTAGCCATCTATGGTTCCCATGCTCATACCCATATTTTTATGTGTATGTATGCATGTAACTCTCATTTGGACTTATATGTGTCGAGGAGAGGAAGTGTTAACTATTGGCACGCAGCATTCAAGCCTATGGTGCAGGGAGATCTTATTCGATCTTTGGTGCATTGCCACATTTTTAAATGAGGATTTTATATTTTTTAGTTGTTTTTATTTTATCTCTCACATCCCTTTTTTTCTTGAGTTCAAGTACGCCTCAATATCACATCTCAATGAGAATCCAACCTTGTAAAAACTCCTAGAGGCCTCTGATTGAGCCAAACCCAATGCTCTCAATAGAGGTACTATTATATCATTCCACACAAGGCATGATTGTCCTGATCGATATAATCAAAGAGGACAATAGTTTAATGGTATTATTGATGGGACCTCAGGGATACATCATTGTCCCATAATCACAACAACAAGTTAGGCTTAGACTTGGTGAGGGTCTATGCCTACCCTTGCTTGTTGAAGCGCCTTCTCACTCACCCGATGACTTCACTCTAGAATGAATATTAGAAGAAATCATTATTTGAAGAAATTATATTACGATTCAAGTGAAGGCCTCAATTTATTTGCTTCCAAAGCACATGCTACATTCACCTGGTGACTCAATTCCATCCCAAAGATATCTAGATAAAAGACCTATTGTCGAGTTTCATGTTGTAAAAAGTTGGTAAGAGTTGTTACCTTCATTCACCACCATTTTGTGAAAAAATAGAACCATAGTCCATAATATGGCTACTTCAACCCCACCACCCAACCTATTATTTGCTTGGAATGTTAGATGTCCTTTGGCACCTCCGACTCCAAATGAAGTATGGGAAGAGAGAACTCAATTTTCTCTAAAATCCCTCACCTACATCACTAGGGAGGATCTCACCACCCCCATTGAGCATTTAAACCATGTGGAAAGTCTATGCATGATTCATAATATATCAGAGCAAAATATGGCTCTAATATTGATGGCAACCTATTTTAGGGGAAGTGTCAGAGAGTGGTATCTTACACTTCAATCTGGTTCAACAACCAACTAGGATCAAATCGACAATGTGTTTGCTAAAAAATTTAGAGAGAAGGCAGATGGGGTATCACTCTTGGAGCAATTTTCAACCATAAAGAGATTTCTCATGGAGGTGATAGAAGATTTCAACCTCATATTTCATAAATCCTAGCATAGATTACCTGAAGAGATTTTCCCACCCCAAGTATGGCATTTATATATTACTTAAAGGCCTTAGATTCTAAAATCTCATTAACGATTAAGGCTCAAGGTGTAAATTCTCTATGAGATGCTTATGGTATAGCCATCCAAGTTGAGCATGACTTTATTCAGATTGGAAGATTATCCCTTAGGTCACCCATATCCCTGTATCCCATCATGCAACCCTCTTATCCAACTACCCTAGTTTCTCAACCAACTTTAGTCTTTCCCATGATTACTCTAGTCTTGCTCACTCCAAAAGACCCAAAGAAGCAAGCATCACAAAATTTGCTTATGTTAATTACCAAAGAAGTGATGGCATTAAGAATGGAACCAAATGCTCAGAGGAATGCCTATCTAAATAGACTAAGGACTCCCTTATTGTAAGGAAACTAGGGTTATATAACCCCATCTAACGAGTATTCTAGACCTCAATTCCAAAGAAATTGGAAGAATGATCAAGTCCAAGGTCAAAGTCAACAAATGGTCCTTTTATCAACTCCTCTACAAACATAATTTCCTAATCATGTTAAGGAAATAACCCCTATCCAAAACAATTATGTAGAAGAGTCTACCTCATGGTATTGATATCTTTAGCCATCCACTCTAGTCAATATAACATAGGGGGAACGTCTCAACTCCTTGTCATTGCAACAACTAAAATAATATTCACTCAAGTGTCTACTTCATATTCAAGAACCCAAAGTCAGATGGAAAAACAATCCACTTCAACTTAGTCCTTCTTAGAGTTTTATTGTGCCTCCCAAGAGAAAGTATTGGTAAGCTAGGATGAGGATGAGATTTAGGTAATATCATATAGAGTAGTCAATTTGAAAACTAAGAGACCACAAGTATAGTCAGACTATTTAACATGGTTTAAAAATGGGTAATAGAAGAAACGGATAAAAACAACCCAATCACCTCTCATGGTCAACACAAGCCAAGCCAACCACAACCTCTTGTTGTAGCACATCAATAGCCAAGGGAACCTGTGCCTCCTACCACCATTCAACAAATAATCCAAAAGACCTCAAGCAATAAAGTCAAAACAACTAGTACCCACTCAAGACTTCCATTAGTTGCAACATTAGAAGTTCCAACATTCACCAAGAGGAGCACCCTAGAAATATCAAGACAGTAAGCATCATTACCAGAACCAGCCATACAAACCTAATTGGTTGGAGAAAAGCCATAATTCAACCTACCATAAACCATCCAAAAGGTGATATCTCTTATGGTACTAGTTTCGGTTTAGGATATCTTGACCATCCTCAAATAGAAGGAGCATCTAAGAAAAGCCTTAGAAAAAGATGAAAGGAAACAAGGACAACAAAAAGTCACCACAATATTATAGATTGTAGCCCTTGAACCAAATAGACTAAACCCCACATTCTATCTATTGTTCATCTACAAATATAAAGTAATTCACAATTGTATGGCATACTCAAGAGCAAGTACAATCATCATGTCCAAAGGCATTGTAGACGCATTAGGAATAAAATATCATCCTATCAACAAGAGAGTGGCATAATTGGATGGAAGTACAATACAAATTATAGGTGAGGTAAAAGAACTCCCATTGGCCTTAAATACATGTCCAAGTGTGACCATGACACATGATATCACCATAATTGATTTCCCAACTTCATTCATCCTTTGCCTATCAAAGGATTTTATTGCCAAAATGGTAGGTTATATAAATTTGGATTGGTCCATCATGATACTAAGAACTTGATATGGGACCAAGTAATCAGAACCACTTTTCCTTCACTATCTGGAACATCTACTAACATTTGGATTAAATTCCATTCAAATTTTTATAATGGCAGAAGAAATATTTAAATCCTTAGTCGATGAAATGCATTCATTAATCTTTGACGAACACATGGAACTATGGGTAACAAAAATCTGGGATTTAGATATTCCAATAATACATGGACAAACATGCATGGGATAGAAAGGACAAGGACCAAATCCAACCCCTAAGAGGGCCATGTAAATAATATATATATATATATATATATATATATATATATATATATATATATTTATATTTATATATTTATCTAACCTATTTTGTGATGTAGGATGACATTTTAGAAAAAAATAGAGAAGTTGTTGAGCCATCAATAAAATTACTCTTAGGATCAATGCCAAAGCAAATAAATGATCAAATCAATCAAGGTGGCAGGGTCACATGAGCCCAAAATTAATTACGCACGAAAAGAAGATGAATCAAATATTTTATTACATCATCCCTAAGTAAAAGAAGAAGGTCTTATACTGACAATAAAATGAAAGGAGGAATTTGATCAAGGAAAATGAAATTAATATGGACAGTTGCCTCATCCCCAAGAACATGTTATAAAAGAAAGTTCCAATACTCTCCAAATAACTATATTTTAGTGACTCTATACCCAATGGATAAAGTCTTTATCCTTTGAGTTCATCTCTTCCTGCAAGCAAAAGGACTCTTGAGAGCCACCAAAGTTATAGTGAAGAATCACTACAATCTAATCAAATTGCATCTAAATATAATACAAAGCTAAGGCAGATATAGAGGTATTTCAATCATCACCAACTTCTAGGAATTCCATGTCAAAAATCACCAAATAGATATCTCCAAAGGGTAAAAATGGGTATGAAGACCCTCACATTGTGTAGTCAAGTCAATCACCTAATCAACACAAGATGATGACCCACAATGATTTTTTCTAAATATTTTAGTGATATCTAAATCAACCCTTGCTCCTTATGGAAGCTAATGAGCCTTTTTGGTGATAAATGAAGAAGCTCCATCATTAGTAAAGGTTTGACCCGAAGAGTGGTTGTGGATAAGTGAACATAATTGGATCTCATCCATGTTTTTTTAAGTTAGTGATCTCTTACACCTCATTTGTCATCACTCCACCACACATTCAAGGCAACATATATTGGTAAGGAATGGCTGAAGAGGAATTAACAATTAAGGAAAGAAGGTAAGAGCCTACAAGAACTCTACACCAAGAAATGTTTGTAGGACATTTACTTCCCCACATTCATAAAAAAGAGGTCGCTAGGGTGAAGCCTCTCTGCACTGACCACTCACCCAGTAGGAAAGTGAATCAAAATGTTAGAAAAGTAGTAGACATGGAAATATCTTGGACAAAAATTCTCGTAGACTAAATGTCATCATCTATAGTTCACACCATAGGGGACTTCAAGTGGCCCTACCTTGAAAAGAAGTTTTGTAAGCATCTGATCAAAAGGTAAATTTGATGTAAATAAAGAGGGAAATAGCTACCTCAAGATCATCCTAAAAATCAAGTTAAGGTAGGAATCTATAGGCACAAACAAAAAAGAAAAATTTAGGAGTTTTTGAGGATAACCAGCCAAAGCGGAAGATAAAAGTCAAATGGAGCTGCTTATCGAGACTTTTGGAAGTTTCAAGGAAATGAAAGAAACAATTTTTTTTATGAGTGGACGTTTTTGAATAAGACTCCCAAAAGGAATAAAATAATTTTTTTGAAGAGGTAGACAACTACTTTAACAAAATAGAACAAGTTGAAACAAAAAGGGTGAATATAAGTAATGGTGCATGAATCCCTAAATAAAGTAGATGAGTCACAATAATGCACCATTGCTAAGAAAATATAGGATTATCTACCAAGGACATATCAACTTAGCAATCTAAGAAAAATGTAGGTGTATTATTGAGGATAAAGAGACGAAGCCTACAACAATAGTATCTCTAGGATAATAGAAGTAATGATGAAGGATATCCTCGTTCAATATCAGGATCCTCATAAAAGGTAGCTAAAAGAGTCAAATCATCCTAAATTTTTTGGAGGGAATTTCTTCCCATTGTAATATATAAATAGCAATAGTATAGGTTATGCAAAGGATTGACAAATTTACATCTACGAGTTTTGTAAGCTTTTCTTTCAATTCTTTTTGTATAGTAGTGAACTCTTGAGCAACTTGTGGAAAAATTAAACCCTTTCTTCTAGCACAATCTTTGATTTTTTTTTTTGCACCTATATTATATATAATGGAGGTCTACATGTATAATTTTTTTGGTAGCCATTTGTGGTTCTCATGCTCTGACCTGTCTTTGTATGTGTGTGTGTATGTAGTCATTACCTAGTTTTGTGGGTTTTGCTTGCATATGTGTGTGTATGGGAGGCCTATGTCTAATTTTTTTAGTGGCCATCTATGGTTCTCATGAATTTAATTGTCTCTTTATGCATACATATGAATAAAAATCTCATTTGGGTCTATCTATGCCAAGGATAGGAAGTGTTCACCACTGGCACATAACGTTCAGGCCTATGTTGTAGGGATATTTTATTCGGTCTTTGGCACATTGCCGCATTTTTTAATTGAGTTTTGTTTTTTAAAATATTGTTTAGTTGTTTTTATTTTATCTCTTGCATCCCTGTCCCCCTTGATTTCAATTGTGTCTAAAGATCACATTTCAACAAGGAGTTGACCTTGTAAAAAACTCTTGAAGGCCCTCAATTGAGCCAAATTATTTGCTCTTGATAGAAGTCCTATTGTGTCACTTTGTGAGAGGTATGATTGTACTAATTGATACAATAAAAGAGGACAACAATTAAACAAAGAATAATATCACCATAGTTGAGAGATAGCCTCGAGAATGCTTTTGACCAAGGGCAATACTTTTGTTATTTGTGGATAAAATAATTAAGTATAAGATCTATAGTTCATGCTATAGAAGAACTAGAGCATAGTAGCATTGTTGGAACTATAAATATGTAGTGCTTCTACCTAGAGATACAATAGAAAATGTTCAAAACTAGAAAAACTATGAGGATTTGATGAAAGATGTAAGACCCTAAGCAGTAAAGTACGACGATTTAACAGAGATATGCTATTGACTATTTTAATTGCAAGTAATATAATTTTAAATATGAAATCTAAATGTCTAATGGATTAATATAATAAAGACAAGAACATGACAAGAAAAAATATAAATAAATTAATATAGTTAAGATAATATTATGATAGATAAAGAGAAGGAAAATCTTAATATTAAAAGACAAAGCAAAGCGGATAAGAAGAAAATCCCTCTATCTCATATAGTGAGCCTACCTAAGTGTCCATATGAGTGTATACATGGAAGACCTCTAACTCTTTTATAAGAACTCTGATAGCCTTAACACAAGCTCCTAGATTTGTGTCCTTATGAGAACCTTGACAAGATGCACATGCAAGCATGGAAAACTAGATGCTCAACACCTGTTATGCACAATATGAATGCAAATTTGGGCAAGTTTTGATTGCTTTTAAAAGTATATTTTAAATGGATAAGGCATCACTAATTCAAAAGTGCATATATCAAATTAAAAGGGATTTGATACTTAAAAAGGTGATAAAAGCTCCTCCAAATGTGTCCTTAGAAGAGGCTTTACGAGATGCACATGTAGACATGGATATCTAGATGAGAAACATCTCATTATGCAAAGGATGAATGGAAATTTGCATAAGTTATGGTTTCTTTAAAAGTGGATGTCAAATGGGCAAATATTCAGTAGTTCAAAAGCATATATATCAAATCAAAATTGATTCTATACTTCAAATGGTGATCAATTGGGCTCTCCCCAAGGGCTATCTTTATGGAAAGTTATGGATCCCTTGGAGGATCCTCAAGAATATTTGTCATAATTGGCAAGTTTTTGTGGTGATAAGCTTTCATAGGGAGGATTAGGATGATTAAAAGTTGACATGAAATGGATGATGGTAGATTATATTAAAGCCAAAAAGAAATATTTTTGAGATTTAATCACTAATTAAGACACTATAAGATGATGTGATTAGAAAAGTTAGATCTAGATTTAGAAAGCAATTGGTACTTGAAAATTGGTTGTCTTTCCTTTTTCGCATTTTAATAGCCAATAGTGCTAGCATTATGAGCATTGGAAATTCTAAGGATACTAGCGCAATTCCAAAATAGTTGTAACAACCCTTCTTTGTAGAACTTTTTATAAACAATGAACTATGTATTTGGTGTGAATGTTTTAATGACATAGCTTCATTTCATGTTGAATGATTGTATTATTTTGAGCATAGAATATGGTATTGCTGATAAAATTGTGGGTGTAGGACCAAGTGCTCTCTTTGGTGGGACCATATGGGTGAACCACCTACAAAGAGGGATATTTAGGGAAGTGATGGTGATGACTTTCTCATCAACAGCTCAAGGTAATAAAACACCCTGCATTTCATTTTGCTTGTACCCGTGTTCACACCATTGGGCTAGGAAGTTGCTTCTGTAATGAATCTCCTTAATAGGTTGGTGATAGCATTAGACTATATTAAAGGAGACCGCCTACTTAGGGATAAAATAATGATGTGAATCTATGTTTGTTCATGGTATGCATAGATTGTTGTTGAATGGTAACATTAATACTTTAGATTCATTAAGTATTAATTAGTGGATAAAATTAATACTTCTAAATTATTAAGTTAATGAATTGTGGCTTTAATACTTTAGTAAAGTATTAAATAGATTATTGACATTTGAGCTTTAAAGAAAATCAATTAATGTCAAATACCAAAAATAAATCTAATGTGGGTTTTGTATTTGATTTAGGGTGACTTGTGTTATGGAGTGTTTCTCTTTAAGGTGGCTCAAGTCTTGGAAAACACTTTCTTAGGTGTTTCTTTCACATTTGCCTCCATGCAAGATTTTACCTTTTTGCTTAAATATTGTGTGGGCAGGCGGGGAGCAGAAGTTATTGGTTTTGTAAGTGAAATAATGGAGACTGGGTCATGAGGAGGAGGAATTATTTTCAGAGCAATGATGTCCATTTTGAGACATAGGTAAAGCTAGCAAACTAGGTGCTTTCATTATTATTTTTGTATAGTATGCTTTGGTTATTTGATGATGGTCTCTTTGACTTTGGTTTATCTTCCCTTTCACTGCTTTAGTTTATTTGTAGTTTATGCTTTGTCATAGATGTCTGAGTGATCATCCTTTTCCCTTGATGTCGACCCTTTCTTTGTGTAGGATTTTAATGGTTGGATGGTTTCTTTTGATATGCTTTTATGTTGATGCTTGGTTTCACTTAGTAAGGTCTGAAGCACTCTTATCTACATCTTTTGTTCTACTTAGTGATGTAGGTCCAAGCTATCATCCAACTTGTGTGCTTCATTATCTTAATATATGGCCATGTCTTGTAAGCTTGTAACCTGGCAAGAGTTATTTTATGTATTCCATTATCTTAATTGTGGAATCTGCACTTGGACCTATAGCTTACATTTTTTTTGCTTGGGTTTAAGTGCTAATCATGGCTCTTGTGTATTTATGTTGGTGGTGGGAACTCTTTTATTATCCTTATGTTTTGTATAATAGGTTAAAGTAGGAGAACGTTCATATTATAAATGGTTTCTTTTATTTTTTAAAAGAAATAATCTTAGGTTATGAGAGACTCTTCTACTATGAATGTTGCTTCTTTATAAATGTTGGATCGATGAGAGTTATATGATTGATTTATAGATCATTAAGAAAGAAGTGGGTTTAATTAATTTATTAATAAATACTTAAGTTTATTTTATATTTTTTAGAACTATTTTGGGAAAAACAGAAAGGGGGTGTATGTTCTTTACCTTATTAATATAGTAGTCATAAAATGAATTGTTGAATGTGGTTTTGAAAGAGAAGTTATGATGATTCCTAAGACTCTTGTGGGTCGGGTGATAATTATAAGAGAAGTATGAGTTTCTCTTTGTTAAATGGATACTTGCATGTTGGTTTTGAAAGAGAAACTAAAATAATGATTCTTGAGACTTGTGTGAGTTAAAGGATCATTATAAAGAGAAGTATGGGATTCTCTTTGGTTAGATGGAATTTTGTATGTTTGTTTGAAAGATAAATCATTTTAATGATTCTTGAGATTTGTATAAGTTAAAATATCATTATAAAGAGACTTATGGGATTCTCTTTGGTTAGATGGAATTTTGTATGTTGGTTTGAAAGATAAGCTATTTTAATGATTTTCGAGACTTGTGCGAGTTAAATGATCATTATAAAGAGAAGTATGGGATTCTCTTTGGTTAAATGGAATTTTGTATGTTGGTTTTGAAAGAGAAGCTATTATAATGATTCTTGAGACTTGTGTGAGTTAAAGGATCATTATAAAGAGAAGTATGGGATTCTCTTTAGTTAGATGGAATTTTGTATGTTGGTTTGAAAGAGAAACTATTTTAATGATTATTGAGACTTGTGCAAGCTAAAGAATCATTATAAAGAGAAGGATGGGATTATATTTGGTTAGATGGAGATTTATATATTGGTTTTGAAAGAGAAGATATTATAATGATTGTTGAGACTTGTGTGAGTTAAAAGATCATTATAAAGAGAAGTATAGGATTATCTTCATGTTGGTTTGTACTTATTATGTTTTATGCATGGTTGTTTGCATAGTAGAAAAAGGCATGATTTAAGTTGCATTACATTTAAAGTTGTCCTAATCCCTAAGTATCTCTCATAAGTCATGGGTGGAGTCCCTATCAAGAAGATGTTGTAGATATTTAGAAGGCTTGGAGATCCTTGGGGGATGGCTTCATAAGCTCTAGAAATGTTTAGTTGAAAAAGAATAAATGCTATGTAAAATAATGTTTTGTTCAATGAGTTTTGTAAATTGGATTATTGTATAAACTGAAAGATTATGTTGCTTTGATGATATATGGGATTTTATACATTAAAGTGATTTTAGCAATCTTTTATTTGGATAGTTAGTATTGAGTTCTATCAATTGCAGGAATGCATATTTATGTTAAATACTTGGTTTATATTGTTATAGCATTTATGTTATAAGAATGCATACTTTGAATCTTATGTCAAGCATTTGAGTTGGGTTTTATTTAAGAGGAATTCTTACTTATCTATTATAACATTTTGGATTAAATGGATTTTGACTTGTTTTAAAGTGCTTTTGATATGATGGGATGCATGTTACTTTAATTTATAATAATGCTTTAAAGTACAAGAATTATTTAAGATAAAATTGTCTTGGGGTGGTTAGAATATCTTGTGGACCTGAGTCGATAATTTAAAGTCCAATCCTAGGAGGATTTGCATGAATGCAATACCCAAGTAACCATGAGCCTAGAAGAAGTTGCGAGAATGCAATAGTTAAGGACTCGTAAACTTGGAAGGAGTGGTGCAATAAAATAGCTAGATTTTATTATGAATAATTACACCTTGAACAAGAAGGCTTGAGTGAACTCCAAATACAGTTGTGGAACCATTCACAAGATAGTAGTGGTGATCCCTTAGTTATCCCATGAAGGTGTGATAATTAAGAGTAGGACCATTTTCATTACCAACAAAGTGGTAATGACCTTAGTTAGCCCACATAGGTGTGGTAACTAAGCACCAAGGCTCTACGTCAAATTAACCTACCTAAATGGACTTAGAGTAAGGTTAGGGAATAGGCATTCCCATTTAAGTTTTATGGGCCTTAAAATATAATCCTTATGTTGTGGTCATATTTTCCTATATTGGTGAGGGTATGTGAAATGTGGGGAGACCATTTTTAACATTCTTTTAAACGTGTAGGTTTAGTAAGGTGAACCCTAAAAACATATAGGAGTTGGCCACTCTTGTCCACTTTGTGTCATCTGCGGTGACTGGAACTCAAATGTGGTGAGGTAGTGTATGCTGAAAAGTTAAAAGAAGGTTATTTTTCTTGTGAACCTTTACTTGTAACCATTCCTTTCAAAAAAAAATTGGGTTGGTAGTTTTGGGTTGTTACAATGACCATTACTAAGCTAATTGGGTGAGAAAATGTGATGTTTGATAATTTGGCAAAAATACTACTAGTTTGTTAGTAGCACTAATGATATGGAATAAAATGAAGCTGAATATTATTAAAAACATAGGACTTAAATAAGTCCAAAAGGAAAACCGTAATCCTAGAAATCATGAACTGCTCCAAGGATTTATGTACACAATCATGGAAAGGCTAAAGATATAAGCCCTAAAATAATGAAAAGAAAGACACCTAGACCTAGACCATTCAACGGAGGAAAGAAAACAAATCACGTTGATTATTCCAATTACTAAGTCCTAATTAACATATCCTAGGTCTAAAAAAATAATTAGCCCCTAGGTCTAAGTTTCCTTATCATTCGTCCCAACAAAAGAAGCATTGGACTCCAATGCTTTTAACAAAGAGAGAAAATCCCGAGACAAAATGTGAGCAAAAATCCAGCGAGCCTGATGTGGAAATTGGCCTCGTCAGGCCACAAGATAAGAAGTAGAAGCACCTTGGCATGTTTTTTAGGTCTTCGTATCAAAGACCGTATCGACGTCAAGCAGAAGCTGAGCATCAGGAACCACATCAACTGGATGAATGATGGTTGGAACTGTTTCCAATGTGGAATCAAAGTATGGTTTGAGAAGATCAACATTGACAACATCGTGAATGCCAAGATGTGTTGGAAGGTCCAAGCGAAAGGCATTCTCAAAAATTTGTTGAAGAATAGTATAAGGCCCATAACGAAGAGGCTTGATTTTGCTATGTGCCTTATCTACAAATCATCGTTTGTCAAGATGAAACCATACTTTGTCACCAACCTGAAAGGAATGAGGAGTGCGGTGCTTGTCCATCTGTTGTTTCTGCTTTTGTTGAGTCTTCTAAAGAATTTGAACCACTTTGGCTTGAAGACTCTGCAAATGCTACACAAAAGAGTTGGCCTTGTCTTGTTCCTTCTGAATGTGCATTGTGGCTGAAGAAGGCAAAGACAAAGGTAACTCATAAGGAGCAAGTGGTTGAAAACCAAAACACACTTCAAATGGAGAGTGCCCGGTAGAACTGTGGACGACCCTGTTGTAGGCATGCTTAATGTGAGTGAGGCTTAAGTCCCACTTGGCTGGAGTGGAATGATGGTAAATCCTCAAACTCTGCACTAGAGTACGATTAACTACCTCTGTCTGCCCATCATATTGAGGATGATAAGCAGTAGAGAAGTTATGAGATACTCCCAAAATATTCCAAAGAGATCACCAAAAGTGACCCACAAAGCGTGAGTCACGATCAGAGACAATGCTGGTAGGAAGATCAAAAGAATGCCATACCACCTCAAAGAAGAGTTGGGCAAGATCCTGTGCAGTACTTGTCTTGCGACAAGGAATGAATTTGGCAATTTTGTTGAATCTGTCCACCACAACGAAGACACAATCATGCTTGCGTATTGTCATTGGAAAACCGCTCAAGAGATCCATGGAAATGCTTTCCCACGGACGAGAAGGAATGGGCAAAGGCATGCTCAATCCCAATGTCCTATTAGCAGATTTGGAGCGATTATAGACTGCACATTGTCGCAAGAAGTGAAGAACATCTCTTTGCATGTGTGGCCAAAAGAAAAACCGCTGAAGATGATGAAGAGTTTTCTGCCTACCAAAATGTCCCCCATAGAGTGTGGAATGAGCCTCCTTCAAAAGAGACTCCTTGTTCCCATGAGGAACACAAAGTTTGTCCAATTTGTACAACATTCCATCCTGAATATGAAAGTCCTGAAAAGCTCTCAAATTTGAAGAAGGATTGGAAAGTTGGTGGAAAACTTTGCCAAAATTTGGATCCATAGGATACTGTGTAGGCCAAGTTTGGAAGCCAAGATGGGATGTAGTGACAACTTTCAAAACAAGAGTAGAAGGGGGACGACTCAAACAATCAGCCACTACATTGTTTCGTCCTTTCTTGTACTTGATTACCAAATGGAATTGTTGCAAGTACGATGCCCATTTCATGTGCCTAGCTTCCTTAATTTTTGTTTGAGATTGAAGAAGCTTAAGGGGCATGTGATCTGTATGAACAATTATTTCTTTTCCCAAGAGATAATGCCTCCAATACTTGATTGCTTGAACCAAAGCATAGAACTCCTTATCATATGTAGAATAGTTCTTCTTGGCCTCTGAAAATATTTCTGAATGGTAAGCCACTGGATGGCCATTCTGCATGAGCACAGCTCCAAGTGCAACTTGCGAAGCATCAGTTTCTATCTCAAATGGTTGAGATAAATTAGGAAGAACAAGAACTGGTGTAGTACTCAATTTTTGTTTCAATGTGTCAAAGGATTTTTGTTGATCCTTTGTCCACTGAAACTAAACTTTGATCTTCATCAAATAGTGTAAATGTGCAGCAATAGAAGAATATCCTCCAATGAACTTGCGATAGAAATTGGCAAGTCCATTGATAGAACTCGTGCGAAAGACACGACAATGTCATTGATAGAAGATAGGCGAGTGGCCTATTATAAAACATAAGCATGAGGGCTCGCGAGCAATGTGGGATTAACCCATAGATAACCAATCAACGCGACGGCCCAATCGCGTGACTGCTACGCGAACGGTGACGACGTCGTCGAAGACCTCAGTACTATGTCAAAAAAAATGTATTCGTCCACCTAGCCTCGAAGTCGCTGTCACACACAGCGACCGTCAGATTCTACAGGCGGCTGTAACTAATCCTACAAATTTTTGAAAAGAAAATGATAGTTATCGTTCAACAGCTTTAGAAAATGTGGATTAACGTTCTGCGCAGCAGGTGTTCGTTCATCCAACAGGTTTTGTGGGGTCCCAAAAAAATTTGCAAGAGCCAATCATAGTAGAGAGCGGACAGCGACAGTGACAGTGGCAACAACAAAGATTTGACAGCAGCAGTGACAAAGATCGAAGCGCGGCAGCGAGCTGACAGCGACAACGACAGCGACAGAGTCTGATAGATCTGGAACGTCTTGAGAGTCTGTAGAATTTAAATAAGAAGACTTCTCCTATTCGCTTGGTGTCTTCCCAAGATAGATCTAGGAATGCAACGTAATGTCTTGGTAGAGTTTGGACAGTAGTAGTGGTTCACGAGATGGACTTAAGAGCCCTAACAACCTTGGACGAATCGCAGCAGATGGCGTGGACAACATCGGGCTCTGAAATAGGGGCTAGTGTTCTCGAAATGAGCGTCTGATGGGTCTTCACCAATCACAGATGCAGTTGTGTCTTCTGACAGTGACAACGTCGATAGAGTTGTGCCTACATTATGTTTTAAATGGGCGACGTTCGGGGCTACAGGAAACACAAAAAAATCTATGCGCGAATTGTCGTCCAACGGCGACGGAAGAACAAAGACAAAGACATGCACAAAGACAACAAAATTGTTGTTGTTGTAAATGTTGTTAACAATATTTTGTCAACAACAATTTCTTGCAGCAAAATTTGTTAGCAAGTTTTCTCAACAGAAATGGAAATTGGCAGCAATTTTTCTGCAATTTCCCTGAGCTTCAACTGGAACAGGTGATGGAGTTTCACTATGGAGGTCGGAAATAACCCAAAACCTCCAAAATTAACCCGCTCTGATACCAAACTGATATGGAATAAAATGAAGCTGAATATTATTAAAAACATAGGACTTAAATAAGTCCAAAAGGAAAACCGTAATCCTGGAAATCATGAACTGCTCCAAGGATTTACGTACACAATCACGAAAAGGCTAAAGATATAAGCCCTAAAATAATTAAAAGAAATACACCTAGACCTAGACCATTCAATGGAGGAAAGAAAACAACTCACGTTGATTATTATGATTACTAAGTCCTAATTAACATATCCTAGGTCTAAAAATAATAATTAGCCCCTAGGTCTAAGTTTCCTTATCAACTAATGACACTACAACCTAGAGTATGGCACTTTTGCTTTGGAGCATTAAATACCCCTAAGTTTGGACCTTAGAGGCTTGATTGACTAGATGAAGTAGATGTTATTAAGTTCTAAATATTTGATAATGTGCTCAAAATTATGTCCTTATTTACCCCTTTTCAATGCATTTATTGAATAATGTATGTATAAAAAACTAGCATGTATGTCCCAATTTTGTGATAGGTTGGTTTCATTTTGATTGGTATTCATGATTTTAGATGACTAATGATTTTCATATGTTGATTACAAATGATTTTAATTTTTTCTTTTTCAACAACATTAAATGTTGTCATGCCCCTATGTTTCGCCTCAAGTTTGAGAGGGAAAATAAAGTTTGATCATGGAAACTGAACTTGACTATGATAAGAGGTGAATTGATGATAAATTGTAATAAAACAACAAAATTGGTGGGAGTGGGATAAGGTAAATTGGTTATGGGATAAAAACAAAATTATTTTTATCATTGATAATTATGAAATAATGATCTAGATGTGAAGTCTCTAAGAGCAATATCTAAGCATTATGCTAGTTAGATGAGACCATTGATAGTAAAAAGAGGAGATCAACCTTAGGTATGACCCTTGAACTTGATCAAAAATTTTAATTTTTACCTCAAAAATATGCTTGAAAAAAAGGACAATGCTATTGCATAGTAGTGCCATTGCTTTGGAGTTTTTGACAAGCAATAGCGTTATCACTTCATGATGGCACTTTTGCTATCATGTAGTGCTTTCACTATACAATGGTGCTTTCACCATGTGATGACACTTTTGCTCATTGGTGGTGCTTTTGCACGTTCATGTTTTTGAGGCTGAGTTTTAGGCTAAGGTAGGACAAGGCTAAGATTAGGTTTAATTCTAGATAAGAAATACTAATATTGGTTTGACTGGGTTGTAGGAGAGGTTGTAGACATTAGATTATGAATAGTGTTAATCTCACACCTTAGAGATAATTTTAGCACTTATGGATTATGCAGATCATGCTCTCCTAGAAAAAATAGGGCTATATTATGTAGCTATGATGTTGAAGGTGGAGTTGGATCGGTCCTTGTTGACTGCTTTGGTCAAGCACTGATATTTGAAGATGAATATCTTTTAACTACATTATGAGTAGATTATAATTAACTTAGAGGATTTTTGTGTATCCTAAGGATATTGATAAGAGGATATCTTGTGTACATGATCCAAAGCCAATAGAAAAGGTTGGAGTGACTCATGAGGGATGAGTAGTTCCTAGTTTTACAAGCAGGTATTGACATCAATACCACATATACTAGGTTCAACTAGACAAGTAGGTGACCTTGATTTATACCTTGATATATGGATTTTTATTGGCAACTCCACATGATTCCTTATGAATTGGGGTTGGGCATAGGTTTTCATTGGCATGCTAGCGTAGAAAATAATATTTGCATGGGGACCTATAATTTTGAGTCACCTATACCACTCACTCTATAAAGTGGTATACAGATGAGGGAAATGCCTACCTACTACATGCTACTCTAGGTTTGGGCTTGGAAGCATATAACAATTGTTTTACTACTAGGGTTGTTAGTCCAAGTGGTAGATATTGAGGCATCTACAACATATTGATGGGCACATCAACTAGATGGATGTTAATAAAGCCCCATGAGGAGCACTATAAAAATCTAAAGAGGATGGTAGATGAACCATAGAAGAAGTATGTGACATGGCAACCATACAAGGTCAATCAGATCGGGCGAAGGATGCACATTAGTTGGCTTATGTTAGGTGAAGGAGATGGTTGGTGGGACTATAGGAAGCATGAGAGCTCTTCCAATATGAGAATGTGGTATGTAAATTTTGATGTTGTTGTGCAGTATGTACTATATGATTTTTGATGTATATATGATACTATGTACAAAGTTTTATTATATATATTATGATTTGGTGTTAAATTTATGTTATGAATGATTTAATTGTGATTAAGCTAAATGATTGTATGCTATTTAATTTTTATTATGTTGTATGATAATGTTATGTTAGTAGTTGATGGATGATGTAAGTAATAATTGGACATAGAAAGATAGTTGTGGATGTGTCGATGATTAGATATAGATAGATGTTTGAGTTGGATTGTATGATACAAGTATAAAACAAATATAATACATGTATTTACAAAAAATATTTGCCCAAGGGGACTTTAGATAATGCCATAAGACATTGGTATGATATAAGTTATGATATAGATAAATATGTGCCTAGGGACTTTAGATAATGTCGTAAGGAATTGCTATGATACAATATATGATACAAAAAAAGATGTGCTCAAGACAATTTTAGATATAAAATATATGATACACAAAAATATGTGCCCAAGGGAACTTTAGATAATGCCATAAAAAATTGTTATGATACAAGATATGGTACAAAAAAATATGTGCCCAAGGGGACTTTAATTTATGCTATAGGGAATTGTTATAGTACAAGCTATGATATAAAAAATATGTGCTTAAGGGGACTTTAGATATGCCATAGGGAATTGCTATGGTAAAAGATATGATACACACAAAGATGTGTCTAGGGGGGCTTCAAATAATGTCATAGGGAATTGCTATGATACAAGATAAATATTTTATGTTTGTACCCCTAGATAAATGTTAAAGGAGTATTTTTTATTATTATTGAAAGTTGTAAATATATTTGCTTTGAAAAAAATATATTTGACTTTAAATATATGCCAAATAGCAATAGATTTACTCCTAAAAAAATGGTGTAGAGGACTTATGTTGATGGATTTACCTTTAGATAAATGCTATAGAGGACTTCTATTGATGGATTTGCCTTTAGAAAAATATCGTAGAGGACTTATGCTCTACCTTTAGACACCTATTGTACAAGACTTTAATTTTCCTTTTGATATATATTATAAAGGAATTATGCTTTGTCTTTAGACAAATGTCATAAAGGACTTCTAATTTACGTTTAGAAAAAATTCATAAAGGACTTATGCTTTGCATTTATACAAACACTGTAAAGTATTTCTTATTTTCCTTTAGATCAATGTCATAAAGGACTTATGTTTTACCTCTAAAATAGATAATAGAGAGGGATTTTGAGATGTGCCACTAGAAAAATGATGTAGAAGACTTATTATATTTTTTATATGATTTTGATGGATTCCTCAAGAGATAAATATCATTGAGGACTTTGATGTATGTGATGTAATGTTAATTTTGACAATGAGTTTACCCCCAATTTAGGATTAGTGGAGGATGAATTTATTATGGATATGATACATATTTTTCCCATGCCTATATGTTGTTGGGGTAGTTTTAATGATCCTACATAGAGGATTGAAATGCTCTATTAAGGCCATCCAACACATGGGTCTAAGAGGAATATGACCATGACAAAAAATGACTTGGAGAAAAGAGGATGTTTCCATCAACATCTATGAACTTACATTGTTCATCATGTAGAGGTTTATGAGATAGAAGATGAAATTATTAAGTTTGCCATAAACACCTATAAAACTTGCAATATTCATTATGTGATAGTATTGAGACAAAATATGAATTGGTTGAGTTTGTCATTTGTACTCATAAAACTCATAGTACTCATTATGCGACAAGATGGAGAGGAGTTGACATAAGAATTTTTTTATGACATGTTTATATTTGGGGATTGGCAGTTTAATTGGTCTCCTCACTTAGGTACAAGGCTACAAAAACGACAAAGTCATAAAAAAGGTGAGATGGTCCTATTGGTATTAGATTCCTAGCTAATAGTAGACTAAAATATCTAACTTGACTAGAATGCTCACATGTAAGAGGAATGAGATGAAATATGTATGGATAAGCTAGAGTTGATGTGACAAAGTAGGTGATTAGATTGACGTGTTGCTCTTATCCTTTTGTACATAAGTAGGAGAATGAATATAGGAACCATTGTTGAACTTACATATAAAAGTAGGGAAATACGATGATGTTTTGATGAAGATAGAAGATTTTATTTAATGAAGAATGATATTTAATTTTATAAAGTGTTATAGGTTTTTGCTCGCATATTAAAATACATGCAAATAGTTTGTAAGATGAGACAAAGGAATATCTACTTGCATTAGGCACCTAGTGAAAAGAAAAATAATCTATACTAACTAGGATTATTATTTGCATGTTATCATGGATCCCTAACTCTCCATGCTATAAGTAGTCCAAATAGAATTAAGCAAGTGCATGCAAATATGCAATTGTCAAAGTAAACAACTATACCCAAGAAAACAACAACATGCTATCAAAGCACATAGTTAGTAGATTAATGTTTTAGATATAATATCTTTTAAGATGCATTGTGTTCATTGGTTATTTAATCTATTTTTTGTCGAGTGTGACAAGGTGATAGGTAGTTGAACCATGCTTGGTGGTTATGATGTATAGACCTAACCAAATAGGCTCAAACTTACATTTGAGCTTAGTTTTGGCATTGGTATTTTTTTGGTTCTCTTTAAAATTAATGTATAACTTCTTGTCATAGGCTTGCTTAAGCCTTTATTGGTAGGCCCTCATATGTTCTAAGGTATGGATTCACTTCTCATCAAGAAATTTATGTTGTCTAAGATAGGCAAAATGATATTCATCTTCAACAAAAGCATCCTACAATAGAATGCATAAGGAATCGACCTTAAGCTCAAAAGAGAAGATTGGTTTAGTTCTGTAGAACAAAGGATAGGGTATTGCATTAGTAAGAGTCTTGACATTGGTGTGATATACCTGTAGGATTGGGTACAATGAGAGATGCCAATCTCTAATAGTTTTGTTGATAAGATTCTTGACGATTTTTGTAACATCCCTCCTAAATCGAGCTTACAGTACATCTGCTTTATTTGCAAGGATGGGATATTGTTGATATATCTGTGGATGTAGGGACAGGTACTTTTAGTAGCAGGAGCAGACCTTTGGGAAAGGCACCTCCTCCATATGGTAGACAAAGAATTCTGGGGGAAGGTAAGTTGAGGAAATTACGAGCGATAAAGTATTCGTTGTTGAAAGGGTCATAGAACCCTACTGTCAGTACATCCACATTCATGTAGCTGCATTATAGGATTTTGCATTTCGCTTGTTAATTATATTTAATTTTTCTTAAATATAATAATAATAATAATATAGAAATTAAAAAAATATATAATAATAATAAAATATAATAGTAATAATATAGATATATAATAATATATATATATATATAATAAAATTATTAAATAATATAACTAATAATAAATATACAAAAATATAAACTAATATACATTTACAAAATAAAAATAAAAATGAATAACCACATATAAAATTAAAGGTGGCGTGATAAACTTTCGTATGAATATCAAATTCCACATGGCAAGTTTTGAGCTAGAGATTATGCATGAGCCTTACAACTGTAGCATTTAGCGATATCACCCACTTCTATTAAAATGAATAGAAAGCTTGTGAAAGGATTGTTCGCTAAGCTTGGCACTGTTATTGGAGAGCTCATAGCACAGAGAACTTTGGCTATTTCAAGTCAGAACATCTGAATAATGTATTTTTGGTTGAAATATGAAATATATGATTAATGATTTTCTTTCTCATGATAATTTTTAAAATAATTGCTAAAAGATGTCTTGGAAATTTTTATGGGTAGAATGGTGTTTCTGTGCATATTTTGAGCATAGAAATAATAGATACAGAAAGATAATAGGGGTAAATTATTGCCTAATTATAATGCATTTCTTGGGGCGCATCATAGGATAGTGTGCATGCAATAATAGATGACCACTCTGACCCCTCTACCTCTAGTTTGATCTTTAAAATGATGCTAGTAATATGGAGAATAGCCAGATTAGCTCTGGCGATTTACTCGACAACGGAGCATGTACAGTAGCGCCTTCGTGTTGTTAGGAGGGTAATTACCTCTATGGAGTTAGATGGAAAATATATTGCAAAGAGTTTTTTTTAAGAGTTGCTTACTTAATATGAATACATTCTGCTTATTGTTTTATAATGTCTCTCTATACTTTATGTCAGTTAGCAGCACGGATGTCTCATTAACAATTTAGACAGCCTAATGGTTCTAGGAGTTTTCTAACCATTTATTTTATCAAGAGGGAATCAAAATAATTTTTCTTTGTATTAAAATTGTTGGTTTGGAAAGGACCCGTCTATAGTTTTAAATACTTTATTGCTAATTCCTTGCATTTAATAGATTTCCTAGCCTTTGAATATAGAGGATGTTCTAAAAAAAAAAAATCACACTGCAATGGTAGTACCAACTAGTTTTGAGATTAATAAAGTCTTTTACATTACACCCTTACCACAAATGATGTTGTTTGCGAAAGAAGAAAAAAAAATATATACTGTGCAAACTGGTCTTCATACTCAATAGGAAAGGCAACACCAGTTTGCATTATTATTAATATTATTATAAAAAAACAAATATGTAGGTTAACCGTGAGGACAAGATTTCCACTATAGATGGTAGAAGGACTTTATTATTGAGTACTCATCTTAGTAGTTGCCAAGTGTCATCATAAATTATACGATCCACGTAGTTCAATGCCACATATTGTAGCTAATATTTGAATTTGGGCATCGTTTGTAAGAGTCGAGATAGCCCTATTATGAAATAATTTAGCGCAACAAATATAATACTTAGGATAAAATATAAATTGAATTTAAATTTTGGAATAGAGAATAGGTTTACTGAAGTTGAGTTAGCTACAACGTTCAAATGACCGTCTGTAGTATTCAGGTGATAGGTTTGCGAAGGCCAAGGCAATATATATATAGCTATCATTAATGGTCAAAAATTTAAAGAGAAAAATTAAGAAAAAAATAGATCATCCTAAATCAGGATAATGGTTGAATGAACTATACGTTCTTGATAAAAGCCGTAACCCGGCTTATCGTTTGACTTCCCTGTATGTAAAAGAAAAAATTTATCTGTTTGATTACTCTCTTGAATATTCAATAATATTGTATCCTTGTTCTATTTGATGTAAATGACTTTAAAATTTGGTCTTGATAATTCATGATATTAAGCAACTATTAACGTAAATTAATATTAGTAAGAACCTTTGGTTTAACAATCATGAGTATATCTAAATTTTTGGATCTTATAATATCATGAAGGATAATATTTTGGTAGAAGGGTCATTATTTCCATAGGTTTCATGAGTTGAATTATTTTTATTTTTCATCTTAAAGTTCTCTCAAATTCTCCTTAAAAAGCATGGAGGATTAGAATATTGTAAGATAGATAGTTAGAAAAATAATTTAGTAAGAAATTGAATTTATTTCCTACTAAAAGGATATTGTTAAGGACTATGAATCTTTTATTGTCGTACATTTATTTATTTTTGATAATTATAGTCGGTCTTCAAGATGTTAAGAAATGACTGGATATGTAACTCGTTTAGTCAACATAATATATGGCCAATGTAAAGAATAATTGGATATTTAATTCTTATATCTTTTAGCCAATATGCTATTTAACTTATTATATAAACATGTATTGGAAAATGTATATGAGCTATATATTTTGATACATGCTGAAATATCTAACTTAATTAAAATATATACTTGATCCACACTCAAACTCAAGTAAGAAAGGTAAACTTTTAACTCATAAACCCATTAAAATAACCTACGACATTAGAATATCTATGATTGTGGGCAGACAATCTTTTCAACCATAAAGAATGTTTGTGGGAAGACAAACATCTATATTCAGGGATAACCGAACTCTTGACGGGAATGGCAGGACGAGAGGTAATAGAGGATGAAATGGGCATCACTCTTAGGTTAATACCTGATAGTACATAGTGGTGTTATTGTGCTTGAAATGCTTGAAGATTTTCCAACGACAAGATGGAATGGGATATCGTGTCATCAATCGAATCAAGATAAGCAATACCATGTCTATTACCAGGGTTTTTGTAGACCTTAGACGAACTCCAAGGTAGGTGGATGGTCATCTAGCTCAAGATATGCACACGCTATATCTTGCATGGCATATGGTCATATAAGATTTGGGGAAAATACGCGTCCAACATCTAGGTGAAATGGGCCCTAGAAGAGAAATCCTTGCCTAAAATTGGGTTCTTGTGATAAGAGTGAAGTTCACCTATGGCAATAAATAACGAGACTTGACCAGTATCGATCTCTTGGGTTTTTCGACTGCAGTGGAATAGGTACCCAAGAGGGATTTAGCATGCCTCGCACTAAAGTAAATAAAATACTGGTTGAAATTTTTTATTTTGTGAGCATAATATGGGACAACCAAGTGGGTAGGACTTGGGTTGTTACAGTTGGTATCAAAGCTTTAGGTTGTGAATCCCTAGGTAAAGAAGCTTAGAAAACCTATGTTAAACATAATTTTAGGAAAATTTGTGCTAACTTTCTTGAAAACCTAAATAAAAAACAAAAACAATTAACAAAATTCTTTTCTAAATAGGCAATGACATCTTGTATGAAAGCTAGCTCCTTGAAGAGGCCTGCGATGGTCCAGCGAGAAGGCTGATTGAAAATCCTAAGAGAGTCCTCTGATGGATAGTGAGGATGAGAGCCTCGAAAAAAGCCGTAGAATCTCCTCAAATAATTATAAAAGAGAAAGAACTTGCTTAAAAAGAGGATAGGATGGTCTAAATGATACATTTAATGCAAGAGCAGATGAGCCAACATCATATGGAACAACAAAGAGCTCAGATGGCTAAGAATATGGCCCAATAAAATACCTAGATGTTAGAACATATGGAACAAAAAAAAGCTCAACTGATTCAACAACAAGAAATGATTTCTCAACAATAGAAAATAATAGGAAATTTGTCTAAAGGAAATGAACCGAAGAAGATACATTTGTCGATCCTGAGAGAAAACAAGTTGTCACTGAGTTAAATAGGGATATGCAGAGGATTGACATAGATAAATTTGATGGAAATGGAGATGGAGAAGAAGCTGAAATATGGTTAAATAGCATAGAGGCATATTTTACCATCAAAACCCTTAACTCTAAATCTAAAACTTTGTGGGAAATTTTTCATCTGATTGAAGCACTTGTTGATTGGTGGGACACATATAGGAAAACAAATAATGTAGAGGTTGTTATGTCCACTGGGAAACATTTTTGAAAGCATTTAAAGACAGGTTCCTAACACCGCAGTTTTATCATGATAAATCTATAGAATTTTTATGATTAACTCAGGGTAGCATGATCGTGATTGAGTACTACCAGCAGTTTGTACAACTACTCAAGTATAGGCCTAAATATGAGCAGTGGACTAAAATCAATGTTCGAAAATTTCTCCTAGGATTACACCCAAAGATTGGAAATCTAATACTCTTGTTGAAACCTATAGACCTTACTACTGCTTGTGATTTGGATTGATAAGAAGAAGCCAACCAGAAGGCCAAGAAGGCCTATTACCAAAAATCCTCTAAAAAAGAAGAGCCACAGAAAAAGAAGAATATTGGCTCAACAAAATGGGATAAGAATTGGAACAAGAAGAGTAGAGATGGAGACAAAAATAGATTTGATAAGAACAAGAATAGGTATCAAGGAAATAGAGGTAATCAAAACAATCGAGGTAGCCAAGACAGAAGGAATTTCAGGGATTGGAATGATCAAAGAGCTAATGCACCAAGAGCTGGCATTCAAGAGAGCAACAATGAAAATAAAAGAGAAAGAACACCTCGAACTGGATGTTATATCTGTCAAGAAGCTCATTGCATTGATAAGTGTCCTTTGAGAGCTGATAGGAGGAAAGAACTTGCGGAGCCTACCCACAAGATATTCGAAATAATAGGTAATTCCAATATATATGGATAAGCAATAAATTTTCTATTAAATGGAAAATTTTACAATAAAAATGTACGCATTTTGATGATTCTAGAGCAAATGATAGTTTTATTTCTTCTAGCATTCTGAGGGGCATACCGAAAAATCTGGGTTTATGACAAATGGGTGGAAGATTGAGTATGGGTCTAGGCAAACCTATACTGTTAGTCAATGCTTATTTGACCCTCAAATAATACTACCTCAAGGAAAAACTAGTTGGCATTTGTATGTGGCTCCATTACATGCCTTTGATATTATCTTAGGCATTGATTGGCTTAAAGAACATAAAGCATTGATGAAATTTGAAGAAAGATGGCTGGATTTCACTAATGATGCTAAGAAAAGGATTCAAGTTTATTATGGATGGGAATCAGTGGAACCCCATATCCTAATGACCATGCAAGTTTAAAGAGCCTTAAGGAAGGGTAGTAGAGTTTATGTAGTCAAGCTTAATAAAAGGAGGAAACTGAGTCTGGTGTAAGTATTTTTCAAACCTATCCGGTACTAAATGATTTTAAGGATGTCTTTCCTAAAGACTTGCTAGGTCTTCCACCCCAAAGAGAATTTGATTTCTCCATAGAAATTCTATCGGGGACAACACCTATAGCCTGAGCACCTTATAGAATGACTACAATAGAGTTGCAGGAGCTCAAGACTCAACTCTAAGATCTATTGGAAAATGACACATTAAACCTAGTATCTCCATGGGGTGCGTTGGTTATGTTTGTTAAAATAAGGATGGATCCTTAAGGCTATGTATTGACTACAAAATGCTCAATAAGATGACGATAAAAAATAAATACTCTCTACCCAAAATAGATGACTTGTTTGACCAACTAAAAGGAGCCACAATTTTCTCAAAAATTGATCTCAGATCTGGCTATCACCAGTTAAGGATTGAAGAGGACACTCATAAAACTACTTTCTAGAATAGATATGGCCACTATGAGTCTACAGTATTACCTTTTGGATTAACTAATGCTCCAGTAGCCTTTATGAACCTAATGAATAGTGTATTTTAGGAACAGTTAGATCAGTTTGTACTCATATTTTTAGATGATATATTGATCTACTCCAAAAATAAAGAGGAGCATGATCAACATATGAGGATCATTCTCAAAATACTTAGAAAGAATCAGTTATATGGAAAATTTTCCAAGTGTGAGTTTTACACATCCCAAGTACAATATTTAGGTCATGTGATTTCTACTGAGGGAGTATCAGTTGACCCAAAGAAAATAGAAGCCATTATTGATTGGCCTGCTCCAACAAATGTCACTAAATTTTGGAGCTTTATGGAAATGGCTGGGTATTATTGTCGCTTTGTTAAGGGTTTCTCTAAATTGGCCTATCCAATTACAAATCTTTAGAAAAAAGGAAAAGCCTTTAAGTGGACTGCATAGTGTGAGGAAGCTTTTAGACTACTTAAAGAGAAATTAACAATTGCTGCTATCCTTAGAATACCTGATCCAAAACTTCGATTTACAATTTGTACTGATGCCTCCATTGAAGGATTATGAAGGGTCCTCATGCAAGAGGAGGGTGTTATAGCTTACGAATCATGAAAAATCAAGAAGCATGAATTGAAATACACCACACATGATTTGGATTTGGCTGTAGTTGTTCACACTCTTAAAATGTGGTGTCATTATTTACTTGGCAAACCTTTTGAGCTTAGGACTGATCATCAGAGTTTACGATATATATTTACACAACCAATGCTCAATGCAAGGCAAAAACACTGGATGGAATTCCTAGCAGAGTATGATTTTGGCATTGAGTACATCAAGGGAAAAAATAAATAAATTAGTGGATGCCTTGAGTAGAAGAAGGCATATAACTTCTATGTCGCAATGCCAATTTGGTATAATTGAACAAATAAGAAACCTTTGGCTTCAAGATAAATATTCTCAAAAGTGTCGAGATTTGATTCAGTAAGGTTTTAAAAAATCAAGGGAATTTGAAATCCGAGAGGATACCTTGTTCTTCAGGAATAAGGTAGTAGTGCCAAATGATCAGAATTTAAGGAACATGTTACTTCAGGACGCATATTGTTCTCCTTATTCCGCACATTCGAGCTATGAAAAGATGCATGAAAATATAATGAAAGAATGGCTAGGGATGAAAAAGGATATCATTGAATTTGTGGTAAAGTGTTTAGAGTGTCAAAAGGTAAATGCAGAACACCTACATCCAGTTGGATGCCTGTATGTGCATGAAATTCCAATATATAAATGGTAGGTTGTTTCTATGGACTTTATAGTTGGCTTGCCTAAAAACCGATTTCAACATGATGTCATCCTAGTAGTGGTTGATAAGCTAACTAAAGTAGCACATTTTCTACCTGGAAATATTAAATATGGTGCTCCCATAGTAGCCCACAAATTTGCTAGGGAAGTGGTATAGCTACACGGTTTCCCTGAAATAATTATATCATATAGAGATTCTCGTTTCACATATGAGTTTTGGCAGATATTGCATCAGGCGTGGGGAATAAAACTTAACATTAGCATTGCCTATCACCCGAAAATAGATGATCAAACTAAGAGGGTAAATCAAGTTTTAGAAGATATGTTGCGAATGTATTGTATGGATCATCAAACAAAGTGGGAAGACTACCTCTTATTGATAGAATTTGCCTACAACAATGGTTACCATGCTTCATTAGGTATGGCTCTATTTGAGGATCTATACGGGAGAAGGTGCAGAATGTCATTATCATGGAGCAATTTAGAGGATCGAGTGATGATCAGGCCGAATATGGTTAGAGAAATGGAAGAGCATCTTAATGAAATTCATCGGAGGCTTAAAGAAGCTTCATACCGACAAAATAGCTATGCAGACCTGAGAAGAACACCAAGGGAATTTGTTGTGGGAGACATAGTATTCTTGAGGGTTAAACCAACCAAGAGCTCCATTAAATCCTCTAAACTCAGTCCAAGATTTGTAGGACCTTTTGCTGTTGTTGACAAAATAAGCTCAGTTGCCTACAAGCTAGCCTTGCCACCCAGCTTGTCAAAAATCCATGATACATTCCATGTGTCCCTACTCAAGAAATATATATCTAACCCCTCTCATGTTTGGAATGTTGATAATTTGCAGATGGTCAATCCCTTTGCACATTGAGGTACAACTAGTCAGGATTCTTGGATATAGAACAATACATCTAAGGAAACCAATTATAAAAAAATGTAAGGTCCAATGAGACCAGTATTATGAAAAGAGTGCCACATGGGAGGATGTGGCTATCATGAAAAGATAGTTTCCATTTTTTTTGAACAATGATATAACAATATTTTGGATTAAGAAATATAACTTTTTTTATATGTGTATGCAAATAATCTATGTTATGAATGAATATTTGGCCATGTAATCCTTCTTTTTACTAAAATTGCAAATGTAATATTTTATCAAGCATTGTAAATATAGGGACTGTGTTTAATTCTAGAGGGGAAGTATGTAACATCCCTCAAAAATCTAGCTTACAATACATTTAATTTATTTGCAAGGATGAGATACTGCTGATCTATCTGTGGATGTAGAGATAGGTACTTTCAGTAGCGGGAGCAGACCTTTGGGAAAGGCACCTCCTCCAGATGGTAGACAAAGAATTACGAGGGAAGGTAAGTTGGGGAAATGATGAGCGACGAAGTATTCGCTGTTGAAAGGGTTAGAGAACCCTACTGGCAGCACATCCGCCAGTAGTCCATGTAGATGCATTCATGTAGTTGCATTATAGGATTTTGCATTCTGCTTGTTAATTATAGGATTTTGCATCATTTTTTAAAATTTTCTTAATATAAATAAATTATAATAATAAAATAATAATAATAATAAATTAATTATATAATAGTAATAATATAGATATATAATAAAATTATTAAATAATATAACTAATAATAAAAATATAACAATATAAACTAATATACATTTACAAAACAAAAATAAAAATGAATAGCCACATATAAAATTAAATATGGCGTGATAAACTTTCGTATGAATATAAAATTCGACATGGCAAGTTTTGAGCTAGATATTATGCATGAGCCTTACAGCTATAGCATTTAGCGATATCACCCACTTATATTAAAACAAATAGAAAGCTTGTGAAAGGATCATTTGCTAAGCTTGGAGCTGCTATTGGAGAGCTCATAGCACATAGAACTTTGGCTATTTCAGGTAAGAACCTTCGAATAATGTATTTTTGGTTGAAATATGAAATATATGATTAATTTTTTTCTTTCTCATGATAATTTTTAAAATAATTGCTAAAAAATGTCTTGGAACTTTCTATGGGTAGAATGGTGTTCATGTGCATATTTTGAGCATGGGAATAATAGATACAAAAAAAAAGAATGGGGGTAAATTATTGCTTAATTATAATGCATTTCTTGGAGCTCATCATAGGATAGTATGCATGCAATAATAGATGACCACTCTGACCCCTCTACCTCTTGTTTGATCCCTAAAACGATGCTGGTAATAGCTAGAGAACAACCAGATCAGCATTTGTGATTTATTCGACAGCGGAGCGTGTACAGTAGTGCCTTCGTGTTGTTAGGAGGGGAATTACCTCTACGAAGTTAGATGGAAAATATATTGCAAAGATTTTTTTTCAAGATTTGCTTAATTAATATGAATACATTCTACTTATTGTTTTATAATGTCTCTCCATACTTTATGTTAGTTAGTAGCACAAATGTCTCATTAACAAATTAGACAGCCTAACGGTTCTAGGAGTTTTCTAACCATTTATTTTATGAATATTATCAAGAGAGAATCAAAATAATTTTTCTCTGTATTAAAATAGTTGGTTTGGAAAGGATCCGTTTATAGTTTTAAATACTTTCTTGCTAACTCCTTGCATTTAATGGATTGCATGGCATTTGAATGTAGAGGATGTTCTTAAAAAAAAAATTACACTGCAATGGTAGTACCAGCTAGTTTTGACATTAATAGAGTCTTTTACATTACGCCCTTACCATAGATGATGTTGTCCACGGAAGAATAATATATATATATATATATATATATATATATATATATATCTGTGCAAACCGGTCTTCATACTCAATAGGAAAGGCAACATCACTTTTGCATTATTATTAATATTATTAAAAATAAATAAATAAAACAAATCTGTAGGTTAATTGTGAGGACAAGGTTTCCACTATAGATGGTAGAAGGACCTTATGATTGAGTACTCGTCTTAGTAGTTGCCAAGTGTCGTCATAAATTATACGATCCATGTAGTTCAATGCCACATATTATAGCTAATATTTGAATTTGAGCATCATTTGTAAGAGTCGAGATAGCCCTAATATGAAATAATTAATTGCAACAAATATAATACTAAGGATAAAATATAAATTTGAATTTAAATTTTAGAATAGAGAATAGGTTTGTTGAAGTTGAGTTAGCTACAAACGACCGACTGTAGTATTCAGGTGATAGGTCTGCGAAGGCCAAGGCAATATATATAGCTATCATTAATGGTCGAAAATTTAAATAGGAAGATTAAGAAAAAAATAGATCAACCTAAATCAGGGTAATGGCTGAATGAACTATACGCTCTTGATAAAAGATGTAACCTGGCTTATCGTTTGACTTCCCTATTTATAAAAGAAATTTTTTGTTTGTTCGATTACTCTCTTGACTATTCAATAAGATTGTATTCTTGTTCTATTCGATGTAAACGAATTTAAAATTTGGTCCTAATAATTCACGAGATTAAGCAACTATTAATGTGAATTAATATTAGTAAGAACCTTTGGTTTAACAATCAAGAGTATATCTAAATTTTTGCATCTTATAATATCATGAAGGATAATCTTTTGGTAGAAGGGTCATTATTTCCATAAGTTTCATTAGTTGAATTATTTTTATTTTTCATCTTAAAGTTCTCTTAAATTTTCCTTAAAAAGCATGGAGGATTAGAATATTGTAAGATAGATAGTTAGAAAAATAATTTAGTAAGAAATTGAATTCTTTTGCTAAAAGGATATTGTTAAGGACTATGAATCTTTTATTATCGTACATTCATTTTCTTTTGATAATTATAGTCGGTCTTCAAGATGTTAAGAAATGACTGGATATGTAACTCGTTTAGTCAACATAATATATGGCCAATGTAAAGAATAATTGGATATTTAATTCTTATATCTTTTAGCCAATATGCTATTTAACTTATTATATAAACATGTATTGGAAAATGTATATGAGCTATATATTTTGATACATGCTAAAATCTTTAACTTAATTAAAATATATACTTGATCCACACTCAAACTCATGTAGGAAAGGTAAACTTTTAACTCATAAACCCATTAAAATAACCCACGACATTCAAATATCTATGATTGTGGGTAGACAATCTTTTCAACCATAAATAATATTTGTGGGAAGACAAACATCTATATTCAGGGATAACCAAACTCTTGATGAGAAGGTAAGGACAAGAGGTAACAGAGGATGAAATGGGTATCACTCTTAGTTTAATACCTAATAGTACGGAGAGGTGTTCTTGTGCTTGAAACACTTGAAGTTTAACCAAAGACAAGATGGAATGGGACATCGTGTCATCAATCGTATCAAGACAAGTAATACCAGGTCTATTACCAAAGTTTTGGTAGACCCTAGATGAACTCTAGGGTAGGAAAATGGTCTTATAGCTCAAGGCATGCACACGCTATATCTTGCATGGCATATGGTCATGATAAAATTTGGGGAAAATACGCCTCCAACCTCTAGGTGAAATGGGCCCTAGAGGAGAAACTTCTGCCTAAACATGTGTTCTTGGGATGAGAGTGAAGTTCACCTATGGAAACAAATAATGAGACTTGGCCAGTATCGATCTCTTGGGTTTTTCTACTGCAACGAAATAGGTACCCAAGAAGGATTTAGCATGCCTTGCACTAAAGTAAATAAAATACTGGTTGAAATTTTTTATTTTGTGAGCATAATATGGGACAACCAAGTGGGCAGGACTTGGGTTGTTACAATTTTGATAAGGGCATTGTTAAAGGCTCCAGCTTGGTTCTTACCTTGAGGATAATATGGAGTGGATCATTTGTGTTATATCTTGTACTTATAACAAAATTTTGAACATTTCTGTTCTTGAAAGGTGTGTCATTACCTCATATACAAATATAATAGATACCATAATAGTTGAGGATCTATTTAAGGATAAACTTGGAGACTTATACTCTAGCGGTTCAGTCTAAACGTATAACTTTGACCCATTTGGTGAAGTATTTAGTAGCTATGCTGATAAATTTATGTCCATCAAAATACATGGGGTTTATCTTCCCAATGATGTCCAATCCCCAAATGAAGAAATTCTAAGGTGAGGTTAAGAATTGAAGGGGTTGAAATGAAGCATGGATAAGGTTATCATGCTTCTAACACTTATCACACTTCTTGACATATTTTCAAGAGTTATTTTCCATGGAGGACCAATAATAGCCTATCTTAAGGATTCAAATGACATAGATGCATTTTTTAGGCTTTAGGCATACCTTGCACTCCCTTAGTTGCTCAAAAATATGTCTGAGGTCTCAAACATGGTCTTCTTAGTTTAGATATTGAAAAATATGATCATCAACATAATCCACCATGATATCATACATCATGTCATGGCTCTTTGTAGATATCGCCCTTGTTATTTAGCCCAAGGGGCATGATTTGATAGCAAAAGGTTACCTAGAAGGTGGTGAAAGTTGTTTTGAATTGATCCTAGGGGACTATATTGATCTAATTATACCTCAGGAATCCATCCATCAAGGACACCATTTTACAACATATAGTAAAATCCATAATTATATCAATGTTAAGTAGAGAAGTCATTTTTAGGACATGCTTTGTTGATGTAGTCATTTTTAGGACATGCTTTGTTGATGTCCTAGTACACACTCTAACACTTTTTATTTTCTTTACCATAGGAATGACATTATAGATCTAATCAAAACAGTCTATGGCTTTGATAAAGCAAACATTGAGGATATTATAAAGCTCTTCTTTGACTATAAGTGCAAATTTTGGGTGCATTTTCCATAGTTTTTATTTTAAGAGTTTTGCACCTAGAAGTCATTACTAAGTGATGAAGAACTAGGAAAGGGTGTAGAGTGGGCATGTTAGAATAGGACCAAGAAAATATGTTCTTAAAATCCTTTAAAATATTGGTGTACTAAAACCTTTCTAACCTAAGGATCTTGGGATAATCCAATGTTCCAATATTAACAACTATAGTTTCCTCAATTAGAACATAGGATTTGTTCTCTAACTAAGGGGGGGTTGGAAGCACTCATAGGTTTTTTAAGTCTGCAAGATGTATAGTGAAATAATTATTGTCTAAATGATATAGCCACATTTGTAATTTTGGGATAGGATCCACCAAAATAAAGGTGGTTTTGGTCAAGATAATCTGAAGGACCACCTTGATGAGGATTGTACATAACATCCTTTTATTTATAGTAGTATTCACTAGCAATTAGATCTAGGTAAGCTAAGGTTAGGTAATTTACACCAACACATCAAGTAAATTATGTGGATTTAGGGTCCAATAGAAGTTATAATCCATAATTAATATCAACATCCCAATCAATCTCGATTAAAAACAATACCATCTTGACATGTTCTATGATAATGATCATAGCAATCAAGTTCCTCTTCATCATCATTAGAAGTAGTGTAGGAATCAATATAAATGGGGATATATCTGTAACACACAGAAAGTAAACATCAATTTCAAAACTAATAAAATATATGCTAAAATGCACTTTTTATTGATCTCAAAAATGGGTTACAAATGGTATTTCTCTCAAGAAAGATTTCCCTCTATTTTTAATGTGAATGTAGATGCACTTGTTGATGCTTTTCGGTGCCCTTAATATAGGTGGGCTTATTTGCATGTGTGCCACTGATTGGATGCTTGGAGATGTATTTAATACCTATTTAAACTTGCAAAAATGAGTTAATACATTTGGGGAACAGTTATATATCAAACCCCATGTTTATATAGACAAAAATGACATGAAAATGAAGTAAAACATGGTAAAAACTGGAGGAAATACTGTAAAAACTATAAACAGAGGATACCTACCTAACATGTAGCTACAAGGTTGCTGTAGAGAAGTAATGTATGAATCAATATAAATGGGGATATATTTGTAACACATGAAAAGTGAACATCAATTTCAAAACTAATGAAATATATGCTAAAATGCACTTTTTATTGATCTCAAAAATGGGTTACAAATGGTATTTCTATCAAGAAATATTTCCCTCTATTTTTCAATGTGAATGTAGATGCACTTGCTGATGCTTTTTTGTGCCCTCAATGTAGGTGGGCTTATTTGCATGTGTGCCACTGATTGGATGCTTGGATATGTATTTAATACCTATTTAAACTTGCAAAAATGAGTTAATACATTTGGGGAACTGTCATAGATCAGACCCCATGTTTATACAGACAAAAATGACATGAAAATGAAGTAAAACATGGTAAAAACTGGAGGAAATGTTGTAAAAACTATAAACAGAGGATACCTACCTGATGTGTAGCTGCAGGGTTGTTGTAGAGAAGTAGTGTAGGAATAAATATAAATAAGGATATATCTGTAACACACGAAAAGTGAACATCAATTTCAAAACTAATGAAATATATTCTAAAATGCACTTTATATTCACAAATGGTATTTCTCTCAAGAAAGATTTCCCTCTATTTTTCAATGTGAATGTAGATGCACTTGCTAATGCTTTTTGGTTCCCTCAATGTAGGTGGGCTTCTTTGCATGTGTGCCACCGATTGTATGCTTGGAGATGTATTTAATACCTATTTAAACCTACAAAAATGAGTTAATAAATTTTGGGAACTGTCATAGATCAGAGCCCATGTTTATATAGATAAAAATGACATGAAAATGAAGTAAAACATGGTAAAAACTGGAGGAAATATTGTAAAAACTATAAATAGAGGATACCTACCTAATATATAGTTGTAGGGTTGTTGTAGACTAGGTTTGCACGATGACTTGTGAACCTTTGCTTGGGTTTGTGCGGTGGTGTACAAACCTTTCTGTAGATGACTGTTGTTGTAAATTTTCTATCCAAATGAATTCCAAATGCCTTTGTCTGATGTTTGGTGGATGTGGAAATGATAGTGAAGGTTCTAGAGCAATTTCACTAGAGTTTTGGTATGTTAGCCAAAAGGGTGAGAGAGAGAATTATGAAGGAAATGACCCTCTATTTATAGAGTGGACCAAGGCTAGGGGGATGAGGTGTCCTTTGTGAGGTGGCCTAAACTTTGGGTTAGGTTCTACCATGGTGAGGTTAGGGTGATGAAGTGGCATGTGAGTCATCCCTTCATGTGCCTTGAAGAAAATATCCTAGGTGCACACATGTGTGAGCAAGGGTTAGGGTTAACCCTGATTAGATAGATCCTAGGTTAGTTGTGGTTCATTTTGGAAATATCCTAAGTGGGTGCACACATGTGTGAGGATAGAATTAGGGCTAATTTTGATTTAACCCTAATTAAACCTATTTAGGCAATAAAGTACACTTAAGTGAAAAGTGACTTTCAAAATAGAATTGGAATTATCCTAATTAGGGTTTTTGGAGGAAATGGTCGCATAGGGTACCTTAATTAGGTGTAGGAGAGGGCTTAGATGGCCTAAAGGGGCTTGTAGATGGCCCTTTCATGAATAGGAGGTGTTTTGGGCATGATTAGTGTAGTTTTGTAGGTTTTACGACTATGATTGCCTATGATGGCCTACGCTTGCCTACAATTGCCTACGCAAGCCTACAAGTGTCTACGCAAGCCTACAAATGTCTATGCAAGCCTACAAGTGACTACGATTAGTTATGTGTGACTTTTAGGTGTCTACATTTACCCCTTTTTGTACTATGTTGTGTAAGACACGGTTTAGTACAAAAACATGATAGAAGAAGGTGATGAGGTGATTGGAAAGATGAAGAATCTATGGATGAATGAATGTGGATGATTACAAAAGAAACACAATGATGAAATAGGTGATTTTCTGATTTAGCACAATATTTTGGAATATCATACTAGGTGCTTTCGGGATAAACTTAATATTGCTTTGTTCTTATGATCAACGCAAGATGATCCAATTGCGAATATAATGAATACCTTTTCAAATTTTTACTTCTAATTGATTGATGAGCACATGATGACATTTTTCAAACCATTTGAGCTGAGTGGTGAGGACATATCAGGTGTATCATTCCAAATGTGGTCGGTACCACTATAAATAATGGATTTTAGACATGTCATCTTAGTGCATGGCTCTCGTGATTTGGCAAATATTTGATTATGATGGGATTTATGTTGAGATAATCTTTGGCAAATTTTTTTTTAGACATATGTAATACTTGTGATTGGATGTGTGGTTGTTTGATTGCGTGCAAAGAAGATGTTTGTATGAATACCCCTTTAAGCGAGGAATTAGTAATGGAGTATATGACAAGTGGTGGTGAGTCAATTGATGAAAGATAATGGTGACAAACAGTAGAAAAATGTGAAAAACAGGGATGAAAAGTGAAGAGGAATCTAAAAAATGCAAAAAAAAGTGGAAATGATGTGGTGAGGGTTGGTTCACATGGTGGTGTGTGAACCAGGTTCTCATATTGATATGCGATCTTTGACTGGTTGACCCATGTGCAGTGTTTTGGTAGTTTGGGGGACCAAACAATGTCAAAATTGGATAAAACTTATACCGTTGGAAAGCTCTTTTTGAGCCCGATCCAATGGTGATAGTTTTGGGAAATTTGGAGATGATTTGATAGGTGAAAAGTTAGGCCAAATATGATCCTAATTTTAGAAGTGATGAGTGCACAATTTCAAGCCTTGTGAAGGGTGTGCATGATGATTTTATGTTGTGCCTACATACAATGTGTGTGATTTTATGTGTATGTAATGTGTACATGTTAAATATGTTTGATATGAATGATGTGTGCTAGGTATGATGAACCTAATTGAACATGAGTATGTATGAATGATGATGTGTAGAGGTTATACATGATAACTTGTGTACATGTAGGATATAAGAATGTAGTAAAATGGAGGGCACTCCACCTTGCATGGATACCATCTTACTTATCATGGTTAATCAAAAACAAATGAAGAAGTACACTGACCAATGACCAGAACATGAAACAAGAAAACATGGGGTGTACAAACTGACTGAGGTGTACAAGATGCACATGAAAGAGATGTAACAAATCATGAGCCTATGCGGTGAATGAGAAAATGCAAGTGTGATTAAGAAGATGTATGTGACAAACAAAGTCAGTGATGATGCTGCACGATCCTAATTCTCAAGCATAGTAGATGTTTAAAAGAATTTCTAGGAGCTCAAATGACATAGTGTGAAGAATAAAACTGATCTAGTGGTCAATCAATATCATGAAGATATCTTAACTATCATAACTGAGGTTGAATCATTCATGGACCTATGTGTGCACATGATGTTCATTTATCCATTTTGAGGGAGGTTGGACTAACCTATTGTAAACTTAGCCAAAGTAGCTAGCTCATCCACAAGCATGCAATGATCTGTACAAGAGAAGGTTTCTAATGTGACAGATGTGTCACCACTTGTAAGACTATTCCACTGCTAGGTAGGCTCTTGGAGCCTATTGCTAGTGATGAAAATTACCCCATGATGTTATTTTAGACCTAAGGACCAAAGGGATTCAAGCATTTTGATAGTACTCTTGGAGGTATTTTCTTTTGTTTTTTGTCCCTCTTCCTTTTGATTCTCTTTTTGTGGGTGTTGGCTTTTGTTTTCTACCCATTTTTTGTTTTTGCTTATGCTTGTCCCTTTGTTTATCCCCAGGTCGTATTTTGATCATGCAAATGATAGGATGAGTAGGGGAAACCATTTTCTACATGGTGAGGCTTACGCAAGGTGTTGTCCTCCCTAGACTCAAAATTTGCTTAAGATGTAAAGTGTGAGTGGTCCGTGAACGGACTTGATTCAGCTAGAGAAAGTCTTGAAATCCTGTAGATTTTGATGATGTTCAATACAGGTTGATTAAACTAACCATGAATGGTTGAGCAAAAAAAAGACTTCTCATTAACATACAACTAAGAATAGGACCGATGCCATGATATATACGAGCAATGGAATGCTTATGTACAAGGAAGACAAAGAACATGACTAGGGGTGATGTCTACATGATGTGACAAAATACCTAAAAATATATAGGAGGATGCGACCAATGTGTTTCTTGACAACATAAAGTAAGTGAGACAGATAGATGCAAGAAGGTGTACCTAAAATGTGGGTTCCCATGTATAGGACCAAATCCAAAAGGTGTGGATGGATGCATGAAATAATCAAACTGAATGCCAATATTTTATGGTCATCAATGTGATTGATGGATGTAGATGATTATGATGGAAGAGGTGGGGAAGTGAGCCTATGAAATGGAGGAGAAAGGGGAAGAGAAGAATAGGATCAAATCAAAGGTATGTAGCCGCTCGAAGTGTGACCATACAACATTGATCGAGAACCAAAATAGGTAGAGAGAAGAAGGGAAAGATGAAAATAGGATCAAATCAAAGGTATGTAGTCGCTCAAAGCATGACCATACAACATTGATTGAGAACCAAAAGAGGTAGAGAGAAGAAATGGAAGATGAAAATAGGTTCAAATCAAAGGTATGTAGCCACTCAAAGTGTGACCATACAACATTGATATAGATCTAGATGAGGTGGATGTGGGAGAAGATGGAGTAGAATATTGGTGGAGAAGAGGAAAATGAAATGCAAGATACGTCGCCAATGGACGGTTTTGATTTGTTTGCATTTTTTTTTTTTTGGGGATGTTTGTTGTTTTTGATGTTGAATGTACAAGAATGTACAAGCAAGGAAATTTTCCCCTTGGAGCAAACTCTCTGCTAAGACCAAAAAGTATACAAGAAGTAAAAAATTGCTAGGCTAGGCTAGGCTATGTGGATTGCTATACTTACGTTAGGCTATATTGATGGCTAGGCTATACTATTGCTATGCTATGTCTATGACTATGCTATGATAATTATAGGCTAGGCTAAGTCTATGGTTAGGCTATATTGATGCTAGACTATGTTGATGCTAGGCTATGCTATGCTAGGCTATGTGTATGCTATGCCTATGACTAGGCTATGAGTATGCTATGCTAGGCTATGACTAGGATACGAGTATGCTATTCTATGCTAGGCTATACTATGCTAGGTTATGTGTATGCTATGCCTATGACTATGACTAGGCTATGAGTATGCTATTATAGGCTATGACTAGGCTATGAGTATGCTATGCCTATGATTATGGCTAGGCATTGCTGATGCTACGCATATGCTAGGCTATGAGTATGCTATGCTAGGCTATGAATAGGCTATGAGTATGGTATGCTAGGCTATGCTATGCTAGGCTATGTATATGCTACGCCTATGACTAGGCTATGAGTATGCTATGCTAGACTATGCTAATGCTACGCCTATTCTAGGCTATGAGTATTCTATGTTAGGCTATGACTAGGCTAGGCTATGCTATGCTATGCTAGGCTAGACTATGTCTATGGCTAGGCTATGTTGATGCTATGCCTATGCTATGCTATGCTAGGTTATGACTAGGCTAGGCTATGTTATGCTATGCTATGCTAGGCTAGACTATATCTATGGCTACGCTATGTTGATGCTACACCTATGTTATGCTATGCTAGGGCTATGCTAGGCTAGGCTAGGCTTAATCTAGATGCATTTTGAAATGAAAAATTGAAGAAAAATGCTTTTGAAAGAAATCTAAGCTAGAATGCTTCCTCACAAAATCAAATCTAACCTAATGCTTTGGGAAAGGAATTTGAAACCTAGACTAAGGTGCATGTTCCAAATGCTTTGAGGTTTATGGAGAAACCTGTCCAAATTTTGCTGAGGATTTTGGAGAAACCTATCCAAATTTTACTAAGGATTTTGGAGAAACCTGTCCAAATTTTATTGAGGATTTTGGAGAAATCTATCCAAATTTTTCTAAGAATTTCAAAGAAACCCATCCAAATTTTTCTTAGGATTTTGGAGAAACCTGTCCAAATTTTTCTGAGGATTTTGGAGAAACCTGTCTAAATTTTTGTTGAGGATTTTGGAGAAACCTAGTTTTCTAAGAGATTCTAAAAAGAATGTTATAAATTTTTTCTAAGGATTCTAGAGAAACCTAGTTTTCTAAGAGATTCTAAAAAGAATGTTCCAAAATTTTTTGAGGATTTTGGAGAAACTTGGTTCCTAAGAGATTATAAAAAGAATGTTCCAATTTTTTTTGAGGATTTTGGAGAAACCTAGTTCCTAAGAGATTCTAAAAAGAATGTTCCAAAATTTTGTTGAGGATTTTGGAGAAATTGGTTCCTAAGAGATTCTAAAAAGAATGTTCCAAAATTTTGTTGAGGATTTTGGAGAAACTTGGTTCCTAAGAGATTCTAAAAAGAATGTTCCAAAATTTTGCTGAGGATTTTGGAGAAACCTGGTTCCTAAGAGATTCTAAAAATAATGTTCCAAAATTTTTCTGAGGATTTTGGAGAAACCTGGTTATTATAAAAAGGATGTACCAAAATATTTCTAAGGATTTTGGAGAATCCTATTTTGATGGTGGTGAGGAAAGGGATGAAACCTTTTGAAGTGCCTAGTGATGGATTTGTGGATTGAAATGTGGATGCAAGGCAAAGGATGTAACCTTTAACAAAAGGATGCAACCTTTTGAAGTGCCTAGTGGTTTGAGGCTTGATGGCGATTTATGTGTGATGACAATGTTGGGTGGCACCATAATGAGTAGATGAGAGGTGGTGGAGTGTGAATGTGTAAGGAGGATTAACTCCATGAAAGAGAACTATGGTTGGAAAGAGGGAAAACCCTCTCCCAAGTGTAGAAGTGGTTTGAAAATGGAATGCAATCCCTTAATTGCAAAATCATTTAGGAGGGGGAGAAAACTCCCCTAATCATGAAGATTTTGTGGAAATGATATGAATTGTGTCAGTTGTAAATTATGAAGCAAAAGGAGATAAAACCCCCCTTCGGTTGTGAAAGATGGATCAGAAGAAGATGAAATTATCCCAATTTTGAATTATGGATTGGGAGAAGATGAAATTATCCCAATTTTGAATGATGGATTGGGAGAAGATGAAATTACCCTAATTTTGAATGATAGATTGGGAGAAGATGAAATTACCCTAGTTTTGAGTGATGAATTGGAAGACGATGAAATTGCCCCAGTTTTAAGTGATGAATTGGAAGATGATGAAATTACCCGATTTTGAATGATAAATTGGGAGAAGGTGAAGTTGTCCTAGTTTTGAAATATGGGATGCAAGGAAGTGAAACTCCACTAGATGTGGAGGGTGTGGTGGAAAGAGAGAAACTCCTCCAAATTGTGAATGATGGATTGGAAGGAGATGAGAAACTTCCCTAGTTGTGGAAGATGTAGAACAAATGGACAGAGCCATTGTAGAAGGTTAATAAGATGAATGGTGGAATGATGAATTATGGTTTAGAAGAAGGAAGTGCAAGGACATATGGCTTGCATGATCAATTTAAGATACCCCAACTTTGAAAGGGATGAATGCCTTTGAAACTTTATCGTTGACAAGCATGAGGTGTATGAGTTGATTGGGTCAGCTAGGCAACCATAGATGGGTCCTACTCATGATTGCTTCAATGGGCACGTTCATAACCTAAATATAGCATCCACACATGAGTCCCCCAGCATCCATAAGTGCCTAACACACCAAATATGATTGGATTGGAGTTTTTATTGAGAAGAGAATTTTTGCTTGTGTTTGCCCTAGCAAATGGGGGTTGATGATAGTCTTAGGCAAAGTCCTTGGATAAATGCCACATCCAATATTGAGGGTTTGATTATTGATCATGCACAAGGTGGTGTTCAATTTTTGAATGGCTACCGCTTCATGTGATGAATGGGCAATGAAGAAGGTGAGGAATGATGATGATGTGATTGAAAAATGATGAAAAATGAGATGTGAAGAATGGTAGAAAAGGCAAATGGGTGTTATACAAGGCCATAGCCATGCATAACATGAATAATAAAATAGATAATTTGAGGTCCACATGGTAGTGTGAAAACTGAAGGTTCGCATAGAGAGTGTGAACCAGGTTCGCACACTATTGTGTGAACTTTGACTGTTTGACCCATGTGCAATATTTTAGCATATTTAGGGACCAAACGATATCAGAATTCGATAAAATTTATACCATTGGAAAGCCATTTTCGAGATAAATCCAATGGTGAAAGTTTTGGGAAATTTGGAGATGATATATTAGGGAAAAATATAGGTTAAAGATGATCCTCATTTTGGAAGTGATGAATGTGCAATTTCAAGCCTTTTGATAGGGAAAATGAGATGTGAAGAATGGTAGAAAAGGCAAATGGGTGTTATACAAGGCCATATCCATGCATAACATGAATAATAGAATATAAAATTTAACTTTCACATGGCAGTGTGTGAACTGAAAGTTTGCATAGAGGTGTGCGAACCAAGTTCACACACTACTGTGCAAACTTTGTCTGTTTAACCCATATGCAATGTTTTAGCAGTTTGGGAACCAAATGATATCAGAATTGAACAAAAATTATATCATTGGAAAGATATTTTTTATCCCAATCCAATGGTGATAGTTTTTGGAAATTTGGAGATGATTTAATAGGGAAAATTTTAGGTCAAAGATGACCCTCCTTTTGTAAGTGATGAATGTGCAATTTAAAGCTTTTTATAAAGGCAAATTGACATGATTAGTGAAATGGTCAATGGATGATGATGGAGAAGAAGAAAATAAAATTGAAGAAGTGAGGAAGGAGGAGAAGATTTAGGGAAAGGAAGAATGATGAATGCAACATAGCAAAAAGGAATGCTATGTAGGTGGAGGAAGGTGAAAAGTGGAAGTGGGTGATGGTGGAAATGGAGCAATGGGTACATCTCGATGCGGTGGATGATGTTGATTATGAGTAGTGATGTTAATCATACCCACCACTCCATGTGAGGGAGGATCATGGTGGACATGATTAACTTGAATTTATTGGGCATATTGAGTGGGTTGAACCCATTTAGTATTAGTCCCATCGTGTTCAAGTAATGGGTTTTGATAAATACCTTGATTTTGATTTTGTGGTGCAAGGGGGTTTGAAACTTGAATAGTACCATGATCGATAAGGTCTTGGACCAAGTCATGAAAGGTGCAATAAGAACTAACATCATGGCCACATTGGTGATGGTAAAAACAAAATGCCTGTTCGATGTGCCCATGAGGTTTGGGTCAATTTGGGTCTATGGGTCGAATGTTAGGTAAAGTAACATGACCAACGTCAAAAAACCTCTAGAATAAAGTAGGTAGAGGCTCAGAAAGTGAAGTCCAATTGTGATGTAGACGTTGAGGATGGGGACCATGAGCTCATTATGAATTGGATGGAGGATGCGCATTAGTACGAGATAATTGTTGTTTTGGAGGAGGAGATTGTGAGATCTATGAAGAAGATGGAGAGGCTACCACTATTTGATTGGTCTATGGCAGTTTAGAAAATGGTTGATTCAGAGCATTGTGATTAAAGAGGAAATTTGAATTGTAATATGTCTTCTACTGGAGCTTGATTTTGCCAGATTGGATTTTGATATCCTCAATAACCTTTGCTTGGGCAATGGCTTCATCAAATGTGTGGCTTTGATGAAGTTGGAAAGGCATAGAGATATGTTTGTGATAGCTTTTGGTAAATAATATGATGAGCTTGAAGGATGGGAGGCTATGAGCTAGGTCATGGATGACTGATTTTCATAGAGATATGAAGTCTGTGATAGGTTCATCATCAGCTTGTCGCAAGGTGTAGACATCATAAAAGTTTATCTTCTTCTTGATATTGATGGAGAAATATTCTAGAAATGAATTAGCCAACTGTTTGAATGTAAACAGGCTATGGCATGGGAGCTTTTGTACTAATCAAGGGCTTGTACCCCAAGTGAGAGAGCAAAGGTACACAACATGAGGGGATCGTTGTTATGAAGTTGATAACATGTGAAGTGATAGATACTGATGTATTCTCAAGGGTCCTCTTTACCTTTGTATTTTTCAAATTTTAGAATCTCAAAGTGGTATGGGTAAGGAGGAATGGGAACTGATGGATGAATAGGTTTATTGCACAAATGATTGTATATGGGATTCTAGGGCCTATAACCAATTGTGTAGAGATCCAACATATTAACTTGTTCTCGTAAGAGTTGGAGTTCATGTGATGGTGGTACGATGAACTATGATGAGGTAGTAGAAGACTGAGAATGGGGAGGGTATTGGAGTTGTTGTTCTTTCCATTATGAAAGAGAGATGTTCTAAATCTATTATTGTGGATGATGTTGCTGAACAACATGAGATGTGGGGTCTGATGGGAGAATATTTTTTGGGGAAGACATCTACTACGAGTGATAATATTGTGGCTGAAAGACCTCTTTTTAATGCACAAGGATTTATTGTGATGGTTGTTTGGTCAGAGAGGAAGATCAGGAAGGAGGGATCATGAAGAATGTAGGTTCTATAGAATATGGTGGAGGAAGTGGAAATGTGGAAGTAGATGAAGGTATAAGTGGAGCGAAATATGACATACCATACATCCTGGAAGAGGGGAACGTAGGTGGAGGAAAGGATGAAGGAGTATAGGCATCAAAGGCAAAAGCTTGAGAAGATGGTGCGGTAAACGTATCCACAAATATTTGTGAAGATGGGATTTGTTGATGTTTTTGGGGAATGAATTATTGTGATTGGGGTGGTGGTTGTGCTCTTGGAGCAGAAGTTGGAAAATTTAATTGTTGGGAAGGTGGTTGTTGTGGCACTTGGGAAGTGCGTTGGTGTGATGATGTGAGTGGAGTGTACTATTGTTGTAATGATGATTGTTGTGGGGTTGATTGTGATACAGGCACTTGAGTTCTAGGAGTGGAGGACTAGGGATATAAAATTGTCCCTATTATGGGGGTAGAGGACATAGTCTCAAGGTGAGGATGATTAAGCAAAGAGGGATCATCCTCGATAAGGGAATGAAATGGATCTTGAAGAAAAGGATGAGTGGATGTGGGTGAGGTAGGTAGAGTCTCCTCATCAATAGTGAAGAATGGAGATGGATCTCCTAGAGTGGTATAGATAACATGATTGCAAAATGTGGATGGTGGATTAGGTGGGGGTGAATGAGGAAGAATAGGATGATATTTTCCAAAAGATGTGGCAAGCATATTACTGGAAATATAGGTCTCACCATGGGACATGGTGTGTATGCGAGATGGATCAAAACCAGTGAGGAGATTGGGTGTGAGAGTGGATGCTTCCCTCATGAAATGAGGGGGAGTAATACACTGATTGGAGGTGGCATGAGAAGCATCCTCCTCAAGATGCACTTGCTTGCATGTTCGACTATGAGTAACAATAGGAATGGTGATGTATAGTACGATTAGGTTCTCAAACTATCTAGAAATACAAATTTGAACCTGTGAGTGTGTTATGTATAATATTTTAGGTAGATCTATGAAATTTTGTGTGTTTATGTACACTAGAATAGAGTTTGCACATCATTATGAGAACTTGTACTATGGAAATCTATTTTGCACAGTTCTATGCAAAGCTACTCTAAAAAGTAAATCTAACAAAAAACTAATAGTGATAGGCTGTGAATAGCTAGCAAGTGGGTGGCTAACAAGTGAATGTGCTAAAAACTAGTTTTTGTGAGAATGTAAAACAAAACGTAATTGGAATAAGTGTTTAAACAAAGAAAAATACATGTTTGGTTGTTTTGTGTTTTAAGGAGAGTACAATATCTATGACATGACACTGGAAATGATGTGACTCTAAAAGGGAATGTCGGTGGTACGGAGTCTCTTGCAACACCCAAGGGTGCACAAAATAAAACAATATCTCAACAGTCGAGTGGCGAGTAAATGGAAGGTACAACAAAAAGATGTCAAAAGGGGAGGAACTAAAAATGCACTAATGAGTCTAAAATCCTCTCACGAGAAGAGGCGACACTATCTAAGACCTGCTACTAGCCTAGTTGGGTGGTCGATTCACTCTCGGGTGAGCTTAGTCAAGAACGACAGTTACCTATTCATGAATTATACGAGCCTTATGAACAAAGGTGTCTAATCCTATCCCACTTTGAAGGTCCCTTTCGATGATGAAATCCAAAAAACCAGTCTCAAAAGTGGGGGATCTTCTAGTGATTAAGTCTAAAAAACCGACATGCATTTTCGAGTGAGCAACGATGAGCAGGAAGGTAGCGACGGGAGGGCACAGGAGTGGGAGCACCAGCACTGTGAACCTGGGCACAGGCAAGTTGGAGGGCCATAGCAAGGCAAAGGGAGGGTAGTAAGAGAATGGAGGCTCGATGAAGTTACCCAAAGATGGAGGCAGACACGGGAAGGATCCGCCTGACAAAGGGAGAGACTGCCAACAAAAATCATATGCAAATGCAGAGGCTTCTAAAACCCCAAATGGTATTTTCACTAAGGACCTCTTTCTGTCTAGGGATGAACTGGACATCCCGGAGGAAATCCTATCAAGTTTCATTGAATTTGAAAAATTTACCCTAATCGAGAAGTTTATTGGAGGGCGTCCCGATATGGAGACCATCTGCAGGTGGGCGGCAGGAAAATGGCGGACCTCGGGTCATATGGAGTTGGCTGCCCTATCCCAAGGTTTTTTCGCAATTAGGCTGAATAATGTGGAGGATTACTATAAAATTTTGGCTGGGGGCCCTTGGTTTCTGGGACACAGGAGTCTCTTTCTCAAGAAGTGGGGGATGGATTTTAACCCCGAAACCCAAAGTATTAATATTGCCCCAATATGGGTTAGGCTGCCAAACCTTCCCCTTTTTTGCTGGCATGACCCGTTCCATTGGTGAGTTGGTCACCATTGACCCTCCCACTCGGGCCCGAACCAGATTTGTCCAAGCTCGCTTCTATGTCCTGGAGGATTTGGAGGTGAACCTTCCATCCTCCATCACTCTTCGATCTGGAGGCTCCGTTCTTCATAAGCAAGTCATTAACTATGAAAATAGACCGGCATTTTGCCCTCGGTGTAGTTCCTAGGGGCATCTTTAGTCAAATTGTCCTCTTCAAAAGCCGAGGATGAAGGGTGGGGCTTCTGGAAACCCCCCGAAGCAAGAAGGAAAACAACCGAAACACCCTGTAGTGACAGTGCCTGAGTCTCCAGATCCTTCTGGGGTTCTCCCCAAGTTAGACGTCGTTCTATGCAATGCAATTTCCCAACCAAAACCTCAAGTGGAAAAGGATCAGTCTCCTTCCCGTATGTCTACTCAGGCTGATTCCCCTATTTGTCAAAACCATAAACCTCCCGAGTCCCTACTGGAAGAGTATCTGTTGGGCAAGAGGGACGAACAACATGGCAACATTAGTCCATGAAACACTAGAAGCCAGAAGCAAGGGGTGGATTTCGGTTGTGAAAGAAAATAGGGGCGACCTCCTAACAAAGAAAGAAGGGATAAGGAAACGACAACAGACATTGCAAATGGATCCCAACGGTTGCTTTTTCAAGAAGATTTCGACTCCTTGGTGGGTGATTCGCCTATCCCAAAACCTCCCATCCAGCAGGGAAAGGGAGGCAAGAAAGTATTTAAAATGTCCAGATGAAAATCCTCTCATGGAATGTGAGAGGTCTTAACGGAGCGACCAAACGTAGGGTGGTGGCCGATCTTTGAAAGAAGTCTAACCCATCCATCCTCATTTTGCAGGAGACTAAGTCTGATGCCTCTGCCTCTATCAAGGTTTCCAGGGCCATTTGGGCCAAGGCCAAATTCCTTTCTAGCCCTACAATAGGTTTTGCAGGTGGTCTCATGGTGCTGTGGGACTCTGACAAGGTCGAGGGTAGTCTTCTATCGGCTTCCAGCAGGACTATCAATGTCCTGTTTCACTCCAAGGTTGATAATTTTCCATGGATTTTGACCAATGTTTATGCCTCGAACTCTGCTTCGAAGCTAGATGAGTTGTGGAAAACCATCTCTCTGATGAGGGAAAGTTTTAGTGACTTCCCGTGGGTTGTGGGAGGGGATTTCAATTGCCCTCTTCATCCCTCTGAAAATAAGGGAGGCGCTGAGCTGGCCAGCCATAGCATGGAGGATTTCAGAGATTTTGTTTCGTCCAATAATCTGCTAGACATCGAACTTAAGGGGGTGTCCTTCACCTGGAGAAACAGGAGGATTGGGAGTAATATCATCCAAGTCAAGCTCGATCGGTTCCTCATTTCCCACGAAGCTATTCCCTTCCTCGGCATTGCAACTCTCTCAACTTTGCCAAGAATCGGGTCAAACCATAATCCCATTCTGTTAGAGGCCACTGGAGGGCCTAGGTTTAAGATCCCTTTCAGATTTGAGTCCATGTGGATTTCCCACAAGGATTTCAAATAGTTGGTTTCGGAATGGTGGCAGGTGACGGTGGTTGGTTCAGCATCCAAAAGACTGGCCCTAAAACTTAAGATGATTAAAAAGAACTTAAAGGCGTGGAATAAGGAGGTTTTTGGCAACATTTTTGAGTCTAAAAGGTCCATATCTGAGCGCTTGAAGAGTTTAGAGGAAACTATGGAGGTCGAAGGGTATTCTGAAGGCCTCAGAGAGGAGGAACGGAGCCTCCTGGTGGACTATCATTCCATTATTGCCAATGAGGAAACGTTTTGGCGTCAGAAGTCCAAGGATCTTTGGCTGAAGAGTGGTGATTCAAATTCAAATTTTTTCCATGTGTCTACCATGAGACACAGGGGGGCCAACAATATCAGACAGGTGCTGTGTAAGGATGGGCGCACTACCAAGGAGATTGAGGAAATTTGAAGCGAAGCAGTCGATTTCTTCCAAGATTTGCTAGGTGCTCCTCCTGATAGCGTCCTCCAAGTTCAAAAATCCTTGCTTGCTAATTTCCCTACCAAAGTCCCCCATGAGGCAAGTATTAAATTCCTAGAACCTTTTTCCCATTCCAATATTAAGGATGCTCTTTTTTCCATGCAACCAGATAAGGCCCCCGGGCCTGATGGGTTCCCCCCCTGATTCTTTCAAGTTATGTGGGATGTTGTGGGGCCTAATGTCTGTGAGGCTATCTTAGAAATCCAAGCATCAATATCCATCCATCCGAAGCTCAACTCTACCTTCCTAGCTCTCATTCCTAAGTCGCCCGCCTGTAAAAGTTTTTTTGACTATCGTCCCATAAGCCTCTGCAATGTTTTCTACAAGATTCTTACCAAGACCATTGCCAGTCGTTTGAGATCCCTCCTCCCCTCTTTGGTAGGTTTAGCTCAGGGGAGCACCGTTAAGGGTAGAAACATCCTTGACGACATCATTACTATTCACAAAACCCTCCATACTGCCCAATGTTCCAAGAATGCTACACTTTTCCTTAAACTAGACATGAATAAAGCTTTTGACAGAGTGGACAGGAGGTTCCTCTGTGCTGTCCTTTGCAAGTTGGGCTTCCATCATCACTAGATTGACCTTGTGAACAGTTGCATTTCCACTCCATCCTTTTATGTGCTGATAAACAGGTCCCTCGCTAGATTCTTCTAGAGTGCTCGTGGCCTCAGACAAGGTGATCCTCTGTCTCCTATTTTATTCATTCTTTTGGCAGAGGTCCTTAGCTGGTCTTTGAATGAAGCCCTCCGTCGAAGCAAGATTTTTGGCATTCTGCCTACTTCTAGAGTTGATCCTGTCACTCACCAACAGTTTGTGGATGACACGCTCATATCCACTGGAGCGTCTGTCACTCAGGCCAAATCTATCAAGCGCATTCTGTCCCGGTATGAGAAGGCTTCTGGCCAAAAAGTTAATTATTTGAAGAGCAAAATTTATTTTGTTAATAACCCTCTGTGTAGGAAAATTCGCATTGCCAAAATCCTCGAATGCACTATTGATTCCATTCTTGCAACTTATTTGGGGTTGTCGCTAGTTTGCAATGGGCGAGGCGGTGGGAACATCTGGAATTCAATTTTGGAACGGCTTCATAAGAAACTCAACACTTGGAAAGGCAAATTGCTATCTCAAGCTGGGAAGGCAACCCTCACCAAAGCCTGTCTTCAAGGAATTCCCACCTATTTCATGTCTATTTTCATGCTTCTTGTGTTTATCCATTCCAAAATCGAGCAGATTCAAAGGAATTTTCTCTAGTTCGACAGCGAAGAAAAATCCAGAATTCCTCTGGTGGCGTGGGATAAGGTTTGCCTTTGAAAGGACCAAGGGGACATGGGATTGAGAAGATCCAGGCTCATGAAAACTGCCTTAATTGCCAAACATTCTTGGAGAATTCTTATTAATGCACCGATGAAATGGGTCAATATAGTTAAAATAAAGTATCTTGGGGAAAATTCTCTCCTAGAAGCTGAGTCTCCTCATGAAGCTTCGGCTTTCTGGAAGACGGTGCTTCAAGGCCGTTCGATGATTAACAGGGGTGCTTGTTGGATCTTAGGGGATGGATCCACGATCCTTTTTTGGAGAGACATGTGGGCTACAGATGAAGCTATCATTGTAAATCAGAACTTGGCTGGCTTGAGGGCCCAGATTGATCCAAACAGTCATCTCAAGGTTTCGGATTGCATTGACCGGAGTTCCCTTCCCCCTCGATGGAAACTTTCGATGATGGATGGGTTTGATAATGAGGTGAATTTCTTGTACAGTGTCCTCCAATTGGTGTTAATTCCTTCGATCATAAGAGATGACAAAATTATTTGGAGAAACACGTAGGATAGGCGGTTTTCTGTTAAGTTCGCTTATGATCTTCTGTCGTGTGAGGCTACTGTGGACCCCCAGTGGAAAGCAATTTGGAGGGATTATTCCTAAGATAAATTACTTTGCTTGGATTGCATTTTATAACAAAGCCCTTACCATAGACAATCTCCACAAGAGAGGCCTTGCAATTCCCAATAGGTGCTATCTTTGCTTAGCTGACTGTGAAACATCCGATCACTTATTTTTGCATTGCCCCTTTTCCCATTCGGTCCTAAGTTGTGTGTTGTCTTCCTTCCAAGTACTCTGGTGCTCCCCTCGCTCCCTTAAATATGCCTTCCTCCAATGGCCCAATCCCTTTAAGAATTATAAGCTCCGATTCCTTTGTGAGGCTGCCTTTCACCATTCCATCTGGCAAATTTGGCTAGAGCGTAATGCTAGAGTCTTCGACAAGATCCCTAGAATGGCTCCCTCTGTTGCCCAGCAGGCCTTATCCTTTGCTGTCAAGAATTCAAAAACTATTCCCAGATCTCGCCCTCCTTGGGAGGCAATTATTTTCAAAAGACTGGACCTTGGCTCCTCTTCCAGAGTTGACTCAGTGAATGGCCGCAGGGAGGTCACTTGGACCAAACCTCCTTTGGGGTGGATCAAAATTAATTTTTATGGGGCTGCTAAAGGCAACCCGGGGCCCGCTGGTTTTGGGGGGCTTGTCAGGGACCATAATGGGAAGCTGATCTTGGCCTACTATGAAAATCTGGGCCCTCAGACCAATCATTTTATCGAAGCTCGTGGTGTGTTGAAAGGGTTGCAGGTCATATCGAATGATCCTAGGCCTTTAATTATTGAAGGTGATTCTCTAAAAATTATCAACTACCTTCGTGGTTCCAAAGACCCATCATGGTGGGTCTTGAATATCATCCTCGAGGCTAGGATTCTCCTCTCTCGACGTGCCAGGTGGGAGGCGGGGCACATCTACAGAGAAGGTAACCGGGTGGCGGATCACTTGGCCAATAAAGGACTGATGACCACATGCCCGGTTGTTTGGCATTCTCGTTTCCCAACCGAGGTGGACAGTTTGGCCAAGGCAAATATTCCCTCATGATGAAGAATTTGTATCATAAGTCTTCTCCCAAAGTTTGTTGATATATTGTCTTCGACTATTATTCTGTTTTAATGTATTTCAAGATCAAGATTTCCAGGACTTTTCGCGTCTTCTGGGGCCCTCGAGCATTTTGTATTTCCCTATATTTTTTATGAACTGCTCTATTTACCCAGCCATCCGGCATGAAATATCTTTTAGCAAGGCTAATTTTGTACATAAGGTTTTGGGATCCTTTATAAAAATCCACAATTAATCTATTATTATAATCACAAAAAAAAAAGTCTAAAAAACCACTCCCGGGGGCTACTATGGTGTCTAGGGGGCGAGTTGGTGGAAGGAGATGAATTCCAAAATCACCAGTTTCAAGTGGATATTGGTGATGAAGTCCAATATTACCACTATGTATAAAATGTGAATGTGTGGTAGTGTGGTTACTACTGATGATATGAAAGCGATAAAATAGCTAAATACCTTTTCAAAAAAGTAACTAACCCTAGATGCATTTTTGAAATAAAACAAAATATATATGCTTTTTAAAAATGAAACTAAACCTAGATACCTTTTTTGGAATGAAACTAAATCTATATGCTTTCTAAAATGAAACTAAACCTAGATGCCTTTTTTGGAAAAATAAATCTACTATATGAAGCTTGAAAGCAATCAAATATGAGGCGCATGAAAAAGAAATTTGAAATTTATCTATGTGCATTAGAAATAAATTGAAACCCTAGTTTAATTACTAAAAAAAAATAGGCAAGTTACCCAGGGGATTTGTGAAAGAGATGGGAAATTTCTAATCTAAATGATTTGAAAGAAATTTGAAACCCTAATCTAATGACTAAAAAAGAAATATCACATGAAAAGTGAACATCAATTTCAAAACTAATGAAGCATATGCTAAAATACACTTTTTATTGATCTCAAAAAGAGGTTTGCGTGATAGTGTATGAACCTCTTCTCAAGTTTGCATGACAATGTGCGAACCTTGTTGTAGCTGACTATTGTTATAAACTTTCTATCTGGATGAATTCTAGATGCCATTGTCTAATTTTTTGTGGATGTGGAAATGATAGTGAAGGTTCCAAAGCAATTTTAGTAGAGTTTTGGTATGTTAGCCAAAAGGGTGAGAGAGAATTATGAAGGAAATGACCCTCTATTTATAGAGTGGGCCAAGGCTAGGGGGATGAGGTGTCCTTGGTGAGGTGGCCTAAAATTTGGGTTAGGTTATACCATGGTTAGGTTAGGGTGATGAAGTGGCATGCGAGTCATCCCTTTATGTGCCCTGAAGGAAATATTCTAGGTGCACACATGTGTGAGCAAGGGTTAGGGTTAACCCTGATTAGCTAATCCCTAGGTTAGTTGGAGGTTAGGTTAGGTATATTTGGAAATATTCTAACTAAGTGGGTGCACACATGTGTGAGGATAGAATTAGGGCTAATTTGGATTTTATCCTAATTAAACCTATTTAGGCAATAAAGTACACTTAAGTGAAAAGTGACTTTCAAAATAGAATTTGAATTATCCTAATTAGGGTTTTTGGAGGAAATGGTCACATGGGGACCCTAATTAGGTTTAGGATAGGGATTAGATGGCCTAAAGGGGCTTGTAAATGGCCCTTTCATGAATAGGAGATTTTTTGGGCGTGATTAGTGTAGTTTTGTAGGTTTTGAAACTACGATTGACTATGATTGCCTACAATGGACTACGCTTTCCTACGATTTCCTATGCAAGCCTACAAGTGTATACACAAGCCTACAAGTGTCTACGCAAGCCTACAAGTGCCTATGAAATCCTACAAGTGACTACATGTGATTATGTGTGACTTTTAGGTGTCTACAATATCCTATTCCAAAGAATCCCAACTAGGATTTAGTTTGTAAGGTTTTTTGATACCCTACTCATATAGTCCTAGTGCCTTATCAAATATTAGATAATATTTTATTAAGGATATGATATAAGTTTGATAAAAACCATGAAGCATATTTTTGTTCAATCAAGTAATAGTTACTACCATGGATTTTCTCGTCATTGGTAATACCAATGCAAATGAAGAAGCAACTTCCTATTTGTACTATTTCATACATACTACTAGGAGGTAAACCTAGGGTTCAGAGAGATGGGGTAAGCTTGCTTAGGTCTAGAATAGATTTATTGCTATTTGCATTAAGTATTTTATTGATGATGATTGAATTAATATTACTTGTTGTTAGTTATTTAGTAGGTTCATGATTTAGATTAAGGGGTCTTAGTGAACCAATGAGGGTAGATTTAGAAAAGAGGATTCAAATAAGGTCAAAGATGAGCCTTTGGATTCCCAACCTTGATTACATAAAAATATGCACAAAGTTGGGATCATTAGAGATATGAAATCTTTTCCTTATACTTATATTTAAGGCACTAATGTAAGATTGACAAGATGACTTGCATCTCATGGATCCATGGCCTTTTGAGAAGAATATTATAAGATAAGTCACATTGCATGACATAAAAGAGAGTGTTAAGGGTATAGGCCTAACTTTTATGGGTAAGACTATTGTGTGACTAGCCTCATGTTTCCAATAATTAATTACCCAATCATGATATCATATTTCTTTAAATCTAACAATGTTATTATTCAGCACATATACAGAGAGGGCAACAAGGCTACCGATGTCTTAGCCAATCTTGGTCTTGCTGAAGAGTCTCTTCGCATCTGGTGTGATAAATTTCCTCATGCCATTTTCAATAATAATAATAATAATGAATCCACATTGCTTTCACAGTCACCTATATTTTGGGGCTTCTTAGCCATTATTGTCATTGATCAATATGAGGATGCTTTTGAGAAGACTCCTATGAAGTTTAAAAAAGTCAAGTCCGAGGATGTTCATGAATGACTTTATTATTTGAAAGTTGGTATGTACCAACAGAAAGTCAATCTTGATCCCCTGGACATATTGGGGCAAATTTTGAGCTTTACCTTGACTATGCTCCTTCAGACTAGTAAGATGCTTAGCACTATAAAAAACTAGAAAGATGAAAACACCTAGGCTTCAGATGCTGAGCACATTGTTGAATCTGCTGAGCAAGATCATCCTAAAACTTATGAGTAGCCTAGTTTTTTGTGGCAGTGGTATTTTTATTGAAGTTGTGTATCTCTTCGTTGCTCTTTGCCCTTTTGTTTACGTCTCATGGTGATGAGCTATTTTGTCTTAGTGGTCTCCTTTGTTTGTTGTTTCCTTGAGGTCATATCTATTAATACTACCTTATTTTGGTCTAATGAAGTTGTCTCTGTTGAGATGGTATCCTTTTGGATTGATCCTTTGTAAAAGGTTTGGGGTCCCTTTCAAAACCCCCTTTTTCAATATATCAAATAAAAATGTTTCTCTAATTCTTACTTGGTCAACTTAAAATGAGTGATGAACTTCAAGCTACAAATATTTGAATGAGCCATTATAAACTATAATCCTTTTAATGAATTTACCATCAACATGGCCTATAATGTATAGTGGTATATCTTTGGATAAAGAGCATTGGTGAATATCATCCTCATGAAATGATGTGCTAATGTGAGTAATCCTAATTGTTCCACTATGGAAGTCAAATCATCAAGATTTAGGTGTTGAGGAATGACTGTTCACTTAAGACTTTGATTAGGATGTCTTGATGAACTAAAGAAGACTTAAGAAGTTTTAAAAGGGAGACCTTATCTAGGGTTTTATCAAATCAAAAGTACCCTTAAACTTAGCCCTAGCTTTAATTATTAAAGGGGTCCTTTAGGTAGGGAAGTTATTTTTGAGCAAAGGCCAAAGGTGGTTGAGATGGTCAACTTGTTAAAGGTTGTTCAAATGATTGATTTTTGTGTTAATGCCTTATCACATCACAATGTGAGAGTTATGATGAATATAATGGGAAGGGTTGAGTGTACCCACCATACCTTGGTTTGTAGGTAGTATATCTTTATGATTGATGTTATTTGCTATATTTTGATTATGATTTGATAGTAGATTTTAAAAAATTCTTAGTTTTTAATTTGAAAATGGTTGAGAACCAGAGTCATTAGGAATAATCTAGCCATTATCAATAAGGTATTGGACCATATTATTGATGCCCATGCATCTATCAGTTGCATGACCACTGACACAATGGAAGGCACATTGCTCGTTTGATCAAAACTAAGAGGTTTTTTTCCTTCTAGGCTCTATAGGATTGATAGATGAAATCTCTATCATCTTGGATCTAAGGAGCTAATATAGGATGGCTAAAAGGGGTTCACCCAGTTGAGGTACATATTTTTAGGAATTTTTTGGTTGGAATTCCCTTTGATAAGATTTTGAAGGTTCTTAGTAGCATTGAAATTGTTGGCGTAGTGAGAATATGTGACTCCATCACTAACAATGTATTTTTTTTACAAATTTGAGGAAGACTTATCTTCCTCTTTAGTAGTTTTAAATTTTAGTTGCCCTTGTTTAATGAGGGTGGTCTCTACTCTCTTACCCATGTCAATGGCATATTCAAATGAAGACATATTATCCATATCCAAATGAAGGATAATTGCTCATTAAGGTTAGCTACGAAGATATTAAGTCGCTAAGAGAAGGAACATATTATAGTCTCCCAACTAGGATTCACCACCTTGCAAAGGAGTTGGTGATCTTATCATATTTAGATTTCTTGAGTTGGTAAAGGTCTAATGATGAATTTTTTCTAATGTAAATTTAAAATTGCACGACAAACATTTCTAAAAGGTGCCTAAAGCATTTTAGGGAGTGCCTTTGTATTTGGTAGTACCATTCCAATGTAGGACCACTAAGGCTTTTAGGGAAGATCTTCAAGAGTAAAATTTCATCATATGAAATATCACTACAAGCAGTCCTAAACAACCTAAGGTGGTTAATTAGATCCTCTTTCCCCTTGCATATTTAAAAATTTTTAGGATTCAAAGTTTGTAGGAAAGGATGACAAGCTATAGAAGGATCTAATGGTTGGTTTCACAAGTCATCATAAGAGTATTTGTGACTAAAATATAACCCTTGAATAATAGTCATTTCTTGCTTCAAATTTTTTTAATGGGTAGTTAGATATTGAAATTCACAAGAGATGGGTTTGGATAATGATGATGGAATGAAAGACATATGTTGAGATATAGGATGAATTTGTTAATAATTGAAGTGATATGATAGTTGGGACACTTGGGAATACAATGTCAAAGTTGACATCATATAATTTATTCTTGAATATACCTAAAATTAGAGAACTTGGTTGGAAAATTCAGGATGAGAGATGGTTAGATTAGAGTTTTACCTTAACACTAGCCCGACACTTATCAAATTGGAATGGGAGACATAAGATAGATTGGGACTAGAATTAGATATTTGGTTATTTTGAGGATACTTATATTGAGGTAGCTATTACATACCTATTCAGATGTAAGCCAATTAGAACCAACAACAATTCAATGGTAGGTAAATATGAATTATGTATCAATTCAGGGGAGAACTTGTCTCCCAACATCCATTGATTTTGTGATTGAAGGTGGAGTTGAAATGATGAGATGAGAACTTGATGCATTAATATTTACATTAATTGACACAAAGGATGGGTCTAGTTAATTTATTTGTAAGGGGTTGGAGTTAGGCTATTGGGGGAATATAATAATAAATCATCTCCTATAGAGGATCCTTGGGTTTTAATACCCTCTTTCAATAAGGCCTCTATGGATCCCTTATTATTTTACAAAAAAGTGATCCATATGGGATGCAAATTAGAAGACTAATCTTCTATATTCTTCATGATTTGGGCTCAAGAAATCTTGAGGTGATGAGACTTCCTCTTCTTGGTAAAATATAGGGTTATTAAGGCTAAGGTGTTCATCTTGACCCTCTATTGGAGTTTGAGGATTATTGGTCAATCAATGAGTGACACTATGTGTAGTATAATATTCCTCAACCATGGGTTTGAGGTTAGGAAATAAGAGAGGATTATTTAATATTTTAGTTGTTTATAGCATTATTTACAATTATAAAAAAAATATGTTTTATATTTTTATATTGCCTTCCCTTGATATACCTTAGAGGCATCCCTCTATACTTAAGGTTCTAATATATCCCTTTCAATACATGAGAGAAGGTCGATACATGGAAATCCTATAGTACATGGAAGAGATAATTTAGATATATGGCCAAGCTGGTATGTGATGGGTAATAATTCTCTTCCTTATGACTCTCACTATGATATAATTCCTACTAGTGTAAGCACACACAAGATCCTCTTTAGGAAATTGGTAGCCTGAGCTTGCTATATACCAAATAAACATACATATTTATACTATAATTACTTAGGGGATCAAGAAGATCCCTTGTATGAGTAAAAATTGATTATGTTATTATTATATATGATTTATATAATATAACTAAGAAAACAAGATAAGTAGTCTTGATTAGAGTTTAATTGATTTTTAAGTTTTATCAAGGTTTGGCTTGGTTAAAGAAAAATCTTCTGATCCACTGTGGTGTTCACTCCATGTTCACTAAAATATGTGATGGGGAAAATCATGGATGGCATTTTATTGGATGATGGAAATGGGTTGTGTTGGCTTCCTTGTTCCTAATGGGCATTTGGTATGTGATGTTTCATGTCAAGAATATGGGAAGTTATGAGCCTAGTCAACTATTTTGTGATTTAATCTAAAAACATTAATGTTTTCCCTAAGAAATCCCTATGATTGCCTTACCTTAATCGAGCACTGTATAGATACAAATGCAATCTAATAATATGTAGCACACATACATGTCTCTATGCTTTTTGTTTTCAAATGATAAAATAAATATATCTTTCAACTTTAAGGAGGGACTCAAAAAAGAATGCAAATGAAAAAGCCTAATTCCTATATGTGATTTAGTCTTAAATGATGATGCAATGACTAACATATGGATTAACTTAGAGAAATAATAAATGTCAATTCCTTTAATATGGTATGGTTATACCTATGTTCCCTTTTTTCTTTAATAACAAATGAAATATTAGAAAACAAAATAAGCAGACAACAAAAATCAGAAGGCTATCTAAAACTAGCAAAAGTTATAGAAAATAATTATTTGATCTTAATTATTTCTTTGTTGCAGTAGTGCTATCTATTGAAAAAGCACTATTGATACTTCTAAAAGATGGTGGTGTTTTCATTTGTATCTTACCACTTCCATAGAGACATGCAAACTAGACAAAAGAAAAATATATTAGATCTACCTGAGTCAATGGAGGGTTGTTACTCCCTTGGATAGAATCAACTCCTATTCATAAATATAGATCAAAATAAAAGATAAGAGGCATTTGTTATTACAAAGATAATACAAGTACCTGTTGACACTTTTTGTCACATTATACAAGGGGTGGAAGAATAGCAAAATTTTTGTATGATATTAATTATTATCTTTTAAAATGTATGTAAGTTATAGCAATTTTGGTTTTCCTAAACATTCCCCTTGTACACCAAAGAATATAGAAGGAGCTTCGCAGCTAGGATAGCTTCACTGAGGAGAGGAAGAATAAAATGAAAAGAACTTTGGGCCCGAGGCATTTCAAAAGGTTACTTTGGGTGGAAAATCAGTGAAGCAGTTTTGCCAAAGAAAAACACGAGGAAGGCGCTAGAAAAAGTCCTCGCACCCGAAGCATTCCTAAAAGCGTTTCGGGCAAAAGTTTTGCGAAGTAACTCTCCTAAAAAAAAGAGAAAATCCAAGACGCAAGGCAAATTGGCTAAGGCAAGAAAAGGACTTCGGGCCCGAAACATTTCCAGTGATCGCTTCGGCCACAAATTTTGCGAAACAGTTTTGCCGAAGAAAAACACGAGGAAAGTCCCAAGAAAGTCTTCGCACCCGAAGCATTTTCAAAACTACTTTGGCTGGGAACCTAGCGAAGAGATATTCAAATGACAACTCCGCCCGAAGAAGGAAGGCCCAAAAATCAAATTCCAAAGTCGCTAAGGCAGAAGAACTACTTCGGACCCGAAGCATTTCCAAAGGCTACTTTGGCCCAAAAACTTGCGAAGTAGATCTCGAAGCAAACATTGAAAATGCTTCGCCAGAAAGTCATCGAAATACCCACCACGGGCCCTCCGCCTACGAACCATTTCTGCTTCGACCGCAAGCCTCCTGAACCATAGTTTCAAAGAAAGATCACGACAAAGCATTTCTTTGAGGCGTAGGCGAAGTAATTCAACTAGCGAAGTAGTGAGGCATGAAGGGCCCCACCAAAAGAGATCTACTTCGGTACTCAAACCTCCTGAAGTTGTGCCGCGAAGCTCAACTATCCGAAGTGCCAAACTCAAAGGAAGGATCTGCTTCGGCTCAAACCCACCGTGAAGCAGAATTGCAAGAAGAGATCCAGTGAAGCGCTTCCAAGGCACGCATTTCAAGCCGAGTATTTTCTTGAAGTGGTCGGTTGCTTCATAAATACATTTTTCCTTTCTTGGCAAGTTTGCCGATCATTTTGGGCAATTGGACCCGAAGTACCAGTCCAAGAAGGAGAACCCGTCAAGCACGATGGCTACTCGAGTATTGTACCCAAAAACTAAGGACAGTTCAGGCAGCCCATTGAATGCCTATTTCCTCGATGGACCCGGTTGCAGTTGCTATTCTTAGTAGCCAATTTGAGAGATCAGTCGCAGCAACCGCGAGGAGCCGACTTCTCGAAGCTCGAGGATGCACTTCATCAATTTTGTGATAATGACTCAGAGGGTCGGGTCCTCTATAAAAACCCAAGTATTGTAATGTAAAAAGAGGGGGAACTATCTGCTAGAAAGCTGCTGTAACTTGATATCCTGAGATTAATACTAAGAGACTTTGAGCTCAATTCTTCTCTTTTATGCTGCCTTCTATGCTTGATTCTTCTATCTCTCCTTGTTTTTATGCTGGATGTTGAACTCTGTGTTCGATGTGCGATTGGGGACAGTGTCCTGAAACTCGTTCGAAAGGATACATAGGAGTAGAAAAGTGTTGTATTGAATTTCTTTTATGTTGCCTGCCTTGCTTGATTCTTCTATCTCTCCCTGTTTGTAGACCGAGATGCTGAACTCTGCGTCCGGTATGCGATCGGGGACAGTGTCCTGAAACTCGTTCGGGAGGATACATAGGAAAGTCGATATTACGTTTCTTTCATTTTACTCTTGGTGTTCTTTGCTGCTATTCAAGTTGTCTGTTAGCGATCGTGCTTCCTGTTCTCTCCCACCATAAATCAACAATCTCTCTTCCCTTACCCCTTTTTATTTATTTCTCTAACCCTTATCCCTTTTATCTCTTTCCTGCACTCTTGTCTTCAAAACACCCAAGTATTTTAGCATAGGATCCGACATTTCTCCAGCGATTGGCATGAGGGGCATCTCTTCCCTTCGGCCTTTCAATGTTGGTCTAGGTCTAGGGTGCATACATTTAACGAAAACCCTTACCTAGGTGGATTTGATGACCAACAGTTTATGGCCACGCGATGGGACCGACTGTGTATGTCTTAGTAAGATCTATAACCAGTCAAGGCCCCATATTTTAAATCTCAAACCCGTCTTCATCGGGGCCAATAGTTCTATTCTAACCAGTTCCCGGTGTGACCCGGTCAGTCTCACCTGACTAGTGGTAGTGAGATCTGATGCTCTCATTACTGTAAGACTCTTAGCATCTGGCGACTCTGTTTACCCAAAAATCTCTAAGTCGTAAAAGACCAGTATCCAAATCTGTGCCTTTATGGCAAAAACCCCCATGTTTTAAGGAAGTCCTGGCTTGAATCTCTGGCTTGACCCCCATTTGTCAAAATAACCTGGTGACTCTAACTGATCTAAAAGCCTAGATTTCTTCATCGTAGGCACCTTTAAGTTGAAAGTAAACATCCCAAAAAATCAAGGCCACCACCGTAATGGAAAGAGCATGTTATCCTAGTTGGAATGCCCGTTCCCCTCTGAATATTTAGGGTTATCATAAAATTCCTAGAGGAGCCCTGCATACATTGGAAAAATACGATGGAACTAAAGGAATGGCCCAAAGGCACCTTGAAGACATTGTGGCATTGGCAAACCTCCACAACATAATCCATGAAGATGTCATGGTTAGACTTCTGGTCATGTCTCTGGAAGGAGAAGCGATCCAATGGTTTAGATTACTCGAGTATGAAAGCATCTGCTCGTGGAGCGATTTAGCTGAGGCTTTGATCAAGACATTCGATGGCTCTCAAGATCCCTCCCAGCTTTTGATGGATCTATTCGCTATCATGAGAGCACCTCTGGAGAGCATCACGAACTTCAATGTCTGATTTTGTAAAATTTGGAAGAGCATTCCAATGGAGATCCAACCCATGCATGCCCAAGCTCACCTCTTCTATGTTCGTGCCTTTCACCCAGATATACGCCTTCTCTTGCTACAATCAGGTGAATGAAGGTTTCCTCAAATATTTGAGGAAGCAATACAAGCAGAACAACTCTTGTTCCTATCTGGAAAGTGGCAGTGGGGAGAAAACCCATCACTGTTCACTGCTCCTGGCCATCCTGCGCAATATTCATTATGGCAGACTCCTCGTACTAAGCGTAGGTTTGAGATGCAGTCATTCAAAGCTCAAGAAGCAAATTTTGCCCAAGAACAGCAATGGGAATATGCAAGCTTTGACCCAATAATGGACAATGTGGCTACTTGCAATCGCCATCAGGAGGTAGTCCAAGGAGAGCAGTCTCCAACGGTAAGGCCTGAGAATGAGGAAGGCACATTTTTGCACCTTTTTTGTATATCAAGGAGCGAGACACATGAATTCAACTAGAATCCATTGAATGTGTCTCGAGAAGCAGAAGAGGAGGAAGAACCAGATACAAGAGTGCTTCCAGAGGGAGAGAGAAGAGAAGGGTCTGGAGGTGACTCCAGCCCAATAGATCAAGGCTAGAGGTTCTCCCACCCGAACGAGCTCGTTGCCCCACGAGTCGTTAAGAAGGTTGACACTCTTGTCACATTACAAAAGGGGTGTAAAGTAAAAAAAAAATTTGGTAATCTCCTTCAGAGATTTTTACCCAAAGTAATGGTTGCGAGGAAGTGAAGGGCCAAACCAAAGTTCAATCAAAGGAACGAAAAAGCTTCGCACCCGAAGCATTTCCAGCAACCACTTCGGGTGGAAATTTTGTGAAGTAATTTTCAAAAGCACAAGCTTCAGTAGGTGGTCCTTGCAAAGCGCGAAGAAGGATAAGTACTTCACACCTGAAGCACAGAAGATCAGCGTGAAGAAGAAGTTCGGTGTGAAGCATTTCCCAGTCCTACCCAAGCTTCATCGAGCTAATTATACGCAAGACAAAAGCATTTAAAGCATGTCTCAAAAAATGTGCCGACTACCACCTTGAAAAGAGCTCGAAGCAGACAAATTTAAGGCAAAGGTGGTGGGGCACGTCCCGAGGTGATTCAGTTGGGGAAAGGGCTCGCACCCGAGTACAAGATGTGCTTCCAATGCAGGGTGTAATCATTGGGGCATGTAACTTCGCATACAATGTCGTTGGACAGCCAATCGGATGGCACAACAATCTCCTAGGCCGCTAGCATAGGTTTAATTATGGCAAGAGCCATAAATAGGGGTAGCCGCCCCTTAAGGCTATAAAATGTAGGCCTTAGCAAGGAAAAAGTTATTTGGAAGTGCAAGATTGAAGGCACATTGCTCGTCTACAAATTCTACTGCCACTCACCGAGAAGCTCCCTGATGCTGAAACAGTTTGCGCTACTGGTGGTGCTGCCATAATCATACAACATGGGAAAGAAAAGTTCAACCCCAAGAGGAAAGGAGCCAGAGGTAACAGTTCCTAAAAAAGCGAAAGGTTCGAAGGAGAAAAAGCAGAGACCAAAGAAGGTCAATCCAAACCTCCGTCCAAAAAAGCAAGTTGTGGAAGAAAGAGAGGAATTCGAAGATGAACGACTTGTAGAGCCACCAGTCGACAGGTGGGAGAAAGTTAAAGATACAGAACTCTCAAAAAGCATGGCCGAGATTAGGTACACTATTGATTTTATGAAGAGTAGGCTCATGCCAGAAAATAAGAGAGCCACTGCGTATTACTCCCAAATCTATTGGTATCTGACCCCTCCTGTGCACCATTGCCCTGAGATGATTTACACCATCGCACAGAACTACCAACCAGCTTCCAGGCAAGTGTTGAATGTCGCTGGCCATAAGTTGTTCTCTATCTTGAAGGAGGATGTGCAAGCAGCTTTCACGCCCTAGCAAGGGCCGTCGAAGGGATATACAGTTTGTAGTGTCATTTTAAGCGAACAAACGGAGAGGTTCACCTCAAACAACTATGTGTTGAAATTCTTGCAAGAAAACCTCAAAAGCAGGCTCTCTTCAGGCAAACTGCCCCAAATGCCCCTACCCTTGGAAGCATTAAAGAACACAAACATCTTCTCCATCATTGCATGGATGGCGGGCTTGTCAATTGATACTTCGGTATACCCTTGGCAGGTGTCTTTGGCCGAGTGCATTTCTAGAGGGGAGTTCTATGCTCTCGATGCTTCGAGGCCAAACACCAACCCGGTCTTCTTTGACTAGGCGGAATGGGTAGCCCGAAACCTGCACTCGCGGCTCACCGCAATGAAGACTTCTGGAGCAGAGCAGCACTTCAGTCCATGCTCTTTTCTGGTATGGCTTTTCTTTTACCATACACATAAGAATCTTCCCCATGTTGCAATTACACCAAGTGATAAGGATGGAAATCCTTTGCCTGTATACCAGTGGACTCGCCTCCTATTGAGGTCGTAGTCTTATTATTCTTTCAATCAACAATTTTTGGGACCCACCATGCAATTGTTGATAGGGTCCAGCCCTCGGGTGCCCCTCAGTCTGAGAGACAGGGTGGTGCAGGAAAAAAAGGGGGATATTTTTCAACTTACACAGGGGCTTGTGATATGCATGTTTAGCTTTGTGGGAAAACCTTTCTTGTTGTCGGTTTTCCCATCTGAGTACCAATTCGCATTGGAGGTCGCTCGGCAAAGCGACACAACCAATGAAATCTATGGCCATTGCCGGAAGTGGGCCCCCACCTGTGATTTTACCTTTAGAATGGGAGTGATTGAAGTTTTCACCTTAAAGCAGAACATTTTCTTGGAGGAAAAACTGGCTAATTTTGGCCTGCTTCAGATTCCTCAAAGGTGGTTTTATGATCCTATAGGGGTGATGAAAAATCACTTAAAATGTAAAAATTTTCATGCCTGCCCCCATCCCAAAATAATGGAGCAGAGAAACAATCCCAATGGGAAAGATTTAGAGTGGCATTTAGAAAAAATGAGAACATTGCCTCCCTGGCATGACTTTTATCCCATGGAAATAGAGTTCGATCCTGATCAACACCCATTTCCAACCCCAAACTCCACATTCTGAAAGAAGGCCAAGGATGATCTGAAGGAAGAATTAAAGAACTGGGATGAGGAACAGCTGAGGGAATGGTGGATAATGAGAGTCCATCACCGAAAGATGAATTCCTACGAACTCTTGGCAATGGATAGGGACTTCGTGATTGTCTATGAAACTAAGGTTGGATCTTGGAAGCCCATATCCTTCGTCGATTTTATCCCTCCAGCTACCCCAGGATCAGGCAAAAGCCCAAGGAAGACTGACGATGCCTTGGGAGCACAGAAAAAAGCTGAAACTGCACCTAAGGTACTAACGCAAGCACCATCTAAGGATACAAGCATTGAAGAATCAGAGCAGCCATTGGAAAGAAAAAAGAGGAAAAGGCCAGAGAAAATACAAGCACCCTCGACCCATCCAAAGCGATCTTGTACAGGGCATCTGAGTCTGCCTGTCGAACAACCTGCGCCAGTCTCGATCAAAGCAAATAATGAAGATGTTATGCAACCAAATGCTGAGACGGTCCCAGACGTAGACGTTATCATGTTGGCAATTTTGGGTACTTTGGGTACATTGCCTTTGCTCAAATGTATAAGTTGTCATTGATGTCAAAAGGCATTTTTGTGTTGATATCAAAAGAGTGTGATGTCAAGAATATCTTGAGAAGCTTCATTATGTTAAAGGGTTTTTATTAAAACCATGGTGACAAGGTTAAAGGTTTTTCTTAAAACCATTTGGACTCATTAAGGGTTTTTATTAAAACCAAGCTTAACTTAATGCAAAGGTCCATGTTTATTATTAATAATTAAATTAACTCAAACCTTTGTCAAAGGTCCAAGTTTAATTTATTATTAATAAAATAATAATAATTATTATTTTAATTATTATTAAAGGGTCTTTCAACCCTTAAGCGACGGAAGAAAAAAGAATTCTTTCGCCGATATGTTGCCATCGTTGGAGGAGCGCCGACGTCAAACAGTTAAGGAGAAATGGCTATATAAGTGAGGATGATTTTCTAAAGTGAGCACCTCCGATTAATTGATGTCTGCGATTTGCATTTGCTCTGTATCTTTCGATTTGCTGCGATTTGTGTTTGCTCTGTATCTTTCGATTTGCGCTTGGCGTCTGCGATTTGCATTTTCTCTATATCTTTCGAATAGCGCTTGGTGTCTTCGATTTGAGCTTGCTCTGTGTCTTCGAATCTTCGATTGACGTCTTTGAAATCGTGCTTGTTCTGTGTCTTGGAAACCATGCTTGGCATATTCGGATTTGAGCTTGGGCTGCATCCTTACCTTTTTGCTTGACGGTAGTGGATTGGCAATTGCACCTGAACTGCGTTTTTCTAGACTGTGCTGTGAGATGATTAATGCAAGCATTCAGTGACTTACGTTTTGGACAGCGCTCACCAGTTTGCATGTGGCTTGTGGAAGACGTTTACGTTTTCCAGATTCTTGGCGTCAAAGGAAGATAAAAGAGAGGGCAGCACTGTATTTCTTCGTTGGGCACTTGTGACCCAACGGCGGTGGCGTTTAAGCGAAAGCGCTAGAAGGCAGAGGTGCCGAGTTCGATTCTCTTCGTTGGTAATTTTCTTTTGGTCACGGTGTGCAAAGGATAGTGGCTGTGAATGCGCGGGAGGTATAAGGTTAAGGTATCATATTTGCTTTGACATTGTTTTATTGATGTTTAATGTTTATGTGGAGTAATAAGGTGTAAAGAGGTTTTACTTTGTATGTATATTATACTTATGGTGGTTTTTACTAAGTTGGAGAAATAAGGTGTTATTTTGGATCTTTATTATTGTGTATTATTGTATAGTTGCTAACTCTAATTGGTGGCAAATTGAGAGTTAGTGTTGTGACAGATTTTGAGTTCTCCTTCTTCATCAAAGTAAAGGTATGGGCAACTTCTTCCATGTATGTTGTTGATGGTATATTTTCTGAAATTGAGTTTGGAGTGAAAAGGTTGTCTACTAGGTATTTTTGGTGTAAATCTTATTTTCTGGATATTGAAGATTGTTTATGCATTAAAATCATTGATGAGTTTTTGGGTGAATGCATAATTCTGGTTGAGGAAGAGGAAGCATTTTTGCACTAGGGTTTATGTTAGTAAGTCTTGCTACTTGCATTGAGATGATGAAAACCTTTAGTTGGCTGTTTTGATATTGATGGTTGAGTTGCTTCCATAGAGGTTGTTTTTGATCAAGTTAGTGCTTTACTTGATACATGATATTGGGCTTACTCCATTGAGTTGATTTGAGCAAGTTATTCTTTGCATTTGGTGATATTGTGTTGGTGGCTGTTTTGTTCAAATATCCTTGGAGGGAAAAGGATTTCTACTTGTTTCCTTTTCTTGTGATGATTGGGTAATGCTTCAAGGTTGATGTTGAGTTGAATGGTGTTGGTTGTCTAAACCTTGTTTGATGAGCATTGTTGTTGAAATCCTAATTGTTGGTAAAAAGAATATGAGTATCATTGTTATATGAGATATTGCATGGTTGGCAATTGTTGGGTTGTGTTTCATATTCTTGAGAAAAGCATACTACATCTATCTTATTCTTTTGAGATTGAGATTGAGTTGAGATTGAGATTGGGAGTTAAGTATAGAACATATTGGGTCTCTAACAATTCTCTTTATGTTTCTATGAGATTTGAGATTGAGATTGGGAGTTAAGTATAGAACATATTGAGTCTCTAACAATTCTCTTTATGCTTCTATGAGGTTTATGAATCACATTGGGTCTCTAACAATTCTCTTTGTGGGTTCATGCTAAGCAAGTTTTTCTTGGTGAGCTTGCTGAGGTTTTGGACAGGTTTCGGTGGGGACTTGTGAGCAGGTTTTGGACAGGTTTCGGTGGGGACTTGTGAGCAGATTTGGACAGGTCCTAGCAGAGGACTTGTGAGCTGAGTTTTTGAGAGTTCTATCAGAGAACTTGAGGATAGAGGTGCATTGGTTCTTTGAGAAGAACCTGAGGATAGATTTGGCAAGTCTTTGAGAAGGCTTGTGTGCAGAGGATTGATTTGTTCAAAGAGTTGGACAGATCTGACAGACAGAGGAAGACTTGTACTAGACCGACTGACTATGTTTGGTACAGGTAGTTGAGCTACTATGGACGTGATCATAGAAGGCAGAGGTCTCTTAGGCTAAGCATTGAGGATAGGAGGTCTTCGGTGGAAAGGAGTTCCACGTGTCTGGCAAGAGGTAGAGGCAGTTGATCTTCTGAGGGATCATTTCTAGAGCGGAGGGGAAGGTATCTCCTTTGAGCAGAGGCTCATAAATTCAGATTGGGGGAAGGTGTCTCCTTTGGGCCGAGGCTCATAAACATTGTAATTGGGAAGGTTTCCCAAAGAACTTTGAGATAACTTTTAGAGAAAAGTTTTGTGGACGTAGCCCAGGCTTTCAGGGTGAACCACGTTAAAATTGGTGTCACTTTGTGGATGATATTGTGCATTGTTTTGATATTGCTTTGGGTATATTGCTTTACTATTTTGAAGTATAAAGGAAAAAGTAAAAAGAGGTCTTATACTGTTCACCCCCCCTCTCGGTATAAGCTTGTGTTCTTCAATTGGTATCAGAGCGGGTGCCTTCGAAAAGTTTAACAGCTTGAAGGAAAAGCTAGTAAAGAACACAATGGATCATTCAAGTGGCAATGCAACACCTATTCTTGATGGGTCAGATTTTGGTCTTTGGAGTGCAAGGATGAAGGTTCATCTAATGGCACTTGGGAATGAGGTTTGGGAAGTGATTGAAGATGAGTACACTATTCCTGAACATGGTCCTAATACTAAAGAAGAAAGACTCCTACATCACAACAATTCAAAAGCAATGAATGCAATCCTGAAAGGCTTACAGAAAGCAGATCTCACCAAAGTGATTCACTGCAAGACAACTAGTGAAATGTGGAATCAATTGAAGGTGGTTCATACAGGTGATACAAATGTCAGAAAGGCAAAGTTGAGACACTTCAAAGGTATGTTTGAACAACTCAAGATGAATGATGATGAAAATATTAGTGACTACATGCTTCGTATGGATGAGGTTGTTAACTCCATGAAAGACTTAGGTCTTGAGCTTGCTGAAAATGATGTTTGTGATAAGATTTTAAGATCTCTTCCTAATAGATTTAGTGAAAATATTTCTGCTATTGAGGAAGCTAAAGATTTGGATAAGTTGAAAAAGGATGAGCTCCATAGTATACTTGCAGCATTTGAGTTGAGAACTCAAGTGAAGGTTGATGTCAAGAAGGAGGCAACTTTCAAGGCTACCAAGAAATCCAAGGGTAAACAGCTTCAAGAGAGTGATGAGTCTTCTAGTGATGAAGAGGCATATTACAGCAAGAAAGGCAAGTTCTCTAGAAAGCACAAAAATATGAAAAATGTAAGATGTTTCAATTGTGGAAAGTTTGGTCATTATGCTACTGACTGTATTGTTGCCAAGGATGAAAGTGATGAAGATAAACAGGATTGTAAGAGCAAGGATTCTGAAAAGCACAAGCATCATAGGAAAAACAAAGATGAGCACAACAATCAAGGAAAGAGGTATTCTCACAAACACAAGAAGAGTTTCTACCTAGACAAAGCAAGTAAGTGTTCTAGTAGTGATAGTGAAAGTTCTTCAAGTGATAATGAAAATGAGATGTTGTTCATATCGGAAAAAGAGGAAGAACCAAAACATAGATTCATTATCATGAAATGTCTTAGATGTGGAAATTTTGGTCACCTTGAGGATGATTGCACAAATAATGATTTGGTTTCTAGTATGTATGAGGATGCTTCAGAAAACTATAAGGAAGATGCATGTATGGTTTTTGAAAAGGGTAGCACCTCTAGTGATAAGAAATCTGAAAAAGGCTTTGATGATTCAAAAAGCAAACATATAGAGGAAGGTGAAGTAGATCTTAAAGGTGAACTTATTAGTGCTCTTAGTGCTTTGAAAAAGGAAAGAAAGAAGAATGCTAGACTCAAGGATAAGTTGGATGAATGTTGTATGGAGAGAGATGATCTTATAGAAAGTCTTGACTTCTCTATAGCTAAGACACAAGAACTCAAGGATGAGTTAGAGTCTAAGGTTCTTGAGTATAGTGAGTTAGAACAGAAAATGGCTTCTTTGAAAGAGGAAACTAAAGGGTACAAGGATAAGCTTCCCAGGTTTCAAGATAGCTCCAAAAAGGTTAAGTCTCTCATCAAAGGTCAAAGAAAGACAACAGATAAAACAGGCCTTGGTTTTGTTAAGCCTCACAAGGAACAAGTTGGAGAGTCTAGTAAGAGACTCCAAAAGGAAGAGAGTTCTGATGAGGAAAGTATTTCAGATCATGAGTCCTTGAATGATAGATGCACAGAAATAGAAAACAGAATTCAGAATGAGAAGAAGAAGTTTTCGAGACCTAAGAGGTCAAATAAAGGAAAGTTTCAAGGCAGATGTTTTGCTTGTCACAGGTTTGGTCACATGGCTTCACATTGCATGGCTCAAGTGAAGAAGGTAAATGAAAGTTTCAGAGGTGGTAATTTCTTTCAAGGGTATTGCTACTCTTGTCAACAGTTTGGGCACAAGGCAGTTTATTGCAAGGCAAATATCAAGAACAGGTTTGATCAGAACAGGTTTGGTCAGAACAGGTTTGGTCAAAATAGGTTTGGTCAGAACAGGTTTGGTCAGAACAGGTTTGGTCAAAACTGGTGGATTCAAAGAACAGGTATGCCTAAAAGAAATAACATTGTTACTTGTTATAAGTGCAACAATGAAGGTCACACAGTCAGACAGTGTAGAGCTGAAATTCTAGAATACAGGAACAGGAACAGTGGCATGATCAGGTCCAAGGATCAAGGCATGGATAAGAACAGGGATGAGAACAAGAACAAGAACAGTGACAGGAACAGGAATATGGACAAAGAGTTCAAGAGAAGGCCCGGCAAGGAAGTTATAGACGCTGATGATGATCAGTGCCTAATGGGAGTTTTACTCCCACCCCAAAATTAATCACCTCATCGGGAGGTGGGGGAGGGACTAAGCTAAGAGGCTAATTCTTAGTCCCGAGCCCCAAAGGTGGCCCTTTGCCATTGATGACAAAGGGGGAGAGATATGAGTAAGGGGGAGAGCTTCAAAGTGAAGAGGAAAGCTTCAAGTTAGGGGGAGCAAAACTTCAAAGGAAGATTCTCAGTTGTTAGCATAGTTGGTTTTAGCAGTTGGTTTCGAGTTTTGGCTCTTGAGAAGTGTTTTCGGTAAAGGTTTGCCATCAATGACAAAGGGGGAGATTGTTGGCAATTTTGGGTACTTTGGGTACATTGCCTTTGCTCAAATGTATAAGTTGTCATTGATGTCAAAAGGCATTTTTGTGTTGATATCAAAAGAGTGTGATGTCAAGAATATCTTGAGAAGCTTCATTATGTTAAAGGGTTTTTATTAAAACCATGGTGACAAGGTTAAAGGTTTTTCTTAAAACCATTTGGACTCATTAAGGGTTTTTATTAAAACCAAGCTTAACTTAATGCAAAGGTCCATGTTTATTATTAATAATTAAATTAACTCAAACCTTTGTCAAAGGTCCAAGTTTAATTTATTATTAATAAAATAATAATTATTATTATTTTAATTATTATTAAAGGGTCTTTCAACCCTTAAGCGACGGAAGAAAAAAGAATTCTTTCACCGATATGTTGCCATCGTTGGAGGAGCGCCGACGTCAAACAGTTAAGGAGAAATGGCTATATAAGTGGGGATGATTTTCTAAAGTGAGCACCTCTGATTAATTGACGTCTGCGATTTGCATTTGCTTTCTTCTTATCTGCGATTTGCGTTTGCTCTGTATCTTTCGATTTGCGCTTGGCATCTACGATTTGCATTTGCTCTATATCTTTCGAATAGCGCTTGGTGTCTTCGATTTGAGCTTGCTCTGTGTCTTCGAATCTCCGATTGACGTCTTTGAAATCGTGCTTGTTCTGTGTCTTGGAAACCGTGCTTGGCATATTCGGATTTGAGCTTGGGCTGCATCCTTACCTTTTTGCTTGACGGTAGTGGATTGGCAATTGCACCTGAACTGCGTTTTTCTAGACTGTGTTGTGAGATGATTAATGCAAGCATTCAGTGACTTACGTTTTGGACAGCGCTCACCAGTTTGCATGTGGCTTGTGGAAGACGTTTACGTTTTCCAAATTCTTGGCGTCAAAGGAAGATAAAAGAGAGGGCAGCTCTGTATTTCTTCGTTGGGCACTTGTGACCCAACGACGGTGGCGTTTAAGCGAAAGCGCTAGAAGGCAGAGGTGCCGAGTTCGATTCTCTTCGTTGGTAATTTTCTTTTGGTCGCGGTGTGCAAAGGATAGTGGCTGTGAATGCGCGGGAGGTATAAGGTTAAGGTATCATATTTGCTTTGACATTGTTTTATTGATGTTTAATGTTTATGTGGAGTAATAAGGTGTAAAGAGGTTTTACTTTGTATGTATATTATACTTCTAGTGGTTTTTACTAAGTTGGAGAAATAAGGTGTTATTTTGGATCTTTATTATTGTGTATTATTGTATAGTTGCTAACTCTAATTGGTGGCAAATTGAGAGTTAGTGTTGTGACAGATTTTGAGTTCTCCTTCTTCATCAAAGTAAAGGTATGGGCAACTTCTTCCATGTATGTTGTTGATGGTATATTTTCTGAAATTGAGTTTGGAGTGAAAAGGTTGTCTACTAGGTATTTTTGGTGTAAATCTTATTTTCTGGATATTGAAGATTGTTTATGCATTAAAATCATTGATGAGTTTTTGGGTGAATGCATAATTCTGGTTGAGGAAGAGGAAGCATTTTTGCACTAGGGTTTATGTTAGTAAGTCTTGCTACTTGCACTGAGATGATGAAAACCTTTAGTTGGCTGTTTTGATATTGATGGTTGAGTTGCTTCCATAGAGGTTGTTTTTGATCAAGTTAGTGCTTTACTTGATACATGATATTGGGCTTACTCCATTGAGTTGATTTGAACAAGTTATTCTTTGCATTTGGTGATATTGTGTTGGTGGCTGTTTTGTTCAAATATCCTTGGAGGGAAAAGGATTTCTACTTGTTTCCTTTTCTTGTGATGATTGGTTAATGCTTCAAGGTTGATGTTGAGTTGAATGGTGTTGGTTGACTAAACCTTGTTTGATGAGCATTGTTGTTGAAATCCTAATTGTTGGTAAAAAGAATATGAGTATCATTGTTATATGAGATATTGCATGGTTGGCAATTGTTGGGTTGTGTTTCATATTCTTGAGAAAAGCATACTACATCTATCTTATTCTTTTGAGATTGAGATTGAGTTGAGATTGAGATTGGGAGTTAAGTATAGAACATATTGGGTCTCTAACAATTCTCTTTATGTTTCTATGAGATTTGAGATTGAGATTGGGAGTTAAGTATAGAACATATTGAGTCTCTAACAATTCTCTTTATGCTTCTATGAGGTTTATGAATCACATTGGGTCTCTAACAATTCTCTTTGTGGGTTCATGCTAAGCAAGTTTTTCTTGGTGAGCTTGCTGAGGTTTTGGACAGGTTTCGGTGGGGACTTGTGAGCAGGTTTTGGACAGGTTTCGGTGGGGACTTGTGAGCAGATTTGGACAGGTCCTAGCAGAGGACTTGTGAGCTGAGTTTTTGAGAGTTCTATCAGAGAACTTGAGGACAGAGGTGCATTGGTTCTTTGAGAAGAACTTGAGGACAGATTTGGCAAGTCTTTGAGAAGGCTTGTGTGTAGAGGATTGATTTGTTCAAAGAGTTGGACAGATCTGATAGATAGAGGAAGACTTGTACTAGACCGATTGATTGTGTTTGGTACAGGTAGTTGAGCTACTGTGGACGTGATCATAGAAGGCAGAGGTCTCTTAGGCTAAGCATTGAGGACAGGAGGTCTTCGGTGGAAAGGAGTTCCACGTGCTGGCAAGAGGTAGAGGCAGTTGATCTTCCGAGGGATCATTTCCAGAGCAGAGGGGAAGGTATCTCCTTTGAGCAGAGGCTCATAAATTCAGATTGGGGGAAGGTGTCTCCTTTGGGCCGAGGCTCATAAACATTGTAATTGGGAAGGTTTCCCAAAGAACTTTGAGATAACTTTTAGAGAAAAGTTTTGTGGACGTAGCCCAGGCTTTCTGGGTGAACCACGTTAAAATTGGTGTCACTTTGTGGATGATATTGTGCATTGTTTTGATATTGCTTTGGGTATATTGCTTTACTATTTTGAAGTATAAAGGAAAAAGTAAAAAGAGGTCTTATACTGTTCACCCCCCCCTCTCAGTATAAGCTTGTGTTCTTCATATCAATGTTGAGGAACTCCTCCAACATGAAGGGGATCCTGAGGCAGAAGTCTTGGAGGTCGAAGGTGCAGAGGCCCATAAGGTCCAAGAGCTGATCATGCAAGAAGTTACCATGGCCGCTTTGCCAGGAGGGCACACAGGTACGCATTCTCTCCCTTTTGCCTCGATATCTGACGCATCCACCATGGTCTTGATTGAGGGTCATCATCAACCCTTTCCCTCCCTACAAGGCCAATCATCCCTCCAAGCATTGCCTATTTCTCTGCCTAACCCCATTCCACCCGAGTCATTCGACCAAGACAAACCTGTTAAAACACCTTCGCCCACCCACGCCACTGACCCTGCCATTCTCAGCCAAGGCGAAGTTAATATCTCATCATCGAATCCCAAGACCTAGGTTCCCATCATACATGATGTTGTCCCACTAGCTGAGGCCCCCGCTACACCTGTCATCGAACCTTCTGGCGAGGCATTCCCCGTTAACCCTTTATATTTGTTTACCCCTTCGACTGAAGATCCAGCCTCATTTGAATCCGAGCTATCCTTGATCAAGGAGCACCCCCTTGTCGAGAAGCTGCTCCAAGCTCGGTAGAATACTGATAGAATCCTGAAGGAGGCAAGAATGAAAAGGGGGAAAGCGACGGCTTAGGTTGAAAAATACGCCGTATTTGATTTTAAAGCTGGAAAAATGCATAAAATCAAGAAAATCCCTAAGGTTCAAAAGCCTCTAGATGAAATGACCCCAGTAGACTATGACTACCAAGAAACACCTAAGGACCTGGTGAATCTAAATGTTGACAACGAATCGACATCCATGCATGTTCGAATCGAGACCTTTAGGGTGCATGCAATCATTGCCAACCAGCACAGGATTGAAGCCGAGGCCGCCAATGTCAAACTAGAGGAAGATCTGGCAAGGGTTCGCTCCAAGTTGGCAAAAGCTGAGGAGCAGTGCAAAATAATGAAAAAGGAAGCACGTGCTCTAAAGCAGCAAATTCTATAGCTCCAGTGTACAGAGGGGAATCAAGCGCAAAGACAAGCCAAAAATGATTTTAAGGCCAAAGAGCTTGAAGGCAAGGTCGCGCAAATGCAAGCTCAGCTGTATGAGAAGGAAGACCTATCAATGTTCGACAGGAGCAATATTAAGGAGATTTGTGCGCATCTACTTAAGAATTTTAGGTCTCGGTGTTCCAGCGCCCTTTCCATATTGACCTACGTCACCAAAGCCCAGCGTGCTATTGTCGAGGGAGGGCCGATTATTGATGAAGTCACGCAGAAAGCCAGGAGCCGGCTCAAGTTGGCCTTTGACGTCCAGAATGCTAGATATCAAGACTTGCAGGTCACTGCAATGACCTGGACAGCTAGGGACTGGTCCATGACCCAGGCCACGGTTCGTGCCTTCTTCTCCAAGGTGCAAAAAACTCAGAAAGCTAGAAGCCTCCAGGACATTTTTGACAATGAGCAGCGCGCCTCAATGAATTATTTTCAGGACCTTTCTTCCTTGGGTTTCCCAAGTTTCATAGACGATGACAAAAATCTTCTGACTAAAGACGAGCTCAAACCAGTCTGGCTTCAGTTTAAGAGCTATGTCTCAGAAATAGATGGGTGGGCAGAGCCGATCTCAGAGGGGCAGATAACCGACTTCATCTTAAGACACTACAAGATGGTAACATGCCTAAATGATCTATTCATCAAGGCCAAACACGCTGACATCGGGCAAATTGATCATTTTCACATTCTAGTAAAGGCATTGCAAGATCAGGAGCCTTCTTAGAAGGGTGCCTGGGCTCATGTCTAATGAACGATGAAATGTATCTGGGATTGCCTTGATTTATCACCGCAGCGAGAGGCCACGCCAGAGGAAGCCGCGCAGGAAGAAGAGGAAGAGGAATTAGAAGGAAGAGCAGAGGCAGAGGAAGGGAAAATCATAGAAGCGCCCTAGGAGACAGAAAAAGGAGAAGGGTCTCAGGGGGATCAGTGACTTAGCAGCCCAATGGATCAGGGCTAAAGGGTCCTTTTGTCGAGGCGAGATCGTCACCCCACGAGCCGCCAATAATGTTGACACTTTTTGTCACATTATACAAGGGGTGGAAGAATAGTAAAATTTTTTTATGATATTAATTATTACCTTTTAAAATGTATGTAAGTTATAGCAATTTCGGTTTTCCTAGCCATTCCCATTGTACACCAAAGAAGATAGAAGGAGCTTCGCAGCTAGGATAGCTTCGCTGAGGAGAGGAAGAAAAAAATGAAAAGAACTTCGGGCCCGAGGTGTTTCAAAAGGTTACTTTGGGTGGAAAATCAGCGAAGTAGTTTTGCCAAAGAAAACACGAGGAAGGCACCAAAAAAAGTCCTCGCACCCGAAGCATTCCCAAAAGCGTTTCGGGCGAAAGTTTTGCGAAGTAACTCTCCTAAAAAAAAGAGAAAATCCAAGATGCAAGGCAAATTGGCTAAGGCAAGAAAAGGACTTCGGGCCCAAAACATTTCCAGTGATCGCTTCGGCCCCAAATTTTGTGAAACAGTTTTGCCGAAGAAAAACACGAGGAAAGTGCCAAGAAAGTCTTCACACCCGAAGCATTTTCGAAACTACTTCGACTGGGAACCTAGCGAAGAGATATTCAAATGACAACTCCACCCGAAGAAGGAAGGACCAAAAATCAAATTCCAAAGTTGCTAATGCAGAAGAACTACTTCGAACCCGAAGCATTTCCAAAGGCTACTTCGGCCCAAAAACTTGCGAAGCAGATCTTGAAGCAAACATTGAAAATGCTTCACCAGAAAGTCACTGAAATACCCACCACGGGCCCTCCACCTGTGAACCATTTCTGCTTCATCCGCAAGCCTCCCGAACCATAGTTTCAAAGAAAGATCGCGGCAAAGCATTTCTTTGAGGCGTAGGTGAAGTAATTCAACCAGCGAAGTAGTAGAGCATGAAGGGCCCCACCAAAAGAGATCTACTTCGACACTCAAACCTCCCAAAGTTGTGTCGTGAAGCTCAACTATCTGAAGTGCCAAAATCAGAGGAAGGATCTGCTTCAGCCCAAACCCACCGCGAAGCAGAATTGCAAGAAGAGATCCAGCGAAGCGCTTCTAAGGCATGCATTTCAAGCTGGGTATTTTCTCGAGGTGGTCAGTTGCTTCATAAATACATTTTTCCTTGCTCGACAGGTTTGCCGATCATTTTGGGCAATTGGACCCGAAGTACCAGTCTAAGAAGGAGAACCCGTCAAGCATGGTGGCTACTCGAGTATTGTACCCAGAAACTAAGGACAGTTCAGGCAGCCCATTGAATGCCTATTTCCCCGATGGACCTGGTTGCAGTTGCTATTCTTAGTAGCCGATTTGAGAGATCAGTCACAGCAACCGTGAGGAGCTGACTTCTCGAAGCTCGAGGATGCACTTCGCCAATTTTGTGATAATGACTCAGAGGGTCAGGTCCTTTATAAAAACCCAAGTATTGTAATGTAAAAAGGGGGGGAACTATCTGCTAGAAAGTTGCTGTAACTTGATGTCCTGCGATTAATACTAAGAGACTTTGAGCTCAATTCTTCTCCTTTATGCTACCTTCTGTGCTTGATTTTTCTATCTCTCCTCGTTTGTATGCTGGATGCTGAACTCTGCGTCCGGTGTGCGATTGGGGACAATGTCCTGAAACTCGTTCGAAAGGATACATAGGAGTAGAAAAGTGTTGTATTGACTTTCTTTTATGTTGCCTGCCTTGCTTGATTCTTCTATCTCTCCCTGTTTGTAGACCGAGATGCTAAACTTTGCATCCGGTATGCGATCGGGGACAGTGTCCTGAAACTCATTCGGGAGGATACATAGGAAAGTTGATATTATGTTTCTTTCATTTTACTCTTGGTGTTCTTTGCTGCTATTCAAGTTGTCTGTTAGCGATCGTGCTTCCTGTTCTCTCCCACCATAAATCAACAATCTCTTTTCCATTACCCATTTTTATTTATTTCTCTAACCCTTAACCCTTTTATCTCTTTCCTGCACTCTTGTCTTCAAAACACCCAAGTAGTTTAGCATAGGAGCCGGCCTTTCTCCGAAGATTGGCACGAGGGGCATCTCTTCCCTTCGGCCTTTCAATGTTGGTCTAGGTCTAGGGCGCATACATTTATCGAAAACCCTTACCTAGGCAGATTTGATGACAAACAGTACCATAGTTGAGTGATAACATCAACAATACTTTCAACTAGGGGCAACATTTTTATCGTCTATGGAAAAATGATTGACTATAAGATTTACAGTTCCTACTATAGTAAAACTAGAGTATAGTAGCACTATTGAAACTATAATTCTATGGTGCTTCTACCTATAAATACAATAGAACAAGTTTTGAACTAGGAAACCCATAATGATCTAACGAAATATGCAAGACCTTGAGCAGTAAGGTACAAGGATTTAACAAAGAAATGTTAATGACTATTTATTTGCAAGTGATACAATTTTAAGTGCAAAAGTTAAATGTATAATGGTTTAAGATAATAGAGATAAGATCATGATAGATAAAAAGATAAGAAAGAGCTTAATATTAAAATATAAAGCAAAGGTAATAAGAATCATATCCCCCAACCTTGGAAGTGAGTTTGCCTAGATGTTCATTTAGGTATAGATATGGAATACCTCAAACTCTTTTACATGAACTCAAATAGCCTTCATGTAAGTTCCTATAATAATGTTCTTAGGAGAATATTGATGAGATGCACGTGTGAATGTGGATAATTATGTGAGCAACACCTCTTTGTGCACAAGATGAATGTAAATTTGGAATGTTTTAGTTGATTTAAAGATGGATTTCAAATGAGCAGACCTTTGCTAGTTTAAAAGTGTATATGTCAATTTTATAGGGTTTCACTACTTCAAAAGGTGATCGATTGGGCTCCCCCAAGGGTTGGATTTATAGAAAGTCATGGCTCCCTTAGAGGATCCTTAAGAAGATTTGCTAGAAGTGGCAAGTTGTAGTGGTGGTAAGCTTACATGCATATTATTAGGCTAATTGAAGTATGATCAAGGGAAGGTTGATATGCAATCTAGGATGGTATATTAGATGGAATCCAAAAAGGAATGTCTTGAAGATATGATTTCCAATCAAGGTGCTATGAGATGACAAACATGGTTGGAAAAGTTAGATATAGGTTTGGCAATGTTGGAGTATATTACATTATTTGGTAGATGCTAATGTACCTTCATGGTAAATCTATAAATAATATATTAGGGTTGAGTCATAGTTTAGAGTGTGAGTTATATTTCCCCTTTTATGTAAGTGTGAATGTGTAGGAAATGCACAAGTGTCATGTAAATTTGTAATATGTAGGAAATGCACAAGTGTCATGTAAAGTTGTAATGTGTAGGAAATGCACAAGTGTCATGTGAGTTAGTGTGCAAGTGTAAGTTGAGTCTATGTGCACAAGTTTCTTGTATGTATGAGAAAAAATATGTAATATAAATATGTGCACAAGTGTCTTAGGTTAGAGTGTGCAAGTTATAGAAGTGTAAGAGTCATGTAAATGTGTGCAAATGTTATAGTGTCAAGTGTTCATCAAGTATGCAAGTGGCAAGTAGTCAAGCCAAGAGTCATGAGACTTGGCATATGGAGAGCTATAGTCAAGTATCCAAAGAGTCACACTATTATGGAGGTAATACTCCATATATAGACATATAGAGAGATGGAGGAAGTGTAGAATAAGGATAAGAAGTATCACAAGCATCACAATCATTATCATTGTAAGAGAAAGTGAAGTAATAAAGCTTATATATATTTTTGAGCAATTAATATTATAAGTTATATTACATGCTTAGTACATGTTTTATTAAGGCTATTTACATTCATATTGTTGCATATTATTGAATGTTATTTGATTTATTATAAGCCTTATTATACATATTAATTTGCTCATATTATTCTACTCTTATCATTATTTTGAACTTATTATATTGTGACTATATTATATTCAATCTTGTGATTCAAAACTTGTAATATTTATGGTAGTATTAAGGCTTAAAAATCCATTAGTGGTATCAGATCTACCACTTGACTTTGTTACAATACAAATATAGCTAGTTGACTATATTAGTATTTCACAAATTTATTGATTTTATTCATATAAGTAGAGGTAGTTTAATTTACAATTAATTATCATTCATATCATCGAATAACAATTATTTCCTATTGCATATATTGCAAGAGACCTGCCCTATCTAAGTGGCTACAAGATCTGCCCTCTATAAATGGCTTAATTAATTTAGATTATTTAATTGAGGAAATGTAACGCTTCAAGTGGTATCAGAGCTGGCGAATTCTGTACGCAATACTTTTCGGTTCTCTCTATCAAATTAGTAAAGTTTTTTTTTAAGCCTCCATATTGAAGCGCAATTTTAAATTTCAGTGAAAGGAGCAGGTGGTGTAAATTCGATATAATTGACCTTACAGCCTACTATTCCCCGTTAGCGATAGTTTTTTGATTTTGAGTGCGGTTTCTAAATTTGGGATTTTGCTGCAATTAATTTTTCAAATCCAGTACAATAAAACATCACAACCAGGTTTTGGAGAGAACATATCAGTTGTAAGAAGTTCATAAAAGTAGTGGTAAACTCTGGAAGACATATCGCATTCACCACAAGCTTTTAAAGAGCACAAGTGATTTCATAAGTGCGATTGGCACAATTTTTTTTAATAAAATCATCAAAATGAAGTTGGAATCTAGTGAAGGCGGTGTACAGAGCAACGAAGTGCGTTCCTATTGGTTGAAGTATCTTATGCAGACAATTTTTGGATATAAGTTTGGGATAAAGACTACACCAGACGCGAATACAAGCAAGTAAATTACTAATCAAACAAGTTTTTATAATCCTCATGAACTTCAGAACAAAAGTATTCCAAACCATGGTCACGTGGATGCGTTGACGTAGTTCAAAGGTAGCAAAATTATAATAGCGTAGTTTATTCATGCAAGAAATTTCACTTCGGTACAGGTAATTGCAGATAGAAGTGGTTGATTAGCTTGAAATTTTTTCTACATTAGGAGAAGGGCATCGCTTCATATCGAGATTTGCATGCAGAAACAAAGAAGCAAAAGCTGCCGTAGACAAAGCATAGGCAAACCCTATTTTTTTTTGAGGACCACCAATCACATCGAGCTATTTAAAATATTAAAGTAGTAAGGTTTTATGGTTTACGCATATATAATTTGAAGTGAAATTTATCAAAAAACCAAGGGAAATCAAGTGCGCACATTATAATTCCAAGACAACATTTCGTCTACCAGCCAACGCCAAATCATCGGATGACACGCAGGTTTAATTTTTATAAATTAAAGAAATTAAGGTCAAGCAGTTTACACATAAGTGATATCGTGTCTTCAACTCCATCCGTTCGTCCTGGCATTAGCAAGCACGAATTCTCAGCTCTGATTCGCACGTAGAAATTGAGGTTCAGAGCACTTTTTTGGATTCGTGCAAATCAATCGTGAGAAATTGTATAGAATTTTTTTTTTTTCGTTAAGCGAAGGAAGTGTCATTCGATTATGCTTAGTTCTTAGTCCTTCCATCTCTGTGTGGGCATAATCATACAGTGCCAGGTAATTGATAAGTCATACGAAGGAGATTTTGCTGAGTAAAATTTCCTAAAGTTGATTAATCATAGCCAACAATAATTGAACAACTGGTACAAAAACCTAATTGCTTCTCGCTAGTATCCAATAGCCACGCGGCTAGCTTCTTGCGATCATTTTATTCTTGGGCAGTGATTTTGAAGAATTTATCAGGTGATAGTTTTACCTTCGGGCAGTTTCATTGTCTCTAATATTGGACATTAAGTTTGGAAGCCTTAAGTCATCGTAACCTTTATACGAATTAAATTTATTTCTTGGGAGCATGTGAATCTTTCATTGAGTGAAAGTTATATCACATATTATCAATTATCATAAAAATGTCTCTCTAAAGCATCTCCAAAAGCAACCCAAAAAGAGGATATCTATTAATTAAATCCTTCAACGAAATGTCCCAAATTTATCATATAAATCTTCCAAGAGGTTAATTTACATAAATTTATCATACGGGAAATCCCTTAATTCCCTAAATATTATTGTCCTAATATATTCTTGGCAAGTGGTTTTTGGATGACCATCCGATCGTATTTGAATTAATCTTCCATGAGATAAATATGGGTTTTATAAAAATTACGATGCAATAAAGCAATTGTTAACACTTTGGGTGCTCACACGGTCATTCTTCCAATCAGATTGTGTCTTTCATTAAGGTTTTCCTAGTCACCATCTATTTATTTCCTCCTATTCTTATTCGTCGCATTGCCAAGTGTTTGTCACGTCTCTTACCAATTGTCTGCCCTCAACCCTTCGATTTGCTAATTGCCTATTGCATCGTCCTCCCAATGTCCTCGTAGTCACATATCAATTCATTCCCTCCTATGTTGATTAGTCACTTCGTAGGTCATGCTATTTCCTCTAACCCGTTGTAAATTTGATTTGTAAATCTAACCATTGGAATAATTTCAAACATTGTGGTTAATTTGAACATAACCCGTTTAACAAATGCAACCGTTAGAAGCATATATCCATTAAAGATAACTACACATTCGATTAGTCATTTCTGAAAATACATTGATGATCGATATCATCAAAAATAGTAGTTAATGCAGTATCTGTTGTCATTCGAAGGATTTAGAAATAGCCGTTGGAATTTACATTTGGAAATTACTGTTGGGATTTACATTTTGAAGTGACCGCTGGGTTCAAACCTTCTAAACAAGTAGCCTTTTGAAGTCATTTCAGTTGGAACAAAATAGTTGACAAAAAGTTGACAAACAACATTTTTGAAAACAATAATTTTGTTCAAATTTTATCAGCAAGTTGTTCAAAAGTCGTCAGCAAAATTGGTGAAAAATAGCAACATTTGTTAAAAAAGTTGTCAGTAACATTTTTCGTCAGCAACATTTGGTGCAAAGTCGTTAAATTTTGGGCAGCGAAGGTCTCACGTTGAAGCAAAAATATTGGGTTTACAAAGAAGAGTGGAAGTCAGCCAATCATTGTGGGGCTATCAAAAATAAAAGTGATAAATATCTTGACTATTGAAAGTTGAGAGAATTTGACAAAGACCTCTAGCAATGCTACAATCCAGAGTACACCATAATCGACCATGTCGCATTCAAGAGTTCCTAATTCAATGGCAGGGCCTTCCAAAAGATGATGCTACAAGGCAAACAAAGAATATTTTCCAGTCCTTCCCAAGCTTTGAGGACAAAAATTTTAAGGGAGGGAGCCATGTTACAATACTAATATAGCTAGTCGGCTATATTAGTATTTCACTAATTTATTGATTTTATTCATATAAGTAGAGGTAGTTTAATTTACAATTAATTATCATTCATATCATCGAATAATAATTATTTCCTATTGCATATATTGCAAGAGACCTGCCCTCTCTAAGTGGCTACGATATTTTCCCTCTCTAAGTGGCCTGATTAATTCGGATTATTTAATTGAGGAAGTGTAACGCTTCAGACTTTATCTAGATTGACAAGAGTTCATTTTAGCCACTATTATAAATTTATTTTATCTAGTTTAATAAAGTTGATTAAGAGTCTATCCACTTTGAAGGTAGTGAGACTCAAACTCTATTTTAAGGTTATATTGAGTAGAAGAGGCTAGGGTCATTCCACTAGGTTGAAGGAAAACTAGTGAAGAATAAGGCTCAACTATATTGAATAATTAAGAGAACCAACTCAAAAGAAAGTTGGTCATTCAAGAAAGATATATCTTGATATCAATTGGATTATATAGCAAGGAGGAGAATCATATTGGGTTCTTAGATTTGAACTAAGACTATTGATTTTATAAAAAGAGTTGCAACAAATATTAAGCTAAAAAAGTGTGATAAGCTTCCTGCAAAAGATAGAGAAGAGTTTTAGCTTCTAAGTGTAGAGATAAAGCAAGAAAAGAGAAGAAAGCAACATATTGAGCATCATTCATGTTGGAATATATTACATTATCTTGGGTACATCTTTAGACTAGGAGTGTGAGTCATAGAATAGAGTTTGAGTAATTACTTTATGCAATGTGATAGATGTACAAGTAATATTAGAATGTGAAAAGTATTCAATAATGTAAATGTACATCATAGTCAATGTGCACATGATTCCATAGAATAGTAAAGTGAAGAGTCATAGGAAGATGGAAGGCCAATAGTCACATCCCATTATATTAGACCTTTGTGTAAGCATTATATAAGAATATCATCATTTTCATAGGAGAAGATAGAGTAGAGTAGAATACAAGTTTGCTACAATGTAGAACTTGTATGGAGCATGGAGTATTAGTGATCTCCTCATTTTGTATGAAGATACTATTTTCATGAGCTTTCATTAATGGTAGTTTTATGAGTATTTATAGAAGTTTCTTATGAGTTTTACATGCTTCAAATATTGTCATTATCTTATATTTAATATTGCATGCTCATTTTATACCTTGTGGTAGAATTTACATTAAGTATTTAGTATCAAAAGCTAACAATGGTATCAGATCCATAAGGGAGTTTGAGAGGAGATAGAGAGATCTCATGAAGACTAGGACTCAACATAGATCTCATTCCACTAGATTGAAGGATAACTAGTGAAGTTTATTGATTTTTAGAGATATGGAGATTTGCATGTATTTGCTTACTACTATCTAAGTTTTTGTTGCATAAAATTAGTTCTCAAAAGTTGAGAAGCTTCCTACAATAGATAAAGAAGAATTTCATCTTCGATTGATTGAAAGTCTATGTTCTTTCCTCATGCAAGAATTAGTTCTTTGTTGCAAAAAAGTAGATATTGAAGATAAAGGAGGTCCAAGAAAAATGCCCCATTGGATATTGAATATTGAGGAGAACCAAGAAGGAGGTCTTCATAGAATTTTAAATATTGAAGACTCCAAATTGAAGAAAGAAGAAAGCAAATCTATTGAATATTGAGAAGAGATAAAGAGGCCAAGAGATGCTCTATTTAATATTAGAGAAAGAGGAGATCCAAGAGAAGAGATCTCATTGAAGAAATTCTAGATTTGGAAGATAGAAGATTGAATATTGAAGATAGAGAAGGACTAGGAAAGGTCCTATTACAAATTGAAGAGTTGCAAAATTTGAAGACCCAAGAAAAGAGGTCTCAAGCAAGATTGAAGGAGAAAAAAAGAAGGCTAGAAAAGCCCTATTGAAGAAGTTGAAGAAGTGGCCATTGGAGAATATTTGAAGAAAGCTCAAGGTTGAATATTGCAAGCAGGAGAGACTCCTAAAAAAAGGAATTTGGGACAATTATCACCATCCGACAACAATACCAAAAGGAAGAAGGATTTGGCAAGAAGTTTGCCAAATTTTGGAAAGAATTTTTGAAGACCTCAAGACATTCATATTCTTGAGAAAGAGGCCAATAATAGAGACTATATTTGAAGTTAAAAATAGACAAGAATATTGGAGGAGAAAGAATCTAGAAGAGAGAACTGGATTTGAACGTTTTGAAGACAACCATAAAGGATTTGAAGGCTAATTTGCAAAGGAGAAGATTGTTTTTTTTGCAGCAAAAGTTGAAGAGTCATAGGTCAATAAGTTGAAGGTGATATAGAGCTACAAATAGAAGAATATTTGGATAGATTTTGAAGTACCTGTTGACAATTTTGTCACATTTCTCAAGGGGTAGAAAAGAAAATCAAATTTTGTACAGATTTTGTAAAATTTTTTCTTTGTTGTCTTTTTTATTTGAAAGTTGCAGCAATTTTGGCTTTCAATGCCACCCCTTTGTATATAAAGTAGAAAAGAAAAAGCTTCGTTGTCAAAAAAGCTAGAGAAAAGAGCTTCGCCAAAAGAGAATGAGAAGAGCTTCGCACCCGAAGCATTTTCAACACTGCTTCGGGTAGAGCTTCTTGCGAAGTAGTATCGCCGAAGTAAAATACAAGGGTAGCGATAAAATGAACTTCAGGCCCGAAGCGCTTCAAATATTTACTTCGGGCAAAAATTGAGCGAAGCGGCATCCAAAAGAACAAATTCGCTGAAGGAGGGAAGTCCAGATCGCGATCCGAGTGAGCAAACACAAGAAGACTACTTCGGGCCCGAAGCATTTCCAGCAAATACTTCGGGCGAGTTTTCTGCGAAGCGGCATCGCCGAAGTAAAATACAAAGACGAAGGCAAGAAATCTACTTCGCGCCCGAAGTATTTTCAGCAAATACTTCGGTCAGGAAATCAGCGAAGTGAAACTCAAAGGAGCATTGAAAGTACTTCGCCAAAAAGTTGCCGAAGTACTCACTTCGGGCCCCTCCATTAGCGAACCATTTTTTCTTCGCCGAAAGCTCATTGCGAAGCATTTGCTTCGGCTAATTTTGTGCGAAGTACTTCTACCCGAAGTGAAAGGATGTAATGTCTTTTGAAGACAATTGCTTCGGCCGAAATCTTCCCGAACCACAGTTTCGGAAGAGGATCGCAGCGAGGCATTTCTCGAGGGCGTCAGCGAAGTGATTTAATCAGCGAAGCGGCAAAGACGAAGAGGCCCATTTTGTGAAGTGAATATGCTTCGGCACTCCCCACCCCCGAAGCAGTTTTGCAAAGCTCAATTTTGTGAAGTACAAACCAAAGAGGAGTTTTCGCTTTGGCCCAGAACTATTGCGAAGCAAGGTTGTGAATGAAAACTCAGTGAAGCACTTCACGGGCATGCGTTCCAAGCCGAGTATTTTCTCGAGGCGATCAAGTGCCTCATAAATGCATTTTTTTGTGCCCGGTAAGCTCGCTGCTCATTTTTGGCAATCAAAAATGAAGTATCAAGCCATGATGGAGAGCCCGACGAGCATGGCGGCCACTCGAGCACCGCACCCGGAGACCAAGGACGTCCAACCGGCTCATCAATGCACCTTTCCATGGTTGACCCGGTTGTAGTTGCCAATTTTGGTAACAAATTTGAAAGCTCGGCCACGAGAGCCTCGGGGAGCCAAATTCTCAGGGCTCAAGGGCGTACTCTTCTTTGCTATGTAATTATGACTCAGAGGCCCGGGTCCTCTATAAAAACCTAGGCATTGTAATAGAAAAAATGGGGGGGAACTATCTGCTAGAAAGCTACTGTAACTTGATGTCCTGCGATTAATACTAAAGATCTTTGGGCTCAATTTCTCTCTTTTATGTTGCCTTCTTTGCTTGATTCTTTTGTCTGTCTTCGCTTACATACTGAGAAAGCTGAACCTTGCATCCGGTGTGTGATCGGGGACTGTACCCTGAAACTCGTTCTGAAGGATACATAGGAGTGGAAAAGCGTAATATTGGTTTTCTTTTATGCTGCCTTCTGTGCTTGATTCTTTTGTCTCTCTTCGTTTGCATACTGAGAAAGCTGAACCCTGCGTCCGGTGTGCAATCGGGGACTGTACCCTGAAACTCGCCTGGAGGATACATAGGAAGATTGATATTACGTTTCCTTCATTTATTCTTGGTGTTCTTTGCTTCCATTCGAGTTGCCTATTAGTGATCGTGCTTCCTGTTCTTCCCCACCTTAAATCATCGATCTCTCTTCCCATAACCCCTTTTGTTTCTTTCCTGCACTCTTATCTTCAAACACCCAAGTAGATTAGTATAGGAGCCGACCTTTCTCTAGAGATTGGCACGAAGGGCATCTCTTCCCTTCGGCCTTTCAACGTTGGTCCAGGTCTAGGGTGCATACACTCACCTAAAATCCTTTCCTAGGCAGATTTGATGACCAACAGTTTTTGGCACGCCCGGTGGGACCGACTGTGTCTATCTCAGTAAGATCCATAACTAGTCAAGGCCCCATATTTTAAATCTCAAACCCGTCTTCACCGGGGCCAATAGTTCTAACCAGTTCTCGATGTGACCCGATCAGTCTCACTTGACTAGTGGTAGTGAGGACCGATGCCCTCATTACTGAAAGACTCTTAGCATCTGGCGACTCTGTTTACCCAAGAATATTTAAGTCGTAAAGACCAGTACCAAAATTTCGTGCCTTCATGCAAACAAGATGGAGAATTAAGAATAGAGGAGAGGAAACCAAGTTCTTTGAGCTAGATATTGATGCCTTTGGGGAGCAATCAAGGTTGGTCACCCTCGAATCATTGTTACGCGAAACATCCTCGCAAGAGGCTGCTGTTAGCAGACAAGGCCTACCTTCTGAGAGCACAACATCTAGTTTTCCTCCCAATCCTCCCAACTCATCGAAGCATCCTAATCCCTCCATTCCTATTAGTTGTCCTACTAGCAATCAAGGGGGAGCTTTGGGAGTTCCTGTTTCTCAGAATCCAGGAGCAAGCATGGCACAACAGCAACAACAACAACAATAGCAAATGCAGCAGCCACTTCCACCTAGGTTGTGCCTAGCATGGGATTCTTTGTCACCACTAAACCTAGCGGGACAAGGGCAAGTGCCACCTACTGCCATAAAGAAGATCCCAACATTCGATGGAACTGGGAAGACTGCTCTAGAGCATATCCAGGACATAATATCTCTGGCGGCAATCCATGACATTACAGAAGAACAAGTTATGGTAAAAATTTTGGTTATTTCCCTTAGAGGAAAACTCCTCTACTGGTATAGGTCTCTACCACCCGGTAGTATTACGGGATGGGACCAGTTAGCTGGGAAAATGATGGGAAACTTCAACGAGTCTTCTGATCCTACGTCTCTCCTACATCAGTTTACTTCGATCAAGAGGCATCCACAAGAAGAAATCATAGATTTCAATGTTAGGTTCGCTTGAACCTGGTAGAGAGTGCCAGTTGGACTTCGGCCAACCGACGAAGCTACGACACTCTATTTCCTTCGGGCTTTCAATCCTGATATCAGTCTCATGGTAAGATATTCTAATGTTAATACTTTCCACGAGTTATATGAGTTAGCCAAGAGGGCAGAAATGGATTTGATAGCCATGGGCAAGCTTCCCCAAAGGATGCCGACACCCATACTTCTCGAATTCCTTCAATTCCAGTATGCAAGCGTAGCCGCTTCACAAATCTCTACTACCCCTACACTCCCGGTTTCATCTTGGAACCCGAATCCTATCGTGTCTCAAATCACTACTCCCTAAATTCATTTCCCTACATTTTCAACTCCATAGCCCACTGTCACTTCGGCATTTCCTGTACTACCAACACCACCTCAACACCCCGCCCTGCCTCCAATACCGATGATGGCTTCATTGCCACTCGTTTCGAAAGTCGATGATATACAAACTAAAATTCTGCAAGAGATGCAGTCTCTAAACTCTACAGTTCAAATGTTGTCAAATGACATGACCATTGTGAAGAAGAAGCAAGCGCAACAGGAGTTCCTACCGAGAAGATCTTATCCTATGCCTGCGCTTACCAAAGACCAAGCAGTCCAACAAGGGAAGGCTTTGGCGAGAAATGCTGCGATTGATGAAGCTCCGAGCACTTTCGACTATGTATATTGGTGCTCTACGTGCAATGATCCACATGAGGAGAATACTTGCACGCTGCACCAACACTATGTACAAACGTTGGCAAACAGTAGTCATAATGGTCAAGTCAACGTCATTAGGCAGATGAATCAGAACCTGACCATTGGCAAAGAGGAGCCGATTGCAGTACTTACCAGAGGAGGAAGGAAGGCAATAGAAGTAGATGCTACTCAGATGGCTCCTTTAAAAGTGCAAGTTCAACCCGAGAAAGGACAATCATCTTCTTTGGCTCCGAATGAAGCTCCTCCACCTGCATCGATCAAAGAGAAGGCTCAAAAGGCCTCTGTCGAGCCACCTTAGGCAGAAACTAAGGAACAGGCTAAGGAAAAGCTCAAGTTTCCTTCCCTGACCAAGCGACAAAGATTTGAAGCTATAGAGTAGTATCACACTAGATACGAGCCCAGAAAGGAACCCGAAGCACTCAAATCCCTGGCGTACAACATTGTAGAGGAGTTGAAGAAGATTTCAGCCAAGATCAGCCTATACGATGCACTGCAACTACCTGGACAAGTAGACCTACTGCAAGAATCATTGAAGACAATTAAAGCAAAAAATGTGACACCGCTTGCTCTTGTGCAAACCCTATCCACATCCATCATGGGGAAGAACAAACCACCTCTGTTCTATCTGTCCCTACAAATGGAAGGGTATATTGTACATAATTGCATGATCGACTCTGGGGCCGCTACAATAGTAATGCCAAGAGCAGTCTACGAAGAAATAGGAATGGAATATATGCGAAGCAGCCAAGGTGTACTCCAATTGGATGGTACTCTAGTAAAGACTATAGGAGTGATCAAGGACATTCCTATCCGACTACATAAGATGCCTCAGATCACAGTCATACAAGAGGTAGTGGTAGTCGACTTGGAGCCATATTTCAGTATGTGCTTGTCAAGGGAATTCACGGCAAAGCTAGGTGGATATCTATCTATGGATTACTCTCATCTGGAGATTCCATTCAAAGGAAATAAGGTGAAGATCTACAATGAAAAGCCTTCTTCCTTTCTTGTGCAGAAGATGTCCAAAGAAGAAAGTAGCGAACCAGTGAACGCAATGGTGGAGGAGATAGAGCAGGTAGACCTGGTCGAGGAATCTCTTGCGCAATTAAGTTATGAAGATGAGTTCTCATTGGAAGACTTTAACGCCATGGTGGAGACCGAGATAGGATGTTATGCAATCGCCAAGCCTAAAAATCACTCCCAACCAGAGAATAGAACAAGTGCCCAGGAAGGACTATGGAAGTTGTTCTTCGACGGCGCCCGATGTAAAAATGGTGATGGGGAAGGGATTCTTCTAGTTTCACCATTCGAAGAGAAAAAGGAGTATTGCTACCGGTTGACATGGAGCTGCACTAACAATGCAACAGAATACGAAGCATTATGCCTAGGACTCAAGAAAGCTGACAAGTTGGGCATAAAGCATCTCCAAATCTTCGAAGATTATGAAATGGTATGCAACCAGGTTACAAACAGGTGTACCTCAAAGAAACATTATCTAAAGTCATACCGCAACAGGGTATGGGACTTGCTTGACCAGTTCGAGTCTCTCAATCTGTAGTCTATTTCAAGAGAAAAGAACCGACATGCCGATGTTCTGGCATCCATCATAGCCAAGTACTCTCCAGCAGAAGACATGGTGCACAAGCCCAAAGCTGTGAGGATGATCTATAGACCCTCTGTCCTAGACAAAGATCTGCATTGGCAAGTCTTCGACAACGATGAGCAGATTGTAAATTTCATGATCCAAGAAGCCGCCACAGTCGAAGATAGGAGCTCTGATGAAGAAGAGTATGAAGGGCTAGTTCAATTGAAGAACAACTGCGTTCCCAAGGGATTGGTCACTCTTGAAAGCCTCTTTGATCAGAATGATCGAGCACTCTCTCACATGATCAAAGTCAATGAAAAGCAGTATCAGGATTTAGAGCTTGCACCTAGAAAAACAATAAAGGTTGGAACCGACTGCACTTCAGAAGAGATAGAACAGATACAAAATCTGTGCAGAAGGTTTTCTGACATAATTGCTTGGTCTTATCGAGATCTCAGGGGATACAATCGATAGCTGGTTCAACACACAATCGAATTGAAGGAAGGGGTCAAACCCTTCTGACAAAAGCAAAGACCGGTTAATCCTAAAATCGAGGTCCTAATGAAGGCCGAACTCCTAAAGATGCTCGAGGCGAAGATCATTTATCCCATCAAGCACTCTTCATGGGTAGCAAACCTAGTCCCAGTCAGAAAAAAGAATGGAGATATACGATTATGCGTGGACTTTCACAACCTGAACCAGGCTTCCCTCAAGGACCACTATCCTCTCCCACAAATCGATCAAATCTTGCACTCAATGGCTGGAGCTCAATGCTTCTCTCTGCTCGATGGTTTTTTTGGATACAATCAGATCTGGGTCAGGGACGAAGACCAGCATAAAATAGCATTTACTACCAAGTGGGGGACATTTGCTTACCAGTGAATGCCATTTGGTCTTTCGAATGCTGGTGCCACTTTCCAGAGGGCGATGGATCTTGCTTTTGGTGAGCTTCTAAATAAGGTTATCGTCATCTATCTGGATGACATGACCATTTTCTCCTGAAGAAGGGAAGATCATCCACTACATCTACAACAAATTTTTGAAAAGTGTCAAGAATTTGGCATCTCAATCAATCCAAAGAAGTCTATATTCATAGTCAGCGAAGGAAAATTGCTGGGACATGCGATATCAGAAAAGGGCCTTGCTGTAGATCTTGACAGAGCCGAGGCTCTAATGAAGCTCCCACTCCCAGAAGACAAGAAAGGGCTTCAATATTTCTTTGGCCAGATCAACTTCGTAAGAAATTTTGTCCCTGACTTCGCCCAGGTCATCAAACCAATGTCTCAACTCCTTAAGAAGGGCACCAAATTCAGCTGGATAGAAGAGATAAAGGAAGAATTCAAAGAGATTAAGGCTCAAATCGCTCAGGCGCCAGTCCTAATCAACCCTGACTACAGTCAGGATTTTATCATGTATGCCATAGGAGAGCCCGAGAGCTATGTTGTTGTCCTGACACAAAAGGGAGAAGATGGCGAAGAGCGTCCCATCGCGTTCTTGAGTCAGGTGATCAATCCCCATGAAGAAAGATATAATTTCATAGAACGTCAGGTGCATGCAGTAATGAAATCACTGAGGAAGTTCAAGCAGTTCATCTCCCAAAGTCGAGTCACAATTTTTGTCATTCACCCCGATGTGCGCAATTTCATCATCCAAGGAGAATTGGGAAGCAAAAGAGCTGGTTGGGTGAACAAAATATAGGAGTTTGACATTGAGATCAAGCCCACAAAATTGGTTCGCGGCCATGCATTGTGTCAAGAATTGGCAAAGAGCGCAGTGATCGAAGTGACATAATCTCGAAGGGATGACTTACCAGCCGAAGAGTGCTTCGCTAACCAGGAAGAAGATGAGAAGGATTGGGTTAGTGAGATAATCGGCTATTTCAACATCGACAAGTGTCCTTCGCATCTAAATGCATTGTAGCAATGACATTTTAGGATGCGGTCCTCCAGATACACTCTGTGCCTCGAAGGCCTATTTTTCAGGAACATTGATGGAGTCCTTCTCAAATGCATCAAAGACGATGATAAAAGAAAATTCCTAGGAGAGTTCCATTCAGGACTATCTGGAGGTCACTTCATAGGAAGAACAATGACACTAAAGATTATCAAAGCGGGTTATTATTGGCCCACACTCTTCGCCGATGCCTTCACCGTTTGTCGCAAATGCGAGCAGTGTCAGAAGTTCATCGGCCAAAGTAGAAACGCTTCGATGCCTCTTCATCCGATACAAGTAGAAACTCCTTTTCAGCAATGGGGGTTGGATTTTATAGGAGTCGTATCACCAAACTCCTCCACGGGACATAGGTTCATCCTGACCGCAACAGACTACTTCACCAGGTGGGCCGAAGCGATTCCCATGAAGCATGCAGATCAAGAGACTGTAATCACCTTTCTAGAAGGATTGATCACCAGGTTCGGCATCCCCGAAGCAATCATCACGGACAATGGCCCTGGCTTCACAGGCGCCAAAATCAATGAATTCCTCTATAGATATGGGATATATCATAAAGTATCCTCCAATTATTATCCACAGGGCAACGACTTGGTAGAATCCACCAATAAGACTCTATTGAGGATGCTAAGAAAGCTCATAGAGACAAACAAAAGGACTTGGCATCTCCTTCTAGATCAGGCTTTGTGGGCCGATCGAATTTCTATCAAGAAGTCAAGACTTCACCTTACGCCCTGGTTTATGGCAAAGGAGGCCATCTTACCTATTCATGTAGAGATCCCTGCACCTGCAGCTGTTAGAAGCAGAAGATGGATTTAGTCTGATGGAAAATGGATTAGCTCGACTGCTACAACTAGAGGAAGATCATGAAGAAGCCTACCATAACTTCGCTAAGCATACTCAGGTCACCCAATATTGGTTCAAGAAGAAGTCATCCGATCGCACATTCAAAGTGGGAGATCTAGTATGGAAGTGGGACTCCTAGAAGGCCAAGCCGGGAATTACGACAAGATGGACGCCTTTTGGGATGGACCGTTCAAAATTACGAAGGTGAACTCAGCCAATTCATTCATCCTCAAAGATGCAGATGGCCAAGTCTTGCCGATCTCTATCAATGGTCTTCATCTGAAGACTTTTCACCGCTAAGGTAAAACGATTTCTCTCTTCAAAAAAAAAATGAAATGAAAATGCACTTCGAAAAATAAATCGCGTCAAAAGAAATGCTTCGGCAAATAAACTTCGATGATTTATAAGCTTTGGGAGGAGCTTCAGTGGAAAAACATCCGAAGTAGCTACTTCGAAGGACAAAGTGCCGAAGTAAATCTGCTTTGAGGAACACTACTCTCAAAGTAAGTACTTCGAGGAAGAAGTTGCCGAAGTAGAACTACTTCAGGGAAATTCTGGCGAAGCAATTGCTTCATGCGGTTTTCTTTTGAAGTGATTGTATATGTGCTTTGTATATAATTTGCAAAAGCCAAGTACCACTTCTAGATCCTCTTCAGGGACTTTTGATGCGAAGTAGCAAGTGCAAGGAGGTTCGCTGCGAAGTATGCTATTCTCAAAAGGGTCGAACCAAAGGCACGAAAAGAGCTTCACACCCGAAGCATTTTCAGCAGCTACTTCGGGCAGAGCATTTTGTGAAGTAGATTTTAAAAGGGCCCTTGTGAGGTAGTTTTCGAAGCAAAATTTGGTGAAGCAGCTTCCAAAAGGGTAAAGCTTCGGTAAGCGACCTTCACAAAGCAGAGCGATGACGCGACGAAGAAGAAATACTTCGGGCCTGAAGCATCGAAAGGCAGTCCGAACCAAAGGTTCGCCATGAAGCATTTTCAACATTAAGTTCAACTTCGTCGAACCAAACACGCGCGAGGTGGAGAATTTGAAATGTGCCTCGAAAAATGCGTCGGCAGTGCCTTGAAAGGAGTACGAAGCGGATGAATTTAAGGCAAAAGGTGGTGGAGCACTGCCCGAGGTAATTTAGTTAGAAAAGGGGAAGAGAAAAGCCCACGCCGAGGTACGAGGTGGTAGCAGATTGTGTCTCCAATGTAGAATGTAATCATCAAAGCATGTGGCCTCGCGTACTACGCCGCTATAGAACTGATCAAAGGACACGGTCGCTCCTTCCATCCAAAGTTTTGAATTAATTTTGGTAGGTGCCATAAATTAAGGTAGTTACCTGTTTTAGGCTATAAAACATGAAGCCCTATCAAGGAGAAGATTATTTGTCTCCCAGTTCGTGCAAACCTAAGAGCCTTCGATAACTCTGCAATTCTCCTGCCTTTGCATCCAAGCTCGTTCGCATTAAAGCCCTCTGTATCAAGGATTCTACTGCCATCACTCGCAACATGGGGAAGAAGAATTCCAAAGAGAAGGGAAAGGAGCCCGAAGTTGTAGGCCCCAAAAAAATGAAGAAGGGCAAGGAAGAGAAAAAGCATACTCCGAAGAAGCTAAGTCTCCCCCTTCGACCCGAAAAGTAGCCAATGGAAGAGGGGGATGACTCGAAAGAAGAACAGCTTGTGGAGCCACCAATTTATGGGTGGGAGAAGATCAGAGACACACAACTCTCTAAAGGTGTATCCGATCTCCGACGCACCATAGAATTCATGACAAGTAGACTCACCCCAGAAAATAAGAGAGCTGCTACGTATTACTCCCAGATTTATTGGTTTTTAACCCCGCCTGCTCACCATTGTCCCGAGCTGATCTACGCTATCGCACAAAATTACCAACCTGCATCCAGGCAAGTGTTAGACGCTTCGGGTCACAAACTATTTTCCATCTTGAAGGAAGATGTACAAGCAGCCTTCATGCCACAACAGGGCCCGCCCAAGGGCTATTCTGTTTGCAATGTCATCTTAAGCGAACAAATGGAGAGATTTACCTCCAACAGCTACATATTGAAATTCCTGCGGGAGAATCTCAAGAGTGGGCTACCTTCAAACAAGCTGCCCCAGATGCCCTTACCCTTGGAGTCCTTCAAAAACACCGATATTTTCTCCATCATTGCATGGGTGGCAGGATTGTCAATAGATACTTCAGTACAGCCCTGGCAGGTGTCTTTGGCCGAATGCATTTCAAGAGGGGAGTTTTATGCCCTCGACGCTTCAAGGCCAAACACCAACCCAATTTTCTTCGACTGGGCGGAATGGGTGGCCCGAACCCTACATACAAGGCTCACTAGCATGAAGAATTTAGCAATAGGCCAGTACTTCGCACCCTGTTCCTTTCTTGTCTGGTTGTACTTCTACCAGGTTCATAAGCGGTTTCCCCATATCGCCATCTCTCCAAGCGACAAGGATGGAAATCCTCTGCCAATGTATCAATGGACTCCCCTCTTATTGAAGGAAGAGTCCTATTATCCTTTTAATCAGCAATTTTTGGGACCCGCCATGCATCTATTGAAAGGTTCTTGTCCCCGGGTACCACTCAATTTGAGAGATAGAGTGGTGCAGGGAAAAAGGGGGGACGTTTTCCAATTGACACAAGGACTGGTGATCTACCTGTTCGGCTTCATAGGGAAGCCCTTCCTATTACCAGTCTACCCCTTTGAATATCAGTTCGCATTGGAAGTCGCTCGATAGAGCGACTCTACAAATGCAGTATACGGTCACGATCGAAAGTGGGCACATACCTGTGACTTCCCCTTCAGGATGGGAGTAATCGAAGTCTTTGCCTTAAAACAAAATGTTTTCCTGGAGGAAAAACTTGCCGATTTTGGCCTACTCCAGATTCCTCAGCAATGGCTCTATGATCCTTTGGGCGTGATGAGGGATCATTTAAAATTCAAGAACTTCCACATCTACCCTCACCCCGAAGTTGTGGAACAAAGGAATAACCCCAATGGAAAATATCTGGAGTGGCATTTGGAAAGAATGAGGACATTACCTCCATGGCATGAGTTCTATCCTATAGAGGTCGAGTTCGACCCTGATCGGTACCCCCTCCTGACTCCAAGCTCCACTTTTTGGAAGAAGGCAAGGGACGATTTGAAGGAGGAGGTAAAATACTGGAGTGAGGAAATGAAAAACACAAGCTTATAATGATATGGGGGGGTGAACAGTATAAGACCACTTTTTTAATTTTCTTTAAAATCAACTTTCAAAACAATATAATGCAATGAATAGATAGCAGTAACAATAGCAGTAATCAAAGCAATGCACAACACACCATCCACAAAGTGACACAACAATTTACGTGGTTCACCCAATGTGGGCTACTCCACGGATAAAAATTTTCTCTAAAAGTTATATCATAGTTCTTTGGAAAACCTTCCCAATTACAAAGTTTATGGGCACCAACCCAAAGGAGACACCTTCCCCTAGCTCTGCTCAATCTAGTGATCCTCTAGAAGACCTCTGCCTCTGCAGCCCTTAGCAAGTGGAACTCTATCCATAGAAGACACTTGTCTTCCCTACTTTGGTTGAAGACCTTTGTCCTCAACTCTATCACCGCACAGTCAGTCCTCTTATCTACACCAAAACATAGTCCTTCGGTTTGGCACTATTGTCCTCGAAATTGCACCTCTACGCAATTATAGCACTCGATCAAATATCCACTTATGCACCTCTGTGCAAACATAGCAACAATGTCTTTGCACACTCTGCTCTTCGATGATCGAACTTCTCCCTGCACTCTGCTTCTGCAAAAGTCACACTTCGAATGCACACTTCGATCTTTTCCTCCCCTCCCCTTTTTCTTTTCTACAAAATTTTTTTCCGCGAGTTCGACACACACATTTGATGATCAAACTCTCTGAACAACCCTCCTTTTATACTAACAATCTCAAGATTAGATTCTTGATCTTAGTTGGCTGTATATCCCTAAAAAAATGTCGACTGCACAACCCTACACTTCGTCGGCTCAAGGTTAACTCTGTCGACTTCAACCACCTCTGCTGTTCTATAGCTTTTCTTGCGAAACTACAACATGTCATGATATCGTGACACTTTTACGCCATACACCTTCTATAGCCTGTTGTCGCGAAATCGCGACACCTTGGCCTTTGTCGACTTCCTTTGTGCTTCTGTCATGAAATCGTGACACCTTTGCCTCTTGCTAACGTCATCTCACTTCTGTCACGAAATCGCAACCCTTCTAACTTCATGGCCTACTTCTTTGCTTTTGTCGCAAAATCATGACATTACTGATGTCGTACAGTCTCTTTCCTCTTAGAGTCGCAAAACTGTGACATGTCACGAAATCGTGACATCTTCCTGCGCTTGAGTCTGCACTTGCCTTTTGGTTGTGAAACTGTGACATGTCACGAAATCGTGACATCTTCATCCTATTGGCTTCTTCACTTTTGCCTGTCGCGAAATCATGACACTTTCTGCATCCGTACATTTTTCTTTCATCTTGTCACAAAATTGCGATGCTTTCAACTTTCGAAAGCTTTTCCTGCAACCTATCATGAAATCATGACACTTTTGGCTTCTGTATGCTTTCTCTATTGCCTATCACGAAAATTGCAACACTTCTAGCTTCTGTATGTTTTCTTTACTGCTTGTCGCGAAATCACGACACTTCTGGCTTCCGTACGATTTCTTTTGCAGCTTGTCATGAAATCATGATGCTTCTCCTTTTAGGTTCTTCCCTTTGCTGCATGTCATGAAATTACAACAGTTCTCACTTCGAGCTTTTCAGTATGCCACAAAATTGCGACAGTCCTCAACTTGACCTCTGCAGCATGTCACGAAATTGTGACATTTTACATGTAACTTTCTCTCTCTTCGAACTTGTCGCTAAATCGTGACAGTTCTTTTTGTGGACTCTCTCTTTAGCATCATGTCATGAAATCATGACATTTTTTCGTCCGTACAACCTCCTTTGTAGAATGTCGCGAAATCGTGACACTTTTCTTTCTCTGCCTTCCTGCATTGTCCGAGTCGCGAAAATGCGATATGTCATGAAATCGTGACAGTTTTGCCCGAACTTTCTCTCTCCTCAAACATGTCGCAAAATCGTGATAGTTTTGCCAACACTTTCTCTCTCCTCAAACATGTCATGAAATCATGATAGTTTTTCCAGCCGCCTGCAAACTTTTTCTTACTTGTCTTTTTCTTGATCTTTTGCAACTGGGCTACCCTGATCTTCTTGGAAACTCATTGTCCATGCTGAAACCTTCATCAAGACAAGATCTTTGACATCAAACCAAAATGCTTCAAGACCTTCTTGACATCAATGACAACATCTACACATGAGCAAAGGCAATGTACCCAAGGTACCCAAAATTGCCAACAATCTCCCCCTTTGTCATTGATGGCAACCCTTAACTGAAAAACACTACTCAAGAGCCAAAACTGAAACCAACTATGCTCTCAACTAAGAATCTACCTTTGAAGTTTTTCTCCCCCTGACTTGAAGCTTTCCTCTTCACTTGAAGCTCTCCCCCTTACTCATATCTCTCCCCCTTTGTCATCAATGGCAAAGGGTCACCTTTGGGGCTTGGGACTAAGAATGAGCTTCTTAGATTAGTCCCTCCCCCACCTCCTCGATGAGGTGATTTAAAACAAGGGTGGGAGTGAAACTCCCATTAGGCACTCATCATCATCAGTGTCTTCAATTTCTTTGTCGGGCCTTCTCTTGAACTCTTTGTCAGTGTTTATGTTCTTGTCACTTTTCTTGTTCTTGTTCTCATCTCTTTTCTTGTCCATACCTTGATCCTTGGACCTTTTTATACCACTGTTCCTATTCCTGTACCTTGGAAGATCAGCTCTACACTGTCTGGATGTGTGACCTGCATTGTTGCACTTATAGCAAGTAACAATATTATTTCTTTCGGGCATAGTTGTTCTTTGAATCTGCTTGTTCTGACTAACCCAGTTCCTGTTATTTGCCTTGCAAAAAATTGCCTTGTGCTCGAACTGTTGACAAGAGTAGCAATACCCTTGAAAGAAACTAAAACTTCTGAAATTGTTGTTTACCCTTTTTATTTGATCTATGCACTGTGAAGCCGTGTGACCAAACCTGTGACACGCAAAACATCTGTCGTAAAATATTCTTTTAATCGACCTTTTGGGTCTTGAAAACTTCTTCTTCGCATTTAGAATTCTGTTTTCTATTTCTGCGCATTTATCACTCATGGACTCTTTCTCTGAGATACTCTCTTCATCAGAACTCTCTTCTTTTTGAAATATTTTACTAGATTCCCCAACCTGTTCCTTGTGTGGTTTAACAAAACCAAGACCTGTTTTATCTGTTGTCTTTCTTTGTCCTTTGATAAGAGATTTAACCTTTTTGGAGCTTTCTTGAAACCTGTACAGTTTATCCTTGTATTCTTTATTTTCCTCTTTCAAGGCAGCCATTTTCTGTTCTAATTCACTATACTCAAGCATCTTAGATTCTAACTCATTCTTGAGTTCTTGTGTCTTAGCCATAGAGATGTCAAGACTTTCTATGAGTTCATCTCTCTCCATACAACATTCATCTAATTTATCCTTGAGTCTAGCATTCTTCTTTCTTTCCTTTTTCAAAACACTAAGAGCATTAGTAAGTTCACATTCAAGATCCTCTATTTTATTGCATTTTGAATCATCAAGGCCTTTTTCAGATTTCTTATCACTAGAGGTGCTACCCTTTTCAAAAACCATACAAGCATCTTCCTTATCATTTTTTGAAGCATCCTCATACATACTAGCAACCAATTCATTATTTGTGCAATCATCCTCAAGGTGCCCAAAATTTCCACATCTAAAACATTTCATGACAATGAATTTATGTTTCGGTTCTTCCTCTTTTTCTGAAATGAACAACATCTCATTTTCATCATCACTAGAAGAACTTTCACTATCATTGCTAGAACACTTACTTGCTTTGTCTAGGTAGAAGCTCTTCTTATTCTTGTGTGAATGCCTCTTTCCTTGATTGTTGTGCTCATCTTTGTTCTTTCTGTAATACCTGTGCTTTTTAGAATCCTTGCTCTTAACATCCCGTATATCTTCATCACTTTCATTCTTGGAAACGATACGATCAAGTAGCATAATGACCAAACTTTCCACAGTTGAAACATATTATGTTTTTCTTGCTTTTGTGTTTTCTAGAGAACTTGCATTTCTTGCTGTAATATGCCTCTTCATCACTAGAAGACTCATCACTCTCTTGAATCTATTTGCCCTTTGATTTCTTGGTAGCTTTGAAAGCTACCTCTTTCTTGACATCAACTTTCACTTGAGTTCTCAGCTCAAATGTTGCAAGAATACTATGGAGCTCATCCTTTTTCAATTTATCTAAATATTTAGCTTCCTCAATAGCAGAAATATTTTCACTAAATCTATTAGGAAGAGATCTTAAAATCTTATCACACACATCATTTTCAGCAACCTCAAGACCTAGGTCTTTCATGGAGTTAACAACCTCATCCATACGAAGCATGTAGTCACTAATATTTTCATCATCATTCATTTTGAGTTGTTCAAACATACCTTTAAAATGTCTCAATTTGGCCTTTCGAACATTTGCATCACCTTTATGAACCACTTGCAATTGTTTCCACATTTCACTAGTTGTCTTGCAGTGAATAACTTTGGTAAGATCCGCTTTATGTAAGCCTCTCAGGATTGCATTCATGGATTTTGAATTGTTGTGAAGCATGAGCCTGTCTTCTTTGGTATAAGGACCATGTTCAAGAATAGTGTATTCGTCTTCAATCACTTCCCATACCTCATTACCAAGTGCCATTAGATAAACTCTCATTATTGCACTCCACAGACCGAAATCTAATCCATCAAGAATAGGTGCTACATTGCCACCTAAAAAATCCATTGTGTTCTTAACCAGTTCTTCCTTCCGATTGTTAAACCTTTTCGAAGGAACTTGCTCTGATACCAATTGAAGAACACAAGCTTATACTGAGAGGGGGCTGAATAGTATAAGACCACTTTTTCAATTTTCTTTAAAATCAACTTTCAAAACAGTATAATGTAGTGTATAGATAACAATAATAACAATAATAATCAAAGCAAAGCACAACACACCATCCACAAAGTGACACAACAATTTATGTGGTTCACCCAATGTGGGCTACTCCACGGATAAAACTTTTCTCTAAAAGTTATATCACAGTTCTTTGGGAAACCTTCCCAATTACAAAGTTTATGGGCACCAACCCAAAGGAGACACCTTCCCCTAGCTCTGCTCAATCTGGTGATCCTCTAGAAGACCTCTGCCTCTACAACCCTTAGCAAGTGGAACTCTATCCATAGAAGACACCTGTCTTCCCTACTCTGGCTGAAGACCTCTGTCCTCAACTCTATCATCGCATAGTTGGTCCTCTTATCTACACCAAAACACAATCCTTTGGTCTAGCACTATTGTCCTCAAACTTGCATCTCTACGCAATTATAGCACTCGATCAAATATCCACTTATGCACCTCTATGCAAACACAACAGCAATGTCTTCGCACACTCTGCTCTTTGACGATCGAACTTCTCCCTGCACTCTGCTTCTGCAAAATTTGCACTTCGAATGCACACTTTGATCGATTCGACTCGACTCGCTCTCTTGCGTACAATAGAATTTACTTGCGCAAGTTCGACACACACATTTGATGATCAAACTCTCCGAACAACCCTCATTTTATACTAAAAATCTCAAGATTAGATTCTTGATCTTAGTTGGTTGTATATCCCTAAGACAACATCGACTGCACAACCCTACATTTCGTCGGCTCAAGGTTAACTTTGTCGGCTTCAACCGCCTCTGTTGTTCTGTAGCTTTTCTTGTGAAACTACAACATGTCACGATATCGCGACACTTTTATAGTCATACACCTTCTATAGCCTGTTGTCATGAAATCGTGACACCTTGGCCTTTGTCGACTTCCTTTGTGCTTCTATCGTGAAATCGTGACACCTTTGCCTCTTGTTGATGTCATCTCACTTCTGTCGTGAAATCGCGACCCTTCTGACTTCATGGCCTACTTATTTGCTTTTGTCACGAAATCGTGACATTACTGATGTCGTACAGTCTCTTTCCTCTTAGAGTCATGAAACTGTGACATGTCACGAAATAGCAACATCTTCCTACTCTGGAGTCTGCACTTGCCTTTTGGTCAAGAAACTGTGACATGTCACAAAATTGTGACATCTTCATCCTGCTGGCTTCTTCACTTTTGCATGTCGTGAAATCGTGACACTTTCTGCATCCGTTCATTTTTCTTTCATCCTGTAGCGAAATCGTGACGCTTTCAGCTTTCGAAAGCTTTTCCTGCAACCTGTTTCAAAATCGTGACGCTTTTGGCTTCCGTACGCTTTCTCTATTGCCTGTTGCAAAATTGTGACACTTTTGGCTTTCGTACGTTTTCTTTATTGCTTGTCACGAAATTGCAACACTTCTGGCTTTCGTACGATTTATTTTGCAGCTTGTCGTGAAATCGTGACGCTTCTCCTTTCAGGTTCTTCCCTTTGCTGCATGTCACGAAATCACGACAGTTCTCACTTTGAGCTTTTTAGTATGCCGTGAAATCACGATAGTCCTCAACTTGACCTCTGCAGCATGTCGCGAAATCGCGACATTTTACATGTAACTTTCTCTCTCTTCGAACTTGTCGTGAAATCACAATAGTTCTTTTTGCGGACTCTCTCTTCAGCATCATGTCATGAAATCATGACATTTTTCTATCTCTACAGCCTCCTTTGCAGAATGTCACGAAATCATGACACTTTTCTTTCTTTGCCTTCCTGCACTGTTCGAGTCGCGAAAATGCGACATGTCACGAAATCACGACATTTTCGCCAGAACTTTCTCTCTGCTCAAACATGTCGTGAAATCATGATAGTTTTGCCAGCACTTTCTCTCTTCTTAAACATGTCACAAAATCATGACAGTTTTTCCAGTCGCCTGCATACTTTTTCTTACTTGTCTTTTTCTTGATCTTTTGCAACTAGGCTAATCTGATCTTCTTGAAAACTTACTGTCCATGCTGAAACCTTCATCAAAACAAGATCTTTGACATCAAACCAAAATGCTTCAAGACCTTCTTGACATTAATGACAACATCTACACATGAGCAAAGGCAATGTACCCAAGGTACCCAAAATTGCCAACAGGAAAAGCTTTGAGAATAGTGGATAATGAGAGTCCATCGTCAAAAAGCAAATTCTTATGGAATCTTAGCATCAGATAAAGACTTCATAATTCTTTATGACAACAATGTCAAAACTTGGAAGTCTATATCTTTTGTGGATATTGTTCCCCCAGCTACCCCAGGATCAGGTGAAAGCCCAGGTGGAGCTAAAGATACTTCGGGGAAAGAAAAAGAATTGGGGGCCGAAGCGATGCCTGCAACACTATCATAGAAGCCATCGAAAATCCATGACACGAGTGTCGAAGAGGTAGAGCAACCATTGGAGAGAAAGAAAAGAAAGAGGTAGGAGAAAATTCAAGTTCCTCCGAGCCACCCCAAGCACCCTCGCACAAAGCCTACAAGTACTCCTACTGAATCACCTACATCAGGCCCGGTTGAAGCAAATATTGAGGATGCAGGGCCACCAAGTGCTGAGACGGTCCTCAAAATAGATATCATTGATATGGAGGAACTCATCCAACAAGAGAAAGACCCTGGAGTAGAATTTATGGAGGTCGAGAGTGTTGAAGCCCGAGAGGAACAAGAGCCGATCACGCAAGATGTCACCATGGCCACTTTGCCAAGAGGGCACGCAGGTACGCATTATCTTCCCTTTGCCTTGGTCTCTGACACGTCCACAATAGTCTATATTGGAGTTCTTCATCAATCTCTCCATCCCCTACAAGGTCAATCTCCCACTCAGATATCGCCCATTGCCAGTCCAATCTTGCATAGCTCCACTCCTCCTAAGTCATCTGACCAGGATAAGCCCGTTGAAACCACTTCGCCTACCCATGCCACCGTTCCTTCAATCCTAGGTCAAGGCAAAGGTAGTGTCCTAACACCAAGCCCCGTAACCCACTCTCCCATAGCTCAAAGTATAGTCCAGCTTGCCAAAGCCCCTGCTACACCTGTCCCAGAGTCGTCAGGGGAATCCTTCCCCGTTAGTTCTTTATATTTGTTCACACCGTTGGCTAGAGATTTGGCCGTCTCTGAAATAGATTTATCTTTAATAAAGGAGTTCCCCATGGCTGAAAAGCTACTCCTAGCTCGACAAAATACAGAGAAAATGCTGAAGGAGGCAAGAAAGAAAAGAGGACAATCTCTGGCCCAGGTTGAAAAATGTGCGGTTTTCGACTTGAAGGGCGGAAAGTTGCATAAGGTTAGGAAGGTCCCTAAGGTCCATAAGCCTCTGGATGAAATGACTCCAACCGACTACGACTACTAGGAGAAGACCAAGGACCTGGAGCATTTAAATATAGATGACGAATCCGCATCCATGCATGTCAGGGTTGAAACTTTTCGAGCACATGCAAATATTGCCAATAAGCGTAGGTTTGAAGCAGAAAATGCCAACATCAAGTTGGAAGAAGAGCTGGCTAGGATTCGCTTCGAGCTAGAGGATTCTAAAAAATAGTGCAATTTGTTGAAAAAGGAAACACATGCCCTCAAACAACAAATTCTACAATTGCAGACTTCTGTCGAGCAACAAGAACAAAAATAGGCCAAAAATGAGCTAAAAGCCAAAGAGCTCGAGAACAAGATCTTGCAGGCCCAGCAGCAATTGTTCAAAAAATCAAACCTGGAGTTGTTCGACAAAGGTAGAATCAAGGAGATCCACTCTCACCTGCTCAAAGGTTTAAGATCTCGGGCATCCAGTGCCCTATCGATTTTAATTTATGTCATCGAAGCTCAGCATGCCATTGCTAAGGAGGGACCAGTAGTAGATGAGGTGATCCAAAAAATCAAGAGGCGACTCAAGCTTGCCTTTGAGGTCCAAATTATTAGATACCAAGACCTACAGGTCGCTGCTATGAGTCGAACGGCTAGGGATTGGTCTACTGCCCAAGCCACTGTTCGTGCTTTCTTCTCCAAGGTGAAGAAAGCCCAAAAAGCGAAGGACCTCCTAGATATATTTGAGCAGGAACAACACACATCAATGAGTTACTTTGAATACCTTTCTTCTCTGGGTTTCTCGAGTTTCACAGACGATGATGGGAACCTTCTCACCCAAGATCTTAAGCCGACATGGCTCCATTTTGAGAGCGACATCTCTGAAATTGATGAGTGGGACGAGCCAGTCACAGAGGGACAAGTCACTGACTTCATCTTGAGACACTACAAAATCGTGGCTTGTCTGAATGACCTAGGTGCAAGAATCAAACATGCTGACATAGGATAGATTGATCGATTCCATTTTTTGGTCAAGACACTCAAAGACCAAGAACCGTTTTATAAAGGGGTTTGGACTCACGTTCGCCGAACCATAAAGAAAATCCGTGACCATATTGTCCCATCACCACAGCAGGAAGCCACGCCAGCATGCGAAGAAGCAGAAGAGGAAGAAGAGGCAGAAGAAGGAGAACAATAACCAGCTCCAGAAGCATTCCCAGAGGAAGGAGGAGAAGGATCGGGAAAGGACTCTGGCCCAATGGATTAAAATTGAAGGGTTCTCCCATCGAGACAAGATCGTTGCCTCGCGAGCCGCCAAGAATGTTGACAATTTTGTCACATTTCTCAAGGGGTAGAAAATAAAATCAAATTTTGTATAGATTTTGTAAAGTTTTTTCTTTGTTGTCTTTTTTATTTGAAAGTTGCAGCAATTTTGGCTTTCAATGCCACCCCTTTGTATATAAAGTAGAAAATAAAAAGCTTCACTGTCAAACAAGCTAGAGAAAAGAGCTTCGCCGAAAGAGAATGAGAAGAGCTTTGCACCCGAAGAATTTTCAACACTGCTTTAGGTAGAGCTTCTTGCGAAGTAGTATCATCGAAGTAAATTACAAGGGTAGCGATAAAAATAACTTCGGGCCCAAAGCACTTAAAATATTTACTTCGGGTAAAAATTGAGCGAAGCGGCATCCAAAAGAACAAATTTGCCGAAGGAGGGAAGTCCAGATTGCGATCCGAGTGAGCAAACACAAGAAGACTACTTTGGGCCCGAAGCATTTCTAGCAAATACTTCGGGTGATTTTTTTGCAAAGCGGCGTTGCCGAAGTAAAATACAAAGACAAAGGCAAGAAATCTACTTCACGCCCAAAGTATTTTTAGCAAATACTTCGGTCAGGAAATCAGCAAAGCGAAACTCAAAGGAGCATTGAAAGTACTTCGCCAGAATGTTTCCGAAGTACTCACTTCGGGCCCCTCCATTAACGAACCATTTTTTCTTTGCCAAAAGTTCATTACGAAGCATTTGCTTCGGCTAATTTTGTGTGAAGTACTTCTACCCGAAGTGAAAGGATGTAATGTCTTTTGAAGACAATTGCTTCGGCCGAAATCTTCTCGAACCACAGTTTCAGAAGGGGATCACAGTGAGGCATTTCTCAAGGGCGTCATCAAAGTGATTTAATCAGCGAAGCAGGCAAAGACAAAGAGGCCCATTTTGTGAAGTGAATATGCTTCGGCACTCCCCACCCTCGAAGCAGTTTTGCGAAGCTCAATTTTGCAAAGTAAAAACCAAAGAGGAGTTTTCGCTTCGGCCCAAAACTGTTATGAAGCAAGGTTGTGAATGAAAACTTAGCAAAGCACTTCACGAGCATGCATTCCAAGCCGAGTATTTTCTCGAGGTGATCAAGTGCCTCATAAATGCATTTTTTCGTGCCTGGTAAGCTCGCTGCTCATTTTTGGCAATAAAAAATGAAGTATCAAGACATGATGGAGAGCCCGATGAGCATGGCGGCCACTCGAGCACCGCACCCAGAGACCAAGGATTTCCAGCCAGCTCATCAATGCACCTTTCCATGGTTGACCCGGTTGCAGTTGCCAGTTTTGGTAACAGATTTGAAAGCTCGACCACGAGAGCCTCGGGGAGCTGAATTCTCAGGGCTCGAGGGTGTACTCTTCTTTGCTATGTAATTATGACTCAGAGTCCCAGGTCCTCTATAAAAACCTAGACATTGTAATAGAAAAATGGGGGGAACTATCTGCTAGAAAGCTACTGTAACTTGATGTCCTACGATTAATACTAAAGATCTTTGCTCTCAATTTCTCTCTTTTATGCTGCCTTCTTTACTTGATTCTTTTGTCTGTCTTCGCTTACATACTGAGAAAGCTGAACCTTGCATCCGGTGTGTGATCAGGGACTGTACCTTAAAACTCGTTCTGAAGGATACATAGGAGTGGAAAAGCGTAATATTGGTTTTCTTTTATGTTGCCTTCTATGCTTGATTCTTTTGTCTCTCTTTGTTTGCATACTGAGAAAGCTGAACCCTGTGTCCGGTGTGCAATCGAGGACTGTACCCTAAAACTCGCCTGGAGGATACATAGGAAGATTGATATTACGTTTCTTTCATTTATTCTTGGTGTTCTTTGCTTCCATTCGAGTTGTCTGTTAGTGATCGTGCTTCCTATTCTTCCCCACATTAAATCACCGATCTCTCTTCCCATAACCCCTTTTGTTTCTTTCCTGCACTCTTATCTTCAAACACCCAAGTAGATTAGTATAGGAGCCGGCCTTTCCCAAATATTGGCACGAAGGACATCTCTTCCCTTTGGCATTTCAATATTGGTCTAGGTCTAGGGCGCATACACTCACCTAAAATCCTTTCCTAGGTATATTTGATGACCAACAGTACCCTTAAATATCCAATAGAAGGAAGGCTTGACAACAAAAGAAGGCCGCAATTTGGAGTAATTGAAAGTTATTTTTGGACAACAAGATAAATAAGAAGAAATTAGATTTAGAGAGTAGCAAATTGAAGGCTTTAGAACTGTAAAATTGGGTAGCATTTGAAGGAGAAGAGAGGCCTACGATTTGGAGAAGTTCAGTGAATATTTGAGAGAGCTTTGGAAAATAAAGCAAAAGAGGATATAACAGCATTTGAATTTGTAAACTATAGAGTTCTTGGATAGAAAGAATGCAACATTTGTAGTAGCAAATTCTAGAGGTTGAGAGAATACATTTGAAGGAGAATTGAAGCTACAAAAATCATATTCTCAGGAAGAAAATTAAAGGTTAAAAGGTAAAAAAGTTAGGCAACAATTAGATCTACAAAATTAATGATTTTAGAGCAGCAAATAAAAAGGAATTGAAGCTATAAAAGTTTATAAATTTGGGACAACAAATAGGTGAATCAAATCACCAAGAAGTCTAACTACAAAAGGAGACCAAAAGGTATGCAATATTGGTGCCATAAAATTTCATTATTTGAACATTCACATTAGCTTATTATTAAGTCTTTAAAAGCACCACATTTGAGTTTTTAAAGTAGCAAAAATGAAGGTCTCAAGTTTACATATTCAATGTTGAAGAAGATAGCATTCACAAGGGATTAAAACCTGTAGCAAATAAAGGAGAAGTTAGATATAATATAAGGAAAGGAAAAATATAAACTCCTTACTATCTCTTGGAAAATAAATAAGTCAATATTTTACAACAAAGAATAGAGGTATTATACTATCCAAAAGGCAAAGGATTTTACACAAATTAAGAAGCTTGGAGTCACCAAAGAAGAAAACACCAAGCATAGATCTGAGAAGGAGCCATTGTAGAAGAGTAGCCAATGAGGAGGAGCCACCGTGGAAGAGAAACCACCATTACCAAGTCTTGGTGAAGAGGAGCCACCAGAGGAGTGGTAAAAAGAAGAGACACCACCATATTGGAGAAGAAAGCCATCGTTTCAAGGAAGCAAGAGTAACTATTTAAGAAAGACAAAGTATAGGGGGAAATCAATTGAAACGCATGAGATAGTGTCTTCCTAGAGATATGTACAATAGCCAACAAGCATCATGAGTAAACAAAAACCAACAAGGACCCAAAGTGCCATTAATAAATGAAGCAGTGCAAGAGTTGAAGGACCAAGGTTATTCGATCATTGAAGATTGGAAAACAAAGTGCCATCTTGAAAATTCCTACCAACAACATCACCAATGAGAAGTGAGCACTATTAATGCTTGTTAACATCAACCAACATAAAGCCAAAGTGTCATTTGTAGCAAAGGAAATCAAGTGAAGCATCAAGCGTTACTAAGCAAAGAGAAGGAGCATTACAAATAAAAGAAAAAATGCTATAGAGGAGTAGTACGTTACCAACTAAAGTGGAACAAAGGAGTGTTGCAAAGAAGACAGATGTTACACAGAAGAGAAGCACCACCACCTAGAAGGACAAAATATATTCTAATAGGAGAGTGAAAGAGATACATTTCCAAGTGTCACAATGTAGAAGGTAACTCCAACTAACATAAGAAAAGTGAAACATATTTTTTGCATGAAGAACAAGTCATACAAGCATACTCTAGAGATAAAAAGGTAATGCAAGTGAGGAAGTGCAACATAATCGATGCTAAGATAAACTAGCCAGTAATAGGATGACAATCAAATTCTTAGAGAGTGCCATACATAAGAGAGAATATTAAATGTAGTGAAGGAGTACATAGTATTTCATTAAAGTCTAGAAAAGAGAACAACACCTAAATTATAGTGCAAGTTGCAGAATAAAGAAGACACATGAGAAGCAGATAAAATACGTAGTGCACCATATTTGAGAAGGTACATAAATTTCAATAATTTTACATTTGCATAAAGGTCAAGGAGGTATAAGAAATATCAACACTAAGGTTAAATTTAGATAATATTTTATGCATGATATTAATTAAATAAATGGAGGTATAAGAATTCACTTTGATGAACTTGTTGGAAATTTGAGCAAGTTTTGTTGTCATTGATGTCAAGAGATTGTTGTTTCAGTTTCGTCATCATTAATGTCATCAGGTGGTTTTTCCAAAAGGCAAGGAAGGTTTTAAAAGGAATAGGATATAATATTTATTTTTAATATTATATGCCTAAAGAGGCCTAAAAGGTTGAAGACCCAAGGAAGGAGAAGCAAGGTTTAAATTAAAATAATAATATTATAATATTTAATATTATCAGGAAAAAGGATGAGGTGAAGAAAATGAGGTCCAAGGAATCATTAAAATAATATATCCTTGAAAAGACCCATTGAGCAATTCTCAAAGGATTTAATTTAATTTATTTAAATTAAAATATTTTAACCTAAGGTTAAAATTTTAATTTAAATAACTTTGGGCGCCAAAGTTAAAGGTTAAAAATTAAAATCATACTTCAAAATTATAAAATCATATTTGAGCCGACGTCAAAGCAAAAAGGACAAGGTGTATTTAAAGGGGAATTAATATTTTAATTTCCTCCATCCATGCATTCGAATCCCAAAGTTTATGCTAAAAATTGTGCACTGCTTTGTTGTGAGGAAGAAGAGGCTTTCACATTTTTAAAAGGCTTTGGAGGGTAGACGATTGATTAAATGCATGTGGGTTAACCCAAGTATTTCATAATGTTGGTTAGCACAGTTGGTGGCCAAGGGAGTGTTAAGACATTCATAGGGCAGAGGTTGGGGTTTCAAATCCTCGTGCAGATGTTTTTGAGAAGGTAGGAGGTTTTTTTTTTGTTCATCGAAATCTGTGGAGGCAATAAGGAGGAAGGCGCTTGTGTTAGTGCTTGTGTGGGCGTGTGGCCCAACTGCTACCTAGCTTTGGCTAGAGCACAATGATAGCATTTAGTCGTGGGTTCAAAGCACAACCAAGGCGTGCGCTATTGTTTTTGCAACGTGGGCCAAGGTGTATAAGGTAAGCATTAAATTTTTATTTAAGTTTTAAATTACGCCAAGGTTGGGAAGCGCATACGTTTTGGCCACGTGATATTTTAGATAGCACCTTGGTAAAAGTTAGGGAGTCATAAGGGTATTTGGATATTTTATATTATTTTGTGCTTAGAAAAAATAATTAAAGGTTGGAGTAATAAGGGTTGAATAAGGGTTTAATTTTTATAGGTTGAATATTATTTTTGGGAGTTTATAAGGTGTTATAAAGGAACTTGGTCTTCTATGCATTGAATAGTTTGAAGTTAATAAAGGAAATTGATTTTTATGTGTTGAGTGATATTTTGAGAAGTTTGGAGATAATAAGGTGTACTTGAGACTTGTTAATTTTTGTAATGGTGAATTAATTTTTGAGGAGAATATTTGTGGAGATTTTGAGATAGGTTGTTGCTATCTAACCTTGAAATTGGCAAAGAGGATTTGATTGTGATTAAGACAGGTTTTGAAGACATATCTCCATCAAAATAAAAGGTATGGGCACATCTTCCTTGTGAGTGAAATATTGTTGGATTGAATGTTGTGAAATGCAAAGTTGGAGTGAAAAGGATTGTTTGATAAGCATTGTTGGAAATGTTTGAGTGAGTGTTCATGTGCATGATTAGGGTTTGTGAAAGAACATGAGTATCATTGTTATGTGAGATTTTTTGATAAGCTTTATGAATATTTGTGAGCTTTGTTGTTAGGGTTTGTGAAAGATACTGAGTATCATTGTTATGTGAACTAGGGTTTGTGAAAGATCATGAGTATCATTGTTATGTGAAGTTGAGAACTATCTTGAACTAGGGTTTGTGAAAGAACATGAGTATCATTGTTATGTGAAAACTGGAATCATCTTGAGTCAAGGTTTGAGTTCCATAGTGTGAGTTGTTGGGAGTATAGTGAAACACTTGGTTAGGGTTTGTAAGCAAGGTGTGTTTCATTGAGTGGATGGTTGAGTGAAGTTGGATGAGCATTATTGATTGAAAGCATTGGAGTGATAGTTCAAGATTTGTGAAATAAATTATTCTTTATTTCTGAATTGATTTGAAAGAGAGTTTGAAAGTGATAGAGTGATTTGTGAGTGTGAAACATATTGAGTCTCTTACCATTCTCTATATGTTTCTCTGGTTAAACAAGATTCTAAGTGAAACTTGTTTGTGTGATTGAAGAGGTTTTCTGAAAGAGATTAAGTTGAGTTTTGTATGCAAGTTTTGCAATTGATTTGAATAAGCTTTTTTGAAAGCTAGTGGATAAATTTGAGTAAGTCCTAGAGGGGACTTAAGGATAGAGTTGAGCAAGCTTTTGTGAAAGCTTGTGAGTAGATTTGAGTAAGTCCTAGAGGGGACTTAAGAATAAATTTGAGTGAGATTTTGTGAAAGCTTATAGGTAGATTTGAAGTAAGTCTTGGTGAAGACTTGTTGAGCAGATTTGAGGTAAGTCTTAGTGAAGACTTGTTGAGAAAATTTGAGGTAAGTCTTGGTGAAGACTTGTTGAGCAGATTGGACAAGTTCTAGAGAGGACTTGTTGATAGATTTGAGGTAAGTCTTGGTGAAGACTTGTTGAGCAGATTGGACAAGTTCTTGAGAGGACTTGTGGATAGATTTGAGGTAAGTCTTTGAGAAGACTTGAGAGCAGAGTTGATTGATTGATTTGTTCAAGATTTGAGTTAAGGCTTGGAGTAGATCTAAGCAGAGTTGATTTGTGATTGGATCAAGCTTTGTGTTAAGGCTTGAGGATAGATTTGAGGATAGATTTATAGAGTTTTGGTGCATATTTGAGGGTAGATTTGTGCTAGACTAGAGATAGACTTGTGAGCAGATTTGTGCTAGATCGAAGGATAGTGTTTAGTGCAAATTTGAGATAGATATTGAGTAGAGCTGAGAGTAAGCTTTGGAGGTGATAGAGCAGAGGATAGTAGTCTCTAGTGGATAGAGATCCATTAGCCAAGGTAGTGAGGATAGAGGTATTCTAAGTGAGGATAGAGGTCTTCTATGGAGAGAGATCCACAAGCCAGTGTAGTGGAGGCAGTAGTCTTCTAGAGGATCACCAACTAGAGTAGAGGAGAAGGAGTTCTCTTATGGATAGAGATCCACAAACTAGCAGAGGGAAAAGAGTTCTCTTATGGATAGAGATCCATGAACTTGATTAGGGGATTGGTATCTCCTTTGGATAGAGGTCCATAAACATTGTAATAGGGAAGGATTCCCAAGAGATTTTTTGAGAAAATTTTAGTGAAATATTTTCTCTATGGAGTAGCCCACATTGGGTGAACCACGTAAAATTGGTGTCTCTATTGTGTGTGATGATTTATGCATTGCTTTGATTACTATTTTTGATATTGCCATTGATTATATTGGATAATATTGTTTGAGAAAGAAAAGTAAAATTTGATCTTATACTATTCACCCCCCTCTCAGTATAAGCTTGTGTTCTTCAATTGGTATCAGAGCGGGTTCCTTCAGAAGAGTTTAACAACTTGAAGGAAAAGCTTATAGGAACATAGATGGATTCTTAGAGTGGATCTTTAGGAAATAAGGCACCATTGTTTGATGGGAACAATTATGCATTTTGGAGTGTGAGAATGAAGGTTTACCTAATGGCACTAGGAAATGATATATGGCAAGTAGTTGAGGATGGGTACATACCGCCAACTACTCCACCTACAGATAAAGATGGTAAGCTCCTACAACTGAATAATTCAAAGGTAATGAATGGAATATTAAATGGTTTACATGAAATAGAGTTTGTAAAAGTTATGCATTGCACATCAACAAAAGATATTTGGGATAAACTAAAAAATATATATGAGGGAGACAAAAAGGTCAAGATGGCAAAATTGCAAAATCACAAGAAAACATTTGAAGACCTAAAGATGAAGGATGAGGAAGACATTGCTACATACTTACTTCATGTGGATGAGGTTGTTAACTCCATGCAAGGACTTGGGTTTAAAGTGGAAGAATTAGATGTTTGTCAAAATGTTTTAAGATCACTCCCTAAGAGGTATAGTGAAAATATTTCAGTCATAGAAGAAACAAGAGATATTGAAACTTTGACAAGGGATGAGTTACATGGAACTCTCACAACTTTTGAGATGAGAATAAAAGAGGAGTCTATCCCCCAGAAAGAAGTAGCCTTCAAAGTTACAAAGAAGACAAAGGGTAAGAAGTTGGATTCAAGTAATGAGTCATCCAGTGATGAAGAAGCAAACTATGGCAGAAGGAACAAGGACACAAGAAAGCACAAAGGTACAAAATTAGTTAAGTGTTTCAAATGTGGTAAATATGGTCACTATGCATCTGATTGTCCAGGAGCTAGAAATAGCAGTGGTGATGAGAAACATGATCATAAGAACAGGGAAGCAGGAAAATATAGGTATCAAAAGAAAAATAGGTATGGACAAGGCAAGCATGGAAAGAAGTTTTTCCAAAGGCATAATAAAAGTTTTTATGTAGATAAGATAGGTAAGAGTTCAAGTGATAGTGATGGAAGGTCCTCAGATAATGAAGAAGAAGAAATTCTATTTTTGATAGTAGAAAAAGAAGATGTTAAGAAAAAGAGACACCAATAATTCTCAAGTGTTTTAAGTGTGGTAACTTTGGTCATCTTGAAGATAATTGTACAAGGAATGGGTTCAGTTTCAGTGAAGATGAATATGAAGATGCTCTTGAAGGTCTAGAAGAAGAAAGTCTTCTTATGGCAATAGAAGAAGAAGGAAGTGCTTCTAGTGGAAATAAATCAAAAAAGAATGAAGAGAATAAAAAAGTAGAGGAAGAATAAAAAAATTTAGAGGAAGGAGAAGTTGATCTTGAGGGTGAGCTTATTTCTGCTCTTAAGGAATTAAGGAAGGTAAGAAAGCAGAACTCAAAACTCAAGCTTCAATTTCAAGAATGTGATGAAGAGAAAGGAAAGCTTATAGAAGATCTAACCAACTCAATAGCTAAGACAAGGAGATTTAAAGAGAGGTTAGAGGCAAAGGTTTTAGAATGTGAAAGATTAGAGCATGAGGTAGCTTCACTAAGGAAGGAAGTAAAAGAGTCTAAAAACAAGCTACACAAGTTTGGGAGAAGCTCAAAGACCTTGGATAAGATTATCAAGGTACAAAGATCTTCATCAAACAAGACAGGACTTGGCTTTGAAGAAGAACATAGAGGACAAGGAGAGGAGTCAATCTCAAGCTCCAAATAAGAAGAAGCTTTAGAAGAAGAGAGTGTAAGAGAGAGTGAGACTTCTAAGGATAAGTTAGAAAATAGAAGGTTCAACAAGGAAAGGAACAATGCACAAATAAGGAACAAATGGAACATGAAACATCACAGGGAAGAAGAGACTAAGAGACCAATGGGGTCAAGGCAAGGTTTCTTCAATGGATGTTGCTTCTCATGTCACAGGTTTGGTCACAAGGCTATGCAATGCAGGACACATGAAAGATAGGGATATGGTTTCACCAATAGAAATTTCAAAAATGGGCATCTCTTTCAAGGGTATTGCTACTCTTGTAATCAGTTTGGTCATAAGGCAGTTAATTGCAAGGTTCATGATAGGAATGGATATGGCTTCACCAGGAGGAACTACAAGACATTTGCACCTTCAAGGAATCACAACATTAAGTGTTATAAGTGCAATAATATTGGGCATATGGCTAAGTGGTGTAGAGCAAAATTTCCAGAGACAAGCAGGAACAAGAATATTCAGAGGAATCAGAAGGATCAGTTGAGGAAGAAGGTGGACAAAGGAAAAGAGCATTGTATTATAGGAGTAGAGATACTCCCACCCCAAAATTAACCACCTCAAAGAGAGGAGGTGGGTGAGGGGCTGAGCTAAGAGTCTTATATTTAGCCCCAAGCCCCAAAGGTGGCCCTTTGCCATTGATGACAAAGGGGGAGAGATTTGAGTTAGGGGGAGAGCATTCAGTCAGGGGGAGCAATATTCAAAAAAAGGAAAAAGGAATGGTTAAGGAAAAAGGGTTGCCATAAGAAAAAGGGTTGCCATCAATGACAAAGGGGGAGATTGTTGGAAATTTGAGCAAGTTTTGTTGTCATTGATGTCAAGAGATTGTTGTTTCAGTTTCGTCATCATTAATGTCATCAGGTGGTTTTTCCAAAAGGCAAGGAAGGTTTTAAAAGGAATAGGATATAATATTTATTTTTAATATTATATGCCTAAAGAGGCCTAAAAGGTTGAAGACCCAAGGAAGGAGAAGTAGGTTTAAATTAAAATAATAATATTATAATATTTAATATTATTGGGAAAAATGATGAGGTGAAGAAAATGAGGTCCAAGGAATTATTAAAATAATATATCCTTGAAAAGACCCATTAAGCAACTTGCAAAGGATTTAATTTAATTTATTTAAATTAAAATATTTTAACCTAAAGGTTAAAATTTTAATTTAAATAACCTTGGGCGCCAAAGTTAAAGGTTAAAAATTAAATTCATAATTCAAATTTCTAAATTCAACTTTGAGCCGACGTCAAAGCAAAAAGGACAAGGTGTATTTAAAGGGGAATTAATATTTTAATTTCCCCATCCATGCATTCGAATCCCAAAGTTTATGCTAAAAATTGTGTGTTGCTTTGTTGTGAGGAAGAAGAGGCTTTCACATTTTTAAAGGCTTTGGAGGGCAGATGATTGGTTAAATGCATGTGGCTCAACCCAAGTGTTTCATAATGTTGGTTAGCATAGTTGGTGGCCAAGGGAGTGTTAAGACATTCGCAGGGCAGAGGTTGGGGTTTCAAATCCCCACGCGATCATTTTTGAGAAGGCAGGAGGTTTTGTTTTTGTTCATCGAAGCCTGCAGAGGCAATAAGGAGGAAGGTGCTCGTGTTAGTGCTTGTGTGGGTGTGTGGCCCAATGGCTGCCTAGCTTTGGCTAGAGTGCAGTGGTGGTAGTTGGTCATGGGTTCAAAGCGCAGCCAAGGCGTGCACTATTGTTTTTGCAATGTGGGCCAAAGGTGTATAAGGTAAGCATTAAATTTTTTTATTTAAGTTTTTACACCAATTTTGGGAAGCGCATACGTTTAGGCCATGTGATATTTTAGATAGTGCCTTGGTGAAATTTAGGGAGTCATAAGGGTATTTGGATATTTTATATTATTTTGTGCTTAGAAAAAATAATTAAAGGTTGGAGTAATAAGGGTTGAATAAGGGTTTAATTTTTATAGGTTGAATATTATTTTTGGGAGTTTATAAGGTGTTATAAAGGAACTTGGTCTTCTATGCATTGAATAGTTTGAAGTTAATAAAGGAAATTGATTTTTATGTGTTGAGTGATATTTTGAGAAGTTTGGAGATAATAAGGTGTACTTGAGACTTGTTAATTTTGTAATGGTGAATTAATTTTTGAGGAGAATATTTGTGGAGATTTTGAGATAGGTTGTTTCTATCTAACCTTGAAATTGGAAAAGAGGATTTGATTGTGATTAAGATAGGTTTTGAAGACATATCTCCATCAAAAACAAAAGGTATGGGCACATCTTCCTTATGAGTGAAATATTGTTGGATTGAATGTTGTGAAATGCAAAGTTGGAGTGAAAAGGATTGTTTGATAAGCATTGTTGGAAATGTTTGAGTGAGTGTTCATGTGCATGATTAGGGTTTGTGAAAGAACATGAGTATCATTGTTATGTGAGATTATTTGATAAGCATTTTGGAAATATTTGAGTGAGCCTTCATGTGATGATTAGGGTTTGTGAAAGAATGAGTATCATTGTTATGTGAACTAGGGTTTGTGAAAGATCATGAGTATCATTGTTATGTGAAATTGAGAACTATCTTGAACTAGGGTTTGTGAAAGAACATGAGTATCATTGTTATGTGAAATTGGAATCATCTTGAGTCAAGGTTTGAGTTCCATAGTGTGAGTTGTTGGGAGTATAGTGAAACACTTGGTTAGGGTTTGTAAGCAAGGTGTGTTTCATTGAGTGGATGTTTGAGTAAAGTTGGATGAGCATTATTGATTGAAAGCATTGGAGTGATAGTTCAAGATTTGTGAAACAAATTATTCTTTATTCTGAATTGATTTGAAAGAGAGTTTGAAAGTGATAGAGTGATTTGTGAGTGTGAAACATATTGAGTCTCTTACCATTCTCTATATGTTTCTCTGGTTAAACAAGATTCTGAGTGAAACTTGTTTGTGTGATTGAAGAGGTTTTTTGAAAGAGATTAAGTTGAGTTTTGTATGCAAGTTTTGCAATTGATTTGAATAAGATTTTGTGAAAGCTAGTGGATATATTTGAGTAAGTCCTAGAGGGGAATTAAGGACAGAGTTAAGCAAGATTTTGTGAAAGCTTGTGAGTAGATTTGAGTAAGTCCTAGAGGGGACTTAAGGACAAATTTGTGTGAGATTTTGTGGAAGCTTACAAGAAGATTTGAGGTAAGTCTTGGTGAAGACTTGTTGAGCAGATTTGAGGTAAGTCTTGGTGAAGACTTGTTGAGTAGATTTGAGGTAAGTCTTGGTGAAGACTTGTTGAGTAGATTTGAGGTAAGTCTTGGTGAAGACTTGTTGAGCAGATTTGAGGTAAGTCTTGGTGAAGACTTGTTGAGCAGATTGGACAAGTTCTAGAGAGGACTTGTTGATTGAGGTAAGTCTTGGTGAAGACTTGTTGAGCAGATTGAGCAAGTTCTTGAGAGGACTTGTGGACAGATTTGAGGTAAGTATTTGAGAAGACTTGAGAGCAGAGTTGATTGATTGATTTGTTCAAGCTTTGAGTTAAGGCTTGGAGCAGATCTAAGCAGAGTTGATTTGTGATTGGATCAAGCTTTGTGTTAAGGCTTGAGGATAGATTTGAGGATAGAGTATGGTGTAGATTTGAGGATAGATTTATACCATAATAGAGATAGAGTTTGGTGCATATTTGAGGGTAGATTTGTGCCAAACCAGAGATATACTTGTGAGCAGATTTGTGCTAGACCAAAGGACAGTGTTTAGTGTAGATTTGAGATAGAGATTGAGTAGAGTTGAGAGTAAGCTTTGGAGGTGATAGAGTAGAGGATAGTAGTCTCCAGTGGATAGATATCCATTAGCCAGGGCAGTGAGGACAGAGGTCTTCTGAGTGAGGACAGAGGTCTTCTGTGGAGAGAGATCCACAAGCCAGTGCAGTGGAGGTAGTAGTCTTCTAGAGGATCACCATCCATAGCAAGAGGAGAAGGAGTTCTCCTGTGGATAGAGATCCACGAACTAATAGAGGGGAAAGAGTTCTCCTGTGGATAGATATCCATGAACTTGATTAGGGGATTGGTGTCTCCTTTGGACAGAGGTCCATAAACATTGTAATAGGGAAGGATTCCCAAGAGATTTGTTGAGAAAATTTTAGTGAAATATTTTCTCCGTGGAGTAGCCCACATTGGGTGAACCACGTAAAATTGGTGTCTCTATTGTGTGTGATGATTTGTGCATTGCTTTGATTACTATTGTTGATATTGCCATTGATATATTGGATAATATTATTTGGGAAAAGAAAAGTAAAAGTTGGTCTTATATTGTTCACCCCCCTCTCAGTATAAGCTTGTGTTCTTCAATTGGTATCAGAGCGGGTTCCTTCGAAAGAGTTTAACAACTTGAAGGAAAAGCTTACAGGAACACAGATGGATTCTTAGAGTGGATCTTTAGGAAATAAGGCACCATTGTTCGATGGGAACAATTATGCATTTTGGAGTGTGAGAATGAATATTTACCTAATGGCACTAGGAAATGATATATGGCAAGTAGTTGAGGATGGGTACATACCGCCAACTACTCCACCTACAGATAAATATGGTAAGCTCCTACAACTGAATAATTCAAAGGCAATGAATGGAATCTTAAATGGTTTACATGAAACAGAGTTTGTAAAAGTTATGCATTGCACATCAGCAAAAGATATTTGGGATAAACTGAAAAATATATATGAGGGAGACAAAAAGGTCAAGATGGCAAAATTGCAAAATCACAAGAAAACATTTGAAGACCTAAAGATGAAGGATGAGGAAGACATTGCTACATACTTACTTCGTGTGGATGAGGTTGTTAACTCCATGCAAGGACTTGGGTTTAAAGTGGAAGAATCAGATGTTTGTCAAAAGGTTTTAAGATCACTCCCTAAGAGGTATAGTGAAAATGTTTCAGCCATAGAAGAAACAAGAGATATTGAAACTTTGACAAGGGATGAGTTACATGGAACTCTCACAACTTTTGAGATGAGAATAAAAGAGGAGTCTATCCCCTAGAAAGAAGCAGCCTTCAAAGTTACAAAGAAGACAAAGGGTAAGAAGTCGGATTCAAGTAATGAGTCATCTAGTGATGAAGAAGCAAACTATGGCAGAAGGAACAAGGACACAAGAAAGCACAAAGGTACGAAATCAGTTAAGTATTTCAAATGTGGTAAATATGGTCACTATGCATCTGATTGTCCAGAAGCTAGAAATAGCAGTGGTGATGAGAAATAAGATCATAAGAATAGGGAAGCAGGAAAATACAGGTATCAAAAGAAAAGCAGGGATGGACAAGGCAAGCAAGGAAAGAAGTTTTTCCAAAGGCATAAGAAGAGTTTTTATGTAGATAAGATAGGCAAAAGTTCAAGTGATAGTGATGGAAGGTCCTCGGATAATGAAGAAGAAGAAATTCTATTTCTAACAGTAGAAAAAGAAGATGTTAAGAAAATGTAAAAAGGGAACCAATAATTCTCAAGTGTTTTAGGTGTGGTAACTTTGGTCATCTTGAAGATCATTGTACAAGGAATGGGTTCAGTTTCAGTGAAGATGAATATGAAGATGCTCTTGAAGGTCTAGAAGAAGAAAGTCTTCTTATGGCAATAGAAGAAGAAGGAAGTGCTTCTAGTGGAAATAAATCATAAAAAATGAGATGAAATGATGATATAAAAAAGAAGAGAAGGAAATAAAAAAAATTAGAGGAAGGAGAAGTTGATCTTGAGGGTGAGCTTATTTTTGCTCTTAAGGAATTAAGGAAGGTAAGAAAGCAGAACTCAAAACTCAAGCTTCAATTTCAAGAATGTGATGAAGAGAAAGGAAAGCTTATAGAAGATCTAACCAACTCAATAGCTAAGACAAGGAGATTTAAAGAGAGGTTAGAGGCAAAGGTTTTAGAATGTGAAATATTAGAGCATGAGGTAGCTTCACTAAGGAAGGAAGTAAAAGAGTCTAAAGACAAGCTACACAAGTTTGGGAGAAGCTCAAATACCTTGGATAAGATTATCAAGGTACAAATATCTTCATCAAACAAGATAGGACTTGGTTTTGAAGAAGAACATAGAGGACAAGGAGAGGAGTCAATCTCAAGCTCCAAAGAAGAAGAAGCTTTAGAATAAGAGAGTGTAAGAGAGAGTGAGACTTCTAAGGATAAGTTGGAAAATAGAAAGTTCAACAAGGAAAGGAACAATGCACAAATAAGGAAAATATGGAATAGGAAACATCATAGGGAAGAAGAGACTAAGAGACCAATGGGGTCAAGGCAAGGTTTCTTCAATGGACGTTGCTTCTCATGTCACAGGTTTGGTCACAAGGCTATGCAGTGTAGGACACATGAAAGATAGGGATATGGTTTCACCAATAGAAATTTCAGAAATGGGTATCTCTTTCAAGGGTATTGCTACTCTTGTAATCAGTTTGGTCATAAGGCAGTTAATTGCAGGGTTCATGATAGGAATGGATATGGCTTCACCAGGAGGAACTACAAGATATTTGCACCTTCAAGGAATCACAACATTAAGTGTTATAAGTGCAATAATGTTGGGCATATGGCTAAGTGGTGTAGAGAAAAATTTCCAGAGACAAGCAAGAACATGAATATTCAGAGGAATCAAAAGGATTAGTTGAGGAAGAAGGTGGACAAAGGTAAAGATCAGTGTATGTTGGGAGTAGAGATACTCCCACCCCAAAATTAACCACCTCAAAGAGAGGAGGTGGGGGAGGGGGCTGAGCTAAGAGTCTTATCTTTAGCCCCAAGCCCCAAAGGTGGCCCTTTGCCATTGATGACAAAGGGGGAGAGATTTGAGTTAGGGGGAGAGCATTCAATCGGGGGAGCAGTTTCTCAGGGGAGTAGATTTTGAAAAGGAAAAAGAAATGGTTAAGGAAAAAGGGTTCAAAAAGGGTTGCCATCAATGACAAAGGGGGAGATTGTTGGAAATTTGAGCAAGTTTTGTTGTCATTGATGTCAAGAGATTGTTGTTTCAGTTTCGTCATCATTAATGTCATCAAGTGGTTTTTCCAAAAGGTAAGGAAGGTTTTTAAAAGAATAGGATATAATATTTATTTTTAATATTATATGCCTAAAAAGGCCTAAAAGGTTGAAGACCCAAGGAAGGAGAAGCAGGTTTAAATTAAAATAATAATATTATAATATTTAATATTATCGGGAAAAATGATGAGGTGAAGAAAACAGGGTCCAAGGAATTATTAAAATAATATATCCTTGAAAAGACCCATTAAGCAACTTGCAAAGGATTTAATTTAATTTATTTAAATTAAAATATTTTAACCTATGGTTAAAATTTTAATTTAAATAAATTTGGGCACCAAAGTTAAAGGTTAAAAATTAAATTCATAATTCGAAATTATAAAATCATCTTTGAGCCGACGTCGAAGAAAAAAGGACAAGGTGTATTTAAAGGGGAATTAATCTTTTAATTTCCCCATCCATGCATTCGAATCCCAAAGTTTATGCTAAAAATTGTGTGTTGCTTTATAGTGAGGGAGAAGAGGCTTTTACGTTTTTAAAGGCTTTGGAGGGCAGACGATTGGTTAAATGCATGTGTTTTAACCCAAGCATTTCATAACGTTGGTTAGCGCAGTTGGTGGCCAAGGGAGTGTTAAGATGTTTGCAGGGCAAAGGTTAGGGTTTCAAATCCCCGCATGAACATTTTTGAGAAGGCAAGAGGTTTTGTTTTTGTTCGTTGAAGCTTACAGAGGCAATAAGGAGGAAGGTGCTCATGTTAGTTCTTGTGTGGGTGTGTGGCCCAATGGCTACCTAGCTTTGGCTAGAGTGTAGCGGCGATAGTTGGTCACGAGTTCAAAGCACAACCAAGGAATGCGCTATTATTTTGCAACGTGGGCCAAGGTGTAAAATGTAAGCATTAAATTTCTTTATTTAAGTTTTTACACCAAGGTTGGGTAGCACATACGTTTAGGCCATGTGATATTTTAGATAGCGCCTTGGTAAAATTTAGGGAGTCATAAGGGTATTTTGATATTTTAAATTATTTTATGCCTAGAAAAAATAATTAAAGGTTGGAGTAACAAGGGTTTAATTTTTGAATATTATTTTTAGGAGTTTATAAGGTGTTACAAAGGAAATTTATCTTCTATGCATTGAAAAATTTGAAGTTAACAAAGGGAATTTATTTTCATGTGTTGAGTGATATTTTAAGAAGTTTGGAGATAATAAGGTGTACTTGAGACTTGTTAAATTTTATAATGGTGAATTAATTTTGAGGAGAATATTTGTGGAGATTTTGAGATAGGTTGTTTCTATCTAACCTTGAAATTGGCAAAGAGGATTTGATTGTGATTAAGACAGGTTTTGAAGACATATCTCCATAAAAAAAAAGGTATGGGCACATATTCCTTGTGAGTGAAATATTGTTGGATTGAATATTATGAAATGCAAAGTGTAAGTGAAAAGGATTGTTTGATAAGCATTGTTGGAAATGTTTGAGTGAGTCTTCATGTGCATGATTAGGGCTTGTGAAAGAACATGAGTATCATTTTTATGTGAGATTGTTTGATAAGCATTGTTGGAAATATTTGAGTGAGCCTTCATGTGCATGATTAGGGTTTGTGAAAGATCATGAGTATCATTGTTATGTGAACTAGGGTTTGTGAAAGATCATGAGTATCATTGTTATGTGAAAGTTGAGAACTATCTTGAACTAGGGTTTGTGAAAGAACATGAGTATCATTGTTATGTGAAAACTGGAATCATCTTAAGTCAAGGTTTGAGTTCCATAGTGTGAGTTATTGGGAGTATAGTGAAATACTTGGTTAGGGTTTGTAAGTAAGGTGTGTTTCATTGAGTGGATGTTTGAGTAAAGTTGGATGAGCATTATTGATTGAAAGCATTGGAGTGATAGTTCAAGATTTGTGAAACAAATTATCCCTTATTCTGCATTGATTTGAAAGAGAGTTTGAAATTGATAGAGTGATTTGTGAGTATGAAACATATTGAGCCTCTTACCATTATCTATATGTTTCTTTGGTTAAACAATATTTTGAGTGAAACTTGTTTGTGTGATTGAAGAGGTTTTCTATAAAGATATTAAGTTGAGTTTTTGTATGCAAGTTTTTGCAATTGATTTGAATAATATTTTGTGAAATCTAGTGGACATATTTGAGTAAGTCCTAGAGGGAAATTAAGGACAAAGTTGAGTAAGCTTTTGTGAAAGCTTGTGGGCATATTTGAGTAAGTCCTAGAGGAGACTTAAGGACAGATTTGTGTGAGCTTTTGTGGAAGCTTACAAGCAAATTTGAGGCAAGTATTGGTGAAGACTTGTTGAGCATATTTGAGGTAAGTATTGGTGAAGATTTTTTGACAAGATTTAAGGTAAGTATTGGTGAAGATTTGTTGAGCATATTGGACAAGTTCTAGAGAACTTGTGGATAGATTTGAGGCAATTCTTGGTGAAGACTTGTTGAGCATATTGGATAAGTTCTAGAGAGGACTTTTGGATATATTTGAGGTAATTATTTGAGAAGACTTGAGAGCAGAGTTGATTGATTTATTTTTTCAAGATTTGAGTTAAGGCTTGGAGCAGATCTGAGCAGATTTTATTTGTGATTTGATCAAGCTTTGTGTTAAGGCTTGAGGATAGATTTGAGGACAAATTATGGTGTAGATTTGAGGACATATTTGTGCCATAACAGAGACATAGAATAAAATGAACAAAGCAGAAAATAAGAGCTCAAGTTCCAAAGCCAAGATGAAGACCATATTGAAGACTAAAGTCTTCAATAACCAAATAATGTAAAACATAGGGGTGTTGGAATATATTACATTATTTGGTATATTCTAATGTACCACCTTGGGTACATCTTTAGATTATGAGTGTGAGTCATAGATTAGGGTTTGAGTATTTACTTTATTCAGTGTAATAAATGCACAAGTAATATTAGAATGTCCAAAGTATTAAATAATATAAATGTGCATCATAGTCCATGTACATATGAGTCCATAGAATAGGAAAGGGAAGAGTCATAGGAAGATGGAAGGCCAAGAGTCACATCCCATTATATATTGGGTCTTTGTGTAAGCATTATATAAGAATCTCATCATTTTTATAAGAGAATATAGAGTAGAGTAGAATACAAGTTTGCTACTATGTAGAACTTGTATGGAGCATAGAGTGTTAGTAATCTCCTAATTTTGTATGAAGATACTATTTTCATGAGATTTTATTAATGAAAATTTTATGAGTATTTACAAAATTTTCTTATGAGTTTTACATGCTTTGCATATTGTCATTATTTTATATTTAATATTGCATGCTCATTTTATATCTTGTGGTAGATTTTACATTAAGTATTTAGTATCAAAAGCTAACAATTAAAAGCTTCCTAAGAGAAAAATATAACAATATATTGAGAAGCATTTAGAGATTCCTAAGAGAAAAGAAAGAAAGCAAAATATAAACTAGAATATCGATATATCATTCTTGAAGAAAGATATAGAAGCACCTAGCTTACTTTTTATTGCTTCAAGCATTGGATTAGAATCTACAGTTGAAAAGAGTTGTAAGATAAGAAGAATTTATAACAAGATGCCATTATAGAGAATAAATAGAACAAAAAAGAGGCTTTTATAAATAATAGAAGAGAGACTCTTATAAAGTAAAGGGGCTAGCTTTAATATAGAGAAAAAAGATAAAGAAGAGGCTTTGTATAGAATTGAAAAGAATATTGTATAAGGAAGAAGGTGACATAGTGCCATCATCTAAGGCAACATATCATAATCTTCTAAGACAACATAGTACCATCATATAAGGTAGCATAGCGCCATTGAGAATAGAGGAAAATAACATAAATAACTATCAATAATAGAGGAAAATAGCATAAAGCACTATCAAGAATAGAAGACAACAAAGCACCTTTAAGATAATAGCATAAAGTCTTAGGTTGAGACAACACAAAGTTAGAGATATGTAAAAGATAATACACAACCAAAATACAAAGAGAAGAACATCAAGTAAATATTATACAGAGTTAAAGATAAAGGCCATCAAACCAATGTATACTAAGGGAAAGGCCATTAGGCCAACTCACATGGTTAATGAGTCTAATATCTCAATGTAGCTAATCCACCATATGAAAACGAAGAAGGAAATAAAGTCTCACGGATGATGCGGCAATTCAGGTTGTAGTAGGGGCAACCAAATCATCTAGTTGTGATTTATAGGGTGGTAGGTGATACAGGACCAAAGCCAATTGTACCACCTTTAGACATGACTTTTGATGAGCTGATTGTGGTCCCAGATGTGGATAATGTTGGGACCACTATAGAGTATGATGTGTGGTGGTTGAGGTAGTGATGGGAGCCTATAATTAGGGTGATTTATGGGTGGGGTGAGGCAATAGGTACATTTCAAAGGGTGATAGTAGCAGTACCAAGGCATGGGGAAGTACTTGAGATGGTAGGATAATCCCAGGATGGAGGATCACCAGAGCCTAGAGAGGAGGAGGAGGTGGAGCTAGATCTATTTATTCATCATGTGCATCCATGGAGAGATGATCAAGATAGATTGGTGAGCGACGACACCTTGAGATAGCCTGAGGGGAGTGAGGGATTACCTATTGAGAGTGTAGTAGCAATGGAGGAGATGTCCGTGATGGAGGAGATACCCATGATGGAGCTGGATGGAGAGGTAGGTGGTGGAGTAGCATCAATTCCTCCTACGTTTGATTTTATGATTGGATTGTAGGAGATGATAGCAGTGCAAGAGGAGGTGAGACAACTACGAGTGGAGAGATGATAGTTGGAGAAGCTGGTAGATATTGAGCTTTATTGGGTGATATATCATTTTGTAGTGGAGTAGGAGAGGCGTAGATTGGAGGAGAGGCTAGGGATAGCCTCGAGAGAGCAGGATGAGGTGAGAGCAATGATGGAGCAGTTAGTCATCGAGAGAGAGGCTCTCATTGGTGAGTGGGATGTTGTAAAGACATAGAGGGATGAGATGATTAAGATAGTTGAGCAACTGAAGCAACTATTATATGAGGTTAGGGTAGAGGTAAAGGTCAATAAGGCCAATCAATAGAGGTGGGTAGAGGATTTGTGATGAGATGTGGTCAAGATGATGGCTACAGAGATGTGAGTGACCATAGAGATTGAGATCGATGGTGTAGTAGCTCGAGTATTTGATGGTGGAGGCGATTAGTATTTGGATAGAGGTGGAGCATTTGTGATAGGTAAACATGGGATTGATAGTAGCAAATGTGAAAGAGGTTGCAAAGAGAGCCCAATGTGAGGGGGAGTTGATTGTGTGTTGATTAGTGGTACCAGTGTATTTAGAGTCATGCTTGAGATCTAAGAGTCAATATCGATGAAGCTAGCATAGTACACCCTTTGTAGTGGGAAGGAGTCAGTATATGGTAGTGTCAACAACCTCATAGGCAATGGGAGTGGTTCTAGAGGTGAGGAAAGAGGTATTAGTGGCACAGGATATGGGTGATGTGTTACCAAAGTGATATGTTGTGGATCGGATGATAATGGAGGAGAGGAGTGGCGAGACTCCCACGGAGCAGCACCTATGATGTAGTTGTGGGGTGGTGGTTGAGTGGCTATCTACAATTTTTTTGTATGATGATTATATACATCATATGTAAATGTTGTGAGGTACCCTCAAGGGTACACACTTTACTATAGCCTAATGGAATTTTGAGATATAGATATATATACATGACATTCAATAGTGTTATATCATATTACATTTATTTGTGTGTGTTTCTGCTTTATTGTGTATGTACATGAGTATTATGTAAATATGTGTATATAGCATAAATGTATGAATTGATAGATGTGTAGATGTGATAGAAGTAAATGTATGTGGAAGGAATGGATGAAAAATAAATAGGTATTGAATAACCCTCTAATGAATTGGTTATGGATATGCTATGCATGAGAATGTAGGTCGATGTGAATAGTTATGAAGAAAGCACTTGTATTGTTGCAAAACAAAAGATAGTGTAATCCATTCCATTATTTTGAATATTTCATATGTAAAAAATTCTTTGAAAATATTCGAACATAACAGTGGGAACAATGAAACCCAATGAATAACTAAGCAATTTTTTTACAAAAATATTAACTGGCTTCATATAGAACTGAAAAAAATCTTGTTCATACGAATCTCACAAAAGTGTTTCAAAAATCTTAACTGAGCAATTTTTTTGCAAAAATATTAATCCATTGAAGTAACTGTAGATGGTTGAATCTCACAAAAGAATTTCAATAATCTATTCTCATGAAAATGGTATTGTAAACTAAAACTATTGTGCGAGCAAGTGCATATATGGTATTCACAATGGATATGTACAAATGTGGATATGAACATAATCTATACGCATGTGAAATTGTGTGAATATGCAATGAATGATGCAGTGAATGGTATGATGTGTAGATAGTATTTCTAGACCCTAGGATTGGCTAGCACATCCATCATCAATTTTGTAATGTATATAAGTATTTTGGTTTATGCTTATGTTTTCATTTCTAAAAAATACAGCCAATAGAGTCAAGGCTGAATGTAAAAGCATATGGCACTACAAGACAAAAACAACTATCATGCTTGTTAGTACTAGACGGGTTGATTAGATGTCTAGTTAGGATTTGTTAATACTAGCAAGTAGTTGATGTCTAATGCAATGTTAAGGATTTGTGTTAAGGAACGGTTTGGGGCGGTTTTGGAATTGGTTGGGGAACAAACTTGTCTCCACCTATTTAACCCCCATATTCAAACATTGTAAGATCGATCTATCCATGTTGTGATAGCTATATGCTATTCATTCTATGTAATACAAATTTGTCTTGTTGTTTACATATTCTACATACATGATGAATGGATGGATGTGTTGTAAGTTGTATGTTAGAAGCCATTAATGGAAGTGTTGCAGGTTATTCTATGATAAGTTGTCATTGCAGGTTTGCCATTGAATATTGTTGAACATAGGTGTTGAAGCAGGGAGCAAGAGATGTATTTTTGCAGGTTTTATGGACAATATGAGAAGCTAGATGTCTGACATCTGGCAGCCACCAGACAGCTAGCCATTAGCCCCTCAGCCCTAATTTTTAGACTAAACTCAGACATCTAGGACCAGCCAGATGTCTGGCCACCTAGAAACCAGACGTCTAGACTTGCTGACCTGACATCTAGCAACCAGATGTCTAGACCTGTCGACCTGACTTCTAGCCACCAGATTCCTAGACTTTCTCATCATATGTATTGATCCCTGATATCTAGGCTCAACTATTAGCTAGCAGAGTTAGGATTTTGATGGATGTATTAGTGTAACCTTTGCTTGGAGCCTAATCTTGATTTGTCATCACCCCATTCTGAGAATGTACTCAACCCTGTATACATTTGGTGTCATTATCTAATTAAAAACCTAGATTTTTGATGATAAGTGATAGGAAGAATAGGTGAATGACTAGTTTTAGGTCACAAAATAAAGAGCAAATACCAGTAAGAAGTGCATGATTGGTGAACTTAAGGACACACAAGGCCGTAGAGGTATCTATCCTTGAGGTGGAGAGAGTATGAAATACTTATGAGGAGGATAACACAACCATAGAGGTATTGTTGGTGACTATAGAAAATGAGGGAGAAAAAATAGTTGAGGAAGAGCCCATCATTGAAGACTGGACGACAACACCAGAACCAAAGATGGAAGGGTGGGCAGAGGATACTGAAGGAGAGAACCTTGTATCACAACACCTATGCGTAGGTTCATGGGGAGGAAGGCCAAAGCCACATTTGGTATATTCATGAAGGAGGTCACAGAGTAGAGACCAATTAGATACAGGAAGAAGGATATTTGGGCACAATTTTGCACCACAAACAATAAATAGACAATCAAGTCAACCTCTACAACCACCATCACCAAGGAAACAAAATATCATGGTGAACCCCACAAATAGAACGATACAACAGAAGTGCCCATCCTTCTCAGGTGAAGGAAGGGAGGATCCATAATGACATGTGGGAACTTGCATTACCATTTGGGGAGCTAATGGAGTCACATATGACACATAATGGTTGCAATTGTTTCCAACCACATTGCGAGGAATGGCGATAGACTGGTACTTGAAAAGACAAAGTACACATGCATTTACACAATGGGATGAGTTGAAGAATACATTCATAGAAGAATTCTAATCCATGAGGGATGAAACTGACATAATTACAAAAATTTGTGTCACTAAACAAAAAATGGATGAGGATGTCACAAGCTACAATAGAATATTAAAATAATTGATAGACAAAATGGAGATGACACCTGTCGGTAGTATGATAAAGCGATGGTTTTTGGATGGGCTACTACCAAGGATTAAGAATAAAATAAAGGTAGTACCATCCTCAACGTATGAAGAAGCACTATAGAAGGCTAAAAACTTTGAAAGTGGAGGTAAACAAATGACCACAAGTATCGAAGGATACTTAAAGTATATCGAAGATTCAAACAGTGAAGCTAAAGATAAATTACAGAGCACGATTCACACCTTCAGAAGGGAATTTGATAAAATCCTAAAAGAATCAAAAGGGGAAGATAAAAACTATCAAAAAGAAATTTGGTGTTTGAACTACAAGGCAGAGGGATATTCAAACATAGACTGCCCAAAGAAAGCATATTGCAATATATGTAAAATTGTAGGACATCTTGTCATTGACTGTCCATTCAACCTAAAAAGCAAGAGACATCAGACTTTGGTAATACAACAGAAAGAGCATCCAAATACACATAGTAATAGACAAGGAGCTACTAGTGGAGGATACAAGAATAGTCACCGAGGAGGAAGATAAGGAGGTCAGAGCCGACTACAATACGACTCTCACGGTAGGTCGATTATTCAGTGTCAAAATTGTCAAGAATGGGGCCATTTTATGAAGAATTGTTTCAAACCCTAGAATGTAGGTAATAACAATGGCAACAACACCACTCAAATGTGTAAATGGTGTGGTCCAGGAAACCACAAAGAGGTTAATTACTCAAACAAAGCAAGTACCAGTGGAACTCAGAATATCAACCTCATTGATATTGGGGAAGTGACTGAGGTAGAGAAAGAAGTATTGGCTATGACAAGAGCACAAACCAAGAAAAAGGAAGAGTATCCAAACCCTACCAAGGAAAATGAACGATGGTAGGAAGCCCAAAAATTGATCAAAATAGAACTAGCAAAGGAGAAGAATGATCAACTAGTTCTAGATAAAGTGTTAAAGAGACTAAAGATCATGAAAAAGGCATCAGTAGAAGGCTTGGTAACAGAAGTACTAAACATGAAGGTAGAGATGAAGGTCACAAACCTGTTTAGTATAATACCAGAGTTATACGCTACGATCGAGGAAGTCATCAAGAAGAAGGATGAAACTTGACAGGTAGCAACTATCAAGCAAGGACAATTTATTGATCCAAAAATCATGATGATTGAAACTAGGAGGAGGCCAGCTATTATTCAAATGGAATTTTTGAACCATAGGCTGAATCAAGTGATTGTATATGGAGGGTCTAGTGTAAACATGATTCCAGATAAGACATGGCAGGTTCTGGAGCAACCCGCCTTACGGTCTCTAAATTTTAAATTATATGTCACTGATCAATATGGCATCAAAATAATAGGTATTTTGATGAATCATAAGGTATGCATAGTGGAGAAGGACTTCATGTTGGATTTTGTAGTCATTACTATGCATAAACTTGCATATGATGCACTGTTAGGATGTGGATGGTTGATAACAGTAAAATTCAACCATAATTGGGATAAAGAACGTCTATCTTTCAAATAGGGGTAGCACAAGTATATATTTAATTTGAAGAACCAAATAGTAAGTCAGGAAATAGCTACTTCAGATGATTCAGAATCCTCTTCATCACATGGATAAATAGGACATGAACCATATGAGGAGGGAGTTTTGCACCTTGATGACTGCACGAAAGATGAGTGTGACCAAGATAAAGTCTTACTACATTGGCAGTTAGAATATTATGATATTTTCCCTCCCCAATGTCTTTGTATAGATGCAAAAAATAAGATTCAAGAGGATGAGATGCAAGAACCAGAAAATGAAACCTGTAACAAGAAGCAGACAGCAACGAAAAAGGACAAGGAAAGGGAAAAATAGACATTTACCAAGAATTTTGTAGAATTCACGATGGGGGAGGTAGTCATAGAAGACAAACCAACCCACCCCATCGCTGCACTAAATGCAGGATATGAACCTGATTCAATTACATATGAAAGTCTAAGAAATATTCAGGTAAACTTGGGAGAAGAGGGTGAAGAGAAGATGATCAAATGTGGAGATGACTGGGATCCAGTCCTAAAAGCAGCAACAATAGAAATTTTTATGGATTATAAGGATATTTTTGCATTGACATATAAATATTTGAAGGAAGTACCACTCAAACTCTGTGTACACAAGATTCCTCTAATATAAGGTGCACAACCAGTAAGAAGATGTCCTTACAGAATGAATCCCAAATATGCAGCAAAGGTGAATGTCGAAATCAAAAATATGCTAGATGTCGACATTATATTCAAGGTTATGACAAGTGAGTGGGTCTCACCAATTGTGATCACTCTAAAATAGGACGTAGATAAAATCAGAATCTGTGTAGATTTTAGAAGTTTGAATGCCATAACTATAAAAGATCCCTTCCCAATCCCATTCACAGACTCCATACTAGAAGAGGTAGCTGGCCACGAGATATATTCATTTTTGGATGGATTCTTAGGGTATAATCAAATTAGCATAGCAGAAGAAGATAAGTTGAAGATTACTTTTATGGTAGAAAATGGAATATATGCATACAATCGCATGCCATTTGGACTATGCAATGCACCCGCTACTTTTCAAAGGATCATCTTGTATATTTTTGAAAAAATGTCCACAGGAAATTTTAAATATTTCCTAGATGATTGGTCACTATATGGGAAAACACATGAACATTTAAAGGCCTTGGGAGAATGCATGATTTTATGCAAGAAAGCATGAATAACACTAAACCCAAATAAATGTGTCTTGTTAGTGTCATACGGGAAGCTCATGGCATATAGTATGTCAAGAGGGTTTGAAGCCCAGCCCAAAAAAAATACGGGTAGTGTTACTAATGGAGGAGCCACATGATGTGAGCTTGGTTAAGACTTTTTTGGGACTATCGAATATTATAGGAGGTTTATCCAAAATTATGAATTGACATCTCATTCATTGGATGTGCTTACACGGAAGAATGTTCCATTCAAATGGACAGAGGAACACCAGATGGCATTTGAGGGATTGAAAGGGCACTTGGTGAAAGCATCTATCCTGGTTTACCCAAACTAGGAGAAGGAATTCCATGTGCATGTGGATGCCTAAAATTTTGCCATTGGATGTGCCTTGGCAAAGGAAGGCCAATACAGTTTGGATCAGCCCATATATTTTACAAGTCAACTACTGTCTAGAGCCAAGAATAATTATAGCACAATGGAGTGAGAAGCACTAGGAATGGTGTATGCGATATAGAATTATAGACACTACCTACTGGCTAACCCCTTTGCTTTTTATTTAGATCACCAGGCTCTATTGTACCTAATCAAAAAACCAACGATCTATGGATGAGTAATTCGATGGCTCGTCACTTTGCAAGAATTTGTGTTTAGAGTGGTAGTCAGACCAGGGAAGAAGCATGTAATAGCGGATCAGTTTTCAAGGATTCATTTAGGAGAACTTGCTGAGGGAGGGATACCAGATGAATTTCTTGATGTACAGTTGTTCATGATTAATGCCATACCATGATGGTATAAAAATATAGGGGAATATATATCTAAAGGACAACTGCCAAAAGAGTTAACGACAACTGAGTAGAGAAAAGTAATCATGAAATTGGTACCCTTCACCTTGATTGCAGGATTGCTTTACAAGATGGGGAAAGACCACGTATTATGAAGATGTATAATGGAGGATGAAGTACAACAAACTCTGAAGGAGACACATGAGGGATTGGCAAGAGGACACATGGGACCAGATGCAACAACCAAGAAAGTATTGTTGGCAAATCTATGGTGGCCCACCCTCTTTCATGATGCAAAGAATTTTGTGGTAGCATGTGATGTGTGTCAAAGAACAGGGAAACCCTTGAAGAGAGACTTCATGCCATTACACCCATCCCAGTCTCAGGAACTTTTTGAGATATGGAGACTAGAGTTTGTAGGTCCTCTAAGAACAAGTCGTAGGAGAATATGTTGATACATAGTTTTTGCCATAGAATATCTCACAAAATGGGTAGAGGCAAGGACTTTACCAGATAACTTGATAAAAAGCATGGCTCACTTTTTGTATGAATAAGTAATTACAAGGTTCGTGATACCTCTACAGTTGACAAGTGATAGAGGAGGGCATTTTGTGAATGCAATTATTTAGAACTTGACAAAGGAATTCAGGATTTTTCACTCCTTGTCAATTTCGTACTACCCAAGAGAAAATGGGTAGGCAGAGGCAACAAATAACGTCTTGGTTTCAATCAAGTACAATACATGTGGAGTCGAAGGAGTCAACTAGGAGGAGTGGTTACCAATAATTTTATGGGCATATAGGACCACTTTCAAGCCCACTACGAATCACACACCCTTTCAACTGATGTACAGATAGGAAGTAGTTGTACCAGTTGAATTCCTTGTACCCAGCTTGAGGGTAGCAGTCGAGAATCACTTGAATGAAGAGGAAATTATTCATGAATGAATGACAACTTTAGTACAACTGTATGAAAAGAGGGTTATGGTGCAATGGGCAACAAATATTTCATAGAAAAGGAGGAAATTTTGGCATGATAAACATCTCCATAAATTGGATCTCAAAGCTGGTGGACTAGTTCTTAAATACAATGGTAAGAGATAACTCAAGCCAGGAAATTTGAAAAATTTGTGGCTTGGACCCTTCCAGGTAGAAGAAGTACTCGAGAACGGGGTAGTTAAGCTGAGAAAATTATATGGAACATTATGCCCCGAGGTGATAAATGGTTATAAGTTGAAAGTATAAAAACCTCGTGCACAGGTAAATATGATCAACTTGGTACAAATAGGAACTTCCAAAACAAAAGACGAAGATCCAAGCACACAACCTTCTGGAAACAACAAGCAGGGTAGCGATGTTCAAGAGGAGGAAACTCATAACCTGGATTGGTTATTTGGGAGTGAAGAAAGGAAAGCAATGGAACTCTCAAGTAATAGTGAGGAGGACCGACTCCAAGTTTTTATGGAGGTCGCTCAACAGGAAGTTCTGGAAGAAGATGAAGGAGTTAGACTTCTGCAATGAATGAGATCAAAAACACATAGGTTGTAGGAAGAATATGAAACTCTGAGATAGTATAATAATTAGCTACAAGAATAGGTGATCTAGGAGTTGGACATAACTATGCATAGGGTAAATGAAAGACACGAAGCTCACCTAGAAAAATGGGTAGAATTGGACAAGGGGAAATTGAGAAGGAGTGCAACATGAAACTCTTCAGAAGGTAGTTTATTCTCCTTGGAAGAAGAACAAGAAGATGTGGTGAGTCCAATGGAAGATAGAAGAAGAAAATAAATAGCAACATGTGCACCCTCTGGGAGTTCTTCTACAACATCATTAAAAATCATGCTAAATACAGAATAATCCTCAAGTGGAGAATCAACGAACCATCAGGAGATGAGAGATTCTCTAGAAAGACCCAGGAGGTGGGAAGTAGGACAAAGCTCAACTGCCAAATATCAAATAAGTGGGGAGGAAATGGCAGCAATAATATAGAAAGATATCAAGACGGTACCAGAAAAAGCAAAATTTGGACGATGGTTGGAAGAGTCCAGCAGTGACGACAACCTACCTTAGAATCCAAATATTTCGTATGTCAGTCCTAACCCAAAAATTAGAAAACAAAGGGATGAAGATCGCAGTCGACAAGAAGGTGTCATATTTCTGGAAACTACGCAGATAATTAAAGATAATGCTTCACTAAGCCCATAAGATGAATACAATGGAGGATTAAATGAGGACGTTATGCCAGAGTTACCACTGCATCGTGAATTGAGAACACCATACTTCAGAGCCATGAGACGTCAAACTAAATGGAAGGAGGTAGCCAGGTATCGAATGGCTACACTTGACTTATGAGCACACAGAAGAGAAGTATGAAAATTACAGTAATGAGTTCAAGAAACTTCAGTATGGCCACTCAACACGGTAGGATATGGAAATGGCTCAAGTACAAACTCAGCATTTTTAGATGAATACCAAGAAAATTTAGCTCATTGTACCATGCAATGACAATTTGAGCAAAAAATATGGAGGTGAATACTGATGAGAGTTGATGGAGACTGAGGATCTTGCAACAACTAACACCTGAGCTAGGAGCACAACCCACAAATGAGGCCCACAGCTGAGATAATTAAGGTATCTTTGAGAGACTACAAGGAATATCGAGAGCACCTAACCAAGGGAGAAGCATGGTTGACCTTCGTCCTGGTAGCTTGATAGGAAGAAATTATCCTTCGGCTACCAATAGGTTGACTGGTTCTCAGTTTGGACCGCAAGGCCCATCTGGAAACCCAGTCAAAGCCAACTCATTACTTTGTGCTCTTGAGAATAGATCGAGAGTTCCATCTTAGTGAGCTCATAGAAATCGAAGACATCATTAGGAACAACTGAGGGACCGACTAAATCTTGGGTATCTAAGAGTACGGTAGCCCAACATTAGAGAGATTCAATCAAAAGAGATCGATAACGTGGTAACCAGGTCTGTGAAAGGAGATATTGGAATAGAAACCCCAATCTAGAACATAGGGATCAAGCATAGACAATTGCAAGAAAATATAAAGATCGAGGATGAGGTCTAAGAACTAGACAACTCCACCAAAATAGGAAACAACAAAGATGGAAATAGCCCAGGTAACATGAGCTTGATTAGCAGATACAAGACGAGGTGATTTTTAACTATTTGGATGACTGTTTTATAATTTAGCATAATGATGGAAGGATTGAACGAATTCCACTGGTGCCTCCCCATCCAGAATGCCCAAACCTAAATAGCAGCCACTAGGAAGAAGTAGCAGAACATATGGATAATATTGCCAATCCAAAGGAAGGAAAAGTTTGATTGGTAGAAGAATGGATGTGTATCGCTCCAAATTTTTCGCATCCCTACCTTCAGGCTATAGGATCCACGCCCGGAAGGAGGATGGGAAAAGGATGTCGCGATACCTCGGACTGAGAGGACTTTGCGAAGGTCCCGCCTCTCAAGGGAGGTGTATTTTGGTGATTTTTCGACGGATGGTGGGTTCACCAGGAAACATTTAGCGGCAGTTTCCACGCCTAGGTTTTGGAATGTGTTTGATGAGTTCGTTTTAACCTTAAGCATTCATATCCTAGGTTTGGCCGAATGAATCTAAATTAAAACTACATGAAAATGCAACTTTCATGAATACAGCAAACAGATTTGAAAGCAGAAAACAGAGAATTTTATAGAATGACAATGAAAAATACCTGATCCGGATGTCTGTAAGATTCCGACGTTTGAAGCGAGCCTGGATCGCCCGTAATCCGACGTAATCGTCCGTAATCCGACGGAATCGTCCGAGACCGACTGATTCATCCGAGATCCGACGAATTCGCCGCAGACCCGCAAGACAGAAAATAGATGCAAAATACAAGAAATTCTATTGTGCTAACAGAGGCAAATTACACCAAATAGCAATATGAATACTCGAACAATATTTAAGAACAGAATTTAAAGCCAATTACTCGTACTTTAATAGCAGATCATGAACTTAGCATGCAATCTAAGCTAAATGGGTGAACTCCAAATGCAAAATAACATAAAAACCGAATAAATAATCTAATTTACGTAATAAAATGACAGAAATAGAGTTGAGAAAAGCAAACTCTGTGCACCGATTGCCTCGATGTGGACCGCAGTCGAGATCGTCTCGCATCGCATACGAAATCGTCTCGCATTTGACGAGATCGCCTCCGATCTGAACAGAGTTCGTCGACGATGATGGATGCTGGCTCCGACTGAAAAACAATGATGTACCCACAATAAAATTGATGTGGAACTAGTGCAAATGCAAGATTAGGATGTTCTAATGTAGAGGGAATCTCTTTGCAGAAAATTTCAGCCAGGGGTTGGGGAGGGAAAATCTTAGAGATTAAATAGGCTTAGAGGGGTGTAGGTAGGAGGTTGGAGATCATCCCAATTTGGGAGATCTCCAACGGGGGGAGGGTCCCAACGACGCAGACACGCTTCTGCCCATATTGGAGACCCGTTGGAACAAATTCCAACTATGCAAATTCAGTTTTGCGACAAGATCGTCTGGACGTCCTAGTCCGAGACGAAATCGTCAAATCGGGGCGATATCGTCTGATCGGCGACGATATCGTCAAACGGTCAAAACAACCTCTAAAATTGGCGCGAAAAAGGGGGAAACGGAATACCCGACGGTTAACGGGCGGTTTGGGAGGTTAAATTTGATTTTAAAATTATTTACTAAGGTGAATGTAAATTTTATAATTTTATCGCGCCAATTTTAGGGTGCTACATTTTGCCCCCTCTTTAGCGAATTTTTCGAAGAAAATGCGTTAAAGATGAGTTCTTCTCGATCTACGAGAAAGCAAAAAATTATACCCATTTTTAGGCGACGATTCTTGGTCGAATCGTACGACAACTTACTATGGTGCCCCCTCCGTGTTTTTACCCAAATCGAACGTTTGAGGTAAAAACGCGAAAAAGCAAAAAATTTATTGTTGAATAAAATTAAGAAAAATAGGGTAAAACCCTAATTCATTGTTACTGTTCATTTTCTGGGTTTTTAGAGCTCAAGCAAAAATGGTGGAGACGACGCACAGATCTGCAGAGGTCCGACGCGGTCTACGGGTAAGAGCCTAGACTTAGCTAGAACTGATTTAATTTAATTTTTACATGCTTTTTAAGTGATTTTTAGGTGAATTTGGAGCATCGCGGCCGTTTTTGGCCGTCGACGTCGTCGGGACGAAATCGTCCCGATTTTGACGAAATCGTCTCAATTTCATCAATTTCGCCCAAGGGCGAAATCGATGAAAGGGGGACGATTTCGTCAATCTAGAGACGATTTCGACAAGCGAGATCGGAGACGATTATGCTCAAATTTGGGACGATATCGTCCAATAGTGGGCGATATCATCAATTACATGAAATTGATCTTTAAGTTGCATTATTAATTACTGGAATTGTTATTAATGATTGTTTGTTGTTTTGTTGTTTATGTTGCAGAGAGGATTACTAAAGAGCAGGGAGTGGAAATATGGAGGTTTGAGAGATGACTTGGCCGCTCTGACACAGGCAGAGTGAGATCTGCTGGCACAAGCCGGCTTACAGCATGTGGCGGAGATGCCACAAGTATCCACGGACATGGGGCTTCTAACAGCCCTAGCAGAGAGATGGTATCCGGGGTCTTCCTATTTCTGATTACCGACAGGGGAGATGGCTCCCACACTAGAGGATGTATGGAGGATTCTGAGAATCCCCATACAAGGACGGATGATCACTCCTACGGCCAATCAGGGCCACGCTATGGGATGGCTGTGTGGTGACCCGAGCTTCACCCTAGAGAAGGGCGAAGTGAATATCGAGGCACTACGCCAGATGCCTGGGGCATCCAGACTCACACGAGTTCTAGCTGGAGTGGTTGGTGGACTTCGCCGTGCCACCAGAGCGGGTGCAGGGTACCATGGATGCTCGTAGATGTGATCTACGATATGAGAGACCATGGGTACAGGTTTTGTTGGGGCAGTTTTGTTCTATGCCGGTTGTACAAGATCCTGTATGGGGTCGTGTACAAGGGCGGGCGATGTCTGGTGATGACATCGCTCCTACAGGTTTGGTGCTGGGAGCACATTGCAGTGCGGAGGCCGATAGGGCTTCCACTGACAGGGGTGGACGGGGAGAGGCCCCGAGTCTTCTACTGGTGGCTCCGGAGAGGGTCACAATGGCGGATCGACCTACCGATGTCCCGGAGGCTACTGGATGACTTGGTCCCGGATCAGATCACCTGGAGACCATGGAGAGGGCACCCAAGGTGGGCCGAGGACGGACAGAGCTAGCTCGCATCAGGCGAGTCTGCCGGCTGTGGATGGAGAGAGGAGAGGTGGAGCTCCACCGCTATGACCGAGTTTTGAGATAGTTCGGTCTGCAGCAGGGGATCCCATCTCTGAGGGACTACGAGTTTTCCCGGACTGTCCGGGATAACACCACGGTTAGCGGGGCTCCTGACATGCAGCGCTTCTGGAGCCAGGACGCAGACGATGCCCCCATCCAGCCAGTGGATGGGGACGACGCGAGGGTAGCCGATGGCTACGATGCCTGGTACGCAGGCATCCACCCTCCACGGATGACGAGGGCACAGGGTCCGATCCACGCAGTTGTGCGTCGGATAGGGAGGCGGCGCCAGGCAGCGATAGAGGCGGCCCAGGGTCACGACGGGAGAGAGCAGAGGAGGCCACAGGCACAGGAGAGGCCACGGCAGCGGGAGAGGAGGGAGGAGAGACCCCCATCTCCACAGAGAGAGAGGCCACCATCGCCCGATAAGGGCAAGGGCATTGACACAGGAGAGAGCAGCGAGACGACGACTCTCCGAACGAAGAATATCCGTCTCCAGACACAGGTGCAGACTCTGCAGGACGAGGCTGCACGACATCGAGCTGAGGTGACACAGCTCAAAGACGAGATTGCACGCCTCAGGGCACGGGGCGGAGGGGCGAGCACTCAGGAGCTGATGCGGTCGGTTGCTCAAACCGCATTCTACCAGGGGATCTATTTTTATATGGTGCCCGAGGGCCAAAGGGTACAACTGTCGACTGTTATTGCAAATCTGATCAGGATAGGGTCATCGAGGAGCTCATCCCGATCGACGACGAGGACTCGCAGTACCACACATACCGCGATGGGGCCACCTCGTCCTCCGTAGGGCGGGGGAGGAGATGAGGCCGAGAGCTCTAGGGGCTCTCGAGACACTGCTCGGAGGACATTTGATTGAGTATGCCAAGATATGGATTGTGGCATACCAATCTAGTTTCGATATGATGTACATATATTTTTGAGATATATATGATGATATATTTTTGATCATATGACTTGTGTCTTGAGTATGTTTATGATGATTTTATGTTTTGATTGATTGATTTGAAAATTCATGTAATTATGTCGTTGGAAATATTATAATTTGAATGTCATGCTATAAAATTTTAAATGAAATAATCTGATGTAACAAAGTGGTTGTATGTGATGCAATAATTTTGATAAAAATAAAAGGGGACTTTTAACAATAATTTCAAAGGACATTGTCGCTATTATAGACCATTTCATGGAGTCGCCGCTCACTCGGTCGTCAAGCTAATCCCCGTATAGAAATATTGCGAAAAGTAAAAGAGTGCTTAAGAGACCTGCCTTAAGACTTTGTTGTGATAGTGCAAATGATGATGATGATGGTTGGTTTGTTTTCAGACTTTCATGAAAAATATTATGCATGAAATATTTTTAAAATGATTTTTGCTAGGCATAAATTCCTAAGTGTGATAAAATTTGTGAATAATTCCTTAGGAATTATACCATCATTGCAAAGTTAAAGGTTTGACATAATGACATAAAAATAGTGAAAAAATGGGTTTGCTTTTGAAAAGCATAATTTGTGTAAAATGAAGTCATATGGTTTTTATGATTTTTGATAAAATGGGGAATAAAAATTGTTACAATGGTTTGCGCTAGGCATAGAATATGTAGGTATAGACTTATACCATCATCGCGAAAATCCAAAAAAATAGTTTTATTGCATGGTTGATTTTTTGATGAACAGAAAAGATGAAAATGAGGACTTGCGCTAGGCATAAAATTCCAATTTTGGTTTTGAAACTATACCATCGTCACGAAAGTCAACCAGATATATATGATTTGATTTGTGTAATTTGGAAGAAATTTTTGATTTTTCTAATTCTATAGTTGTCTTTGTGAAAAATAATTGTACTTGATTATTCCAAACAAGTTGCAAAAATAATATTTCAAAGTATTTTGAAGACAAAAGTTAGATTTATAAGGAATCCCATGTGCATATGTGCATTCATTTCCGATCTTGATTTATCCTAATGATAAACAAAATCTCTCAAATACAAATGTGTGTGCAATTGCATTGTTCATTTACCAGTTTTTGAGCAAGATACTATGATACAAGTGATTTGAGGAAACCAAATAAATGTTCATTAACCATGATGTAGATGCATATAACCATATTAGACTACTATGTAGGTCGGATTATCAAGAGCTAGCTAATCCATAAGCAGACATAGGTTAGTACAAAAGAAGGTCGCTAATGTGACGGACATATCGCCACGCTAGGAGTTACCCAAGGCCAAGCAGTGTTGGGCACAAACCACCTGCTATGGGGCTTACCTCACAGCTTTTCGAATAATTGAGAATTCCAGGGATTCAAGCTCATCAACCCTTCTTTTCTTTTCAAAGGGTAGGGAAAGGGATTTTATTGCTTTCTTGCTTTCTTTTGAACTTTGCTTATTTTTCTTTTTGTATTTCTTTTGCTTGATAATACTTGGAACATTGCTGAAATAACATTTTTCTTTTCTCTTCTTTCTTGAATTTTTCTTCTCTTTTTCTTTGCTAGGGATACTTGCTCGGATTAGCAGTAGAGCAAGGGATTTTTATTCTGGGTAGGGGTGAGCTTGTCCTTTTGCCAATTCTCAAAGATTCTAGACCATGTGCATGATAGGATAGCAGGGGAAACTTTTCACTCAAGAAATCAGTTCTACTATGTAGCAAAACATGGAAATTACAAATATAATCATTTTATTGTGAAAAGATGTGCTTGGTTTAGGTAAATAACAAGATCAATTCTCTATGCTCAAACTTTATTTAATTGAAATTTGTGAACTTTGATATAAGAGAGATTAGTAATCATGCCAGATAAAAGCAAGATATTTATTTTTTTGTGAGTGTGCAAGTGAGGGATTCAAAATAAATGCTAATTTATCCAAAATAAGTTGAAACATATAACTGCAATAATTGTAAGAAAATATATATAATGATTTGTGAGAAGTTTTGAGAATGTTGACTCTCTCTTTCTTCTGTATATTGTTTTGGTTTCGAAAGAGTCAAGCATATAGTTGTTTTTAGATTTTTATTTTGATTTTAGTTTTTGAGCAAAAGGAATTTAACAAGTGCTTTAAATAAATGCAATAGATAGTTTTTGAAGATTTTTGGAGATTTATGAATGTTTTTGGTGTTTTTGGATTTTTATAAATTGAAAGAAATACAAGATAATGATTTTAAACAAACATGGATGAAATGACCAAATTTATGCATAGTAACGTTTAAGGTGCAAAATATTCATGGGTTCTTTAAGTTCTTTACCATCTAAGGTAGATAATTTATATGCTCCTGATTCAAATTTAGCAGGAATGATGTATGGTCCGAGCCAGCTTGGGCTCAAATTTACCTTTAAGTTCTTTGGTTGCATTTGTATTTTTTTGATTTTCTTTTAAAACAAGGTCGCCAATCTCAAAGGATCGATGACGAACTTTCTTAGCATATGATCTTTTAAGCTTGTTTTGGTAAGCACGGAGATGCTCCAAAGCATTGATGCATTTTTCATCTAGGAGTTCCAACTGACTGAGTCTGCCAAAGACGATATTCATCTCCTACTTCGGTATCTTGAAGTAGCAGAGCCAAAGAAGGAACTTCCAATTCAAATGGAAAACTGCTTCAGCACCATATACCAAAACAAATGGTGAAGTGCCCGTGGGGGTTCGAACACTAGTTCGATAAGCCCACAAGGCTGGATATAATTGAATATGCCAGTCACGGCCAGCTTTATTGACTAATATTTTGAGAATTTTGATTAAAGTTTTGTTAGAAGCTTCTGCTTGACCATTACCCTGAGGATAATAGGGGGTGGACCAACGATGTTGAATCTTATATTTTTGACATAATTTTTTAACATCTTTATTTTTGAAAGGAGTTCCATTGTCAGAGATGAGATTCGCAGGAATTCCGAACCTGCAAATGATTTGATTAAAAATGAATTTAGAGACCTGTGAGCCAGTGCAAGAAGCTAAAGGCATAGCTTCAACCCACTTCGTGAAATACTCAGTGGCAGTTATGATGAACTTGTGTCCATCAGATGACACAGGATTGATTTTGCCAATAATATCCAAGCCCCATTTAGAAAAGGGCCAAGGAGATGAAATAGCCTGCAACTCTTGTGCAGGCGCATGGACAAGGTCAGCATGTTTTTGACACTTGTCGCAATGGCGCACATACTCATGTGCATCTGTTTCCATGGTAGGCCAAAAGTATCCTATCCGAAGGAGCTTTTTAGCAATGGCACTACCACTAAAGTGTCCTCCACAAGATCCATCGTGGGCTTCACTCAAGGCTGATTTAGACTCTTCTAAGTTTAAACATCTTAATAGGATACCTTCAAAAGATCTCCTATATAAAGTATTGCCAATTATTACAAAGCGACTTGCTCCTCGACGTAATAACCGACGCTGGTTTCTATTAGAATTGTCATGGAAAGTCCCATTTTGGAGAAAATCAAATATGTCTCTGTATACCAAGGTTCAGGAGTAGTTTCATTGATTAGAAACACATCCAAAGGCTCTAAGCATGACTTAGTTGAAGTGGGTTCCTGGAGCCGACGAATAATGATAGTGGCATATTCGTCGTCTAACTCCAAGGGCAGGAGAGATGCAGCTGCGGCCATGGCATCAGCTGCACGGTTGCTAGTTCGAGGAATGGCTTCCAAGGTGACTTGATCAAACAAGGACATTAGTTGTAAAACATAGGCCTTATATGGGCGAAGTTTATCATCTCTGGTTTGATAAACTTCATTAATTTGGTTTATAACTAATTGGGAATCCCCAAAAACTAAAAGGTGTTTAATTTTTAGTGCTAGAGCAGCTCGTAATCCAAGGATTAGAGCTTCATTCTCAACAGTATTTTTGGTGCAAGCAAAGGTCACTTTGAAGGACAAAGGAATAAGATGTTTTTGCGGAGATATTAAAATAATACCCGCACTCAGCCCCACTCATGCATCGGGCTCCATCAAAGTATAAGGACCATTTTTCAACAAGGTCTACCTCTAATTGAAGGCATTCATCAGGAAAATCGATAATGAGGGGATGAGTAGACTCTAAGGGTGCAACAGCTAATTGATCTGCTATGATTTGACCCTTAACAGACTTTTGTCCTATGAATGTGAGATCAAACTCGCTTAGAGCAAGAACCCACTTGGCTGTGCGACCCGATAAATAAGGTCGACTCATGAGATACCTTAAGGGATCGTATTTAGCAATGACATACGTTTTTTGACTAAGCATATAATGTCGTAATTTTTGCGTAGCAAAAATGACTGCTAGACATAGCTTCTCTAACGCTGTATAGCGGGTTTCATAATTGATGAAGGTTCGGCTAATATAATAATTAGCACGTTCTCATTTTTCATCATCGAGTTGAGCTAACATAGCTCCTAAGGCAGAATCTGAAGCAGAAATATAGAGGAGAAATGGGCGATCGGATTTAGGCGGTGAAAGCACCGATGGGTTAAGGAGATATTGTTTGAGAAGTTCAAAAGCTTCTCTACATTCCGTGTCCCAATTGAAAGGGACATCCTTCTTAAGAAGTTTGAGAAAAGGACCAGTTTTGTCTGCCAGCTTATCAATGAAGCGACGGATAGCTTGAAGTTTACCCCGTAAACTTCGTAATTCAGATATATTAGTAGGTGCGGGCATATCGGTGATAGCCACAATTTTGAGAGGGTCAATTTTGATACCACGTAAAGAAACTAAAACCCCCAATAGTTTGCCGGACTTAACTCCGAATATACATTTTGTTGGATTTAATCGAATGAGATATTCTCGTAATCGATTAAAGACTTTTCGCAAATCATCCAAATGATGATCTTCAATAAGAGAGCGAGCTATAATATCATCTACATAATCATGTAGGATATCATGCATCATATCATGAAAAATGTAGGTCATAGCTCGTTGGTAAGTTGCACCTGCGTTCTTTAAGCCAAATGGCATCACTTTCCAAAAAAAGGTACCCCAGGGGGTAATAAAGGCTGTTTTAGCCTGGTCTTCAGGAGCTATCCGAATTTGATTATAACCGGAGAATCCGTCCATTAAGGACATCATCCCACTTTCGACAGTAAAGTCAATAATTTGATCCATGTTTGGAAGAGGAAAGTCGTCTTTAGGGCATGCAACGTTGATATCTCTAAAATCGGTGCAAACCCTAACTTTGGTAGCTTCTTTCTTGGTGACTGGAACTACATTTGAGATCCATTCAACATAATCAATAGCTTGTATAAAGATAACATTCAGGAGTTTTTCTAACTCCCCTTTGACTAGCAAAGCCACTTTGGGATGCATTTTTCTAAGTTTTTGTTTAACCGGTTTAGCATCCGGATGGACCACTAGATGATGCATGACTACGAAAGGGTCTAGACTTGGCATATCTTCGTATGTCCAAGCGAAGACATCTTCATACTCTTTAAGGAATGCAATGTATTGTTCTTGTTTTTCTCGGACTTAGTTCTCGCTCCAATATTGATTATGTGAGGATTGTCCTCGGCTCCAATGTTAATTTTAATGACATTTTCTACCTCCATGTGTAGATCTCTTTCAAAATTAGGTGGGGCGGGTGAAACGCCCAATTCTTGTAATTCTTGTAAGGTTAATTTAGATAATTCATTCCGAGGATCAGTGGCCTCAAGTTGGGCTATAGTTGGTATAGAACCATCAAAATAAAACCCATTGTGTAACATCTCTTCAACAGAGACATCATGGAAGATATCTCCTTCCAACTCTTCATCGGGGTCAGCAATCATTTCAGGGTATGCTATGGATAGCATGTTGCATGAAAACGACTGATTATTAAGAGGCAAATCAACATGCCTATCCAAATAATCTTGATAGCATATGAGGTGATCATCATCCTCAAAAGGAAAGGGTTGACCCTTACTAGGAAATAGGCCCACACCACAGCAGGCAGGCCACGGTTCTACCTCGAAAGGTTCTTTCATGCCATTTTGGAAAGGTCCCAAGCCTTTCCCTTTATATCCCATTTTAAGCATCATGGGTTTAGCTTTAATATAATCATTGGTAAAATAACACCGAGCGTATCCCTCATGATGAGTTTTGATGTTCCGAGGGATTCTTCCCTACTCATATCCTTTATAAATGAAGGCACAACTCCCGACTTGGTAAGTACTTCCCATAGGTTGTGGGAGGCCCAAAGTACGAGGAGATGGCGGCAATTTATTTAAAAGGTTTGAATCTTGCATGAAAGCATTCATTTTTTTTTATATTAAGGTTGTAGATAAATCTGGTAATAGTTCATCGAAAAGGGCATAAGATGTAGAAGGTTTATTACCTATGTCTTGAGATGTGGAAGGTATGATAGATGTGTCTAGAGGTTTTGAATTTGTAGGGGTAGTAGTTGAAGGATTGGTTGTAAAATCTTTTTGAGGTTCTAGAAGAATTTGTTTAGAGGGTTGTTGATCTATATAGGAGGATGAAGTTAATGGAGGGGAACTAGGTGAAGTTATGGGTTTATGTTTCATAGTTTTAGATGAAAAAGAAGAACTAGGATGTGTGGATGACAGAGCTGGGCAAAATTGCACTCCAACCGGTTCTGCCAAAGCACACATATCAAAAGGTCTAGGGTCACCGTGAATAGTGACCAACCGATTTTTAAACTCAAATTTAACACATTGGTGTAAAGTTGATGGGACCGCTCGCATGGCGTTGATCCAAGGGCGACCCAAAAGTATATTGTACGATGCGGACAATGTACAATAAACACGGTTGTTTCTAGGGTTCTAGGACCAACTTGCAATGGGAGGGTGATAACTCCACACGTTTCTTGTGTTTCGTCATTAAAAGCTTTGATGATCATATCAATTTTCTTCATTTCATCACTTCTAAAGCCAAATCGTTGGTAGAAGTCAAAGGTGCAAATGTTTAGAGATGAGCCATTATCAATCAAAACTCTTTTGACAGCTACATCTCCAATTAAAGCAGTAATGTATAAGGGATTGTCCTTATGTAAACTATGTTGCGGGATATCTTTATCCTTGAAGTCAATACAATCAATCTCTCGAGTGATGATCGTATGGGCCATAGCTTCAGGTTGAATGTTTTGAGGCACCATCATTTGGCTCAATGTAAGCATCAACTCATCCCTATGGGTGGGAGAGGATCTCAATAAATCTAAGAGGGAAATTCTGGCCGTAGTGTTGGACAATTGCTCATTAATGCTGTAAGGGGGTTTAGATTGGATATTAGGAGCATGATTCCCTTTATTAGGGTTTTTCAGAACGAATGGAGCCGATCCATCATTCTGGTTTGGTTCTTGTTGAGAGTTTTGAGCTTGTTGTCGAGTAACGACTCCAATGGTACCTACGATGTTATAGTGAAGACGTTGAACTGGTCTCGGTTGAGAATTTATGGCTTGTTCATAAGGAAGGACTATATTAGAAGAAGGTCGAGTAGTGACTCTTCTAGGAAATGGTTCTTCTGGAACCATAGCATCTGTGACAGGTTGAATAGGATCTGATTCATTTTCAGAACTATTCGATTGGTTTGAAGTAATGTCTAGTTCACTTTCACTATCTGATTCTATATCACTAGAATTCGAAGTTTGAAAATTATGTAAGGGCCTGGTTGTAACTAGGGATAAGGTCGTGTCAAATATTTGAGAATCCCGAATAGGTAATTGTCCGCTAATGGTTCCTACATATCGGGTAGGAGGGGGAACATTATGATGTTCGATTTGATTGGCCACCTCTTTACCATGTCTTGGTAAAGGGTGTTGAAATATGTCTAAAGTTTGATTGGCATTTTGATTTTGATTTTGGGGAATGGTCTTTTGAGTATTATTAGGAGGGTTTTGTTTAGGTTGGAAGGCTTGCACTTCCATTTCATTATTGTCAATCAAATCTTGTATTTTATGTTTCAATCTCTTACAAGCGTTGGTAGAATGTCCAGGTCCTCTATGGAAATCACAGTGCAAATCAGCTCTATATCCGGGTATACTTGGGTCAAGTTCCCGGATAGCGGGTAATTGGATCAAACCTCTTTCGAGTAATTGAGGTAAAATAGTTGACAAAGGTTGGTTTAATCTAGTGAATTCTCGAGGAGGCTTGTCAAGAGGTTTCAATATGAATTTTTCCGTTGTCTTCGTTGCATTGATATTAGCAACATTTCTGCTGTCAGTGACTCCGTCACCGACAACCTGTTTGTTTTTATATTGATTTCTGGATGTTTTCTCATCATCCTTCTTCCTAAGTTGGCCTCTCCTAATGAGGGCATCTTCTACTCTTCGAGCTAAATCTATAGCTTGATCGAAGGTAGTTAGGGTAGCAGTTGATAGTTCATAAGATAGTTGTTCTTGTAAATTGTTGATGAAAATGTCTAACATTTCCCTATAGGGTAGCACAAAGTGCAGTTTTCCTATCAATTGCCTCCATCTAGCTAAGAAATCGGCAAAGCATTCATCCTTATCTTGTTTTAAATTGTATAGGTCTTTAATAGTTACATGCCTCTCGATGTAGGCACTAAATTGATGGACAAATGATTCAACTTGCTTCTTCAAAGTTTCTTAAAGAATGAGTGGGCAATTGATAGTACCACTCTAATGCCATTCCACCTAAACTTTTGGGGAACATTTTTAGTAATAGCAAGTCGTCATGCGATATGTCGTGACATGCTATCCTAAACATGCGAAGATGCTCTATGGGATCTTCGGTTCCTTTATATATAGGCAGGACAGGCATGGGAAAATGTTTAGGGTATGGTTGAGCTACAACTATGGGATCCAAAGGTTGACTACAGATCTCTCGATAATTATACGAGGGACGGTAGGGATCTATCTGGTCCATACGTGAAGCTAATTGTTTCACCATGGCTTCCAGATTACTAGTTTGCCCCCCATATTGGTTTGGTAGGGCATTGACATAAGTGTTATAGGCATATGATGGAGGAACATGCAGGTTAGATGCCATGTTACTGTTGTGTAAAGTATTGGTAGGAAAAGTATTATGGAGGAATTTTGAAGTTGGATTATGTTGTATTCCAGATTGTTGAAAGTTTGTATTTGGCTTAGTTTTAGGTTTCTGTTTACTTAAAGCATTTTGCTCAATAGTTTGGCGGAATAAAGTAGTGAAGGGAATTTTCTTTTGTGCGGGAGTGATTTTAGGTTGAGTAACAGGTTCCTTAGGAGGTTGGGTAACCTGTTGTTTTGACATGCTTTGGGCTATAGTGACCATATCCGTATTGGATGGTCCACCCTTGTCACTTTCTTGATCAATGAAAGACAAGGGATTAGTCTGCATATTGCACATATATTCCATGGTTGCTTGAGTTTTACTAATTTGCCCTTTATCAAGGCGAATTGCCACATTAAGGTCATCAATGTTTTCCATGAGAAATCTCTTGAAATGCTCTGCATTGTCAAAGGCAATAGCTCCATTTGGAGCTACTCTAGGGGATGAGGATCCATCCTCTTTAACACTTGCTTCTTGTTCCTTATCTTCCCCTAAGTCTTCATCTGATTGACCTAGAGTTTCTCCTTCCGGATTTGAATCTCCAAGAAGGACATTTGGGTTTTCAGTTGTATCTTGTAACCAATCTTCTCCTTCCCCTAAAGTTTCTTTGCCATTCCTAAGTTTAGGCATGGTGCTAAGTTTTGATTTCAGCAAATATATATATATATATATATATATATGCAACAAATTAAGAGGTATATATTATTTACTATATACCTACTATAATATTTGAAATTGAAGTGTTTAAGTTTTTGCTAAGTTTTTTGATTTTTTTTAGTTTTTCTTTAATTTTTTGAAATAATACAATAAAGACAACAAATAAAACAATAGATGCACGCAATAATAAGACTCGAAAGTAAATGAGCTAGTTTTCTATGAATAACTTATGAATATCATTAATAGGTTCGAGTTGTTCAGGGGTCATGAAATGTTCTTCTTCAAATTGAAAGTTTTCTTTTAAGAATTTGATGAAAAGGGCTATGGTAATATTATCTATCTCAGATGCTGGTTGATAATAATAATTCTCACGACAATATTTACAATATAACATAGCTCTAGGAGTTTTGTTCCATCTTCTCCTAATTATAAGATCAGCTTCTAAGGAATCTATATGAACTAGAAATGGGCGCACTATAACTGTGTCTTCAAGATTTTCCTTGAAAGTTAAAAATTTTGCAGATACAAGAGCTCTCCTATAGGCTAACCATCTATGGCAGGCTCTCTGAAGTTCATGATAAAAAACTAATTGATGAGGATCCAGGATTCTATCCAAGACTAGCCTCTTAATTTGCTTAAGTTGTGTGGACCTAGATGAGATGAGACTAAGTCTCCTATCAAGTTCGTCCCACAAGGATTGATTTCTACTTGTTTCAGGGATACTAAGGACAGAATTAACTTCTATAGCCGCCAATTGATTTTCTACGTTTATAGTAACTGCTAACCTCTTTTTAGGAGCTACCATCTAAACATGACTTTAAACCTTAAATGTTTTAAAATGCATCTAAGTTTTAGTTGTTCTAATTTTTTTTTTTTTTTTTTTTTTTTGTTTTCAAAAGGTTATGATGCATTCACGTCGGGTTCACCAAAATGTATCGCTCCAAATTTTTCGCATCCCTACCTTCAAGCTATAGGATCCGCGCCCGGAAGGAGGATGGGAAAAGGATGTCGCGATACCTCGGACTGAGAGGACTTTGCGAAGGTCCCGCCTCTCAAGGGAGGTGTATTTTGGTGATTTTTCGACGGATGGTGGGTTCACCAGGAAACATTTAGCGGCAGTTTCCACGCCTAGGTTTTGGAATGTGTTTGATGAGTTCGTTTTAACCTTAAGCATTCATATCCTAGGTTTGGCCGAATGAATCTAAATTAAAACTACATGAAAATGCAACTTTCATGAATACAAAGAACAGATTTGAAAGCAAAAAACAGAGAATTTTACGTAATGACAATGAAAAATACCCGATCCGGATGTCTCGTAAGATTCTCGACGTTTGAAGCAGTCTGGATCGCTCGTAATCTGACATAATCATCTGTAATCTGACATAATCGTCCGAGACTGACAGATTCATCCGAGATCCGACAAATTCGTCAGACGAATTCGCCAGAGACCCGCAAGACAGAAAATAGATGCAAAATACAAGAAATTCTATTGTGCTAACAGAGGCAAATTACACCAAATAGCAATATGAATACTCGAACAATATTTAAGAACAGAATTTAAAGCCAATTACTGTACTTTAATAGCAGATCATGAACTTAGCATGCAATCTAAGCTAAATGGGTGAACTCCAAATGCAAAATAACATAAAAACTGAATAAATAATCTAATTTACATAATAAAATGATAGAAACAGAGTTGAGAAAAGCAAACTCCAGGCACTGATTGCCTCGATGTGGACTGCAATCGAGATCGTCTCGCATCAGTACGAAATCGTCTCGCATTTGACGAGATCGCCTCCGATCTGAACAGGTTCGTCGACGACGATGGATGCTGGCTCCGATCGAAAAACAATGATGTACCTGCAATAAAATCGATGTGGAACTAGTGCAAATGCAAGATTAGGATGTTCTAATGTAGAGGGATTCACTTTGCAGAAAATTTCAGCCAGGGGTTGGGGAGGGAAAATCTTAGAGATTAAATAGGCTTAGGGGGAGTAGTTAGGAGGTTGGAGATCATCCCAATTTGGGAGATCTCCAATGGGGGAGGGTCCCAACGGCGCAGACACGCTTCTGCCCAGATTGGAGACCCGTTGGAACAGATTCCAACTATGCAAATTCAGTTTTGTGACAAGATCGTCTGGACGTCCTAGTCCAGACGAAATCGTCAAATCTGGGGCGATATCGTCTGATCGGCGACGATATCGTCAAACGGTCAAAACAACCTCTAAAATTGGTGCGAAAAAGGGGGAAACGGAATACCCGACGGTTAACGGGCGGTTTGGGAGGTTAAATTTGATTTTAAAATTATTTACTAAGGTGAATGTAAATTTTATAATTTTATTGCGCCAATTTTAGGGTGCTACAGGATGCAACTAACTAGTCTGCCAGCAGAAAGAAATGAATAAACTGATAACAATTTCAGACGATAGGCTAGCATAAATCAGTCCCCAAATCCATAAATAAGGTAAGAGATGGAAGAAACAGAACAACGAGACTGGCCCATTATGCTACAGGATAGAACAAGACAACAACAATAGTCATGCCCGAAAACTCCCCCAATATGGAATAATCACCGAAGACGTCAGGCGACGGATGAAATAAATAGTGATAGTGATGATGATTTCAGTAGTTTTAGAGAAAATAGTAGTCATCATCAAAATGAGACACCAAATGCATGGGAACTGCGTATTGCCTTGGCCATATGGTTCACTCGTCGACATTAGAAAGGAGACATCGCATACAATTTTAGAAAAATATAGAAAAAAATAAATAAGAATAAGAATAATTGAAAAAGTCAAATAAAAAAGTCAAAATAGGAAAAGAAAAGATAAAATAAGGATAAGACAAAAGAAGGGACACCTAGACGTCTAGCTAGTCGATGTTTCGTGCATGTACAAAGTTAGTTGCAAGGTGGAGATTTCATAATGGTGGTGGGCAACTATAAAAGGAGGGTAAGGCCCTCATTTTCAAAATCACTTTCAAGCAACAAGAGGAGGATAAGGTGAAGAGGAGGAGCATGCAGTAGAGGTGTAGCAATTGGAGGAAGCATGATTTATAAAAGTATGCTACCTGATGGTAGCTACCTTGATGGATACCACCTAATGGTTGTGTAACTAGACGTCTGCTACCACCTGATGGGAGCTGCACCTAACAACTGTGCAACCAAACATCTGCTACCACCTAATAGTAGCTACACTTGATGTCTATGTAACTAGATGTCTGCTACCACCTAACAGTAGTTGCACCTAACAACTGCACAATCAGATGTCTGGCAGCATCGATAGTTGTGCAACCTGACTTCTAGAAAAATCGACGATTGAGGGAACTAGACAACTAGGATAAGAGATCGATAGTTGGAAGAAGGTAGAATAATATTGATGGCTCAGAGTTCAAGAAGTATTCCAGTCTACAGTGAGCTCGAATCATAATAGTGGTCACCAAGAGATTAAGGCACCAGGAGGATATTGAAATGAAAAGGCATGGCAGAAGTAGCAACCCACAAGAATAAGGAGATGAATACAAGCAACAAGGCACCCGTAGAAGTGGATGATATCACTTGGGTATGCCCAACTAAAGAATATTATCATCGATGGTGGGCAGATGCACCAGATAGCCACCCAACAAAGAAAAAATTGAAGGAGACGGTCGTGCTCTTCATCTTATAGGCTCTACATTTTGACAAGAAAAATTTCAAGGAGTACCTACTACAAATGCTAGAAACATATGATGTTGGGAGATACTACAGTTTTGTGGAAATAAATAGCACGACACTAGTCATAGATTTTTCTCTCGGGGTTTTCTAGAGTAATTTTGCACTCCCACAGAAAGGCAAGTCAATGGTGAATGAAAGGGTGGATCTGAAGAGGTCACCAAAATTGATCACAAACATCACCACTTTGAAAAGGAAAGTGGCAGAATATATGCTAAGTGTCCATGGGGGAATAGGAATTAAATAGGGACAACTCTAAAATGATGGACTAGAAGTGACCATGAATGTGATAATGACAAGGTTTTTAGGAGAGCAACAAAGCTCAGATTTTCCCATCGGGTTGATTCTGTATCTATAAGGTTTAGTATAGGGTATATAGTATGATTAAGAAACATATCTATCAACATGGATACATGATTTTATAATGAGAACAACTAAGAATTTTTCTATGACCTTTCACGCCATTGGCTTAATCCTAGATACGACAAGAAAGGCAGAGATCCTGATCCTGGATTTAGGTACTCCAAGACAATTTCCACCCTTAGCACCATCTATTTTCAGGTGGATGTAGGCCCAACTAGCTAAGAAAATAACACCAACAAAGAAATTAAGGGTCAAACAAATTTCACATAAACTGAGTCAAGAGAAGTTGGTGACTGCTTTAGAATGGAAGGATAGGAGAGCAGCACAGATTCAGGAAGAGGAACCACATAAATATAAAGAGGCTCAATCTATGGAAGAGCCTAAATGAAAGAAGAAGGGGTGATTTGACATACCACCCCTAGATTTCTCACAAGAAGCTTTGCAGAAGATACCTGAGAATCTAGAGATAGTATGGAGCCAAGAACAACATCAGCTACCATAGGAAGAAGCAAAATTGTCTGTACCATCAGCTATTCATAATCTAGAAGTTCGGACCAGTACGACTAAATGAGTTGGACCCACTGAATATCCAGCTGAGGCTGAGCATATAGCCTGCATTGGATCATCGGATTTGATAGAGTTAGATTTGGCAAGGACGACTTCGATAGCAGCTACTTTGAGCACATTATCAGTAGATGCTATATTTGATGAAGCTTCTAGGGAAACAGGCACATTAGAAGCTCCAAAACTTAGTAGTAAACCTGGGGTAGAGGAGGACCTACCACTTAGGTTACACAAGCAGCAAAGCCAAGGATGGAGAAAATAGTAGGGATGGAGGAAACGATAGGGAGTGCAACAAAAGAAAACCCTATAGATAAAGGAAAACAACCCCTAGAGGTAATAGAATTAGAAAAATTGGAGGAACAAGGATAGGGCAACAAGAGTCTTGTATAAGAGATAGTAATAAGAAGACCACCTGTTTACCATGAGGAGAGAGGTAAAGGGATTGCAGAGGAAGAAGACTAGGCAGTTCAAAGTACCAAATTTTATGGACCCTTCGAATGAAATGGATGAACAAGTAGCAATATGTTTTGATAGATTGGGTAAAGTCATGAATATACTTAGCTTGTAGTTCAGTAGTGCATGCATGGGGTAGTAGAAAAAGTGGAAATGGAGCTAGAAATACTGGTTAAGTGGGCAGCCCAAGGTCCATGGAGAAAATACATCTCGGACATTTATGCGAGGCAACCTTGGTTATTACCCACTAGCCAAGTGCAAACAATGGAGGGCGTTGAAACATTTCCAGAAAAGACACCCATTATTTATCTCGAACTAGAGCAGGTATATGTTTGTGGCCATGGCAAAAACCCTCTACAGCATTCTAGGGAGCATGGCACACAGGTGGAAGTAGTGCCAGAAATATTGCCACTTTACACACAACTGAACTTCCTCGCACATCTATTGATTTGGCTGGGCGAAGGAATAAAACATGTAAATTTAGCTAAGGATATCATGGAACAAGAAGTCACAGAGGCTTTGTTAGCTAAGGATAATATCTTAGCTGAAGGAATGGCTAAAATGGAAAGAGTTCAAGAAGAAACACAAAATTTGATGGGAGAACTGAAAGCTGAATTGGAACAAAAGGCCCAACAGTTAAATGAATTAGCAATAGAAATAGCTCAACTGAAAAATGCAAAGGAAAAGCAAGCAGAAGCATTTTCAGCCACTAGGAGCCTACAAGAATGGACTTGAGCTCAGGAAATGGAAAATTGGCCTCAAGAAATGGAGAATTGGACTCAAGAAAAGAAGACATGATAGAAAGAAAAGGCAGCCTTACAAGCAGAACTGTAGTTGGAAAAATAACAAAGGGGTGCAACAACTACACCAACTTTAGAATAGTGATGGAAAGAGATATTTCAAAGAAGAGAAATAGAATTGTTGACCAACCTAAAGTAGACAGAAGATAGAGCTAACACTTTAGGAGTCGAGTGGGCCAAATGCTTTAACTATGCAAAGACACTCAAGGACGAGTGGGACCACTATTAGGAACAACTACAGGAGTACACCCAGGCATTGCAGGTTGCTAACCCACAGATTTCACCCCTACAGATGCTGGAACCTCAAGAGTGGAGCAAATAAATTCACTGAGGACATTGACTTCTTCGAAGGGGAGGATAGATGTAGACAATAGTTCTAGACCCTAGGACTGGTTGGCACATCCATCACCAATTTTGCAATGTATATAAGTATTTTGGTTTATGCTTATGTTTTAATTTTTGGAAAATATAGCCAATAGAGTCAATCTGAATGTAAAAGCATATGGTACTACAAGACAAAAATAGTCGTCATGCTTGTTAGTACTAGACAGGTTGATTAGACATCTAGTTAGGAGTCGTTAATACTAGCAAATAGTTTACGTCTAATGCAATGTTAAGGATTTGTGTTAAGGAACAGATGGGGACGGTTTTGGAATTGGTTGGAGAACCAACTTGTCTCCACCTATTTAACCCCCCTCTTCAAACATTGTAAGATCGATCTATCCATGTTGTGAGAGCTATATGCTATTCATTCTATGTAATACAAAGTTGTTATGTTTTTTACATATTCTGCATACATGGTGAATGGATGGATGTGTTGTAATTTGCATGTTGGAAGCCATTAATGCAAGTGTTGTAGGTTAGTCTATTCTAAGTTGTCATTGTAGGTTTTTCATTGAATATTGTTGAACATAGGTGCTGAAGAAGGGAGCAAGAGATATTTTTTTGCAAGTTTTCTAGGATAAGATGAGAAGCTAGACGTTTGACATCTAGCCCTGATGTCTGGAAGCCACCAGATGGCTAGCTGTTAGCCCTTTAGATCTGAAGTCTGGACTAAACTTAGACATCTAGGAGTAACCAAACATCTGGACTAAACTCATACATCTAGGACCAGCCAGACATCTGGCCACCTAGCAACCAGATGTCTAGACTTGCCAACCTGACATCTAACAACCATACATCTAGACCTGCCAACTTGACATCTAGCCACAAGATGCCTAGAATTGCTCATCAAACGTCTTGATCCCTGATGTCTAGGCTCAACCATAAGCTAGAAAAATTAGGATTTTGATGGATGTATTAGTGTAACCTTTCCTTGGAGCCTGATCCTAATTTGTCATCATCCCATTCTAGGAATGTACTCACCCCTGTCTACATGATGTTGCAATGCATGGAGTATGTAAAATACTATACAAGGTTACCCCAGGATAATATCCAATGGAATGGGATGATGAATTAGTGAAGAGGATATGATATGAGTAATAGAAATGAAGAAGAAGAAGAAGAGGAAAATAAAGAGAAGGGGAAGAAGATGAAACTAATCAAAGGTATGTAGCCACTCGAAGCGTGACCATACAACATTGACAAGTAACAAGAAGAAGAGGGAGAGGGAAAGAGAATAAGGGAAGATGAAAGGTATGTAGCCGCTCAAAGCGTGACCATACAACATTCATCAAAGAGAAAAGGAGAGAAGAAGAAGAATAAATGATGTAAAGCAGATTTTGGTTAATGCAATTCGATAAAACACCGTAGAGTGTCGATTGTGTATTTGTTGTTGTTTTTATTGTTTTTGTTTTTTGTAACCATGATGGTATATACAAAGAATGATGAGCCTTAATGCCAATGCTTAGGTGTAAAATGCTCGAAGATGAATAATTTTAATGGGCTCAAGGTCAGCAAGACCTTCAATATTGGCAAGATGATATGCCCCAGAACCAAATTTATGGGTAACGATGTAAGGACCCAACCAATTAGGTGCAAATTTATCATGAAGATGGCATGGTTGGCTAGTAATATGTTGGTTCTCCTTAAGGACCAAGTCTCTGACTTGAAATTCATGTTGATGTACCTTATAATTATAGGCACATCGAATATGATCTTGATAAATGTGCGTATGTTCAATGGCATGGATGCGGTGTTCATCCAGAAGGGTCAACTGGTCTAATTTGGCTTGACGAGCAGTGTCATCATCAATGAATTCTTGCATAGAGACCCATAATGATGGAATTTTGAGCTCCAAAGGCATGATGGCTTCAACACCATATACAAGATAAAATGGGGTTGCCCCAGTTGGAGTACGAATGCTTGTGTGATAGGCCCATAAGGCCAGTGGCATTTGATTGTGCCAATCGTGATGTGATTCTGCAATGGTCTTTCGAAGAATGGTACAAATGGTTTTATTTGTAGCTTCAACTTGGCCATTACCCTAGGGGTAGTATGGGGTAGAGAAGCTATGTTGAATATGGAATTTCTCACATAATGCATGAATATTCTTGTTCTTGAATGGTGTACCATTGTCAGAGATGATCTTGGATGGAATTCCAAAGCGATAGATAATGTGTTGAGTGATAAAATCGATAATTTTAGGACCTATCATTTGGACTAGAGGTATGGCTTCAACCCATTTCATGAAGTATTCTATGGCAGTGATGATGAATTTGTGATTACTGGATGAGGCAAGGGTGATTTTACCAATAATATCCAAACCCCATTGAGAAAAAGGCCACATTGATTGAATGGGTTGAAGATCCTGAGAAGGCAAATACGTGAGATTAGCATGGTGTTGGCATTTGACACACTTTTTGATATATTCACAATAGTCATGCTCCATTGTGGGCCAATAATAGCCCATCCGTAGAATACGTTTGGTAATAGCCATGCCACTAAAATGGCCACCACAAGTGCCATCATGAGCCTCTTGGATAACGCGTTGGGCCTCGTGTGGTTCAAGATAGCATAGTAGGATGCCATCATGACTGCACTTGTAAAGGATATCTCCCAATAATGTGTAGTAAATTGCTCGTTGTTTGAAAGTCCATTTGTGAGTGTGATTCAGATCCAATGGGAGGATACTAAGCTTGATGTAATCTTTGACCTGGTAGAACCATGGGTCATGCAGTTCAATTTGTACAATATTGATGCCATCATCATGAGAAGGTGGAGCAATGGAAATGGTAGAATGGAAGAGGGTGTGAATGGACACGTGAGTTGTGTCAAAATGTGGATTTTACAGGATGAGTGAACCTAAAGAAGCCATAGTATCGATGAAATGATTGGTGGAACATGGAGTAGCAGTGATATCATACCACTCAAATTGAGAAAGTAAGTGTTCGGTGACTTGCTTATACTATTGAAGGATGGGGCATCAACATTGTCATTCTCCCTTAATTTGATTCACAATGAGAAGGGAGTCACCAAAAATGTCTAGATGTCGAATGTGCATGGAAATTGCTTGCTTAAGGCCAAGGATAAGAGCTTCATATTCGATATTGTTGTTGGTGCAAGGAAAGCCTAACTTGAAGGAAAATGGGAGGGGCTCCCCCTGTGGTGTAAAGAAGACTATGCCTGCACCCCCTCCATGCTCACAATGAGAGCCATAAAAGAAGAGGGTTAAATCAGCGGTTGACTCAGGTTCTACAGGTTCCTCAACTTTAGTAGTATGAAATACAAAATCATCAGGAAGTTGAATGAGTAGCGGTGTATCACTCGGTAAAGGTGCTTCAACTAGCTGATCAACAATGACTTGGCCTTTGATGGATTTTTGACTAATGAACTCGAGGTCAAATTCTATGAGAAGCATAATCCATTTGGTCGTGCGACTATTATGGTAGCTCTTACCCATCATGTAATGAAGTGGATTATCACGGGTGACCACATAAGTAGTGTGATTGATCATGTAATGTCATAGCTTTTGTGTGGCAAAGACAATGACAAGGTAAAGTTTTTCCATGTAAGCATACCATGTCTCGTAACTAACCAATGTGCGACTGATATAGTATACGATATGTTCATGGTTCATCTCATTCTTCTGGGTGAGAAGTGTACCCAATGCAAAATCGGTAGTGGATATGTACATATGAAAAGGTCGATCGGGATGGGGTGGTGATAGAACCGGTGGAGATGTGAGGTAAGATTTGATGGCATCGAAAGCAATTTGACATTGATTGTCCCATTTGAAAGGGACCCCCTTTTGAAGGAGATGATTGAATGATTGACACTTGTCAAAGAGTTGGGCGATAAATCACCGAATGGATTGGATTTTTCCTTGTAAGCTGTGTAGCTATTTGAGATTCGAAGGGGGAGGCATATCGATGATAGCCTTGACTTTTTGAGGATCAACCTCGATGTCATATTGTGAGACAATAAAACCTAATATTTTGCCTGAGGTAACACCAAAGACACATTTTTTTGGATTTAATCACACGTTATGTTCCAGGAGGTGATCAAATATTTGGTGTAGGTCCTCGAGATGTTGACCATGCATTTTGGATTTGGCAATAAGATCATCGACATAGTCTTCGATAATTTTGTGCATGAAATCATGAAAGATGTATGTCATTGCGCATTGATAGGTTGCCCCAACATTTTTGAGATCGAAGGGCATGACCTTGTAACAAAATGTCCCCCAAGGGGTCATGAAAGATGTTTTATGTTGGTCATCCGGGTTGACACAAATTTGATTGTAACCAGAAAAGCCATCCATGAGTGATAGCATTTCGTGCCCTACTATGGCATCGACCAATGTGTCGATATTAGGGAGTGGAAAATTGTCCTTGGGACAAGCTTTGTTAAGATCCCTAAAATTAGTGCATATGCGGATACCCCCTTGGGTTTTTTGATGGGAACCATGTTTGAAACCCACTCAGGGTAATCAATTGGTTGTATGAACTCGACATCAAGAAGTTTTTGTAACTCCTCTTTAACCATTAGAGCAATGATGGGATGCATTTGATGCAACTTTTATCTGATAGGTTTAGCATTATCATCCAAGACCAAGTTGTGGATAACTAATGATGGATCAAGGTCAGGCATGTCTATGTAGGACCATGCGAACACCTTTATGTACTTTCAAAGGAAAGTAGTGAAGAGAATGCGTTCATCAATAGAAAGACTAGCTGCAAGGTGGACAATGTGGGGGTGATCAAGATCATCATCGATGTCAACATCAATGGTGTCCTCGACAAGCATGTGAGAACCATCATGGAGTTGAGCAGGCATTGGGATGAGGTGAAGATCATCAATGATGTCAAGAAGTTGGAATTCATCATCTAGATAAAAATTTGTATGATTAATCCAAGGTAGGTGGGGTGGAATAGAAGGCAAAGGTGCATTAGCAGATCGTAGTAATTGAGGTGATGGGAGGAACTCAATGGGTGATGGTGTGGATGAAATATTTTCAAAGTCAAAAAAATTGGTAATGGGTGGTGGGATGTAATCAGGATGATTTGGATAGTGAAGTGGGGCATATAAGTCAATAGATATCATGTTGATAGACATGCTTGAGGTGGTAGATGTGGGGAATATGGTGGTGAAGAATCATAAGAGGATGAAGATGAATCAGGAAATGGTTGATTGATGCCAAGAAGCAAAACCATGGGTGAGTAAGGAGAACGAGAATGGGAGCAACAGACATGCTATCGTGCATAAAAAGGCATGAAGGGAGTAGGTGGTGGCGATGAAGAAGGGATGACAATGGGCAAAGATGGATTGAGTGATAACTCGATAAATTGGTCAACAAGAGCTTCAACCATGCATAGGAAGAAGTATCCTCATGCGATGGAGATGAATGGAAGAAAGTGGATGGAATGTCAACCATAGATTGAGGGGATGAATAGTCCATAGGAAAATTGAGCTCAAATTCATCATCAAAAAGGACCTCGAGGGGGTCAATATTGAGATGATGAAAATCATCCTCGAGGGTGTTGATTATTGTAGGATGGTAACCAATTCTAGATCTGTCTTTAGGCTTCCGTAAAGGAGGATGGATAAGGGTGTGACACCCTTGTTCGTATCTTCCTAGTCTATAACCATGCCAGTTGTACATATGAAGATAGTGCCAGGAAAAATTAGGATTTGACATATGATCAAGATTATCACAAAATTTGGTTTGTGGTGGTGGAGGTGGAGGCTCCATAGATGAGTCAAGTCCCCCATATATAAATTTGTGCAATTGTCGGGTGGACCAAGAGGAACAACTACCCCAATAGTCATGGGCACATCATGGGGTCAACCAAAGTCATGGGTAGACTGGATGGTGGGTGAGATAACCTGAGCATTGTGTATGTCATACTCACTAGGACCAGGTGTGGTCATGAGTATAGAGATGTGAGGAGGATCATGATGCTCAGGTTGGGGGAGGACCCCTTGGGTGGTGAATATGGCAATGGTATTGATGTGGATGGAGGAGAAGGTGAAGATGATGAAGCAGGCAGATTTGATTGGGCTAATTGGTCATCATATTGAGCGACATGCTATATCCACTCATAGCATTTAATAAGTGTTCCTATGATGGGATGATTTGCATGTGTGAACTGAGATGTTGGAATAGAAGATGTGGTTGGTGTGGTAGGGATGACTCGTGACCATGAAGAATGGGGTACAAAGTAATGGGAAGATGTATATGGAGTGGGAAGAAGAGGAGGTGTGGTAGAAGAGGAAGCTGGTGATGGCATAGCTAAAAAGGTGAATGGGGGAAATAGTATATGGGAGGAAGATGGTATAGAAGAAGATGAAGGAAGGTGTGAAAATGTCAAAGTAGTAGAAGCACTAGTAATCGAAGGCGGATGTGAGGAAGATGATGGTATGTCACTCAAATTGGGTGTGGGATGTGAAGATGAGGGTGATGGAAAGGTGGTATCAAGGGAATGTCATGGAGTGGGAGTGAATTGTGTGGATGATAGGGGTGGATCCTGTGGAAGAGTGATAATATTGTAGAATTTGAATGGATCACTATCGGTAGGGATGCAATGGACCAATCCATTGTGAACATATTTGATACAATGATGTAACATGGAAGGGATACATTGCATGTCTTGAATCCATGGGTATCCCAAAAGGATATTGTATTGCATCTCCCCTTCAATGATGTGGAAGAGAGTGGAAATGGTTTTGGCACCAACTTGAATGGGTAGGACAATGGTGCCTATGGTAGGGTGCATAGAGCCATCAAAGGCTTGAAGGTCCATAGAAGGAGTAGCGAGATGAGTAGGTGGTATGTGAAGATGGCCAAGGGTGGTGGTAGAAATGATGTTGATGGATGATCCAGTATCAATGAGAACACGCTTGTAAGTGATAGAATTGATGGAAGCTTGGATATGCAAAGGTGGATCCACCCCCTCGCCTACAACTTTGATGATCTCATGGTCATGGAAGTTGATAGAAGGTTGCAAGCATCTCTGAACATTACCAATAAAGTTGGCAAAGGCATCAGTATCATGGGTCTCAAGATCAAGAGAGTGGAGAATGGAATTGAGGGCCTCGTGATGAGGTTGGGATTGCTGTAGAAGGTCATAGATGGATAACCTTGTAGGGGTAGTGTGGAGTTGATGTGAAAGGCTACCATGAATAGTGATGATATTACATGGTATGGTGGTAGGAACTAGTGGAGGAATTGGGGGATTAGAAGAAGGTGGTGGAAGAGAAGTAGAAGGGCATTGGGCTTCAATAGGAGGTGGGTAGCATTGGTTATGGGTAGCGATGTTGATCATACCCATAAACCCCTATTGGGAAGGACCATGATTGACATGATTGACTTGTCATGGATTGGATTGAGCATTAGGACCCCCATGTTTGGGCAATGGATTTTGATAGATCCCCAAGTTTTGATTTTGTGGTGCAAGGGGATTAGATACTTGAATGGTGTCATGGTCAATGAGATCTTGAATGATGTGATGAAATATGTGGTAAGAATCAAGGGGTGGCCATGTTGGTGATGAAAATCATAGAATGCCTATGGATTATGGTCTCGTGGGAGGGGATGATTAGGATCGTTAAGTTTGATATTAGGCAAGGAGATAAGGCCCCCATCAAATAAGTGATGGAATAAAGTGGGTATGGGTTCGAACAAAGGTATCCAATTGCATGGTGGATGAGGAGGGTGAAGGTTACACCCTTGGAATGGATTAGAAGGTGGAGGTGGATTGGTTTGGTATGCAGGTTGTGGTGGTTGGGGTGGTGTTGATTGTGGTGATGAGGATGGAGAAGTGAGTAGCACCTGATTGGTTTGAGGTGGTTTGGAAATGGGTGGTACATATGGATTTTGATTGTAGCAAAAAATGGATGGATAAGATTTCTTTGGATGAAGCTTGATCTTGACCGTATGGATCTTGATGTCCTCAATAACCTTGGCTTGAGCAATAGCCTCCTCAAATGTGTGACTCTGATGGATTTGCAAATTTTGAGAGATTTTCTTATGGTAAATTTTGGCGAATAGTTGGACGAGTTCTGTAGGTGGAAGGGTAAAAGAAATATTATGAATGACCACCCTCCATCGAGAGATAAAATCAGTAATGGGCTCATCATCAAACTAGTGTAAAGCATATACATCTGACAATGTCATCTTGGTTTTGATATTGATGGAAAAATATTCGAGAAAGAGATTGGCTAACTGTTCAAACTTGAAGAGGCTATGATGAGGCAAATGATTGTACCAATATAATGCTTGTCCCCCAAGAGAAAGTGGAAATGTGCGAAGCATGAGGGGATCACTACCATGAAGTTGGTAACAAGTGAAGTGATAATTGTTAAGGTGCTCTCTAGGATCTTCCTTACTTTTAAATTTATCAAATTTAGGGATCTCAAATCGGTAAGGATAAGGATGCATAGGAACAGATGGATGAATGGGTTCATTGCACAACTCATCATACGTGGGCTTTTGGGGCCCATAACCAGTCATGCACAAATCCAAATTTTTGATTTGTTCTTGCATAGCTTGAAGTTCACTAGAGAGCACCATTGTAGTATCTGGTGGAGATGGGAATGGATGTGAATAAGAAGGTGGAGGAAGTGGTTGTGATGATGCCTATGAATAACCCAAATGGGGTGGGTATTATAGTTGTTACTCTTCCCATTGATTGTAGTAAGCAACCTATTGTGGATCAGGTGCTGACATGGCTTGATATTGTGGGAGAGGGACCTGAGATGGATGTGGTGAAGTGTATGAGTACTATATTGTAGGTTGTTGTTGTTGATCATGGTACATATGAATCTATTGATCGAGCATGGGTACTTGTTATTGTTGTGCATGTTAGAAAGTTGATTGTGATTGGGCTATGGTAGTGGAGGACCAAGTAGGTGGTGAAGTGAAGAAATTAGGTGGTGTTGAAGATGGTGGTGGGAGAGATGAGGGTGTAGTAAAAGAAAATTGGTTAGAGGATGGAGTGGTAACTGATGATAGTTGAGGTGGCATGGAAGGAGTGGAAAGTGAAGATTCGAGATGGGCCAAATAGCATGGTGGATTGGTGAGATATGAGGGGTAATTCGGATTATATGAGGAAATAGGAGTGGATGGTGATGGCCAAAAAGGAGGGGGTGGAGGTAGGTGGAAAGAGGAAGAAGATGCCAATGGAGGTCCATATGATGAGGATGGTGGGAAGGTAGCTAGAAAATTAGTAGTGAATTGTGGAGTGAATGAGGGTGGTTGTGTGATGGAATGACTTGATGTTGTTGGAATTGTTGAGATGGAGGTTGTTGATATTGTGGTGGTACCTAATAGTATTGAGGTGGAATTTAGGAATATTGTGGTGGAAGTGATGATGATGGATAAGATGGGGGTTGTGAATGTTGTGGAGTTTGTTGTGGGTATGGTATTTGGGATGAAGAAGAGGAAGGGGGTGGTGCAGAAGAAGATGGAGTGGAAATCATACCTACTATTTGGATAGTAGTGATGACATCAGGAATGATTTGAGAGATGAAAATTTTAGAGTCATCACCCAAAAATGGATGAGAGGAATGCTCTAGGAAGAGGTGATTGTCATATGGGGATGGAGGTGGAGTAGGCTATTCAAAAATGATGAAGGGTAGAGGCCTACCTGGTGCAATGTAGATGACATGCTGGCAATAAGTCAATGGTGGGTTAGAGAGGGAGAGATCATCTGGAGGAAATGTGTCCTCATAGGTCTTATTCTCCTCCTAGGGTGGAGAAAAATATGTGATATTCAAGATGGGACTTGCCTTAGGATCTTGTGGCCCAATAAAAAAATCGAGTGGAGCTACAGAGGTAACCCTCTCAGAATCAGAATGTGGATCATTGGTCTGGGAGGAGGAGGCACCAACGGCCATGATAGTGCGAGAGAGCCTTAGATGGCATGATGAAGAGCCTCATGCATCTGACTATGTGTAATATGCATGATGATGTGTGTGCTAGTGAAGGAATAGTCAAAAGGTGTGGAATTTAGGCTTTGGAAAGCTCTGTGATTGGTTCTAACACTTGTTGTTCTAGAAAATATAGGTTTGCACAGGGAGGTGCAAACTTTTTTGTAATTGGAAGTTTGCATGGTGGGGTGTGAACCTCAAGAAAATAGAGATAGAGGATGGATTTCTGCTATGTGAGGGCTTCTCTATGCTATGTGTCAATTCTTATGCAATTATGTGACCTGAAAGATAGGTTCGCAGGATGGGGTGCAATTTTTTTGTACCTAAAAGTTCATACGAGGGGTGCAAACCTCGAGAAAATAGAGATAGAGGATGGATTTCTATTGTGATGAGCCTTTGTGTGTTGTGTGTCAATTTTTGTGTAGTTTTGTAGCTTGGAAGCTAGGTTCACATGGTGGGGTGTGAATTTATCTGAATATAGAAGTTCGCACGTGGGAGTGCGAACCACCTGAAAATAGACTATGTAGTGCTACGTGAAAGTGAAACTATGGAACAATCGAGCAAGTGAGTTATGAGCAATTTTAATATGTTATTGTAACCACTTTTTGTGACTCAAACAATAAGCAAATATTTTTAGATTTTTATGTGTTTTTATGAGAGTATTGTATTCATCCTAAGAACAAACCATAGGAATAGGTGAATTCTACAATGAATAGGTATGTCATAGCATAGAACCTCCTACAACACCCAAAGGTGCATGTAGAATAGAACTATGTTTCCAATGGGTGAATGGCAACCTAAATGGAATCTGATATAGTAAAATGGTATCCAAAGGAGGGAGACTCAAGATGCTCAAATGAGTCAATATACTCTCATGAAGAGAGGTCACACTATCAATGTGTTGCTACCGGCCAACCCAGCTTTCGCTTAACCCTCATGTTTAAGGCATACATAGTAACGATCAACTGTACCCACTAATTATTTTTAAAAGCCCTATGGTAAAGGGGCTTTCTAAAACTACCCACTTTGAAGGTACCTTCCAATGATTAAATCTAGATAACCAACACTCAAGAGTAGGGGATCTCCTAGGGATTAAGGTTGGTCGACCACTCCTAGGGGGCTACTATGGTGACTATAGGGGGATGAGTTGGTGGAAGGAGATGAAATCCAATATCACCAGTCTCGAGTGGGGATTAGTGAGTGTGTGTGTGTGTGTTCTACGCAAATAATTTTAGAAGCAAAGCTACCCTAAATACCTTTTCAAAATTGAAATCTAGCTTAAGATGCTTTTTCAAATTGAAATCTAACTTAAGATACATTTGTAAGGAAATATAACCTAGGATGCTTTTGGAAAGGGAAACTAGATTAGATGCTTCCTCACAAAATCAAATCTACGCTAGGACTTTTGGAAATAAATGATAGAAATGAAAGTGCATTTTTGAAATGAATCTAGACTAAAATACTTCCTCATGAAATCAAATTAATCTAATGCTTTTAGAAGGAAATGCAGGAATGGAAATGCCTTTTGAAAACAAATCTAGACTAGAAAGCTTTTTGAAAGACTAACTAAAACAACCAAGTGTATGCAAATAGTTAGATGGCAACCCAAGCGATAAGTTAACCTTGAAAATATAAAAATCAACAGTGTACTAGCAAAATACCTGCATCCAGGTGGTTGTAGAGTCCTCTATTTCTCTCTGTGCCTCAAGATTGTGTTTTTTTGGTAAGTTTGCACAAGGTGCGAATTTGTTTGTTGCTCGAAGTTCGCACGCATGCAAACTTGGCACCAGGAGCTGGGTCGACTGGTTTTGTGATCTTGGTGACTAATTTTTAGTCTTTGGATGGTCTTGACACAGTTTCCTGCACAAAAAATAGCCAAAAGTCAATTTTTTTATCAATGGTGACACAAAACCTTAAGATATGAAGCATGCACTTGTAATAAGCAAAATACTAGGAATTTAAAAACTAACTAGGTGGCGCACAAAAATACAAGGAATGATTTCACCTTGCATACACCATGGTGAGAGGTGGTTTGGGGTCTAGGTATGGGGGCACACAATCCCCAGGAACATGAGGCTTTTAACCTCCCCTGACTTACCTTACTAGTTGATGGGGTGTCTGAAACTGATACCTATGCTTCAGGGACCAATTTTGAGGTAGATTGCAAAGTTCACATGCCCAAGTGTGTACTCTCTGGACCTCAAAAGCTCATTGGTGCACCAAAAAACTTTGTGATGGGGCTTAAACTGCATCTTATGGCATTTGGTGTGGGATTCTTCAAAGTTGGCAACTACCTACCATACAGAAATAGTCCACAAGATGTGTTAGATGGTGATTAAGCTAGTGCTTGGTGGGGGTCCCACCGGGCATGCCAGAATGAAACCATTCAAAAGATACTACAACCTTCATTCAAAATTGTAGAATCCACTGCTTTTGTTATTGAAATAAAAGGGGGTTACATAGTGAAATCCTTTTACAACTCTTGCCCTGAAGGCTACAATTGGGTCTTCCCTAAGGAAGCCCTTTTAGATGTGTTCAAAGGTAGCAAGATCCATCTTCTTGATGTTCCTCAGTGTAGGTGGGCTTCTTGCTCATGGGCCACCATTGGTTTGATGTGTTCCTTGTACCTGTTGGACCTACAAAATCTAGTTAGAATGTTTAGGGGCCTACCTCAGTCAAACCCCATGTTTATGAAGATAAAAGACTCCTTAATCAAGCTTAAAACATGAAGAAAATTACATAAAATGATGTAAAACCCTAAACTAAGCCATACTTACCTATTCTGTAAACTTTGTTTTGTTGTAGCAGAGGTTTGCACGGGTGGGTGCAAACTTGGTTTGGGCTTGGAAGTTCGCACGGGGTGTGCGAACCTGACTATCTCTGGTAGAATTCATAGAATAAGCTTTTTGAGTGATGTTGATGTTTTAGTTCCTTTGCTCCTTTATCGGGTCACCTTCAAAAGTTGCCTTCGTTGTCGATAACCTATCTAGATCACAAGGGATATTATGAATATGAAAAAACCCTATTGCTATGTGGATGTGATGGATGTGTGATTGATGGTGGATGCTAGAGTGATTTCTGTAGAGTTTCTGTAAGCTAAAGTTGGAATCCCTAAAATGGTGAAAATGGCCTTCTACTTATAGACTTGGCCAAGGCTAGGGGAGGGGATGAGGTGTCCCCTGTGAGGTGTGTGTGGTGAGGTGTCCACCTAAGAGGTGTCCCTTGAGGTGTCCTAGCTCATAAATGAGATTGGGTGAGAGAATCCCTCACCCATATACAAGTCATGATGACCTAGAGGAAAGTCTCCAAATGGCATTTATTGAAACCATTTTGGAAATATCTTCTAATTTAGAATTGCTTTTTGGTGCAAAAGTCTCCATTTCTCATTTATGGCCTAGGAGAGTGTGAGATGGAGGAAATATCTAGGTGAGAGGTGGCAAGGCTAGACTAGGTGAGGTGGAAAGGCTAGGCTAGTCAAAGTAGACTAGGTGAGGTGGAGGGTTAAGATTAAGCATGATTAGCCTAATTAACCATAGGATTAGCCATAAAGCAAGTTTTGACTAAAGTTGTTGACTTTTTGAGCATAAAGTGCTTTTTGACCATGGTGGAGAATTCAACCTTGGTTGAGTTAGGATGGAGGTCACATGAGGACCTATAGTTAAGCGTAGGAAGGGGCTTGGCTAGCCCAAGGGGGCTAAGGATGATGAATAGTGATTTTAATAAATGAATAGTGTTTTAAGCCAATTTATGCAATTTTTGAGGGTTTTGCAAATTGATTGACCGTGAAGATGAGGAGAGGGACAATGTGTGACTTTTGGGTGTCTACAATGGGTAAAAATTTCTTAACTATGTCTAGAGATGTAGAACTTATTATACAAGTGAAATGAAAGTACTAGACTAAACACCCAATATTGAGATAGTACAAACAAGTTATACTTGATGAGATCAATAAGTTCCTTTTTAATTTGATATATATTCCCAAATATCAAAATGAGGTTGCAAATCTAATAAATGCTTCAAGTGCAGATTATGCAGAAATAGACACAAAGTATATGGATAGGTTTCCCACTATCTATGTATACAAACCTTAAAAACCAGATAATGTTGTGTATCTTCAAGTGTTTGAGAATGATGTAGATATTGAATACTTCATGACCCTCTAGAATCAATATGCAAATCTAATATGTGATGAGGAATATGAGGCAAAATTAAAGTATGTCATAGGATAACTTGTAGAAGTAATATAGTTAAAAACTAATAGAATTCCTTAAGGATTTGTTTCATTAGAAAGTATATTTGATGAATTTGATAGAGCTTATAAATCATTATTCCAAGAATCACAGTTTGATGAGGTAAATATTGGAACAGAAGAAGAACCTAGACTGATAAAAATAAATAAGTCTTCCTGAAAAAGAATAAGGATGTTTTTGTCTGGAGATATGGAGATTTGAGAACATTCAATATAAATGTAATGACACACATCATACCCCTTTATGAAGGTACAAAGCCATTTAGAAAAAAGCAGAGAAAATGAAATCCTACATTACATCCAATCATGTAAAAAGAGGTATAGAAGTTGTTAGATGCAAAAATTATCAAAAAAAATAGATTTTCTTCATGGATTGCAATTTTAGTACCAATCAGGAAAAGAACATAGAGATCATATTGTGTATTGATTTTAGAAATTTGAATAAAAATTCACTTAAATATAATTACCCACTTCCAAACATGGAATAACTATTACAAGCAGTTGTTGTATCAACCAAAATGTCTCTGTTAGATGGTTTTTTAGGCTATAATTAGATATTGGTGAATCCATAAGATAGGTATAAGACTACTTTCACTACTCCTTGGGGAACCTTTGAATACCTTAGAATACCTTTTGGTTTAATGAATGCAGGTGCAACTTTCCAAAGAGCCATAGATTTTGCATTCAAATATTTGATGTTTGAAATTGTTGTTGTTTACCTTGATGATATCACTATATTTTCAAAGAATCCAAAAGATCATTTTGAACATTTGACTAAAGTATTTTCTATATGTAAGGAATATGAAATATCTCTAAATCCTAAGAAATTTATTTTTGGAGCTACAGAAGGAAAGTTATTAGGGTATGTAGTGTCAAAAAAAGGGATTAGTATTGACCCACAAAGGACTGAAGCTATTTCTAAGATCCCTCCCCCTAAGAACCTAAAAGGAGTCAGGTCTTTCTTTGGTAAAATAAATTTTATCAAGAGACTTGTTCCAAATTTTGCTGAGATTGCTAAACCAATAAATGACATGATAAATAAAGATGGGGATATAATATGGATAGATGAGAATGTCAGATATTTTCAAAGCATTAAATATTCCATCACTATGGCCCCTGTATTGAACTATCCTAACTATTCTAAGAATTTTCATATATATTTCTTTGCATAAGAGCATACTATTGTTGTAGTTCTATCTCAAAAAAATGATGAGAACAATAAAATACCTATAGATTTTATGAGTATAGGACTAAAAGGAGTCCAATTAAGATATACCATGATAGAGAAACAGGCTTATGTTGTAATAAGAGCACTAGATAATTTCAAGGGTATATTTGGATCTAACAAAGTCATATGTTGCATTCTTTATATAGCCATAAAATATGTCCTTACTCAGTAAAAATCCATAGGCAATCCTACAATATAGATGGTTAAACCAATACAATATGATGTAGAATTTAAAGCAGTTTAGATCATCAGGCGACATGGATTGGCAAGATATATGGCTAACAAATTAGGAGATAACATGAACAACACCATCATGGTAGATGAAATGCACAACATTAGAAGAACTAATAATGTAGAATGCAAATGGTATGATGATACATTTTCATATCTTCAAACTTTATACTTCCCAAGAGGTATGTTTGTAAATAAAATGAGATCTCTGAAACAACAATCCCAAAAACTATGTTCATGAAGGTAAACTTTACTAGAGACATCTAGATGGAGTTCTATTACTATAATTATTTGAAAATAAGGTTTTCAAAGTGATTAAACAATACCATGATTGATTTTGTGAAGGTCATTTTGTACCTAAAGCCATTGTCAACAAAATCATGAGAGTTGGCGACTACTGGTCTTATTTGTTCAAATATGTTCACCGATATGAGAGAGGATGTCATAATTATCAGATCTTTGTAGGGAAGAAACACTTAGCAGCCATACCTCTAAAACCAGTGATTATTGATGCTCCATTTACACAATGGAAAATTGAACTTATTGGTGAGATGAATCCCAACTCTTTAGGATACCACAAATGAATTATCATAGTGACTAATTATTTCACTAAATGGGTATAAATAGCTCCATTAAAGAAGTCAAAAACTGAAGTGATTATAAAAAATTTAGAAGAAAATATTTTGACAATATTTGGGATCCCTAGAAAGTTGGTCATTGATAATGCCACATATTTTATCTCATTTGAAATGATTAAATTTTATGTTAAATATAGTATTGAGATTTCTCACACTGCAAATTATTATCCTCAAGGCAAAAATAATAATTTTATTACTAGGATCAAGATATCACTTGGTAAAAATAAGAGAAGTTGGGATAATGAATTGAAATATGCTCTATGAGCAAACGAATTATCCATTAAAATAAGTACAAGGAGAACCCCATATGAGCTAGTGTATGGATAAAATGCCCAAATACCTCCTCAAGTAGAGAGATTTGCTTTATCTCTACTATTATAAGATCATGAAAGACCTAATATCTTACAAATAAGTTTGGATCAAATAGCATAATTGTGAGAAGAGAAAAAGAGGCTTTGATAAGGATGACAAAATAGACACAGAAAATTGTGCAGCTTTTCAACAAGAAGGCCAGAGGCAAACCATTATTTGAGAGGACATAGTGATATACTGGGATCCTAAGAACAAAAAACATGGTGAAAAGGGTAAACTAGAGCCTAAGTGGCTTGAACCTCACCAAATAGTTCAAATTGTTGGCCAACATACTTATAGGTTACAAAGCTTAGAAGGAGACTAGATGGAAATTCTAACCAATGGCCAACATTTGAAGTTGTACAACCCCTATTTTGGGGTTAGAAGAGAATAAGTTATACTTATGTCTTCCAAAAAAAAAGAGAAAAATGTATTTCAATTCTTTTGGGCTTGTCCCTATGTGATTAGGTACAGGAAGGTGTGTTTTGTTCCAATCCTTTACAAAAAAAATTATTTTTGGGTTTATCATATTTATGTTTTTAGGTGACTAGGTAGGAGAGTGTATGCTCTTCTATCATCTATCCTATTTTGTTGATTAGGTGATCATAGAAAAATTCTAACCAGAGATTCTAAGGTTCTCAAGTGCTTCAATTTTTCATCACTTGTCCCAGTTGGAGCCTATGTTGGAGATTCAATCCAACTTGAAAAGTACACCTAGTTTAAAAAATTTGATGTCTTGTCAAAACTTGCAGTTAGGAGATATTATTAATCAAAGTCAATTTTTTTTTAGAAAGGTTGTTTTTCATATCAAACTAGTCAATATGCCATTAGAACATCCATGTGTTTTACTCCTAGTTTAGTCATTGCAAGAGTTATTTGGTTTGTTCTAAGGACCCTAAAATTTTTTTGAAATACCTTATTTGGCCATCAATTTTTCTTGTTCAAATCCTAAGGTTAAAGCCTTTGAAAAAATTTCTAAGGTCATACATATTTTCCCCCCATTAGTCTACAAAAATATCACGTCTCATTTTTTTCCTAAGTCCAAATTCATACCATGAAAATATTTCCCCCTACATTTGTTTTCCCCAAGCCTAAAGCATGCCACATAAAATAAATTATGTCATAAGTCCATTTCCATAAAGTATCCACACACCCCTCTTCATTAAATCCCATGCACCTTCCTCCATCTTGTGGTAGCAATTCATCTTTGCCACCCACCATGTATCCCAACCATCCAATGGGTTAGACCTTTACCCTTAGAAACCTAAATAAATTATCTAATATTTCATTCCTTAGATTAAAACCATAGGTTGTGCATCATTTCCTAAGTATCCCTCAAGTCCATGTTTCCCTTCTCCTTAAATCGTATACAATTCCATTTATCCTATGGTCGTAGATTATTTGCATCGCCCCCCATAATTGCAATCCTCCACAATCATCATAGTTCATGAACTATAATCGTCTAAGGTCATGGTTACGTAAAATATAAAATCATCTCCTTTGCAAGGGTCTAGACACGTTCTCCCCCCTTTTTGAAGTAAAAATTTTGCATCTTTCTTGATTTTATGGACGTAGTTTATTTCTGCCAACCTTGATTAATAGTGATTGTCCCTTTTGTTCAACTTGCCCTCACCATAGTCGTATTATCACCCCTAAGGATGGCCAAATCCCTTTGTTGCTAAATTTTTATATGTCAAAAGACCCATGCGTCACCCCATTTTTTAATTAAAAAGCGCACACATTTTTACATGTAACAGGTGCAGACTATTTTCACCAACCTTGATTAATAGAGACCACACATTTAGTCAAACTTGCACGCATGTTATTTTCATAAGGTCTTTGTGCAATTTTTTCCCATTTATTAATAGGTGCATGCTTGCCATCAAACTTATAATCATTGTTCATATCCGCCTAAGGTTTTGGCTTAGGTTTTTTATTTTTATTGAAGCCCGCATATTTTTTTTCCCTAAGGTCTAGATGTCGCATCCGCATGCAATAAAATATTTTCCTTCGTCCAAATGTTTCACCGTAATGAAAACAAATCCCCCCTTTAAGTTCGAAAAGATGTTCCCCTTCCAAGTAAATAAGTCCATTCTCAAGTCTTTGTCTTAATACAAAAATTGGTATTTGACCCCTTTCAATTTATATATTTCCCCTAAGGTCCAAAGGCTTAAGTCCATAATTTTTTTTCTCGGCATAGTCATTTAATTTTTATTCATAAATGTCCAACGACATTATTCCCCCCGACTTGGAATTTGGTTATAATCGTAAAAATTTAAAATGCCTAAGTCAACCTTTGTATTTTAAACACTAAAGGCACCCCCATTTTTTTGGTAAAGATCATGCATCTTTACAAATATTGCTATTGTAGATTATTTTTGCCATCCCTTGCAAATCGCAACCCTTCATTTTTTATGAATTTAAACAAGCCTAAAAAAGACACCTTTACTACCATTAAATTTCTTCCATCTTTTTACATCTAACAGGCACAGTCTATCTCCATCACCCTCATCCATCGTGACCATACCCTTTCACATACTTACCCATGTCTTAAAGTATGACTTACCGCCCCCTTGTCAATCCATCTTTGAGAAAGCCAAAAGATGCTGACAAGAGTGATAGAGAATGTCTAAAAAGAGCAGAGAGCATCAGAAATGTACAAGACACACGCCAATGAGGGTCTACAAGGAATTAATGTAAATATAAATAAGCCTTTTTGCACCATAAAAATATAAAGTCGATATAACACATACAGATAATTATAGTTTAAACACGAGGTGGCACACTGACCAAAATCCTCACAGTAACTCATAGAGTATGTACGCTATACTAGAGTCATTAATACAGTTGAAAAAATGCAAGGTGGCAAGTTGAAAGTGGTAGATTCAAGGAATATAAAAGAAATAAAATCTAGTGCATGCCGAATTTATTATAGATGCACACTTCAAATTCATAATTCTCCCTACAATAAACAGTTGCAGTGAGGCAAACGATAGGATATTACAAAAAATTTAAAGAATTCTAGTTATCACCTAGTTAGTACAAGCTATGACATCTTCAAGTTTTACTCTTGTCATACTTGAGCCCATAATTATAGCCAGAATAGAAAGCTAGACTAAAGTGATGTAGTACGAATGGTTGTGAGGAAAACCCACCACCCAAGACCCAAAATATTATGCTTCACAATCAAGGTTGAATCAGGAGCTTTTTGTAAGCCAATAATGGAAGATAAAAAATATGATCACGTTCATCTACCAACTAGCTCAAGAAGGCTACCAACATCACCACCATTACTCAAGGGACTCTTCAAAAGGGCTTGGAGAGATAGACATAGCTTGAGCCCTTACTACAAAAAGTGGGTCTGCAACATGGGTAAGCCCATATGCCTGAGATTTTATTTTTCCTTTGACCTCCTACCTTGGCTAGAAGTGGCTTACGATCCTCAAGCTAGAGTAATCAAATATTTTGTGAATTGGGCAACGTTCACGATAACATTAAATAGGATATTGAAGGTCTTCAATCTAAAATAAGACACACTCATACTCGATCTAAAGAAACTTTCATCTCAGTCTAAACATATGATTGGCACTAGTTTTTATGCAAGGCTCTAATTATAATGAATGAGTGTCGAGCAATTTTCCCATTCATAAATCCAAACTTCACCCCTGGGTTAGGGACTATGCGACATAATAAATATATTAATAGGGGTTAGAGATTTGAATTATATAGAAAAGGAAGTTATTTTCTTAATCATCCAATGCAACAGAAGAGTGCAACCCATAATGTACATATGGGAGAATGTTATTAGTGATAATATAGATAGAGAACTTAGGGAATTGCAAAGGGCCCTTGTAGAGAAGAAGGAATTGTTGCCCCATTTGTATTATTCTTTTATGATACATTTGGTAATAGGAAACTTTTCCCAACAATTAATTGAAAGATGGGGAGGAGTATACAATGATTTTTTTCATGAGATGATCCCTTGGGTACAAATGGGATAGTCTATTTATGCCCAATTTTTTATTCTATTTCTCCTAGATATTCATCAACTTTGTAATCACCTGGCCCTAGAATTAGCATGGGAACAACTAAATTCCTGCTTAAGATGATTGTTGGTCATTTTTTCCTCACTGAAGAGTTGACTTATGTGAGAGTACATGGTGCAAATATCCCTCCAAATGTGTTTCCTAAATTCTCCCCAATATCAATAATAGCCCTAGAAATCGTCAGACAAGTAGTAGAAGAGACCAAAATAAGGGTAATTAAAATATAAGGAAAAATCCCATGGGTAAAACCCCCTTTTAGAATGGGATATTATGTGTACAAATGGAATTTCAATCTCCCTAAAAATAATGGACTCATATGGTTTTGCATAAATCTCTTAGTAGCCTTATGATCCATATAATTATTATAGACTTTTAGTGAGTCATAGAATGGAGCACTGGCTAGTGAATCACCATGGAGACTTTTTTGAAAATGGCATGCAATCTGCAATAATAAAAGGAGAATATTTGGAGTCTATATGGAATGACTACCCAAACAAAATATCTTATACTCAAATAGAGATGGTGATGAGTGTCGTTATTGTCATCATTTAAATCTTATGATTTGTCAAATCTATGACGGTGTCCAAGGTTGTCTACGATAGCAGGTTTTAGCAAATCATAGTTTAGATCATTTGGTTGTAAGCTTATTTGGTTAAACATATGTTTTGGGGATTTTAAGTTCACTTTTAATCCTAATTTGCAGAAATGAAACTAATTTAACTTGCTGAATAGAAATTGTAGAAATTGAATCTAAATGCTACAGTTGCAGAAAATTGATAATTCTAACTACAGTTGCAGAATTGAAGGTTTGCAGAATTGAAAGTTTGCAGAATTGAAAAGCCTATTTAATTTTGCTAATGGAAATGACTTGAAAAGAAAAAATCTTAATTGAAATCATCATGCTAAATTTCACAATACTGAAAACTATCAAAAATTGTGTAAAAACTTATCAACAAATGTTGTTGGAAAAACTGGTCAAAAACTGTTGTAGAAATGGAATTATAGAAAATAGGGTATTTAAAACATGTTAAAAAATAGGGTTCAACCAGTTGCAATTATTCTAGTACACATCACACTTTGCATCATCAAATAAACTATGCTAAAACAAAAGTTAGTACAGTTGCATGAGTGAAAAACAGGAATTTGATAAAAATACTGCAAAAATAAAATTAGTCAAAACCTGCACTTTTTGCTCCTTCATTCTGGTCCTCATAGTGGGCCCTTTCTCCTTGGTATAGATGAAATAATATCTTACTCCAAGACTTAAGAACTAATCATGCATGAATCATAGTTTCATATGGCTAAAGAAAATACTGCACTTTTTATTCAAATGTTTAAATCATAACGATTACAAAAGAATGCATGCTTCTGATTGATTAATTTTTCTAAAATATCTATGCATACCTAGCTCAACCAATGAGGGACCTTCTATATATACTAATTTTTACACAAAAATTTTTCAACTACAAATTTAACACCTTTGTGTTATCTGCTTCTAATGTGCCTACTTTATTTCAAAGACCTGGTCTATTTTAAGACAAATTCTATTGTTGCCTTTTTGTTTGAATATTCTACTTGGTGTAATGGTTCAAGAATAGTGCGATAATATTTGGAACATATTTCCTCACCTGATTCTTCTCCCTTCCTTCCAAAAAGGGTGCATTTCTACCTTTTTTGTCTAAACAGTTTAATTTTACCTTCATTCTGGAGCAGCTCCAGAATATAAGGTAGAGTAATAGATTTGAACTGTTGCCACCAATTTCATTTGTATAGGAGTGTGTTCAAACATGCAAGTGGTATTCATTATATTTTTAGACATATTGAAACCACTTAGATGTGCCCTTCTTGACCAGGTGTATGACCTCCTTCATAGATGTGTAATTTTGGTTTTTACATGTTTCTAGTTGTATCTACAGTTTCACTTGTATGTCTTGTTGCCTTCATTAGGATGACTTGGAAGTGCTTCCAGGTGGATCAAAAGTCTTCCTATGTTTACCTTATCATATTTCCATCATTCCCATTGGTTTATTTTAACAAATTCCATGCCTCCCTTTATCATGATAGGTGGCTAGAATTTGTATAAGACTGCTGCTACAGCTAGAATGTCTTGTTTTTAGCAGAAAGGTGGATTTGGTGCGAAAACATCCTACCAATTTGAATTTAGTGTAGGAAATCATTCAAATTGTTTTATGAATCCTAAATCACAACCCACTCTATTTTCTACAAACTTCATGATATACTTTTTACTAACTAATCAAGCAAAAACAGAGTAAAAGATGCTGAAAAATAGTCAAAATAGGGTGTAGTTCTTCTATACATTAAATAATGCTAACACTTAACAAATAATGCATTTAGTCACATAATAAGCATAAAATATTGTCATATTTTATTTTAAAGCAGTATTTAGATGTTAAAAATTAGACAAAAATGAGGTATTTCAGGGCCTCATCAGATGGTTGGCAACTACTCATCACAGTTAAGAATATTGAGGATGGCTATAGTAGAATCAAGTCTTTCATTAGTCCTCGTAATGCATCCCAAAAAAATTAAAGATTCAATTCTGGATGTTGTATATCAGAGAGCCAAATAAATTGAAGTAGTAATGGAGGTGATCAACACTACAATATAAATATTAATAAAATCCATGGTTGATCAGCCTACCCCTGCAATAACAGAGCAATCCCTTACTACTCAATCTACTCATGACCTAGTAGAATATGCTAAAAAATGAAAAGATATTATCATTTCCCAACCCAAAAAGTATGAAATTGTTGTTGCTACACCTACACGGGATCAACTCACCTCTCGAGATCTCACTCAAATACTTATGGCTCCAAAATCCAGACTTAATGTGACATTAGACCAACCCTAGGTGATTCTCTTTGACGTAGTAGTTGATAAAGAAGAGTGCATGATTACTTCGCTAGTGCTCAAACACATTCAAGAGGTTAGGAATTATATGATCTCCTCAAAGAACATTAAGTAAAGTCTCAAATCCCTTCTAGCTCACCAGAACATAAGAGGGCTAGACATGAAGTTGCAGCCATCAATATTGAAAGTATTACTCTAATAATATTTGAACCAAAGATAATATAGATTGTTTATCAAGAAGAGAGATAGATCCAAAACATAGAGGAAGGAAGAAACACATATGGAGGGTAGTGCATAGTTGAAGAAATTTTAGGACAAACCAGATGTGATGCATCCATTGCCACCATCGTACTGGGATTGAAAGAAGCTCGAATTGATCTTAGAATAGAAGAAATTATAGCTAGAGGGTATCCAAATGACCCAATGAAATAAAATGTCATAGTTCAAATACAAATTACACAAGCAGTAGAACAATAGGCCAAGGAACTAAAAGATAAGGTAGGAAAGGTAGAATAATTACAGGCAGAAATCGATAAATTCAAATAGCAGGTGTTAGATCTTCAAGTTGCAGTTACCAAGGTAGAAAAACAAATCATAATTAAGAATTTCTCTAACTTTATTTCTAAATTCAAAAGATAAATAAAAAATAAAATCCAAATAAGGTAGGGGATCTAAGGGAAGTATTCTACAAAATTGGCTTAATCAAGTTCATTGTAGATAACCTAAAATTTATCCTAGAAAAGGTAGACAAAAGGTGAGCAGAATATATCCTAATTTTTAGATGTTCAAAGAATACTATGAAGAGATGAATGAAAGACATATAGTAATGGTCCAATGGATGATAGCACTGTCATTTTTTATGTTGAAGAATTTATAAAGATCTCAACATTCCTAACAGATAGGCAGGAATGGCAAACTTGGGATGAAAGGGTATCTGAATGGGAAGGTAGGATTAATAAGGAGCTACCTAAAGTAGAATTCACTCTAGAATAATGCTTACACGTGGCTAATGTCAAACATTTAATCCTGAATAGAATACAAGACTTCAACTATGATCCTATTAACAAAGAAGAATTGGGTAGGCAAGCTAATTTTCTTGCAGAAACCATTGATCACTTATGCATATTTGCTCAGGATAGAAAAGAATTGTAAACAATTCTTAAGAATAAGATCATACAAAATATGAACATGCTAAAATTTGCTATGACTTTTAGTGATGAAGTTTGGGAGTATATTGATAAGGATATGAAGGACCTTCAAGATGAAATAAATAAAGAAAAATACTTAAAAAAATGTAGCCTTAAAGTTTTTATAGCCATAAATTCCCAAGGAAATAATATAGAGGAAGGGTACATCTCACAAGTAAATGAGTTGAAGAAGTTGGCACTGGACCCACAATGAAAGGGAACACTGATCAAGAGGTTGGTAAATCATAAGGTATAAAATATTGTACAATTATATCCCATTTCTCGTTGAAAATATAAAATCTTAACAATATATAATGGGTAAACTTTAGAATGCAACAACCTAAGATAGCTATGATTTTATTGATACACACTTAGAGGATCAATGGTTGAGATGTCATCAAATAGACAAATCTACTCCACATAGTCGTAACAGGACAAGAATCCCTGAAGCTATAAAAGGAGTTGCAACAACCAGAATCAACATCAAGTTTTTGCATAGCAAATTTTACCTAAAGGTATCCCCTTGTGTTCTTGTCTACCAATTGTATTTCTCCTTTGTGTCTTCTCTATCCGTCATCCCTTAATTCTTCCCCATTGTTATGCAAGATTTGTAAGGAAGCGTTTAGAAAGTTTAGATCATTTCTAGTGACTAAACCAGAAGCTAGGAAACCTACTGTTACCACATTGGAACAAGAGGGTGATGGATTCTTGTTTCATCATTTGAATGAGAATCTTGATTTTGTATTCATTTATTGAATTCTATGCCATTTTGAGCTAGAATATCTTGTAAAATCTTGATATTAATACAAATTCTAGCTTCTTCCTTTGGGTAATTCACTGTATTCAGTATTGTGTGTATGTCTCATTTACATGTTGCATAATTTGAATGTGTAAATGATCCCTTCTTTCGTTGGTTAATTAATTACATTGGTAAACAGACAAGGCACTAGTCCACTAGTAAATGCATAATACAAAGGTTTATGTGAATCTCGATCAAATAACATCATATATTTTTACAAGTTTAATTAATTTGGATGAGCATGGGCTTAATTGTCAATACTTAAGTTCACCTCAAGGGTATCCTAATCCAACCTAGTCTATTTAGAGTCATCAAATAATTTATTCCTGGGTTAAATAGGCAGATCTACCAAATTCTGCAATACTAAATGGGATTAAGAAATTCTTGCAGGGTGACATATCTCTAAGGATGCAAGATATTTCCCCAACAAGAAGCATTCAAGAAATTGAGGCAGTTCTATAGGATACCAAAGATAAACCATATCTAGAGCCAAAGCAAGAATAACCTCCATTAGAGGAAGGATAAATTCCTTAGGAAAGGTCACACCCACAAATAATAATCATAAATGAGTAGAGGGCATTGTCTACCATTGTCAAAAATGTGAGTGAGAAATAAATCAAGGCACTTTATGGCACTCTTAAGCAAAAGAGAATCTAGAATTTTCCATCTATTAGATCCTCCATAGACACACGAAAGTAAAAGAAATTTATAATGTTAGAGTTAGATTCTATTACATCATTTGGGTCATGTAAATGTACCTTCCTAGGTACATACTTAGGATATTAGATTACTTTAGGGGGAATTTATCTTTTTTTTTTGGTAGATAAGATACTATAGCATTAATACCGGGTTTTACAAGTTGACCCATAACCTTTTACAAAAATCAGCCCAGGGTTGTTGATGAACATATCCTTACTAAGGATCCTATATATATAAAATCTACATACCACCAAAGCCATTATATCTAGTAAGGCACATAGCCTGTTATCAAAAATAAACTTCCCATACAACATTTTGGGTATACCCCAAGAAAACACACATGCATCATAATTACAAAAAAGAAACAGACACGGATCCCTTCCTTGAGACAATGGAGAAACAAAAAGCTGCAGACACACATAGCAGAGTACTAAAAAAAACTCCCACAAGATTTGTATTGACAATTACTCTTAATAATTCTTTGGTAATTGCTTTCTTCCGTATATGACATGCTTTGGTACCACATACTATCTTGGCCAATCAGCCTTGGATAAGTAAACCTGTTGGCTAGATTTATGGCGGTGGCTATCTGGTGGTCCACGTGGCTTTAGTTCGAAGTCTTATATTGTCGTTTCTTTCCTTTCCTATGATTATCAACCAACCTCAAATTACTAATATGACTAGGAGCCATGTTATCTAACATGTGATTATCCCCTTTAGTCTTTGGGGGAAGTTATCTAGTTACTTTATGCAATGTAATAAATGCACAAGTGTCAATGTGCAAGTTGTAAATGTGCAAGGTGTCCCTTGTATAGCTAGGTAGAGTGTTGGCCAAGGAATCTATCTTCCATTATAAAAGGACCTCATTGTAAGAGATTGAAAAGACAGTAGGTAGGAGTAGTATTATTGTGTAACTCCATTAGTGATGGAGTACAATGTAGTCTTGTAGCTTCTTGCATGGAGTGTCCATTTTCTCCATAGCAATATTATATTCATTTTTCATAATTTCTATTTATAGCATATTTCTATAATATCGTGAATTTACTTTCTCTCATATTTTTGCAAACTTGTAATTGCCATATCCCATTGCAATCTACCTCAAAAGCTAACATTATAGTGTTAGAGCCATGGTAGATCTAGTCACAATAGAACTAGCTACTGTAGATTGAGAGGAGAACCACCATTATTATTGAGCCTAAATTTTTGTGAACCTGATTTGCCACAATGCACAGGCTCTTGCAAAAATATTCAAAAGAATCAAGGTGGTAGGGAGAGCTTCGAGAAAGTACTATTGTTAAAAATTGGGCCAGTCACCATAGCTTCAATTTTTGCAAATCGAATGTTCCATTGGACCCGTTGCATGTAAATTTCATTACCTTAAGATTATTTGGTAGAACAGACTAGAAAGAGAAATTGTGAAATTCATTTGGCTCAAATTCTTTCCACTGAGTTGCTAAAAAAATCATGAAGATAAGGACTCAACATTTGATCCACTAGTTTGATGAATCAACTAGTGAAGCTCATCTAAGAGATATAAAAAGTTTACTATTGCCTAAATTTTATTTTATTACAGGGAACAAACTCTCAGATGATTGGGATACCTCCTACAATAGAAATTTAGGGGATTTCAACTTCATTTCTTGAAGGTCGGAGTGCCTTCATAGCATAGAGATTAGTTTTTGCAAGAGAAGAATACTACATAAGAGACTCTAGGAGAAAGAGTCATGGTGAAGTTTGTAGATTGAATATATCCATCGATAGAGTCAACTTTACAACTAAAAAAGGCCACAGAAGCCTTGATCCCGAAGAAGACTCCAGAAGAGAGTACCTGATCCAGAAGCAAATTCAGATTTCAATACTAATAACTTGTAGGGAAAAGAGATTTAGTGAGTTGGGAAACTTCCTACAAGAAATATTAGTAAGATTATCGTATTCAAAATCAATCCAGCTCCTAAATAAAACTTGAAGGTGAAGAGATCAAGTGAATATATCATTGAAGAAACTTCCATTCTTGGAAGAAAGAGAAGGACTAGGAGAGTCCTATCCAAATCCAAAAGCAACATAATCAAGAGGTCCAGGAAGGAGATATCAATTCCAGAAGTTGAAGAAGAAGATCTCAAGGAAGACCAAAGAAGTTGCAAAATCAAATACCTAGGAGAGGTCTCAAGGAAAAAGGCTTGGAGAGCCTTGTTGCTGAAGCAAGATCATCAAAAGAGTTCTTAGAAGAACTCATTGGAGAAATTCTCCATCAAGGAGAAATTGTTTGATAAGAGAATTGGGACAATTGTCACCATACGTCAACAAGCCCAATAGGAAGAAGAATAATTGGCAAGGAGTGTCAAAGAAGATACTGAAGACCTCAAGATATTCAAAGTCTTGAGAAGAAGTTCTTGCTTGAATCAAAATTTTACAAGAAGACTTGAAGACAGAAGAAACTTACCAAATATGAGATATTAGAAGATTGCTTCTCACGACAAGAAGGTATAAATATTTCTCCAAATCCACAACATAAAGGAGAAGATTACTAGAGAATAACAAGCCACCAAATCCCAGGCTTATGAAAGAAATTTTGAGACCTCTTTTTGGTGAAGCAGGAAATTTTTGAAAAAGATAACAAAAGTTGCAGAAATCTAAAGCAACAATATTGATCTACATCCTCTACAAAAGCTTTAAAAAAGGTAAGCAACTATTGGTGCAAGTATATTCATTAATTGGATTACTTATCAGATTTATTAAAGCACCTTATATTAGATCAAAGTTGCAAATTGAATTACAATCTTCAAAAGTGCAAAAGAGAAAAACTCCTTTTAAGGATCATTTGCACATTAGGAGTTGATTAGATTTTAGAGTTACAATCAACTACCTATCTTATATTTTGAAAAATAAGACTAGATCCTACAACTGTGTTTGTAGTGAAATTTGCAAGAGTTCATTCCAGATTATGCTTGAAAGGTTGTAGTGGAATTTTTAAGTGTATTTTTGAGAAATTAGTGGAGCAATAAGGAGAGATTGTTGTTTCCATTAAAAGTGCATCTATTAAGCACTATACTAGTTGGATTTTTAACTATTTATTCTCAATTAGTTTGTGTTGTTAAAAGCACAAAAACTATTAAAAAAAATTGTAGAACTTTTGTGGCCAAAAGAAGCCACCATTACAAGAAAAAATATGGAGTAGAAATCCACCATTGGATTCCTTAAAGGAAGCCTCAATCGAGACCTTGGAAGTCTCAAGATTGAAGGAGAAAGTAAGGGTTTCATTTCAGTACAAAGTGTAGGAATCCTTATTCAAAAATAGCATTTCATTAGCTTGGATTGATTATCATCCAAGGAAGAAGAAGCAAGAAGGATTACGTAAAAATTATTCATTTTGGTGCAAGATATATCTATTAAAAAAGGTACCACTTTTGTTCCTTTGAAAGGATAAAAGTATTACTATTTATAAGGGGCAGTAAGGACGTTATATGCAACAAATTTTTGGCAAGATAAAGGAGCCACCGAAGAATCTCACACGATCGTTAGAGGAAGGAGCCACCGAAGAGCTCACATGATCGTTATATCCAGTAGATTCTCAACAAGAGGAAGGAGCCATCGAAGATCTCACACATCCAAGAATTGAGGTGTTTAAAAACACCATTTCCTCCATAAAATATAGCCCTATAAGCAGCACGTCACCTAAAACAATGGAGCCATTGAAAAAATGTATTAATAAACTATGTTTACGTAAAAATAAGGGCAATATTTAGTGATAATTTATCTATGTAAAAGTCCAACAAAAAAGATACCTATTGGTTGTTACAGACAACACTATCTTTCAAGCACTAAATAAGGGTGCAAATCGGTATTAGAACAAGCTACAAAACCTACAAATAGGTAAAGTGAAAGGAGCTATACCTAAGGCATCCATTGAAGCAAACATCTATAGACAAAGGAGATCAATAGTGTGCCATAGAACTATAGAGCAATCCAGTTGTAGCCATCCATCATCCTCACCAAACCAACATGCAAAATGAAGCTTGCATCTCAAGAAACATAGCAAGCTCATGAAGGATGCAAAGATAAAGAAGAATTAGGGTTTCAATATCATCTTTGAAGCGTTAGAAATAAGAATTGCATGCACAATATTTGAGTGCCACTTGGAACAAATTCTCTAAGCTTCTCAACGTTCATGAAGACCCAAGCGCTCACCTCAAAGGAAGTTACATATGTTTGGAGGGAGTTAAGAATATTTGGAGGTTATGACCAACCTCATCATTGTCAAAGGTACATTGAAGAGACCTACCTTGTAATTCCTTGAGTGACACTTGTCATGAAGCCCATCCTACTTAAGATGCATATCTTGGAGAAAGAAGCAGAATGAAGTAGAACACAACAAAATGAAGCTAGAACATAGTCAAATAAAGTCAAGCATTGAATATCACTTGAAGGAAAAGGCTAATTCAATCCATACACCATTCAAAGGTGTAAGAGAAGCATTTAAGACATTGTCATAGAACCAGAGAACTAGCACTTGCATTCAAAGGAGCTCTATCATACGTAGAGCACATTTTAAGGATTTTTTGGTGCCATATATGGAAGAGAAACAATGCCAACCTTAAATAAAACTAGCACCAGTCAAAGAGGGTTTTGACTTCCCATGAGCGCTATGTTCCACAAAGATACTAATCAACCACCACACAACATTAAAGTATTATTAAGGTAAAGATTGATTTTATCATTTTTTTGTTTTAAACCTAAGGTTTTTGGAGTTATAAGGGTAAATTTTATCTACTATTATAATATTCAACATTAGTGATTTATAAAGCAAGCATATTTTAGAAATGTTAATATTTGCAAAAGGTTACCAAGGAGAAATAAGGGTTATTACTGAAATTTAAATTATTTGCGAATATTATTTTCTAATATTTCCAAATTTAGGAGTTATAAGGAATGCAACATCAAATTTAGGAATTGGAAATTAGAAAACATTAAAATCAACCAAAAGGGGTATTTAAAGAGGTTTATTAAAATTTTCAAAGGTTGGAATTTTTATAATAGTGTCTCAAAAAAATTAAAGGAGACAAAATATACCCAACTTCAAAACCTCTTCAAAATTTGAAATAGTGCTTAGTTCAATAGGAGTTATAAGGAGATAGAAAAGTTGATTTTGATGTTTACAAAATTTCACAAAGTCAACCCAAAATTGAACTACAATTTACAAAAAGCAATATATTGATCATATATCCTATCCAAAACACCCTAGGGAGTCATAAGGCATTCTACAAAACTTCGTAATATTAGCATTCATCAAAAATTATCAAGTTCTAAATTCATTTGACAGATGTAAACCTTCTACAAAACCTAAAAACTTATTAGGGTTGTGAACTCTCATCATTAGTGAGACATAAGGAAGTCCACAAAATCTAAGAGTTGATAAAGGAAATTCAATGGCATCCAATAAATTCTTCCTAGCCGAATCCCAACGACTCAAGGGCTTAAATTATTTATCTTGGAAGAATAAAGTAAAAGCAATCTTCGTATATGAAAAACTTTGGGATATTTTCCAAGGGAAAACAAAGAAAATTGCCACAATTGATACTGAGATTCTAAAATTTGAGTAAAATGATTCAAAATTCCTAATGATCATAAAATTTGCTATCATTTATGAAATACAACCTTATATCAGTCCAACAAATTCATCTTCTAAATATTGGACAAGATTAGAGAAAATATTAGAAGGAAATAATAAAGCCACCATTCTTCATCTACAAACTCAATTACATTTCTTGAAAATGAGGAGTGGGGAAAGCATAAAACTATTTCTAAGGAAGGTAGGATATATTAATGGTAAATTGTTAACCCTTGAACAAGAGCCTAAATATTAACTTCTTACTCAAGTAACCATGAGAGCACTTCCAAACAACTATAAGCATTTGATCACATATTTACAAATCCTAAGTAAAGATACTTCTTTTGATGACTTACTCAATATCCTTTAGGCATATGAGGTGGAACACACTGTGAAATATGAGATGACTAACACTGCATTGACATTAAAATATAATCCATAGGGAAATATTGCTTCATCAGCAAAAGTACGGAGAATATGGTATTGTCAGATATGTAGAAAGAAATATCATAGTACCGGTTATTGTAGGTACAATCGTAGAAACTAGAATCAAGAAAATAAAATAAAAAATGGGAATCACATTCAACCACGATAATATCAAAGGAATTCTCGTCAATAGCAATTTCAGCAACCAATCAATTATCCTCAATTAGAGTATCAAAATGGGAATCATAAAGGATACTTGGTTCAAAGGAGAGAATAAATTAAAGAACTGGATGAACAATAAGAAAATTATGAGGAGAAAGCTCTATCAGCAAATGTAATACATTACAAAGACACTAACCATTTGCTTGAACAGGTTACAAAGAATCTAGAGGAAGAGTACAAAGTTCAAGATGAAGAAGAAGATCCATATTGAAGACTAAAGTCTTCAATACCCAAATAATGTAATACATGGGGTGTTAGAGTTAGATTCTATTACATCATTTGGATCATGTAAATGTACCTTCCTAGGTACATACTTAGGACATTAGATTAGTTTAGGGGGAATTTATCTAGTTACTTTATGCAATGTAATAAATGCACAAGTGTCAATGTGCAAGGTTTCCCTTGTACAACTAGGTAGAGTGTTGGCCAAGGAATCTATCTTCCATTATAAAAGGGTCTCATTGTAAGATATTGATAAGACACTAGGTAGGAGTATTATTATTGTGTAACTCTATTAGTGATGGAGTACAATGTATTCATGCAGCTTCTTTCATGGAGTGTCCATTTCCTCCATAGCAATATTGTATTCATTTCCATCATTTCTATTTATAGCATATTTTTGCAATGTCGTGAATTTACTTTCTCTCATATTTATGCATCTTATGATTGCCATATCCCATTGAAATCTACCTCAAAATATAACATATAACAAGAGTTTTTTAGAGGTTTGCACCATTGGATCAACCATCATTCCTCCTCTGGTCTCTTCCACTTCTCCTATCACACTTCTCTTCCTACTATTTATTCCATTATTTCTTCTTTAATCATATGTACTTCTTTAACTACACTCCATTCTTCTATAATAATAGCAGTCCTAATTTTTTGGGAGGTACAACACCTACCATAGTTAGTCAAACTCTCGATATGGCACTCATCTCCTACCATCGATGTCACCACCACATGACCACTAGTATCATACACTAAGATTCCATCCCTGTCATGATTTGTATCATCACTAGCCAATAGATTTACAAAGATGGAAATTGATATGTTATTTATCAAATCATCATTCACAACCATAATTATCTACATCCACTATGTCATCTCATTCATCATGTCTACCAAGTATCTATTCTTTGTAACTTCTATGTGGGACGATGATATTTTAAACAAAAAATCATTTGACTAATTCCACTAGAACCATCCTAAATGAATAAACAATAGGATCCAACCAAGCTTATGTATTATGGATAACTAAGGCTTCAATAGTGATATGCATACGAAACTTTTAACTCCCTTTAAGAAGAGGAAATAAAAACTAGAAAGGAGTAAAACACCTAAAAGATAAATCTCTAAGGGTGCTAGTGATCATGGAATCACAACTAGCCATGGGTGGAAATAAGATACTAATTATAGAATCTTTATATAGCAACGTATCTAGACCCTCCACCTCTTTTTCTAACTTCATCATGAAAGTTTAAGAGGTATATCTAACTAGAATAAATTCATACCAAATGATCTAACTCTCTAAGCTAATAGAGAAGAAGTAAGCTAATAAGAAGGCCTGGGATAATGCTTTAGTAGTAGCCCAAATTATAGTTAAAATGTTGTATCTTAATAAGAGGTTGAGGCCCTTAGGAATGGTAAAACAACTCCAAGCTAAGGTTGATAAGAGTGAGAAGCAAATAAAGTAGTTGGAATATCTCAGTAGCTCAACCAAGGTCAAAATTAGCTAAGACAATAATTTGAGCAAGAAAAGATGGAGCTAGTATGATAAGTCAAACAAATGGAGACTATCCAATAGATGAGAGATCAAGATATTACCAAGCTCCAAGAAAAATATCATATAACTAAAAGGAGTAGTGGTAGACCTAAGTTATATCTTCAAAATAGAGTAAGTGAAGATCCAATGGGATAATATTAGATCTAAGGTTATAAAATTCAAGAGGTATTTTGAATTCATAACCAATGCATAATCCATCCTTAAATAGACGACAAAGATCATTCAACATAGCGAGGATGAACTGGCTACAAAAGTAAGATATATATGTGTAATAGCCAAATTTTTCCAGGTGATACATGTGTAATGGCCAAGTAGTTATAATACCACTATATGATCATGATGTAATATGGGTGGGACCCATTTCAATCCCATACAACCAATTTACAAAAGTAATATGAATAGTAATAGAGTATACAATCTCTTTTTAAATTTTATTATGAGCAAAGATCAAATCATAAGATATGATTTACTTAGTAATGGTCATCCAAATCCATTTTGTTTTGAGCCTATGTGGATCCAAGACCTTGATTTCTATTATGTAATTAAGTTATAGTGGGATGATATAAAGTTTGAATAATAATTTATCTATAGGTTTGCTCAAAATATAAAAAACCCAAAGAAGAAAATGAAGATTTGGAATGTCAAATATTTTGGTAATATATTTAAACCAAAGGAGGTTAAATCCAAGCTCGATAATTTAGAAGGGATAGTTAAAATCAATAGAATGGACTAAGATACTAATGTGCAAAAAAGTTATTTTCTAGTTATCATATTGTATTACAAAATAAGCTAATGGGGACTTGGTTCAATGGTTGAGACATATGAGTGATATAGCCCACACCAAGGTTCAAATACTGGCAGCACCAAAAGGGCTATATAGCTCAATGTAACTAGTTGATATAGTGACACCCAATGTGGGAGATATTGTAACTGGTTTGAGGACCCAGTCAAAACCTTATTATGAAAAAGGGTGGGGGACTCGAGTACAACTCCTTTGTGCCATACTAAAAACAATGTATTACAAAATAAGATTCATATTATGCTCAAAAAACAAGGAGAGATGGATTAATAAAATGGATAGAAATACCAAATATTTTCATGCTACTGCAAGACAAAATTGTGTTTATATCCAATGAAAATATCTCAACTTTATATGGAAAAAAGTATTAAAGAATTAGAAGATATTATACTTAACTATTTCAAAAACATTCTATTAGAAGTTGGGCAAGATAAAGAGGCTTAAGGTAATATTTTTAAACTTATTTATGTAGAGAAATCTTAATAAGGAAGATTTCCCTAGAGAAGCTACAAGAGACAATTTTATTTTTCGATCCTAATAAAGCACCTGGCCTCAATGGATTTCCTACAATTTTCTTTCAAAGATTTTAAAATTTGATTGAAGAGGTTAATAAAAAATAAGGTTATAATAAGAGAGATCGTTTTTACCTTTTTGTAGTAGTTTCTAAGAAATTAAAAACAAAATATTTGGATAGTGTTTATCTAGTAAATATGGAATCAACTATTTTGATAGTTTTTATCTAATAAGACTTTATAAAATGATTTATAAGGTAATTTAAAAATTATGGGAAGTTAGACTAAAAAATAATTCTAGATTGTGTTATCTCATAAACACAAAGGTTTTATTTTTAGTAAACAAATCCTTTATGGTATAAACATTGCAAAAGAACCCATATATTTTATTCATTCCATTACAAAAAAATCAGGGATTCTTGTAAAACTTTAGAAATGAAAAAATGTAATAGACACCCATGTTTGTTGCTCTGAAATAACTGAGGGTTTTTTCTTTGTTTTCGTTTTTGTAATGTCTGATTTTTTTTGTGTTTTTTTTTATGTTTTGCTGATAGGTATTATATGCAATTGTTTTGGGGTTTTTGTGCTTTATAATGTGTGAACATATGCATAAAGAAAAACTCTAAATTGCATAAACATAAACTGGAATAAAACAAACTAAAACCCAACACCAAACAAAATTATTTTATTCAAATTTCTGACCTGGAAATACAAGTAAAGGTCTGATACAAAATTCTGGAAATAAACCATACACAGCTGAACACACCAAAATGCTCATAAATTCATCAAACGGGCTCCGAATGACATGTCGTAAAATGCAACAATCTTGTACAAGCAAGGCGCCAATGTCTGGATAGCAAACACACCCAAAAATTAATTGAATTTATTGCATACTTTCCAAGGTAATGGTATAGCCTGCTGGAAATGGTACGACCACTAAAATAAATTCACTCCAGCTCCAAACCCTCATAAAAATACCTCCATTCTCATTGCCCAAACTTGGATAACATATGCTAGGAAACCCAAAATGAGAAACTTCCCGAATTAAGAGATGAATTCTTTACATGCTCTCCAATGCACTCCTACATGGTACGACCAGCTTTAATAACCCTCAAATCACACCACAAAACACTAAATTGAAGCACACCTAGATGAAAATGACCAAAAACTAGAAGACCCATAAGATCTCCTCAAACACCCACTGAAGTTGTCGAAATCACAAACCCTACTACTACAAAACAAACTCAAATATATGTGTCCCTTGAAGTAGAAACACCCAGAACTGACTAGGGAGGACTTTAACCCCCGAAACTAGTGATACCAATGGAGGTTTTCATCTCCAAAAGCCAAAGTTTGCAATTGTTGAAGCAAATTTGACAGAGTTCTGTTATGTTGCCAGAAAGAAGATGCAAATGAGCTCCAAAACTCCAATATGAACCCCATGCCTCATTTTTAGGTTTTTTGGTCTCCAAACACATTTCAAAATAATATTATTTTATTGCCTTAAGAACTGCTACATCCCCCTTGGGATGTGCATCCACCCTCTTGGCCTAGTAGGACAACGTTGTTTTAAAAAAACATAAAATTACTTTTTTCATTTTTATATCATTTGGCCCTTTTTAATTAAAAATTAACTTTAATAACTTCCAAATATTTCGGCCAACCTTAGCAACTAAATAAATTCATCAAATAAGGCAACGTGAACATTGCAAATGTGGAATGAAGCAGACCAAAGTTGACACTACCAAAATTAGTAGTTACTATAAATAGGAACTCCATCAGAATCACCCAATAGACCCCTCGGAAGGACTCTGAACTCCTTAGCACTACTCTGAACAAAAACCCATAAAATTCATCACCATTGAACGTCTCAGCTCCGACTTACTAAAAATAGTAAGTGGTGGAAGAAAGCTCTGAATCGCCTCTAGAAAGAGGCAGAGGAGAGCTGGTGAAGCACTTATCACCAGGGAACAACCCACTTAGGGTTCCCAAACATCCCTATTTATCCTATGGGAACCCAGAAATAGGCTAAATCACCACTGAACACTGACTGTCTAGAAAGGGGACATTACAAAAAACTGTGTGATGAGGTTTGTTGGATTTTCTATATGATTTTTACAAAAGTTTAGTTTTTATAAAGGTTGGTGTGAATGGATTAGATGTTTTAACACTCCAAAATATTCTTTTTTGATCAATCGACTCGTCATTGAATACTTTTAATCATCTAGTGGACTCTACCAACATGTCCTACTATCTCTTTATCTCTTCATTATTCTTGTTGAGACATTAGTAAGATCTTTATCACAAGAAAAAATGGAAAGCAAAATGTAGACATATAGTTTTAACCCATGTCAAAATTTCCTAACCCCCCCTAACGCATGTAGACTCACCCCTCATCAACTCACCTCATTTTTTGTGCCATCAAATCTACTTGCTAGCTTCCATGTACCATTTCTCCTAATTTTTTGCAAATTCATGCCAGGGAATTCTACCTATGAATTTGCTAAAAACGAAAAACTATTTAACCACCCCGATGTCATTACGACTCAGTCCAAATTTGGTTGGATCTCACAACTTCTGCAAATTCGTGACTGGGAATCCTACCTACGAATTTTCCCGAATTGGTAATTTTTCAAATATGCCAAACAAACTCAGGTCCCCCCGAATCCTATTTTTTTGGTTTTTCTTGCATTTATCCCAGGGATTTTAAAATCATCAGTTTGCCTCTAATAGAGGTTAATGCTCATTTGAATAAACTTATGTTGAATTGGAGAACCAAGCCAACTTGTAAAGTTATTGTGAGAGAACTAATATTTTGTTGCAGGTTGAGTGATAAAACATGTTTTTGTTGATTGGAGATCAACCTTGGAAGATCGACTTGTTGTTTTACCTTACCATCGTCGCCATCTCAACCATCAATATTAAAATCGGTAAGATCTCCACTATGACCAAGTTAATTTGCAATTGTTTTGACATTATCAGTTCATTTTTTGCATTGTCACTTCATTTTTTGCACTTGCATTTTTAATTTATCAACTTTTTTGCAAATTCATTGGTGCTTGTCCAGGCGTAAATTTGTGATGCGAATTTGCTTTCCAACCATGAATTCTCTTTCCAACCACGAATTTGCATTGTTACGAGCCTGGGAAAAATTCTCGCTTCCAGATCCGTTATTACATCGTGTCATTACATATTGATCATCTTGCATGACATAGCACGTTGGTTTCTTCATCATTATTTTCATCAGTTTACAATTAGAGTTATGATTTCCATATTTTATGCACAATTTATTAAAGAGACCAAGGGAATTTGACTGCCACATTGCTAAGATCATCCTTACAGTGGCCTAAGCAGATCCCCAAATTCTAATTATAATTTTTAGTACCTTTGTGTCATTGATTGCAGTCTTTTTGCAAATCCGCGCTAGCAACTCTCCACCCACAAATTTGCAAGACCAACCGCGAATCTGCTCTACTCAACCATATGATCTAGGTAGGTCCCCTATTTGATTTGTTGCACTCTATTTTTCCTATTTTTTGTCTGTTTTATATTTGTTTCAGCCATAGATCATTTCAAAACATAAGCAAATGTAAAAAAAATGAAATAGCAATGCATATAGTTCAGAAGAAATTTTCTTGTTGTATGTTTTTTCAAGGAAAATGAAATTACATATAGCTTAGATCTAGTTGCATTTATCTTGAACAATAGGTTTTTGTTAATCAAAGAACATATCAAACATTCCCCATTACCTAGACTTAGAAGTGGTCTTAAAACAACTTCTTGGTGAACCCCCAAATCAGTCAACCATCACCAAAGGAGGTACAACACCAAGTACCCCTCACATCGAGGTGTAGGCTTCTGACTTCCCATCCCCCTTCTAGGCATGAATCCATTAGCCTGAGGGAAAGGGGTGTGAAATTTTTAGCCTACACAAAATTAAAGATATTTAGGTTTTAACAATTGAGTTCTTTGATTATCATCAACAATTTATTATTCATACTTTTATTTTGGTCATCCCTCAATTAGAGAAGCCATGGAATTTATATCAATACTATCATGTTATGTTATGACTATCAAATAATTCGTTAATACTACAAAATCAAGGATTTTCATTAACACTCCCCTAGATTTACAAAATATTATTGTGGATATTTTAGGTTTTAAATTTAAAAATAAATGTTATCATCATATCTAGACATTCCTTTATTTGATTAAAAAAAGAAGGAAGTTTTGAACTTAATTCTAGATAGAATAAAATCATATTTGATAGGTTAAAAGGATAAGTTCCTAACCATAGTTAAAAGGCTACAACTCATAAAGACTACATTGCAAGCTATATTTATATATGTACGTATTTTTGTGTGTGTATATATACATATACATACATATATCTATATGTTCATGTGTATACATGTATATGTATATGTGTTTATATATACATACATATCTATCAATCTATATATGTATGTATATATAAGTATGAGATGTCACTTTCAAGTTTTTCATATGGAATTTGAATTTGATAAAATTCAAAGAGGTTTTATTTAAAAATAATGTGAGGAAAACTTACGCTTTATCCTTATAAATGGGATAGGGTTTGACAAGGAAAAACTACTAGAGAGATAATTTTGCAAAGTTGTAGGCATATAAGTTTAGCATTAGAGGGAAAACTCAATTGAATATTATTCAAAGATTAAGAAAAAATTTAGGCAAAAATGTTACTTCAAAATTATATAGGTTTTATGGATGCAATAAAATTGTTAAGGAAGCAAACACTACCTAGGGTTCAAATCATGGAACTTCATATGATAGATCTTACAATTGATCAAAAGATATGTTAGGATATTAGTCAATAAGAAGAACTTAACAAACTTCTAGTATGATTCTTGGTATGAAATCTCATCCTCTTATGTTTCATCCAAAAGACAACCATTGGCTTGAAAATATTTTTTGTAGAGGTTCAAAGGTAAAAATAATCTATTGATGTGAGCAAAAATTCTAGATTTTGGATTTATATTAGCAATCTCATTAAGCAAGAGGACCTTAAGAAAACAATATATTATATTCAAAAGATACTTTATGAGTTATCTTTGCCCATTTTTATGTGAAAGGATGAGTTAGTTTGAAATGTATTAAAAGATGGTGGATACTATTTCAAGTTGGGATATAAGGCTTTGGAGAAAACAAAACTTCCAACCCCCAAGGATTTTCTTTGAAAAATGTTTGGTCACTTAAATACTTCCCTAGGGGATCAACATTACTTTGGTTTGCTATCAAAAACAAAATATTTAAAGTTGATAGTCTAAAAAAAGTGGATATCATGGATATTTTAGGTGTGCCTATTGAACTGAGAAATTGTCCTAACTTCTAAGTTAGGTTTTGTGCGCTCTCCAAGTTTCAACAAGGTTGGACAAGATTGCCAATGGCTTCTCCCAACTCTAAATATAGGTTGGTTTCCTACTATCCTTGTGTAAACTAAACTAATTTGCACACAAGTACAAAAGGAAAAGTGCATAAAAATAAAATATAAAGAATAAAATTATCTACAAGTTTTATGAGAGTTGTGGTTGTTTGCTTTATGTCTCATTTTTTGTGTGTATGCAAGTTTGTATGGAAACCTCGTAACTAGTATTTGTCCCTTCCTAGTGCAAACTTCATAAGAAATAGTTTTCATGTTGTACTGAGATGTGCTCACTTTCCTTGCATGGGTGGTTCATGTGTTCATTAATCCCATCATTGCATAGAGGTCTTTCCTCTTGGCACATCGCCACCTTTAGTTTAGGCTAGATAGGTTTTACTGCTTCCTTTAACTACTTTTCTTTCTAACCCTTTTCCCACACAAAACCTTGTAGACTAGGCTAGAGTAGGAAGAAGTGTGCCAAGAAGACACCTAAACAAGGAGTTGGCCTTGGTAAAAAAACCTAAAGGTTATCCACAGAGCCATGTCCCACACTCCCTAGACTTCCAAAATTGACGCTCTATGAGAGGTACAAGCACTAGATGCACCTGATAATTGCAACATGTGGTCAATGTGTTGAACCATGAATTGGAGTCAGATCTGGTCCCCAACACCAAGGAATACTCTAGGTGACTTCATCTAGGAGGGACCAACTACTAAGGAGATGAGGCATGTTGTATACATTTGAATATGTGTTATTGTGGATATTTCAAAACCTTTACAACAATCCATTAGGATTAAATTTGAATTAAGAGAATGGGATCAACAAGTGGATTATGAAAACATTACATTCCGATGTTGCAAATATCATGAAACTAGACACATGGCAAGAGATTAAAAAATTTTAAATGGAGAAAGCGATGGAAAATTTGAGCATGAGAGTAACTTCAATATGAAGCAAGATCATATCATAGGAGAAGCTAGGTCAAATTAAGGATTTTCCACTCCTAAGAAAGTGGCAAGAAAAATCCCTCTGCATCATCAGATGGAAAAGGCCATTATACTTCACTCGAATCAACTATTAGAAGAAAAAAATGACAAATGGAATGAGGAAGTGCAATGTGCAAGTTCAAATACAGGAGTTAAAGGTGTGAAGGAAGATGGGGAGGCAAATTTTAAAGTGAATGAGGTAAAGAAGGTTAAGGTTAATATAAGTAAATCATCTTCATTTTTCTCAAGTAGCATAAAATATTATCCTTGCAATAAAAATGAAAATAGTAGAGTGTATTCGTTGCACTTTAGGGTTTCAAGAATAGCACAATAGAGAAAAACATATGGAGGAAATCCAAGAAAATTTAGGGTTTGCAGGGCAACATAAGAAAGTAATGACTATGAAGGATCATCTGTGCACTTTAGGATTTTTAGGAAAACATAAAGAAGAAAGTGGTCAAGAGGCTATTCCTTGCATTTTAGATTCTATAGGGCAACATAAGTCTTTAGAAGATAAGTCTTATTATGAACAATATAGAAAATAGAAGAGATTGATGAATATGAGAGTGTTGGTGGGAATAGAAAAATGAGAGGAAGGCCATCAAAGCATGAACAAAGAGAAAAAGAAACTCAAAAGGAAATCGATTTGAGAAACCATATAAAAATATCACAAGTGCTAACAAGTGGGCTAAGCCCACTAATAAAAATAAAATGTGATGATGATGAAAATGATATAATGGAATATTATGGGTATGAATAAGACCTCTAAAAAGAGTCATTAAGGAATTAAGATATGTTGAGGTATATTACATTATTTGGTACATGCTAATGTACCCCCATGGTACCTTCATGGTATATTTGTAAATATGTAATAGATTAGGGTTGAGTCAATAGTTTAGAGTGTGATTTATATTTCCCCTTTATGTAAGTGTGAATGTGTAGGAAATGCACAAGTGTCATGTAAAAGTGTAATGTGCAAGAAATGCACAAGTGTCATGTAAGTTAGAGTGCAAGTGTAGGTTGAGTGAATGTGCACAAGTGTCTTGTATGTAAGAGTGCAAATATATAATGTAAATATGTGTACAAGTGTCCTAGATTAGGAGTGCAAGTAGAAGTGTAAGAGTCATGTAAAGGTGTGCAAATGTTATAGAGTCAAGTGTTCATCAAGTATACAAGTGGCAAGTAGATAAGCCAAGAGTCATGAGACTTGGCATATGGAAAGCAATAGTCAAGTATGTGAAGAGTCACATTACTATGGCTATATTATGAAGATAATGCTCCATAGAATGTATGGAATTGAAGAAGTGAATCAAGTATTCATAATCAAGTTGTAATAGAAAGAGGAGCAATAAAGCTTGTATACATTTTGAGAAATTAATATTGTAAGTTGTTCTTCATACATAGTACATGAATGATTCAGGCTATTTACATTCATATTCCAACATATAAATTAATGTTATTTTCTTTATTATATAAGCCTTGATATACATATTAATTTGTTCATATTATTCTACACACTATATAATTATACTTGACCTTTATTAGTATGGCTAATTTATATTTGATCCTATGAAATATTTCGCGATATTTTGTCATAGATAGGCTTAAAAATCCAACATTAGGTTGTTATAGTCTTGAGTTTAGTTTATTACAAGAAACAAAATTCAGTGAGGAATGTAAGGATGCTTTTAAAAAAAAATTGAAGATGGTGATTGTTTAGCAGTTTCTTCTATAGAAGCTTCAAACGATTTTGCAACAATATGGGATGAAGGCAAATGGGATGGGCAATTATTAGTAGCAAAAAGTAATTGGGTTGCTAGACTATTTTGCGGAAAGAGGAAAATATCAAAGTTGGGATTATAAATGTATAAGCTCCAACTATAGTTACTCCTCATGAAAGATGTTGGAAGGACCTTAGCATATTTTTGTCAAATACAATGATTTTTTTTGGTATAAGGTAGAGGTGGTTATAAGGTCCACAAACCTTTTACAAAGTCAAAATGGGCTGGTTCTAGCATCAAGCCCGTATAATCAAAATACAAAATGGATCTTTCTAAGACTCACATTAAGCCATACTTAGAGTCCAAAGTCCTATACTTGTCGCTTGACTATTCAGGATAAAACAAAAACCAAACAACACCTAGCACTTACTAACACTAGGTTGTTGTACTGTACACTTGTCACCTCCCAGGCCCCAGCAAATGGGATGCCTTTTCTCGCCTAATTCCATCCGTCGGATTACTCATCATCGACCCCTCCGATCTCCCCGATGCTCTAACGAGGTTTGATCTTAGCTCTTCTCTAGCAACCAACACCAATAGTTCTTGAGGGAAGTTATCCTTCCAAATTTGCATCTCCCCAACAGAAACCGCAATATTTGCCATTAGATCCGTCGCCTGGTTCCCTTCTCTGAAGGTGTGTTGGATTCGGGCATTAACCAAATGAGATTTATGAATCTTTGCTTCTAGGATAAGCTCCAATATGGTCCAGCTAGGGTCTTTATCCTCCTTAATTGCCTTGATTATTTAAGTGAATCCCCTTCAAAGATAACTTCCTTATAACCCTCAAGTCTGGCAATTCTCATTGCTCGCATGCGAGCTCGGGCTTCGCAAAATGATTTGTTTGAGTTCCCAAAGGCTCTGCAAAGGCAAGGACCACTTTTCCTTCCTCATTTCTCAAACTCCTCCTGCTCCTGCAGCCCTCAGATTTCCTTTAGTTGCCCCGTCAAAATTAAACTTAACCCACTTTTGTGTGGGGGCATCCACTTGACACCATCCCATGGGTTGGTTGTAATGTCTAGGTCCGGAAGTTCCTCTCCCCGAGTTCCGCAAAATCCTCCTTTCCCTTAGAGACATGGTCTCATTTTTGAAGAAGAAAGTTTTCCGAGTTTTCTTTCAAAGCTCGATTATTTTATTACCACATAACCTGGGATCTTTCTTACGTCCTTTAAATACTCTCTTATTTCTCTCATTCCATATCCCCCATAAAAAATGGGGTAAGTTGAGCTTCCAGAGCCAAGTCAAAAGCTTTTCCCGGAAGGGGGAAGCCCACTGTATGCAGAAGTCAGACATGCTATTTGGATAGACCCAATCTATATGAAATTTGGACAGGATCATTTGGAAGACTGTACAAGAAAAATCACAAGTTAGAAATATATGACTTACAGATTCTATTGCTTTCTCACACAAGATACATCGATTGATGAATTGGAAACCTCTCCTTTGCAGATTATCTGTTGTCAGGATCTTATTTTGAACTGCCAACCAAAAGAAGAAAGCTATTTTTGGGGTTAAATTATTTAACCAAATAATAGAAGTCGGATTCCAACCATTGAATCCAGAGTGGATTAACTTATAGGCGATTTTTCTTGAATAGATCCCACTTGTAGTTTTGCCCCAAATCGCCTTGTCTCTTCCTCCCCCAGGGAATGATCGGGAACACCCTTAAAGCATCATTGAGTTTGGTTAGGGCCACCTTCTCTTGCTCGACGGATTATGAACTCGTGATTTTCTTCCAAGAAGAAGTTTCCTGTGCTACAGCAATAAAATCCCCTACTTTTCCTCCCATTTCCTTCGAAATTTTATGTTGGAGGACCTTGAGGTCTAAGTTATCTTTCAGAGGGGCCTCTTCTAACCACGAGTCTTTCCAAAAGTCCACTTGTCTTCCATTACCAATTCTCCATCTGATGCCTTTCCTGACTACCTCCCGAAATTCGAGCAAACAATTCCAAAAATAGGATCCTCTAGGAAGATTATCAGCTTTCAGGAAGTCCTGAATATTTTCGATATATTTTGCCTTAAGAAGTTTTACCCATCCCAATTGATCATTATTGATAAATCTCCATACCTGTTTGCCAATCAGAGCTTGATTAATTTCTTTCATTCTCTTTAACCCTGGGCCCCCCTGATCCTTGCTTGCACACACCTGATTCCATGCTACCAACGAAATTCTCTTTCTCTCCTCTAAACTCGACCACAAGAAGTTGCGTTGAATTAGCTCCAATGTAGCTCGGACCTTTGCGAGCATTCTAAATAGAGACATGCGATGAAATTGGAATGCTCCGTAAAGTAGTTTGAACTAATAAGGCTTTTCCTGCGGAGCCGAGAAGGCTGCCCTTCCACCCCGCTAACTTTTTGGAGATCCTGTCAATGACCGAGTTCCACAAAGTAGCCTTCATTCTTCCTTCGAACATAGGCATGCCTAGATAAGTTGCTTCGGTAGAAGCTCCTTTCCACAACCGAAGAGGTTAGCTATTCTTTCCTCCCTCCCACCGGGCGTGTTAAAGAAATAGATGCTACTCTTCTTATAGTTTATGTCTTGTCCCTGCTTCTGTCTCATACTTGGTTAGAATTCTCTTCAACTTCCTAGCTTGAGGCACCGAGGCTTTGGACACAATGATTGTATCATCCACAAAGCGTTGGTGAGACACTGGCTCTGTTGTTGAGGCTGGTTTAAAACCTTCCAATTGACCATCTGCCACCGCCGCTGAAATGTTCCTACCCAATGCTTCCGCTAAAATAATAAACAAGTATGGAGACAAAGGATCTCCTTGTCGCAACCCCATTTCACTCTTAAAGTAACCGGAGGGTGACCCATTCACCATGACAGAAAATATTGTAGTAGAGATACAACTAAAAATCAACTTAATCCACTGGGGACAGAAACCAAACTTACCCAAAATCTTGGTGAGGAACCGCCATGAGACCCGGTCGTAGGCTTTATTCATATCAAGCTTTAGTAACATACCTGCTTCCTTACTAGTCACCATTGAATGAATAACCTCATGAATTGTGATGATACCATCCAATATTTGTCGCAATTTCACAAATCCACCTTGGTTCATATCAATGATGAAAGGAAGGATAACCTTCAGCCTATTGGCGATTGTTTTTGTGAGAATCTTCATCAGAGTGTTACATAAACTGATAGGGCGAAAGCTGGAAAATTCCATTGCTCCCACTAGTTTAGGGATGAGGACTAAAAATGTAGCATTAACTCCTGGGATTTCCATGTCCTTTTGAGCCTCAATTATAGCTTCCACTACATCATTGCCTAGGATATCCCAAAAATTCTGGAAGAAAGTTGCGGGGAAGCCATCCGATCCTGGGGAGCTGTTACCATCCATGTCAAAAACTACCTTCTTGATTTCCTCCTTTGTGAAAGGACTAAGTAAGAATCCATTAAGATTCTCGATTACTGACGGGTGGAATGGCCGCCAACGAGAGAGTCCTCTTCTTCAATAGTCGGATTTACATCTTCTAGCAACGATTTAAAGTACTCAACCGCTTCCCTCCTTATGTCTTCCATATCTTTGGTGTTAGACCCATCGGCCATCTTGATCTCCTTAATTTTGTTAGTACTCCTGTGGCGAAGAGTAGAGACATGGAAGAACTTTGTATTTTTGTCACCCTCCTTTAACCAACGCAGTCTGGTTTTCTGCCTCCAAAAGGTTTCTTCAAATCCTAGCATCGTGTGGTATTCGGCTAATGACTCCCTCTCCGGGTTTCTCGGATCCTCCGTAGCTGCTCTGACTTTAGCTTCTCCTGTAGTTCATTGATCTTGTCTTTTAGTTCTGCCTTTTTAACAAAAATATTGCCAAAGGAAGTTTTGTTCCACTCTCTAATGTTAGCCTTCACATTCCTTAGTTTACATGCCACTTGGGCCAGTTTCGAACCATTATACTTTTTGTCCCACCATTGGGCAACCGAGATCCTTGAGATCCCGATGTTGGAACCACATAAGTTCGAATCGAAAGGGTCCGATGTATCTTTTCTTAGAGTCCTCCCCTGTTTCCCACGGAATTGGGTTGTGATCGGACCCGATTCTTGGGAGTGTCGTTAATGAAGAGTCCCCAAACCTCTCCGGGCATTCTTGAGAAAGAAGAAACCTATCTAATCTTATCTGAATTTGGTTTTCCTTCAATATTTTGTTAGACCATGTATAGGAGAATCTACGCAAGTCCACATCCATCAGCTCATGTTGCTCAACAAAATCTCTAAACTCGTAGATATCAGGAGTTATTCTTTGAGAGCCCCCCAATTTATCTACAGGATTAAGGTAGCAATTGAAATCCCCCGCCACAATCCAAGGGTAGTTGGGGACCGTCTCCCTCAATTCAGCTAGCTAACTCCAAAGAACCCTTCTCAGTCCCTGTCTAACTGGAGCATATACATTTGTTAAGATCCACTCTTCTTGCGTGGTTTTATCCACACATAAGAGACAAATAAACCAACTAGACATTCGAATCACTCTACTATCAATCACATTTTTGTTCCACATAACCGAGTAACCCTCCTGCTATTCCGGTGGCCTCTTGGCCTACTACTTCAACTTCTCGCCAAGTCCTATTCTTAAAAGGAATAACTCTACTCTCCTCCATTTTAGTTTCTTGTAGTAAAATCATATCCGGTTTGTGTTCTTGTCTAAGAGCATACAAAGCTCTTATTTTTGCAGGATTACTCCCACGAATATTCCATGAAAGAATCTTCATTTATGGGCTTTGGATCCTCGAGCCTTCGCCCCAAAGAGCAATCTTGCTTGAGTGCCATCGACCACTCCTCGCTTCGCTTCTTTACGCCTTAAGGCGGCATTGCTAGGTTTCCCTCTTCCCTACCGAACCATATCCCCATACATCCGCTCTAGGTTGAAGTTCCTTGGGATTCACTTGGCTTCTAGTAACCATCTTGGGTAGGTCGGTCTTGGTCTTTGGGGTAACAATCGGCTTTCCGGGTTAACCGGTCTTTTTGACGGTGGAGATGATTCCGTGCTCTTAGCTTCTTGATTAGTAGATTCTTTTTCCCTCGCTTTGGGGTTACACCGATCTTGGTGGTTCACCTCTTCCTCCTGAGTATCCTTGCCCGTATTATTAGTTTCCTGCTCCTTCCTCTCGATTTTTCTCCTCTAAATACTTCTCTTGAGTCTCCTCTACCTCGGATTCCACTTCTTGGTCGTCCATCCGATCTCCCTTCAAATGATTTAATGCATCAAAAGCTGTTCTCCACTGGGATGTTGATCTCCTTGGAATTTCTTCCCATAAATTCCTTTGCAGGTACATGGGACCACTTCCATCGAGCCTCCATAGGCCTCCCGTATCACCCAATCAAACTTACTTTCCCCCGGGCGTTGATCTATGGGGTTCTTTCCTTTGTGATTTGGCTCCGAGGCTTGCTTGTATCATCTTAGGAGCGAGGTTGAGCTTGAGGGTTCCCATCAAAGGGACCAGCTCCCCCGTGAGAGGGTTTCGGGGCATAGGAATTTTTGGGAGGAGGGTTAAAACGTTGCCTCTTGCTTACAATAGGGCGAACGGGGTCTCGATATTCGGATTTCGAGCTCCACGTCCTTGAGGCCCGGGTTGGGTAGGAATGGAGATCCGCGGGGGAGGGATATTATTCCGGGTTTGAGGATTAGTATTTTGGAGTGGGGGTCTGGTTCTTGGAAATGCAATGGATACCCCGGTGCCCTACCTTCCCACAAACACTACACTTAAAAGACATATTTTCATATTCAAAGACCTGAGTATGAAGGCCAAACATAGACGACAAAATAATGGATTTAGGGAGCTCTTTACTCAAGTCCGCCAACACACACATGTGAGCGAGACAGGGAGTCTTGTTTTGCTCAAGGTTGCGGGATCAATAGCTATTAGTTCTCCAATCTCCGTAGCTATCCCGGCCAAGATTTGTTCGTTCCGAAAAGCGAGAGGTAATCCTGGCATCTTAACCCAAATAGGAGCCAAATCCAAGACCCGAGTGCGGGGGTTGAAATCGGGGGACCAACGCTTCAGATACAAGCCCCTTTTCCCAAAAAACCAAGGACCTCCTTGGAGAGTCCTTTCCATGTCCTTCACATTGAAATGTCACCAAAAGAAAACTCTTGGGTAAAGCCTTAATCATCATACCGGCCCTTGGCTGCCATTTTTGGATGGCCCATCTCCTTATGACTTCCATGTCTGGCCTCACCCCCATAAATTTAGCCACCAGAGATGTTCTGCCCTCCATAGCCACATGCCGAGCTAAGGAATCCGAGACGTGCAACCTACCATTGACAGATTTTAGATTAAAACAAGAGTCGGATAATTTTTGCTTACCGCGAAGAGCATTAAGATATGAAGGTCTCCAGTTGCCAGGTTTCTCTTTGTCTCCTTCTTGGGTCTTCCTTTTATCCTGACGCATAGAGTCCTGGTCCCCCTCAGAGAAATCTTCAACCGCGTCCGCCCAACGCCCTTGGACCGGTTCCAATAGAACTTCCTTGTCCACATCCTCCGCCTGGGGGCCTACTATCTCGCTAGAGCCCCCACCTGCCGCGTCTGCTGATCTGCCCTTTGAAGTCCCACACCTAGGGTTTGATGCCCCTAGACCTCTCGCTCCTCCTCCTTGCTGCTCCATCCGTCACAACTTGTTGCCTCCAAAATCTGCCATTTTTTTTTTTTTTTTTTTTAGGGCCAAAATTTTTGTGACCGCTACCGTGCACGGACTGCTAAAGCGGCAGTGCACTACGAGTATGCGAGCTTCTACGATGACGGGCTGCTACAGTGGCGAATTTTATGGGAGACTGCTGCTCCCCTCTCCGACTGATGGCGGCTGCTCCTTCAGGTGATAGTTGATCAAACCAAGACTTAAGATTATCAACAAAACCAAAAACAATATCAAATACAATGATGATTAATTGTGATCTATGGATTATTGGGGGTGATTTCAACACTATTCTATCTCCTTTGAAAAATAAAGGAAGTATTCCAAAATGGTCTAAATCAATGCAAGATTCTACTTCATTTGTAAATTCAAATGACCTTTAGGATGTTAGTCCTTCAAGTTTTCAATATACATGGAATAATAGATGCATTGGGTAAACTCATATAGCAAAAAGATTGGATAGATTCTTGTTATCCAATAAATGGTTGCAAGCATTGTATGCAATCTCTTCAAATAGTTTATTGCAAGTAAAATCAGATCACAAACCCATTCTTTTGACTTGTGATTTACCCAATAATGGTCATCCAAAGCCATTTCGTTTCTAGTCTATGTGGCTTCAAGACCTTGATTTCTTCTACATGGTTATGTTATGTGAGATGAATCAAAACTTAAAGGATGATATATGTACAGGTTTGTTCAAAAATAAATATTTAAAGCAATTGAAGTTTTGGAATGCCAAATCTTTTAATAACATTTTTTAAGAGAATAAAAAAATTGAATCTAAGCTTAAAACTTTTACAAGAGATACTAAAAACAAAGGAAATGGATCAAGATTCTCATGTTAAAGAAAAACAATTACCTTTTGTATTATTATAATGCATGGAAAAAGGAGTCATATTAGTTCAAAAATCTAGGGAGAAATGGCTCAAGGAGATAGAAATACAAATTTTTTCATGCTACAACAATAACAAATTTTTCTTTTTGTCACATTAAAAATATTTTCTCTTGATGAAAAAATATTGAGGAAGAAGAAGATATAACAAAGAAAACAATTAATTATTTCAAAAACATTTTTTTAGATACTGGGTAAGATAAGAAGGCACTAGATAAGCTTTTATAAAATATTACATCAATTATCACATTGGGAAAAAATGAAAGCTTGATAAAAAAGATATCTATGGAGAAGTTACATGAAATAGTTTTCTTTTTCCATCCTAACAAGGCACCTAGCCCCAATAGATTTGTGGCAAATTTCTTTCAAAAAAATTGGAATTTGTTGAAGAGTTATATGTTAATTAAGGTTAAAGAGGCCAAGAAAATGAAGGTTATAATAAGTGAGATCAATGTCACTTTTATTACATTGGTTCCTAAGAAAAGCAAGAATATTTTGATAATTTTCGTCCAATAAGCCTTTGTAATATGATTTATAAGATCATTTCAAAAATTATGCCAAACAAGTTGAAAGGCATTCTAAATTGTGTTATCGTAGAGGAACAAGGTGGTTTTGTTTACAATAAACAAATTCTTGATGGTATAATCATTGCACTAGAGGTCATACATTCTCTTCATTCCATGAAAAAACTAGGTATGCGTATGAAATTAGATATGAACAAAGCATATGATAAGGTTTCTTGCAAATTTATGCAGGATATTTTCAAAAAGTTTGGTTTTGATTATAGGTGGTGTGAATAAATTAAATGTTGTTATAACATTGCAAAAAAAATTATATTGATTAATGGTTCTCCTGTCGATTACTTCAAGCCATATTTTGGATTTTGTCAAGGTGATCCACTATCTCCCCATATATTGATTATTCTCATGAAGGTATCAGATAGAGCTTTCTCAAAGACAAAAATGGAAAGAAAAATCAAAGGTATTCAAGTTGCAAAAATGATCCCTTTGAATCTTATTTCCAATTTGTTGATGATACTTTTCTTTCGGGCCATCCCTCAATCAATTAGACCATGGAGTTTAAATCAATATTATTATGCTATATTAATATGAGCAACAACTCCAAATTATGGATTTCTATTAGTAACATGGCTGAATTTTAAAAGAATGTTCCAAAGTTATATTTGCTGATTTTTACATGAAATGATGAGTTGATTTGGAATCTATCAAAGGGTAGCGGATACTCGATCAAGTTGGGATACGAAGATTTAGAGTAGTCAATATTCCCTACTCTTAATGATTTTTCTTAGAAGAATGTTTGGTCACTAAAGACTCTCCTTAAGGCCTTAACATTCCTTTGGTTAGTAGTTCAAAGTAAAATTCTTACAAAAGAGTCTATGAAGAAGACGATATCATGGACCTTTCAAATATACCATACATAAGAAGAATATAGAAACATTAGACGATTTACTTCATCATTCTCCCTTTACTCACACCATTTGAGGTTACTTTTTTAAAATATGATAATATATTGGATAGCTCCATCAACATTGAAAGAGTCGATGAAATGTTGGATTAATTATTTCAAAGCTAAAGCATTATGTACTTTGTGAAGAATTACCTTGTCATTATTTGTTGAAATTTATGACTTGAAAGTAATAATAGATTTTTTAAAAATAAATCTTTAAAACCATGCCCAAGCTTAAAAAAATGTCTTCAAGTTTGGTGCTCATCATGGAAAGTCTCAAGTGTAGAAAAAGATGTAACAACCTGTTACAAGATTTGAACGTACATGGAAGAGTCATCTACAGTAATAGAATTAAAACAAAGGATCTACTCCATCTAGAGTAAAATGAAAATGTCCAAAATTTGATTTTATTAAAATTAATTTTCATGGTGCTTCTAGAGAAATCCAAGAAAAGCTGGTGGAGGTGGTGTTTTTAGAAATAATGAAAGCAAAATTCTCCTCACTTACTCAAAATCATATGGAACTTCAACTAACTATATAGAGGTTAAGACGCTCCTTACAAAGATTAATATTACAATAGACAAATTATGGAAATATATTTCAATGGAGAGCTAATGCTATCAAACAAAATGGATATGGAAAGTGGATAAAAAATAATATTATCATTGATGTTTATCACCTCTTATTAGAGGTAATCTCTTGGAAATGTGAACATATTTATAGACAAAAACGGGTAACGAATAATTTAGCCAATTTAGCCACGCAGAGTGTTGATCTACATCTTGGTGAAATTTATATTTTAAAAGACAACTGACCACGTGAGATTTTGTCTCTCAATCAAAATGATGTTAAAGAGCTGATTGTAAAAAACATAGTACTTCAAGGAAGTTGAAGAATATATTTAATAAAAAAACAAATGAAAAAGATTTGTGATAAAAAAAATATGCTAAATCTGATTTACTTGACCAAATAGTAAATATAATATTTTAGTATTTTGATAAAAATTGCCCCAATAAAAGCAACATAAATTGTAGTGTTCACCTATAAAATTGGATTATTCAAGTTATAAATCTCCTCAGCTGCTTGCCCTCCAACCAATTTAACTAATATTAGTTAAAATTAACAAAATATCTAGCCAAAAATAAAGAGAAGTTACCTATTCTATGAATAAAAAAAACAAAATATCTAGCCAAAAGCTTTAAAATAAAACTTAGGGAAAAAACTAAACCTTAATATCAATGAGATATTTGTCGTGCCTCAGCAATTGTGACACAATATCACTTCTTTCCTAGTATTGGAACCGATCATGTCGTGCTTAATAATAATTGTTATTTTAAATATTTCCACTGCTTGTTAGAATACCATTGACTTGACCAATCTCTCTTTGGGAAATTTAGTACCAAGCATCTTCTTGTACGTAAATAGGACGTTGAAGTATAGTTTCTAGTTCAAGATTCAGAAACAAGTACATATAAATTACTTGCAACAGAAATTTGTTCATGCTAGATAGCAATCAAAAAGAGATATACAAGCAGTTCTGATTTTGGTACTAGAGGCGTACGATTCCTATTGTATTAGTATGACAGCAGCACTAATTCTTAAAAGTCTGCCTATATATGGATAAGCAGAACGGGTGAAATTAAAGCAATAGGTAACAGTTGGCATGCTCATATTTTGTAAAGAGGGAAGAGTGACATATTCAAAATAGAATTAGCAGTCACAATTAAAAAATAAAGGCATGCTGCCAAACCTCCCCCTACTTGGAAAACATGGTGTGTGTCAACATTAGAGAACTTGCATACAGCTTTCCTCCTCCCTTTACACCTTGCATGCAGGAATTGAAACAGAATAAATTGGGCATTCAGTCTCCATTATGGAAAGAGGAAAGACAGTAGATGGCAGGATAAGGTTCATGCATGTAGTCCTGCAGTGCTGAAAGCATATTGTCAACAAGAAGCCATGGCATGGGTGAATCCATTACCTGCTCTAGAAAACCTGTTCCATAGTCATTTCTGTTCCTTGTTTTCCATGTGGTTTTTAAGGAGGCAAACTATTTTGTAAGGTTGACGATCCCTGGACCAAAGGAACCACATTGGGATTAGTTCCAGGGCCTTTCTTGGAAGAATTATCACGGCCAGAATCTTTCACACGGTGGAAATCTAAATCCCTTTCTCGTGAATTGAATTGTGAGGACAAAGAATTAATCTCTTCTATTGGGTAATGAATTCCTTCAGGGATTTCTTTCATAACACCCTTCCCAGTGCTTGGTTGCATTTTCAGTCCTGTTGGCAACTGTGTAGTTTTAAATTTATCAGCACCATATGGTAATGGGTTTTTCTGGCAGGATAAAGGCTTTGCACTTCTACTTTTCCCCATATAAGCAGGATTCATAAGTAGTTTATTCCAGGGCAGTTTACGAAATCTTGTCGAGGCTCGGTCACTGTCATCTGCACTTTCTCCTCCAGATGCCTCGTACCCATCACTTGTAGACCTTTGGAGCTTGGGGACTTGAGTAATGCATGAAGGGGCACCTGAAGCAGCCGAGATATCTTGAATACTTGTTATTGGCTCCCTGCAAGGTTGAAAATCAGGTGAAGCAAGACTACTTTCAGCAGACGATGCAATCAACCTACCAGTAGACATTGCCAGGCTTGACCGAAACGCGCTTCGTGCCTCTAACTGTAGAGGAGTCAATCCAACAGAACACTCCATGATTGGATGGTTGATATCCATAAGATACTCATTGCCATTGTGATTTGATTTATCCACAGCTTCTAAAGAAACATTAGTCAAGTTCAAAGACCTTGTAAAAGGGAAATTCTTCACCAGAGATTGTGACCTCCCATGCTTGTCCATTTGCCTATGATTGTCGGACAGAGACTTTATCTCTGTACTTAGATCTCTGCTGCTGCTGTCCAAACTACTGTCTGTCTCTATCACTGTCATACCTTCTTGCCTGCATATGGGACGTAGAACTTTGGAATTTTTCCTTGCTTGGGCAGCTGCCCTTGAAACTTCTTCTGCGTTCATGCGAGACAGTGCCCAAGGACTAATCTTTATTGACCCCTTGTTCTTTTGCAACATTGCTCCACTAGGCATCCTCTTTATATTCCCATTACCTACCTTGATAGAAGACACAGTGCTGTCTCTAGGTAACACAGACAACTGCAAGTTGCCAAACAGGCATAGTAAATTATTTAGATTTGGTAGATATATAGAAGGCATGCATGAAGGCATGAAAATTCACATTCAGCTCAAACAACTAAATGCTGTAAGCTCAGACCTGATCCTCCACAAAAAGGCGTGGTGGAGTGCACCAGGAGCCATGATGCATTGCACTCATTGAACTTGAATGACTCAATACTGATACAGAGCTCGCACGTGACATTTGTGGGCTCTGAGCTCCTCCTTCTATATTTTGCTGCTCTTGTTCCCTCATTGCTACAATGTAATCGTATGTGCTGACACCCTATTATTCCCATTTCAATCAATAGAAAAAGCATAAATTGTCTATTGATTTTTTAAAAAGACTGATACCTCTAAGACAAATAGAAAAATATTAACATTGTAAATCAAACTTTTAAAGACGAATATCAACCTTTTGTATGAGCAGAATATGAAAGAAGAGAAGCTGTACAAGAGGAAGTGTGGCGACCATAGACAAAAAAGTGCATGAACCCTGCAAAAAGAAAGTCGCCTAGTTGAAGACCCTGAACATTGCATGATAAAAAATATTCCTAATAAAAGTTATTATTATTGTGACCCATGGGAAGGACATTTTTTGCATATATGAAATTACAAATGCTAGAAGGAAAAAGAACAGAAGTGTTGCACAACTCACCAAGACAACGATGAATGGTCCCAAAGAGAAACCACTGCCCAGCTTAGAGACAATCTCCGTATCAAAGTGCCTCCGATTGAGGAAACATCGAACAATTACAAAGATTCCTGTTGACCACTGTATTATAAGCTGCAATCCAAGCCCAAGATGTACAAGTCAATAATGGCCGAAAGCTAAAAGAGCTAAATGATTGTTTACTATCAGCTAAAAGACATTCTTTGACGTTGAGGAAGCGTTCAAACCAAGCTGAAGAAAGGTTTGATAAAATGCACTATTTAAGGACCTTAAGCTAGATGGTTCTCATCGCATAATAAGCTAAGAATCTACCCAAAAAAATCTGGTTCTCATGGTATAATAAGCTAAAAATCCTTTAAAAAAAAAAAAAAACTGAATACCTGCTTTTAACTAAGGTACGATCTTGAAGAACCAAGCTATGGTTTCTATGGCCTTAGTGCACCTAAAGTATTTCTTAAAAGGAAATTGGCTCAACTCAATTCCTCTTCCTCAGCCCGTGGACTATCATAAGATCTAACAAGAATGGCTGAGCGAAATAACATTAACTACAGAATCTCTATATAATAGGGAGGTTTTATTTTTTTTGTTTTACTTTTAGCATTATATCTGCATATTGATCAAAGTAAAAGAGAGTAATTTTACCAATAAAAGGGAAGATAACATAAGGGCAAAAAATTCCTTGTAGTTCTTTCTTCCAATACAATTGTTAAGCCACTGCATCAATGAATGTCTGTTAGAGCAGGAATACTGCATCTTAACTTCCACTATGTTGGTTACCAGAGCAAAAATAGAAGAATTAACAATTCTATCAGAATGGAAATAAAACTATAACTTTTGCCTTAAAAAATTGCATATTGTACCCGGCAGTGATGATCAAAACTGTCCACACATTTGTCACATACTCGACAGTGCTTGCTGTATTTAAATATCTGAAAAGGTAACAAGACCGTTTAGACTCTTCCCTTCTCAGCACCATTTTAAGAGTAATCAAAGATTCTAACATTGCATCAAAAAATGATTTGAAGATAACTACGCATAAAATCAAAAGTCTATTGATTGAATTGGGATATTGTTTCCTTTTTTTTCTTAATTTTGAGCGTGTGTACGGCAGGATAAGTGAGGAGCAGTTAGGAAGGCTTTTCATCACAAAATATGTTAACATGCAGAAAAACAACAATAGAAATTAGTTATTGATGACCCCATTTGAAATGGGGATGAGAAGTTGATACAGAAATCAAAATGATGGCAAGGATGCCATGCAACAAGAATACAAATGTACCTCTTGTGTAAAGTGTGGACAAACCACAACAAACATACCAGATGTATTAATTTTCCAAGTTAAAGCACAGGTCTACCAATAATACTTCACATCGACTGAACACAATATTGACCTACAAGAGTCAAACTTCTACAGTTTGAATTATCTAAAGTAATACACGTAGAATAACCTCAGTAGCCAGATAAGGATTTTCATATTTTTTAAATAACAAATTGTAAATTATCCATGGTCATATCTGCTCACCCAACAAGCCCATACTCAGTGGCTTTGCTTGCTAAATTGTGTGTTTTGACTCTCTAAGCCCCCTAAACTCTAATACGCTTTAAAAATGACTTATCTTGCTTCGTATTTATCTTACATGAAATAAGTATAATTACTCTGTTTTCCAATAAAAGAGAAATTAGTATGGTATACAAAACATTTCACGTATATAAAGTATTTTAATAATATCAATAATATATTATCAGAGATTTTATTTTGGCATAGGTTGCTACCAGTATCATATAGCATCGCAATGCATTTCGATTTTCCAAAGAATCTAAAGCAATATTTTTCACGATTCTTTGAAATCACAGATGTAAAATTCCATATAACATTTAATAGTAATAGATATCCCAAATCTATCAACCAGTTAAATTCCTCCACTTTCAAGGAGGAGATCCAGGTTCAAATCTTGCCAAGCAAAACATGCATAATTGCCAAGCTGTTATAATACCACTATGTGGTCATCATGTAATACAGGTGGGGTCCATTTCAATAACATGTAACCAATCAAAAAAAAAATATCCCAAATCTTGCCCATAGAGTTGAAGTCTAACGAGCAAGAATGTGTGACTCATGAAGAGTCAGTCTACTAGGATTCAATTCCGATGGGTGTTGTGATAATACAGTTTGTTTTAATTGGACTATATTTTGGTTTATTAAAATACCATGCAAACGTAATTATGATTTTATATGGGTGGTGCTCATTTCAAGCCAATTTATTATTTAAATTTGGAAAAAAAAAAATAGATATCCCTAATCATGGCATGCAACAAGCAAGTGCAAGCAAAGGGAGGGGTAGGTACTAGGAAGGAGCCTCACCTTTGGCCTTTGGAGTTCTGCTCTAGATTTTTGAAGAAACGTAAAGAATGAAGGGCTCTCATGTGGACAGTTAAGTACCAAAGAAAAACCATTATAGAGCAAGTAGAAGATAATGCGAACCAAGGATTTTCCACTCCCAAAAGTGTGGCAAAGAAACACCTTCTGCCTCATCAGATAGTGAGGGCCTTTACATTTTATTTGGAACAAATTTTAAGAAGAACCAAGGACACACTAGATGAACACTGCAGTTTGAGAAATCAAATTCAAAAGGCTCTAAAGCTACGAAGGAAGTTTGAGGGTTAATTTTCAAAAAGGTGAAGGCGGAAAAGGGTTGACTATAAATCAAGTAAATCATCTCCATCTTCAAATAATGGAAAATCATCTCCTTATAAAAAGTAGTGTGGAGATTGTTCTTTGCACTTTAGATTCTCTAAGGCAGTATAGACACAAGTCAAATTGCGAATAATCCAAAAAATAAATAAAAAAAAATATTGACAAGTATGAAAACATTGATATGAATGGTAACAAGAGAGGATGACCCCAAAGTAATATCAAAGAGAGAAAAGGAAACCCAAAGGAAGATTTATTTGGGAAGCCAGAAGCAAATATTACAAATGTTAACAAAAAGTAGGCTTAAACACATATAAAAATAAACATTGATCATGAAGATGGTATCCTAAAATATTGAGGGTATAATATGGCAAAAAAAAAAAAAGTTATCAAGGAATATATAGGCTCTTTATGTCCTGAACTTGATTTAATACAGGAGTCAAAAACAGGCAGTGGAAAATGTTAGAAGTCATTCAAAAGGAACTCAAAATTAATTGAAAAATATATTATCTTGAAAATGTCAACCTTTCTATAGGGCAAAATTGGGTTAAAAGATAAATAGCCAATCGCAGTGTCGATCTCACACTTAACAATATTCAAATACTAGAAGAGAACTGGCAGACAGAGATTCTCTCTCTCTCAATATAAATGATATCAAAAAATTGACAAAGGAGAAGTTGTGGCCAGAGCCAGAGAAAATCATCTATCCAAAGGTAAGCAAGGGACAATTCATGGATATTATGATAGGATATGGCCTACTTGACCTAATAGCAAAATATGTAATGTTCTGTTCTTTTATAGGAGTGGCTCCCTGTAGAAGCTTCCCAAATCAAAAGAAATTTTCAGAAGTTCTGAGGCTGCAGAGTGACCTGAACCTGCTAAAAAGCTCTTCCTTTCTCTTGTTAGAACAAGAAGCATAAGTGAAAGAGTATATAGCCCTCCATGCAAAAGAAATAAACGTATCTCAAAGGCACTTATGGAGAATTCCAGCTAGGAAGGCTGCTCCTACTCACATTTTGCAATATAATAACATAAATTAAACCTGTTTATTAAACAATTACAAGTTATAAAACCTCTTTCACGTGTCTAGAACATACCTCCACTTCACACAAGCTGCAATGGAGCATGTCGTCTTCATAGGCATGCTGCTCAGAAGTTGCCTTGCTAGCACAAAAGCCCTTAACTTTATGGGCCAGAGAAAACCAAAAACAAACAATGAAGCAAGGAGACAATAATGTCCTTATGCCACTTTCCTTTTTATCTTGGTTAATTGATTCCCTGACTGGCAACACTGTGACATAAGATGCCTCTGAATGGGTTTTCTCCCCCACAGAGTCTATGTTCATGTCATTTACTGAACCAGGTCCTGGTAAAGAATCCTTCAATGACAAAACTCTTCCAGACTCTGATTTTCTGCTATATTTCTTCGATGCTAAGACAGCAGGATCTGCAGGATCAGTTGCTGCACACCAGATATATAGACTGAAAACAGAAGTAACCTGTAAAAGAACATACACCTCATTAACCTTCTTCATTATGCATTTTTATATTAGATTGTTGATAGAAAGAACTGAACTGTGAAGAATTCAAAAAATAAAAGTAGTAACACTACTAATAATTGTTTGACTAAGTACATTCTGAACTCCATAAAACTTGAGGAAATCCAATGCTTGAAGACAAACCATTATATATATATATATATATAAGATGGGGGGCATAGGGTAATGACGCAGGTAAAAGTTGTCATAACCGTGGCACTTTTTCCAGGAGGGGATGGAATATAGAAATAGCAGGAGTGAAAATTATCATAACTAAAATAGTACTCTGATTGTTGACGCTGCAGAAGGCTTCTCTTGTAGTAACAAAACAACAACCTATAAGAATAGGAATGTAAATAGAGAGGAAAAGTTTCAATTCTGCTTTGTACAATGCAAAGTGAGGCATTAAAGCCAGCCTTAATCAAATAGCAGTAAATGCTACCTCTGTTCAGACACAAAACCATGCCAAAATGATTTGGAATGATTATGATTCCACAGATAACAATGAGCATCTTAATTGATGTTTCGCGTCCAGAATCTTCCTATTTGTCTCAAGTGAATATTCCATTGAAGGATGTAATAATTACATCAATTTCAAAATCAGCAATTTAGGATTTCAAAATAATAAAGCTTCTGCCACAGGAAAAAGGTTTCAGCCATAGCTAAACCATATCCCAAAAAAACATTTGAAACTTCTTACAAACTTTCACAACAAGAATATCTAACTCAAAAAATTTAAAATCCTCTGGCATATTTAAAGAGGTGACCCACACACCAATATTTGGTTTCAGAATCCTCTGGCATATTTAAAAAATTTAATATAGTTGGTGTCCCACACACCGCTATTTAAAAAATTTAATATGGTTGGTGTCCCTGGATGCATTCTCTCATTAATATTGTCCCAAGTTTGTCATAAACTGAATGTTGCCGTGGACTAAAATGCACCACACGCACTTGTCATGTGGCCATGTTCTGCGCTTGTCAGGGAGAGAAATTTTCAAACACAAAGACAAGGCCTTGCTTTTCGCATTGGTCCGCCCTATCTATCTGCCCAACACCCGCATACGCATTCTCCACCCCAATTCCTTACTGAAATAGGATCATTATTTTGAGGAGCAACTGCATGCTGATACTCGTACTATCCCAGGACATTTCAAGCATAAAACCTTCACATTCACACATGAACTCCTAGATATTTGTTACTTCTCTACCGTATATTCAGATCTTATTAAGTCAGTACAAGTTAACTTTGTGACAAGCCTATTTACCGCCATAATTGGAGGAAAGAGAAGGCATTGCTTACAAACAAGCATCTCAGGGAAGGGAAGATGTTTGTAAGGTTAACATACCAGGAAAGAGAAGAGGCCAATAATGCTGTATTGAAACGCCTTCTTCCCTACAAAGGGTACAAAAAACACGTAGAAGGCAAAGGTCAACGCCAGGAACACTGCAATGGCCACTACCTGCACAGATCCGTCGTATCATATCATATCGTTTCATACGTTACTCAATTGGACTCTCTACTCAACACAAGAGGGAAAACAAGCTTGCCTGAAGCCGATGGTAGGGCAGCTCCCACCCATGCCGCCTCATTGCTGCACTTTCATGCAGAAAAACAGAAAGACAAATTAACAAATTAAAACTAAAACCTCCTCTTCCGTTTGCTAGCTCGGTCACGTTCTGTCTGTTTCTTCTGTCCTGCACAATGACAGAAACAGTTACAAAAAACCAAAAAAGGGAAAAAATCCACCACACAAATGGGATTTTGTGGCTATTATATCTCTTCAACAAAATTTACACCCATATGGTGAAAGAAGTAAGACTTTCACAATTGAACAGAATGGAAAAATTTCAGCAAATGAGCATTTGTTCTCCTAGTGTGATTACATTATTTACAGAGTACAGGGCCACAAAAAAATTCTCCATTAATTCACTCTTCTGTTTTTCTGCTAGTTACTTCCTTCCTCCTCTCCCCTCTCCCCCCTCCCTTTTACATTTATGTTCTTAACATCTACAGGAAAAGGGCTGAATGTTTCTAATAACAAAATAAAACCAGAATAATACCAACTTTGCAAATAGAAATTGCTCACCGGATTTTTTCTACAATCTCATTGTTTATCGCAAATCCCACTGCCTGTGCTTTGATTGGGTCGGATCAGGCTACCCCCCCAGTAGGCCTCCACACCCACCTTTTCTATTTAGCAACCTCAATCTGCCGTCACCAGCCACTTGAGATTTGAGCTAGATGGGAGGGAACTTGCAGAGACCACAACGGACCTCGATGCAGACATGAAAAAACACACTTGTTACCTCTAACGACAGTACTATACACCACAAGCTCCACTCTCACCTACTCGTTGCTTTGCCTTGACCCTTGCATATTATAATACAAACAAGGATTTTGCTTAACCAGTTACAAAGTAGGTACCTTCCACCCACATACCTCGATGCAGACTTCACAGAACTCTACCTCTGGTGGAAATTTTCCCTTCACAATGCCCTACGCTACCCTCCATTCTTTCACTTTTTGATCCTTCTCATTTCCGTATGGAGGTGAAGGCGTTGCACTGCAGACCGCCACTGCCACTGCCACTGTCACTTCCTCTGACCCTGTCCCTGACTCTCCATCCTTGCATTTATTACCAAAGTCATTACCACCTATCTCCTTCCTAGCATTTGTAATTACAATGGTAATACCCTTTTGTTAAGATATCGAATTGATACTTAATTGCTTAGAATCTCTCTAATAACATTTTTTCATCTCTAACAAGGGGTATGGAGGTTAGACATTCTTTCCAAGGTTTCTACTTTCCTTGGAACACAGGTCAAATCATTGAAGCTGTCTCTATAACCCTTGCCTCTCCTTAATTTTTTTTTTATATCAAGGAATGGGTGGCATCCTTTCATCTCTAACCACTGGACACGTCAGACATTCTGCTCAAGGTTTCTGCCTCCGCCCAGGTCAAATCATTGAAGCTGCCTCTATAACCCTTGCCTTTCCTCAGTAAACCCAACCCAGGGTGGCTCAAGGTTGGTACCATGGTTGTAGTCAGACATTCTCCCCAAGGTTTCTGCTTCCAAACACTGCTTCCAAACACAGGTCAAATCATTGAAGCTGTCTCTATAACCCTTGCCTCTCCTTAATTTTTTTTTTATATCAAGGAATGGGTAGCATCCTTTCATCTCTAACCACTGGGCACGTCAGACACGTCAGACATTCTGCTCAAGGTTTCTGCCTCCGCTCAGGTCAAATCATTGAAGCTGCCTCTATAACCCTTGCCTTTCTTCAGTAAACCCAACCCAGGGTGGCTCAAGGTACCTCTATAACCCTTGCCTTTCCTCAGTAAACCCAACCCAGGGTGGCTCAAGGTTGGTACCATGGTTGTAGTCAAACATTCTCCCCAAGGTTTCTGCTTCCAAACACAGGTCAAATCATTGAAGCTGCCTCTATAACCCCTCTCTCTCCTCAGTAAACACAGCACTGTTAGAGTAACCAATAGCTCAGAGTTAGTACCACAGTTATCAAGATGGCGGGCACTCAACCGATTCAAATCAAACTATACCTTTGTCCATATTAAACATGCTCTCAAAATTTAAAGTTGATACAATCTACTCAAACACTAAACTTACTGAAGATCTATCATTTCGAACATTTCAACCTACTACCAACCAATCTTTTCTAAACTATCTTTTAAGTTATCTTAAAAGAAAAGTAGGTGTAAATGACTCTATCTCGAACATTTCAACCTACTACCAACCAATCTTTTTCAAACTATCTTTTAAGTTATCTTAAAAGAGAAGTAGGTGTAAATGACTCTATTAACCTGGTTATGTTATTTTTCTCTATAGAGGTACCTATCGGCCTACTGCATATTCGTCCTGTAGCTGTGACAACAGAACAGAAACAGCCTAGATTCGTTTTACTCGTTTCTCGTTGCTGTCTGTCCATAACCTAACCTCGGAAAGTCATTGTCAGTTAAATTTTGTATTGTTCTTTTCGGAGCAGCTGTCCACTCCCTTCCCTTCGACATAGATATTCATAGTCTACTGTAGAAAGATATATGTGGACCAAGGAACGTAAATAATGCCGTGGATGCTGTTGATCCACGTGATGTTTGAGATCAAGTCAAGGATTTCATTTGTTGGTATGTGCCTCCCATTGCAGTCTGTGGTCACTCCATTCCATTGAGCTACACCCACAAATCCTCGTGACACTCTACATTGCTCTTGCATGAGCCAAATAATAGACGGCCTTGAAGGAAGGAACATATTCCTCGACCTTTTTATCCCGCTCTCATTCCGATAACTTATTGAGAATGACAGGGAAAAACGACGGCGAACGTAGATGACTTATTCAGTCCAAATGATTCGCACCTTGGAATTATAAAACATATTCCTGTGCAATATATGTATTTTATTGTCAAAGTTGGTTCACTAATAATTGACTAAACTTGTTTTTTTTAAGTTTTTATTTGAGAGATTTAAAGTTGATATGAAGATAATGGGACTTTTATAAAAATATAGATTCTTAACTAATAAAAGGAATATTTGAGAGATTTAAAGCTAATATGAGGGATGAGATCTTTATAAAAATCTAAGTTTTTAACTAATGAAAGGGATATTTGAAAGACCTAAAGCTGGTACGAGGGATGGGATCTTTATAAAAAAATATACGTTTTTTAACTAATGAAAGGGATAATCTATGTTTTTAAGTAATGAAAGAGATATTTGAAATACGAGGGATGAGTTCTTTATAAATATCTACGTTTTTAACTCATTAAAGAGATATTTGAGAAACCTAAAGCTCCTACGAAGGATGGAATCTTTATAAAAATCTACGTTTTTAACTTATGAAAGGGATATTTGAGAGACCTAAATCGTACGAGGGATGGGATTTTTTATAAAAACTTACGTGAAAGGGATATTTGAGAGACCTATGTTTTAAACTCATGAAGGAGATATCTGAGAGACCTAAAGCGGATGGGATGGGATCTTTATAAAAATCTACATTTTTTTTTTTACTTATGAAAGAGATATTTGAGAGACCTAAAGTTGGTACGAGGGATGGGATCTATATAAAAGTCTACATTTTTAACTCATGAAAGGGATATTTGAGAGACCTAAAGTTGGTACGAGGGATGAGATCTTTATAAAAATCTACATTTTTAACTCATGAAAGGGATATTTGAGAGACCTAAAGCTGGTACGAGGGATGGATCTTTATAAAAAAATTACATTTTTTGACTTATGAAAGGGATAAGCCAGTTGGTAGTGGAGAGTGTTTGTGAGTGGGTTGCTTTAGTTCAATTTTCTGAGTCTCTTTAATTTTATTTTACTCAGAAGGCTAGAGTTTATAGAAGTACTTTTTTTTAGTTGAGTGTAGTTTTAACAGTCTAGAGCACAACAAGGATCACCTTTACTCAGAAGGCTAGAGTTTATAGAAGTACTTTTTTTGGTTGACGATAGTTTTAACAGTCTAGACAACAAGGATCCTTTCTTTTCTTTTCTTTTTTGTTGTTGTTGTTGTAATTAGAGAATTTATAGAGGTTCTCTACATAACAAATAAAATAATAATTGATTAAACTTTTTTTTTTTGGTTGATCACCTTTTTTAAATTAGATTTTATAAAATTTCTCTACATAACAAAAATAATAATAATTGAGTAAACTTTTTTTTGGTTGACCATATTTGTGACAGTCTAAGCACAACAAAGATCATCTTTTTAGTAATTAGAGAGTTTATAGAAGTTCTTTACATAACAAAAAATAATAATAATTATTATTATTATTATAATTGAATAAACTTTTTTAGGTTGACAATATTTTTAACAGTTTGGAGCAAGATCACCTTTTTTGTAATTAGAAAGTTTATGGAAGTTTTTTAGTAAAGGTTTTTTGGTTGACGATAATTTTAATAGTCCCAAGCGCAACAAAGATGACATTCTTTGTAATTAAAAAGTTTATAAAAGTTCTCTATGCAACAAAATAATAATAATTAAATAAACTTTTTGATTATGTAAAAACAAATAATAATTAAATAAATTTTTGATTGAAGATATTTTAAAAAATTTAGAACCCAACAAAAATCACATTTTCTATAACTAAAACTTATCTAAAGATCATTACAATGTAAACTTAACACCATATCATGAGAAGGACAATAATTGAGATAACTTTGAAAGTACTAGACAGCAGAATAACACTTTTTTTAATTGGGCAAACAGTCTTGTACTTCACATAAATCAAAATAGGTGGCATCGCTTTTAATATGTAACGCGAACGCCAATAATATGAGAGCGAGAGCCAGGACATGATGGTATATGAATTAAAATTTATTAGTTGATACGTAAAATTAAAATGAATTTTGATAAAATTTTAGTTATTTATTATTAACATTTTATAAGATTTTAAGTTAAATATTTTTTTAATTTTACTAAAAATATTAAATTTTAAGTTTAAATATATTTTTAATATTAGTTATATACGAGATAAGATGTTTTTTAATAGATATTTTTAATATATTGTAAATTATAAATATAATATTTTATAAAATTATATTTAATTCTTTTATAAAATAAGTACAAATCTATTTATTTATACTTTAAAATATTAAAAAATAAAACTTTTAAACTTAAAATAAGAAATCTGATATTCAAATCTAATAAAAAACTAAAGCTATACTTTTTTATTTTATATTTTTTTATATACTTTAAATCAACATAAATTTATTCACAATAATTGTTATTTATTCTCTTGAAACTATATCTAAGCTTTTATTTTGGATGATACCAAACTAAAATCCAAAACTTCAAAATATCAAATGACATTAATAAAACAATAATAAATTATTATTTTAATAATAAATAATAAATTGTTATTTTATAATAAATAATAAATTATTATTCTAATAATTAAAATTTTAAGCTTTCATATCTACTTAAGTTTAAAAGAGTAAAATCAATTTAACATTAATAATAAGTTATTCCACGGGTAACTTTAAAGTTTTTATATTTATTTTAGGTTGGAAAGAATAAAATTAATTTAATATTATAATAATAAGTAAAACTTTGTGACCCAAGTGTTGTAGGTGAGTTGGAGAGGAGAGGGCAATCCTCCAAGGGAGGTCCTAGGTTCAAATCTCCACCCTACCAAAAAACTGAATTAGGTATCCAAAATCCAATTGATAATGTTCGTGTGGACAGGGTCGGGTGCGACTCCCGGGTGACTTTGACGGTGTAGAACCCCTTGTTCGTGGTCTCTCAGGCCAAGGCAGGCGGCCTCACAAGGGATTTTTCGCTAAAAAAAAAAAAAAAAAACCTTGTGAAGATATTTTTTATTAAAAAAATTAATATAAAATTTTACATCAACTTATTCTTTGATAGTTCCACATTCTTTTCAGGTCAAAATAAGATTTTTATAATAGAGAGTGTGGAAAGAAGAGGATATCATATACTTAAATTTACCTTGTGTAAGAAGGGACTTAAAAATTTACTTTTTCATTGTCCCTTTGCTCTCACATCATATGGAGTTACTTTTTTTAAATATAAGTATATATTAGACAACTCTATCAACATTGAAAGAGTTTATAAAATTTTGAATTAAAATTTTCAAAGCTAAAGCATTATGTATTATGTGGAGGTTTAACCTTGTAGCTAGATTTTTTGGAATTTATGGCTTGAAAGGAATAATAGAATTTTTAAAGATAAATTTTAAAATCATATAAGTTTTGAACTATATCATTGCCTCTCTTGTAGAATGTATACAAACATGGGACTTATCATGGAAAGTTTCAAGTGCATAAAAATAGGTGGTAACAACTTGCTTACAAGATTTGAACATACATGAAAGGATCATTCACAATAATGGAAATAAAACAAAGAATCTACTTTAATATGAGGTGCAATGGAAATGTCCAAAAATTATGGAGAAAGTTGGTGGAGGTGGTGTTTTCAGAAATAATGAAGGCAAAATTCTTCTCATGTACTCAAAATGTAGAGGCTAAGCCATTTCTTACTGGATTAAAATTGTAATAGAAAAAAGATATAAATGTATTTCCATTTAGGGGCATTTACAAATGATCTTTAATGCTATCAACAAAAATGGGAGTTGCAATTGGATAAACATAATATTATTCTTGATGTTCATCACCTATTATTGGAGGTAATCTCTTGGAAATATGAGCATATTTATAAAGAAGGAAATTGGGTAGCAGATAATTTAACTAATAGTTGTGTTGATCTTCATCTTAGTGAAATTCAAATTTTAGAAGGAAAATGACCAAGTGAGACTTTATCTCTTCATCAAAATAATGTCAAAAAAATGACTGTGGAAACACAGCACTTCGAGAAATATGAAAAACATATTTAATAAAAAAATTAATGAAAATTTTTGTCATAAAAAGGCATGTTAGATATGGTTTTATTTATGTAACAACAAATCTAATATAGCTTATTGAAAAGACTACCTCAGAAGTGTTTTCTATATAATGCATATGAACTTTTTTGGGTTAATTTTATGCAATGATCGTCTTCCATGTATTATGAAACAACCATTTCATAAATCTTGACCATTTATCATTACAAATTATATAATTAAAACCATTGATTTTAATAATGTTTAACATAACCAATAATTATGAATAAGTTTTATTAAGAATTGGAATCCCTACACTAGTCTATTGAGGTATGAAGGAAAAACATAAACTCTAATGCAAGGAATTCAAAACATCTACATTATACTCTTGTAAGCATTTAAAGTAACAACCCCCTAACATATAACATAGAACAAAATGTAAAACAAATAAATAAAATCTCTACACTAGTTCCTTAAGTTATTGAAATGGAAAACAAAGCATAACAAACTCATGCAAAAAATGAAATGACATAAAAGTGTATAACATTACCCATCTAAGTTTCGTCCTTGAAAGGATTAATGGTGCAACAATTAGCTCAATTGAAACAAATCATATTATTAAAGTGTAAAGCAAAAATATACAACACTAGCCCTCTAAGTTTTATCTTTCAGGTACTAATGAAGCAACAATTAGCTCAAATAATATGGAATAAAAACAAAAAAACATACAACACTACCCTTCTAAGTTTTATCTTTGAAGGACTAGTGAAGCAGTGACTAGGACCAAAGCAAGTGAATGATATGAACTAAAATAAAAGCAACTTGTTCTTCTTCAAATAACAAAAGATACTACTCCTAACAATTAACCCTATATTGTATTGAAACCAAAAAAAATAGGAGATAGCAACTAGAGTCCCAAAGAGAATCGAGAAGCCTAGGAAATAATTTTTTTGATGGTGAGCATAGCTTTTGGTTGTAAGGTCTTGGTGGAGCACCCCATCCTTCTCTATTGGATGACACTAATTAGCAATCAACAAGTTTGATGGTACCTATAAGGGCTAAGAGAATCATGTGATCCGAGCATATTTATAAAGTGAGAGCAAAGAATGTGATAACATATGGAGAGAGAAAGTGAGATTGAGAGAAACATGAGATAAGAATGAGTTGAGATTGTGAGATATCAAAATAAAAAATGCTTTTGAGCATTTATAATCATCAACAGAGTTCCTAAACTTTCCCTTTCAATCAATAATTAAAATTATACCCTTTTTAGTGCTCTAGAATTGTGATCGTTAATCAAGATGATGCATCGTTTAAATACCAACTATTTAACATGTTAGGGTTTCTAAATTATCACACAAAATATTAAGTTATGATCAATGACTAATATCACCTATTAAAAATACGACGATGACAACCATTAATCTTTTTGACTAGCTTGTTGGGTGACTGGCATTACACATGCCCATCACTCCTATGTCTAAATTTAGTATTTAGAGGATCATTTAAACACACAATGGTTAGGAAAATTGACACATGGGTTTATGTCATAGGGATTGAGGTCTATGTAGGGTAAGGAATCCTCTTGGCCAACTGACTTGTCATTGTCCTACCGAAGAACTTGAACATAGTTAGTCCACTCCTATCCCATAAGTAGGAGGACAAGGGTCTCCACCATCTACAAGTTAGTTATTAGTGCTCTTTTTCTAACTCTATATTACCCCTTCCTAAGGATGGCATATGACACCATATGGGATAACAATCCATGAGTCCTTAGGATAAGATGAAAAATAGCAATATACAATAATTAAAGCCATAAAATTTTATCTAATAAGAAAATTTGGCAACTTTGACCCTAATGTTTATGCATAATATTTTTTAAAAAATATATCAAAACAGATGAAGAAAAATGTAAAAGATGAGAGATTCATAATATTACCTTTGCATGCATTTCCTAAATTTTGAGAAAGAAAAATGTTGATTTCTTGCCCATGCAACCAAATATGGGACTTAACTACAAAAGATAAAAATTTTACCTCAATGTAAAATGGATAAAATTGGAGTGTGTAGATAAGTCTAGAATGAACTAAAACCTCTAGAAGCATAACATATTTAATGTTCCTACAAAACTTGATGAAAAAAATCTATAAAATATCATTATTACCACTTAAAGTGGGGATAGTGGAAAAGTAAGAAGAATACTAAAAAACAATTACGGGTATGTTGTGGTCATTTTAGAGGGTCACTTAAGTCTTTTAATGAGTCCAACACTATGAAATTTTATTAGTGTGGGTCTTATGATGGTTGCACCATTTGTAATTTACCTTTTGCTTGCTCTTGTCCAAGGATGAATTGGGTTTGGATGACACATGAGGTTCCTTAACCGAAGGTGCCTTGGGTGAGCAAGCATTTGAAAACTTTTATTTTAATACCAATCTCTATTGTCAAATGGTGATTATGGATTTTTGCTTGGCTTTCAACCTCTACTTCAAATTTAAAGCGAGGCAAAATGTCAAAAAATCATTGAAAAGGAAAAATATTTTGGACCAAAGATGGTAGTTCAAGTCATTGATATACTTGAGCACTAGATGTATCCCATATTCTTTGATAAAACTCTAATGAGAAGATTGTGGATCCCGTTAGTTTACTACTAAATAGATTTATGTTTGTGTTGTTGCAGATTTCAAAAGCGTATGTACTCATATTTGTAGTAGTGTAAGGGGTAGAACCACTTATGAACTAGGTAAATGAAGCCTATTTAGGAAGAGATAGGATGGGCTTACTATTACCAACCCTATTATAGCAACTTCTCACTACCAAACAATAAATTTCAACATCTTAAAGGCCATGGAATCAATATTGTCAACATTAAAGAACCAATTAATAGTGTAGTATGCCTCAAGTCAAGGAATCCAAGTGTTCAACTCATTAGCATTGATACAACCCAAGACCATTATAATGTAGATGTTGATCTACGCCTTTAAAGGTCCTTAAATTTATAATAGCATAGGGTTAATTGTTCTAAGAAAGGCTCCCAATTAAAGCATGAGATAGTAGAATTTTCCAAGTTCCTCCGAAGCTTGAACTATGTTATTGATATCCTAGGTTCTAATCTTAAGTTGAGACATTAACTCTACTATTGCTTCAATTCCTTTATAAGGGTGGAATGCTTCAAGCTACTCAAATTATAACCTAGTGTCATGCATTTATTCTTGCACTAAGAATGTGTGTAGATGGGCATCCAATGATGGAACATACTAGAAGGTCTTATAGAGGGCAAGGGTATCTACAGGGAATTATTATGTGTGATGAGTTAAGAAGCACATGAGGAGTGTTTTTCTTTGCCTCTCTTTGGTGGATCAAAAGAATTTTTGATACCAACTTGATCTACATATTGGGGCCTAGGATGGTTTGTGCAAAGGATGACTTGTAGGACCAATTAGTAGCACCTTACAAGTTATGGCCAAAGTGACATTGTTGCAAAATATTCGAGTGTACTATTGGGCTAAAATACACCTTAATATACTCACACAAGGGAAAGTTATAAAAAGACATTGCAAATGTAGAAATAGACTCGGTAATTAGTTATAAGATTTCATTATAGGTAACAAATATAAGGTGGCGTTATACGATATATGACACTTTGTTCTATACAGTTGTAGTAATAGTAAGAAGAAATGAAAAAGAAGGCAAGCATGGACTTGGATTCTTGGTTTTCTAGTTGTGAAAAGAATTGGATCTAAGCTATATTTATGCAAGAGCAAAATGTAAAATGATACAATAAGTTAGAATATGAAACATTTTAGCTTCTAACACATCTTGATGATAACAACAAATATCCAAGAATCTATTTCTTATGCCTTTGAATGCATGTGTCAGTTCTTGAAGTAGGCAAGTGGTTTAATTGGTATGAAATGGCTACAATGGCCTTTTGATGGTCAAGTGTGACTTGATTGTTGATCATTTGTTGTATTCACATAGGCACCAACAACTTTTGTCATTTTTTAATGTATGCTAACTAGACGAGTACCAAAGGCTTTACATTGAGGTAATCATGTTATTGAAGAGGCTTGATGTTAACATAGCCTTGGCATCAAAGCAAGGGTTTTACGCTAGCATGAACTTGGTACCAAAGTGGCAGTTAGTTTTAACCTGTATAATGAGGATTTTAGATAGGTGCCAAGGCTAAAGATCTAAAGTGGATTTGGCATCATGACCTAAGGAACTTTGAGCAACCCCTACTTTGCTCATGTAAATATTGGTACTAACCCTCATAGTCAATCAATTGATTGATAGATCCACTATGAAACTAGATAGCATTTTAAAATGCATAGTGGTTTTTGTGGACTCGTGAGAATATCTAGAATTTTTATGGTACTATTATCTAAGGCCATGTTAAGGAGATATCATTTGATGTTAGGTCACCTATCATTCGAATGGTTGATGCATTCATTAGCTATGAATTTGGATATATGACAATATCAAATGAAATTGCAACAAAAAAATTGATCTTGAATTCCCAACTCTTTATGAATTTTGAAGAGCCGTTGTGGGTTAATCCAAAAAATAATGGTGAAATACAATTTTACTATATCCTTGACTTAGATAAATTCATAACCTTGAAATATCTTGATGAGGAAATAACTATTATAACTTTTTAGAAAATATCTATCCATTGTAATTACAAATATAAGAGTCTTAGCAATAAGAGAGATGAGATGAATGCCCTATAAGAGAAGCGATGTCTAATAAAGAGTCTTCTAGTAGTGAAATCATAACCTTTCACAACTTGTTAACCCATCCTTATTATTTAAATAATTTATTTAAAGAGGAAGGCATAGGTCCCATGATTAAGATTGTAGATTTCCTCCCAAAGAAACACTAAACATCAATAATAAGTTTTATATAGAGCAACAAAGAAAAGTGATTGAGATAATTAGACTCCATAGTCTATACTTTGCTTGGGATTATTAAGACATGAATGAAATTCATCCTGGCATCTATACACACCTTTTTACATCGAGGATTATTGTATGTTTATACATCTCCAAGGTAGAATAAATCCTACTATCAAGGATATTGTAAAAGATAAACTATAAAAATTCTTTAGTCCTAGTTTTACATATCCAATATCTAATGGGTATCACCATTGGTAATCAACCCAAAGGAAGTATGAAAGTGGATAATTCATGTTTATTACCATAAGCATAACAAGACAATCCAAAAAGGTCATTTTCTCTCTTATTTGTTAACCAAAATTTAGATAACTTGAAAGGAAATAAATACCTTTCTTATCTTGATGGATTTAATGATTATATTCAAATACAAATATCCCTTGAAGAACAATGAAAGACTATGTTTACTTGTCCTTGGGGAATGTTCACTTATAGAGTTCTACCTTTTGGTCTATGCAATACATCGACCATATTTTAAATAATCGTCTTAGGTATTTTCTTAGTTTTAATCCATGAATACCTCATCTATATGGGTGTGTTTTTTTGTTTATGAGAAATCCTTGGAAGATCCATTTGTAAACATGAAGAAAGTATTGTAGTGATGTCAAGGTCTGAAAAGTGTCATATAATTATGGTTGGAGGAATAGTTCTAGAACATCATGTATCAATTGTGGGTACTAAAGTAAACACCACAAAATAGAAATCATCCTTAGTCTATCTATACCCTAAAGTGAATCCTATAATTTTTGGATGATGCTTACCATTATAGACATTCTAACAAAGAATTCAATAAAACTATGTTACCCTCTTTATTCTCCTTTGTAAGGATATAGAATTTGAGTGGACTATGAACTATCAAAAGCATTTAAAACTTTGAAAGAAAAACACCTCATCATCCATCCTCAAAGGGTCAAATTGGAAACTCCTATTTCACATATATATGCTGATGCCTTTGACATAATAATGGGATATTTCTTGGAGTATATGAATAAGAAGCCATATCATTTACTATATAAGTAAGAATTTTTTTTTGCTATAGAACTAAATCATACTATTACATATTTCTTGCATTAATTTATGCCATCAATAAATTTTGACACTATACAATTGGATACTTCATATTTACACATATTAACCACTCCACTATAAAGAACCTAGTGGACAAACTTGTCTTAAATGGTCAAACTATTAGATGGTTATTGTTGCTTTGATAATTTTATCCAATTATACTTGATAGCCTAGTCGTTAGAATGTGGTTGTAGAATTTTATCCAAAATCACTCACAATATAAATTAAGATCTTAAAAATGATTATTTTCTGAATGAGCATTTGTTTGTAGTATCTATATTCCTTTCATAATTTATAGTTGTAACCAATTATTTATCTATAGAAATATTTATATAGCACTTCTTTTTTTGGAAAACATTATAGACTGATTAGATAGAGTACTCTTTATTCATTGAAAAAGGGATATCTTCTCATGCTAATGTGATGCACTATTATATACAAGAAGATCACATCAATGCAATCCTCAAGGCCTATTATTATAATTATTGTTTAGATGAAATTACATTACACCCACAAGCAACTTTAGAGCCTTTTAAAAAACATAAACTAGATTTTGTCAATCTAATTGATCCACCTTCAAATAAAAAGAAATATAATCTAGTATGTATAAATTACCTCCTGAAATGTATGGAAATGAAGAATTTAAAGCATGCTGAAGATGAAAATTAATTGAATTTATGTATAATTAAATATTTACCCAATTTTAAGTTCCAAAGGAAATTATAACAAAACAAGGTCCTTACTTCACCTCATGGTTAATTGAGGAATTGCTAAAAAAATGTATGAGATTCAATATATAAAATCTATTCCACATCATCCTTAGACAAAAAGGCAGGTAGAAGTCGTAAACCATGAATTGGAAAATATTATTTTTATTTTATTTTTTTTTTGCGTAGGGAAACCTCTGTCAACCTTAGCTCGTTGGGTAAAGACGAAGTCAATAGGGTCATTGATTGTTCAGGAAATCAAACCAAGGCAGCCCACCGACAAGCACTTGATTGTTACCAACCAATCTATCCCTTTCGAATAAAAAATTTTAAGGTAAAATGTGAATTTTTGAAAGGGTCCCGGTCCCTAGTGTAGTGGTTTAAACTTGGGTCTCCTGGATAAAAAACCCAATGCCATACCATTATAGTGTCCCATTAAGGACAATTTTTTTTGGAGTAAAGCACAACTTTTGAAAGAGTCTTGATCCCTTGTGTGGTTTAAACTTGGGTTTCTGGGATGAAAACCCAAAGATATACCACTACGATGTTCTTACAAGAACTTAAATTTTAGGGTAAAGTGTAAGTTTTTTGAAAGGGTCCCGATCTCTTGTGTAGTGGTTTGAACTCGGGTCTCCTAAATGAAAACCTAAAGACATACCATTACAATATTCGAACAAAGATAATTTTTTTTAGGGTAAAGCATAGTTTTTAAAAGGGTCTCTGCTTCTCGTGTAGCAGTTTGAACCTAGGTCTCTTGGATGAAAATCTAAAACATATATTTTTAAAAATATCTTTGTTTTTTATTGAGATTATTCAAACTTGTTAGATGATTAAGTTTTTTTTTTTTCAAAATAACATGGGATTATCAAACTACATGGAAGACTACCATGAGTTTACTCCCTATAAATTAGTCTATGGTAAAATGTGCTCTTGTCAAGAAAGTTTAAAATTAAGACTTTATGTACTATAATGGAACTAGGTCCTGAGTGATCGGTAGTTCCCCGACCGTTGGATCAATAACAACAAGGTGGTATAGGCTTGTTAAGAGCAGCCTCTATGATGTAAACCCTGCACTTAACAATTACTAAAAAATAACGTAAATGTAACCAACTCCACTATGTAACAATTACTACCAAAATAATGTAAATGTAACCAGCTCCACTATGTATCCAAAAATAATAATAAAACTAGGCCCAAACCTTTTTCAAACCTACAAATAGTGCCTTGAAGAGATTAAGGCTAGACGAGCATTAACAAAAATTAATGTTCCATCCATTAGTTATTTAATGACAAAAGAATCAATCGTACAACCACTTCATCAAATCTAAATAATTCCAAAATGGTGATAGGATGTTTTTTTCCATGATTCTAGATTGAATAAATTTAAGGGTAAATTATAAAATACATTGCTTTTGCATGAGCCAAAGAATAGTCCAAGAAAAGAGCTTTTTTTCCCTCCACCTTTTTAGCCAGCTCTCATTCCGATAATGCTTGAAAACCTCTTTCATAATGATGGTGAAAAACGACGGCGAACGTAGAGGACTTATTAAGAATCATTGGGACCTTAAAATTATAAAACACATTTTGTGCAATATATAATTTATTGTGAAAGTTTTGCCCGGGATGGCTCTAGATTGTGTTTTGGATGTAGTTTTATAAACCTTAGTTTTTACGTAAAGATGAAGTCAATTAAATTTTCATTGTCTAAACAGTAGAATTTAATGGTTACTAACCTATCTATTATGAAAGTTGGTTTTCACTTGAGGTAAACTTAACTTTAAAGTAATGTAGATAATGGACAAAAAGTCTTGTATTTAAGATAAGTTAAAAGAGGTGGTATTGGTTGAGTCGTATTTAGAAGGTAATAGGCTGATGGTAGTGACCGAGTGTTTGTTGTTTAATTGTCCTAGTTCGATGCTTTGGAGGACCAGATGCTTTGGAAGGTCAGGGTTTCGTTGATTTTGTCTTACTCAATATATTTATAAAGACATTATTCACTGATGTTACGGATTTTCCTATGTATATAGGAAAATAACATCACATTTACTATGCAATATTAAGGAGATTAAAGCCAATACATGATAATTGTATTATATATTAATATTAATATTTTAAGTGGTTTGTGAAGGTTAGGTGGATTGGTAAGAAGTTGGGCACTTAGCAGAGGAGACTTAGGTTTAAACCCCGCGGACATGCCTAATCTAGGGTAAAGGTAGTAGTTTGACTTGAGTCCGTTAAGTGTGCGTTAATTTGATGATAGTGGTATCAACCCCGAACCACCGAGGGTCTTCCTCACTCCGGATCATGTTTACCAAAGAAAGATAAGATTTATAGTGGTAACACCATGATTTGACACTATGATCGGAGGCAATGCGACTTGACCCTGTGACCAATTGTTCAAAAAAGAAAGGTAGTTGCCCATTCCTCTATATATCAAAAAAAATATTAATCTTTTAAGTTAGTAGATAAAATTAAAATGAACCTCTATAAAAATTTAATAAATTACATGGGGGATTATAACAAATTGTATTCGCTTAGCATTTTATAAAATTTTAAACCAAATATTTTTTAAAAAATAATGATATTAAATTTAAATTTAATAATATTTTATTATAAATTATTAAATATGTATAAAATAAATAATTTTTAATTATTAAATATGTATAAAATAAATAATTTTTAATTATTAAATATGTATAAAATAAATAATTTTTAATAAAACTTTAAATTAATTTTTAATAAATTTTAAATTTTTTTTTTTTTGAATTTACATGGTGGAATCGGTAGCCGCCACGAATTCGGGCAGGTCGTCCAGCTTTTTATGGCCGCCACAATATTCTCGTATCGTCCGCCCGAAGTCGCCACACAGATCTTCGCGCATTCCGCCCCTATAACCACCATGCCACAATCATTTTAAACCTTTTACGCCGCTAAAAGCACCAGGAAAGGGACAAGCGTTCAGTCCGGCGAGGCCCGAGATTTGAACCTTGGACCTCCGCCCCCCTTATGGGGTTTGGATGAACCAATTAGTCTACACCTCGGACCTACAATTTAATAAATTTATAATTATAAATATAATAATTTATAATTTTTTTAATGAATACACACCCATCCCCTCAGACACTCATCCACGCCACGATTTGAACCTTAAATATTTTATATTTTTTTGGTTACATAGATGAATTGGTTACAATCACAATTTTTTAGTAACTGTGAATTGTCAGGGTTCAAACTATCAGCGAAGGCTTCCAACACATCCACCGTCTTGTTAATGGTAACCCGACGTGAGATGGGGACCGTCGGACGCACATGGTTCGCACCGTCTTTGTTAGTCTGGTTCAACACGTGGCATGAAGGGGACCATCGGACAAGCAGGAAACAAATCGCCATCATTAGTCAGATGCAACATGCAGAGGAGTGGAATCGGGCTACTGGCTATGCATGGGCACGCCCGTGGGATTGGAACCTAGGCCTCCTTTCGGTAAGCGCTCCAACTTACCAATCCACCTAGACCCACGAACAATATATATTTTAATATTATTATAAAAAAAACATATTTTATATGTGATAACAATAGTTAGGGCTTTGGCTTCTCTTTGGGAGGTCCAAGGTTCAAACCATAATGTACCTAGAAAGGGATAATTTGGATGGTAGTGGTCGAGTGTTTGTTGGTTGGCTATCCCAGTTTAATATCCTAGAGGGTCAAGGATCCTGTTGACTTCGTCTAACCTGACGGGCTAGGGTTTATAGTGGTAATATCCAATAATGATGTTATCGATTCTCTTATATATTAAAAAATCCAAATAATTAACAATTCCATTGCCCTAATAATCAAAATTTTAAGTCTTCGTATTTACTTAAGTTTGAAACTATATATATATATATATATATATTTTAATTGGAAACATGATGGGGTTACTTACACCCACCTTGTGGTTTGAACCTGGGTCTCTTTGATAAGAACCCAAAGACATACTTAATTCAATGTTCACATAGACAAAATCAATTTAACATTATTATTTGTTTTGCTTGATAAGAGATTTGGTTACAACCACACTATTTTTAGTAGCTGGAAAGCACAGGGTTCAAACCATATGGGCTACATCCACCAGACCTATTCCACCTCATTTTTTTATAGTCTGACGTGAAATGAACCACCGGGTGCTCGGGATTCATATCATCGTCATCAATTTGGCACACACTCAGAGGATTCAGATCAAACTACTACCTTTGCAACAAGCTTCCCCCAAGGTTTGAACCTAGGTCTCTTCTTGGTAAGAGCCTAGCTAGACTAGCACTTACCAATCCACCTAGCCCCTAGGGGTTAAATCAATTTAACATTAATAACAAGTGGTGAAGATCAAACCCTAGTGTGGGAAAAGGAAAAAACATAGCAATTTTCTAAAGCAGGTGATGGATTTTTTGAGGTAAGCGATGAATTTTTTGAAGCAAGCAACGAAGATCAAAATCTAGTGCGAGGAAAGGAAAAAAATATAGCAATTTTTTGAAGCAGGCGGTGGATTTTTTGAAGCAGACAACAAAGATCAAACTTTAGTGAGAAAAAAATAAAAAACATAACAATTATCTGAAGTAGGCAATGAAGTTCAAACCCTAGTGCATGGAAGAAAAATAACAATTTTCTTAAGCAAGTGATAAATGTTTTGAAGGTGACAAGGGAGATCAAACCCTAGTGCAAGGAGGTAAGTGACAAATTTCTTCTTAGGTAGACTAGACAACACATTTTTTAAAGCGAGGAAAGAGGCATGACACCAAGGACAAAAGTGGGATCTATTACTTTTAGATCTAAAGTATATAATAACTTCATATATTTGGTCATTTGGATAGACAACAAAATATGCAAGTTATGGTTTTGTGGTGGAGGAAAATTGTAGGGCCTTGGAAGGGGGACGCGTTGAAGAGGGTGGATTCAAGATTTTATTGGTTTGCAATGCACATGGAGGTCAAGCGTTTGAATTTGACCATCTGCTGCATCAACTCCAAATTATCCAGGTGCTATAGAGATATTGTGAAAGTTTTGGTTTGTGGAAAGCTATGGATGTCTTGATATGTACTTTTTCTTTGGTGTTTACTTTTTTGGATGAAAGTAAAATTTGTTTTTTGAGTAGTGCTTGGGGTCTATTTTTAATACAAAGGTTCGAGTAGCCATTAAAGAAGAACAAGTTTAATTTTTTTTAAAACTTCATAGTACTTGTTGTTTGATTAGGCGATAATCTGTGCAAGTTAGAATTTCGTGGAAATATGGATGGAGAACAACATTGGGAATTCATAGGCCCTAAAGCACAACCCAAGGCTCACTTATGAATGGACTACAGAATAAGAATATATGCTAGAAGAGGTTCTTCAACAATTTGCAAGAGAATCAAACATTTTGAAATATATTAAAAGTGTTAAAGTACCTGAAAAACTAGTACAAGATGTTGCATTAAGGTACAAATGGATGCTAGAGGTGCCTAGTGTTTCAACTTTAGAAATAAAGAAGGAGTCAAAGGGATACAAAAAGGACAAGGAGATGGATAGGTCACTGTTACAACTACCATCACACTTATCAAATCTATCACACATCCCTTGGTTCCAAGATAAATCATCAACAATATGTAGCAACTCAATAAAGGGTTTGAAGGAGGCATTTGTAGGGGGTTTATTCATGAGTTTGATGCAAAAGAGAGCAATGGGTGAGGAGGATGAAGTTGAGAAGAACAAACTATGGCTATGGTCATTGGGGATGGAGTCATCATTGCACAACATGTATCTTAAACCTAGGATTCTAAATAAATGGGCTAAGAGGATAGATTTTTAGAGTTTTTTCCATGACTACCACCATGGTGAGTGAAATGGAAAGCGATAAAGATAGTAGGATTTCATTTTTTGAGGCTAGGTTCTCTAACACAAACTCTAATGGAGAGTCCCCTGATATTGAGGCTCTAAGGAGAATGCAGGATCATGAGAGGGAAGGAATGTTTAAGGTTTTTTTGAAACAAGGTCATGAAGAAGAACTAGTAGACTATTTGACGGATCCTTATGAGGGGATCTCCATCTTTGATAGTGGAAGTAGGTATGGAAGAAGGAAGTCTCCTTTCAAATATTTTAGGAATAGGTCTGAGTCGATGATGATTTCATAGGAAGACATTCAACTCTTGGACAAGAATAATGATTAGGATATGTCCTCTTTAAAGCAAGGTTGAAATAGACCACAACTCTTTGATTAGGGTTATGAGGGACAACAAAATAATCTGGAAGGATAAAACCCAAAGAAGAATCCCTTAAAAGAACATAAAAAGACAACCAATTGCATTCATAGGAAGAGTAATAGAGCAAAATTAGTCATAGGAGATGTGGAAATGGGGGAATTCATTGAACTCTCAAAGAAAATGCTTATCTAGAGGTTCTATGGGCATGCAATTTTTTAAAATTCCTTCGTAGATTGGATGGTCAGAGAATGGATGGAAGTTCTAGGGTATGTTCCTAGTTTTTTAATTTTGGTAAGAGGGTGGTTATCATTTTGGTTCAGAACTAAGGAATATGTGGTAAATATTTTGTCAAAAAAATTGTTTTGGGGGTCAGCTTTCTTAATTCTCAAATTGTGGGACCCTTGTTTTGACCTTAGGACCACTCGAATACCTACTCACCCTGTATTGGTAAAGTTACCAACGTTACCATTTGAATTTTGGTCTAGATATATTTTCCAAGCCATAAGCAACTGCATTGGTTCTTTCTTCAAGGTATCAATCCTCATACTTGAGGATAATGGCAAAGATTCTTGTTGATGTGGACTGGAGAGACAAATTGATAGGGAAAATTATGTTAAAGTACAACAAAGAGATGTATGTACAAACCCTAGACTATATTGGTGTACCTTTTAGGTGTGCACACTATTATAATTATGAACATATTACAAGGGACTGTTCTTTTATTTTTTCAAGGAAGGTTTAGCATTGTAAGGAAAACAAAGGGGTATTTAAGGGTAAGAATGAGATGCAAATTTTCTTCAGACACATGACTTACAGACTAATTATATTATCAAATCAATGCATAAGGAACACAAGCTAGAGAAATCGGGGGGAAGAACAAAAGATGCAGAGAAGGTGGAGATAGAACTTTTTATGCTAGATCAAGTGATGGATTCAAAATCGTCTCAGATTGAAGTAAGGCTAGGAATTTTAGAGCAAAAGTTAGATGTTATGCTCTTGGACCTACATACAAACTTTCAAAGTAAAACTATTGCAAATCTCATTTCTCATATGGGATTATAGGTAATTCTCTTATGAGTTTGTCAATTAGCCAATGACTAGATTTACCAATATGTAAAACAAAGCCTCCCCTAGAAGAAGGTAAGGGTGGATTTGAGGGGCAAGGAGGACCCTTGAATTGTTCTTCCTTGAAGGAAGTAGATCCAAACCTTGGTTTAGACTTTGGTAAATTTTTCGTAATGCTTCACAGGTAAATCACTTTGAACTTGCTTCCCCACTTCATTTACTTGTGGTTAGGAAGGTTACATGTCCCTAGAAACCCATAGGTATCCCCTACAACCCATAAAAGAAAGAATAGTACTAAGGGAAGAAGGAGTTGGGGGAGGATTCAATAAATATTTAGGGTTAGGAAGTCTTGCTGGTAGGAGGGGCAGAAGATATTTTATTTCATTGGCTAAGAATAAAGGTCTTTGTAAAGTTCAAAAAGGCAAGCAATTATCCTTAAAAGGGATCCTTAGAGCAAGGATGATCTCAAACATAATTAATCAATGAAAGTACTCTCATTTAATATTTGGGGGATGTGCAACTTTGAAAAAAAGCTTCTTTGTGTGGGTTGGTAGAAATTCATAATCTGAAGATTTTGCTAATTCAAGAGACAAAAGAGTTACCTATCAAAGTGATGAAAAATCTTAGTAAATTGCTTAAAGGATGGGGTTTTATGGACCTTGATGTTGTAGGGGCCTTGGGAGGAGTGGCCACAGGGTGGAAGGCAAATCAACTTATACTAACCAAATTTTCATTGCTTGACTCAAAAGTAGGTATTGAATTATTTTCAATGGAGATAAGGTAAATAGTGATAGTGGTGAACATTTATGACCCCTATAAATATAGGATGTAGTATTGGGATAAGCATATGGATCAAAACTTCTTAGAAGCTGATATTTTAATTTTAGGAGGTAATTTAATTTTAACTCTTTCTATAATTGAAGTGTGGGGTATTGCTATTAGAAATGATCCATTGGCTAATTACTCCATCCAAAATTTTGAAGCCAAAGGGATGGTAGACCTAACACCTATAAAGTCTATTCCAACTTGGAGAAACATGAGGATAGGAGTTGATAGAATTTCTAAGAGACTAGACATATTCTTAGTAGCAAAGAGTTTAGTAAATGACACTTATAGATTGAAGTCTTGGGTTCAAGTTAGAGGAGACTCTGATCACTCCCCCATCATGCTTCTTATAGAAAAAGATGATAAAAAACCATATTGTACTTTTAAATTCAGTTATGAGTGGCTAAAAGAGATAATTTTGTAACATTAGTTAAATCAGAATGGATGAAGTTTGTAACACTAGTCTAAGAGAGAATCTGCTAGTATTCAATTTGCAACAAATCTAAAAAGAGTTAAGACAATTGTGGTTTAGTGGACTTATAATTTTTTTTTATGGATGAGCAACAAATGAGGGAGATTGAGGAGGAGCTTGCAATGTTTCTAGCAGATGACTTTGAAAATAATTGATTAAGAAAATAAGGCTTAAGTATAAAAGTTTGGAACAAGAGAGAGAAGATTGTTGGCAGAGAGAATATTGTGGAATTTTTTCACGGGATCTATGACATTTTGGAGTCTAACCTACTTAAGATTATGGAGGATTCTAGGTAAAAAAGAAGGGTAAATACAATATTCAACTCTACCTTCATTGCTCTTATTCCAAAAAAGGACAATCCTTCTTCCTTTGATGATTTCAAGCCCATTTCTTTGTGCAACTGTGTGTACAAAATCATAGTAAAATTCATTGCATTAAGATTTAAAAGAATCCTCTTTGCTTCTATATCCATTGAGCAGTTTGGTTTCCTACATGGTAGACAGATTCATGAAGCAATTGGTACTGCTTAGGAAAGTCTTCATACCATAAAATCAGGGTTATACATAAGAGGTAGGACTCGAAAGGTACTTATAAAAAAATGGCGAAACTATTTCGAAACGACGGTGAAATTTGTTGAACTGCATGTATGCTGGCATGGCAAATGATTTTAATTTTTCTAAAAAAATTGGCAAAAAAGGATGAATTTTAAAGTTTTAACGGACTAGGCCAAAAAGATACCGGCTACGTTTAAAATCTTGGCAAAAGCTTGGACGCAAATTGCGGTCCGGTCATGGAACGGATGCATAATATGATTTGATTTTGAACTGTTTGCAAAACATGAAACGGTCTCGAGCCGGGTGCATAATAAGTATCGGATATTCGAGTAAGAGATATGATATGGCGTCTAGTAAACATAAGGATTGTAGCACGACGCAACTTATCGCTATTGATGTTGTTAGGGGGAAAACACATGCAATATTGGCAAAGTTGATCCCACATAACTATCTATTCCACATAACTATTTATCCCACACGATTTAGTGTACATAACTATTTATCCCACTATGATTTAGTGAACTTTCCAACATATTATGTATTCCCAACAAAATAGGCCTTCTAACATGATTTTAAAATGTGTACACATGCATGCAAATCCAAGAAGTGTTATCCACAACTTTTACCTCATCAATAGAAAGTGAAATGAATTTGGCAAGTTTTACTTGCTGCCTTAGGTCTTCTTTCTCAACCAAAGATAAACATTTTGCCATTTCCCAACCACTTCGGTCTGACCAATGAGAACTAGGAACGTTTTGCACATTAAAAAGGCATAATAACTGCTTATAATCAATAAAATCAGACATTGGTCTATCTTTCTTGATAATATTGTAAACAATGGCAAACTGCTTACTTTTTAAAGCAAAAACAATCTTCTGTAATTTGTCAAATTGGGCTCAAATTGTTCCATCTTTCTCAACAAGATATTATTGCTTTAAGTGATTGTCATATTCTATAGCATATCTTAAATGCATACATTCTGATGCATCCTCTCACTTAACTTCTTTACTAACTTCACCATTACTTTTTATAACTTTAACATAACATTTGCCAACATGTTTTCAATTGTATCAATCTTTTTTTGAAGCCTATGATCCTTACCAAGTCTCCAACTACAAATTTTGCATCTAAATTATTTTTCATCAATTTGGTTATCCTCAGTCATGACAGGCTCAAGACAAGGAAATATTTCGGCCCATTCTTTCCTAAATCCCCTTCCAAGTATCCAGAGAGATGCTTTTCTTTTTTTGGAAATTTTGGTTGAATATTCAATTGACGCTTGTAATGATTTTGATTTATCACTTTCATTTTCAATTGTGATGTCATTTTACGTGTTGTCATCAGGTGTTTGTTGGATATCATTTCTAAGGGGATTTTCAATGAAAGTCATCTCTTCTTGGGGAATATCTTCAAGTGGAGGCATATCAGGATCGACAGGGTATTCTGCATAGTAGGATACCATAATATTTTTTATCACTATTGGATGAAACAATTTACAAAAAAATATACCAATCATCAATCAAGCACATACTAGGAAGTAAAAAATCATTTGTAACTTGAATTTGCACAAATGTCATTGGCTTGTCGCATTTCGAAGTTTGGTTAAAATATTTGAGGATACTCTTTTCAGTAGAAGATTTGGTGCCCTTCTTTCCATCACTGAGTGACAATTTACTAGTGACAAAATAAAGTGAAAGAGGGTGTATTTTTTGGAGGCCTTTAGATATTACTGTAAATAGAATAAACAATTGCTGGGTAGTAAATTATACATACTTTTTTCCAGCCATTCTTTTTTGTGAATTTATCAGTTTATGCCACTAGTTATTATTTTGGTGAAAGAACTCTAACAGAAAAAAAGAGCATCAATATGTCAATAGAGAACCAAAGCATTTACTTATGTATAATCTTAGCAATAAAAAAATATCTTAATTAAAACTAAGAAAAAAACAAAATAGAGAAAACAAGGGAACATACTCAACAGAGCAGTGACAAAACAGAGAAAAAAAGGGAACACACTCAACAGAGCAATGACATTCAAAACCTGGAAAAATAACAAGCAGAACATGGCAATATAAAGAAAAGCATAGAAGTGACAGAGAACCTAGTGCTAAAAGATAGTATATCCGCATGCAGAGATACTGGTTTCGATCGAAGGCAAACAATGATCCTGGTAAACACAGGTCCATCTGATTACATGAAAGTTTCTGGACTCAAAAATTGTTCCGTTCGATTGTACAAAAGTGTCTGGATTCAAAAATGGTTTCGTCTCGTTGCAATGACGTGTGCAGATTCAAAAAATGGTTTCGTCTGGATTCATAAAAGTCTCTCCCGGTTGTGCGGTTGTATCCGAAAGCATAAAAAGTTTTCCCGGTTGCACAACAATGGTCGAAATTCGAGAAGGCGCCGCCCGAATGCACAAGTTACAGATACAAAAGTGTCTGATCAGGTGCACAACAGGTTACACCCGACTGCATAGAAGGTTACGCTTGGCTACATAGAAGGTTACGCCTGGCTACATAGAAGGTTCTGTCCGATCGGTTGCATAACAGGTTTCGTTCGGCTGCACAATAAGTTCCATCCAGTTGCATAGAATTAGTCCCGTCTAGCAGCAGAGCAAGACAGTGTTCTGATCAGTTGTAGAATTAGTTTCGTTCGACTGCAGAGCAAGACACAGTTTTGGCCGATTTCAAGATTAGTTTCGTCTCGCTGTAGAGCAGGACACAATTCCTGTCGATTGCATAATTAGTTCCGTTCGATAGCAGAACGGGACACTGTTCCGTTCGATTGCTAAATTTGTTGTGGTCGGTGGCAGAAAAGGTTTCGATGTTGTGACGAATTGTGTAGGTATTTTACCTAGGTTTTTAATTATATATAGAGGTATAATTGGCAATTTTGGCGGGATAATTTAGAAATTCTAAAATTTTAGGGCTAAAAGGGTACTTTATTTAAGCGGGATTACTTGCAACTTTTTTAAAATATTCGTGATACTCTCATCAAAGTACGGCTAACCGACACCGGAATTTTTTTTCCCCCTGAAAATTTTGGCTACATGGCCGACGTTCGGGTCTCAAAAATTTCATGAATTTGAATTTTCGAAAATGAGTTTTTTCGCCCCAATGGCGAAGTTTCGCCACTATGCATAACGCTGCATAAAATCAAATAAACTACCAATAATGGTGATGAAGTTGGATCTCTCCAAGGCTTTTGATAGAGGAAAATAGCTATATTTAAGAATGATACTTATTCATATTGGGTTCTATGTCAGATGGTGAACTATATTATGGGATATCTTTGTTCTATTTTTTTTTAAGTTTTGGTTAATGGGTTAGCCTCTTACTTCTTCAAAGCTTCTTAGGTGATAAGAAAAGGTTACCCTTTGTCATATTTATTATTTATTATGGTTGCTTAGGGATTAAGTAGGTGTATTTTAGAATCCAAGAGGTTAAGAGCAAAAAAGAATTAGAATAGGTAGAACAATGGAAGTCACTCATCTTTTGTAGATGATGTTCTTTTCATAGATGGAACAATAAGAGTTGTAGAGAAGTTAAAACAATATTAAGAAATTTTCTTCCTGGAAATAGGTATTCATATTAATGCACAAAAGTAAAGCATCTCTTTTAACCGTGTGGATCAGGATCATATCATATTAATAAGTCATTTTTTTCTTTAACAAATTTGATCTTCAAGAGGGGTTTAAATATTTGGGGTTCTTTTTGAAATCCAATGACTATACTAAAAAAGAATGAAATTGATTGATAAAGAAGGTGGAAAGAAGATTTAATATATGGTGCAACAAATAGCTCTCTTTGGAGGGATATTTACTTTGGTCAAGTCTATGTTAGAGGCGATACCAACATATTGGCAATCTTTGGCTCATATACCAAAAGGTGTTTTGGAAAAAATTAGACAGTTAAGCTATAGGTTTTTGTGGATAGAAAAAAAAGAAAGGGAAGGTATTCCCTTGGTTAAATTACAATACTTAGTCAAGCCCAAGGAAAATGGAGGATAGGGACTTAAGAACATCTTCCTGTTTAGCAAGGCTTTAGCAGCCAAGTGTGTTTGAAAGATAATATCAAAGGAAGGCTTATGGAATAATATCATACATGAAAAGTATTTAGAGCCACTCATAGTTGAGGAGTGGATAAGACCCCCAATGAAGCAATCCCATAATGGTTAGATCTATTAGAAGGCAATGATTCATACCTTTTATATTCTAGGTAATAGGCTTACCTAGAAAATAGGGGATGGTTTAAGGATAAGACTAGGCTTAGACCCTTGGATTGGTTGTGGTGATATGCATAGATTTCCAAATAATATAATTCATACCCTAAGAGCTTAGGGGATTGGAACTCTTGCCCAAGTAACTGATCCAAAATTATTTATAAACTGGATTCAGGTATGGAAGGAACCAACAATGTTAGGGCTTCAGGGCTAGAAGGCATACTAGTGGGAAGAATACGTGGGGGACTTAAAGTTGGACATATAAAGTTGCAAGAGGAAACTGATCAATTGGTCTAGGAAAATAATGGAGCTACATGGGAGTACACTTCGAAGTTGGGGTATAAGAATTTATTCGAAGATAGAAATGATGATCCAATATGGAGGTGGAAGACACCCTAGAAGCAAAAAACCTCGTTGAAAACAAGACTGTTCCTATGGCTTGCCATGAAAAATAATATTTTGAAATGGGGGATATTACAAAAGAATAGTTGGAATAGCCCATGAAGGTGGAATTTATGTAAGTCGAAAAATGAAATAATTGGTCATTTACTGGTAGCTTACTCCTTTACAAGACAATTTTGGAGGGAGGTTATAGCACAATTAAAGCTTTCTATAGGATGACAAGAATATTTCTTAGGAGAGTGCTTAAAATCTTGGTTTGAAAATAGTTCATATAAAGGTTTTATAGCTCTATCGTTACTTGTATCACGGGGAGTATGGTTATCTAGGAACATATAAATATTTCAATATTAGCAGAAACCTACTTGGTAGGTCTCCTCCCAAATCATTGAAAGTTTCAATAATTATAAGGTTTTGGTAACAATAAAGGTAATCAAACAAAACATCCCATCAAAGATCGATAAATTAGGGGCCTAGGGCTTTTTCTATGGGGCTAGACAAGGGGTACCTAGAGTTTTTGGAGTGGGAGGATTACTATATATTTTAGACTCTCGTTATTTTAAATTCAAGACTAGATTGAGAGAAGGTTCTAATAATTATGCTAAAATTATGATACTCAAATTGTTGATTCAGTTAGCCAAATCAAAAGGAATACAAAAATCTAAATTTATGGAGACTCATAGATGGTAATAAACTAGATGTTTGGTGTTTTTAGGATGGAAAACATGATTCTACAACCCATATTATCTCAAATAAAAGTTGTGGATCGAAGTGAAGCTTTTACTTTTTGGCATATTTATAGAGAACTAAATAGGGAAGTAGATGAACTCTCAAAGGAGGCACTTTAGATTGAACTAGGTACGTTTCTAGTGTAGGATTTTAGTGAGGGCAATGCACTACAATTGGTCCATATCTCTATCTAGGAGGATTAATTCACTCTAGTTAAAGCAAGCATAATTAAAGATTTTTTTTTTTTTAACTCAAAAGTTAGTGATTTAAAGGATATTGATTGACAAATTATGGAGGTGTCTAAGGGTAGAACTTAGCCTGATAGAGATAGCTAGTATGATGTATAAGTGACTTGATTTTTAGGTCATTATTGAAGCTTTGAAGAAATGCCAAAGAGGCATATGAAGAATGTAGTTTCATATTTCCTTAATATAAAATTATGACTTTTTAATAAGGAAAAATAGGTTAATCCACTAGTCTCCATATATACTTCATGTTGGAAAAAACAAAATTAATTTATTATTATAACAACTAAAATTTTTTGTAAAAGAGCCAACGGGTCCTTGGTACACTGGTTGGGATAAATAGTTGATGTATCCCACACTAAGGTTCAAATATCAGTGGCACCAAATAGCTCAATGTGACTTATTTGATGTAAAAGGGAAAGGGTAACCCTTTCAAAACACTACTTTTATAAAAAAAACTATGTAAAAGATAATTTTTTACAAGGTTCCACGAGCCCGTGGGACGAGGGGACGGGTTTCTGGGGACGATGGGGGATGGCAGGCCGATTTTAGGGGACGGCTCGGGGACGGCTGGGGGGACGGCTAGTATAATACTATAAAAATTGATTTTTTTTAGAAATTTAGAATAATCTACACATTCAAAATTCTACACCCAACAAAAATGATATTTCATATTACTAATCAATTATGTAAGTGCAACCATTCATATTCATATTATTTACTAACACATAAGTGCAACAATAATTGAGTCATTTAACATTTTCATATTCATATTAGTTACTAATTTGCAACCATTTAATTGTTTCAAGTTCAAAAACTATAACTTGAAGGTTCAGCCAAGGATATCAAGTGCAAACAATGTTCAAACAGTCATCATTTTAAGTAATAATAGTCATCATTTTTTCAGCCACCAATGTTCAAACAAAGACTGTCATTTTTAAAAAATTTAGTCACTAACTGTCACTAACTATTCAAATTTTCAGTCACTATACCAAAAGAATTGGTATTGTTTAAATAAACCTCTTTTTAGTCTTGTAATGATGGCATTATAGCATAATTCCAAAGACCCTTACCATAGGTCCTTGGGGATTAGACCCTACAAGTGAATTAGTTTAGTGTTGGCTTTGGTGGGGAAATTTTGTAAGCCTAAAAGTTTGATTTTAAGTAAGGGGCAAGAACCAAATTAGGGCTAACCTTATACAAATCAATGTAAAGCAACCCTTTTATTGCACGTCTTCATATTGGAACCCTAAGTTTTGGTGAAAGAGAGAGTGGAGGTCTGAACCATCACTGCAAACTAGCAAGAGGATGCAATGGCACTGTCTCATGGAAGCCATGCCCTAATCAAACCTCTGATTTTGCTGACTTCTTGCAAAACCCATTTGTGGATTCTGATTGAAATGAGAGGGGTGCATGGAATGAGAAGGATTTGGTGCTGGAAATGCACCATTTTTGGTCTTATAACAATAAACCCTCGGAGGTTTGGGACACCGACAAAAAAAGAGAGGAAGCGAGACAGTGAATAGAGAAAGCTTATGCAAATTTTACCAAGAACATCTAGGGTTTTGTTGCAAATAGAACCAGGTACTATCCTTGGTTAAATTATTTGTTTACCATTCATGTTGAGATGGAAAAAACCTGTGTAGAAAGAGTTTTTCATGTTGCTGTGGAAATAAGTGAAGTTTTCTATTTTCACTCCTTATTTTGTTAGGTTTAGGGTTTGATGGGGGTGAGACTCAAAATAGGTCCCACCCCTTACCTTTTTTTAAGTTAAATTTTTTTCCCCCTTGGGTGAGGACGCCTAGCCGTGGGGGACGACTGGGCCCCATGGGGGACACTCAAACCGTCCCCGGGGATGGTTGGGAATCCCTAGGGACAGTCGACCCCCATGGGGGACGCTAATATCATCCCCGGGGATGCCCAACCGTCCCCAAGGACGGTTTGAGCATCCCCCATGGGGCCCGACCATCCTCGGGGACAACTAGGCATCCTCGAGGACACCCCAAAAATGGGGACATCCCGGGGACGGGAAGCCACAGGCCTCAGCCATCTTGGGGACGTTTCCCAGTCATCCCCCAAAAAGGGAGACGAAGGGAAACGTCCCCCTTACTGTCCCCCATGCTAGAGGATGCGGGAAACAGGGGGACACGTCCCCCCTAGGGGACGCGTCCCCATGGAACACTGATTTTTTATAAAGGATTTATTTTTTATAAATAAAAGTTAATACAAAATCTAATATCAATTTTTACCTCGATAACATTTCTTTGGTTAGTAATTCATTGTAAGATTATTATTTTTTTGCATAGAGAACATTTATAATCCCTAGCCCGTTGGGTAAAGACGAAGTCAACTAGACCATCGACCCTCCAAGGAATCGAACTAGGGCAACCTACTAACAAGCACTTGGAATTTAATGTAAGATTTTTACAAGAGAGAGTTTATAAAGAAGAGGATATCATGGACCTTTTAGATCTGCCTTGTGTAAGAAGGATTAAAAACATCAAACCATTTACTTCTTCATTATCCCTTTGCTCACACCATTTAGGGTTACTTTTTTAAAAATATGAAAATATATTGGGTAGCTCCATCAATATTGAAAGAGTTGATAAAATGTTGGATTAATTATTTTAAAGCTAAAACATTATGTATTCTATGGAATATTGGCCCTATAATTATTTGTTGAAATTTATGGCTTTTAAGTAATAATCGAATTTTTAAAAATATATATCAAAATCATGGCCAAGTTTGGAAACGTACTAATGCCTCTTGGAGAATATCTACAAATATGATGCTCATCATAGGAAGTCTCAAATTCGAAAAAAGATGTGGTAACAACTTGGTTACAATATTTGAACATAGATGAAAGAAGAATAATTTGTAATAATACAGTTAAAACAAAGGATTTACTTTGATCTAGGGTAAAATGAAAATGTCCAAAAAATAGGTCTATTAAAATTAATTTTAATGGTGTTTTTAAAGGAAATTCAGGAAAAGTTGGTGGAAGTGGTGCTTTTACAAATAATAAAGGCAAAATTCTCCCCACTTACTCAAAACATATGAAACTTCAACTAACAATTATGTAGAGGCTAGGGCACTCTTACAAGGAACTAAATTACAATAGAAAAAGGATGGATATATATTTTAGTTGAGGGAATTCACAAATTATCATTAATTCTATCAAAAAAATGAATATGGAGATTAGATAAAAAATAATATTATTTTTTATGTTCATCATTTATTATTGTAGGCAATCTCTTGAAAATGTGAGCATATTTACAGAGAAGGAAATTGGGTAGTTGAAAATTTAGCCAATCAGGACATGGATCTTCATCTTAGTGAAATTCAAATTTTAGAAGGCAATAGGTCAAGTGACATTTTATCTCTTAATCAAAATGATGTCAAAGAGCACTTCAAGGATGTTGAAGAATATATTTAATAAAAAAGGAAATGAAAAAAATGTGATAAAAAGACATGTTAGGTATGGTTTAGTTAACCTAACAAAAAATGTAATAGTTTGGTATTTGGATGGGAATGACCCTAGTAGAAGCCATATATAACTTATTAAAAAAACAACCTCAATAAGGTTCTTTATCTAATGCATACGAAATTTTGGGTTAATTTTATGGAATGGTCGGATTCCATGTACTATGAGGCAACCGTTGCATAAATCTTGACCATTTATTATTGTGAATTGTATAATCAAAACCATTGATTTTAATAATATTTAATATAACTAATATTTGTAATTTTTTTTTTATATTAAAAATTGGAATCCCTATACTACTATGAATGTATGAAGGAAAAATATGAACAATATAATGCAAGAAATTCAAAACATCTATATTGTACTATTATAAGCATTTAAAGTAACAAAAACCAACATAGAACAAAATGTGAAAAAAAAAAAATGAAATCTCTACACGAGTTTCTTAAGTTATTTAAATGGAAAACAAAGCATAATAAACTCATGCAAGAAATGAAATGACATAAAAGTGTACAACATTATCCCTCTAAGTTTCATCCTTGACGGATTAGTGATGCAACAATTAGCTCAATTGAAATAAATCAAATGACTAAAGCACATAGCAAAAATATACGATACAAGCTCTCTAAGTTTTATCTTTGAGGGACTAGTGAAGCAAAAATTAGCTCAAATAAAATGAAATAACAAAAATAAAAAACATACAACACTAGCCTTCTAAGTTTCAACTTTGAAGGACTAGTGAAGCAATGACTAGAACCAAAGAAAGTGAATGAAATGAACTAAAATAAAATCAACTTATTCTTCTTCAAATTACAAAAAAGACTACTCCTAACAATTAACCCTAGCTTATGTTGAAACCTAAAAAAGAGGAGATAGCAACTAAAGTCCCGTAGAGAGTCGAGAATCCTAGGAAATAGATTCTTGGATCATAAGCATAACTTTTGGTTGTAAGATTTTGGTGGACACCAATTAGCAATCAATAAGTTTGATGGCACCTGTAAGGGCCAAGGGAATCATGTGATTGGATCATATTTATAGTGTGAGAGAGAAAGAATGTGATAACAAATGGAGAGAGAGTGATATCGAGAGAAACATAAGATAAGAATCATATGAGATTATGAGATATCAAAACGAAAAAATGCCAAGAGAGTTCCTAAACTTTCCCTTTCAATTAATAGTTAAAATATACTCTTTTTAGGGTTGTAGAATTATGTTTGCTAATCAAGGTGATGCATCATTTTAATAATACACATTTAACACATTATGGTTTCTAAATTATCAACCAAATTCATTAGTTTATATCAATGACTAGTATCACCTATTAAAGAAATGACAAGGATAATCATTGATATTTTCAACTAGCATGTTGGGGTATAGTGGCATTACACACACCCATTGCACCTATGTCTAAACTTAATATTTAGGGGATCATTTATACACACAATGGTTAGGAAAAGTGACACATGGGGTTATGTCATGGGGATCAAGGTCTATGTAGGATAAGAAAACTTATTAGCCAACTAATTTTCCACTGTCCTACCTAAGGACTAACATAGTCTACCCCTGTCTCATAATAAGGTTGACAAGGTTCTCCACCATTTGCAAGTAAGTTATTAGCGCTTCGTTTCTAATTATAAATTATCCCTTCCTAAGGACCATATATGACATTATATGGGATAACAAGGCATGAGTTCTTAGGAATGAAATTAAAAAGAGCAATACACAATAACTAAAGCAACAAAAATAAACTTTTGTCTATCAAGAAATTTTGGAAACTTTGAACCTAATGTCTATGCAAAATATTTTTTTGAAAAAGATAGCAGAATATATGAAGTAAAATTTAAAATATGAGAGACATATACCTAATATTTACCTTTGCATGTGCTTCCTAAATTTTGAAAAAGGAAAATATTGATTTCTTGCCCCATTCGACCAAATATAGGACTTGACTACAAAAGATAAAAAGTGAAAAAAATGTTCTCAATGTAAAAGAGGTAAAAATGAAGCATGTATATAAGTTTAGAGTGAACTAAAACCTCTAGAAACATAACACCTTTAATGTTGCTATAACTCTTTATGTAAAATCACTACTGTTGCTTAAAGTGGGGATAGTGAAAAATAAGGAGAATACTCAAAAAAATTATGGGCACATTGTAGACATGTTAGATGATTAATAAAGTCTTTTAATGAGCCTGACATTATGAAGTTTTATGAGTGTGGGTCTTCTAATGGTTGCACCATTTGTCATTTACCTTATGCTTTCCCTTGTCCAAGGATGAATTGAGCTTGGATGGCACAATAGGCTCCTTAACTGTAGGTGTCTTAGGTGAACAAGAATTTGATAACTTTTATTTTAACACTAGACTTTGTTGTCAAATGGTGATTAGGGAATTTTGCTTGGATTTCAATTTCTACTTTAATTTTAAGGTAAGGTATAATGCCTACTTAAAAGAATTGCTAAAAATAAACTACATTTTGGACCAAATATGGTAGTGCAAGTCATTGATGTACTTGAGCACTAAGTGAATCCCATATTATTTGATGAAACTTCAATTGAGAAGATCATGGAACTCATTAGTATACTACTAGATAGATTGATCTTTGTGTTGTTGCAACTATTAAATGTGTATGTACTCATTTTTGTAGTAGTTCAAGGGGTAGAAAATTTTATGAACCAACTAAACTATTACCAACCTAATTCTATCAACTTATCACTACCAGCAAATCAATTTCAATATCTTAAAGGTCATGGGAGCAATCTTGTCAACATCAAATAACCAAATAGTGGTATAGTATACCTCTAGTCAATGAAGGCATGTGTCCAAATCATTAGCATTGATATAACCCAAGAATATTGTAATATCAATGTTGGTCTAAAAATTAAAGGTCCTTAAGTTTGTAATGGCATAGGGTTAGCAATTCTAAGCAAGGTTCCCAATTGAAACATGAGATCTTAGAATTGTTGAAACAAAGTGGTTCTTTGTTCTTCTAAAGTTTAAATTAGGTTTTTGAGATCTTAGATTCCCATATTAGGTTGAGATGTTAACTCTAGGGGAAGAATGATTTAGGGTACTTAAATTTAGAACCTAGTGTTATGCATTGCTTCTTACACTAAGCATATGTGTGGATGGGAATCTAATAATGGAATATGTTAGGTCTTATAGAGGGCAAGAGTGTCTATAGTGAATGATTTTGTGTGATGAGTTAAGAGACACATGATGAGTGTTTCTTATTTGCCTCTCTTTGGTGGATCAAAGAATATTTGATACCAAATTGATCTACATGTTGGGACCTAGGATGGTCTATGCAAAGGATGAAATAAGGGGACCTAGGATGGTCTATGCAAAGGATGAAATAAGGACCAACTAGTAGCACCTTACAAGTTATGGCCAAAGCGATATTGTTGTGAAAGCTTCAAATGTATTGTTGAGCTGAAATGCACCTTAATATACTCACACAAGTGAAACTTATAAAAAGATATTACAAATGTAAAAATAAAATTAGTAACAAAAACTCTTATATTAATTATAAAATTTCATTATAGATGATGAATATAAGGTGGTTTTATAAGATACAGGGCACTTTATTCTATATAGGTGTAGTAACAGTAAGAAATGAGAAAATAAGGCAAGCAAAATCTTGGACTCTTGATTTCTCAATTATAAAAATAATGAGACCTAAGTTATATTTATGCAAGAGAAAAATGTACAATGTTAGAAGAATTTGGAAGATGAAACATTTTAGCTTCTAACACATCTTGATGATATAAAAAAATATCCAAGAATCTATTTCTTATGTCTTTAAAATCTAAGTGTCAATTCCTGAAGTAGGTAAGTGGATTAATTGGTATGAAATGGCTACAATGGCCTTTTTATGGTGATACATGACTTGGTTGTTGGTCATTTGTCGTATTCATATAGGCACTAACAACTTTCGTCATTCCTAGATGGATGCTAACCAAATGGGTACCAAAGGCTTGGCATTGAGGTAATCATATTGTTAAAGAGATTTGATGCTAACATAGTGTTGGCATCAAAGCAAGGTTCTAATGCTAGCATGAACTTGGTACCAAAGTGGAAGTTAGTGTCAACTTGTCTAGTGAGGAGTCCAAACTAAAGATCTAAAGTGGATTTTGCATCATGCCTTGAGGAAATCTAAGAAACCCCTACTTTACTTATATCAATATTGATACCACCCCCCATAGTCTTTTAATTGGTTGACAAATCCACTACGAAACTAGATGGGATTTTAAAAAACATAATGGTTTTTGTGGACTCATGAGAATATCTTGAAAATTTCATGGGACTAATACCTAAGACCAAATTAAGGTGATATCCTTTTATGTTATGTCACCTATTATTTGCAATGGTTGATGCATTAATTATCTTTAAATTTGGATATATGAAAATATCAAGTGGAATTGCAACAAAAAAATTGACCTTGAATTCTCAATTCCTCATTAATATTGAAGAACCCTTATGGATTAATCCAAAAAATAATTATGTAATACAGTTACACTTTATCCATGAATTGGATAAATTCATGGCATTGAAATATATTTATGGGGAAATAATTATTTTATATTTTTAGAAAATATCTATCCATTAGGAATACAGTCATCCAAAACAAGGACAATGTTAGGAAAAATTAAAAAAATGTCTCATCTTTTAGGAGTCATATCTTTATGAAGGGTTGTTCAATTTCAATGATTCTTAGACCAATTTGTGTGGAATTTGAAGAGCTTTAAAATGAGTGGTCATATGAAGGAATCTGAGTAGTATTGAGGGAGAGATGAACCCATGAAATCAACCATCTAGAATAAGGGCATTAACATTTTTCAAGTCATAAGAAAATGAAACTGTAGATATCTGTCAGCTAGGTTTGGATGATGGGAGGAGAAATGAAGGGCTATGGAATTGGTGAGGTGGGACATTTTATCTGGGCATAGATTTTTTTAGCCAAGTTTAATTTATTCCTTCATTTTATTCAAAGTTTTACATACATGTTATTGGAGGTTTTATCTTCAATTAATATAATTGCTATAGGATATACTAGTAAATATTAGTAGATATTAAGTATAGTTTCCTTACCATGGATAATTTAATAGATAAATTCTTAGAATCATCCCTAGTAGTAGAGGTTAGGTAGGACCTCATAGAGCAGTGATTCTCATCTCTAAAAGATAAGGCAATCATTGGTAAATTTAATGGGTCTTGGCCAAGGGCTTCAACTATGAGAAAATGGATTGATAGGAGATGGAAGTCTCCAAGAGCGAGTCTATCCTTTCTTCCCAAAGTTTTATTCCTATCCATTTTATATTCTATTTAGGAAAGATATAGAAACGTGAAAGGAGGTCCTTCATTTATGGGAAGAGCATGACTCTTCCTTACCTGCTAGTTTGAAGGCTTTGCACCTAAAAACATAAGTCTATCCCTAGTACTAGTCTGGGTTAGGATGTATAGGTTGAACATTGAATTATTGAAAATGGATACCTTCAATGCAATAGAAAACACTTTGGAATATTTTCTTGAGATTTCAAAAGCTACAAAAGATGGAGTATTGGCTATTTATGCCTAAATATTGGTCATGATTGATATCAATAAACCTTTACTAGAATCAATCATTCTTAAGTATGGGGTTAAGTTGTGGATCCAAACCATGGATTATGAGAATATATATTTTAGGTATTAAAAATATTATGATATGAGGTATATTGAGAGATCATGCCCTAATAAAAGTCCAACAAAAACATATGTAGAAAACCACAAGTAAAACTTACAAGTGGATATGGATGAGGATGATTTTCAATTTCTAAAAAATAGGTCTAGATAGATGAAAGTAAATAAATAGTGGAGACCAAGAAGCAAGGATATTAGAGGAAATGCCAATTCTTTTGATTCTTTATCCTATGAAGAAAAAGTAGTTCAAAGCTTAGAGGATATGGTATAATAGGATCAAAATATTAACAAGGAACTGTCTACTCAGTCTAAACCTAATTTAGGAATGAATATTCCTATTGAACCTAAGTAATGTGTCTTATTAGATTTTGAAGACTCTCTTCAAGTACCATGCACCATTCATGATAAGGAAAGTGTTATATAAAATTCAGTGTTAGATGTTAATACCTCTACCATTAATAAGGAAATATCATAAAATGAGTAGGATAAATCAAAAGCTTCCTTAGCAGATCCAAGAGAGGATATATCTAATGAAAAGGAAAGTTGTGAAAGAATATTGAGAAATAGAATAATAAAACCTACCCCCAATATTGGCAAGGAAAAAAGAGGAAAACCTATAAATTATCAAGTGAAAGCTAGGGAAGTAAGAGAAAACATAGAGAAGGGAACACAATCTAAGTTGGTTGAAATTCTCTTTATCAAAAAAAAAATGATATTGGTAATTCATAGGAGGGTCCAAAAACCTCTAATGAGACATGATTATCATATCAAGGAATATAAGGGATGCTTGAGACATATATTATATATCAGGGATATGTTCCAAAGGGATATTAGCATATCTTACTCTAATTCCAGAAAGACATCTTAGCCTGAGATATATATTCCAAAGGGATGATTACCATTATTACCAACTATATCAGGGGCCTCTGGTTAAGTTCCCTTATGAGATAGTTGGAGTAATCATGTCTCAGGGACCTCTGTTTAAGTAATAAGACTTATATTCTTTGTATCCAAGAAACTAAAATGACAAAGGAAGAAGTTTCTAAAACTATGAAAGTAGTATGGGAAAAATGTAAATGGGATGTTGTGGATTTAGAAGGAATTACAGGGGGAATTATAACATGTTAAAATCCAATTAGAACCTCCTTTGAAACCATTCATAAAACTAGGCATTAGATAACCTCATTAGTCACATGCTACTTTGTAGATATTTGTTTCATCATTATCAATGTCTATGGACCTACAACTTAGTTAGGAAGATTATAAGTACATAGTGTGATAGAATACTTTATGAGAAGTAAAGACCAAGAAATCCAATTCATGATCATAGGATAATTTAATGCCATTACCAAGTTGGATAAAAAATTGGTGGAATTAGAGAAAAAACTCAAAGTATGAGATATTTTGTAGCTTTCATTCAAAACAATAATCCATGGGAGGCTGAGTTTGAATAGGATAACTATATGTGGACCAAAAATAGGATATACCAAAATTTGATAGAAAAATATTTGGATAGATGCATCTCTCAAATTATTGGTTAGATGAAGAAACTTGTGCTAAAATAATACCTTGACAAGGATTGGTTTAGATCACTAGCCAATACAAGTTAAAATGGTGGTAAGTGAATTTAAAAAAAATCATATTTTAAATATGATCAGATGTGGGAAGACCATCCTCAATTTGTTGATATGATAGCACAAACATAGAAAAAAACAAGAACACTTTTGGAAACATTTCTGAGAAGAAGAACTAAAAGAGAAAATTTCAAAATTCTAAAAATTTGAGCACAATAATCCAAGCTTGAAGGAAAGAGAGTTTCTCAGTGAATATCATAATATTTTAAGTAAGGAAGATAAATTTTTGAGATTAAAATCAAGACATACTTAGTGAAAAGGAGATAAAAACATAGTTTTTCATAGAAGGGCAATAGTACATATATCAACATCTAGAATTAGTAGAATTAAATCAATAGAAGGGGTTTGGATTGAAGACCAAAGAAAAATTAGAAAGGAGGCAAGGATTTTTTACCATAATATTCTAGGATCGGAGGATATTGAAGTTCTTAATGATAAGCTACTACAAGAAGTACCTTCAGTTATAAAAATTGAAGGCAATAACAAACTAACGAAGCCTATTACTCTAGAAGAAGTTTGTTCAACTCTTTTATCTTTTGATAAGGATAAATCCCCAAGTCTGAATGGACTCTTTGTAGCATTCTATCAACATAAATAGGAAATAATGAAGGATTCCTTATAGGTGGCAATGGAATAGTCTAGAATAAAATAGTACATACCCTATAAAATAAATGCAACATATCTTACTATAATTCCAAAAAAGAAGGATGCAAAATTATTTGATTCAATCAGAATCTTAAGCATATGTAATATAGCATATAATATAATCTCCAAAGTGATGGAAAACTGGTTAAGACCACTATTAGACAAAAATATTTTAGAAGAGCATGTAGGATTTGTGAAAGGGAGATAGATTCTAGTTGGGATCATAATAGCTCATGAAGTAATGCATTCAACAACTTCTAGAAAAGATAGAGCAATGATCTTAAAACTTGATATGAATAAAATCTATGATAGGGTTAAATGTGATTTTCTTTTTGTAGTATTAGAAAAGTTTGGATTTGGGAAGAAATTGGTCAAATGAATTAAAGCTTGTGTCTCTATAGTATCATATTCAATGCTGGTCAATGGGCTAGTAACATAATCATTTAAATCCAAGAGGGGTTTTATATAGGAAGATCCTTTATCACCATATTTGTTCTTTATTATGGTAAAGTTCATGGGAAGGAATCTAAAGAAGGCATACAAAGATGGGCTCATAAGCATACTTAAGGGTAGTAATAACATCAACATCACCCATGAATAGTTTGTAGATATTCAATGTTGGTCAATGGGTTAGTGATAGAATTTTTTAAAGGCAAGAGATGCCTTAGACAAGGAGATCCTCTATCTCCTTATTTGTTCATTATTATGGCAGAAGTTTTGATTAGGAACTTAAATAAGGCTTACAAAGATGGGTTTATTAATGGTCTTAAGGTTAGTAATAACATCGATAACATCACCCATCAATAGTTTGTAGATGATATAACCCTTTTTGGAAGGGCAAGGATAAATGAGGCCAGAGCTTTGAATAACTTTTTAAAAGAGTACGAAAGAGCTTCAAGGCAAAAAAATTAATAGGACTAAATCCAAAATTTACTTCCTTAACACTCCTAATATCAAAGCAAGAATTTGTAGGTTGCTTCAAATGGAGGAGGTAAATTTACCAACAATTTATGTAGATATGCCTTTATTTGAGGGGAGAATGAGGATAGATTTATGAAATCCAGTTATTGGTAAAGTTCAAAATAAACTTCCAGCTTGGAAAGGTAGATGGTTATTGTCATCAGGAAGAGTGCAGTTAATTAAGTCAGTCTTACAAGCCATTCCAATATATTATATGTCATTGTTTTCTACACCAAAATCAGTTGAAAAAAGTTTAATCTTTATTATGCGATCCTTTTAATGGTCAGGTTTACATGATAAAAGGAAATTTTCTTTGGTGAAATGGATCAAGTTGTGTGATGAAAAAACTAGGGGAGGTCTTGGTTTAAGAGCTCTTACAGATGCAAACTTAGCTCTTAGGGGAAAAGTTATTTGGAGATTTTACAAAGAGAGTCAAAGACAATGGCAAAAAATTCTTCTAAGTATGTTTATCCCAATGACCCAAGTTTAATATTTACTGCATTCTCTCTCCCAAATGGGTCTGCTCTTTAGAATGGTTTAAAAAAATCCATTGATCTTATGATTAAAGGTTTAATATGGGTGGTGGGAACTGGATAACAAATTTTTATTTGGATGGATACTTGGTGTGATAAAAAACCACTCAATTTAGATCCAGTTTTGAAACCTTGGATGAGATTGCTTCAAGATAAATACGGTGATAGGGTTTCAAACATTTTGTACAAGGATCGAGAAGGAAGATACAAATGGAAATAATATTTTTATAAGTATACAAGACATTGATGCTAGGAGGCAATTGAGTAGAAAGATAACAATTGTGATTATTCCGAGGGGTGCCAAGAATAAATTTATTTGGGAGTTGAATAGCTCAGGAGAATACACAACAAGAAGTGGATATAATGTTCATCACCAACAATAATAATGTCACTAGAATATGAAGGGATATTTGGGATAGCCCAAACATTCCTAAAGTCAAATGTTTGTTTGGCTAGTAGGTCATAAGAGAATTTTATCCTAGGATAACCTTATGAAAAGGGAGTTTCATGGCCCCTCTCAATGTGTTTTTTGTAATAAGAAGGAGAGTATTGACCATATCTTGGGACATTGCTCAATAGTTTGGAATCTATGGAAATGGATTCTTAATATGTTTGGTAAATGCATGGTGATGAATAGCAAAATTGAAGATTGGTTAAAGCAATGGCAAAACACTTATAAAAGTGAGGCTTTACAAACAATATGGGATATATCAAAAAATATAATACTTTGGACTATACGACTATAAAGGAATAGAAGAATATTTAAAGGAAATGAAAGCAGTTTAGAGGTAATAAAAAAGAAGATATTTTTAGCCATAGAGGAGTCTAAACCAACTCTATCAACTTACCCAATTCCTAATTTGGAAGTAGAGAGTCTTGATAGATGGAGTCAAGTCATTAAATGGAATTATGATATTGGGTACAAGAGAAGCAAAAATAAGGTAAAGAATATAAAATGGAAACCACCAGATATGGAGTGGGTTAAATTGAATTTTGATGGAGCATCTAAAGGAAATCCAGGACCAGTAGGAGGAGGAGAAATAATTAGAAATAATAGAGGAGAGATTTTATCTCATAATGCTTTCAATATGGATTTAAGACAAATAATAAAGATGAAGCTTGGGCAGCTTTAGAAGGGTTAAAAATATGTAAACAAATGAAATGGAATAAAGTATGGATGGAAGATGATTCTATCATAGTAATAAATGCAATTTTGAGGAAAGCAAAGATTCCATGGAACATACAAGAGATAATTGTGGAAATTCAAGATATTGCTAAAGATTTTGAAGAAATTAGATTTACACATATATTAAGGGAAGGAAACAAATGTGCAGATAAGCTAGCCAATAGAGGGATTTTTATTGAGGATCATAAAGTTAAATTCTCCTTTCCATGGTTAGAGGAAGTAGAAAGTTTAGTTGAAGCTAACAAAAAATATTGATTGCCTAAATCAATTAATGATTAAGTTTTACTTTAATGTTTTCCATTGGTAAAACTTGTTTTATTTTGTAACAATAATGCATTTTTATTTAGACTATTTATTATAATTTTTGTGGTTGCACTTGTATTTTCAGACGGAAACTAGATATCCAAAATTGGTAAAGCAGACTATGATAGTGCGATGTTTTGGAAATATTGTATTACTCTACTAAGATGCAAGGAATAGATATTAGAAGTGAGTTTTTGGCATTGTGAAGGCTTCTATAGGAAAATATTAAGAAAGATGCTAATTCTAGAGTAATTGTATTCAAATAGAGATTTGAAAAGATCTAGAAAATGAAAATCAAGAATTCAGATATTTTATGTAAAATGATATAGGTTTCTAGCTATAGCATCTCAATTGAGACAAGAAGTGTATCTATTTATAAACTCTCAAGCTCTAAATAAGAGAGATGTAATTTGTCAAGGGTGGGGGACTTGAGTACAAACCCTTATTATAAAGCAAAAAAAAAGTTTGTAGATGATACAACCCTTTTTGGGAGGATAGGAAAAAAAGAGGCCAAAGATTTGAATAACTTATTAAAGGAATATGAAAGAGCATCTGGGTAGAAAGTTTATAGGACTATAGGAAACTTTTCCCTACAACCCTGTTTCAATCCAAATAAGACTACTCAATTGGAAGTAGGACAAGCATAGAGTGTAGTTGGAAGGTGCTTCATACCTTCAGTCAAAATAAAATAGTTGCAAAGAAGAGGTGGATGAGCTCAAAAGCTATGTTAGCCATTAGATCTTCCATATATAGCCAATGCTCATATTTTTCCTGAGCCTAACCATATCAAGGGCACTAAGGCCCATTGGTAATTGATTTTCAATCCAATGATCCACACGGTCCTTTCGATGAAGGGGAGCATGCAAACAAAGAGAAGTCTCCGACAGATCCTAGAGCTAGACACGTGATGACCAGTTAAAATACAAAAAAAGGAAGCACCAACATTCAAATGGAGAAGGCCTTCCATTGACTAAAGAGAGTTTCACCCCACTCGATGACACATGGTAATTACACACACGAGAAGAGAAGCAGAGAAAGAAGCAATTAAGGATGACATTTATTATTAATCATAAAGCTTGAAGTTTATAGTCAAGCTTGTTAGAGCCAATTGTGTGTTAGTCATGGAAATTACCCACCATACATGTGAGCCTACCTTGCCAACCTACACGAGTCAAGGAGGCTATGCTCATCGCATAAAAAATATAATGAATTCTAAGAAAAACACGATGAAATATTAATGGTGTAGCCACTCCCATGTAGTGACAAAGAGTTGAGCCAATAATAGATGATCATCTAAAGACCCAAGAGCGTTCAACATTTATGGCCACAAATCTAGAGATCTTAAAGCTATCACTTTACAATAGCAGAAGGATTTTGGTTGTAGGAGCAAAAAATAATTTGTACACCTTCTGTATAGGACTTAAAAGGGAAGGAACCCTCCACTCAGCTATAAATAGGATTGGCTTATATTTTAAAAGGCATTAGGAGTTATCTGCTCATATCTCGTACCTAGCCTAGTAGGCTATTTCTTTCATCCTTCTTTACTACTATAACAAGGAGAGACCAAATCTCTTCTCATGTCTAAGGAGCATTAAATCCTTTGGATCTTATTGTTTTGTAATAATTTTAAACAAGTTAATGGAAGACATGACTAATTTTGCTCTGTTCTCCTCTCAACTTGTCTTGATTCCTTGCAACGTGTTTTGCTTGGTTGTGTTCACTAGCTATAGGTGGTATTTTTTTGTTTAATTGCCACTTGTTGTAGTCAAAATTTAGGGTTCTAATTCTTTAGTGCGTCACCACCATAGCTTAGGTTTATATTTTTCTACAAAGCATTTAATTTCCTATTTTTTACTTTCATTGTAATTCATTTCCTTCACCTTAGCTCACAAAGGTACACTATGCGTTAAGGATTTAGATCCAACGAGGAGTTAGCCTTGATTAAAAACCCTGAAGGTTGCCCCATAGGTGATCCTCCATCTATGATGCTTTCTACTATTTCATACTATGCGAGGTGTGGGCACATTCATCTTATCGGGCCCTTTGGCCTAGGTTAGCGGGTGCATTCTAAGATGACAAGAAGGACAAAATCTAAAATTTACTTCCTAAACACTCCAACTAAAATTAAAGCAAGGATATGCAAGTTACTTCAAATGGAGGAGGAAAATTTGGTAGAAACATATCTAGGTATGCCATTATTTGAGGGGATAATGAGGATAGAATTGTGGAATCAAATTATAAGTAGATTTTAAAATAAATCACCAACATGGAAAAAGGTAGATGGTTATCGTTAGTAGTAAGAGTGCAATTAATTAAACCACTTTTATAGGCCATTTCAATATTTTATATTTCTTTGTATATTATGCCAAAATCAATAGAAAAAAGTTTAATCTATATTATGCAATTGTTTTTATGGTCAAGATTACATGATAAAATAAAAATTCCTTTAGTGAAACAGAGCAAGGTGTGTGATGATAAAAATAGGGGAGGTCTTGGGTTAAGAGTTCTTATATATGCAAACTCAACTCTAAGGGGAAAAGTAATTTAGATATTGTACAAAGAGAGTCAAAGATAATGGGCAAGAATTCTTCTAAGTATGTTAAACCTAATGAACTAAGCTTAATATTTATTGAATTCTCACTACCAAATGGTTTAAAGGGGAAAATCAATTGATCTGGTGATTAAAGGTCTAATATGGGTGGTGGGAACTAGAAAAAAAATCTATTTGGATGGATACTTGGTGTGATAAAAGACCACTCAATCTACATGAAATTTTGAAACCATGGATGAGATTACTTCAACACAAATATGTTGATCTAGTGATTAAAGGTCTAATATGGGTGGTGGGAACTAGAGAAAAAAAACTATTTGGATGGATACTTGGTGTGATAAAAGACCACTCAATCTACATGAAATTTTGAAACCATGGATGAGATTACTTCAACACAAATATGGTGATAGGGTTTCAAACATTATGTACAAGGATTAGGAAGGAAGATACAAATAGAAAGAATATTTTTTTACAAGTATACCAAACATTGTTGCTAGGAGGTAGTTGAGAAAAAAGATAACAACAATGATTATTTTGAGGGGAGTTGAGGATAAGTTAATTTGGGAGTTGAATAGCTTAGGAGAATACACAACAAGAAGCAAATATAATGTAAAGCACCAACAAAATAGGAATATTGTAAGAATATGGAGAGATATTTGGGATAGCCCAAGTATTCTAAAAGTTAAAATATTTGTATGGCTAGTAGGTCATAGGAAAATTTTATCCTAGGATAACCTAATGAAAAAGAGATTTTATGGCCCCTCATAATGTGTTCTATATAAAAAGGAGGATAATATAGACCATCCGTTGGGACAAATGAAATGGAATAGAGTATGGACACAAGGTGATTCACTATTAGTAATAAATATAATTTTGAGGAAAACAAAGGCTCCATGGAATATACAAGAGATCATTGTTGAAATACAAGAACTTGTATAAACTTTAAAGAAATTAGGTTTACACATGCATTAAGGGAAAGGAACAAATGTGCATATAGGCTAGTCAAATGAGGGGTTTTAATGAAATTATTATTTTTTTCCATGGTTAGAGAAAGTAGTAATTTTAACTAAAGCTAAAAAAATTTGAAATGATCAACTTCAAAATAATGTTCTAAAGGATTACACAATGTATCAAAGGATCCATTTATAGATCAATGCATTGGAGAAAACTAATAGTCTAGATTTGGTAAAGCAAACTATAATTTCATCAAGCGAGTCAAATTTTTGTATGCTGAAGCAAAAGAATATTATATGAGATGAAATTCTAGGCTAAATGGATTATTTGGGTTGATGGATATTGGTTGGATTATGAGACAAAGTATAGATTGTAACTTTCATTTTTTTAAACTACTAAACTATTTATTGAAATAATACCATTATGATATGTTAAAATATCATTATAATATCAATGAGATTTATTTCATAACTCATTAAAATGATAAAATGTTTTTAATTGGTTATTTGGAATTAGAATGAATTCCACTTGTATTATATAATGACCCATATTTTAGTTATTATGCATATATTCTTTGAAAATATTTAATCATGAACTTTCAACTTTTTGAGATAACTAAACTATTTATTACAATTCTTGTGGTTGCACTTATGCTTCATTAGTCAAGAGCTGGTAAAACAGACTATAATGATGAAAAGTTTTGGAAATATTACTCTACTAAGATGCAATGCATAGATAGTAGAGGTAAAATTTTTGTATTGTGAAGGTTGTTGCAAGAAAATATTAAGAACAAGGATGATGAATCTTGGAATATTTGTATTTACAAAAAAATTAAAGAAGATCTTGAAAATGAAAATCAAGATGTTCAACTTTTAATAAATAAGATGTATTTATATAGCTATAGTAACTCAATTGAGATGAGGATTGAATCTGTTTGTAAACTCTCAAGCTCTAAAGGAGAGATATGTGATTTGTCAAAGGTAGAGGACCCAAGTACAAACCCTTTTTTCTTAAGAAAAAAATCTATCCATTAGAATTACAAATATAAGAGTGCTATCAACAAGAGATATGAGATGAATGCCCTATAATAGAAGCGATGTCTGATAAAGAGTCTTCTAGTTGTGAAATCATAACTTGTCATAGCTTGTTAATCCATCCTTATTATTTAAATAATTTTTTAAATAGGAAGGCATAGGCCCCATGATTAATATTGTATATTTCATCCCAGAGAAACACTAAACATCAATAATAAGTTTTATTTAGAGCAACACAAAAAAGTGATTGTTATACTTAGACTCCATAATTTATACTTTGCATGGGATTATTAAGACATTAATGAAATTCATCCTAACATCTATACACACATTTTTACATATAATATCATTGTAAGTTTATACATATTTAAGGTAGAATGAATCCTACTATCAAGGATATTGTAAAAGATAAATGTAAAAATTACTTAATCTTAGTTTCACATATCCAATATCTAATGGGCATTACCATTGGTAATCAACCCAAAGGAAGTATGAAAGTGGATAATTCATGTTTATTACCAAAAACATAACAAGGTAATCCAAAAATATTATTCTCCCTCTTATTTATTGACCAAAACTTAGATAACTTGAAAGGAAAAATATATATTTCTATCTTGATGGGTTTAATAACTTTATTCAAATTCAAGTATCCCTTACAGAACAATAAAAGACTATATTTACTTGTCCTTGGGGAGTTATCACTTAAAGAGTTCTACCTTTTGGTACATGCAATACATTGACCATATTTTAGAGAGTCGTCTTAAGTATTTTCTTAGATTTAATCCATGAATACACCAAAATCTACATGCATGACTTTTTTATTTATAAGGAATCCTTGGAAGAGCCATTTGTAAACATGAAGAAAGTATTGTAGTGATGTCAAGGAATGAACTTAATGTGTAGGCATGAAAAGTGCCATATAATTATAGTTGGAGGAATACTTCTAGAACACCATGTATCAACTATGGGTATTGTTGGCAATTTTGCCACATTAATTTTTTTGATAAACTTTGGCCTAAGTATGGAGCTTTAAAGCGGCAAAGAGCACGCTGAGGTGTTTGGGTTTTCATGGGCCATAAATGAGGGTGATAAAATGGATGAAATAAGCTTTGGATATTTTATCATTGCAGATATTTTTGCTAGCTTTCTGATGATATATTATAATAGGCGATCGGGTCAACAAATCAAAAGTTATGGCCCCGGGAAGCAGGACCAGGAAGCTCAATTTTGGGCCAAAAAATTGACTAAGTGTCGGGCCCTGCCCAACTGCGCTCATCCTCCCGACTGTGCTCATCTGCATGACTGTGCTCATACAAAGGCCCAAAATTTTTTGAGTGTTAGTGTTGTCGCAACTTGACTTCGCAGTGAAGTCGGGTTGCGCTCTTAGTTTTGTGCGCACCTAGGCATTAGTGGAGCCCTAAATTTTCTAAGTGTTGGGTGCGCAACCCAACTTTGCAGTGAAGTCGGGTTGTGCTCTTAGTTTTGTGCACACCTGGGCATCAGTGGAGCCCTATATTTTCTAAGTGTTGGGTGTGCAACCCGACTTCGTAGCGAAGTCGGGTTATGCCCTCAAGTTCATGCGCAGTTGGGCAACTTATTTGAAAAATGGCTAAGTGTTGGGTGAGCAACCCGACTTCACAGTGAAAGTCGGGGTTCACTCACTTACCTATGCGCACTCGGGCAAAGAATGTCGAAGCCTACCCAAAAATTTTCTAAGGCACGGAGGCCTCCCCAACTACGCCACTTCCCATTTGCGCTGCTTAGTTGCGCTCCGATTTTGGGTGAAGTCGGGCAAGAAAGAAAATATGAGCTCCTAAGGCATATTTTTCCCATTATCAGATTCTGACAAGTGTTCAACCTCGAGATTTGAGTCAGAGATGTGATGGGAGGTAGATGACTGTGAATTGATAGATTGTACTACATCTGCAACCATTCAAACTAACTCAACTTCCCACCTATCATATTTCCATGAAGCTGCCATGTTTTTAGGAGGAGGACCTTGCTGCAAGTACATTCTTTATCCGTAGAGGTCAACATCAACCGCTTTTGTCAGCTTTTGCAGCTTTTGTCAGGTCTGGGATTCTGTGCCCAAAATGTAATCGGGGGGGAAAATTGTGCTATAAATAGCAGCCTCATTTCATTGTACAAGGGTTGGAGGGGGGACATATTGCTAGAGGACTCTGCTATGACAGACCACCTTCTAATTAATTCAAAGCATCCTTGGCTCTACTTGTCTCTGTATTTTATGCTACCTTCTACTAGTATTTCTGCTTCATGTCCATTTATGTTTCTGTCTGTTTGAATTATGAATCTTGGATTTGAGCATTGGTGATTATTTGGATCTAGAATACAAAACAGAAGGATACATAGGATAGAATCGTAGTTGCAATTTTTGTTACATGCTTTGTTTTAATTTTTGTTGGTTCAGATGCAAATTTGCGATTGTGCTGCTTGTTCTCCCCCCACCCGAAATGCATGATATTTACATCTCTTTCCTGTTACCTTATCTTTTTTAATCTCTTTCCAGTTCCCTTTATCCCACTTTTTAATCTCTTTCCTGCACCCTTATCTAAAAACCCCCAAGTAGGTTAGGAAAGGAGTCGGCCTTCTCCAGAGATCGACATGGGGGGCATCCCTTCCTCCCGGTCTTTCAATGTTGGTCTGCGGGTCTAGGGCGCATTGACACACCAAGTCCTTCCCAGGTGGCGGATCCGTGGCCAATAGGTACTAAAGTAATTCCCATAAAATAGAAATCATCCTTAGTCTATCTATACCCTAAAGTGATTCCTATAGTTTTTGGATGATGCTAACCATTATAGACAGTCCAATAAATACTTCAATAAAACTATGCTACCTTTTTATTATCCTTTTTAAGGATATAGAATTTGAGTGAACTATGGACTATTAAAAGCCTTTGAAACTTTGAAACAAAACCTAACCTCATCATCCATCCTCAAAGGATCAAATTGGAAACTCCTATTCCACATTTATGTTGATGTCTTAGACATAGTAGTGGGAGATGTCTTGGAGTATATCAATAAGAAACCATATCATTTACTATATAAGAATTTTATTTTTCTATAGAACTAAATCATACAATTACAAAAAATTTACAATAATTTATGATATCAATAAATTTTGACACTATGTAATTGGATACTTTGTATTTATACATATTGACCACTCCACTATAAATAACCTAGTGAACAAACTTATCTTAAATGATCAAATTATAAAATTGTTATTTTTGCTTTGATAATTCTATCTAATTATACTTGATAGCCTAGATATAGAATGTGGTTGTAGAATTTTATCCAAAATCACTCACAATATAAATTAAGATCTTGAAAATAATTCTTTTCTAAATGAGCATTTATTTGTAGCATCTATATTTATTTCTTGATTTATAGATATAATCAATTATTTATCTATAGAAATATTTATATAGCACTTATCTTTTGAAATACATTTTAAATTGATTAGATAGAGTGCTCTTTATTTATTGAAAAATTGATATCTTCTCAACACAAATCATGATAATGTGATGCACTATTGTATACAAGAATATCACATCAATACAATCCTCAAGGTCTATCATTATGAGTGCTGATTAGATGATATTACATTACATCCATAAGCAACTTTAGAGCTTTAAAAAAATAGAAACCATATTTTGTTAGTCTAATTGACCCACCTTTAAATAAAAATGAATATAACATAGTTTGTATAAATTACCTCATGAAATGGATGGAAATGAAGAATTTGAATCATGTTGGAGACGTAGATTAGTTGAATTTGTGTATAAGTAAATATTTACCTAATTTTTAGTTCCAAGAGAAATTATAATAAAACAAGGTCCTTAGTTTACCTCATATTTAATTGAGGAACTCCTAGAAAATGTTTGAGATTCAACATAAGAAATCTATCCCATATCATCCTTAGACAAATATGTAGGTAGAAGTCACAGACCATGAATTGGAAAATATTCTTACTAATGTTGTTCAAACTTATTGGATGTAGGGTTATGCATAAGGGGTCGGGCCCAAAATGTATTTATAAAAATTAGGCGAATCGGTTTCAAAATTGAGGTGAATTGTGTCCAAACTCATGTAGAAGAGATGGCGAATTGCATTTTTTCTAGAAAAAATTATAAAAATGGGGTGAATCAATTGAAAAATATTTATACCACTTAAAATAAGGGTTTCTTGAGGATTTTACTAAGTTCTAAGTGTAGATCTCGTTGAGCTAGGTGGTTTTAAAAAAATTGAAAACAAAGCACTGGATCAAAAGTTATGACTCCTAGAAGGTTATTTGCAAAAGATACTCTAAGGCTACCATCCCTGTGATGGGATAAATAGAGGCTACTAACCTCAACCTCTACCCCATCATGGGGACAGTAGCCTCAGAGGCTACCAACCCCATCATGGGGATGGTAGCTGTTGGCAATTTTGCACTTTGCCACATTGGAGATTTTGCTGGAGTATTTTGATGAATTTTGATGCATTATGATAAAACATTTTTGTTTGTCTATGGCGACTTTTATTTCAAAAAAATTTCATATATGCCTTATGTACTTTTTGTATTGGTGCTATAAGTGTTTTGTAAATCGCTTTGGAATGAGCATATTAAAAATGAAAGCATCTTTGGGCTTGTGTAAATAAAAACAAACAACAAACAATTTTATGAAGAATTTTAAGAAGTTAATTATATTGAATATGCCAACACGTTCGCCCCAGACAAGGGGCGAACGCCCCATTCACCCCAGGTTCGGGCGAATGAAATGACAAAATATTCGAAAAACTCAAGGAGAAGCAAAATGGAGTGCGACTAAACACATTCGCGTTCTCCCTATCTAAGGGGCGAACATCCCATTCACCCCTCCTTTTGGCAAATGTGCTTCAACATCCTAATGCAATAGTGTTCACTCAAAAGCAAAGCGACATTGCATTCACCCCAATTGAGGGGTGAACATCCTATTATCCCCTCCTTTGGGAGAATGTACCTTGCAAAGAGAACATATTGCGTTCATCCTAGTTGAGGGGTGAACATCCTATTTGCCCCTCCTTTGGGTGAACATACCCTGCAAAGAGAACACATTGCGTTCGCCCTAGTTGAGGGGAGAACATCTAGTTCACCCCTCCTATGGATGAACACGTTTTAAAGAAAGGATCATGAGTGCTTGAAGGAGGGTGAGGCATAGTGAATTTTATCAAATGGCGAAGGTAATTTTTGGGTGAAATAGGATCGCGGTCAAGGATTTCAAAGGTGCCATATTTATACACATTAAATAATGGTGGAAATGAGTAACTCGAATCATGGATCCCAAGTAGAAAAGAAGTTGTGCGAGAGGAGCAGGAAAATTTTCATGATTTCCAAGGCATAAAGACGTTTCCAAAGCATTCAATGTTTTCCAAATTATCTATGCATCGATGCCCGAGTTGCTGGTTTCCTAAGAATTATTCCTTGAAAGATAGATCGTTGTCTCTAAAGAAGGGATTTTCAATGATTTCGAGGCAAAATTTTCTCATCTTTGTCCCTGATCTGAGATGATTTTTCTCCCTTGTGCATTAAATGAAAGAGGTGAAAACCTCTATAAATACTAATGGAATTTCTATTGTAAAGGGGTTAGAAATTTTGCGAGAATACTATCCAAATTCTCTACATTAATACAAGGCATCAAACTTCTAAATTTACAAGTGATCTTGTGTGCAACTTCCTTCTGTGCTGTGCACTTCCATTTTACATTCATGTTTCTTGTTTGTTGTTAGATTTAAATTCTGCATTTGGATTTAAATATTGCTAATGAGGGAGTGAATGCTGGAGTGTTATTCTAAAGGTTTTTAATGCAAGTTTATAAGTAAATTTTGTTGCTTTTTACTCTGTTAAATGTTATCTCATATTTAAGGTAAATTTCCTACTGTTATTCTGTCCCAAATCCTACACTCTCGACCTGTGGCCATATTTCCCATTTCTTTTTGCATCTTTCCAATTTCTTTCCTGCATACCTAGTCTTCTACCAGTGTAGCATTTAGTTTGGGAACCAGCCCTCTCTAGAGATTGGAACAAATGACATTTCTTTCCTTCGGCCTTTCAATGTTGGTCATATCTAGGGCGCACAAACACAATGTTTGTTGATTAGGCAGATATTTAACCAACAGTTTTTGGTATGCCTAGTGGAACATCAAAGTTTCCACTTCCAAATAGTATGAAGGTTTTATGTTTGCCTTCATGCTATAACATTAGAACATCTGGTGACTCGACTATACTTAGAAATCTCTGAATGTGAGAGCAGCGAAAGCTGTGTCTCATGAATATAATATCGAAGGCCAAAAATCTAGATCATCAAATTGAGTTCTATGAAATTGATATTCAAATTTTAGGGAAACATCCTCAATTAGCTACTTTTTGGTGTACATCTTCATTACCCCACATATCCCACATACCATTTGTTACATATTCATGGTTAACAAGTGTATATTATGCTCCTGTAAGCCCAACAAGTACTACCACAAGTTTCCCACAACCTTCACCCCATACAACCACTAGTGTTCCTCAGCCTAAACCCCATATACCAATTCATATGGCTCAAAATCCTTCGCCAAGGTAGTTTACCGTATGTAATAGCTTAGGAGCTTTGAATCTGCAAGCATAGAATCTGGTCCCGCAAGCTACTTTGAAAGCTTTTCCGACCTATGATGGTATCGGTAAAACTGCATATGAACATATTCAAGATGTGGCTTTTTTGGTGACAATCCATGAAATAAAAGACAAATATATAATGATAAAATTGCTGGTATTTTTTTTGAGAGGTAAATTTATTTATTGGTACCGATCATTGTAACCTGGTACTATTACATCATGGGATCAGCTCGTTGAGCTGCTGATTAAAATTTTTTATGAACAAGTTGATTCGTACTCCTTGCTGCACTAGTTTACGATGATTCAAAGATATCTGTAAGAAGAGATAGTTGAATTCAATGTCAGGTTCGTACAAATCTGGCAAAGATTTCTTGATGGATTACAACCCACACATGAGCAAGCTATGTTCTACTATCATAGGGCGTTTAACACTAAAATTGGTATGGTTGTATGGGAGGCCAATGTGACTATATTTCTAGACTTGTATATGCAAGCTTATAAGACCGAATCTGATTTGATTGTTGTAGGTAGGCTTCTCCAAAATATGACTATGCCCATTGTCCCTTAACTCCCACAATATCTATATTCAAGCGTATTTTTATAATCCATGCCTTCCATGTATCTAGTTCCCTCATGGAGTTCTAGCCCACCTCAGGTTGCTTCGATACCTATCCTACAACGTTTGGCCTTAGGCTTTCCTCAGTTGCCGACTCAATCAGTTCCCTAGTTGCTAGCGCCTATCCCTTTCCCAGCATTGTTAGCGCCCCCAAATTTCTTGATGTTACATGCACTGCAAGCACCCTTATCTTTACCAACGCCCATTCCACCATCTAATTCTGACCCCCTCACGGTGTTGTTGCAGGAAGTAAAGTCCAATGATGCAACCTTAAGGAAAATATCTAATGATCTTACCATGGTAAGGAAGAAGCAAGTGAAGGCTGAATTTTGATCCAAGAGATTTCAAACCCCATGTATTACAAGAGAACAAGCTTCTACAAGTAGAGGCCCTAAGAAGATCCAAGCAGTGATGGAAAATGAGGAAACTAGTGCAACAGAGAAGGCATCTTGGTGTTAGACATGTAATGATCCTCATAGTAGAAACCTGCATGGTGCATATGAATTATGTTCAAATGCTAGCAAAAATTTCGACTTGCGGACAAGTTAATATGATTAGAGAAGTCAAACACAATTTCATGATACCATCCTTGGAGCAAGTTTTGGTCCTTACAAGGTTTGAGCTCGAACCTTTGAAGGTGCTAGCAAAACTAAAGGTACAAGATGAAAAGTGGCCACCTCCAACGGAAGTGCCTGGTGTGAGAACTAAGGAGCAAGAGTCGTCAAGTTGAGAGACTTATTGCCTAAGCAGGCTTAAGAGAAAGTATAAAATAAGTGTTGGCAATTTTGGGTTTGAGATCCTAGCTTCTTGTCTATGAGTTGTCATTGATGTCAAAAGGAAATGGCATTAATGTTAAGAGGATGTGTTGGCTTCAAAGGTGGAAGATTCCAAGAGAATATTTTTAAGAGAATCCGGAGAGATTCCATTGGCAAGGGTTTTTCATTAAAACCAAACCGTTTTTTATTAAAACCAAGTTGGATAGGGTTTTTATTAAAACCAAGTTAAATGGTTTTTATTAAAACCAATGGAGGTTCTCTTTATTATTTATTTAATTATTATTTAAAACCCTTCAAGGTTTTAATTAATTAATTATTTAATTAATTAAGGGAGAAATTATTTTTAATTTATTAAAAATATTTAAAGGTTTTTAAACCTTTTTTTATTCTTAATTTATTAAAATTATTTAAGGGTTTTTAAACCCTTTTTGAAAAGACTTTTGATTAATTTCGAAATGGTATTTATTTTTGCCGATGTCAAGGTGTCTTCAAAGAGACTATTTATTCTCCAACTCCTAAGGTTGGAAGGCTAATTAATTTGAAATTCCCCGAATGCAATTTGTGGTGTTTGTGCTCTGTATTCTCTACGATCGAAGGAAGACTTAGAAGCACGTGCGGTTGAAAAGTCTTCGAGAGTTTTTTTGAGGGTGAAGTGGAGGGAAGTTCACTTGTGAACTTCATAGCCCATGTGGGCTAGTGGCAGCGAAGGTTTTTGTTGGGCGCTGCATTGGCGGAGGTCGCCGTTTCGAGTCTCGCGGGGGTGCTTTGCTAGAGTAACACACATTTTTATTAAAACGTCTTTATGTCACGAAATTCGGAGTTTCTTGGACAACGATTTATAAGGTGTGATTAAATTTTATGAGTTTTGGCTTTTGTGATTAGCATTGAATAAAAGCTTAGGAGAAATAAGGGCATATTTCTTTGGATGTATTTTTAAGATTATTCTTTGCTATGCTAAAATTAAAAATGGAGGTATAAGGTGTGAGTCTGTGATTGTTGATTTATTGGCATGTTATGGTGGTTGTGTTTAAATAAGTGGAGCTAAAAGGTGTAATAAAGGAAGTTTATATTATTGCTCATTTCTTTTTATTCTAACCCTAACTTGGTTGGAAGTTTGAGAGTTGTGTGTGGTGACAACTTGAAGGTTCAATTATCTTCTACTCCAATAAGGTATGGGCACATTCTTCTTATGAGTATGATTGGTGTATGTTTTCTAAAATAAGGTTGGAGTGAAAAGGTATTCTACTAGGTATCCTTTGGCTAGGTGTAAATCCTATTTTCTAGTTTTTTGAAGACTACTTATGCATTGTTATCCTTAAGGAGAGTTTTTGGTGAATGCATAATTTTTGGTTTGAGATAGTGGAAGCTTTGTGCACTAGGGTTTATATTTGTGAGTCTAGCTACTTGCATTGAGTTGGTGGAACCCTTGGTTGGCTGTTTTGAGTTTGATGGTTGAGTTGCTTCCATAGAGGTTGTTTGATCAAGTTATTGCTTTACTTGATTCATGATATTCGACTTACTCCATCGAGTTGATTTGAGCAAGTTATTCTTTGCATTTGGTGATATTGTGTTGGTGGCTATTTTGTTCAAATATCTTTGGAGGGAAAAGGATTTCTACTTGTTTCCTTTTCTTGTGATGATTGGTTGAATGCTTCAAGGTTGATGTTGAGTTGAATGGTGTTTGGTTGACTAAACCTTGTTTGATGAGCATTGTTGTTGAAACCCTAATTGATGGTGAAAAGAACATGAGTATCATTGTTATGTGATTCTTTGCATAGTTGGCAATTGTTGGGGTTTCATGTTCTTGAAAGAAAGCATTCTATCCTATCCATTTCGAGATATTGAGTTGAGTTTTCAGATTTGAGATTGAGATTGAGCTGAGTTGATTTGAGTTGAGTTTTGAGATTGGGATTTGAGTATAGAACATATTGAGTCTCTAACAATTCTCTTTATGCTTCTATGAGTTTGAAAAATCACATTGGGTCTCTAACAATTCACTTTGTGATTTCCTACTAAGAAAGTTTTTCTTGGTGAGCTTGTTGAGTTTCTTGGACGAGTTCCAGTGGGGACTTGTGAGTAGTTTTTGGACAGGTTCCAGTGGGGACTTGTGAGCAGTTTTTGGACAGGTTCCAGTGGGGACTTGTGAGCAGTTTTTGGACAGGTTTCGGTGGGGACTTGTGAGCAGTTTTGGACAGGTTCCGGGGGGGACTTGTGAGTAGTTTTTGGACAGGTTTCAGTGGGGACTTGTGAGCAGTTTTGGACAAGTTTCGGTGGGGACTTGTGAGCAGTTTTGGACAAGTTTCGGTGGGGACTTGTGAGCAGTTTTGGACAGGTCCTAGCAGAGGACTTATGAGCTGAGTTTGTTAGTTCTATCAGAGAACTTGAGGACAGAGGTATATTGGTTCTATGAGAAGAACCTAAGGATATATTTGGCAAGTCTTTGAGAAGGCTTGTATGCAGAGGATTGATTTGTTCAAGAGTTGGACAGATCTGATAGATAGAGGAAGACTTGTACTAGACCGACTAACTGTGTTTGGTACAGATTGAGCTGTTGTGGACGTGATCATAGAAGGCAGAGGTCTCTTAGGCTAAGCATTAAGGATAGGAGGTCTTCGATGGAAAGGAGTTCCACATGCTGGAAAGAGGTAGAGGCAGTTGATCTTCTAAGGGATCATTTCCAGAGCAGAGGGGAAGGTATCTCCTTTGAAAAAAGGCTCATAAATTCTGATTGTGGGAAGGTATCTCCTTTGAGCAGAGGCTCATAAATTCTGATTGGGGGAAGGTATCTCCTTTGGGCCAAGGCTCATAAACATTGTAATTGGGAAGGATTCCCAAAGAACTTTGAGATAACTTTTAGAGAAAAGTTTTGTGGACATAGCCCGACCATTCTGGGTGAACCACGTTAAAATTGGTGTCACTTTGTGGATGATATTGTGCATTGCTTTGATATTGCTTTGGGTATATTGCTTTACTATTTTGAATTATAAAGGAAAAAGTAAAAAGAGGTCTTATATTGTTCACCCCCCCTCTCAGTATAAGCTTGTGTTCTTCAATAAAGCATCAATTTTGCAACTTGTAGCGGTTGCTCGAACATAATATGAAATACAAGAGTAGGCCAAGGAGTGACTTAAGTACCTATCATTGACAAAAAGATAAAGAGTAGAGGCTACTCAATAGTACCAGGACAAATATGAACGAACTCCAAAAGAGAAGATTTCGGCTATCTCAAGCTATAGCATCATAGAGGAAATGAAGTAGATTCCAGCTAAAGTTAGCTTGTATGACGCGCTGCAGTTGCCAGGACAAATTGATTTGTTGCAAGAATCCTTGAAGACTGCTAAAGATTAGAAAAATATTTCTTCTCAAATGGTCCTAGTGCAAGCATTACCCACTTCTACGACAGGAAAAAATAGGCCTTCCCCATTTTATTTATCTTTAAGAATGGAAGGATGGATTGTACACAACTGTATGATCGACTCTGGAGCTGCAACTACTATCATACCAAATGCAATATGTGAAGTGATGGGGATGGAATATACGAGAAGCATCCCAGGAGTGTTGTAGCTATATGGGACTCCAGTCAAGATAGTGGGGGTTATCAAAGACATCCCTATTGTCCTCCACACTATGCTATAGATCACAGTCATCCAAGAAGTGGTAGTAGTTGACTAGAGCCATATTTTAGCATGTGCCTCTCAAGGGAGTTCACGACTAAGCTGGGAGGATACCTTTCCTTGGACTATTCACATTTGGAGATACCATTCAAGGGAAAATGGATTCACATCCATAATGAAAAACCTCCACCTTTTCACATTGAAATGTTAGAAGAGGAAGAATAATCTCCAAGCGCAGTAAACATGATGACTGAAGAACTAGAAGAAATTGGTTTGGTAGAAGAAGCATTGTGTGATCTTCACTTGGAGGATGAGTTTTTGTCACAAATTTTAATGCAATTATCGGAATGAACATTGTTTGTTAGACAATAACTAAACTGGAGCAAGCTGAAAAGCAAGTTCTTGATTCACAAAGTTCTGACACAAATCAGTTATAGAAACTGTATTTTTATGGCGCCAGATGTAAGAATGGTATAGGAGCTAGTGTTGTATTGATCTCTCTCGAAGGTATACAAAAGACTTATTCTTATAGGTTTGACTTGGAGTTGTACAAACAACATAGTTGAATATGAAGCATTGTGCCTTGGATTGAAAAAGGCTGACAAGTTGGGCATAAAGCAGCTACAAATTCTGGGTGACTCTGAGCTTATTGTTAATCAGACCACCAATAAGTGTGTATCAAAGCATCATTACCTAAAATCTTATCACAATAGGATCTATGATTTGTTTGAAGCTTTCACAACTTTGAAAATTTAAGTGATTCCTTGGGAGCATAACAAACATGCTAATATTTTAGCTTCCCTTGGTGCAAATTATTCCCCCATAGAGCAAGTGGTCCGAAAACCCAAGACTATCAAGGTGATTTACAGACCCTTATTTCCATACAAGAATATCTATTGGCAAGTATTTTACAATGATGAACAAATAGTCAATTTCCTGCTCAGAGAAGCTGCTAGCGCGAATGACAGAGTGATTTTTGAAGAAGAGAAAGAAGAGATGATTCAATTAAAGAATAACCACATTCCCAGAGGATTAATTTTGCTGGAAGTTTGTTTGATAAAAATGACAAAGCTGATAAGCACAATATTAAAGTGGACACCAAGGAGTACAAGGAATTGTAGTTAGAACCTGAAAAGGTTATCAAGATCAGGATTGATTATGTATCGAATGAACTTGAAGGTATTAAAAACCTGTGCTACGAGTACCTCGATATTGTGGTGTGGAGTTACCAGGATCTAAAGGGTTATGATAAGAACGTGATCTAGAATATCATAGAACTACGGGAGGGAGTAAAATCCTTTCATCCTATTAATCCTAAGATTGAAGAGCTCATGAAGGCATAATTATTGAAGATGCAGGAGACTAAGATTATATACCCGATTAAGCACTTGACCTGGGTGACAAACTTGGTCCCAGCAAGGAAGAAGAATGGAGACATATGATTGTGTGTTAATTTTCACAACTTGAACCAGACATCACTTAAAGATCATTACACTCTACCCTAGATAGATCAAATTCTTCATGTGGTTGTCGGTGCTAAGATATTCTCACTGTTAGATTGTTTCTCCAGATATAATAAAATTTGGATAAGGGATTAGGATCAATACAAAACAACATTCACTACTAAGTGGGGCACATTTTCCTACCAGTGGATGCCCTTTGGGCTCTCAAATACCGATGCTACCTTTTAGAGGGCCATGGACGTTACCTTCGGTGAGTTACTGAATATAATTATTGTGATATATCTTGATGATATGTTTGTATTTTTCCATTGCAGAGATCATGTTGCTCATCTAAGACAGGTGTTTGAGAAGTGTCATGAGTTTGAAATCTCCATCAATCCAAAGAAGTCTATCTTTACATCAAAGAAGGAAAATTGTTGGGTCACGTAATCTCACAAGAAGGATTGGCGATATATCCCGCAAGAGCCGAAGCGCTCATGAAATTGCCACTGCCTACTAATAAGAAAGACTTGCAATCTTTCTTCGGTCAAATTAACTTCATCCGCAAGTTTATTACTAATTTCGCCCAGGTTATGAAGCCCATGACTGAGCTGTTTAAAAAAAATGTTGAGTTTAAGTAGATGAAAGTCAGGAGATGATATTTTTAAGAAATCAAAGAAAGAATAACCCAAGCTCCAGTTTTAATTAATCCTGACTATTCAAAGGACTTTATTCTTTATGCAATAGGTGAGCACGAAAGCTATGTCGCAGTGTTGACTTAGAAACAAGAAAATGGAGAAGAAAAGCCAGTCACTTTCTTAAGTCAAGTTAGTGCACCACATCAAGAGAAGTACAACTTCATCAAAAAGCAGGTTTATGTCATGATGAAATCACTGAAAAAGTTTCGACACTTTGTTTCTCAGAGCAAGATTGTTGTTTATGTAATTCATCTTGATGTCTAAAATTTTATACTGCAAGGAGAACTAGGTGATAAGAGAGCGGGATGGGTCTCTAAAATTCAATAATATGATGTAGATATCTAACTGACCAAGCTAGTTTGTGGATGAGCTTTATGCCAGGAGTTAGCTAAGAATGTTGTTGCTGAGACATTGGATGTGATTCACAAGAAATACATAGGCAAAAAAATTTGTGCAAATCATATTGCGAGTGATCGTGATTGGATAAAAGTGTTGATTGATTATTTTACTTCTGGGAGATACCAACTCACCTTGATGCCTCACAATGTTAGAGGTTTAGGCTGTAAGCGCTCAAGTATGTATTATTGCCTAATGGGTTGTATCATAAGAACATTGACGAAATTCCTCTCAGGTGTGTAAAAGCATCCAAAAAGGAGAAGATATTGGAGGAATTTCACTCTAGGTTATCTGGAGGGCATTATGTAGGCAAGCCCATGGCTTCAAAAATTATCCAAGCGGGCTATTATTGGTCCACTTTGTTCATCAACGCTCATAAAATAAGTTAGCAGTGTGATAGTTGTCAAAGATACGTTGGAAAGATTAGGAAAGAAGCTTTGCATCTATGTATGATTCAAGTGGAAGCACCTTTCCAACAGTGGGGTCTTGATTTCATTGGCATCATTGATCCACATTCTTCTGTAGAACACAATTATATCCTGACGGTGACTGATTATTTCACCAGATGGATGGAGGCTATTCCCACCAAGAAGGCTGATCAAGCTACTGTTATTTCCTTTCTAGAAGGGTTCACTACTCGTTTTGGCATACCAGATTCTATTGTAAATGATAATGGCACTCCATTTATTGGGGCCAAGATTACAGAGTTTGCTAGTAAATATGACATTTATTTGAAGACGTCATCCAACGATTATCTATAAGGAAATGGTTTAGTCGAATCCACCAACAAGAAATTGCTACAAATTTTAAAAATTACGATGGGAAGTAACAAGAGAAGTTGGAATTTGTTGTTAAATCAAGCTCTTTGGGTAGACCGTATCTTAGTAAAGAAGTCTATCAAGACTTATCCGTATGCCTTGGTTTATGGGAAAGAAGTTGTTCTCCCTACACATATTGAGTTGCCAATACTCCAAATAGTGTAGTTGTTCCAAGATGAGGATGAATAATATGACCCTATGCATGCAAGGTTGGCACAATTGTTGTAGTTAGAAGAGAACAAAGAACAAGCTTATTAGGTATTTGTTGAGCATACAAAAGATACGAGGAAGTGGTTTGGAAAGAAAACGATCGACCGTAGTTTTCAGGTGGGAGATTTAGTTTTAAAATGGAATGAAAAGAAGGCTAAGTCGGGGAATCACTATAAGTTTGATGATATCTGGGAAGACCCTTTTCATATTTCTATGGTGAATTCAGCAAATGCTTATTATCTTCACGATATGGAGGGTTATGATCTCCCCACCCTGTGAATGGCTTTCATTTGAAGGCCTATATTTCATGATGGTATTTCGATGAGCTACTATTCTGTACATATGTAAATATCCTTTTTTGAGTACTGATGTTTTAGTTTATTGTTGATTTATATGTTATATAGTAAAAAAAAAAAGGAAAAAGGAAAAAATAAAAAGGGGTACAAAGTGCATTCACCCCAAAAATAGGTGAAATGTCTTCTTGCCCTAAGGATGAGGCGACTTTGTTATATATGGAGGTTAGGTGTGCTAGCAAAAGAGAAAATGACAAAATAGAAAAATATTTCCCCTCGCCCAAGAAGATGCCTTCATAAAAATAAACAATGTATTATGTGCAAAACACGCTCGCCCCAGGTAAATTGAAACTTGGTCGTTCATTTTTGGAGGGATGAATTTAATCAGATGATAGATTCAGAAATAGTGAGCATTGGATTAACATCGCGTTTGCCCTAATAGAGGTTCGAATGTCCTGTTCGCCCTTATCATGGGTGAACACGTCAAGAGGGGTGACAAAAGTTAGTTTTTTTGCATAAGTTTAAAATTAAAAGCGCATGCTTTTTGAAGCTTGTTTTCTATAAAGCACTTTTAAAGGGGAAAAAAAAGAGAGAAAGAAAAGAAAGGAAAAGAAAAAAAAATAAAACAGCCTTAAGTTATTTTTAGAAGAAAATCTGATTTTTTGGGTACATGTGAAAAAGCGAAAGTAGACAAAGTTTTCTTTAAAAGGGCCATTCGCCATGAGTTTTCAAGCAGATCGAAGATGCCCAAATTAAGTAAAGCGTGATGTTCTGACTTCAATTTTGAAGTCGCCAGGGAAGGATGAAATTACTTTGAGCCCACAGTGATTTTACGAGAAGGAGGAAATGATTGCATCCTTTTTGGAAGCACGTTGTGTAATGAAAATCACCCTTGGGTATGTGTCAGCTATCAAAGGGCGAGAGCACTGATAGAAGAATATTAAATTAAAATGTGCGTTGTGCCCAATTTTTATTTTCTAAGAAGCAACAAATATTAAATGATTGGTTGTTAAGCAGTCGATTTAGCTTTCCCAGCAAGCTTAAGGCACTAGGGCACAATTTTCAACAAAATTACATGGTGAGCAGGGCACATTTTTCAAGGAGGATCCAACGGTGAATCGAAGGAGAAGCTGTTGAGACGTCGAGAATGGTGTCGGGCTAGCAGATCGATACATTTTCTCTCCCAAAAAGTGCCTACAATTAATTTTGTATTTACTATGGTAGATGTCAGAGGGCTCTATAAAAACCATGAGGTAAAAGGCATAGTTTATATCTGGTTTATAAAAATTGTTTACTGTTATTCGCGATTGCAGCTACAAAATATTTTAGAGTTTCCTTAGAGAATTTGTCATATAGAAGGAAAATGGGAAAACACAATAAGGAGCCTAAGTATGTCACAGAGGCTATAGAGCCTAAGAAATTGAGAAAGAAGGAGGGTGGCTCTAGAGCTAAAAGGGTTCAGAAAAATGATTAAGTGGACTTAGACCCATATGAGGATACCATGGTAGAAATTGGAGATTGCCTTATCATGCACAAAGGAATCGAAAGGTTAAGGCAAGAGGTAGAATTTGTTGTGAGTCAAGGAGTGTTATCAAATAGTTGGCTAACATTGCCATATCATTCACAACTATCTTGGTACTTGTGTTCACCCGTTAATCGGTACCCTGAGTTGGTGCAGCTTATTGCTTAGTTCTTTGACCCATTCACTAGGGCTTTCAAAAATGCCAGGAGGGATATTTTGTTTACCATTACTCTAGATGAAATTTGAGAGGCCTTTGCTTGTAGGTTGAAGTCGCCCTCTTATGTAGTATAAAAAACTACATATTGACAAGCAAGAGGATAGGTACGTCTCCATAGTGACAATACGCCAATTTATGGAGATACAATTTATTAAAGATCCACAGATGGGGCAGCTCCCTAATCTGTCGAAGCCACTCTTAGAATTCAAGATTCAAGATATATAATCCATGTTGTCTTGGGTCACTGGATTGCCCTTGGATGAAACTGTGCATAAGTGGTAGGCAACTGTTTCATAGTGTATTTGTAAAGTAGAGTTTTATTCTCCCTCTGCCATGAGGCAATGCGACAATCCCATTTTATTTGATTGGGCTGACTTCATTTCCAAAAGGATAAAATTGTAGTTGGAAAAAATGCAAACCAGAGAGTCTAGGTCATTTTTGCATACATCATTTTTAGTATGGTTTTTCTTTTTCCAATTGCAGCAACACTTTTCCTTCATTATAGCAATGCAACTAGGCAAATAGGATGAGCCCTTACTAGTTTATATGTGGACTCCTATTTTGACAAGGAGGGAGTCAGTGTAGAGCTTTAATAGTTGGTTTTTGGGGCCAATGATAGATTAGCTCTGTGGTACCTATGAAAGAGTGTCACAAAATTTTAGGGACGCAGTCATCGCGCAAGAGAAGGGTGATATTTTCCCGCTTACCCAAGGCATAGTCGTGTGAATTTTTGAATTTACGGGTAAGCCATTTTTGTTACCATATTTCACCACAAAGCATATGTTTGCCATGGAGGTTGTGTGCTAGAATGATCATGTGAACGATATATGAAGCTAGACATAGAAAGAAGACCACATGCAACATGTCGTTCAAATTTGAAAGCGTAGAAGTGAGCCAAATTGGGCAAAATAGACTCTTGACGGTGGTACTCCAAGATTTGGGTTTTATTGAATTGCCGTAGTGCTGGCGATATGATCATATAGGAAAATTCTTAGCTATTGCAAAGGCAAAGTCATTTCATTACTGTCCTCGGTCGGATATTCAGAAGAGGAGAAATAATTTTGATGGGCCGGACATGAACTAGCATATTGAAAAATGATGACCCTCCTGCCATGGCATGATTATTACAAGAAGAAGATAAAATATAATCTGGATAAAAATAAAACTCAAATTCTCCCATGAGACTTATTCAGTTCTATTAAGAAAGTCAAACCTGATTGGACTGAAGAAAATATAATGAATTGGTGGATTATGCGGATTCACCGCAGAAAGCTGACCACTACTTATGGGTTGAAATTAGATGAGTAGTTTTTAGATATTTATGATGAATTTGTATATTCGTATCAACCCATCACCTTCACCAATATCTTGCCGCAAATATTTCAACATTCTGATAGTGACGAAGGTGAAACTGAACAGGCGCACCTGATAAATAAATATGAGAACTCGAAGGAAGAAGAGCAACAATATGTTTTTAAAAGGAGGTCTCAATGAACAAAGTGGCAAGTAGAGGAGACAGCCACACCAGAAAAGAAAAATTTACCGAAGGCGCCTCCATTTCCAAAGATGACAAAAATGCCAAGGTCCAGTGCAGTTATGACTTCTACCATTGAGGTCCCTATAGTTTTATTTGTTGCAGTTCCTACAATGCCAGGTTTAATTGTTCCCATGGTTACCAATGTATCAACAACTATTGTAAACTTTGCACCCATGGAGGAGCTCTTGACTAAAATTATGGATGTTTTCTCAATGGCTTAAGTGTCAGAAGAAGATCAGTAGTTTGAAAGCTCTCATGTTGAAGTAATGAATGAAGGAGAAAATTTGGACATTGGGGAAAGGGCAAAAATGCAAGAAGAAGAAGCAGTTTTGTAGCCGCCTCCATTACCGCAGCACACGATGCTTGCGCTCGAAGGTACGTCTTTTCTTTACCCTTCTTTTATTGAGCAAGTAGTGATTTCTATCTCACTTTCATCTGTTCCACTTTCATCATCCATGATCTTCGTTTCTCCGCCCTTCGGTATGCCCTCTACATCCGTTTCATTTCCATCTTCTTCTTCCATTGAAGTCACTACTACTCCTTCTTCTATTCCCATTCCTTTGTCTTCCATTTCTTTTAGTTTATATGCATTAGACCTAAATCCCTTTTCACACCCATCTCTTTTCGTCCCCGCCTCCACCATTGAGGCTATAAGTACACAGGCTCCTCCTAGAGTAAGCGTAACTACAGCCGAACCCGCTTCCTCTACCAAGACTGCCATTTCTATTCCACCTCTTTTAGCCATGTCATCCACTTCTACTAGGCCTAGTCACTCAGATATTTTGGTTCCTTTCACCCTATTTTTGGAGCTACAGACAGTTCTTGATGTACAAGTGGCCCGTACGCAACCCAATGTAGAGAAGATCAACTGGGAACACCTGAGATATTCGTAGTGGTTGAAGAGTATGCAATGCAAAGAGACCTTGGATCCATCTCAACCCATTAAAAAATTTGCTTTTGATTCCATCATGAAGGAGGCTCATATTACCACAATCACGTCGTTGGTTCAGAAGCCCCAAGGAGAGTTGTTGTCGAGCGATCTCATTTCTGAGACTATAAAAAAAGACCTTACGCAGATAGATCCTATAGAAAATATGGGTAACATTCAAGTAGATATGAGTGTAGTGTATCTACATGGTGAGAATTTTAAGAAGAAATATTTTGAAATTCAGAACAAAGTAATTGAGCTCGAACCTTGGCAAAAAGTAGAGCCCAAGAGGAGAAGATGACTATTGAGAATAAATATTTGCATTAGTAGGTTAAAGTTCACTTGAAGGAGCATGATACTACTAGGATTGAAATGCACAAGCTTCAGAAGCAGCTAGAAAATATGAAAAATTAGTTAGCTGAGAAAGCAGCACAGGCCACAGGATTTTCATGCGATAACGTCAAGGGAACCTGCCTTTGCTCTGCACAAAATTGTGAAAAGCTGGTCGTGCAAGCTATTAAGTTACTAAAATATTATGGGAGGCGTAGATACAAATATAGTTAGGATAAAAACTAATTGATACCACTAAGGAGATGTTGTCACCCTATATGGAGATGGTCGTAAAGATACAGGCTTTGATTAATACCAATTTGCACATTCGCCCCCTCAACGAGATGGATTACACCTGGTCTAAGGCAAAAATTACACTATGTAGTTACTTCTAGCGCATGGACCTGGTACAAGAAGGACGGGCTATCCTCAACACTATTGAACATGAACACATTATTTCTATGTCTCATTTTGAGACCATTGATGAGTTGGGATTCCTGACCTTTGTGGATAATTAAGGAGAACCTCTTCCCATGGAACAACTGGAAGAGATCTGGAAGAAGTTCATTGAGGATACCTCTGAACTTGATGCTTGGGAAGAGCCTCTTCCATAAGCATAGGTTTTGCCCTTGATGCAGAAGTATACGTGCTTAGAACTATCCTTGTATGAGTTGGCCCAACGAGCAAAGCGCCTCAATTTGATGGATTTTTAGAATCTACATTTTGTTTATGAATCCCTTAGCGTCCCTTGCCTATTCACTACTCATGCTTGGGAAGAGGTAGTCATCACCTATGAGGTCATTACTAAAATATTTAAAGAGCAGGAGGAGCAGGCAAAAGCAGAGCGTGTAGTGGTGAAGAAGGTAGCAGAGGAAGCGGAGCAAGCCAAAGTGTTAAGCATAGCGGTCAAAGTAAAAGGGAAGGAGCACACAGAAGAAGAGGCTCATCGAAAGACATCTACAACATCAATGAAGGTGCCAGTCACAGACTCTATTGCCCAATGAATAAAGGCCTAGGGTCGCTTGCATCCATGTGAGCTAGATACCCCATGAATTGTTAGAAATATTGGCAATTTTGCACTTTGCCACATTGGAGATTTTGTTGGAGTATTTTGATGAATTTTGATGCATTATGATAAAACAATTTTGTTTGTCTATGGTGACTTTTATTTCAAAACAATTTCATATATGCCTTATGTACTTTTTGTATTGGTGCTATAAGTGTTTTGTAAATCTCTTTAGAATGAGTATATTAAAAATGAAAGCATATTTGGGCTTGTGTAAATAAAAACAAACAACGAATAATTTGATGAATAATTTTAAGAAGTTCATTATCTTGAAGATGCCAACGTGTTTGCCCCAGACAAGGGGCGAACGCCCCATTCACCCCATGTTCGGGTGAACGAAACAACAAAATATCTAAAAAACTCAAGGAGAAGCAAAAGGGAGCATGGCTAAACACATTCACATTCATCCCAGCTAAGGGGTGAACGTCCCGTTCACCCCTCCTTTTGGCGAATGTGCTTCAACATCCTAATGCAATAGTGTTCACCTGAAAGCAAAGCGACATTGCATTCACCCCAGTTGAGGGGCGAACATCCTGTTTGCCCCTCCATTGGGCGAATGTACCCTACAAAGAGAACATATTGTGTTCGTCCCAATTGAGGGGCTCCTTTGGGTGAACGTACCCTACAAAGAGAAAACATTGCATTTGCCCCAATTGAGGGGTGAACATCCTATTCATCCCTCCTATGGGCGAACACATTTTAAAGAAAGGATCGCGAGCGCTTGAAGGAGGGTGAGGAAAAGTGGATTTTTTCAAATGGCAAAGGTAATTTTTGGGTGAAATAGGATCGCGGTCAATGCTTCCAAAGGCGCCATATTTATACACATTAAATAATGGTGGAAATGAGTAACTCGAATCATGGATCCCCAGTAGAAAAGAAGCTGTGAGAGAGGAGCAAGAAAATTTTCATGATTTCCAAGGTATAAAGACGTTTCCAAAGCATTCGATGTTTTCCAAATTGTCTGTGCACCGACGTACAAGTTGCTGGTTTCCTAAGAATTATTCCCTGAAAGATGGATCATTGTCTCTAAAGAAAGGATTTTCAATGATTTTGAGGAGGAATTTTCTCATTTTTGTTCCTGATCTGAGATCATTTTGCTCCCTTGTGCATTAAATGAAAGAGGCAAAAACCTCTATAAATACTACTGGAATTTCTATTGTAAAGGGGTTGGACATTTTACAAGAATACTCTCCAAATTCTCTGTATTATACAAGGCATCAGACATATGAATTTACAAGTGATCTTGTGTGCAACTTCCTTGTGTACTGTGCACTTCCATTTTACATTCATGTTTCTTCGGAAAATAGATGTTAACTACCTGAATTTTATCTACTATTGGTAGGCACCATAGGTTACTTTTTTATTTTTCAGATGGTGCTTGAGATATTTTTTCACCATTCCAGAGTTTTTGGTTCTACTAGTCATTTTTCGGGTATATTAGTAACCTTGTCAGGTGGTGGTATATTGGTGAATTTAGCAGGAAAAATAAAACTATTTATAATTTGAAGGTGAAATGTCCATGGATTTGGGTAAATTTGGCAAATTAAAATAAAATAAAAATATTATCATCACGGTCAAGCGAGTCGAACCCAAAAAAAATTGCACCTTGAAAATTTCAGGTGAATGGGCCCTAGTGGAAGGTCCCTATATTAACTAATTTTAAATTCCAAAAATCCTAATTTTCACCAATTTGGTGATGATTCCCCACTATGCATAACCCTGGTTGGATGGTTAAGTGTTTTTTTTCAAAATATGCATGGGATTATCAAACTGCATGGAATACTACCTCAAGTTTACTCCCTATGAATTGATCTATGTTCAAATGTGCTCTTGTCAACAAAGTGTAAAATTATGATCCTATATAATATAATGGAACTAGATCCAAACCTTTTTCAAGCCCACAAATAGTTTATTGAAGAGATCAAGGCTCTAGATGAGCATTAACAACAAACAATGTTCCACCCATTGGTTATTTAATGATAAATGACTCAATTGTACAATCATTTCATCAAATATAAATAATTCTAAAATGGTGATTGGATATCTTTTTTTGATTCTAGATTTAATAAATTCAAGGTTAAAATATAAAATACATGGCTTATTTTGTATGAAATTGAAACAATATATTAAAATTGATTACTTAAACTGTGCACTCTAGATTCAGTCAAGATTTCATTGATGGTCAAATATCATCATCTCAATATTTATGATAATTAATTATCTAAGGAATATTATTTTATTCAATTATAATTCCACTAACAATTAGATCTAATTAGGGGTAAACTAGGATTCAAGTGATAAGAACAATAATATAATACTATTTCATTTTAAAACCTATGATGAAAACCTTTGGGATCTCAAAAAAGGACTGTGTAAAACTAGAATTGTTGGCATAATCCTTCCTTTAAAAGGAAAAAAAATTGATGGCGAAAATATCTCTAAGATATGTTTTGACCTAAGTGGTAAGGTGCATTCACATTCAAAGTAGAGATCCAAGTTCAAATCTTATCGAGCAATATTGACAAAATTACCAAAATGTTGGTACCATTTTGTGCAAAATTTGATGAGATTTGAAATGAGTGGTCATATGAAATAATCCAAGTACTATTGAGGGGGATACATCCATGTGAAGATAGCCATCCAAAACAAGGGCATCATTAGGGCAATTTTTCTAGAAAAATATCTCATCTTTCAAGAGCCATATCATTATGAAGGGTTGTCCAATTAAGATGATTCTTATACCAATTTGTGAGAAAATTAAAAGGCTTTAAAATAAGTGGTCATTCAAAGGAATTTGAGTAGTATTGAGAAAGATATAATCCTATGAAGTCAACTATCTAGAAAAAGGTTAGTGATGATTTTTCAAGTCATGGGAAAACAAAATTATAGATATCTATTAGCCAAAGTTTGGATGACAGGAGGAGTAATGAAGGGATATAAATTAGTGAGGTAGGATATTCCATCTTAGCATATAATTTTTTTAGCTAAGTTTCATTTATCCCTTCATTTTATTTGAAGTTTTACATTTAGATTATTGGAGGTTTATTTTCAAATAATATAATCACTTTAGTATATACTGGTAAATATAAGTAGATATTGAATTAAAGTGTTCTTCCTATGGATCTATTTATAGCTAAATCCTTATAATATTCCTTCGTAGTAGAGCTTAGGGAGGATTTCATAGAGCAACAACCTCATTGCTCAGAGATAAGATAATCATTGATAAATTCAATGGGTCTTGGCCAGGGGGCTTTAGATTTGAGAAAATGAATTGATAGGAGATGGAAGTCTTCAAGAGTGAGTCTATTCTTTCTTCTTAAAGGTTTCTTCATAGTTATTTTTTGTTTCATGTAGGAAATATATAGAATCCTAAAATCAGTCCTTGGTCTATAAGAAGAACAAGACTCTTCGTTACCTACTGGTTTGAAGGCTTTACACCTAATAACATAATTCTATCTCTAGTACCATTATGGGTTAGGATGGATAGGTTACCCATTGAATTCTAGGAAATGGATACCTTTAAGGCAATAGGCAAAAATATGGGAGACTTCCTTGAGATTTTAAAAACTAAAAAATATGGAGTCTTGGCCATTCTTGCTTGGATATTGGTCATGATTAACATAAATAAATCTTTACAAGAAACAATCATTCTCAAGTACGGGGTAAGTTGTGGACCCAAACCATGGATTATAAAAATATATATTTGATATGTCATGAGGTGGGACATACTGAGAGATCATTCCCTAAGAAGAGTCCAACAAAAACATATGTAGAAAACCACAAGAGAAACTTACAAATGGATATGGATGAAGATGGTTTTTAATTTCCAAAAACTAGGTCCAAACAAATAATATTAAAAAAATAGTGGATACTAGTAAGGATATTGGAAGAAACAACAATTTTTTTGAGGCTTTAACCTATGAAGAAGAAGTACATTGGAGCTTATAGGACACGGTGCAATAGGATCTAAATATTAAAAAGGAATTGTTTACTCAGTCTAAACCTGATTCAGGGATGACCATTCCTACTAAACCTAAGGAATATGCCTCATTAGATTTTGAAGACTCTTTTGAAGTACCATACACCATTCATGAGAAGGAAAGATGTAGATAAAATGCAATGTTAGATGTTAATACCTCTACCATTAACAACAAAATACCAAAAATAAGCACGATAAGTCAAAAGCTTCCTTAGTAGAGCCAAGAGAGAATATATTATGGAGATAAAGCTCCATGTCTAATAATCAAGATATTGAATGAAGATCAAGTAAAGCTTATATACAATTTGAGCAATATTATTGTAAGTTTTCCTCATGTATATTCATGAATGATATTGTCCATTTATATTTTATTATTGTTGTTATTATGAGTGTTATATTCATTGTTATTGGTCATTTATATTAATTTTATCTAATACATGAGACTACTCAAGATCCTGCATAATTTGAACCCCTGAGATAAATTGGCTAAAAATCCAATAGTGTTATCAAAGCTACCACCATATTCTCTCTCTTTTTGAAAGAGTAATATTTAGAACTAATTTGAGTAGTGTTGAGTGGTGTTTTCACCCAATTGTGAAAGCACACTCTCCGGTAGGATCTGAGTCCTAAAATCCTCTGCTTGCAAAGAAATTATGACTAAATAATTTCTCCAAGGTTCCTGTTGTGATAGTTCTTCATTCACCAATGATGCTCTTCAATTTGAATGCTGGGAATACCTTAGGGTTGCAAGTGGATGTTAACAAGGGGCACTGTGGTTTATTTAATTTGAATTTGCAATGGACTCCAAAATAAAAGTGAGAAATAAATCTATTTGATCTTAGGCTTTGATGGATTTTTTGTTATTTGCTTGAATGAGAATAATTAAAATGCAAAAACTAAAATGAGGGTTTGAAAATAAAAAGAATGCAAAAGAAAATGCAAATAAACTACATCCAGAATGTTGTCATCAATTCGATGAAACCGAAGATAATGAGGTTTTCTGCATGCAACCTAACCTATTGAATCTGCACTTTCACACAATCCTGATAAGCTAGGTGCGGGTTTCTAGGGTTTTACTGTAATTTTAAATTTCAGGCCTTCGCATGAAGCAACCGAGAGGATTCGCATTAAACTCCATCTATAAACCTAAAATCTGAAAGGGAAAGATAAACATCAAATTATACATGCAAAAATGACTCCTTCTTTCTCATCAATGAGATGCCAACTCTCTGTATTTATGTATTAAAATGGTATATCAATTGCAATTACAGAATGTTCCAGGTATAACAAATCTAGAACAAATGAAGGAAATTGCTCCAAGTGCAGGCCCAGAATGGCATGCAGCCCTTGTCTCTGCAACTCTGCTAGCAACAATTTCCAACCCTCTGTTCAATCTGCGCTTCCAATTTTATACTATCTGGCACGGCTCTTCGGTTCACCTACATCGCTTCGTTTCACCTCCCAGAATGCGTCTTTTCAAATTCCTACCTTTTCGATGCTTTCACTTCATGCTTGATGCCGAAACGTTTGAAATCTGCCGCTGCATGTAACGCCTCTACAACTCTGACACCTGTATGCCATGTGTCTCACGCTTTCTGCGCCTTCTGTAATGGCCTCCTGTAAATCACGACATTATTCTGCATGCAGCTTGTTTCTCTACCAGCACAACGAAAATGAGACAGGTCGTGATATCGTGACGTTTTTCGGCCAATAGCCTCCTTGCCTTCTTGCCTAGCGAAAACGCGACATGTCACGAAATCGTGACATGTCACGAAATCGCGATGCTTTCCTGTTCCGTACACTCTCGGCCACAACCCGTCGTGAAATCGCTATGCCTTTCGCTTCTTTCCTTTTGACAACTTTCTATCATGAAATCGTGACACTTTTCTGTTTCGTACTCTTTGCCCATTTTCCGTCACAAAATCGTGACAATTTTCACTTTTGGACTGCTTTGCTGCAACCTGTCGTGATATCGCGACGTTTTTCACTTGATACACCTTTGGCCGCAATCTGTCACGAAATCGCTACGCTTCTCCATTCTGTGCCCTTTCGCTCGCCTCTGTCATGATTTCGTGACACTTTCATGCTTCGGACCCTTTCGCTTGATTTTGTCATGATTTCGCGACACCTTTTACACTTCATGTCTTTTCGCTCAATGCTGTCACGATTTCGTGACCATTTTACGCTTCATGCCTTCCACCCGCAATCTGTCGCGAAATCGCTACGATTTTCACTCGGCACTCCTTTAGCTGCAATCTATCGCGATATCACGACGTTTTTCACTTCCGTACACTTTGCCAACTTTTCGTCGTGAAATCGCTACACTATCCTGCTTCGGGCTACGAAACCGCAACCTATCGCGATATCGCGACGTTTTTTGTTTCATGCCTCTTTGACCGGTTTGACCCACGATTTTGCGACGCGTCGCGATTTCGCGACCATTTCTGCTTCGTGCCCCACTTGCCGCTTCCTGTCGCGATTTTGTGACATTTTTCCACTTTACCCAGTTTGACCGGTTTGACCCGCGATTTTGCGACATGTCACGATTTCGCTACGCCTTTCCATTTTGCCTTTCTCTCTCCTCTTTCGGCTGCGACGGAGCAACATGTCGCGATTTCACGACACTTTTCACTTTCGGCAGCAAACATGCAACACGTCGCGATTTCGTGACACCTATCTATTTTCGGCCACGACGGCGCAACATGTCGCGATTTCGCGAAACTTTCTATACTTATGCATTTTTGCCCCTTTTCTTCATTTTTAGCATCTGGGCCATTGAGATCTTCTCTAAAATCCTGCAAAAAGGTGGGTCCCCAATTTTGGGGTGTGTTGTGGATCATCCACAACAAATGGCGACTCTGCTGTCAAATGCTCTTGAGCATTTTAGTGAGAACCCAACCTGAAACATATACAAACTCAAAAATATGTGTTAACACATAAGCAATAAAAACAAATGCCCAAAGATCAAAAGTACATGAATCATTAGAATCATCAAGTATTAGCTCAGTGTGTGCAATGAATTTCATTCCCTATCATTTGAACTTGATCAACATTCCATTGTCAGTTTTGCATGAATGCATATGTGAGATTGTGAATGATTTGTGTAACCTAATGAATATGCTAGGAGATTTTGCTTTTATAAAAGGCATAGTCATTCTTCTAGTATTATGTACAAACATTCAAGATTGCCAAACCCTCTTAGGATCCACCAACTAATTACCTCATTATATCCCAAAGTTGGTTATGAGTCCCTACTATCTTGAACCCATGTGCAAGTGAATGTGAAATCAGAACTTTGGGGAATCAAACTCCCAACCAACCGAGATGAGAGTTTAACCCTATCCTTACTATTCTGATTTAGAATTCATTACCTCACTTTGAGCAAAATAATTTAACCAATTATGGGAGAAATGGTCATGCTAGTCTAACCCTTTGGACAATCAATGGTCTTGTTTTTTAGACAAGACATGTTGCCATGCATGGGCATACTTAACCCCACAATCCAAAACTTATCTTCATTTCTTTGGACCTTAGGGATGACTACCCATCCTTTGCAGAGGACAAGTAGTACGATCCTTCCAATCCAATATAAATATGAGATGGGAAAAATTTATTTTTACTTCTTGGACCTTAGGGATGACTACCCATCCTTGCTAGGGACATGTAGTACGATCCTTCTAATCCAAACTTTAGATGTAAAAGGAAAATATTAATTTTATTGCTTAGACCTTGGGGATGACTACCCATCCTTTGTAGAGGACAAGTAGTACGATCCTTCCAATCCAAGATTTATTATGAAATGAGACATAGGAGCTTTGGGGAATCAAATTCTCAACCTAAGCGAGATGAGAATTTATGCCGTATCCTTACTACTCCATGTAGGTCAAATCAAAGCTTTGGGGAATTGGATCCTCAACCTAAGTTCGATGAGGACTTAACCCTATCCTTACTACTCCGATTTTAGGCTTTAAGCTCTATGGAAATGGTCAAAACCACTTGTTTTAAGGATCATGTTGCATAATAGGATAGACATGAAAAACTTCTTTCGCCCAACCTTTTCTTCCAAGTTAGGTCTTGATCATTTTGCTCAAGATCCTTTTTAATGTATGAGACGTGCTTGGTTCTAGATATCTCAAGACTCAGTTTCCAACCTTAGGATTTTCTTACATTTATGTTATAACATAACCCTAAGAGGATTTGACATACTTTAATGATTCGTACCTAAGATGCATATGCAACTAAGATGGAATGTATATGTAGAGTGAGATGTAACATGAATGTATTATCTCTTGAATTGCAAATGAAATATTTGTCATGCAAAACCGACTACTTCATGCATCACAAAATCAAACGATATAACTTAAAATGTTTGTGTGACTTGTGGAGCTTTTACAAGACAATTCCAATATTTCATATTCCCCTAATCTTAAGCATAAGTTGACATCTCAATTTTTTTTTTATTATTATTATTTTTATTTATTTTTTATTTTTTTTGTTTTTTATTTTTTATTATCTTTTATTTATATTTTTATTTTATCAAAATAAACAAAACATGTCAATTGAAATCAAATCCACAACCAAAATCCTAGCTAGGCTAACAATCCTAAAAAATAAAAACAAAAACTGAAAATCCCCACCAAAACCGAAAGAATAATATCAAAATCTCACAACCTAAGGGCTAAAATAATGCTTTAAAATCTGCCCATTAACCGGTAGCATAAAATCTCTCCCTTCTAAAGTTTTTAGCCTGAACGTATTCTTCCCAAGAATCTCTGAAATCTGATATGGGCCTAACCAAAGACAATCAAACTTTTGATGATTCCCTTTTTCCTCATGTCTTTTGTCCCATTGTAATACCAAATCTGAAATTCTGAATGACTTAACTTTGGCCCTCTGGTCAAACCATATTTTGATAACTTCCTGGTGTTTATTCATGTGATTCATGGCTTCTTCTCTCTTTTCATCAAGGTGCAACAAATGACTTAACCTGGTTTCAACTTGATCATCTGTCCCCAAGTACTCTTGTATGAAATGTAAGGTCTACAACTTCAAATTTGTAGGAAATATCGGGTCTTGCCCATAGACCAAATGATAGGGAGTATTCCCTATGGATTCTTTCACTCTGGTCCTATCTGCCCAAAGGGCAAATTTCAATTGGTCGTGCCAATCCCGAGGGTTCTTTTCCAGCAACTTCTTAATGGTATTCAACAAATTCTTATTTGAAGATTCGGCCAACCCATTTCCTTGAGGATAATAATTAGATGCAAACTTTAAGCTCACTTTGTTGTCATATGCCCAATCTACAAATTGTGTAGAAATAAAAGCTTTACCATTGTCACTGACAATAGAATCGGGCATTCCAAATCTTGTTATAATATGGTCCTCAAGGAATTTTATTACAACGTCTGTGGTGGCATGTTTAGTAGGAATCGCTTCTGTCCACCTTGTATAGTAATCTGTAGCTGTCAATATGAATTTATGGGAATCAAACGAATTTGGGTTAATAACCCCAATAAAATCTAGTCCCCACTGTGCAAATGGTCTCATTTCAACTATAGGTTGTAACGACATGGCTGCATTTCTTTCTCTATTGGCAGCCACTTGACAGATATGACAAGATCATACATGGGCATGTGCATCTTTGAAAATGTGTGGCCAATAGTATACTGATCTCAAGATTTGATGCACTGTAGCATTTTCCGCACCATGACCAGTTCCATGTTTCTTGTGAAATTCCTGCAACACCCTGGCAGCTTCTTCTTTGTTCAGGCACCTCAGGTAGATCCCTTCATGATTCTTCCTGTAAAGAACACCAGATTTCATCAGATAATTGACAGAATTAAGCCTTAAAGCTCTTCTCTAGGTTGAATTCAGATTAGAAGGACACTTACCAGTCAATAAAAATTGCACAATATCAACATACCAGTCATCCTTAGCAATGTATTCTGTGTTCGAGTATTGGCATGTTATTTGCGGATTATTTTCTGCGATCGCCTTCGCCAGTCCTTGTCCTCGAACTAGTTTCATAGGTTGGATTTCGAGATCAAATTCTTGGATGGTGGAAATCCATTTCCCTCTTTTCTCACCTAGTTCGTTTTGTAAAAACATGGTCTTAATAGCAGAGTCAGGCACGATGGCAATAACTCTGCTGTGCACAATGTAATGCCTAAATTTTTTCACCATTTTAAAAAGTGCGTACATTTTCTTATCAAGGATTGAATACCTTAATTGAGCATCTTTTAGGGGGGCACTTAAAAATGCTATGGGTTTTTCTGCACTATCCTCGCCTTTTTGGGTTAAGACACTCGCAAAAGAGTGTTCTGATGCAAAAGCATAAATATAGAAAGGCTTGGAGTAGTATGGACTTATAAGGATAGAGGCTCTGGAAATGGCATCTTTGATGTTCTGGAAGGCCACCCTACTTTCCTCGTTCCATTTTACATCCACATCTTTCTTGAGCATTTTGTTCAGAGGTTTGGCTATCTCAGCAAAGCTAGAGATAAACTTCCTCACAAAATTAACCTGCCCAAAGAAAGATCTCAATTCTTTTTTACTACTTGGGAGAGGTAAGTTCTGGATAGATTGTATCCTTTTCGGGTCGATGGATATGCCCTCTTTTGAAATGATGTGACCAAGCAATTTTCCTTCTGTTACTTCGAAAATGCACTTTTTTGGATTTAAGGAAATTCCATGTTCTCTGCATCTTTGAAGCACTTTCTTTAAATCTTTGACATGGTCCTCTCTCTTCTTCGAGAATACTGGAATATCATCCACACATGATGATACATTTGCCGATAAGCCCTTTGAACGCATAGTCCATGGCGCGTTGAAATGTTGCACCAGCATTTAACAGTCCAAATGGCATTCTCTTATATGCAAATGTCCCCCACTTGGTGGTGAAGGTTGTTTTCATCCTGTCATTTGGATGTATAAGAATTTGGTTGTATCCAGAATACCCATCAAGAAAGGACATCATTTCAGATCCATTTACCATTTGTAGAATTTCATCGATTGATGGCAATGGATAATTATACTTTTGAGAGGCTTTATTAAGATTTCAAAAATCTATGCACAGCCTAATCTCTCCACTCTTTTTCCTCATTGGAACGAGGTTAGCCACCCAGGTTGAGTGCCTAACAGGAAAAATGATTTTCGCTTCCAATAATATTTTGACCTCCCTTTCGATTAAAGGCTCCAATAGCGGGTTAACAACTCACTGTCTTTGCCTAAAAGGCTTGGAGTCTGGCTTCAAAGGGATGGTGTGTGTGATAATATCTTGGTTGTATGTCTTCAGCTCATTGTAATTCCATGCAATGCAATTTATGTAATGCTTCAATACCTGCATTATGTTGCTCCTTTCTTCATCTGTACATGCCTTTGCAATGTACACCTCCTTTGGATTGTCTGCACTCCCTAGATTAATTAGATCACACACATCTTTAGGGAGTGGGACCCTTTTTCCTTTCTTAGTCTTGCATCCCATGTCGAACATTTTTTCCAATGAAACCACGTCTTTAGGAATTTTTTTGGATTGATACGCAGTTTCAATTTCATTTTCTGCTTCATCTTGCCACCTTTGTTCCTCATCAATCACCTAATTTTCAAAAATACTCGAGTTCGTGACAAATTTGAAGATATGTCTATCATTTTCAAAAACCTGGAAATTCTTTACATTATCGGGTATTGATGGACAAGGCACCAATTCAATGGAGAACTTTTTACACCTTTTTATATCAACCGGGTTTAACATGCCCGCGACGACTGCAAGAGAGTCTGCTATTCAATTTCCTTTTCTAGAAATAAGGGCTATATTGAATGCATCAAACTCCTCAATGAGGTCCATAACCCTAGTTCTATAAATGCTTAGTATCCTATCATGGCATGTATACTGTCCTTTGATCTGCTTGACTACCATCTCAAAATCTCCCAAAACCTTCAAGCATTTAACTTGCTTGCTCAATGCTAGACGTAAACCAAAAATCAATGCTTCGTATTCTGCCACATTGTTCGTGCAAGGAAATTGCAATCTATAGGCAACCAATAATGGTTTACCTCCCGGGCCAGTGAGCTCGACTCTAGCTCCTGCTCCCTGTCTAGATTTTGATCCATCGAACCTGAGCAACCACGTGCAATAATTTTCCTCAGAAGAGCCACCATGACATGTTTCCTCTTTAGGTTCTTCAGTAGCCTCCTCAACGTCAAGTGCATAAACCCCCAGTTCTGGCTCAGAAAACTGAACTTCATTCGGCTTATTAAATTTCGTTATAATCTCCTTAAGCCTCGGTTCATTTTCCACTCTGATTTGGTTTGCAATTCCTTTCCATGGTAGCCACATATGTGAGCAGTCTGTTGAAAAATAGCCATTCAGAGTTTTTATCCAATCCCTCGTGAGTAGCATTCCATATCTACTTGGGATATTAACAACCAGAATGTCGACAACCTGCTGGACCCTGGGTTTAGAATTTAATTGAATTTTGACATCATATAGGGTCCCTACCACATTTACCTCTGAACGGTCCAATTGCGGGACCTTGCATTTGGATGAAACAGAGTTGCAGACCTAGCATTTGACATATCTTCGAAGGCATGAGGTTGCTCGTGGCACCCGTGTCCACCAAACAGTTATGCAAATTCTTACCCGCAATTTTCAGAGTCAATAAGAATGGTGGGACATCCCTTCTCTCCTTTCGCAAAATCAGATGGGACTCCACTCCATTTTCCTTCCACATTCAATCAGGTGAGTTCAAAGCTTTTATCAACGCCTCCTTTTGGCCAGGCAATCTAGCCGCGTCCAAGAATGAAAGGCTAGATTTGGACTTCTTTAGATCCTCCACTAAGTCATAGTTTGGTTTTTTGAATTTGACTGTCTTCTGCACGTCATTAGACATTTCTCTTCTGAGTGGAGGGGGAGGATTATTATTTGCCTTAGTATCTAGAGGAAGAATATAATTGTTTGGAGGTGTTGATGAGGTTTTAGGGGCTTTAGATTTACTTCTCAAATGGTATCCATGATTCCCCTTTCTGAAATCTCGAAAAGCTTGCACCTCCTGTTCCAAAATTTTGTCTTCTTCTTCCTCGCTCTCACCTTCTTGATGATATACAGTTTCCATTACCATAATATTATCATATTGATGTTGCAATGGACCCTCATTTGATACCAGTTCCAAATCATCAACTTGTGCCTGAAGACAATGAGTGTATCTAGAAATTTCAGGACAATTCCTCTCATTGTGTTCTTTTGTGTTGTGCAACTCGCACCCCCTTTCCCATGCCAAATCTGAAAGATTCAAAAGAGAATTGGGTTGGCTAGGTCCTGCAGAAGTATCTAGTTGATTAGCAATGGGAGCGAGAACTCCCCCATTGTTTGGCTTGGTGTTCCAATGACTCCCTCTATTGTTAAAATTTTGATTTGAGTGAGGGGCATGGGACTCATACTTCTACTATTGAACCCTGTCATTGCTTAGTTTATGAACTAATTTCTTGAGCTCTTCGACTTCTGAATAAATCTCCTTCGGTGGAATCACATTGTTGTTAACACCCATTGGATTCACATAATTGATGGGGTCTTGATTCAGCATTTGGGTCGGGTTCTGAGGAATTTGATTCCCGTATGGATTGACACTTTGAATCGGGGTTGGATTTGGAAAAGGAACTATGGCCTGAGGATTGACTTGGCTAGTTCCTTGCATAGTCGATTGACTATTCTACAAAAATGCGGGGACCGGTGGAATGGATGTGATTGGTTGGATTGGAATGGGTGCATATGCAGGTGCTGGTGGATACGGCTGCTGATATGGGAAGGTGTTCATGCTTGGCACTTGAGGTGCCATGATCTGATTTTCCAAGGGAGCATGACTATCGAGCAGCAAATGACACCACAAGGCTACGGGTTTACCCAGATGCATTTGTTGTGGCTGATCCACAACAAGTAGTCTCTATTGCTAGCATCAGGAAAAAGAATTTTTGATGTGAATTTAAAATTTGAAGTCTTTAGGGCTCATGATAATTTGAGTTCAAATCAAAATTATTTATTTGATTGCATTTTTGGGGATAAAAATTATCCTAATATTATAATATTGAAGATTAACATTGGCTAGAATTAACATTTTATTTTATGAGAAAAATGTAGAAATAATAGCGGGGTTAAAGACATCAGAAAAAGGTCTTTGACTATGTGATGAGAACGACCACTTGAAGAGCCACCAAATTTTATTGGACTTGAGCCATCCAAAGTCAATGTTCACATTGATAATCTTTGTCAACATTAGATAAAGCAAAGATATCTTTTCGAAAAAGAAAGATCAAATAGATAGTGTGATAAGAGTCACCAGATAGGAAGTTGTTGGAGTACATTACATAAATTTGGATTAGAAGATTTGGAAGGTTGCCTAAAGAGGTTGTTTGAAGTAACATTTAGATGTTGTACCAAAGAGTCAACCAAAGCACATTCGGTTGGGAGAGCAGAACATTGTTGAGCAAGTTGCATATACCTAAAGGTAAAATCCATGCATAGAAATGAGCACTAGGGCATAATCATTTGACTAGTTAGATTTGAGTAGTGTAGCAGAGATGTTTCACATACTTGAGCACACTAGTGAGAACGTAGAAGGGAAGCATTCATTTAAAACGTAACACTTGAGTCAAGGCATAGGAGGCATGAGATTTAGAAGCAACATGGATAGCACAATATTATCTTGGCAAGTTATAGATTAAGGCAAATCAAATTACTTTTATTAATATTTTATATTGGACACTATATACCTAAGTTAAAACTTAGGAAATATAAAATTTTATTCTTAATTTGGAAGACATAAGGATTTCAACTCCCAAAAACATATTTGAAAATTTGATATTTGCAATTTGATATTTGAAAATATTTGATTTATTTAGATTTTTAAGAGAAAAAGTTTTCAACTTCAAAAATAATTTATTTGATTGCAAATTGAAAAATAGATAATTAATTAATTCAAAGTTGGAGTGAAGGATTTCTACTCCAAGAAGGAATTGAAAATTGGAAATTAGTCATGTCTAGTTTAAATTACTGGTGTATTGACTTAGGGGTAAGTAGTCATATGATTGGAAATAAAAATTGGTTCAATTGTTTTCAAAATAAATAGGAGAAACCGGTTGCCATACTTGATAATAAAATATATGAGGTCAAAGGAACATGAAATATTGAAATCAATCTCTTTGAAAAAAAAACACAATTAATAATGTATTATATGTGCTTGGAGAACTAATAATCCACTCTCAATATCTCAAATAATGGACCGAAATTTATCCATTGAGTGCAAAGTTATTGACCAAAAAAGAAATATCTTATTACTAAACAAGGAAAAATTATAGCATTTTATTCATACAAAAATGGTCTATTTATCGTAGATACAATATCTAATGTAGATCTATCATCCAAAATATCAGAAATTAAAGGACTATGGCATAAAAGGATAGGACACATAAATAAATCTTCTATAAATGAAATGAATAGATATCAAATGGTTGGTCTACACAAACTTTCATGGGAATCTAGAATATGTTTAGAATATCTTGCAGGAAAACAACATAGAATACCTTTTGAACTCAATAATCATAGAACTCAAAAGCCATTAGAGTTAATATATACAAATTTATGTGGACCAATGAATATTGCTAGTCTTGGAAGATATAGATACTTTCAAATATTTATTGATGATTATCTTAGAAAAATATAGGTGTATTTTATGACGTTTAAATCTGAAGCCTTTAGTTGCTTCAAAAAATTCAAGCAATTAGTGGAAACAAAAACAAGAAAATTGATCAAGAATATTTGTTCAGATAGGGGTGGAGAATTTTATCAAGAGAATTTGAATCATTTCTAAAATTAAACGGTATAAAAAAACAACTTACTACATGATATTCACCTCAATAGAATGGTACTACAGAAATAAGAAATTATTTAATCATGAAAATGGTATATTGTATGCTTAAAGAAGCTCACCTTGATTGACAATATTGGGCAAAAGCTATAAAAACCATAATATACATACAAAATAGATTACCTACAATTTGTTTTTTAATTTCACTCCTAAAGAAGTATGGTCAGGGTGAAAACCTTCAATAGAACATTTAAGAATTTTTGGTTGCAAGGCATATGTACATGTTCCAAAGCAAAAGAGGACAAAATTAGATGATAAAAATATATATGGAATATTTCTTGGCTATGATGATGACTCAATAAGATATAGAATAATTGATCTAATTACAAAGAAAATTCATATAAGCAGAGATGTAATTTTTGATGAAAAATAATAACAATTTTGTTGAAAATCAAAAGATTAGTACAAGACCAATTCTGAATTTTTTGAATGAAGAAAGCCTTTCCAATGAAGAAAACTCTTAAAATGAAGAAATAGAGTCAAAAATATTTAGTGAGCCAATTGAAAATTCTTAACTCACAATGATACCTCAAAAAAAGGAAGCAAGATGGTGGAGAGATATAATTAAGGACTCAAAGTAGAACAAATTCTAGATCTTACTACTGCAAGATATCAATTTCGCAATATGACAAGAACTAATATGGATTTAATGAGTTCAATAGTAGAACCTACAACTGCACAAGTTGCTATAAGACAACCAAAATGGAGAGAAACTATGGAATCATAATATGCAACATTAATGAAAATAAAACATGGAATCTAGTCAATTTACCCCAAGGAAAGAATCTGGTAGGATGTAAATGGGTTTACAAAATAAAATACAAAGCAGATGGTTCACTTGAAAAATATAAGACATGACTAGTTGTAAAAGGATATACTCAAATATAAGGCATAGACTATGAAGAAACTTATATACCTACAATTATAATGACTACTATTCAAACAATTTGTGTGTTAGCTACACAACTTGGATGGCAACTTCATCAAATAGATGTCAAAAGTGAATTCCTTAACAATGATCTTGAAGAAGTATATATGACCCAGCCAAAATATTTTGTTATCAAAGGACAAGAAAAAAACATATGTAAACTAAATAAATATTTATATGGGTTATGCAAGCATCATGGTACATAAATATTAATAATCATCTACTTTAACACAATTTCAAAAGAAGTACATTAGATCATAATATTTATACAAAGAAGGTGAGATTAGAAAGGATAATTCTTGTAGTATACGTTGATGACATAGTAATCATAGGAAGCTCAAGAAATATAATAGATGAGATAAAGAAATATTTAGAAAAGGATTTTGAAATGATAGATCTAGGGTTATTATATTACTATATGGGTTTAGAGATATGTCAAAATAAAAATGATATCACAATAACACAACAATGTATGCAAAGTCATTACTTGAAAAATACATAATTATTACAAATTTTAAACTTAAATACATACATATAAAATAAGGATTATAATTATCAAGATATGATGAGACCACCAGTTTATGCTACTATGTATCGAAAAGTAATTGGGAGTCTTTTGTATCTAAAAAACACCAGGCCAAATATTGTTTTTGCAATAAATTATCTTTCTAGATTTATGTAAGAACCAAGAGAGAGTCATTGGAAAGCCATGAAAATAATACTATAATATATCAACAAGACTATAGAAATTGGACTAAAATACAAAAGAAATGATAATTTTTATTTATAGGGATATTTAGATTCTAACTATGCTAGATCTATAGATGACAAAAAATCAACATTGAGATATGTATTCTATCTTGGTTCAAGATCTATTTCTTGGTATAGTAGGAAACAACATGCAGTAGCTCTTTCATAAATAGAAGTAGAATATCACACAAAAAGAGATGCAATATGTGAAGCACTTTGGTTACAATAAATATTGATAGATATAAAAAATAAAAAGAATTCCAACAATACTAAATTGTGATAATCAAGTTCTTAGACTGATAAAAAATCCTATGATTCATGAAATAACAAAACATATTGAAGCTCAATGTCACTTTGTCAGAGATTATATCCAAGATCATCATATTCAAATAAAACATGTTCCTACTAAAGAACATGTTGTAGATATTTTTACAAAAGCTCTAGGCTAAAACAAGTATAAAAAATTTCAGAGTTACCTAAGTATATCAAAAGATCTACAATAACCAAATAATGTAATACAGGGGGTGTTAGAGAATATTACATTATTTGGTTGAAATGTAAATGTACCATGAGGTACAATTATAAATATATAATTGATTAGGGTATGAGTCTATAGTTTAGGAATGTCATTTATATTTTTTCTTTATGTATGTATGTGAAGGTTGTGCACAAGTGTCATGTAATTATGTGTGCAAAAGTAAATAGAGAGTTAAGAGTCATGTATACAAGTGACAAGATGAGAAGAAATAAGTCATGAGAGGATTTATCTTACGTATGGAATAAAAAAATATGCTTCTCCTAGATATGTGAGGAAAGCAATAGTCAAGTATTGAAGAGTCATCTTTGTAAGGCTATATTATAGAGATAAAGATCCATGTATTGCAATCAGAACATTGAATGAAGATTGAGTAAAACTTGTATACAAATTGAGCAATATTATTGTAAGCTTTCTTCATGTATATTCATGAATGATATTGGTCATTTATATTTTGTTATTGTTGTTATTATGAATGCTATATTCATTGTTATTGGTTATTTATATTAAGTTGCTCTAATATATAAGACTATTCAAGATCATAAATACTTTGAACCTAAGATAACCAAAAGATAACAATAACATCAATAACATCACCAATCAACAATACTACTCAAGATCATAAATAATTTGAACCCAAGATAACCAAAAGATAACAATAACATCAATAACATCACCAATCAACAATTTGTAGATGATACAACCATTTTTGGGAGGGTAGGGAAAAATAAGACTAGAGATTTAAATAATGCATTAAAGGAATATGAAAGAGCGTATGGGCAAAAAGTTAATAGGACAAAATCTAAAATTTACTTCCTAAATACTCCAACTAGAATTAGAGCAAGGATATTCAGGTTACTTTAAATGGAGGAGGCCAATTTGCTAGCAACATATCTAGGTATACCCTTAATTGAGGGTAGAATGAGGATAGAATTGTGAAATATAGTTATAAGTAAAGTTCATAATAAACTATCAGTATGAAAAGCTAGAAGGTTATCATTAGTAGGAAGAATGTAACTAATTAAATCAGTCTTATAGACCATTCCAACATATTATATGTCCTTGTATATTATGCCAAAATTGGTAGAAAAATATTTAATATATATTATGCAATAATTTTTGTGGTCAATATTACATGAGAAAATAAATTTCCTTTGGTAAAATGGAGAAAAGTATATGATGATAAAACTAGGGTAGATCTCGGTTTAAGAGTTCTTATAGATGCAAACTTAGATCTAAGAGGAAAATTAATTTAGAGATTGTATAAAGAGAGTCAAAGACAATGGGTAAGAATTTTTTAAAGTACACTAAGTCCAATGGCCCAAACTTAATCTTTAATGCATTCTCAGTACGAGATGGTTCTACACTACGGAAAAATTTAAGAAAATCAATTGATCTAGTGATTAAATGTTTGATATCGGTGGTGGGAACTATACAAAGAAATTCTCTTTGGATTATTATTTGGTGTGATAAAAAACCACTCAATCTAGATCCAATTTTGAAATCATGGATCAAATTACTTCAAGATGAATATGGTGATAAGGTTTCAAGCATTATGTACAAGGCTTAGGAAGGAAGATAAAAATGGAAAGACACATTTTTACAAGTATATTGGACATTGTTAGTAAGAGGTAGTGGAGTAAAATGATAGCAACAACAATAATTTTGAGGTGAGCCAAGGATAAGCTGATTTGGAAGTTGAATAGCTTAGGATAATACATAGCACAAAGGGTATATAATGTAAAGCACCAACAAAATGAGAATACTACAAGAATATGGAGATATATTTGAGATAGCTTGAACATTCCAAAAGTCAAAATATAAGTATAGCTAGTAGGTTACAAGAAATTTTTATCCTCGAATAATCTAATGAAAAGGGATTTTTATGGCCCCTCACAATGTATTATATATAAAAATGAGGAGGAGAGTATAAACCATCTCTTGGGACACTACTCAGTAGTCTAGGAACTATGATAATGAATTTTTAATATGTTTGGTAAACACATGGTGATGAATGATAAAATCAAATAATGGTTAAAGCAATGGTAGAGCACCTTTAAAAGTGAGGCATTAAAAAAAATATGGGATACATAAAAGGATACAATACTTTGGACTGTATGGCTAGAAAGAAATAAAATATTATTTAAACAAAAGGAAAACAACTTAGAGGTAACGAAAAGGAATATTTTTTTAGCCATAGAGGAGTCTAAACTAGCCCTATCAACTCACCCAATTCCTAATCTTGAAGCAAAGATACTTGATATATGGAGTCAAGTCATCAATTGGAATTATGATGATGGGTATATGAGAAACAAAAGGAAAGCAAAAATATAAAGTGGAATGCAAAAAAAATAGATTTGGTCAAATTGAATTTTAATGGAGCTTCTAAAGGAAATCCAAGATCAGTAGGAGGAGGAGTAATAATAAAAATAATGGGGGTGAAATTTTGTCACATTATGCTTTCAGTAGTGGATTTAAGACAAAAAATGGAAGCTGAAGCTTGGGTGGTTTTGGAAGGATTAAAAATATGAAAACAAATAAAATAGAATAGAGTATGGATGGAAGGATATTCACTAATAGTAACAAATACAATTTTGAGGAAAGCAAAAGCTCCATGGAACATACAAGAAATTATTAAGGAAATACAAGACTTTCCTATAGAGTTTGAATAAATTAGGTTTACACATATGTTAAGGAAGGGAACAAATGTGTAGATAGGTTGTCCAATAGAGGGGTTTTAATAGAGGATCGTGAAGTTAATCTATTTTCTATGCTTAGAGGAAGTAGTATGCTTAGCTGAAGCTAACAAGAAATATTTGAAAGGAGAAAATTCAAAATAATATTGTAGAGGATTACAAAATATTTCAAGGGATCCATTTTTAGATCAATGCATTGGAGAAAACTAATAATATAGATTCGGTAAAGTGAACTATGATTTTGTGAAGTGAGTAGAAGTTTTGTATGTTGAAGAAGAAGAAGATGATATCAGATGGACTTCATGGTTGAATGGATTATTTGAGTTGTTGGTTATTGGTTGGATAATGAAACAAAGTATGGATTGGAACTTTCAAATTTTTAAGACTGCTACACTATTTATTAAAATAATACCATTATTATTTGTTAAAATGATATTTTAATATGAATGAGATTCATTTCACAAGTCATTAAAATGATAAATTATTTTTTAATTAGTTATAATGAATTTTAGTTATATTATATAATGACCCATAGTTTAGTTATTATGCATATATTCCTTAATAATATTTATTCATGAAATTTCAAATTTTTGAGATTCCTAAACTATTTATTAAAATTCTTGTGGTTGCACTTATGCTTCAAGAAGGAAACTAAAATTCCAAAGCTGGTAAAGCGAACTGTGATAATGCAAAAATTTGGAAATATTACTCTACCAAGATGTAGTGCATAGACAATAGGAGACAAGTTTTGGTATTGTGAAGGTTGCTATAGGAAAATATAAAAAAGGATGTTTAATTTTGGAATATTTGTATTTACAAAGAAAATTGAAGAAGATTTAGTAAATGAAAATTAATAATTTAGAATTTTTATGAAAAAAGATGTAGGTATCTAGTTATAGCAACTTAATTGATATGACAATTGAATATATTTGTAAACTCACAATCTCTAAAGGAGAGAGTTGTGATTTGTCAAGCGTGGGGGAACTAAGTATAACCCTTTTTCTCAAGCAAACAAATATATGTTTGACCTAAAATAAAATATTTTTCTGTAGATATTTATAAGGATTCACTCTTTTAAGACTAACTCCTTTACATATTCTTATTGATTTACCTATTACTAACTGCTACAAAAATTAGACTATTGTAGATTATAAAATCATGGCAATATGACCTCTTGTAGAAGATGTTATGGATTAACATGTTGTAGTTATAGAATTCAACCACTTTCAATGCACCACAACTATTGTTGCTATAGAATCCTATGATTTAGAAATATAACCAAATGCCACTACTCCAAAATATACTCTTCTTGTCAATAAATATGACACCATGACTATGAAATATACTTCATTGCTGTATAATAGGAGCTTTATTTATGGCAATCATTGATTTATCATCCTTTCTAAATAGGTAAACTCAAGTAATTTATTAAATTTCTTATAGAAATGATTAATTTCATATCATCCTAAGCATATTACCTAATCACCCAAATATACATTCCCTTTATATAATCCACTACTTGAAATTTTTTATAGTTGGGTCTTCCTTAATAGATATAAATAGATATATACACTTTTATAGATTCAGTTCCTCTTTTCATAGCCTTGTTCCATTAAGTTTTGTGATTGTAAAATTCTTTAACTTGCAGTCTCATGTTTTTATCCTCACCTAGAATTTTTATGAGATCTAACGATAACTATCATCTTTAAATTGGGTAATGTGATCTATAAAATTTGACAAATCAAAACTAATAAAACTTATGATACAATTTGGGATTATTATGAAGTTATTTTGGTTTATCATGTCATGTGAAGTGTAAAGTTGGAATTAAAGTACCAATATGATATTGGAAATAAAGAAGAAATAAATATAGTTAAACTCATAAGTAAATTGATTAGGGTCTAATAGGAATGGACTCTAAAGGTATATAACAAGAAATAGGCAATGGATACATTAATTTTGATGTCAACACAAAAAGAAACCTAATGATAATCGCCATAATTTGAGGATTGAGAAGACATATATGGACTCAATAGCACTTCTAAAAAATTAATAAAATAGGAAATAATGTTGAAGGAATGATATTATCTCCATTTTGAATTATAAAAAGAAATAAAAAAATTCTATTAATATAAATTATAAGAGCATCCATTGAATAATTTTGAATAGGCATGATTCTATAGATATGACCATATTGTAAAACAATGCAATTATGTTAAAAATATTTATTAATGTAGAATGGATTCAATTACTCAAAATAATATAGATATATAAATATCAAGTAACCATACAATTCACATAAAATCTACAAGAGAAAGTAACCATGGTGAAGGAATTGGATATCAAGGTAACAAAGGTAAGCATATCTAAAGTCAAAGCTTGTAAGCAAAAACCTTATTGGTTTAAAAATAAAGTATATATGGTCAAAGTAATAGAGTTCTTGCTACTAGGTGAGACCATGGAAGATAGTAGGAAAATAGTGAAGCAAATATTCTTGTTTGTACTATGGGATGAGGTTATCCTCTATATCCTCTGCTATATTACTTATGAAGATAGGCATAGCTTAACACTCACTTTTCATTTAAGGTTAATTTCCCATATATTACCTGGTACTTCAATGAGTATTCCATTTTTCTTCTTAACATGTTATATAAAATATATAAAGAAATCTATTTTTTTAAAATTATCTCACCATGGGTGTATTCAACCCTTAGTCAAGATGCCCTATGATGAAATTAATCCAAAGTCTCATGGTAAGATTTTATTAGCATCTCAAAACCTAAGAATCAAAAGGAGGAAGAACTAAAGGATCATGCCACTAAATAATGCTTAGAAGGCCTTCATAAATGATCACACTGATTACTAAACCTCAAAGGCACTCTATAAGGAGATAAGAAATATAAAAGAAAAATATACCCCCTTCTACAAAGGGTAGTTTCTACCCTCTTGACCAAATCTATGGCATTTTTCTAAAGAAGACATATTGGACATTTCTAGGTGGAAGGATAGTTGTTCAATAATATTTGTTATAAATATGTTTAAAAGATATTTTGGTGGGGGGATGTATTGGAGTCTTTCCACCAAAGTTTCCCACCTTGCCAGGAAGTCAACAAGATTCTTGTCTTCATCTTATTTGAGCTCTAGAAGGTTATTAAGTGTGGCTTTTTGTTCAATGTAAGTGGAGAACTATTCAAAAAATATTTTGGCAAGATATTTGAAGCTTTTAAGAGAATGTACCACTCCATGGGTGGACCACTAAGGCTTTTAGAGAAGGTTTTGAGTAACAACATTTCATCATGTGCAATGTCAATACAAGTAGTTTAGAAAATTCTAAGGTGATTGATAGGGTCCTCTTTCCTACTATACATTTGAAATTTAGGGTTTTTAAATCTAGGGGAAAAGGGCAACTAAATATGATTGGGTTTAAGGTTTGTGTAAAGCAAAAAACGACAACACCAAAGCAATAGATAACATAATCAATACAAGAACTTATTGCACAAATGAAGACAATGATATTGATATTATTATGATGGGAGCCTTGATATCCAATGTTATAATATGATATTGTATTGATACAATGATCACAAATATAGGGTTCAAAAACCCTTATTCATAGATAAATATATGGTGTCTTCTGTGTTGTCTTTGCTCCAAACAAGTGTGTGAGTGGGCTTGTGTATCCCTACAGGACCACACTAGCTGCAACAACTTCCAAAGATGTGATACCTGCAACTACAAATAGAAAACAACATAAAGGGGTTAGTAGCACCTATGAGGGCTCCACTATGTGAGGCCCTCTGAATGATAAAACTTGTAAAACCCGAAATGCTACAATGTTGAACTGTAAACAAAAATGCAAGAATATGAATAAATGCAACAAATATCTTACCTTGTCAATACTAATATGTGCTCCTATTTCTATGTTTGAAGGTTGCAAGAACACCCAAAAGCATTCGAGGACTTATGGACTGTGAATCTGCTACAATAAATACCTAGAAGTATTCAATGATGGCTGTGAATGCCCATCAACATTCTAAAAATACTCAGAAGCGTTATGTGAACTCTGGGTGGCGTTCGGGGATAGATGGGAGTGAGGCAAAACCAGATCTGATTTGCAAAGGTTTTGCGGTGTGTGCAATGGAAGTGGCAAGGGAAGAAGATGATAGCAAAGGGGCTAGGGCTTGTGAGTGGGCATATGTTCAAATGTGGGGCCTCTAAAATATTTCTTTCTAAACCTTCCAAAGACTTTCTAAGGACCTTGATTCATCAAAATAAATCATCTTTTATAATCTACCCTTGAACATGTTAGGGTTTCGATGAAACAAGATTGGTGGTCGAGATTAAAACAAGAGGAAAGATGGAGATTAAGCTTAGGCAAGTGACATCGATTGACATGGATGGATGGCTGATATTAAGTCATGGTGGATGACTAGGATTTATCCATATAAATACGTATATATTTATTAAATATATATAAATATAAATATAAAATATTAATATATATTTTAAATAAATAAATAAATAAATAAATAAATAAATATATATATATATATATATATATATATATATATATATATATATATATATATAAATAAATAATGGACAACTATGATTGGAGGATATGAATGGATGACAAGTGGCTAGATTTTGGTATTTTGTATCGCGTTGCGTGGAACACAATGCGGTGCAAAAATACGAGACACTTGGTTTGGCGTGGTGAAGCAACTTTCTTTCCTTGGAACACAAAGAAGATTTTGAAGATAAAGAATTGGTGTAGCTTACCCCCTCAATTGGCAAATGAGTGAAAAATGAGTCTCACAAGCCAATTGATAGAATTATGGGTAATGATGTAGGTGAATGGTGTAAGTGCAAGTGTATGATGTAAATACGAATGATATGAATGATGTAAATTGTTGTCGTTTTTGCCCCAACAAAGAAAAGGGTTTTTGTATAATGCAAGTGGTTGATTTTATTTTTGCCCCAAGAGAGAAAGAATTTTTGCAAAGTGTGAATGCAAATGAACTCTGTTTTTGTCCCAACAAAAAAAGGGATTTTTGCCAAGATGTAAATGTATGATGAATGATGTAAATGAATTCTATTTTTGCCCTAACAAAAAAAGGGTTTTTTCTAAATATAAATGTATGAGGTGTGATGTGAATGATGTATCCCAATGTAGGAAATCAAAATCAAATTTAGTTGCCCCAATTTTGGGGTGATTCCATGCTATTGTAAAACATGCCAATTGACATCATTGAAATGCAAAGTGATGAAAATACAAAAAAAGAAAAAGAGTCAACCCCTAGAGGGTTGTATAGTGACTGTAGGATAATTTCCTAAATTGGAACCAATCAACCTAGGCAGGGCCTATCTGTGTGATGATTGTCAATGTAAAAGAAATATTGAAATGTGATTGTGTCCGTGTTTCAAGTCCCATGAACAAGGCCATCAATGATAACTTTTTGAGCAGGTTAACTTGGGCATAGACTCACTTGGAAAATGAGTAACCCAAAATGATTTTTTTTCTAACAAGAGGATGTTGAATGATGATGGATAAGTTTCCTTATGGTGATCTACTCATATTATCGAATTACATGGACAACCAATCACTGCAATCACCAAGGAGATAGAATAGACCACTTGATACGAGTTTCACTTGAAATTATGGGTGAATTTGGCAAATATTTAATGTAAATGCAATGGTTGATGAATTTGAAATGAGAATGTGTTGATGAAGAATGCATTTATGATTGGATTGCATGACTTTGTGAAATTTTGCATTGTTTTGAAGCGTTTTGAAATTTGTAAGGTGATTTTTATGACTTTTGGTCGCAAGCAAGAAGTAAGCACCCAAATCATTTTTGGTTTCACAAAACATGATATGATGATGAAATGAATGCATGGATGCAATATGGAGTGATTTTATGGAGGTAAGCTACATTTTGGAGCATTTTGTTCTTTCTACAAATTTTTGAATCCAAACACCAGCTAGTGTCCACATCATGCATAGATGCCAACAAGTATTTGCCACTTTGCAGATGTTGGTCATCATTTCAATGTACCAGGGAATGCCCATGGGAATTTGAGTGCATCAAAATAGCTATAAATAGTCTACAGAGATAAAATTAGGTTCATTCTTGTGTTCACAAAATCCAAAAGCTATGTTTGAAGAAGTGAGTGAGTGAGGAAGTGAGTGTGGTAGGGTGAAGGCTATGGAGATGGAGGGAGTGGATGCGGTAGGAGCAGTAGTGCAAGTGACTGAGGTAAGTTTCCTTAGTACTCTTGTTTGGATTTGTGCAATTTTTTTATGCAATGAATGTGAAATTAATGTGCTTACATTGTGTATGTGTTGTGTTGCAATTGAGGATCTTGGAGGCTCGACATCATTTCTTGCCTCTCATACCAGGGGTGAGGGACGTATTGCAGAAAGAGCATTAGGATTGGTTGGAGGATGTGGGGCTGGCTAGAGTAGCCTAAATTGATGTGGTGAGGGCTAATGCAGGGTATCTCTGTACCTTGGTGGAGATATGGGATCCAAATAGGGGGACATTTTAGCTCTTTAATGGTGAGGTGGCAATGACACTCAAGGATGTATACAACATCCTTCGAGTGCTAGTGGAGGGGTTACGTGTCGAGGTTAGACATGATAGGGATCATGAGATGAGTTATATTTTTGGAGATTGATGGAGGATAGTGAATGTGAGGGATGGAGGTATTATGTACTTGGTGATGTATGCCAAGAAGGAGTTATTGTTGGAGGTATTGCCCACCTTGGTCATGTTCCTATTGACTAACATAGTGGCATCGAAAAACACTAGCTACCAGTTTCCTTGGAATATTATTAGGCTAGCGTATGATTTGATCGAAGAGCCTCTGATGTATGCATGGGTGCCTGCTCTACTGGTTTAATTGTACTTGTATTTATACAAGATGAGGAGGCAAGGGCAGAAGGGTCTGGGTTGTATTATATTATTACAGTGTTAGGGCTAGGAGCACTTCAGTGTGGCTTGGCATGTGGGCTTGCCTATTGAGACATGGAATGGGAGTAGCCCTATGCTATGAGATGGTGAGTGATTAAGGAGGGGTAGTTGAGTCATCCAAGATATATTGGCTAGGAGTACATAGAGTTATGGGTAGGGTTGACACTGGATTAGGTGCATTAGAGGCCATGACAAGGTGCCAATTGGACTAGTGATAGAGAGCAACTATGAAGAGTCTAACGGGCTAGATGGGTGGTTGGGTGGTATAGGAGTGGTGTGGATCTGATCTAGTTCTCATGGGTGCTACGATATTTTGGTCTATAGAAGGGGATTCTTGAGATACTAGTGCTATAAAGGCATCATCAGGATGAGACGAGTTTGCCTTGTGTGGAGGTATGGTGAGTGACCTATGATGATGAAGAGGAGATAGATATCCCTAATGTGGATGATGTGGGGACTACCATTGAGTATGATGTATGGTTCGCTACACAACCACTATGGGTATCCAGTCAGGTGGTGGATGAGTATAATAGGGATGATGATGAGGTAGAGGCCAAGGTAGAGGAGGAAAATGAAGCTCCTAGATATTAGAAACATCATCGATCTAGTAGTCAAGGGAGACGGGTGAGAGATACAACATATTAGCCTCTAAATATTGGAGGTGATGGAGGCAGTGATGATGAGATAGAGGCAGGATGATGAGATGGAGGCAGTTCCAAAGAGACCTCTTGGACATAGCGAAGAGGAGTGGACTCAAATATAGCAGATGATGGTAGAGTGAGATGCAGAGATAGCAATGCAGGATGTAGAGATAGCTCGACTGTGAATGGAGCTAGAGGTACGAATGGTTGTAGGTGGAGGTAAGGATAAGATCATGAGGCTCTAGGTAGAGCTAGCACATAGGGACCATCATCAAAGGTATGATGTATTATGCCTTTGATCCTGATATGGATACATCTAGGAGTTGGAGTATCTGTTAATACAACAGAACATTGGACTGCCAGATCAACCCTCTTCCTCTATATCTAAGATTGTTAGGCATAGTGTCTCTAGGGATCCTTCAAGGTCATAAGGATCCTCCTATAGGTGTTAGATAGTGCTAATATGTACTTTTTGTATATGAGCTTTGGTGATCCATTGTATATAGCCTTTGGGTATTCATTGTATATGTGATATTTATATATATACATGGCTTTTACTTTTGTGTTATGTTTTGTATGAATGCTTTTGGGTGAATTATTTTGTGTATGTGTGATGGATGATAATGCAATGATAATGTGTATGAATACAAATGAATTAATGCTCTAATGATCATTCATAGTTTAGATTTTAATTGACCATTTATAGCATTGTTGTTTAATAAATGGCACCAAAATTGTGGCATGTGAAATAGAAGACTCATGTAATTATATAGATATTGATATGGAAAACTGATTGTTTTACAAAGACTCAAACATACTAGTGATGTCAAACAAAATCACTAAATTTTATCTATTTTATCTAAAACCAAATGTGTGTGTAGTGAATTCATTTACCGAATCATGACTATGGTAATGACTGGAGGTAATCAAGAACTAATGTGTGTGCAAGTGAGTTCATTAACCCATCTTGAGTAAATTGAGATGAAATCCATCATGGAGAAGACCAAGAAGCTAGCCTATCCTTATGTATAGTGAGAGGTCTCTTCAAGAGATATGTGTCACCACACATGAGCATACTTTACTGTCATTCAAGCATCTTTAGCCCCAGTTGGATATTAGCTCCATAGTCCAAGAATCTGATATCCAAGCTTTGGGGATTTGGACTACCTAACTGTTTTACTGGAAATGTAGTTCTATTCTTACAACTTGAGGATCTATGGTGTATGATGTGTAAAATATTTAGATCTTTGGAGAATTGGATTCTCAACTAAAGTATGATGATAATTTTACCCTATCCTTACTACTCATTCTTGTATTTAGAAATTGTGATAGTAGTGAAAACCTTTGTTTTTTATTTTTGGACTATGTGTATAATGGGACAAGTAAGGAATACCCTTTTTACTTCGAGGTTCAACCCATTTAAGATGTATTATTGTGTTTGGTTCAAGAGTGTTAGAGTCAATTCCCAAAACTAAAGATTTTTTTAGTGGAAATGTGTCTTGGTCCTAAAGAAAACTTAACATGCATTGGAGGTTGCTAGAAATACTAGGAGTGGCTGAGTTACCAAAAACACCTAGGGATTATGAAAATGTGGTTTGCAACTGATAATTTAGCTTTATGGAATGGAGCAATACGATGGATGATGATTTGAAGGTGCCCCTGATTAAGGCAACATGACTTTATTGGATCAATTATTATCTAAACTAAATAAATGATCCCCTAATATGAAATAAAATGTGTGAAGGTGATTGTGAATGCAATGTATGAAATGCAATTTGTTAAATGTAATGTGTGAAGATGATTGTGAATGCAATGTATGAAATGCAATTTGTGAAATATAATGTGTGTAATGCAAAGTGTGAAATGCAAAGTGTAAAATGTAATGTGTAAAATGGAATGTGTGGAATTTAATACAATGTGTAAAATTTAATGTGTGAAATGCAATGTTATTTTTGTGTATTAGCCATGTATATATACATATATAAATCACATTAAGCATAAAATGCTCTCAAGTGGATGATGTTAAGTGGTTCGGGCTCTTCAACTCCCTCTAGACTAGCAAGCCTATAAGTTCCTTGATCCACTTTTTGAGTGACAATGTATGGACCTAGCCAATTAGCCATGAATTTATCACGAAGGTACGATAATGCATTGGTGTTTTGTTGATTCTCCTTAAGAATAAGATCTCCTAATTGGAATTCACGGAGATGAACTTTGGCATTATAAGTATGCTTTAGGTGATCTTGATAAACTTGTAAATACTCTAAAGTATTAACCTACCTTTCATCAAGAAGCGTGAGTTGGTCAAAATGTGCTTGTCTAGCAGTATCATCATCTATAAATTAATCCAATGAAATTTGCAATGAGAGGATCTCAAGCTCAAGGGGCATAATTGCTTCGGATCCATAGACTAGTGAAAATGGTGTTGCCCTAGTAGGTGTGCGGATGCTTGTTTGATAAGCCCATAATGCCAAGGGGATTTGAGTATGCCAATATCGATGATTTTCCTTGACTAGTTTCTTGAGAATAGCAATCAAGGTCTTGTTGGTAGCCTCAAATTACCCATTTGTTTATGGGTAATAAGGAGTCAAGAAACTGTGTTGGATATTATATTTCTCGCAAAGTGCTTGAACATCCTTGTTTTTAAAAGACTTATCATTGTCAGAGATGATTTTTGATGGAATACCAAAATGAAAGACGATCTGATGAAGTATAAAATCCATGATTCGATATCCTATCATACTGGTTAGAGGAATTACCTCAATCCACTTTGTGAAGTATTTTGTGGATGTGATGATGAATGTGTGTTGTCCTAAGGAAGGAGGTAATATTTTGCCAATCAAATCAAGACCTCGTCGTGAAAAGTGCCAAATTATTTGAATAGTCAATAATGCTTGTGATGGTACATGAGTTAAATTAGCATGTTGTTGACATTTCTAACAATGCTTGATGTAAGTGCAACAATCGCATTCCATGGTGGGCCAATAGTAACCCATTCATAGGATACACTTTGCAATGGTCATTTCACTAAAATTACCACCACAAGTACCATCATGAGCTTCAACTATGGATCTTTGTGCCTCTGCAAGCTCGAGACAATGAAGGAGGACTTCATCATAACCATGTTTATACAACACATCTCCCAAGAGAGTAAAACGAGCTACCTTTTGCTTGAAAGTGTGTTTAGAAGTTCATGACATATATGATGGGAGTTTTACAAACTTGAGGAAGGCTATTATTTGGTTGGACCAAAGCTCGTACGACTGTATGGATAAAGCAAACATATTTCTCATCCTTAGATTCAACATGAACAATTGCATATTTAGAGATCATTATAACAATAAATGGTTGTACCTCTCCTATGAAGTTATTTGGAATTTATGATCCTAGAGAGACCATCGCATCTACAAATCTATTAGTCGAACGTGGTAAACTATCAATTTTATACCAATAAAATTTAGCAAGCAATGCCATTGCTACTTTATTGTAAAGCTTTAGTGTTGGTTCCTTGCATTGGTATTCTTCATTTATTTGATGAACAACACGTTGGGAGTCATAAAATATCCTAATACACTTTATGCCCATAGCTATGGCTGCTTGAAGACCTAAGATTAAGGCTTCATATTCTGCATTGTTATTTGTGCATTGGAAGTCAAGTTTGAAAGATAGAGAAATAGGTTCCTCCTGTGGTGTATGAAACATGACTCCAGCACCTTGGCCTTTTTTGCACTTAGAATCATCAAATAATGGTGTGATATCGACATATTACTTTGGAATAACATCTTATTCTTGTTCAGTGACAGTGAATACTGAATCATCTGGGAGCTCAATAATCAAGGGTTGATCACTAGGAAGTGGAGCTTCCACAAGTTGATTGGCTATGACATGATCTTTAATGGATTTTTGGCTGATGAACTCAAGATTGAATTTAGTGAGAAGAATTATCCATTTTGCGGTGAGGGTGTTATTGTAAGTGTGAGATATCATGTAACACAGAGGATTTTCGTGAGCTATGACATATGTGGTGTGACTAAGCACATAATATCTGAGTTTCTTAGTGGTAAAAAACACTTCTAAGCGCAAATTTTCCACGTAAGCATATATTGTTTTCATAGCTTACCAATTTTTGACTAATGTAGTAGATAGTTTACTCTAGATTGTTTTCATTATTTTGTACAAGTATTGTCCCTAATGCAAAGTCTATTGCTAAAACATAAATATGGAAGGGAATCCCTGGATGAGGAGGAGTTAAAATTGATGGAGAAGCCAGGTATTTCTTGATGTCATTGAAAGCTTTTTGGCACTCAATAGTCCATGAAAATGTCACCCCCTTTTGTAGCAAGTGATTGAATGGCCTGCATTTGTTAGAAAGTTGCACAATGAAATGATAGATTGATTGAATATTTCCTTGTAAACTATGTAATTCCTTCAAGTTTGTTGGGGAGGTATCTCCATGATGACCTTGACTTTGTTTGGGTCCACCTCAATGCCTCTTTTGGAGATAATGAATCCTAGTAGTTTGTCTGAGGTGACACCAAAGATACACTTTTTGGAGTTCAACCTTACATTATGCTCTAGAAGTCGATCAAAGACTTTTTCCAAGACACCAATGTGCTCTTATTGAGTTTTGGATTTTGCTAAGAGATCATCCATATAATCTTCGATGATATTATGAATGTAATCATGAAATATGTATGTCATGGCACATTGATAAGTGGCACCTACGTTTTTGAGGTCAAAGGGCATCACCTTATAACAAAAAATTCCTCAAGGTGTAGTGAATGTTATTTTGTGTTGGTCATCAGGATTGATTTGAATCTGGTTGTATCCTAAAAAACTATCTATTAGAGAAAGCATTTCATTTCTAGTGCAAGTGTCGACAAGAGTATCGATGTTTGATAGATAAAATTCATCCTTAGGATACACTTTGTTAAGGTCTTGAAATTTAGTGCAAATATGTATCACCCCGTTAGGTTTGCGAACGAGTACCATGTTTGAAAGCCACTAAGGATAATCAATGGGGACAATGAAACCCACATCTACAAGCTTTTGAAGATCTTATTTGACCATGAGGACAATGGTAGGATGCATATTTATCAAATTTTGTTTGATCGACTTAGCATCAGGATGTAAGGTGATATTGTGGACAACCAAGTTAGGTTCAAGACCAGACACGTCTTTGTAGGACCATGGAAAAATTTCCTTCTTCTTCTTGAGGAGAGCAATTGCTCTTGTTCATCGACAGATAAACTTTTGCCAAGTTGATGATTTGAGGATTGTCTACGTCTAAACTAAGGTTCACATCAATGGTATTTTCAATGGACATATGAGAACCTTCCTCAAGATGATGGGGTGTCAGGATCAAATGAATGTCATCTATGACATTATCAAACTCTTCTAACACATTCTCTTCTATGTTTATATGGAAAACCTCAAGATCTAAAGGTGAAGGTGAAGATGAATGTGGAGGCAATGAAGGAATGTAATTGGCTGAAGCCCTTAATAATTCCTCAAAAAGGATAAATTTGGAAAAGGATGGAGGCGAGGAAATCTGGTCCATATCAATAAGGCTCATATCAATTGGAATTGGCTTTGCCAAATTGTATGGATTACGGAGTGGGGTGAATAAGTCAACAAGATTCATGTTAAATTAAAAGGGGAAAATGGTGGTTGGTAATGTGAAGTATCGATACATCCTATTTTCTAGAACCAATGCAAAAACTATGGTAACATGAATAACAACAAGCAACACAAATAAATACAACAGGAAAAAATCCATGCACATGCAATGATATTTTTTGTGTGTTATTTATTTATTTTTTTGAATTTTTAAATTTGAATTATGTACATATGTTACAAAATTGTTCAATGAGGTGGATCAATGAAGTGGAGGTGGTCGTTCGTCAGTTGGTTAAATTCACTCTTGTGGAAGAAGCAAGAAAAAATAGCTGATGGATGGGGAACATTCTGAGGTAGTACTCATCCTGTTCGGTGAATGGAATGATGGGTGCTGACTCCTCATTAGATTCATTAGAAGATATCGACATAAAATTATATTCTTCATAGATTTCCTCCTCAAAGTCATCGATGTGATGGATTTCATCTTTTGAATTCAAATATAGATTTTGAAAAGCTTGTTCAAAAGAAGAAGTGGAAGAATGAGAGTGATAACCTAAACCTGAACAGTCATGCGCTTCTCAATATGTAATATTGATGATCTCATGCATTCCTTGTTTATGTTTTCCTAGACCATATCCTTACCAATTGAATCAATGAGAGTACCGGGATGGAAAACTTGACATGTGTTCTATGTTGGCAAGAGTTGGTTATTTGGGTTCATCTAGGAAAGATGGATTGGATGATGACTCAATCCTTCCATACACAAAATTTATGTTGTTAGACATTGAACCCATGTTGTACATCACTCCTATAGATAAGGGTGGGTCACTTGGGTGATCGTAATCCCTAGCAGTTTGGATGCTAAGTGGTGTAACATTAATATCTTAGACCATATATTCACCAATGCTAGGACTAGTGAGATGGACCACAAATTGGAATGATGTGGAAGGCTCATGATTGGCTTGTGGCTCTGATAATGGGAGAGGTGTGGGCTGGAATGGCATCTCACATTCCATTAATTCAACTTATGAGACATAAAATGATGTGGATGAGGGTGGATTTAGCTGAGATGTTTGATGAATGGGTGATTATGTGGAGGGAATAATGATGGGGGATGTTGATGATGATGTGGACAATGTGGATTGGGCTTGATCACATGTACATGTAGTCGATGGTGATGAGGATAGGTGCATGAATATGGAGGCTTGATGTGGGGTAGTGATGGGTAGCTCCTTAGGAATAGAAGATTTGGATGAAGAAATAGATGGTGTGGTTGATGAGGTCAAGAAAAGATGAGTGGATGGAAGAGTGGATTCGTAGGGATTTGATATGAAATTATAATACTTAAACGGTTCGATGTCCGCTAGTATGCAATGAATTTATCCCTCATGTACATATTTTAGACATTGATGGAGTATAGAGGGAACACATATCATTTTCCTAATCCATGGGCATCCAAGGAGTACATTGTATGCCATGGATCCTTCCAAGATGTGGAATATTGTATACAATGTTTTTACCCCACTTCGATGGGTAAAAAATAGTGCCAACTGTGTAACAGATAACATCATTGAATGATTTCAAGGTGAAGAAATATTTGGTTATATGAGATGGTGGAAGATTAAGATGCTGAGAAGCAGAGGTGGTGATGATATTTATGGAGGAGTCAATATCAATCAAAACTCATTTGAATGACTTGCTATCAATTTGAGCCATAATGTGTAATGGAGGGTCCACTAAATATGATGATATTGATTTGATTTCAAAATCATAAAATATAATGGAAGGCTCCACACATGTTCAAATATTCTCCATAAAATTGCTAAAGGTATTAACATCCTGATATTGGAGTTCAATGGGTTTTAGAATCTCCATTAATGCATCATGATGTGGGGGATATTGTTGTATTAGCTCATAAATAGATAGTTTGGCTAAAGCCATTTTAAGGCTAGTGGTCAGTCGGTTACTTAGATAAATGATTAGCCTTTGCAGACTATTGGAAAGATGAGTGGGTGGAGATGGATGGATTGGAATGTGAATTGGTTGGGAAGAATTGGTAGAGAACTGAATGGGTGATGATGAATTGGCCAATTGAGGAGACACACTTTATTAAGGTTCTATGAGAGATTGAATAGTCTACTATTGTATATTTTTTTTATTGATTCATTGTTGACCTCGGGTGACTACATGAATAACACCCATAAAACCTTGGTATTGTTGCACATGGTGGAATTGATTAGGAGGAGTCTTATTGTTTGAACCTCCTGTTGTTTATTGTACCTCCTCATGATGAGGAAGTGGTGTTTGATAAATGCCAAGGTTATGATTTTGTTGAGCCAAGGGACTATCAAATTTGATGGTCCTTAAGTCCATTAGGTCTTGCACTATATCTTTGAATGTGAAGCAACTGTTAATATCATACCCATTTTATCGATGATAAAGGTAAAACAAATGTTTCCTATAGCTTTTTCTATGCCTGGTAGGATCATCTAGTTTAAACTCAGGTAAGGCAAGCTAATTTGCATCATACAACTAATAAAATATGGAAGCATATGACTTCAAAATAGGTGTGTATTGGTGATTTTGTCGAACATATTATCGACGTTGATGATTTTCCATAGTTGGTATTGTGTTATGGACTTGTTGGGGTGGGGGAACTATTTGATATGAAATTTGTTGTAGTTGTTGTTGCATTGGTTGTTGTTGTTGAGCCATTACCAATTGACTCATGACAACTTGATTCATTTTATTCGGCTTAGATTGGCCAAAATAATTTCCTTTTGTTTGGCCCTTGTTCTACCATTTATTTTTCTTAGGCTTTAGCACACCTTCTTGGACTTTTATTTCCTCAATTATGCTAGCCTAGGCTAGAGCTTCTTCAAATGAGCTATATTGTTACAATTGCAATAACCAGGAGATGGGTTTTAAATAAATCTTGATGAACAATCGAGTTCTCTTCCATTGGTAGGAAGAATGGTAGTTTTGTGATAACAGTCCTCCAACGGTTGCCAAAATCATAGACTAACTCATCATCAAATTGCTTAAGATTATATAAGCTAAATAATGTGATTTTATTTCAAAAATTGAGGGAAAATCTCTCTAGGAATTGGTTTACAAACTGTTCAAATTTGTAAATACTATGATGAGGTAGATGGTTATACCACCCCATGAAATCTTCCCCTAATATCTAAGGAAATGTTTTGAGCATTAAAGCATCTTAATTTTGAATTCTAAATAATGAGTGAATGAATGTGCTTATGTGCTCTCTAGGGTCCTCAATCTCTTTAAATTTATCAAATTTTGACATTATAAAATCTGTTGAATATGGTAGTGATGGTACCAAAAAGTGAATGGGTTGATTTATTAGCTATCGTAAAGTAGGATTCTGGTTTATCATACCAGGAGTGTGTTGTATCAAGCTATCAATATGTTGTTGCATTGCTTGAATTCTAGGATATTTCCCAAGTATGTGGAAACCCTAAATTACTTGGTGATTGTGTGGAGATGAAGTGGTAAAATGCTAGGGTGTGATGAGATGTTGATGGCTTGATGGAGTGGATTGTTGATGATATTGGGCTTGATGAGGGAATGATTGCAGGTGATGGAATGGAGATGAGGTTTGAGGATTGTGAATGTGCTGACTTGTGGGAATGGAATGGGTGTGAGTTAATGGAGGTGTGGGGATAAAAAAATTAGAATATTGTGATACCCATGATGGATTTGAGTTGAAAAATGTATGCTGGGTTAGAATAGGCCAAGACTTAAGATTTACCATTGATATTTATTGTTGGGAATAAGAATGAGCATCTTACTGACCCATGAGCAATTTATCGAGGTGTTGCCATGATTTTTGTATGGCAATATATGAGGCAGATGGCATAGGTGTGGTGGAAATGGTTGAGGTAGGTGGAGGATAGGTTGCAATGGGGACTACAACTGAATGGGGGACATTGGATGCAGTGGAGACTAACATTTGTGAAATAGCATTGACATGCACTTCATATAATGGATTGCCATAGGTGGCGGTATAAGAATATGGTATGGAAATGTTTTGGCCACATGATAGTTGTGAAAGAGATAAGTGATGGGAAGGTGTAGATGATGCCTCAAAAAGAGAGTTGGTATATACCTGGGTGAAACTGGAAGGTTGCGAGTAGGCAATTTATTGCTAAGAAGAAGGATTATGTCTAGGTGGGCTATGGATTTGCTCTAGAACAAGGTTAATGGACCTTAGAAAAGTTCTAACTTTATCCATATCTATGTAGATGATGTTAGGGTTGGTAGGAGATGTTGAATCAATTTATGGAATGGGAGTATTGATGGCTCTATGCAACACATCAACATTTGAGGTATACACAACGTGTGAGGGCCCTGTAGATAAACTAGAACAACTTGTATGTATCACATTGATAGGATTAACCATAAAAGTGGTATGGAAAGATGTGGAACAATACATGGATGAAATGGTTTAGCTAATGAAGGCTTGACTCACAAATTTTTCTTACCTTCAAGTTGAAACCATAAGCTAATGAGTCGGTTGGGTATGGTGAATGTGTGGAATTTTTAGAAAATATGTAATGGAAATCACACAGAATCAAACAAGCAACTCAATCATATATTTTGCAACATATATATTTTCTATTTTATGTGGGGTTTGTGTGTTGTACTATGCAATCCTAAACTAATATGCAAGGTCGATTCTAAGGCTGGATGGCAAATGAGAACCTTTCTGGTGATGAAATCCAAAAATATTACTCACGGGTGACTATGGCTTCTATGGGGCGAGATGACAGATGGAGATGAAGCCCACCATCGCCAATCTCAAACAATGGTTGGTGATGAAATCCAACTCACTATTGTTAAATGCATTATGTGCAAAGTGTGTGATTCATTTTTAAGATTTAAGTTGTCTACTGTGTTCACTTAGTGTTAAAAACACCCTATTTCACTTGTCTAAGCTAGAATCCAATAACACTAACACCAAGTTCCTCAAAAGAACTTAGGGTACATCGCTTAAAATCCATCCTGAATCATTAAGTGATTCCAACAGTGGAGGGTTCACTGAGTTCTTTCACCTTGAATCATCAAGTGATTCCAATAGTGGGAGTATACTCAAATGTTATGAACTTGTTACAAATTAGAAAGTAAAAATGGAAGTTTTAACCCTAATATTCAACTATTGATGCTTTTGTTATTTCAAATGCAAACAACATACATAATAGTAAATGAAACACCATAAAACATCATAAATCTGAATCAATTGTGAACTACGATGAATGCATAAATGTAACTCTACTCTATATGCAATCTATATGAAATATATAAATGCTTAAAATGAAAATAAAAATGCAATGAATTTAAAAAATAAATGAATGTTTTCTTATTAGTTTCACCATTAAAAGCAAAAAAAAAAAAAAAACCAAAAATGAGTTAGGGTTTGAACTAGGCTTACCAGGAAGCCTATGTATTTCTTTCCCACTCTTTTGAATGCCACCTAGAGTCTCTTGAATGTTGTGAAACATCTCCTGAATATTGTAGGGCATCCTTCAAATGCTACAGGGCGTTCATGCAACCAATGATCAAATTCTGCAATAGATAACATAATCAACATAAGAACTTATTACACAAATGGAGACAATAATATTGATATTATTATGGAGGGGAGCCTTGATATCCAATTTTACAATATGATGTTGTATTGATACAATGATTATAAATCTAGGGTTCAGAAACCCTTATTCACAAATAAATATATGGTTTCTTTTGCACTATCTTTGCTCCAAACAAGTGTGCAAGTGGGTTTGTGTATCCATATAATACCACCCTAGCTACAATAACTTCTAAAGATATGATTCCTACACCTACAAACAAAAAATAACATAAAAGGGTTAGTAGCACCTACGAGGGCTCCACTGTGTGAGGCCCTCTAAATGATAAAGCCTATAAAACCTTAAATGTTGCAATGTTGAACTGTAAAAAAAAATGCAGGAATATGAATAAATGTAACAAATATCTTACCTTGTCAATACTGATATATGCTTTTGTTTCTATGTTAAAAGGATGCATGAAATCTCAAAAGCATCTAAGGGCTTACAAACTACAAATATGCTACAGGAAACACCTATAAGTGTTTAGTGATGGTTGTGAACAACTAGCAATGTTCTAGAAATGCTCAAAAGCATTCTATGAACTCTAGGTGATGTTCAAGGGTAGATGGGAGTGAGGCAGAACCAAATCTATTTCATGAGGATTTTGCAGAGGGTGCGATGGTGATGGTGAGGGAAGAATATTATAGTGAAGGGGCTAGAGCTTGTGAGTGGGCAGATATTTAAATGCAAGTCCTCTAAAAGGTTTCTTCCTAAACCTTCCAAAGATTTTCTAAGGACCTTGATTCATCAAAATGAATCATATTTTATAATTTTCCCTTGAACATGTTAGGGTTTCGACAACACAAAATGGGCGATCGAGATTAAAACATGAGGAAGGGTGGAGATTAAGCTTGGGCAAGTGACATGGATTGAGATGGATGGATGGATAAGATTAAGTCATGGCGGATGGCTAGGATTTATTCATATAAATACATATATTTATTAAATATATATAAATATAAATATAAAATATTAATATATATATATATATATATTAAATAAACACACACACACACACACACACACACACACACACACACACACACACACACACACACACACAATATATATATATATATATATAATCGATGACTATGATTGGAGGATACGAATGGATGACAAGTGGCTAGATTTGGTGTCTACAGTTTGATTACACAAGTATTCATAGGAGTACTTGTGGTTGGAAGGGGATCCTTAAATGGAGGCTATTTGTTGCTCTAATTTATTCAATCATGAGGTTAAATATTGAGGTTTGGAAGAAATCGAATTAAATGGCATATGAGGTATGTGTGGTGGGATAAGAAGAGCTTGATAATTGATGTAAAAATAAGGTTGAGATGATGGGACACATGATATTGCTTAGAAGTATTAGGAGCATTGATGAAAGTATGGGGATTGAAGCATTAGGAGGTGCACCTAAGATATGTATGCAAGTCATGCTTACTTGTTGAGATGTGGACAACTCGTGTTGACCTTTAACAACTCCTTAAGAAGAGGGAAACATGGATGGTATTACAAGGATGAAGGGATATCTTGCATCCGAACATCCTTGGAAGTAATGATGATAAGGGTGGAATTAATTTTTTATGAACTAAGGTTTATGTTTGAGGGGTTTGGGTTAGGTTGAGAGGGATGATCCATGAAGGAGTATTTTCCTAAAGAAATGTTTTGCTTATTTGTTTCATCCCTAGGGATGATAGGGATGACATCCTTATGCTTTTGCAAAGGGGGTATCATGTGTTCAAAGGACCAATCTCTTTTTTCTATCATGCAAGGAGGTTAGAGAACCTAAGGATGTAGTACCCTCATATTCTATCATGGATTTAGGGTTCTAAAGGGTGAGAGGATATTTGAACTGTTCCATTAAAGGTCTAGGATAAGTAGCCAATTGATAGACTACCTTATGATTTGCATAACGTCTTTTGAATGCTAGGAAGATTTAAAATGGGAAAAGGATTAATGTCACTAAATTTTTAAGGTTTAGGGAGATGGCCATTGGATAATGTTAAGGCAAATTTAATAATAAGACTTTGTTTAAATAGTTGGTTAAGAAAGAGAAGAAAGTGTTTTATTCACTTTTATCCCCTCCTCTCTAGATACCAATCTGATTAATATACCTTAGGGGATTCATGATATACTTGAACCTTTTGATGTATCCACCCTTCTGAGATACCCATCGATACATATAAGAAGTTGGTACTATTGATATACATAGCTATATGTAAGAGAGAATTTGAGGTACATGGAAGAGGATGGTACATGAGAATGTCCATTCCTAGATACATGACCTAGGATGATACATGAGAGGATATGTTATTTGCTAATATTAATTAATATTTTCTAACTACACACAAAATTATGTGATCTTATTTAAATTTTAATTAATTTTATCTTTTGTTAGGGTTAAGCTCAAGGTACTTTATGACTCATGGAGGTGTTCACGTTGGGTTCACCAAAATGTAGCAACACACGTAAAATGTGATTGTTATCTCAATATGTAAATGTTATGAATCATATGATATATTAAATGGATTGATTGTGCAAATATCTAGGGATTTAAATATTCTACCTAAGCTCTATTAAAAGAAGAATAAAACAAAAAGTTAACTAATGCAATAGGATAAGTGATGCAACAAACAAAAACCTAAGCTAAGCGCTCTTATGCTATAAATGATTACAAGGAAAATAAATGGAATATTGCTCTTTCAAGACATACAAGGGATTATGCAATCATCAAAGATTACCCTAAATGAAACTGAATGCTCTTTTTATTTTCTTACCTATGAAAAATTGGTAAAAAAAATGACTAGACTTACTACCCTTTTCTTTTCAACACAACTTATTGTAAAAAACAAAAAATAAAGTAGGAATACAAATATCAAATAGAAAATATTAGACTATAGGAGTCGAAAAAAGAGGTTTCAAGAGCAATGGTACCTGATTCTACTCTCTGAGCATATGCACTACACATTGTCAAAAGTGCTATGTGATGCTTTCACTCCATATTCAACACTTTCATCTAGTAACCTGCAAAACAAACAAAACAACAAATAATATTATGGAAGGGAGTCTATATAAACAAGGGTAGGTAAATATATTTCTTGACAAGTGATCAGACCTCCATTTTTATATGGCAAAAGAAACAAATTTAAAAACTAGGGAAAGCATGCAATCTAAGCGAAAGTGCTATAGCCAAAGCAAAAGTACTACATAATGTTTTCATGGTTATCTAGTACTTTTACTCTGTGAAAATAAAGAGCAAAAGCATTACACCTCCTATAGTAGTACAGTGCTTTTGAACCTACAACTAGAAATCAAAGAGTTATATTAACTAAAATATTGAATAAAGTATGTCTAAGCATAAAGTGTAGCCCTGATGCATAGCATGTTGATACAAGAATTAATGCAAAATAGCTAGATTAGTTGTTATTTTAGTGTGCAAATGTAAAAGAAGAACAATATATCAATGATGTTGTTAGAGATAATCCATTTCAACAAAATATATTTATAAAATAGCTATTGTAAAGGAAAAGATACAACAAATTAGGTAAACAATATGATCATCAACAAAGCTAAGAAATAATGTAACTATTAGGAGTAATGCATAGCCATGTAGGTAAACAATGGAGCTATTTAAAAATGTGACTACTATAATATAAGAGGGCTAACATGTTGCTATGGAAAATATACAACAAGATAAGAGGTAAGATGTTGTTAACAATTATAAAGTGCATCAAGGGTGAGAGAGCAAGGATGTTATTAGGAAGTACAAAATGTAAAAAAATAAAAGAGTAATGAAATAAAAAAGAAGAGAAAGTTAAGAAAGAAGCAATACAACCAAGCTTAATGATAGATTTCTCCACAACTAGATATCTCCTTGATACTTGGTGGAAAAACAAGTAGACCTGATTTGATTGAATGCCCCTATGCCTTGCCTTATATGCCCCAAAATGTTGGTGGCAGATTCTTGAAAATGTAAGAGGAAGTAAATGTAGTGAAAGAGAGAATAGATGCAAGAGAGGATGAAAATAATGCTTCAAGAACTCAATGGAAATTTTAGTAGATTTTGGTTGCTTGAAAACTTCTTATTGAAATCCCATATCAAGGGCTTAATTTATAGATTTTTGGTACTCTGTTGGAGGAAAGGTTATCAAAGGTCAAAGTTGCTTGGAATGTTCTATCATGTGAGGTGACCAACATGCAAAATCATATCTGGGAATGGTGGGGGTCGTGTGCATGCTGGAGAGACATGCTCATAAGATTCCTCTTGTGCCAGCATAAAAGTGCTACATGAAAATGAAAGTGCTATGTAGCATTTTTACTTTATATAACAGTTTCAAAAATTGACTATTTTTGGGTCAAATGACCAAAGTGCAAAAGTGTTGCACATAGTGCAAAAGCACTACATGACACTTTTTATTGCATCCGATGCTTTTACTTTTGCCTTGACTAGGTGTTATTTTCTCGCAGTTAGAGGCATTGATCATCATGAAAGTGTAGGCATATATATACTTGTTGGAAATATTTTTTTAATCATTGTTCTAATAGTAGCATTTTTGTAAGGTTTTGTGAAGGTTGGTAAGGAAATCAATGCCCCAAATATGACATTACTTTTAGATCTAACTATTTTGATTTTGGATCAGAGAGAGGTGGATTTAGTTTGGTTGATTAGAGAGATAATGTATGAGGATTAATTGGTGGTTGGTGATCTTTAGATTTATCCAAGTGTTTGAAAATTAAGTAGTATATATAGTAAAATATGATGCTATATGTTAAGATGTAAATACAAAATTGACTTATAGATTGAATTGAGTAGTTTAGATGAGTAGTTGTCATTAAGATTCACTTTGCATATAATTTTGACTATCATATTGGTTGTACATGTAATTTATGTAGAAAATTTTCTCTAGAATGGTTATTTGCATTGCTAAGATGGGATGTGTCTTATACATTGTATCAAAACCTATATTACAATAAATAAAACAATGTTATAAAAATTATTCTTGAATTATTAGATGCCACCTTGAAAAAGAGAACAAATGTGCTACGTACCAAAGAAGAAGATTGCTTGATAAATAATAAAAAAAACCATAGGAATATAATTAACTTTAGTGGAAATAAGAGGATACAAAGCATTTAAGTTGATTGTTACAGTGTTTAAGGGAGCAAAATGTATTTTAAAGATCTCCAAATTAAAGTTCATATCTAAGAATTTTTTTTTATCTAAGTAACACATTTTTATTAATCCTTCTAAGATCAAAGTTATTCTAGAGTGGGTATCACCCACCATTATATATGAGGTTAGGAGTTGTGTGGGCCTTGCATATTACTATTGTAAGTTTCTTAAAGGATTCTATGTAAATCCTATTATCCTCTTCTAAAAAGAAGAAGTTTGTCTGGTTAGAGAAGTGTGAGCTATATTTTTAGGAAATGAAAAACTTTTAATTAATGCACATATTTTATCTATGGTTGATCCCAATGATGATTTTATGGTCTATATTGATGCATCAATTAAAATATTAGGAGTACTCATTTTGTTTATGTTTCTTGTAAATTTAAAGATTACTAGTTAATCTATTTAGTGCATGATATCAGGTTGACAATACTTGTTAACGCATTGAAAATGTGATGATACTATCTTTTTAAGCGAATATTTGAATTGAAATCAAACCATTAGAATATAACTAGATCTTAGCACATGTCAAAGATCATGGATGGGATTCCTTTATGAATATGGATTTGATATTTGTCTTCATTAAATATAAGATATGAAGTGGTAAATGCATTTTATAGAAGGCATCATGTTTGTGCAACAATAGAATAAAAGTAGGTTTAAGATATTGTATTAGAAACTAGGCAAGAGGATGAACAGTTTAACGAAGCTGAAAAAGCTCTTCTAAATTTTTTAAAAAGATTCTACACGTAGGATATACCATAAACTATTATGAAACAATAACATTTAAGGGTCATATATATGTACCAAAGGTAATTTGAGAAGGTTATTTTTGTATGAATCCCACAAAGCATCATATTTTAATCATACAAGGGTAAAATAGATATATGCATAAAAAAAAAAAAAAATCTAGCCCTGCATGAAAAATAATATAGTTGAGTATATAGATAGGTTTGTTGAATGTTAGAGGGCAAAGGTAGAACATGAATTCCCAATAAGGTTAGTTTATCATCATGACATGATAGATATTAAAAGCAATTTTATCTTGGATGTTGTATCTAGGGATTTCATAGTAAGTTCACTTTTGACTCAAAAAAGACATGATAGAGATTCACTCTTTGGCTCATGATTTTGGAAAATATTCCAAGATGCACTAAGTAATAAATTAAATATAAATACTAGATACATATATAAAAGGACGGTTAGATAGAAATACTTAATAAGGTTCTAGAAGATTTGTTGTGTATTTATGTAATGGATAAAAAGAATCAATGAGAAAAAAATGTATTTTGGAAAAATTTCCAAGATGCACTAAGCACTCAATTAAATCTTAATACTACATGCATATAGAAATGGATGATTATATAGATATAATGAATAAGGCTCTAGAAGACATGTTGTGTCTTTGTGTAATGGATCAAAAGAATCAATGAGAAAAATATAAATTTACATAACAATAATTAGCATAGTTTTATTAGGATGGAACTATTTGAAGCATTATTTGGGTGATATTGTAAAACCCATTTGATCAATTGGAATTAGTTAGAGAACTAAAATTTCATTGGGTCAAAATAGGATATGAAAAATCAAGGAATAATGATTAGGCAATGCCTCAAAGCATCAAAAGATAGAAAAAATAGACATGCTAATGCACATAAAATTGATAAAAATATTGAGATAAGGTATTTATTAGGGTGCATACACATAAGAGAATCATAAATTTTGAAAAGTAGTTAAGAATGCACCATAATTCTTAACTCCTCATAATATTAGAAAATATAGGGCTTAGTTCTTATCGATCAACTCTACCCACCTAGTTTATCCCATATATACAATATTTTTCATATATATTTATTGATAAAATACATGTCTAATTAGTCTTATGCTACATATTGCAGTGAATTATAGTTGGAAGAGGATGGGGGTATAAGTATAGAACCACATCATATTCTAGATCAATGAACCAAACAACTCATAGGTAGAAAAATGGATCAAGTCCTAATACAATGGAACCATTATTCTGAGCATTCAGCTATGTGAGAGGATGCCACTGATATGCAATAGTCATACCCTTTTATCTTTAAGTAGATTTTAAGAAGTAGTGTTAAAATAGGAAGTGATTTTGACACTAGATTCACTCAACTTTTTGTTTGTGGTTGCTTGGCATGTTTTCATTTTGATCTTACATTTACCAAATCCTTTGTATAGTTATTTGGCCTAGGTTGAGAAAATATTTCATGATGTTTATACTTTTACATGTAATTAACCTTTTGTGTATGTATATATGTTAACATTTGTTAAGCTTGTTTATTAAAATCATGACAAAGGCCAAGTATTATATGATATTATCGACATGGAAAATGAAAGTTATGCTAGTTAAATAATGTATATGCACTGTAGAATCTAATGTGCATGTGTTTGATGCTAATAAAATAGGTCAATTATTATGAATTTGGTTATTTTTACAATATTGATTCTACTACTTCATTATTTTGAATTAAAAGTATATTTTTCTATGAATAGAAATTAAGAATTTGCATATGTATTTTGACAATGAAGTATTAACAATTTTACAAGATTGTTTAAGCACTACAATGGAGGTACAAATATTGAATGTCATCTAAAGAAATTTGTAGTCTAAGCCATAAAACCCTATGTCACTAACATAATATACCTCTAGGAGGATTAAAACAATATAAATTCCTTAACCCAAATAAGAATAAATGGGGGTAAAAAAAAAATCTAATTTAATAATAAATATAAAAATTATTATTCAAAATTAATAATTTAAAGATCTATTATGGGATAATATAATGGAGGGAAAAAAGGATGGAAAGAAAAAAGAGTTAGAAAGGTAGCAAAAGAAGCAGAGAAGAGTGTAGAGAAAATTGGGCAGAGGAAAATTAAAAAAGAGAGTACAAAGAAGGAAAAAGGAAGCATACAAACAAGGAGGATAGATAGGGAAAAGATGTTGGAATTCGAAATATTTTCCAGAAACAACCCGAAACATCCATTCACCACAATCATATGCAAAAAAAGAAAGAAAATCAAAATAGAAGAGCGTATAGAAAAAAATAAGGAAATATATTAATGATAAGATTTGAGATAAATAATAAAGAGTGGGTGCTCGTAAGTACCCCCACTATATTTTTTATATATTAGACTATGATACAAATGATTGCTCATTCAAGGGTATTTATAGTGATATCAAAACCCCAATAAGTAGTTAACCTCAAGCCAACATTAACTTGACTTTGAGGTTAACTTACAATAAAATAATAATAAATTACACCCTTTAAGCAAGGTTATCCATAAAGGTAGATTAACCAATATTACTAAGGATGAAATGTGAAATGTTCCCTTAGGATTACATCAAGATGTCCATAGGGTTACACATAGATGCCCGTAGGCTTACATAAATAGAAATATGCCCATAGGCTTAGATAAAAGAACACCTATAGGCTTACAAAGAAAGATGCTTGTAGGATTACATATAGGATTTCCATAGGCTTACATTAATATACCCAAAGGCTTACATAGCACTTGCCTATAGGCTTACATCAAGAACACTCATAGATTACAAATATTAAAACAAAATAAGATATAAGTTGAATATTGCAAAGGGAAGATATGAAGGTTATCCTACCACACTAATGCACAAATAAGAACAAAACTTAAAATCACAAAAAAAAATTAAAAAGGCTTCTTGATAAAATGCTTCTATTATAGAAATGGTATGTCAAAATATTAGTAATTTAATTTTATTGGCCAATATAGATACTGTTTATGTAAACCTACAAACACTCTTAATGTAAGCCTATGAGCATGTGTAATGTATGCTTATGAGTGTTCTCTATGTAAACCTACGAGTAGTATTAATGTATTCACCCTTGGTGATATCAATTAAACCACTTGCATAGTTAATCTTAATAAAGGATTTCATATACTTAATATATTATAGTTTAACCTTTAAGCCAAGTTATGTTAAATTGAGAATGATGCATCTCTATAAAATCCCCCTAATGATTTATTAGTTTAAGTGAGATATCGTGGGGATGCCCACAAGGACCCACCCCTTGTTCCTATTTTGCTTTTCTATATTATTTTTCTTCTATATGCTCTTTTATTTCACTTCTATATTATTTTGCATCTAATTTTCATGATTGTTATGCTTTAGAATCTCTTGAAAAAAGTTCTAAAATCCAACATAGTATTAGAGCCAAAACAATGCAATATAACTCAATTATAGAAGATATTTTTTTAAAAATAGGGAGCCAAAATAAAGGAAAATTCCCCTTATAGATTTTGGAGGGAAAGCTTCAAAATTTAAAATTTAAAATTTTGGTGCTAAGTTTTGAGCACCAAAATCTATCTTCTTCATGGAACCAACTTTCGTGTGTTAGAAAGAAGAGGTTCAAGTCGCATGTCATGTGCTATGCTTGGCATAGTAGTAGCAATGCTCACTTTTATCCTCAATGTTGCAAGGTCAACTATTGGCATGTTGATTTAGTGTTTTTTGTGCATCCAAAAACTTACATTACTTCTTCCCTTAGTTTACATGATTTTTCAATATCTTTGAGGTGGGATATTGTCTTCATACTTCAAACAAAATCATTAGCACAATGGTGGTTGAGTTTCTTTATGTTCGTGAAGTCTCAAGTTCAAATCCACCTAGTGCAAGTTTTTTTTTTATATATTTTTCAAAGTGCATCCTTTTTCATACCATGTGTACACCATGGTGTATGTTCTAGTTCTAAAGTATTCATTGGCATGGCGGTTGGTTAGCTTGTTTGCATTAGTGAAGTCCAATGTTTGAATCCACATGGAGGAAGAATTTTGTGTACTTTTTTCTTTGGACTATGCTCCTTTTTGTCCTATGTTTGTGAACATAATATATGATTTAGATCAAACATACATTTTGGCATGGCAATTGGTGAGCTCAGTTGCATCTCGTAGATCTCTAGTTCAATCCTCCTTGCTACCCAATTTGTGATGATGGAGGAAACCTTTTAGAGTGTATATGCTTGATCAACCCTTTTATGTATATGGATAGTGTGGAGAGAAGTTAAGACCTTAGCATCCCAAAGAGTTTAGAGTTTGAATCCCATATATTAGTTTTGAAAAATATTTTTTAAGTTCATTATTTAGTTGGTGGCCAAAGTGCCATTGATACAATAATTTGATAATTTTATACATAAGGACTCTTAACCACTTATACTTTGCTAAGTTTCAATCAACTATTCATCAAACCAACATGTTGTTAGCATCCAATTAGATATGTGCCAATAAAATGGCTAATAGGTAGGACTTATCAACATATGATACATGGTAGGTCATGATTGAATCATTGAATTTCTAAGTTTTGAGAAATTTTTAAAAGTTTTGAGTGATAATATGCCCAACCTTTTGGAGGCCATAAATTTTGCATATGAAATTTTTTAGACCTATTTCTTAGATTGTATTTTTTTGAGCCCTATGCATTGGTAATATTAGTTCAATAATACATTACAAAATTGCAAATTTTCTTTTGCTACAAGAGGAGTAGGTTTTGGATACTTGGAACAAGGTACGCCTTGTTCCTACAAGTCCCTTTCAAATGATAGGGAATCATTATTTTGGAACTTGCCTCTATTAGTTGATGATTCAATTGTATTCTTTTGAGATTAGAGGATAAATTGTGGTCACCATATTGCATGTTGAAGATATTCTCATAAGAATCTCAAAATATTTTATTCTTAAGGTGAAGTCACATTTTCATGTTTGAGGAAGGGTTGATCTAGTCCATGTATCTTTGATAAGAGAAGATATTAAAAATCATGATGAAGATTCATTGGCCCATTTGATCATTCATTATTGAAGGTGAGATGTTACCACCTTTAATGCCTTCTTTTCTTGGCCCCTCAACTTAGATTAGGGGAGGGTATTAGACTATAAGTAATTTAATCTTATCGGCCAAGGCCAATAGCATTTATGTAGTCATACCAGTGCTGTTGATGTAAGCCTATGGCATATGCAATGTAAGCCTACAAACAACATTGATGTATTCAACCTTAACGATATTAGTTAAACCACTTGTATGGTTAATCAAATTAAAGAGTTTAATATATAATATATTATTAGTTAAACTTTAATTTAGGTTACATTGGCTTGAGGTTTGTACTATACTAGGGATTAGCTCTCTCTATAAATAACCCTCTTATTCTTATTTTGGTTATATATATTATTCTTTCATTTATATACTCTTTTATTTTACTTTTATATTCTTTTTCATTTTATTGTGGTGAATGCTATGCTTCGGAATGTTCTTAGAACATGATCTAAAATCTAATATGGTGGTCATATTTGTAACAAGAAATACAAATTCTAGTTTGCTTATATGAAAGAATTCAAGCCATGGATTTTTAAAGAATTTATAAACATATTTTATGAATCTTGTGTTAGCTTTTGAAGCTAAATACTTAAGGTAAAATAACCACAAGATCTAAAATAAAGTTGTAATATGAAATATAATATAATTATAATATTATAAACATATAAAACTCATAAATAACTTCTCCAATAACTCATAAAAATGACATAAACAAATGCTCACAAAATTTGTATTTGATACAAAATAAAGATTTCAAATACATCATACTTCCACACACTCTCACTACACATTCTCTCCTCACATACACACATAGAGACACATATATAATGGAATGTGACTCTTCACATGGAGTACTCTTGGCCTTCACTCTTCTTGAGAATCTTCATTGTCTTACTCTATGGACTCATGTGCACATGGACTATTATACACATTTACATTATTAAATACTTTGCACATTCTAATAATACTTGTGCATTTATTACATTGCATAAAGTAAATACTCATACTCTAATCTAAGACACACTCCTAATATAGAAATATACCCAAGGTGGTATATTAGCATGTACCAAATAATATAATATATTCCAACACCCCTTGTATTACATTATTTGGATATTGAAGACTTTAGTCTTCAATATGGTCTTCTTTTAACTCACTTTGCATTGTATGCCTCCTTGATTAGGTTATTTCTTTTCTTGTTTTTCTTCACGACTGATGTCAATCTTTAAGCTTTTAGGTGATATCACATTGTCATTTGATTCTTGCAAAAATATTTTCTCTTTGCCTTTATTCTTCATATCACAAGTCTTATTTTGTATAGAACCTTATGAACATTCACTTATGGCATCATGATAAGACTTTGAATTAGATGAACTTGAAGCATCAATATTGCATGAGGAATGAAATACTTTTTTAAAAAATGACTCATCCAATTTTGCTTTCTTATTAAGGGATTCAATCAACTCCTTTTGTTTCAAGTTCTTCTTTTTGAAATGTTTAAGTGTAAGCAATGCCAGGTATATTATACTAGCAATGTTTAAATAAATCATAACACTATATTTGTCATTGTCAATTGCTTCAAACATTATCTCATGCATATAGTATTCTAATGTTTCAAAATTCTCTTCTAAAGCTTCTATGTAAATGAAATTTTAGACTAAGTCTAGTTTTCCTTTAGAATTATTAATCAACTCTTTGATTCCAAGTTTTATGACATTTCTTTTTTCCTCTCTAACAATGTTCTCTATATCATTGTTTAATATTTTCTTTGAAGTAGACATCCTTTTTCCTTCTTGGTTTTATGATAGACTAAGAACACTTTTCAAGTTTTCAACCTTCCAAACAATTATGTTGTAAGCCTTATATTTTCCTAATGTATAAATGAAATACTAATATCAATTTCAATGTAACATTCAACTTCTACTTCTTTAGGATGGATACCTTAAATTTTTCTTAAATATAAATGATCAACCACTGATTCTTGAAAAAAGTTTTAATTCTTCAAAACTCTAGGTTGAAATCCTTTTATCTCCCAAATTTCAAAAAATATAATTTCAAGATTCTAAATTTCACAAACCTATGTTGATGTTGAATTCCTTATAACTCCAAATTCAGAAATTTAAAAATCTAGTAAAAATATATTTGCAAATTTTATATTCCTAATTTGATGTAGGAAACCTTATTTCTCCACAATTCAAAATATTTGAAAATATTAAAAATGCTTCACAAAATTCAATAATTCAATTTATAAAACTTCTCAAAACTTGAAATTGAATTCCCAATAATTTCTCAAAAATTATTTCAAAGCTTCTCAAGATTTTCTAAAAAAGACTAATAATGTTTCTAAGGTTTTAAATTTCACTTTTATGTTTATCTCTCCAATGATCAAGCAAATGGATTAATTTCTCTTTAACCTTAGAAAAATAATAATATTATCCAACCTTATAACTCCTAACTATTGAGCATATAATCAAATTGTAAATGAGTTTCTTTACCTCCCACTCGAGGCATGAAGATAATCAGTCAAAGTTGTTTGACTTACCATAAAATGGTATTGCTCAATGAAATTACTCCACTTTGTTGCATGTAAGGCAATTGTATCCACTCTACCACTCTCATACCTGAGATTCGATGAAGGCATGTAGTTGTTCTCTCTTTTTACCATTTGACTCACCCATGTATTTAATTATTGTTGTGAAATACCTTATCTTCCTTCAGTACCTATTGGTGCTCTCTGTGCACAATGCCAAATGGCATACAATATCTTTTGATGCTCCAAATATTTTTTATGTTATTTTCCCTACATAGCACTTGGCAGTAATGAATTTGGAATATTATTCTATCTTGGTCAATGAAGTTATTTCTTTCGGGTGTTACTCTTCCTTGCTGGTGGTTGGCTCTTTAACACTTGGCTTCCATTTTGATCATTCAATTTTCCCTAACAACGCTTTGAATCCTTGATACTTGGATTTTTGACATCCATCGATTATCCTCTCAATTGCTCATTCTTCCAACATTCATAGGTTGCACTTGTGCTCCTTGGAATGGAGCTAATGGTGGTTGTTACATGGTGGTTGATCCTTTTACTTCCAATAGATGCTTCTCTCATGGTGGTTCTCCACCTTTAAATATGTTGGCTCTTCCTTTCACCACGATAGCTCCTTTTTTGTAGGGTGGTTTGCTATCGAACTCGATGGCTCTTGGATGCTTGGCCCCCTATGCTATGATTGCAACTCTATTGTGATAGTCTTATGCTGGGTCTACTCCAAATTACATCATTATTCTTCAGCTTCTAACCTGCTTATCCTCCTCCTTTATCATTATCTTCAAACTTGGTGGTTCCTCCACATGCCTGATGATTTCTCCTTATCTTCTCTCCTCCATTCAAGACTAAAACTTGCTTGCTTTGATACTTGTACTATCTTACTCTTTTTTCAAGATAGCAACTAGCTTATTATTCTCTTATTAATTTGCTGCTATTTTTGTAGGTTTTATGCAAGTTCAATGGTGATAGCAAGCTTTGGATTTCGGCTACAACCAAAACTTTAGCTTCTCCTTTTGTTGTAATTAATAATTATAATGGTGCTTATAATGCAACATAAAAACTCTCCTTGAATGTTACAACCATAAACACTTAATTGTAAAAAAAAAATTGGATTATAAAAAACAACATATAGATTAATTTTTCCTTATCCTTATTACTTCTTTTCAAACAATATTTAACTTCAATTTTGTTGTTTGTGTTTTGTAGATTCTAGGATGATAATGATGCCTCATTTCTTGTCTTGGAGACACTTAGATTAGACTATATTTTTATAGATTTAATAACTCTAATATGGTACTTTCAAAAAAAATTATAATAAGCTAATTTGAATGTTTAAATGATGAAACTTTATGGCACCAATATTACAAACCTCTTTGGCCTCCTGAAGCTAATCTCCTTGGTGATTTGATTCACCTTTTTGTTGTCTCAAATGTACAAATTTTGTAGCTCTACTTCCTTTTACTTTGCTACACCAAAATCATCTTCTAACTTCTTCGAAGTATGTTGTTCGAATCCTCTCTTTCTCTTTGCCAAAATGCTATTAAAAAATGCTAATTTTTTTTAGCCTTTCTTCCTCTTCAAATGCTGTTTGAAATCAACCTTCTTAATCTTCAACTTCTCTGATTTTTGTACCTCCAAATGTTTCCTTCTTACTATCCAAAAACTCTACAATTTGTATCTTCAATTGTTGCCAAATATTCCATCATTTTTTTTGTCCAAAGATCTCTCAAATTTATCTTAAAATTATTCAAATCGTAGCTCTACTATATTCCTCAAATGCTACCTAATTTTGCAGCCCAAATCTCTTAAATTGTTGCTCACAAAATCTGATTTCTTCACCCGTATATGGCTATCCAAAAACAGTCTCTAAAAATCCATTGACTTTGTTTGTTGTCAACCCTTCCTTTAATTGGCTATTCAAAGGCACTTCAAAATCTGCTCAAATATTTTTCAATTTGTAGCTCTATGTCACCTTCAATTTTTTTTTCCTGTGACCCTTCAATTTTTTTCACGAAAATCAACAATCTTCTCCTCCACAAATCAACCTTCAAATTATTAATGGTTGTCTTCAAATTTCTCAAATAGGTGACCTATTCAATCCTCTTTCTTCTCCTTAGCTCTCACTGAATTCTATCTTCATATCCAACCTCTTTCGTTGGCCTCTTCCTCAAGAGTCTAAATGTCTTTATGTCTTCAAAATATACCTTCTCAAAATTTGGCAAACTTCTTACCAAACCCTTCTTCCTTTTGGGTTTGTTGTTGGATGGTGATAATTGTCCCAAATTCTTCTTTTCAAGAGCTTCTATTTCCTACAATATTATTTCTTCAAATCTTCTCCAATAGTCACTTCTTCAACTTCTTTAATAGGCCTTCTCTAGCCTTCTTATTTCTCCTTCCAAATTTGCTTGAGATCTCTTCTCTTGGGTCTTTAAATTTTGTAACTCTTCAATTGGACCTTTTCTTAGTCCTTCTCTATATTCTTTCTCAAATATTCAATAAGGACCTCTTCCTTAGGTCTCCTTAAATATTCAATCTTCAATCTCCAATGGGACCTCTTTCTTGGACCTCCTTAATATTTAATGTCTACTCTTTTTCTGCAACTCAAAAAATAATCCCTACACGAGGAAAGCACATGGAATTTTAGGCAATAAAAGGTAAAATTCTTCTCTATTTTTTGTAGGAAGCTTCTAAACTTCTAAGAACTATTTTTTTGCAACAAAAAATTAGACAATAGCAATCAAATACAACCAAATTTCCAAAATTCTAAAATCAATAAACTTCACTAGTTATTCTCAAAACTAGTGGAAATAAATCTATGTTGAGTCATAGTCTTCATGAGTTTTCCTTCAACCTTGTGGAAAGACTCTAGCCAAATAGTAATATGGAATATTATTCTATCTATAAAAATTTTCAATAGGACGTCCTTGGGTCTCTTAATCTTATCAATGTTAAGGTCTATCTTCAAGACTTGTAAATCTCTTATTCCTTCACTAGTTTTCCTTCAACACAATGGGAAAAACTGTCTTCCATGATTTTATTTTTCTAAAGGTAATTTCTTCAACTTCACTGGTTTCTCCTTAACTAGTGGAAATATCCTTTGCAACTTTAAAAAACCTACACAAGATAAAACCTTGTTGTAGCTCTGATACCACTGTTAGCTTTTGAAGCTAAATACTTAAGGTAAAATAACCACAAGATCTAAAATAAAGTTGCAATATGAAATATAAGATAATGACAATATTCTAAACATATAAAACTCATAAATAACTTCTCCAACAACTCATAAAAATGCCATTAACAAATGCTCACAAAAATTGTATTTGATACATAATAAAGATCTCAAATACACCATACTTCCACACACTCTCACTACACATTCTCTCCTCACATACACACACAAAGACACATATATAATGGAATGTAACTCTTCATATGGAGTACTCTTGAATTTCACTCTTCTTGAGACTCTCCACTTTCCTACTCTATAAACTCATGTACAAATAGACTATTATGCACATTTACATTATTAAATACTTTTCACATTCTAATAATACTTGTGCATTTATTACATTGTATAAAGTAAATACTCACACTCTAATCTAAGACACACTCCTAATATAGAAATGTACCCAAGGTGGTACATTAGCATATACCAAATAATGCAATACATTCCAACATCTTGTTTGGATTTTCTTGGAGGGGAATATAGGACCTAAGAATATGTGTATATATTCAAGGGGATAAATTGGAGTTTTTTTAATTTTATAGCTTAAAAAATTATTTAAGGCTAGCAATTAAAGTTTCTTTGAGGTCAAGGATTTTTCCCTTTGAAACATTGAATTTTTTATATTCAAGTTAAAGCTTCTCTAAAACACCATTTAGCCTTAAACTAAGAAATGACCAAATTATGGATCTAAAACACCTTACCTTAATGCAAATTAAGTGAAATGACATGTATCTTAGCTTGCAATAGGGGTCTTGGGGGATGGTTGAGTTACCAAGTCTCCCTTATTTATTTTACCCTCATGAAATATATACAAACTATTCAAGCATTATTTTTGAATAATTAAACCAAATATTCTTTTTCTTAATAGATTGTATTCAACTTTATTTTGTTTAATCTTCATTTCTCATTGCATACATTATTTTCCATGATAGAATGTATTTTCAAAATGGCTATGATCTTGTCAATATTTTATAAGACAATGGCTCTAATTTATTGTTGGACATTTTGAGTTCCTAAGCTAAGAGTTGTCATTGATGTCAAAAGGATCTATGTAAGCTAACACTATGTTTGTGTAGAAGCAAAGGTTTTGATCAAAGGTTCAAGAAGGGATGCATGGTATTTGGTTCTAAAAGGAGATTCAAGGGAAGCTTAGCAAAAGGTTTTTATTTAAAACCATGGATGGCAGATTTGAAATGGGTTTTTCTTAAAACCCAAGTTGGCTTTTCATTTCATCGAAAAAGGTGCCCTGGTGATGAAGAAATTTAATTTCAAAGGTTTTATTTAAAACCATGGATGAAATATTTGAAATGGGTTTTTCTTAAAACCCAAGTTGGCTTTTTGTTTCATTGAAAAAGGTGCCCCGGTGATGGAGATATTTAATTTCAAAGATTTGGTTTAAATTTTAATTTATTTAAAATTAAAATGAAAAGAATATTTTCCGACATCATAAAGGAAGGTTCAAAAGCGTCGACATTTCCAAGCTAAGGAAAGGCATATATATATGCCATTAAATGTTTGAATATTAATCATCCTTGCTCTTGTTGTTAATGTGATTGTTGGAAAGCGAATAGAGCTCGTGCAAAAAAAGGTTTTAGTGGTGGAAGCAACGAATAAATCGAACGACGTGCGAAACCCAAGTCACCTTGGGCAGTGTGGCCTATTGGCAACTCGGGCAGCACAAAGGCATTTGGTAGCATGAGGTCATGCGTTCGATTTTGGCAAGGTTCGTTCATTGTGCTTTGTGGTGGAAGCGCCAAGGGTGCATGGTTTATTTGAGGCATGTGGGCCTATAGCAAATAAAGGGAAGTCGTGCCCCTTTTGCATTGTGAACAAGCGGGTAGCTCATTTGGCTACCTTAGCCACGGCTAAGGCACTCGCGGTGAGGGCAGGTCGAGGGGTCAAAACCCATTAAGGAGGTATGCAAATTTTTTATTAAAATTTAATTAATGCTCTAAAGTTTGGAGTGATAAGGGTTAGGAAATATTTTATTTTTGTAAACCTTTGTTGTGTTTAAAAGGTTAAATAATTATTTTGTTGGTGAAAACCATAGATGATTATTTGAGCCTTATGATATTGATTTGAATTTTTGAGAGCATTATTTTAGGAGAAATAAGGGTTTTGAATGAAGTAGAATTTGTGGAAATTGAATAATGGATTATTGATTATTATTTTTAGAGGGTTTTTCTCTAGAAGGACTTTGGTGGATGTGATTATTGAGTTGGAGTAAAAAGGTGTAAATTGAGTTATAATTTATCTTGTGATTATTATTTGAAGTCCACTAACCCTTATTAAGATTGGAAAGGAAAGTTTTGTTGAGTGTGGCAGAATTTGTGAACAACTTCTTGGCATCAAAAAGGTATGGGCACATTCTCCTATTGATTGCTACGGTGGTTGATTTTTGAAATATCAAGATTTTTTGGTTTGAGAGTTGTGATTAAAACCTTTTTTTATAAGCATTGTTGTTGAAGTGAGTTGTTATGCAAAGAATTTTAAATTGAGCTGAAAAGAACATGAGTATCATTGCAATGTAAGAGTTGTTGTTGAGTGTTGAAGACATTTTGAGTTGGTTGATTCATGCTTGGACTAGGGTTTGTGAGAAAGAGTTGTTCCTTGTGGTGATTGGTTGAGTAGAGTTGTTTGAGCCTAGTCAAGTGATTGTGTGAAGTGGTTGTTCAAGTTCCATAAAACAAACTATTCTATATTCTGATTTGAGTTGAGTTGAGAAAGAAATTGGATTCGAGTATAGAACATATTGAGTCTCTAACAATTCTCTTTATGCTTCTATGAGATTGCTGAGTTGAGATTGATTTGAGTTGAGATTGGGATTTGAGTATAGAACATATTGATTCTCTAACAATTCTCTTTATGCTTCTATGATATTGCTGAGTTGAGATTGGGATTTGAGTATAGAACATATTGAGTCTCTAACAATTCTCTTTATGCTTCTATGAGATTGAGTTGAGATTTTGTTGAGCTGATTTGAGGCAAGTCTTTGAGAAGGCTTGTGGACTGATTTTGAGTAAGCTTTTGTGAAGGCTTGCTATGCAGATTTGAGCAAGTCCTAGAGAGGACTTATTAAGAAGATTTGGACAAGTTCTGAGTGATCTTGTTGAGCATATTTGGACAAGTTATGAGTGAGCTTGTTGTGCAGATTTGAGCAAGTCCTAGAGAGGACTTATTGAGCAGATTTGGACAAGTTCTGAGTGAGCTTTTTGAGAATATTTGGACAAGTTCTGAGTGAGATTGTTGAGCATATTTGGACAAGTTATGACTAAGATTGTTGAGCAGATTTAAGTAGGTTTTGAGTGAGCTTGTTGAGCAGGTTTTGAGTGAGCCTATTGAGCAAATTTGAGCAGGTTCTGAGTGAGCCTATTGATCAGATTTGAGTAGGTTCTGAGTGAGCCTATTGAGCAAATTTGAAGATGTTCTGAGTGAACCTATAGAAAAATATTTAGAGGTGACAGAGTATAGATGACAAAGTCTCAGTGGATAGAGATCCAACAGTCAGGACAATTGAAGACAGATCTGAGTGAGGAGTCTTCAAGTGGAGAGAGATCCACAAGTTAGTGCAGCAGAGAGACAAAGTATTCTAGAAGATCACTAGCCAAAGTAGAAGGGGAAAGAGTTATCCTGTGGAAGATATCCACGAACTTGAGATTTAGGGATCAACATATCCTTTGGACAGAGGTCCATAAACATTGTAATCGAGAAGGATTCCCAAGAGATTGATTGAGAAAGTTTTAGCAAAATATTTTCTCCGTGGAGTAGCCCGCATTGGGTGAACCACGTAAATTATTGTGTCACTTTTGTGGATGGTGTTTTGTGCATTGCTTTTATTATTACTATTGATACTGCTATATATACACTGCATAATATTGAATTGAAAAGAAAAGTAAAAAGTGGTCTTATACTGTTCACCCCCCTCTTAGTATAAGCTTGTGTTCTTCATTTATAAGTTTTATAATATATTTTGGGTTGAAATACTTTTATGAGTGAATGTAGTAGCTAGGCTACTACCTTCTACTTCCAATGAATTAGCTATAGAAAAAATAATTTTGTGAACCCAATAACAACATTGCAAAATAGCAAAATTTTACAAAGTTGAAATAATTTGGCTGTCTCCAAGGTGGGCCAATTTGCTCAAGTGTTGATTGGCTATAAAGCATTCCACTTGCAAAGAGAACCAACTTGCATGTAAAATGGTCGAATTGGATCCAAATTAATCCACTCACAAAGAGGACCAATTTACCTACAAAATGACATGATTGGTTCAAGATCAATTTGTTTGGAAAGTAGCCTAATTGACTCTATGGAGCAAATTACTCAGGATCAACTACTGATTTGCTTGCTTAATGGACCAAATCTCTTGCCAACTAGAAAAGAGGTAAAAATAAAGGGTAGTAGGAGCTTGGGCATAAAATGATCTTGAACCAACCAAAGAACATTGTCTTTCCAAGAAAAGTGATTTGTAGATTCTAAGTGATCAAGGGCATAAAATGATGCAGGTGGAGGGCCTACATGAAACCAACCATAACAGAAACATGGCACCTTGAGTCTACAAAAAAGGATCACTCTGACCAAAAAAATGATCAATTGTTTTGCATAGCTATTTTGCTAGAGGTATACTAAGAGTGCCCTTGCTTTGTTAATTGTATTTCCTTCTTGTATCTTGTCTTCCATCCCTCATTCCTTCAATTTTCTATGTAGGTTTTTATAGGGAAGTATTCAAGAATTGTGATCATTTCCAACTACTGAGTCAGGGGTTTGGAGACCTCATTGTTACCACATTGGAACGAGAGGGTGAAGGATTCTTGTTACATCATATGAATGAGAATTCTTATTGTATTTATTTAAAAGAGCTTCTATGGAAATTTAAGCCAAGATCTCATTGTAAAACTCGTTGATATTAATATAATTCCAAGTTTCTTCCCTTTATCAATTCTATGTGTTCAATCTTGTATGTGTCTCTTTTACATGTTACATTATTTGAACGTGTGATTGACACTTTCTTTCGTTGATAATAAATTATGCTTGTTACATTATTTGAATACACGTAATTGAATCAACAACTTCTTTTCCATTTATTTCTATTATATTAATTTGTTTACAAACTCCACTACAATTAACTAAGGATAAGACATTGATCATATATTAAGGTAGAATTAAAAAGTTATGCAAATCTTGGTCAAAGAACAAATTTTTCATTTTTTATCTAGATGAGCATAAACATATAAAATATTATAAGCTCACCTCAAGGGTATCCAAGCCCGATTCGGTCTGTTTAGAGTCAGTGTGATAATATTTTCCCGAATCAAAGTGGTAGACCCACCAAAGTTTATAATAATGCTTGTGATAAAGAAGTATTTTGTGTGTGACAGCCAGGATTATGGGACACTAAATAATTCCACAATAAGGGTATTCTCAAAAGATGCAAAATATGTCATGGACTCAAAATCATTATCTATCCCAATATATGTAGATTCCCCAAGGTCAACTACATTTTCTATAAAATTTGTAGCCAAATATGCAGGCTCATTAGACAATGTAGAATTCTAGGCCATCTCAAGTGTATCAAAGCCAACAACCAATGTAGAAATCCATGCAAGAAGTGGTGGCATAAAATTATCAAGTTTCACAAAATCAACAATGGATCCAATATCCTTAATAACAACTAGCATATATACGAATAGGAAAATCTACGTACCAAATATTGTATGGACATATGTGGTATAGTCAAGCACCACAACAAAATATACTAATGATGCTTGTGTAGCAACATTATCCAACTTATTAGGCCTAAACCATCAACAATAGGTATCTCCACACTATCAAGTTCCTTAAGAACAATATGAGCCTCAAAGGTCAATTAACAAGATCTACAAGCCTGTACTAGTGAGGAAGTTTTGGCCTGTAATGAATCCCTTCAAGTTAGGGTGCTCCAATAGAGAAATGTATTGATGATTAATCAGATACACAATGGTATGAGTAATATGAATGTGATTTTTTGGCACCCTACTTGTAAAATACCCCATAATCTAGAATCATGTGCTTCAAAAATCCATTATGCTCAGGAAATGAATCAGCAAGCATCAAGACAACCAACAATAGCAACCAATATATTGCCACCAATCCAATAATGGTTAACGAACCGATGATGAACCAACCAATGGTAAATTGAGTGATTGCATCCCAAGTCAATGCAAAAGGGTAATGTAGGCTTTAGCATTTATGAGACCATAGGTCGTATAAGATAAAGTTTGTTTTACTCAATATATGTTATCCAACCAAAATTTGATTATTGAAGCACAATGTACAACCCTACCCCCCACAGGATTCAAACCTTGAACCTCTATTCAAATTTTCAAAATATCCATTATTAGAGCACCTAAAATAAGTGGTTATTGCCTCCCTACTCAAAGTGCAATGGTGAAAAATTCTCCAAAGTGTCCTCAATCTACTCCCCACGAAGCATACCCCCTTTAAATAGGAAAGGAACCTTAGGTGAGAAGGACATTTTTTTGGTAATAGTAGATCAAAAATTCTTATGGTAAAACCCTTATCCTTCCATCAAGGGGAATCTCTCCCATGGTTTGAAGAAAACCTTGAGATTGAAAAAAAAAAAATTTAAAGATGAAGAAATGAAGTATGGAGAAGATTATGAATTATATGATCCTCCTTAGATATATAATATAAGTCCTTAGAATAATGTAAAGTGTTTACTTCTTGTAGACACGAAAAATTGACCCACTAAGGTGAGTAATTTTCCCTAGATCCCTTGTTTTCTCCTTGGAAAAGTAGGGTCATATTTGAGCCAATTTTTACCCTACCAAATCTTATCCATTCCTCCTAAATCCTATACCATTGGATCGGGCTCGAAAAGATATTTCCAACGGTATATGATATGACCCATTTTGACTCCGTTTGACCCTCCAAAATGCATTAAAACCGCATGGGGGTCTAGCTGGTGCGAGGTCGCGCCCCATTTTTATGGAGCACGATTTTGCATTTTAGGGTTTTCTCTTAAGAAAACCCTAATTTTCAAAGTTGATATTTTTAAGGTCGGTTGTGCTTAGTTTTTCCCACCCATTCTTCTTTCAAATCCACTATATAAGGAGGGTTTGAAATTCATTTCTTCCAACCAAGCAATAATAACATTTATTATTCAAGTTCTATTTTCTTGAGGTCTTCTTCTTCTTCTTCCGCAAGCAAGCTAACTCACAAGTGTGAAGTGTGATCTATTGAAGCTTTGTTTTCTTCTACATTGGATTGTGTGTTGCTACTCTTGGTGGACAAGTGTTGAAGCCCTAAGGAGGAATCTACTACTTGGAGGTCTCCATCCCTTTTGCTTGCTTCTTCACTACCACCAGGTTGTTTTCACTCTTTTGTACTTTGCATATTAATTAGATTTTTTATTATGCATCAATTAATTCATATTTTTTGAGTTTTCTCCTAGCTTCTACGAAATCATGCTCGAGTTTCTACGGGGCGTGATTTCACCGTGCGATATCGTGGTCGCTCCATACGGGGCGCGATTTCGCATAGACCATGTTTGGGGGCAATATGCTACCCCCAAACCCTAGATCTATGTTATAGACTGCATTTAGGCCATATTAGGGCATTTTGTACTCTATTTTATTATTCTATTCTGCTATATTTTGTTATGCTTGTTCATCTTCCAAAGGTCAATTTCCACTTCTATTTTCAAAGGTCAGCTAAAAGGACCTAGGGGGCTTGACTGTTGCACCTCCAAGAATTATTGTATAGTGGCCTAAGTAGGCCCCCTAATGCTAATCATATTTTCCAAGTGTTTCTTAAGTTATCTTGTAGGAATATGAATTGTTGATAGCATTGGATCAAAGGATAAAAGCAAGGATCAACCATCGGATAAGATAAGTGTTCTGATTAATCTTTAGGTTGTTTTTTGAGTGCTTTATATTTTTGTTATAAACCCTAGATCTGATTTAAAAGAAATATATTTAATTAATTTCTAGGCATTTGAAAGATAAACAACATATAGTGTGCACTTAGGGTTAATTTTGTTTGTGCATCTCTTCTTGAGCCCTTGCTTAAAGGTTTTTTATTTAAAACCCTAGGGTTAGAAAAGCATTCAAAGAAAGAATCATTCTAGGGTTAGCTCTTGTATTCTTGCATTCTGTATTTCTGCATTGTCCTTTATCTTTTATAGCATAGATCTAGAAAGGCCAAATCTAGGTGATTGTCTTGAATTGAATACATCAAACATTCTTGAAAATCTTGAGGACTTGGAGCGAGTCCTTAAATCATTCTTGGTGAACCCTTCCCCCTATCATCGAGTGTAGAGAACAACATAGCCCCATGGTTCACCCCAAAGGCTTCTCTCTTTTGGATCTAACTTTTGGGAATTGTATACGGTAGGGCAGTTTTCCCCCTCTACATATTTGGTGAACTTGATGTGAACACCTCCTTTTTATTTTAAAACTTTAATAAGACCATTAATTTGTTTGCATAGATTTAGAACATGAAAATACATAAAAAATACCTTTTGTGTGGCTTTCATTATTTCTAGATCTCTTTTTATCCCTTATTCTTTCTCTTAATCCTATGGATCCAAACCTTAGGAGTAAGCGAAAGCTTTTAAAATTTGATATGAATCCTCAAAAGGATGATCATATTGATAAGGAGAATCTTGATCTAGAGAGAAAAGAGGTCTTGGAGAATGATGATCCTATTGAAGGTCCTCATGGTAGGCTCATCTTTAAATCATCTGATCATGTTTGGGGTTTTATGAAACACTATAAGGTAGACTTGCTTGAGGCTATGGAACATAAAGCTCAACTCAAAAGAGGTGAGACTCTTCTTCCTCCTCTAGTCATCTCTCCTAGGCATGTTCATGATAACCCTTTGTTTGAATATTTGAATCATGGTAATCTTGTCCATCAACCAACCTATGCCACTACTATAACCACCAATGTTGGAAGGAGTCCACAAGTTCCTCCAACTAGTAGTGTCACTCAAGATTATTTTCAATTTCCTCCTCAACCTACTAATCTCAATATTCCTGCTTCTATTCCACCAATTGTTAGTTATCCTCTCCAACAAGGTATCACATATCACAATAGTATCAATACTTCCAACTTAAGCCAAGTACCTTTTCAACAACCTACCTATACCCCTCCCTTAGGGAATCTAGGGGTATTGCACAATAGTAATCCAGAAGTTCAAAATTTGGCAAATATGGTAAAACAATTGGTTTCAAAAGTGGAGATGATTCAGCCTTCTAGTTTCACTTACAATTATAAAGAGATGTGCAATCAACCCCTAGACCCTATGGTTGCTTCTAGGCCTTATCCTAAGCATTTTTCCATGCCGGTTTTACCTATATATAAGGGTATAGAAGATCCGATTGAGCATCTAAGAAGATTTAGAATAACTTGCCATGATCTCATCTATGATGATATGTTATTACTAAAGATGTTTCCTAAGAGTCTTGTTGGTATGGCATTAGAATGGTATTATCGGTTACCTAATTATTCTTTAAGGAATTTTGAAGAAACAATAGAGTTATTTGTTCAATAGTTTGGTGCTTATATTGAAAAGGATGTGACCATGAAAGATGTTTATAATTTGAAACAAGGTAAAGAGGAAAGTTTTTCAGAATTTTTGGCTCATTGGAGAAGTCTAGTTGGATGCTTGAGATATACTTTACCTCCTAAATATATGCTTGAGATATTTATTAGCAATTTGTAAGAACAATTATCTTATGCATTAGAAACTACTATTATCACATATTTTGATCAAGCAATTGAGTTAGCAAGGAAAGTAGAACAAGCTCTTATCAGAAGAGGACAACTCAAAGTGAAAGAAGATAAAACCATTAAGTCATAGTATAAGAATAAGGATGTGGTAGGTGATGGTGTAATGGATAGTAGGCCTGTTAATAATATTGTTAACAACCTACAAAAGATAATACTTCAAAAACCTCCACAAAGGAATTTCACAAGACTTGGCATACCTATGGAAGAAGTCCTAAAGCAACTTTTGGAAGCCAATGCAATTGAATTACCTCCCATAAGGTAACCAGATACTACAACTAATTGGTATAAGGTAGGACAACATTGTGCATATCATAGAGTAGAAGGACATTGGACAAATTCTTGTAAGAAGTTGAAACATGTGGTTCAAGATTTAATTGATGCAGGACGTCTTGATGTAAGAAATTCTCAATCTTCAAATAGTCAACAAAAGTCCACTACCAACCAGAATGTACCTAAGCAAGGACAACAGACAGTTAATCAAGTATCTTATAAAAATGTACCACATCATTATGATAACCATATGGTTGGTATGATAACAACTACTTCAGAACAACAAGTGCAAAATCGACAGATCCAACGATCTCAATAGGAGATGAGTTTTTCAGCAAATATTTCCCTCTTAGAACTTTTACAAAATTCTCCTACTCATGGAGAAGCCTTGATAAATGTTCTAAAACAACAATCTATCCCTCCAGATATTTCCCCTAGTGATATGGCCAATGTTGTAAGTTCTCTTGGGACACATCATCTCACATTCTCGGATGATGATATTTCTTCCTCAAACTTGCAAGAATATTCTTCTCTTTACATCACCACATTTATTGGGGATACTTTTATCAAGAGGGTTATGATTGATAATGGTTCTTCCCTCAATTTATGCACATATCAATTTATCCAAAATTTTGGATTAAAAGAGGAAGATTTAACTAAATCCAATGCAATCATCAAAACATTCAACAATGAGTCCCAAGAAGCTTGTGGTATTATATCTCTTCCCCTTAAAGTTGGACCCAAGATCTTAGATACATTGTTCTATGTGGTACCTTGCCCTACATATTTTAATCTACTTCTTGGATGTCCTTGGATCCATGCAATGAAGGTCATCCCTTCTACTTTTCATCAATGTTTGAAGTTTAAATTTAAAGAACAAGTTGTCACCATTCCAGGTGACCCTCAACCATTTGAATATTGTTCAATGGTTGAACAAGCTCAGTTTGGTCTCAATGTTTGTCCTTCAGTTTCATCATCTATTTCTCCAAGTTCCTCATCTCAAAAATCTGAGCAATTCAACAATCTAAAAGTGAGTGAGGAACCTCTAATCAAAATTTCATCATGGGATCAAGATAATCAATTTCTTCAAGAACCTCTTCTGGATATATCTCATCAAGGTTTGGAGTAGAGTAATGAGGATGAGGATCCCCCTTATCCCTCTAACATCTTGTTTTGTAATATGATAAATTATGTGTGTTCTAATGGTAAATATTCTACTTCTCATAGAGATCTTGCAAAGTTAGGGATTTCTCCTCCTTATGTTAAGAATAATGGTTTTGTTCAAGAATGTATAGATTATCATGTTATGGCTACCAAAGAAAGAGCTATGAAGGAGCCTCTCCATGATTATAATCATCGAGATGGCTTACCTTCTAGATTTTTCTTTGATGAAGTAGTCCCTTGAATGCCTGTTCTTTTTGTTAATATAGGAGGCACAATTAGAATATGTGTCGACTATCATTCTGATTGCTTGTTTAACATAAAATAAAATAAAATCAATCATTAATTAGGCATGCATTTGCATTCTCATTCCATCATACTTGTTTGCTTGCTCATACTGCATGATTGCCTATCATATTTTGCATGGTTGCCTGACATTCTGTTCCTCTTGCATTTTTTCTTGTCATAATTGCATTGTTGCTTGCTCATGATTGCTTGATCATATAGCTTTTTGGGGATTCATGATAATGGCATGTGATGATACCTAGTTAGGTCATAGCTCACATGCATTGCACTCTCACTAGGGCTTTGATGCCTAGCGAAGCCCCAACCTAGGGCCCATGCATTTTCATCCCTTCTTCTCTTCTTGTCTTCCTTTGCTCTTTTCTTCTCTTCTCTCTTCTTCTTGTGTCCCTTGACTTTGAAAGTTTTTACAATGATCATCATTTCTCTCCAAAGTCAAGGAATACAATCCTCTTTTGGTATATCCTTGTATTTTTGCATGATTCTTATTTCTCCTTTGTCTTCTTTGTTCAGATAAGGATATACATTCTTCTCTTCTTTGATTGCACACTTTCTTCCCTCTTGACTTTTCAATAGTTGAAACTTCAAGTTGGGGGTACACACACACAATTCTTTGCTCCTCATTTTCTTCCTCTTATTTCTTCTAGCACATGCACACACTCACATTGTGTTATGCTCATATGAATTGGTCTATATACATATTCTTACACACCCCTATCGGGTAGTACTTGCTAATACATCATTCACATCAACAATAATATATCACCCCTATCGGGTTATACTTCTTTTGACTCAGCGGGCTCAACACCCCATTATAGGATAAGCTCCTTGGCCATTTTAGTAGGTCTCGGTATACATCCTAGCGGGTAATCACCCCATAGTAGTCACTAGCGAGCAATCATCCATAGCGGGTTACACTCCATCATTTGATCATTTGAGCAATCACCCATAGTGGGTTACACTCCATATTTTTCCCATCTATCCATATTAGCGAGTACTACACCCATAGTGGGTTTTCACTCCACATCTGGACCTTATCTTTGGGCATAACACCCTTCATTTAAGGTTCTTGATCAATTTCTCTTGCATTCTATGGTTGACCTTCTGGATATATTGTTCTTCTTCTTCTTCTTCTTATTCTTCTCTCCTCTTCCCTTCTTCTTTATTTCCCTTTCTTCTATTCATCCATGCATTTCATACTAGCTGCATTAGATTCATGTTGTACCTAGTGATCTTTACTCTGTTGTTTGTTTGCTTGCTTTGTTCTCTATGTTTCTATGTTTTGCTTTTTCTTTGCCTTTTTCGAGTTTCTTAAGGAATTTCCATTCCTTTCAAAACTTGAGGGGGCACCCTAGCCATAGAGGCATTAATGGTAGTAATATCTCACCTTGTGTGCAAAATTCTAGAGTGTCCTTCATGATACCCCTTTTGCACCACCCCTTTGTCCAAACTTGGCCACCCTTTTCTATGTTTTTTGTCTTCTTGCCCATAGGAGTCTACATATTTCTTTGATGCATTTACTTGGCCTTAAATACATCAAATAGGGGGTAAAATGTAGACATGAAAAATTGACCCACTAAGGTGAGTAATTTTCCCTAGATCCCTTGTTTTCTCCTTGGAAAAGTAGGGTCATATTTGAGCCAATTTTCCCCTACCAAATATTATCCATTCCTCCTAAATCCTATACCATTGGATCAATCTCAAAAATATATTTCCAATGGTATATGATATGACCCATTTTGACTCCGTTTGACCCTCCAAAATGCATTAAAACCACATGGGGGTCTAGTTGGTGCGAGGTTGCACCCGTTTTTATGGAGCGTGATTTTGCATTTTAGGGTTTTCTCTTAAGAAAACCCTAATTTTCAAAGTTGATATTTTTAAGGTCGGCTGTGCTTAGTTTTTCCCACCCATTCTTCTTTCAAATCCACTATATAAGGAGGGTTTGAAATTCATTTCTTCCCAACCAAGCAATAATAACATTTATTGATTCAAGTTCTATTTTCTTGAGGTCTTCTTCTTCTACAAGCAAGCTAACTCACAAGTGTGAAGTGTGATCTATTGAAGCTTTGTTTTCTATTGCATTGGATTGTGTGTTGCTACTCTTGGTGGACAAGTGTTGAAGCCCTAAGGAGGAATCTACTACTTGGAGGTCTCCATCCCTTTTGCTTGCTTCTTCACTATCGCTAGGTTGTTTTCACTCTTTTGTACTTTGCATATTAATTAGATTTTTTATTATGCATCAATTAATTTATATTTTTGAGTTTTCTTCTAGCTTCTACGAAATCGCGCTCGAGTTTCTATGGGGCACGATTTCATCGTGCGATATCGTGGTCGCTCCATATGGGGTACGATTTTACATAGACCATGTTTGGGGGTAATATGCTACCCCAAACCCTAGATCTATGTTATAGACTGTATTTAGGCCATATTAGGGCATTTTGTACTCTATTTTATTATTCTGTTCTGCTATATTCTGTTATGCTTGTTCATCTTCCAAAGGTCAATTTTTACTTCTATTTTCAAAGGTCAGCTAAAAGGACCTAGGGGGCTTGACTTTGCACCTCCAAGCATTATTGTACAATGGCCTAAGTAGGCCCCCTAATGCTAATCATATTTTCAAGTGTTTCTTAAGTTATCTTGCAGGAACAGGAATTGTTGATATCATTGGACAAAGGATAAAAGCAAGGATCAACCACTGGATAAGCTAAGTGTTCTAATTAATCTTTAGGCTGTTTGTTGAGTGCTTTATATTTCTATTATAAACCCTAGATCTGATTTAAAAGAAATATATTTAATTAATTTCTAGGCATTTGAAAGATAAACAAGCATATAGTGTGCACTTAGGGTTAATTTTGTTTGTGCATTCTCTCTTGAGCCCTTGCTTAAAGTTTTTCTTTATAAAACCCTAGGGTTAGAAAAGCATTCAAAGAAAGAATCATTCTAGGGTTAGCTCTTGTATTCTTGCATTCTGTATTTCTGCATTGTCCTTTATCTTTCATAGCATAGATCTAGAAAGGCCAAATCTAGGTGATTGTCTTGAATCGAATACATCAAACATTCCTGAAAATCTAGAGGACTTGGAGCGAGTCCTTAAACCATTCCTGGTGAACCCTTCCCCCCTAGCACCGAGTGTAGAGAACAACATAGCCCCCGTGGTTCACCCCAAAGGCTTTCTCTCTTGCGGATCCAACCTTTTGGGAATTGTACGCGGTAGGGTAGTTTTCCCCCTCTACACTTCTCCCCTAGAAGGTGAAGACTATGCAATGGGAGCAAAAATTGAGTTGAAATACAAAGGATGTGGGTTCTCTTTTGAGGATGCCCAACTGAGGAGAATATACTATAAACGCACCAAGCATTGATGCCTCCCTCAAATGATGAATTAAAGCATGAAAGAGCAATAAGAAGAAGAATTAGATTGGGATATGAAGGAGAAGCAAACATAACATAGTTTAAAGAATTTACATGTGAATCCTCTTTCATGAAGGAGGAAATTTTAGAAGAAAACTATCAAATTTCGAAGATTCCATGTGAGGTTTAATTTGTTGCAACACCTGAGGCACCTAAGGTTGTTGAATGACATCTTCCTATCCAATATGTCATTGTGTGTAGCCCTCATAAATCATCAAAGGATAGTAAGATATTTGCTCTTCTTGAATACGAGGTATTTGATTTCTTTTTAGAGTAAGAGGATTCTATAAAAGTGGAGGAGAGCCAACAACCAAGAGATATTTTTGTTAGAGCTAGAATTGGTACTAGAGGATGAGGATCAAATAGATGGAGAAACTAAGCCAGAATATGGAACATACAATTTCATCTTGAAGAAAGCTAAGCTTGCAAGGTTTGGAGAAATCTCATGGGGTCCATTTTGTGAAGAGATATTCCTCTTTAATGATGAAAGCCTGGAAGCAGACACTTCAAAAAATAGAGAAGGATTCACCTATGACTTCTAAGACCATTCAAGTAATTCCAGATAATTGGGCTACATTAAGGAACAAAGAACCGATAATTCTATAAATATGATATTTTCCTACAATCTTGGGGAGTACAACCAAGGTATAATTTATATCCTCACAATCTAATGCTTTTAAGGGCAACATTCAGTTTGTCGAGGAACAACAACATCCATTATTGTTGCATGATGCTATGTAGCCCGATTGCATAAAGGCAATGGTATGAACCAATAATCACCATCAAAATCCATCGTGTAATGAGGTGAAAATCCAAGAGGCTATCACAATTGTATAAATCCCAACGCCCACCTCTACTTCCCACCACTTTAGAATTAAAATGAGGTATTAGTTTCGAGATAGTTGGCATCAAAAGGTAAATCATGATGGAATGATAAGAGAAAAGGTTGTTTCTAACTTTCCAAAATATGACACCTACTTAGGATTTCGATTATTTTAAAGAAACATATTATCTCCTAGAATGCTCCCATGAGGCTCTAAATTGGGGAAGCCCCCTTCGCAAAGGCCCTCCATATTCACCATTGATGTTTACCATGTTTACATAGATGTTGAAAATCCTGAGCTAGAACATTGGCATCAAAAGGGTGGGCAACTATTTTCCTAGCCTATGAATGGAATTGTCTTTTGCTCAGAGATGTTTATTTCTTTTAATTCCCTCTCCTCATTTCCCCTTATTTAGTTTTCTTCCCAAAAAAAGAGGAGAAAATCCCCATCGCACCTAAGTGAAAGTATCACAAGAGACACTTAGGTTCCTATTTCTTCCCATCCCTTTCCTCCAAAATTAGTTGAAGATAATTCTATGATCAATAGTTTATTTTTTAAATTCAATAGGATGAGATGCCAACCTGGGAACACAATGATAGCAAGGCAATACCTGAGATCCAAACCATTTTTATGGAGGTAGGAGTTTTATTCCTTCAAACTCAGTGGCCGAATGGATGAGGCAGTCTATGACATACCTTGTCGATAATGCAGTCACAAAATGACTATCAACATAAAGGTTGGTGAAATGACTTAGTTTGTGATACGTTTGATGATTGAGAGAAATAAAGGATAAAAATATAGAGAGAAATGATAAATAACCCTAAAGAAAAAGTTTCTCAAACAAAATAAGGTTTACATATAAGTGAAAGAGTGGCAAGAATGGAAGCCAATAATATAGGAGCATTAAATTCTTCCACCATATTTCCCACAACCATCTTCATTTCATTTCCATCCCCATTTCTTCTACTCCCCTCTTATTTTCTATTTCCATCCTATTTATTCTACTCCCACTTCTTGAATTCCCCCTAAATTATTTTGTTGTGCCCATCCCACCTCAAATAAGCATAGACTAAGTCTTAAGATCACTAGCAAGTTTGTTTGTTCAAAATATAGGGTTATCTCACATGTCATCTCCACTTCAATTTACCCTATCATTATTCATGCTATCACCAACTATTCCAACCATATTGCACCCATATTTTGGTTCCTCTATATTGTAAGCATTGTTGTGTTGCACTGTCTATCATCACTTCAATCCCTCTCATCATTCATCGCTACTTGATCTACACAATCATCCATGCCATTGTATCAAACTGATACCCTCATCTTCATTGGTCCACTAATCACCATAGGTACAACAATACTCCCCTCCACTAGCATCAAAATTATCCTGAGATGATCCAAATTATAGAGGAGCACCTCATCCCCAATGTCCATAAGTCATTGCCTCACTTGGTGAAAACGTATCCTTGAGAGAAGATAGAGAGGAAATATCTCAATAAGTGCAATACCTTGCTCTTCAATGGCGAACAAATACGTGGAAAACAAGCTAAACATCCAAGGCAGAGTACAATGAACTTCCTATGCATAAATAGATGAAGTAGATGGGTAGGTTACATAAGAAGATGGTAAACATGCAGTTGAAGGACATATCCTACAAGCAAAGGAGACTCTAGTTGTGCAAGTTGCCTATGATGCTCTTGGAATATCAATTTAAGAATTGATAAAGGAAATGCAAGAACTACTAAATAAGAGGTCATCTAAGGTACTTTCTTATCAGGGACAACTCCATAGATGTTATCAATGCCATTGATGAAGAGATCCAAAGTGGAGGTGTCTATAGATAATGCTTTCTGGTGCTTAAAAGGAGATCATTGAACCAAAAATCCAATTGGGGAAGTCAAGAAATTAAAATAAGATCAAGGGAAAATCCTTGCATAGGATCAATATGAGGAATTGGTTGATGCTCGAGATGTACCCTCTCACACTAATTGACAAACAATTTTCAACTTGTTACCCCAAAGCTAAAGGTGACTTGCGATTTTGTAATTTTGCAGCAAGGATTCCAATTTTGAAGACTCCATGCCCAAGGATAAAGACAATATTTAATATCTCTTGCCAATCGAGCTTGGTGCCCCAAGAATTCACCATAAATGTAGTAGCCATGCTACTGTCTTCTTATTCCAAGAAAGAAAAATGGATTTTGCAAACCCAAGAACAACATTGCAAAACAACAAAAGTTTGCAAAATTGACAAAATTTGGCTAAGTCTCCAAGGTGGGTTGATTTGCTCAAATGTCAATTTGCTTGAGTGTTGATTGGCTTGGAAGCAATCCGCTTGCAAAGAGGACCAATTCACTTGTAGAATGGATCAATTGGCTCCGAAGTGATCCAGTTGCAAAGATGACCAATTCACTTATAAAATGGTTTGATTGATCTAGGAATGATTTGCTTGCAATGTGGACCAATTAGCTCTAGAAAACAAACTGTTCAAGGCCAACTAGCAATTCGTTAGCAATTCACTTGCTTAGTATAGTGAATTGCTCGCTAGCTAGAAAAGCGATAAAAGTAAAGGCATAGATCCCAAGGAGAACCTTTGGAAAGTGATATTTTGGCTTGTAGTAGCACCATAAGTCATTTTCGAAGCCTTCTAAGCCTCTTTGAAGCATGTAAAATTTGTGGTGCATCATTTTGTTAAAAATGCCCCAAAATCTAATCTTTACTAGGAGTAATAGTTTCTCACCCTAAGTAACTAAGGGGTAAACTCCTATAAATAGAAGTCATGGGCTCCTTTGTAAACATCTTTTGATAACGAGAATTTAGAGCTACACTTTGTGAAATCCATATTGTGCTTTGACCTCTTGAGATTGTTGAGAAATTGGCAAGTCCTTGTGCATTTAATCAGTGGCACCATCTTCTTGGTTGTTAAGTGTGTAGTGACCGAGGCATTACCCTTTTTTCAATTTTATCATTTTCTTATCAATTCCATATTTAATGAATACGAAAACATTGATGTTATTTTGAATTCTGCTAGTTGATCATTTGCACTCGCGTCACTACAATTTAAACCCATATTATGTTTAGATCACTTGTATCCTTAATCTTTTATGCTTATTTATTCTTTGCACTTTACTTTTCGTACAACTAATGTAGGTTAGAGTAGGAGAATTTCTACACAGAAAGTGGGTAGTTGACCTCAATCTAAAGGTTGAGATGACCCATTGACCCTTCCTTTCAACTTTGTTGAAACTAAAATTAGAAGGCATCATTAAAATAGGACAATTCCCTAACAATGAATAAAATAAAAATACAAAATATTGAATTTGTTGTGATTTCATATCAATAGAAATATGAAAATTTTCTTTTAATTTACTTGAAGTAATGTTTTATTCAGTTTATATGATTTTTTTATTATTCAAGTTAGTGTGAGAAACCCCTACGACTGACTGAGCATCCCCATCCCAACCATGACCTCTTATAAGGGTGAGAGCTGAGCTTATCAATAGGGGCCAAACACACAACCATACACACACCCACCCCCTTACATACTCACCCACCCACCCAAAGAAGAGCCAAAACCCAAACTGTTGCGCTGCCTCCCAAGGACAGTTTATATGAATTTTGAAAATAAAGATTGAAAAAAATAATAATTAATTAATTAATGATATGGGATTGGAATGGTCCCACATGTGTTACGTCATGACCACGCAATGATATTATAAAAGCTTAACGATTAACGATTATACATATATGGTTTGACAAAATTCAAAGTTAAAGAATGAAAACTATTTTTAAATAAAATAAAAAATCATATTAACTTTATAATTTTAAGTTTCGTTGTTAGTACAACGTTTATACTATTGCTTTAAAAAACAATTTGCCTAAAGCTAAGTTCTTTTATATATTATTGTTATGGCAATAAATAAATCAAGATTTAGATTTGAGGAACAACAATGAAATGAAATATTTTAATTACTTCCGCGAGACCCAAATATGGTCTATAGGACCTCAAATATGGAAGTACAACTACTCAAATCATATCATATGATCCTTAATATATTTGTCCTTCTCCTGCTAATTTGGGTTAGTAATTCCCCAACTTATTATTTTACTGTCTTCAAATAACTCTGCCATAGACGTGTTTCCAAGTGTTTCTTTGTATTTACCACAGATATCTGAAAAAATCGGGCATTTATAGATGAAGTGTTCCTTTGTCTCTACTGCCCTTGTGTTGCATAGAGTACATATATTTTCTTCTCATTGTTCTTTGGGCGTTGTCCATCTCCATGTTTCACATCTAAGCCTATGAGAGCTAGTCCTTATATGAGCAATGAGGATTTTTTTCTTCCACTTGATTTCAACGCCTATATACGCTTTTTCCTTGTGGTCATACGTTGGGTTAAACTTTGCAATATAATATTGTTTTTTCCTGCTTGCATTTTTCCACATTCCACTTCTAAACTTTCCATTCACATAATTTTTCATGTCTTTTTTGACATTTGGGCATTCATATATGTTGATTTCCCAACGTTTCATCCATTTCTGATTTTGTTTCATCCATGTATTCTTCCTCCTATGCAACTCTTCGTCCCTAGTTGCCCTAGGCCATTTGTCGTTTTTCATGTTTTCTATTTTTTTTCAAGTAACATAACAACTTGGTCATAACAATTGCTTCTAAAGGGAACATTCCAGTTTCAACTAGAATAATTTCATAAGGGGTTGTGGCCTTAATTTTGAGAAAATTTGTGATTAGATGTTTTTGAATCCTTTCTATTTGCCTCCATTTTGCATTTGTTGTGCCACTAGACCACACCTCGCAACCATACAACAAAACCGGTGTAACAAGTAGGCCAAATAAGACTTTGGTGGTCTTCCAGTCCCACAACTCGGCATTCCTACACCTGTTTTGAAGTGCATATAGTGTTGTCCAACCACTTTGAATTCCTTTCATCCTACATGTATTCCAATTAAGTTTGTCAAGAAAGTCTATGCCCAGGTATTTGTATTCTACTACTACCTCAAGTGGTTCTTTACAAACTGAAATTCGAGTTGTTGCTTCTTTTTTGCTGAAAAATCATAATTTTTGTTTTGCTCGTGTTCACCTACATCCCAACTTCCTTACAAAAGAGTTCTTGAGCTCGAAGGTGATCTTCTAGATATTTGGTTGTTTTGGCCAGAAGAATTACATCGTCTGCATACATGAGGAGTTTTACCACACATTTGGTTAAGTGCACACCCTCTCCAACAAATTTGTTTATCCATTCTTTTAACTTGTCAATGTACAACCCAAATAAGGTCGAAGATAAAGGGCAACCTTGTTTGACACCTATGTCACTACCAAAACATTCAAATAACCCTTCCTGTGTTCTGATTCTAGCCTTTACATGCTCATATAGTCTGTGAACTGTTGCCCTGTAGTGAATTGGAACCTCTAGCTCTTCCATTCTGCTCCATAATTTTTTCCTTGGCACTATGTCAAATGTTTTTTTGAAGTCTACAAAACAACAAAAAGCCTCCCCTTTTTTGTCCCATATTTTTTCAACTGTGTTTGAGCGTGATACAATGATCAATAGTTGAGTGCTTGGGCCTAAAACCTGCTTGCCCCTTTGTTCTGTTTCCCTTTATTTCTGCCCATATGTTGATCCTACGCTCTATCATACTCCCAAACAAATTTGCAAAGAGAGGGTTGATCATGATAGTTCGATAGTTTGAGGGATTATTTACATCTCTACTTTTAAACAAATGAATGGTCAGGCTAGTTGTCCACTCGGTAGGGAAGCCATTTTGTATGACCTCATTGAATATTTCTTTGATCTGCGGTGCTAAAATATCTACCCCCCATTTTATATGTTTTGCTTGAAGATTGTCTATGTCATGGGTTCTACCAATTGCTAACTTTTTTATCCCTTGAATAATGGCTTCATTTGTGAAAAGTTCTTTCTTTACAACGATAGTAGGGGTGTCTCTCGTTGGTTACTACGTTGATACAATTGTTTTGAATACTCCAAACACTGATTAATTGTTATGTTATTTACAACGATAGTAGGGGTGTCTCCCGCTGGTTACTACGTTGATACAATTGTTGAATACTTCAAACACTGATTAATTGTTATGTTATTTTCAGTTTGCATCTTTTTCACGTTTAGTTCCTTCCAAAATTTCTATGGTTCATGCTTCCCTAAGTAAATCAATTTTTTCCTTATTGTACTAGTGTATTCTTCTTTTGTTGCCCTTACTAGTTTCTCATATGCTTTTCTGTTTGCTCTTGTTTTACCCGTTGGTTCTTTTAGTAATCTTCGCGCTTTTTTGCAATCTTCATAGAACCATGGGTTGGTTGGAAAGTTATTCCTTTCTTTCTTTTTAGGTTTAGCTCTCTTGCATTTGTTTAGAGCTTCTTCGATAACCTGTATTTAAAACACAGCTTATACCATTCAATTGCTGGTGATATTAACCAATTTTTATTCAATTCTTGCATTTAAAACACAACTTATATCATTCAAATAAAGATGTTACGAGCATACACGATTGGGTATGTACTCTGAGTAAAATCTTGCCCAGAAAATGATTTGTTCCCAGTAAAATACTGCCCAGAAAATTATTTATATATATTTGTTTATTTATGACTTGAAACGTCAAACCCATCAAATAAACCTCGACCAGGATGTATCCCTTTGGACGAATGAAATTTGTTTTCAAAATGTCTTTCTGCTGAGAACGACATCGAACCAAATTTTAAAAAGCTGGATTACAATACTAATCTTGCACGAACCTGCTGATAACGATTAGTCTCAAGCTCAAGCCCAACCAGGAGAGTTACAGCAGGAAGCTTGAGTTATAAGTGTTTCATTCTTTCAATTTTAGCAAACAAACTTCTCCAACATTTAAGAAAACTGACAGTTGTTCTCAGGAGTGTTGTTTTAAGAATTTCTATAAAAGAATTTTTCTGCATGTTAATACTTGAGATGGTAAGCACCCTAAAAAAAAATTGGTATTCGTCAATATTAATCTTGTTAATGGGATTATAATTTCAGGCCTTCTATTTTACTTAGTTATTTAATATTTCAACAGAACACAATAAATAAAAATAAAAATAGTTTAGTACAATTGACAAATGCGTGGCAAAATGAGAATGACCCTGCATGTAAACTTTTTGGATGAGTCACCACCTTCGCTACCTTTCATCAAAAATGACAGTGCAAAATTTTTACAGAGTAATGTCATAACCTCAGCATTTTTTAAAATGGCCTCTAAACAACCCATGACTTGAAGTCTCTTCTATTTGTTTTTCTTGTCCTGGTGTGTCTGCAAACTATTTAAAAAGGAAACGAACAAATACAAATGGTGGCATAAGGGATATATGTAAGAAAAACTCATGGAAAAAACTGTGTAAATAACAAGGGTCAATATTTTGGAGGCTTTATGCCAACAGGTCCTTGGTTCATTGGTTGGGACAAATAGTTGATGTAGCCCACACCAAAGTTCAAATCTTGGCAGCACCAAATAGCTCGATGTAAAAGGCAAAAGGAACCCTTTCAAAACCCTACTTTTAAAATATATATATATATATATATATATATATATATATATATATTTTGGAGGCTTATGGACCTCACATACCAATTTTATATTTCATCATTTCATTTTAATCTTTTTTTTTTAGGGAAAATGGTTAATAAACTTTTTAAATGAACATAATAATGAATTCATTTGAACCAAAATTTAATCAGAACTTCAATTGCCTTAAATTTTTAGGTCTGCCGTCTAATTTAGCAAACTTTTACTATGAGATTTTGCAGATTTCAATTTTTATAAATCTTAAACATCATATGTGGTGATTGGAACTTCAATCTACAAAACAAGTAACATGAAGAATTAGTTCCCAACTTAAAACAATAAACATCACAACCATTTGTCTTGATTTATGATCATACAACTTTTAAATTTGATTTTGTGAGTGTAGAGCCTAATTACCTGCTAGTCCAATTCTAACAATACAAAGTATTCTTGGCATGCATGAATGCTTTTTGCTTTTATGATTCAATCATTCAAAAGAGATCACTAAGCGCGAGGATGATTTAAATGAATAAATTCCACCACTGGTGTCTTCCCCAGTTATTAAGGATATCACAAAAAAAAGTAGATTTAGTCTGGGCAACAAACCATCTTTTAATACATGGGAAAATCTTTAAGAGCCAAGACTAAGCCTACATGCAAGCATTTTGAAAAAGATCCAAGGCTCACTAGAGGACAATCCATCATCAACAAAAGCTAATGAAACATGAAAGATCTCTGAAAATGTTTTTGCTTTAAACAATCCCATCCATAAGCAAGGATTTATTATGGACAAAGCTATTTCTCCACTTTCTCTACGTTTAGGTACTAGTGAGGGTTAATTTGTTCATTCAATGGATATCAGACCACAACCCCTGGCTTTGCATGAGTAGATTTCCCACAATTGTTCTCAATGAGTAGGTTTAATTTTTTAGGGATGTTATTAGTAACCCTTGTTCTCAAAGGTTTTTGGTAACTCTCTTTGAAACACAAGTGGATTGAAATTCTATTTTTTAAAAGTTTCAAGGAAATTCATATAGATTTAATTTATTTATGAAGCTTTGCTACCCAAATTTTGGTAGAGTGATGCGTCACTATCTTCAGCCCCAGTGTGAGTGAGATTACCCATAGGGAAAAATTGTCGGTTTCCTGCGAAACTCGCGAGAAATTGTGGGCAATGAGTTTTCCCTTAATTTTCTCGGCATTGAAAAAATCACCGACTCATGATGATATTTTGAGCAAATTATTATCACAAGTTATTATCAAAGATCAAACACTAAAGCTAAGATAATTTTGGAGATCAAATAGATCTTCAGAGTTAATTTTTTGGTGCAAAATCTAAGTTTTTTTTTTGGATCAAATTTCCCTTTTTGCTTGTTGTTCCTCAAGCATACAAGCTAGGCCCTAGAGCATTAGATTAGTTACTTATTTCTCATTTCTTTCTTCTTCCCCTTTGGAAAAATTAAAATAGATGGATTCTTTGGCTGATGTCCAAGAGACCGCCTCTAGCACGAATGATCCTCAACATTTGACAAGATTGGAGGAGATATACCATGATGATCCCATGCCTAAGAAGCCTCCAATACAACCACCTATTCAAAGCCAAGGCCAAACATCTAGTTTAGAGGGGTAGGAGGGGAAAACAAAAAGCAGTTTAACTGCTTTATATTTTGAAATATTGCATTTGTATAATGTATTTGGTTGGATTTGATGATCATGAACTCTAATTGTACTCATTTTTATGAATATCTAATATAAAATCAGCTTTCTGGCTCTCCAATTGTTGTTTAATCTTTCTTTTTTTTTAATTGAAAACTTTTCTTCAGTTTTTTTTGCGGAGTTTTTACTGAATTTTTGCCAAGTTTTCCCGAGTTGCCAATAAAATATCCAAAATTGAGGTGCCAAGTTTATCGCGAGTTGTGAGTTTTCCAACTAGGAGATTACCAAATATTTCCCCACATTTCGGGACGAAAGACACTAAATCAAATCAGGGGTGCTACCAAGACAATATGTGCACAAATATATGTGATTGTGGATTTTCGCGAACACCTCCCAGCTGAAATCTCTTTGGGAAGGCATGGGTCTGTCAGAATCCAGAAAGTTGATTATGAAACCATTGTCTTCAGGTGTAGTCAACCTTCTGAATATGGTCATTTAGCTATTTGTAGATCCACACTTTGGGCCAAGCCCAAATTAACCCAACAAGTAAGGATCTTAAATCTACAAAATTATAAAGGATTTGTAAGTAGTAAGGAGACACAGACAAAAAGCAAGAATAGCTGCTATTTTTCTTTCCTTTTTCCATAATTATGATAATCATATCTATTGTGCAATTTGTACAGGGAACTGTCAGTTTGGATTCATATTCTAACTTCCTAGTTTCTTTCTGATATGCAATTTTTTGCTATTTTAGATGAAATAAAAGGTTCCAAATTTACAGATTTTAGGAAAAAGGGGAAAAAAAGATAAAGCATATCACCAAGAGACAAAGCAGAGGTACCAGAGAGAGTCTAATTATAAATAAGGATATAATCTTCATTGATCAAACTGAAAGCCTCTAGAGGAAGTGTTATTTCCAAAAGTCCCATTTGAAAATGCCATTCATGAAAATCAATTTCATGGTTCATTTTTAACCAAAGTATAATTAATGTTCTTGCATCCGCCAACACCACTCTTAGCTGGAAATGTTGAACATTACACAGCAAAATGTTATTAATGAGAAATAACATTCAACAATGAGATTCTGATTCTAAAGATTTATTAAGATATTGATATTTATAAATCACAGAAGTCACAATTCAGTCTCCATATATTATGCTATTCATTATTCAACATGCCAACATGTAATAAGGGACTTACCAAAACCTAGAAAAAGGACATTCTTCATAATGCATAGATATATCACACCGACTCTTGGTACTCAGGAAAGATGCTCCTATAATATGTGCATATAATCAAATATTTCCACTTGTCTCAATAGCACTCATGATGAGTTTTTCAATACCCATTCTACCAAGGTTGAGACACCAAACCCTGTTGCACAACGTTTCTTATCGCTCCAAACAGGGCCAGCCATGTCTATATGTAACCACTTCACATTGTCATCCACAAACTGCAATAGAGCAGACATCAAATTAGTGCTTAGATTCCTGAGTACCCAGTCATTTTCACGCACTGTTACTAAGCTGGTATATTACACACTAATCAGGAAAAAAAAATGATTTCCGACTAGAACACATAAGTTTATCGATCTAAAATGAATTAGGAAGAGACTACTTTTGAAAAAAAAAACAATTAACCTACAAACTCTGCATCAATCCTGATGCAGACAAAATTACAAATATAGACCTTGACTAAACAAAATTTGTAAGTAGATGTGCTCATGGATATTTTACATGTAATTTTGTATACCTGCTTAAGAAAAAGGGCCGCATTAATGGAGCCACCTGGACGACCTCCAGTGTTCACCATATCTGCTATTCCTGATTTCATGGCTTCCCAGTAACTTTCCTCCAGTGGCATTCTCCAAAACTTTTCTCCAGTGACCTCTGAAGCTTTGGATATTTCTTCTGCCAGGTCATCATTGGGAGTAAAAGTTCCTGTACAGAACAAGAGTGATAAGCCAATCCAGTACTCCAATTTATTGTTTACAATTTATATTAAAATATAATGTCACTCCATACAGATAATCTTCAAATAAATATAGGAACTAGTAAAAATGCTGGCTAACAAAAAATTAAAAAGCTTTACACAGACTCGAATTTTTTGAAATACTTCCAAGCAATTGAAATAGAAGAATAAGAAGGGATATTAATTTTTTCCAAAGCCTAAGGTTCATCAAATATTTTTCCTGAATCCTTAAGCCTTAGGTCATCCACTCATCATTTCCCCCCATTAGCGCATTCCACATTTCCATGAAAATTTCACACCTAAAAGAGTCCCCCGAGAAAAGGCTCGTATCATATCGACACATGGGCAAAAATTATCTTTTTTGCCTTAATCCCTAAGTCCAAAAGATAGGTCCCCAATATATAATTTTCCCTCCCATATACTAAGGCCTAAAGTCATTACTCCCACAAAAATATATGCGAGACCCAAAAAATTAAAATGTTTCCTGAGGTATTGTTGAAAGAGAATGAGCAACACTTATTTGTTGCCAAAAAAGGGCGGACACTCCTAATTGGCTCACCAAAAATTAGGCATTGGATGGCGATTGGCTTAGAAATAGGCGGTTTAAATTCGCCTGCCAGAAGAATATTACCTCCAAGCAATTGGCTAGAGAAATAAGCAGCTCAGAAGGTCTTGCCAAAATAAAGGTGAATGATCCTGATTCGCCCACTTGAAGTTAGGTGCTAAGATTCTATTGGCCAAAGATTGGATGACTCACAATACATCGCCATGGTAAGGGTGGACAACCCTAATTGACCCGTTGGAGCTTGGGCACTGATCTTTGATTGGCAGTAGGAAAAAGACAAAGAAGTTGTACCACTAAAACTCTCAAGGTATTTGGCTATGTAAAATTTGTTCATATCAAGGCGTTAATAATTTTGTCAAATCTCTAAGGTCCTAAGTCTCAAAACATCCTAAGCCTTGGTCTTTCATAAATAATTCCTTCGCTACCCAAATTGTTCTAGGTTTCCCAAGGTTTGTCCTTATAAAATTATAAGCCCCCCTTAACTATGGTCATCCTGTCATGTACCTTAGTTCCTAAACTTATATATATGAAAGTCAAAGAAACATATACTCAATTCCCCCTTTCGCCATTTCAAAGCCGAAATATTGTATCAAACTTAGGGAGATATTGATGTTATAAAGTTTAAAGAAGATCCCCATGAAAAATTGAGTATTTTTCTAAAGGTCTTACAATCCCTCATGTCTATGCGCCCCCCTCACCCCTTTTATAAAAAATTAAACATTCCTCCTAAGGTCTTCTTGAAATAAAATGGATGACCCTAATTCGCTCGCCAAGGAAGGGGTGGATGCTCCTGATTCGCCTATTAGGAATCAGGTGCTGAAATCTCACTGGCTAGAAATGAGCGGTTATGATTCACCCGTTAGATTAGGGGTAGATAGTTTTGATTGACCCGCTAGAAGAAGGGTGTCGTCAAGTGATTGGCCTAGATATGAATGGCTCCAAAAGCCCCGCTAGATCAAGGGTAGACGGTTCAAATTCACCCACCCAAGTCAAGCGTCAGCATCCCATTGGCCAAAGATTGAATGTCTCACAACACATTATCGCAATAGGGGAAGACGATCCTAATTGGCTTGTCGAAGCTTGGGCACCTATCTTTGATTGGAAGCAAGAAAAAGACAAAAGAGTTGGATCACGAGAGGAAAAAGATAAAGATTTATATCCCTAAAAACTCTTAAGGTGTTTGGCTGAGTAAACATTTATTCACAGTATGGCACATTAATAATGCTGACCCCCTAAGGTCCTAAGTCTTTAGGTCCCCCAAAACCTTAATTGCTCATGATTATATCCTGCACTATCAAAACTATTTCCAAGGCTTAAAGTTTTCCCTCATGATCATAGAACTCCTAAAACTTAGTCTCTCATAAATTTGCCCTCGACCATGATTGTGTACCTTAGTTCCCGAAGCTTCATATATATGAGGGTCAAGGTCACATATACTCAATTCTTCCCTTTTTACAATTTCAAAATTCGTAACAATGCATCAACCTTAGGAGAGTTGTTTTAATCTTTGAAGAAACCCTCATGAAAAATTGAATTATTTCCTAAGGTCCATAGTCCCTCATCTCCCTGCACCCCCTTTTATTAAAAAATAAAACCCCTTGGCCATGCACACCTAAAGTCTTAAAAGAGAAAACTATGCAACACAACATCATGAGATTTGATCACCAAGACTAGGGTACCTTCAAGCGATTGACCAGAAATAAGTGGCTCAGATTACATCACCAAAGAAGGTTGGACAATCCAAATTTGAGTGCCACACCCCCAACACTAGGAGATGAGTGGCTAGGGATAAGCGGCCTTGATTGCATCGCCAAAGGAGGGTAGATGGCTCTGATTTGCCTACCGAGAATCGGGTGCCAAGATCAGATTGGCTCAAGTATGGATGACTGTCATTCACCCGCCAAGGAGAAGGTGGATGACTCTGATTGGTTTGTTGAAGCTCGAAAACTGGATTTTGATTGTAGAAGGAAGACGATGAAGGACTTGTACCCCAGTGAAGCATTGTAAGTTCATATTTTTGAATTTATTTTGATTGACATCCTTCAATTTTGCTTGAAGTACAGACAAATAAGTTGTACCCTGACAAAGCATAAAAAATTTACAAGCAACACTTACAAAGTCGGGTAGAGAAGTTACAGCTCCAAAAGTGAAAGCTGGCAGTCATAGCTAATCAAAGATTTAAAAGTGCCTCCAAATCCAGTGATAAAGTTAAGAAGTTAGCTGACTGGCATGTGCTTTAAAACAAGTAGTGATCACTCAAACAAGGCTGGCAAATAAGAACTGAAGGTACAAAGGCCAAAGTACAAGGCTGAGTACATATTTTCATCAGATCTTATTGGGTATGCATCTTAAAACAACTATGATGCAATGGGGAGACAATATTTAGACGAGTGTATAGATCAACGACCAATTAAAAAAGTAATCATAAAAAGATACTCTTGATACGGGTAAAGTTACTATGGGAAGTTATGTGGTAGCTGACAGGTGGCAGCAAGGAAAAAATAGTAGCTAGAGTTTTAATTACAGAGCATACGAAAAAATACCTCATAAAAGCTATAAATTCCTGCTTGTGCTTGCCTTTTACAGTCACACCACAGATATACAGAGTTGTAAGAATTGTTGTTTATTATTGAGATCACTTCAATCCCCAAAGCTTAACACATACAATGGCTTCCTCTAGTGTCATCCCCAGAATCCCTGCCACCATCCTAAAGGTTGAATATTTAATTAATGCATCACCATGCCAACGATTGTAGGGTACAACTTAAAACAAAGAGATAAAATAATTCTCCAATCTGTTAGGGCAAAAACAATAGTATACGGCCGACCAACAATGGGTAGTGGAGCAAACTGTAATTTTTAGTTATCACTCAACCAAGGAGGATTACCAATGCCACCCTACATTACTCAAAGGACTTATCAAAAGGGTATACCAGGATTAAAACAGTCTCAACCCATATAACAACAGATGGGCAAGCAACTTGGGAAGACTAATATACCCCAAAGTCTATTATTCCTCAGACCTGTTATCCTGGTTGGCATTGGCTTATGACCCGAAGATGAGGGCAATAAAAGATCATGCAAATCAAGCTCTATTTAGAATCACTCTAGAAAGGATTAGCAAAGTATTCCAGCTCGAGAAAGCCACAAGGATTCTAGATAAAAAAATATTGATTTCCCAAGTCCAATATATGATAGGTACTACCTTTTACACAAAGCTCTTCGATTATAATGAAGACGTATCATCTCAATTTCCTATACATAAATCTACACTTCATCCATGGGTGAAAGATTACATTGATATAATCAATATGCTAATGAAAGACCAAGATTTAAATTGGATAGAAAAATAAGTCATGTATCTAATAGTACAATGTAATATAAAGGAACAACCAACCATGTATAAGTGGGAGAACATGATCAGTGACACTATACATAGGGAACTCCAGGAATTGTAGACAACCATTATAGAGCAAAGGGAGGTGTTACCCTGCTTCTCACACTATTCTTTCCTTATATATTTAATACTAGGGCATATGGATGAAAAACAATTGTAGAATGGGGAGGAGTGTACAAAGCAATTGTTCAAGAAAAACTCTCATTTATACAAGAGGGTGAGTCTAATTATACATAATTCTTTGGTTAATTTATTTCAGTTGTTTATCTTAAGCTTTGTGGTAAAAATACTCATAGAAGTAGCTCGGGGATAGTCAGGTTCTTGCATGAAAACAATGCGGGGGATTGCTTTTCCCTCGAAGGCTTTACTAGGATTATTCCCTATATCGATTGCGGTACTTGAGATTGTCAGATAGATTGCAAAATAAACTAAGACCAATGCAATGAAAAAGGAAGCCATACTTTTTTGGTTAAACATCCTTTGCAAAATGGGGCATTATGTATATAAAGGATACCACAATCTGCTAGCATCTTTGTAAAAAATGGATTCATATGGCTTTGCTAAGATTACCTGGAGACCATACGACCCTTATGGTTATTGCAATAATACCATTATGAAGAAGATGCCAAATTAGGTAATGCTCCATAGAGGGGACTTATTTGAAGATATGATACAAGTTGCTTTAAGAAGAGGAGAGTCTCTAGGGCGAATATGGCAAGATTCAAAGAGCAAACCATACACTCAAATAGAGATGGTGGGTAACTACCCTATCGACCTAAACATGTTAAAGAAGACTACAATTGAATTAGCTACTCCCTTAATCCTGATGACATGCCCTGAAGAATACCAAGACCCTGTCTTGGAAATTATTAAAGAACCTGAACAAATAGAAGTATTGATGGAGGTCACTGATCCAGCAGGAGCAGAAATAGAAGATGCCTCAACTGCTCAGCCCTCCCAAAGCATTACCTTAGTCACAATAAAAGGCAAAGAAATAGTTGCTACTTTATTTGCACAAATGCAAATCACTCCTCATGAGCTTGCTAAAGCATTAATGGCTCCCAATTTAAAGCTTGAGACTGTAGTAAACCTCCCTCAAGCAATCCCCGCCAGCATAGTAATAGACAGAGAAGAACGCAAGATTTATTCAATAGTACTTGAGAGGATCCAACAGGTTGGAGGATTAGCTAATTTTCTTAGGGGGCATCAAATCAGGTTTGCTTCTCATCCAAGTTCTCCAAGGAGCAAGAAGCCCAAACTAGAGGCCCTTTCTTCTTCAACAACACAAGAAAGCCTTACCTTAACACGAGTAGAGGAGGAAGTTATTCATTTTAATCTTGAATAAGAGAAGCAGATACAGGCTATAGAAGAGGGGAAAGATCCAAGAGAATCTTGATACACAGTGGAAGAGCCAGATAGTCAAGGAACTCAAGTTTTAGCTAGACCTCTTGTAATAGTAGAAGCAACTATACCAATGGATTAGATCACATCGCTTCAATTGGATAAGACCACAGGGGAGGCAACAATCCAATATCAAGAAAATCCTATGGTCTTAGAAAAATCACAGGCTCAATCCCATGTGGCCATAGTGGAGAGCCTCTACAAAAGTAACCAAGCCTTGATGACTAGAGTAGGGAAACTACAAACTGCGAATGAAAAGCTACAAGTAGAGGTGAATAGACTTAGACAATAGGTATATTAAATCCAGTCAGCCAAAACTTTTGATAATTCAATCTTCATTAATAAGTACAAAGAAAACATAATTTTTGAATTAAAAAACAGGTACCTACAATAACCAGAGACCTCAGGTATTTCATCGATATAACAGCCAGGGTTCAAAATATTAAAACATTGGCAAAAGAGGCAGATAAAGGATTGATAGCCATAGGTCACATTTTTTATAAATGCAAGGAAAATTATGATCAGATAAGTGACAAAAAGGTGGCTACATCAGATGGTAGAATACCGAGAAGAATTCTTCAAAGCAACCACCTACACCAATGAAAGGACTTGTTGGAGAATTTAGAATAAAGAAATGGAAAATTGGGCACAACAAATAAGTAAGAAGAAAAGACAAGCTGAAATCATGTTCAAAGAGCCCCTAACTGCAGAAAAATTTGACACATTAACTTCCAAAGTAATACAAGATTTCAAATGTGATAGTATAGATGAAGGGAAATTGGCTAAACAACTCACTAGTCTATCCAAAGCAATCTAGACTATAGTCATATTTTTCAAAGATAGTGAGTCTGAAATAAAAGATAATAAGAATAGATCTTTGAAGACAATTGATAAAGTTAAAAGTTTCAGGTACTTTTTGCATTGAGGCTTGGCTACAAATGGCTGACCTACTTGGGATGAGTCAGACAGAAAAAGACAGTCAAAAAGGTCAGCCAAAGTCACTTAGAAGTGTCAACGAGCAATGCGGGGTCCACAAGCTAACCAATAAAAAATACCAAAAATAGAATAAGGGAAAGTGGGGCCCAAATATCTAACACAGTTGGTTCCACCCAAACAAATCAATTTTTTTTTAAAGGGATCCAATGTATTACAACTCACAACAGTTGTAAATTTGTTGTAGCACACCCAAGTGATCAAGGGCATAAAATGATGCAGGTGAAGGGCCTAAATGAAACCAACCATAACAGAAACATGGCACCCTGAGTCTACAAAAAAGGATCACTACGACCAAAAAAATGATCAATTGTTTTGCATAGCTATTTTGCTAGAGGTATACTAAGAGTGCCCTTGCTTTGTTAATTGTATTTCCTTCTTGTATCTTGTCTTCCATCGCTCATTCCTTCCATTTTCTATGTAGGTTTTTATAGGGAAGTATTCAAGAATTGTGATCATTTCCAGCTACTGAGTCAGGGGTTTGGAGACCTCATTGTTACCACATTGGAACGAGAGGGTGAAGGATTCTTGTTACATCATATGAATGAGAATTCTTATTGTATTTATTTAAAAGAGCTTCTATGGAAATTTAAGCCAAGATCTCATTGTAAAACTCATTGATATTAATATAATTCCAAGTTTCTTCCCTTTATCAATTCTATGTGTTCAATCTTGTATGTCTCTTTTACATGTTACATTATTTGAACGTGTGATTGACGCTTTCTTTCGTTGATAATCAATTATGCTTGTTACATTATTTGAATACACGTAATTGACTCAACAACTTCTTTTCCCTTTATTTCTATTATATTAATTTGTTTAAAAACTCCACTACGATTAACTAAGGATAAGACACCGATCATATATTAAGGTAGAATTAAAAAGTTATGCAAATCTTGGTCAAAGAACAAATTTTACATTTTTTATCTGGATGAGCATAAGCATATAATAAAATATTATAAGCTCACTTCAAGGGTATCCAAGCCCGATTCGGTCTATTTAGAGTCAGTGTGATAATCTTTTCCCGAATCAAAGTGGTGGACCCACCAAAGTCTTTGTGATAAAGAAGTATTTTGCGGTGTGACAACCAGGATTATGGGACACTGAATAATTCCACAATAAGGGTATTCTCAAATGATGCAAAATATGTCATGGACTCAAAATCATTATCTATCCCAATATATGTAGATTCCCCAAGGTCAACCACATTTTCTATAAAATTTGTAGCCAAATATGCAGGCTCATTAGACAATGTAGAATTCTAGGCCATATCAAGTGTATCAAAGCCAACAACCAATGTAGAAATCCATGCAAGAAGTGGTGGCATAAAATTATCAAGTTTCACAAAATCAACAATGGATCCAATATCCTTAATAACAACTAGCATATATACGAATAGGAAAATCTACGTACCAAATATTGTATGGACATATGTGGTATAGTCAAGCACCTCAACAAAATATACTAATGATGCTTGTGTAGCAACATTATCCAACTTATTAGGCCTAAACCATCAACAATAGGTATCCCCACACTATCAATATGTTCCCCCCCCCCCCCTTCTTTTTTCATTACAATGCGTAGGTTTTTTATAGAGGGCCTCGCCTTTGATACATTTATGACAGCACACAAGGTTGCTGGGGTAGCTGAGATTTGACCTCTGTCGGGCGCTCACGAAGTGTAGCGCGGGTCGAGGACCTTCTGGGGAAGTGCGCAGGCATGGTGCACTTGAAATTCGCCGCTGGGAGCTCATATCAGCCATTATGAGACCTGTTGGTTACGAATCTGCCATGAGGAAAGGATTTTGGGTTAATGCGCCCAGATTCGCCCACCGGCATGAAAGGCCGGAAGGAAGAGATGCCTTCCGTGCCAATCTCCGGAGAAGGCCGGCTCCTTTTGGGGGGGTTTTTATGTTCAAGCTAAGAGTGCAGGAAAGAGATAAATAAACAGAAAGAATATACAAATATACTTGGAGTTGGTGGGGGGGAACTAACAGTACGGCAACCAGCAATCACCAATACTTACTGCATTACAAATACAAAGCATGACTGAGAACTGCAAAATCTAAGAGTACTTCCGATACTTAAGCAGTGTACGCACAGCTACAATGGTCCCCTAGCAAACATTCTCCCTTCAAGGAGAACTAACAGCACGGCAATGCATCAATCACCAGATACGGACACTAACATGAGGAGAAAGCAACCTAGAGATATCAGAGCCAGGTATATGTGTCATGCAGAGATTTTAACCGCACAGCTACAATGGTCCCCTAGCAAACATTCTCCCTACAAGGAGAACTAACAGCACGGCAACGCATCAATCACCAGATACGGACAGCAACGTAACACACAACTAATGGAACTGCTACCACATCTATTATATGAAATTTAAAAGTACACAAACAATGCTAAAGGCCCCTGATCACCAAATGCTGAAACGAATCAACGAGCCATGACACAGGGAAGCGTAAAGCATAAACGTAAAGAAATAGAAGCAGCAGAACAGAACCAGGCATACAAATTATATTTATAAGCAGAAGCACGGTTACATTGGTTCCCTAACAGACATTCCCCTTCCACCACTACAATGAATTCATGGTGGGTTTTTATAGCCCGAGTCCCTCCCGTTACATTAATGGGCACAAGGTCCCAGTCAAACAATAGCTGACAAAAGCGGCGAAAGAGCTGCAAATGCTGACCTTTTGTCGGACCGGACTGTACCAGCAGCATGGTCTTCCTGGAAGCTGGACAGCTAGCTAGCGGTGTGTTGGGCAGAACTTCCTCTCGGCAGGTATGCGGGTAGCTGGAGCAGGTAGAACCTCAGATCAGCTTTAAATGAGGTCACTGGCACAGGTAGTGCAACCCATGCTCGTCCTTTTGCTCGGCACATCTGGGCTCAAATCCCGAAGCTGGACACTTGTCAGATGATGGATGATCTTTGTTTGACACGTGTCGGCCTTGAAAGGCAGGTTGTCCAACTTCGCTTGGGATCAGAGCATCTTGGGTTGCGCGGGCAGAAAACAGTGCAGTCGGGAAGGCCTCCATGCCTTAGGAGTATTTCCGAGTTGTTCCCCTACTGCGCACCTGTCAAGGGCGCACTCCGACTTTGCTGCGAAGTCGGATGCGCCTGACGAAACGGTATCTGCCGCCGTACGGACTTTGCTCCAGCACTTATCACTCTTTTGTCAGCCTGCCAATCTGCCAGTTACAAGGTGTGCCCAGAAGAGGGGCGTACTGGGCGAAGTGCGCGCTTCGCACCAAAGCGGGCGAAGTGCGCGCTCGCACCAAAGCTAGGCGAAGTGCGCGCTCGCACCAAAGCGGGCGAAGTGCGAGCTTCGCACCAACACTTAGCCATTTTTCAGGTAACTTGCTGGAAAGTCTAAAATTCAACTGAGGGGCTCCGAGAAAGGGGGGAAGAAAGAGAATATGGGAAAGAAAAAGGAAGGGAGAGAAGAGGGAAGAAAAATAGAGGAAGAGGGGAAAATAAGAGCAGCACTGTTACAAAATTGAAAACATTGCACCCCATGCAAAATGTGACAACATTTCTGGCGGCTCGCGGGGTGTCGAGCTCGCCTCGGCGCAAAGAATCCATGCCTTCATCCATTGGGTGCAGAGGAACTTGCCTCCCCTGCCTTTTGTTGCTCAAGCTATTCTCCTCGCGGCAACTGTTCTTCAAATTCACTTTTGTCAGTTGCCCCCTCAGAATCACCTTCCGAAGGCTCTCCAGCCTTTGCTTCTGCTTCACAGATGCGGTCGTATGCGCCCTGGGCTTGGCCCCAGGCTTCTGCTTCGAACAGCCGGCGGTCAGCAACTTCTTCTAATGCTGCGTGGAAAGCAGAGATCGCGTGCAGGTCGATGGTGTAGTATCTTTTTCCTAGCTCTTGGAAATAGGAGCTGATCTTGCAACATTTGGACACCATCTGAGTGACCTGACTTTCCTGAATTGGCTCAGTCCAGCTATCAATTTCAGCTGTGTCTGCTTCAAAGGACTGCCAATTCTTTTTCACCTGATCTAGGGTGAGAAACTCGCCATTCTCAACAAAACTGGGGCACCCTAGTTCAGAAAGAGCGCGAAAGGGAGCCATACAAATGTCTCTTTCATGTTCGAATGCGTCCAACATTCGTCTGGCAACTCTCACCTCTTCTAATTTTTTGCAATATTTATGCAAGGTTACCCTTGCATCTGCCCATTCTGCAGCGAATGAGGACATGGTGGAGAATTGGAGGCCATCGTGCTCGCGCTCCTGAAGATTTATCGCCAGGTCCAGCCATTGCTTCGCCTGGCGTTCGGCCTCCTCTACCACGAGGCTTTCCACGGGCGGAAACCTCTTGAATTCTGGATGCGAAATCCAGAACTGACATTGCCTTATAGGTGTGGGGCTTGCATCCCCGCAGCAAACCAGCCCGCATCTCCTTAACTTTTTTCTTTGAAAAGACCGTCGCTTGAGATGCTCTCTTTGCAGATTGCAACTGCGCCTGTTTCAAAGACTCTTGGAGTTGAGAAATCTGCTCCAAGGCTGCCTGCTTTTCGGTTGCGGCTTGTTGCTAAGAAGCGGCCAGCTGGGCTTTTAGTTCATCTATTTCTTGCCGCACCGCTTCCAACTGCTCAGTGGACCTAGACAGGTCCTCTTCAAGCTGCCTTGTTTTATCCTGCAACCCGAAAAGCTCTTCCTGCTCCTCCAGACTCTTGACAAGGAGATTGTCAGCTCTACGAATGATTCCCTGAATCTCGTATCGCTTGTCAATGTCATCAAAGCTCTTCTCCTTTGTCTGGAGCTCGTAGTCCGCCCTGGTCATTTCCCGGAGAGGCTTCTTCACTTTTGGGATAATCTTCTCTGTTGTGAGCACTCTCCTCTCGAAATTATACTTGGTGCGCTTCACTGGGGCGGCTATCTCTTCAGGTCTCCTCCGCTTCAGGTTCTGGAGGAAAGAGATAGAGTACTCTACAGCTCTTGTTGCCAGGGGCAAGTCGTCTGTATTCTGGAGGTCGTCCATGAAATCTGGCTCCCCCAGCCTAGGGTTCTGCTGAGACGTCTCTCCTGCGGGAATGGGATCAGGAGGAACCGGATGGACATTGGAAGGATCGGCCGCTTTTGGGGGCGACCGGGGAGTGGAGATGGGAGCGGCTGATGCCGAAAGGACTTGAAGCGGCTGAGGCGGTGGATGTAAAGGTGAATGCGTGGCTTCAGCACTAGCTTCAGGCGAAGGGTTTGGAGTTTGACTCAGAGATAGGGAAACGTTGGGGTTCTGAGCAAACTGATCAAAAGAATGGGGGCCGCTAGAAGGGCGTGGAGACGGGGAGGAAGATGCGGCCATAACTTGCTCGGATTGAGCGAGAGATGGAGTGGGAGTAGGACTGGATAAGACCAAGGAGACAGGGGCAGCAAACGTACCTGCGGGCTCCGCCTGAGCCGGTGCTGGGTGGATGTTTGCACTTCTGATTTCGGCGGCTGGCTTGGGACTGTCCAAAGAAACTGTCCCTGGAGCGGCTGAACGCGGCTGCGGCTCTGCGACTGGCTGCTGCACGGTCAGGCTAGGTCGCTCGATTTTCTCAACTCTCTTCCTTTTCTTCTCTTCTGGAACAGTGGTCGGATCCGGGGAAGGAGATGAAGCAGGTGCAGCAGGCGCTGATGCTCCCACGGTAAACTTGTACCGAGGTTTGACTTGCAGAAGGTCTACCGCAACCGGTCTGCTCTCTGGCGGCGCTGGCGTCTTTTGTGCCTGAGGGACTGCCTCGGGCGTTGCCTTGACTAATTTCTTCGCCTTCTCAGGCGCCGCCTTGGAAGCCACGGGCTGCATTGGATCGACCTGGATGTCTGCTGGGCCCACGCTGGCAGTTGCCGAAGTGTACAACTGTTGGGAGGAAGACCCTCCTTTATAATCCTCAAAGGGACCTCGGGGAACGTAACCTTGATATGCGAACGGCCGCCAGCTGTCATGATGCTGGTCATAGAGAACCGAAAAGTCGTCATCTACGGCCAGGTTTCTTCTGGTGGATTTGTCATGCTGCGTGCGGCATCTCATCTTCCAGCATTCAGTAATCTTCTCTTTAGACCAATTAAGGCCTGCTATCTTGGATAGAAATTTTCTAAACCCTAGAGATGAGAACTGGTGGTCCGGGTTTCGCTTGGGGTCATATGTCACCTCCTCGCAGTAAAAATCCTGCCAGGGAGGAGAAGCTTCCATCAATTCTATTTCCCAGTCAAGATCCTGCCAGGGAGTAAAAATCCTGCCAGGGAGGAAAAAGGTACCTCAACAGACGTGCCATGTTCTTTTTATTGCACTTTTCCTTGAGGACTGTGCAATCATTAATTTTGTCTTGGACGCTGCGCCATGGCTGACGTCACTGCCGCAATCCGGGCACACTGCTCAAGACAGAACCATTGGTGCGGAAACCCACTTTAGAACGGTTACAATGCGCCTTGGGCCCAGCTTAGAACCTTTTGAATTTTTTATTCATTTTTTAAACCATTGCCCCAAACTGGCCCAGAAAACGAGGCGCAGTCGGACTTCGCCCGAAGTTGGGCGCGATCCGACATTGCCGGCGAAGTCGGACTTCGCCCGAATTTCGGGTGAAGTTCGAACTTCGCGCGAAGTGCGCATTGAAACTGTTCTCTTTTCTTTTCTTCTTTCTTGCCGCGCCCAAGGTTTGAGCGCAGTCCGGTTCCTTTGCAACCTTCGGAGGAGGCAAACACTTAGCATTTTACTGCTCCTTTAGACCGAACAGTACGAGCTGCGCAACGTGAACATTGAGGCGGGTTCGAACTTCGCCCGAATTTCGGGCGAAGTGCGAACTTCGCGCGAAGTTTGCACTTCGCTCGGAGGTTGTGCGCAGTTCGAACTTCGCACGCAAGCCGGCCGAAGTCGGACTTCGCGTGCGAAGTCGGACTTCGCCCAAAGTTGGGCGCAGTCCGTTCTCCTTTGTGCTTTGCAGTCTTATCTTCGTTCAAGCTTCGCACTTCGGCTGGCGCGCAGCCCGACTTCGCTGCGAAGTCGGGCTTCGGCCAACACTTAGACATTTTTTTCGCCTTTTTCTTTTTTCTTCACTTAACCAAGCAGCCCAAACTTCGCCCCTCCTGAGGGGCGACGACAGACTTCGCTGCGAAGTCTGTTTTTCTCTCCCATGCCGCAGTTAAGCTCAAAAATAAAAAAAAATAAAAAAAAACAACTAAAGGCTGAAAGCTGGAAACTGTACATGCTGGGAAACGAAAATGCATAAGGGAAATTTTTACAAAGAAGGGCCACTCGGGCACCTTCAGCAGCGGTAAATTTTTAAGTGGAACCCGTTAACGGGGATAGGCAGGAGCTGACCCTCCATATCCCAAAGTACATGGGCATTAAACTGGTTCACCCGGGAAATCTGATAAGGGCCCTCCCAGAGGGCATCAAACTTCCCGTGATTGCCCGGCTTTGCCTTATATGAGTCCCACTTCAGCACCAGGTCCCCGATTTCGAAAACTCGGGCAGTGGTGCCTTTTGCAAACCAGCCTTGAGTAGCTGCAATATGATCGGCGAAGGCCTGGTATGCACTTTCTCTGTCTTCTTCCAACTGCAGGAGTTGGCATAGTCTGTCGTCCACCGGGTCTCCGCTGCTCCTGTCTTCGTCCAACATCCATAGGGCAGGGATCTCAATGTGTGATGGCATGACAGCCTCTTTGCCATAGACGAGCGCATAGGGGGACGTTCTGATGGATTTCTTGAACGCAACTCTGTCCGCCCACAGGGCCCGGTTCAGGAGTAGATGCCAAGTCCGCTTGTTTACATCAATAGTCCTCCGGATGATCTTCGGGAGGTTCTTGTTAGTAGACTCGGCAAGGCCATTCCCCTGCGGGTAGTAATTAGAAGACATCTTGTGATAGATGCCAAGTCTGCCAGTGTACTCCGTGAGTACAGCGCCTGCGAATCCCGGACCATTGTCTGTCACAATTGACTCTGGAACCCCGAAGCGGGTAATCAGGCTCTCAATGAACCTAATGACCGTTTCTTGGTCTGCGTTCTTGGTCGGGATTGCCTCTGCCCACCGTGTGAAATAATCGGTGGCTGTAAGAATAAACTTGTGTCCGGCAGAGGAATTAGGCGAAATCACCCCAATGAAGTCTAGACCCCATTGCTGGAACGGAGTCTCGGCCTGAATCGATTGAAGGGGCAGGGGTGCTTTTCTGTTCCTGCCAGCAAACCTTTGGCATTGATCACATTTAGAGCAAACCGCATGAGCGTCTACGAATAGAGTGGGCCAATAGTACCCAGCTCTGATTATTTTTAAGGCCATTGGCCTTGAAGAATGGTGACCCCCAGGCATCCCGGAATGAAAATCTCCGAGGATCCTAGGCTGATCTGATTTTCTGACGCACCGCAACAGGATGTCGTCGATGTTTTTGAAGTAAAGCCCCTCGGGGCGAAGAGTGTACTTAAGTGCACCTAGCCGAAATCTCCTTCGTTGTGAGGCGTTCAGGTGATCGAGACATCTTCCGATGCAGAAGAATCTCACTAGTTCATCTGTCCAATCACTCCCCTCCGATAAGGAGTTGGCTAGGTAGATGCGTGTCGCTATGTCCTCCCACTTACAGGCGGAGATGCCGGCTACAGCGCTTCGGGCCAATTCCTGACACAAGGCTCGGCCCTTGATAAGCTTGGTGGGCCGCACTTCGATGTCGAACTCCTGGATTTTTGCTATCCATCCCGCTCTCTTGTGACCCGGTTCTCCTTGTAAGATGAAGCTTCGAACGTCCGGGTGGATCACAAAGACAGTCGTTTTGCTCTGGGAGACAAAGTGCCTGAACTTCCGAAGGGATTTCATAACAGCATGAACTTGCCGCTCTATAAAATTGTACTTTTCTTCATGCGGCAGAATCACTTGGCTCAGGAACGCTATGGGGCGCTCCTCACCATCGTCTCCCTTCTGAGTTAGGACTGCAGCGTAACTTTTGGGTTCTCCCACTGCGTACAGGATGAAGTCCTTGGAGTAGTCCGGGTTTGTCAACACCGGAGCTTGCGCAATTCGAGCCTTGATTTCCTCGAAGGCTTGCTCCCTCGCATCAGTCCATTCATAATTTGTATCTTTTTTCAGCAGTTCGGCCATAGGCTTGATCACCTGTGCGAAGTCCGGAATGAACTTCCGCACGAAGTTAATCTGACCGAAGAAGGACTGCAGCCCTTTTTAATCGATGGGGGCTGGCAAGCGAACGAGGGCTTCTGCTCTGTCAGGGTCAATGGCGAGGCCTTCCTCGGAGATGACATGTCCCAGCAGCTTTCCTTCCTTTACCGCGAAGACAGACTTCTTCGGGTTTATAGAAATGCCGAATTCTCGACACCTCAAATATTTGTCGTAGGTGCGAGACATGATCCCCTCATTGGTGAGAGAAAACAGTCATGTCATCAAGGTAGATGACGATAATCTTATTGAGCAGCTCTCGGAAGGCTAGGTCCATGGCCCTTTGGAATGTGGCACCAACATTGGATAAGCCAAACGGCATGCGCTGATAGGCGAACGTCCCCCACTTGGTGGTAAACACCGTCTTATGCTGGTCCTCATTTTTGACCCAAATCTGGTTGTAGCCGGAAAATCCATCTAAAAGTGAAAATCTCTGGGCTCCAGCAACGATATGTAGAATCTGGTCGATTTGGGGAAGCGGATAGTGGTCCCCGAGGGAAGCCTGATTTAGGTTTACGAAGTCGACACGAGACGAATGTCGCCATTCTTTTTCCTCACGGGCACCAAATTCGCGACCCAGGATGAATGTTTGATGGGGTAGATGATCTTGGCCTCCAGCATCTTCAAGAGCTCGGCCTTCATCATGGCCTCAATCTTCGGATTCACGGCCCTCTGCTTCTGTCGGAATGGCTTGGCGCCATCCTCTAGCTCAATAGTATGCTGGATGACAGTTCTGTCATACCCCTTCAAATCCTCGTAGCACCAGGCCACGATGTCGGGGAACTCCTGGCACAGTGATCTGATCTGCTCAAGTTCCTCCGACGTGCAGTCTGTTCCGACCTTGATAGTTTTACCAGGTTCAAGTTCCAGGTCAGCATACTGCCTCGGGTCTACTTTGATCCTGTGAGATATTGCTCTGTCATTTTGATCAAAGAGACTCTCTAATGTAATCAGTCCTTTTGGGACGTGATTATTCCGTAACTGTATCAACCCCTCATATTGCTCGTCATCAGGGTCTCTACCTTCGATTACACACTTCGTTAACCAGGAATGTGACGATCTCCTCGTCACAACTGAACACCTGCCAGTGGGTGTCCTTATCAGGCACAGAAGGCCTGTAGATAGTGCGAACCGGCTTCGGTTTCTGGACAACGTCGTCAGCCGGAACGTACCTGGCTCCAACAGACGCCAGAATATCAACGTGCTTGTTTTTCTCACGCGATATTGCCTTGACATTCAATGAATCGAATGACTCCATCAGGTCCCACACCCGGTTGCGGTACGCTCTAAGATAGTGCTGTTTGGATGCGCACTTCTTCGTAACTTGGTGACACACCAGCTCTGAATCTCCGAAAATCTGCAGATGTTTGATTCCGAGCCTCTGCACCTTTCGCAAACCCAAGCACAGGGCTTCGTTTTCCGTCGAGTTGTTAGTGCAGCTCCAGGCCAACCTGTAGGTATAATCCTTCTGGATTCCGGTTGGAGAAACCAGAAGTACTCCTGCACCGGCGCCATTCTTGCATCGCGCACCGTCAAAGAAAAGCTTCCACAGCTTCTCGGGTGCAGGTCCTACTTCCTTCACAGCTAACATGTCAAGCCTCTCGGGCTGTACAATGGAGTAACAGCCCTGCTCTGTCCCAATTACGGCATTAAATTCACGTAACGAGAACTCATCTTCAAGCTGTAGCACTTCGAAGGCTTGCTCAATCAGCTCTACTGTCACCAGCTCCTCCTCTGACAACTGGACCATACAGTCCATCTCTCCTCCGGGTATCCTCTCTACTAGGAAGGTGGAAGGCTTCTCATTGAAAATTTTCAGTCTCCTTCCTTTGAAGGGCACTTCCATGTGTGAGTAGTCTAGAGACAGGTACCCGCCCAACTTCGCAATGAACTCCCGAGAGAGACACATGCCGAAGTAAGGTTCCAGGTCAACAACCACGACCTCTTGGATGACCACGATGTCGAGAGCCTTGTGCAGCCGGATAGGGATGTCCTTTATGACACCAACTGTCTTGACGAGGGTGCCGTCTAATTGCAGCACGCCTTGGCTGCTCCGTGTGTATTCCATCCCGATCTCGTCGCAGACGGCCTTCGGCATTACAGTCGAGGAAGCACCAGAATCCACCATGCAGTTGTGAACTATGTGCCCTTGCATCCGTAAAGACAGATAGAAGGGTGGCGGTCTGTTCTTTCCGAGTGGTCGAGGCTCGTCAAAGGTTGAACCAGGACAGCGGGCTAAATCTGCTTGCCGCTCTTCATGTTCTTCAGTGATTCTTGCAGCAGATCCACCTGGCCTGGGAGCAGAAGAGCATCATACATGCTAATTCTAGCAGGAGTTCTTTTCAACTCGTCTACAATGCTGTAGCCCGAGGTACTAGCTCCTTCTGCTTGTTTTTACAGACTCATACCTCGTCCGGTACTGCTGGGTGGCCTCAACTCGCTGTCTCTTGGTCAGAGACGGGTACTTCAGCTTCTCCTGGGCTTGTTCTTTGGTTTCAGCTGGAGGTTGAGGTACTGGTGCTTTAGCCGGAGTTGGGGCCTTTCTTTGGAGGTTTGGTTGGAACAGCGGCAGCCTTTGCCGGAGAAGGCTTGACTGGAGCTTTATCTTTGGATGCCTTCTCCTAGGCTGTGTAGGGCCACAGCCGCTTGTACGGTGGCAGCCCACCGGGCTGCGGTTTTTCTCTTCTTGCGTAGACTTGCAAAGGCTTGGTCGCATCTGCGGCTTTCTTTTCTTCCTTGGCGGGCGGCACTAGATTCTCTTCTGGGAGGGCAAAGTTAGCTTCGCCATCCAAGATCATGTACAGTTCATTGTCCTCTATGGCACTGCCGGCCAAGGTCTGGATGTAGTGCTGGTGCAAAGTGCAGTCTTCCTCCGAATGCGGGTCATTGCACGTAGTGCACTAGTTAACCTGGTCGAGAGGACCAGGCGGGTCTTCTATAGCAGCATTTCTCGGAGGCGGACGCCTCTGCGGCTGGTGTTCTGGGGCTGTCTTTCGTTAGCGCGGGTGGCGCATATGGCCTCCTAGGAGCAAGGTCCATCTGGGCCTGCTTCTTCTTCAGAGCGGTCATGTCGTTGGACATGGCATGATATCCCGAGGCCAAAGCCCGCACCTCCTGGAGAATCGTGTTCTGAATGCTACTGTCAGGAGGCGGCAACTGTGCCGGTGGAGGCAATGCGGCTAATGGAGGAGGGTTAGAATAAGGTGCGTACTGTGGGGGAGCAGGAAGTGCTGGAAAATGCGGAGCGGGAGGAGGCGGGTGAGGGTAATGCAATTGAGGCGGGCCGTAAGGAGTTACGACCGGCGCTAGATTCCACTGCTGCTGGGGTTGCTGCCCTGATGTGGACGGCGCACCGCCAGAAGCAGAAGGATACTGGGATCTGGGGAAGTCGGGATGAATGGGTTCCTGCACCCTGGACGGGAGTCTGCCGATGGAAATAATGTCAGCTTCAGCTTGCTGGGCAGCCTCGGGAAACTCATCTATTCTGGCAATCTTCAGCAGCAGGCATATGTCCGAGTTGAAGGATCTCAGATAGTAGTGAGCAACCATGCCAGCTGAAGGCCGAAGTTCGCGAGGTACCCGTTTCCAGGATCTCGCAAACCTGATGTTAAAATCAGACACCTCCTCTTGAGGATGTCTCTGGATAGCTTGGAACTGATGCAGTAGAGAAGTAGGGTCAGCAGACTCGTTGCATCCTTTCACGAGCCTTCTGGCAAGCTGGGGCCACCCTGTGATGGATCCCTCTGGCAGCGATCTCCACCAGTAGAGAAGCTTTCCCCTCAGGGAAAGGGCCAACAGACGGGTCTTCACACTCTCATCGGTAATTGTATGCAATGCTGCCAGGGCAAGGATGTCCTGGATGTGCTCGTACGCCGTCTTACCGTAGCCGTCGTATGTGGGAATAGACTTTAAAGCAGCAGGGGGCACCACTTGCTGTCCGACCAGGGCCAAGGGCCCCGTAGAGTCCACCGTCGGGAAGAGATCATCGTCATTTTGCTGCTGAGCAGCCATTTCTTCTTCTTCTCCGCCGTCGGTTGTGTACTCGGTGTCGGTACTTTCCGAGGATGCAGGATCTTCTTCTTCCTCGGCCTCTTCTATTTCGTACTCAGCTCCGCCGACTTCAGCTTCGGCTTCTTCTTGGATTTCAGCCTCGGCTTCGTCGACACGAGCTCGCGGATCAGCCAGCCTGGGAATCTCGCCTCGAGCGTTGATGTCCAGTTCGTAGAACTCAGGCGGGCTTCTCGGATCCCTTGCTTGCCACCTTCTTGTGTGCATGAAGGTGCTGGGACCGGTCATTCGGACTCAGAGGATTTGTTCGTGCAGAGTCGCCAGGTGTTCAGATTTGGAACAGCAATGAAGCGAACACCGGTGCTTCGATTCTGTCGGGGATGAGAAACTTCCTTGTCTCACCAAGTGCTCAGAAACCACTGTCAACGCCAGGTGGAGACTGATCAGAAAATCTCTCGTCAAATGTGGGACCCGGGTCCCACCGGGCGTGCCAGAGAAACTGTTGGTTACGAATCTGCCATGAGGAAAGGATTTTGGGTTAATGCGCCCAGATTCGCCCACCAGCATGAAAGGCCGGAAGGAAGAGATGCCTTCCGTGCCAATCTCCGGAGAAGGACGGCTCCTTTTGGGGGGGGTTTTATGTTCAAGCTAAGAGTGCAGGAAAGAGATAAATAAACAGAAAGAATATACAAATATACTTGGAGTTGGTGGGGGGGAACTAACGATGACGGCAACCAGCAATCACCAATACTTACTGCATTACAAATACAAAGCATGACTGAGAACTGCAAAATCTAAGAGTACTTCCGATACTTAAGCAGTGTACGCACAGCTACAATGGTCCCCTAGCAAACATTCTCCCTACAAGGAGAACTAACAGCACGGCAATGCATCAATCACCAGATACGGACACTAACATGAGTAGAAAGCAACCTAGAGATATCAGAGCCAGGTATATGTGTCATGCAGAGATTTTAACCGCACAGCTACAATGGTCCCCTAGCAAACATTCTCCCTACAAGAACTAACAGCACGACAACGCATCAATCACCAGATACGGACAGCAACGTAACACAACTAATGGAACTGCTACCACATCTATTATATGAAATTTAAAAGTACACAAACAATGCTAAAGGCCCCTGATCACCAAATGCTGAAATGAATCAACGAGCCATGACACAGGGAAGCGTAAAGCATAAACGTAAAGAAATAGAAGCAACAGAACAAAACCAGGCATACAAATTATATTTATAAGCAGAAGCACGGTTACATTGGTTCCCTAACAGACATTCCCCTTCCACCACTACAATGAATTCATGGTGGGTTTTTATAGCCCGAGTCCTTCCCGTTACATTAATGGGTACAAGGTCCCAGTTAAACAATAGCTGACAAAAGCGGCAAAAGAGCTGCAAATGCTGACCTTTTGTCGAACCGGACTGTACCCGCAGCATGGTCTTCCTGGAAGCTGGACAGCTAGCTAGCGGTGTGTTGGGCAGAACTTCCTCTCGGCAGGTATGCGGGTAGCTGGAGCAGGTAGAACCTCAGATCGGCTTTAAATGAGGTCACTGGCACAGGTAGTGCAACCCATGCTCGTCCTTTTGCTCGGCACGTCTGGGCTCAAATCCCGAAGCTGGACACTTGTCATATGATGGATGATGCTGTTTGACACATGTCGGCCTTGAAAGGCAGTTTGTCCAACTTCGCTTGGGATCAGAGCATCTTGGGTTGCGCGGGCAAAAAACAGCGCAGTCGGGAAGGCCTCCATGCCTTAGGAGTATTTCCGAGTTGTTCCCCTACTGCGCACCTGTCAAGGGCGCACTCCGACTTCGCTGCGAAGTCGGACTGCGCACAGGCGAAAACTGGTATCTGCCGCCGTACGGACTTTGCTCCAGCACTTATCACTCTTTTGTCAGCCTGCCAATCTGCCAGTTACAAGGTGCGCCCAGAAGAGGGGCGAAGTGCGCACTTCGCACCAAAACTGGGCGAAGTGCGAACTTCGCACCAACACTTAGCCATTTTTCAGGTAACTTGCTGGAAAGTCTAAAATTCAACTGAGGGGCTCCAAAAAAGGGGGGAAGAAAGAGAATATGGGAAAGAAAAAGGAAGGGAGAGAAGAGGGAAGAAAAATAGAGGAAGAGGGGAAAAGAAGAGCAGAGCACTGTTACAAAATTGAAAACATTGCACCCCGTGCAAAATGTGACAACAAGACCCGACCTCTGATGAGATTTGTAGTTGAGACTTCCCCTCTCATTACTGCAGTTGGTAAGGGGGTCTCTTTGGGCGTTGCATTGCCACTTTGACGGGACGGGTAGAAGATTTGCTTCGTGCGCCATGAAGACGCCTTGGATTTATACCCACCCTCTTTTCCTATGGAAGCGTGCCCCTCGAGAGTAGCACCGATGTCAAAAGGCACAAAGGGGACACTTCGCTGATGTTTTGGCCTGGGATGGAAGTTCACCAGAAATGCACCCGGAGTGCAGCTTCGCTGGGAATTTTGTTCGAATTGACAGTTCGCTGAGGCTGGGGGAAGGTTGGCCCTTGACTGCATTAGTTCGCCTAAGTCTAAAACAAACTTCGCTCGAGGTGGTTCGCTGAGATCGAGCCCGAAGTGCAGCTTCGTCGAAGGATCGGCCCGAAGTGGTAGTTCGCTGCGGCGAGGAGTGAAGAAAATCTCAACTCTTTTGCCTTGGAAAAATCCTTGATTGAGCTTGCACTTCGCTGTGAATGGGTGCTTCACCGGAAATGGGCTTCGAAGTGGAAGTTCGGCAGGGAGTTGGCCCGAAGTTGCAAGTTCGCTGGCCTTGAGAGCGAAGCAGAATAACTCCTTTGCCTTACCGCTTCGCAGGAAATGGATGCTTCGCTGAAGTTGAGGCCCGAAGTGGCAGTTCGACAGCATTCTGGGCGAAGCGGACCACTTGCCTTAGAATTTTCTCCATCGCCTGGGTGGAAGTTCGCCAAAATAGGGGGCCGAAGTTAAGGTTCGGCAGCTTCATGCCCCGAAGTACTGATTCGCCGTCTCCGAAGTCCGAACTGGCACTTCGCCAAAACAGGAAGTTCGCTGAAAACACTGGCCGAAGTGTCACTTCGGCTACTTTTTGGGCGAAGTGAGCCAACTGCCTTAGACTTTTTCGTTACCGGGACGGGGAGGTTCGCTGGAGTTGGAGCCGAAGTTGTGGTTCGGCAGTTTTATGACCCGAACCTGCAGTTTGCTGGGGATTTTGGCCGAACTACTCCTCATGCCTTAGCCGATTTTCAAGCCCGAAGGGGCTTTTCACTGATTTCTTTGGTGAAGCTGCCTATTAACCCCTTTTTTCAGCGAAGCTGTCCCTTTTTGCCTTCTTTTGTTGGCGAAGCGGCCCCTGCACCTGAAATGATCATGAAGGCGAGCGGGAGGCGGGTACTTGTTGCGCCGGAGCGCCATGGAAATGCCAGAAGAGCGAAGAAAACTATATACGGAGGAGAAGGAGAATTTAAACATGAAAAACAAGCAATATTTCAAAATTTTACCCCTTGGACAAAATGTGACAAAATTGTCAACAAGTACACATCAAACTTCAAAGAACATACAAAAGCACGTATATTGATACCAAAAACAGTACAGATTGGGTGTTCTTTTTGTGCTTATGTGCTATTTTGTTTGTGTACACTTATGACCTTATTGCTAACAAGTACTACTTTATAATTTTATATTAATGAATAAACAGATACCAAATAATGCATAAATATGAGTACACATCAAACTTCAAAGAACACAAATGCACGTATATTGTGTTAGAGTAATATTCCATTCTTTGGGATATTTACCTTTTACTCCACTAGGTAAAATAGTAGTATACTGCATTATACTAGCTAGATTATTACATTTACTTTTTACCACTTACCATGTAGATATTTACTATTTCAAATATCTAATGGTTACCTAGGTTAATACCTAAATATCCTAGGTTAGTTATCGTAGTCATGGTAGTCAATTTGACTATGTTAGCTTTTAGGTTAGTAGTTAGCGCTTTATCAGCTAAGCGCGTTAGTTAGCACTATAGGGGGATTATATTTTGTTAATATTTTCTAAAGCTATTATTAGCTTCCTAATGTACTACTTAAGCACTATTGAATATATTTTATGGTTAACGCTTGATTCAATTATTTCTCTACCTAACATTGGTATCAAAGCTCCTAGTGGAGCTGGGACAAGGGAGAAGCTGGATCGAGGAGGCACAAATCTCGAGACAGGACTCCCTGGACCTAATTATAATTGCAAAAAGAAATAATGCAATAATCAAACAAGAATGCCCACAAAATTCTTATCACATAGGTGTCGGATGCAACCGAAAATGCACCTAATTTGCCAATGAAGGTGTCGAGTAAAATCGAAAATGCACCTTTTAATTTTTGCAACAAAATATGAATGTGTTGTGCAAAAAAATTGATATTTTATGTCTCCTTGTCTTACAATTTTGCAAATAATGTGGCATAAAACAATTGCCTATCCTTTTTGATTTTGCAAAATAAACAAGTTTTGATTTTTAAAGTGCTCCTCACTTTGTATTACAAATTTGCAAAGAAATCCAATTGCTTGTCTTTCCCCCCTTTGATTTGCAAATTGAACAAATAGCACTCCTTTCAAGACAAGTCGACACACGACCCGCGTTTGAAAGGCTTCCAGAACTAGTCGACACACGACTTAGTTTTTATGGACCCAAGGCTTCAAATTCTTCTCAATTTTGCAAAAAAGAATGTGCAATTTTATGTCTTATATCCCCCCTTGGAGAAAACAAATGCAATGTTTGCCTTTGAATATTACAAAAGTTTGAGTCTCCTTGTTTTTATGGGTTCTGTAATTTGCAATAAAAAATGCTCTTAAATGTCTAATATCCTCTTTGGAGAGAAAAACAAAAGCATGCTTTTATGAATTGTTGCAAAAAAAATTGCCCCCAAATTTCAATTTTAATGTATAAATCTAATTAATTCTAGCATAATTTAAATTAATAATAAAATTAATTTGATAAAAATCACTTAATACAAAGCATTTTAAATGATTTTATATCAAAAAAAAAATTAAATTATTAATAAAAATAAACTAAAAAATAATCAAAAAAATACACAAAATAAAATTAAGGCTTTTACCTTAGGGCTTCGGGCAAAATTTTATCTTTGGGGCCCCAACGGGACCTGATCCCCCGACCTCCTGTCGAGGGACTTAACGGCGAGCAGAACCACCAATCGGGCTAGCTAGCCCGATGGGTTCCAAATACCCACGCCTTCTAATTGAAGGCTTAGTCTGCGTTAAGGTTTTTTTTTTTAAGTTTCGGGACATTGTCCCACATGCGCTGTGAAGCGCAATCAAGCTTCTTTAACAACAAGAAGTGACACCTTTAGTATTGACTGCCTTCGGGCAGTCAGGAAACACGATGTTTTGCCCGTCAAACCAATAACCACCTGCCACGTCAGATAGCCTCAAACCGCGTGCCGGTAGATGCCACGTCAGCAATAATCGACGAATTGCCATCAAACTCCACTCGTTTTTTCATCTTTTAGGTTAGTAGTTAGCGCTTTATCAGCTAAGCGCGTTAGTTAGCACTATAGGGGGATTATATTTGATTAATATTTTCTAAAGCTATTATTAGCTTCCTAATGTACTACTTAAGCACTAGAATATATTTTATGGTTGACGCTTGATTCAATTATTTCTCTACCTAACATATTGATACAAAAACAGTACAGATTATTCAAAATAAGTAGATCATTAATTCATGATAAATACATATTATACTGGGATATATAACATTGCCAGCATCACAACATTCACTTGGAAATAAGTAAATTCTAGTAGAGTCTTTCTTAGAAATACACAATCTTTAGGTACAGAACACAATTGTTGCTTGAAATAATCCATGCACTTTAATACAAGCCACATTGAGAGGAAGAGCTATAAGATGAATATATTCCTCATCAACACAAAGCATAGAATATGTTATTCTCTTACCATATATAGTTTTCAATATGATCAGAATGATTGCTGTCTAAGCAGAAAAAATTTATGAAAAATGCTATGAAGATGGAAATAATTATGCATCACTAAGTTAAATTTGAAGCTAGAACTAGTACAGAAGTGGTGGATTTCTGAAGGAAAGGAGTACAACATCAATCACACTTGAAAGTTCTTCAGAGAACTGATGCATAGAACAAAAACTATCGATGTGCCTAAGAATTTGCAGCATGTCATAGTTTACTGTTTATTGCATAGACCAAGAGTCCTAAGTGTAAACAGAAAGTAAAGTGATAAAAAAAAATAATGTTACCAGCAATTTCATTTCCAAGTGCAACAATACAGGCTCCTGTGAGAGTTGCAAGATCAACAATCTGCAAAGAGATTGCCATAAATTAGAAAACCAGTGTATGATATCCTCTGGATTCCTTACATCAACAAAGACCAGTCATTTGCTCACAATACAATCAATTTCAATTTCATTTTGTGTAATTGCATCCCAAAACATCCAAAAGACACTCCCAAAATTCCAAAAACTAACCAATCTCAGAGTTATTTGTCAAAAGACACAACAGCTCAAAGAAAAAGGCCACCAAATTTTAATTTTAGTATCCTAAGGTTAAGAAGCCAAAACCTTGATATAAAGGTATCAGTACGTTCAGAAAGAAAGAAAGAAAGAATAATAAAAAAAACACCTTCCAAATAGGATATTAGGAAAACTGGTGGATAGGATGAGGGTTTTGAAGGGTTTCAGACAAAATTGCAGGGAAAATACAGAGGAAGGGGCCTGTTGGTCCTAGTGGCAAGCAGGAATATTACAACTTGGATGATTACAGCAAGGAAAAGACGCACCTAGAGGAAATGCAGTGGACTCAAAATGCAGTAGACAATCATCTTTTACAAGCCACTCAGAGCAAGGGAAAAAGCAACAAGCACTTTCAATTCACAGTACAAAAAGAGACGGGAGATCACAGTTTACCACAAAAACGAGGCCAAGGGTTGAAGAGAACTAGGAACAAAATACATGGAGTAGACCAGATAAGAGAAGCTGAAGCAAGAAGAATCAATATGGTCCAAAACTCGAGCAAAACTGATCCGAGGGCAGACCACCAAAAGGAGCCAAATGTACCAATACCCAATATGGGGAAGAGATGCAAATGGAAAGAGGTGGTTTAGTTTTTTTCTCCAACAAAGGTGGACGGCAAATATTGTTAGTCAGTAAGTTCTTCAGTCTGCAGGAAAATTTTCAAAACGAGTGGAGTTTGATGGCAATTCCCTTCTACGATGACGGCAACAACAAGTTTAGACGGCAATTTTTCTCCTGCTAAATGACAATCTCTTGATGGCAACTTTAGATGGCATCTCACTTCCTCAACTTTAGCGGCGCACTCCAAGACGACGTCGTCCTAGTCAACAAGCAAGTCTCGTTGACAATCTTCTAGGCAGTGACAACAAGCTTCAGACGGCCAAGTCTTGGCGGCAACCTACTCTCCAATGGCGGCCTTTCTTGACGACAAGGTGTCTTCAGTCGTCGGGTCCAGACGACGTTCTCGAGGGCGTTCCCTAGACAACAGGTTTCATGACAACCTTGAGTTAGACGGTTCCCACTTCAATTTTTGCAAGATGGCAGCATCTGACAACTGTGTTCTGACAGCAATACTTTCAAATGGCACTCTCCAGACAATTGCCCGCACTTCCTAACTACGTCAACTTGTAATATTCATCGGTAGCCTAAAATAGAATGTTTGGCAAAATGAAAATCTAGTACTCTTAACATATTAACACCAACACAACCAACACAACGATGGAAATGGGATTTCATAAAAGAAAATGCTTTCGTGACTATTACAAATTACAACTTTTGCACGCAAGCATAACCAATCTATTACACGTCTTTTGCTCTCTTTATTCCTCCTATTCTTCCCTTCTGCTTCTTCTTCACCTCCGCTCTTCTTCCCTTTTCTCTTCTGCTTTCTCTCTCACTTTTTTTGCGCTCGTTTGCTGCCCCTTTGCACCCTTTCTGTTCCTGCTCACCTCTTGAACTCCATCCAATTTAAAGGCTCGTGAGGTCGGTTACTTTCTAATTTCCATACAATTATGTAACGCTCATGAAGACGGTTGGCCTTCCAGTTCCTTATGTAGATGCTCCTGCATCATACTCACCGGATAACATAAATGTTTCATGAATATTGTTGGAATCTTCAATGAATACTCTGTATTTAGCAATCTCTGAAGCATTCATCCACGTTGCCATGTCAACTTCTTGGTTCTTCCACTTAACTAAATACTCATAATATGTCTTTCCTCTTGTCCTCTTTGCCACTCTGGAATCTATGATTGCTTCAATTTAATCTTGTTCCTTCTCTGGCAACAACGCTATCCATTTTTCTACTAAAATATTAATTGTATGATCTTCATCATCATCTCTAGGTTGATCATAGTACGGGTACAAGTTGGCTACATTAAAGATCGGAGAAATGTCTATGCCCTCTGGAAGTTCAATTTCATGTGCATTTGCTGCAAACTTCTTCAAAACCTTACAAGGTCCAATCTTCTTCCAAATTAACTTATTATAAGTGCCTTTTGGGAATCGTTCCTTCTGCAAATGTGCCAAAACCAAAAATCCAACCTGAAATTCCTGCGTTTTGTAAATCAGTTGTCTTTCGCAACTCATCTACTCCTCTTGGGAATATTCCATATACAATTTGAAATGGACTTCTTCTTATACTTTGATTTACAGAATTGTTTTATGCAAATTTTGTCTGTGCCAAAACAGTATCCCATAGCTTCAGCTTCTTGCCAACTAAGCATCTCAACAGATTTCCAAGGCTCCTCTTCACTATTTCGGTTTGTCCATCCATTTGTGGATGATATGCCTGTTGGTTACAAATCTGCCACTAGGAAAGGATTTGGTCTTTTGCGCCCTAGACTCGCCCGACAGATTGAAAGGCCGGAAGGAAGTGATGCCCTCCGTGCCAATATCCGAAGAAGGTCGGTTCCTATTCTATTCTATCTGGGGTTTTAGATAAGAGAACTGGAAAGAGATTGAAAATGCAGAAAGAAATGTAAATGGCATTGCAATAGTGGTGGGGAAGAACAAGCAGCACAATCACTAACTAATACCCAAACCAACAACAATCAAAACAAAGCATGTAACAAAAACTAACACTGCGATTCCTTCCTATGTATCCTTCAGCCAGAATTCCAGATTCATTTAATGTCCAATGCCCTAATCCAAAGTGCAGAATTATAGCAATCAGAAAAATAAATGAACATGAAGCAGAAATACTTGCAGAAGACAGCATAAAATAAAGAGACAAGAGTTAGAGCCAGGGATCCTTTGTATTGATGCAAGTGTTTGTTTACAACAGCTCTTTTAGCAATATGTTCCCCCCCTTTTACAATGAAAGTCCACTGCTATTTATAGCAGAATTTTCCCCCCAAAATACATGATGCACAGAACCCCAAAACTGCGACAGCTGCTGAGATTTGACCCTTGCTGGCCGTGAGTGTACCTGCAACACGATTCTCCTGAGTTTGGTACGGTTCCGAACGGATCTGGTTGTTGAGAGGGCATGTCTCTTCAATGTCGCGGGTACGATCTGCCCCTTGGGATGTTTAAGAGCTCTGACAGGATGTCTTGGGGTTGAAAACTGAGCTGACGCGTCATAAATGTCCACCTACCCCTATCCTCCGAGTCTGCTTAAATAACTGCTAAGAGTTGCACGACCCTATGCTAGAACTGAAAATCGCAGACGCCAAGGAGCGACGCTGAGAATCGCTCAGTGTTTGAGCGAACTCGGGGAAGTCAAGTTGGGGGGAAAGCTCCGAAAAAAACACGCCGAGGTTCGCCAGGCTGTATGAGCGACGACGGGAGTTGCTCCTGGATGGAGCGAACCCGGGAGTCGCACCAAAAGAGGAGCGATCCCGGAAGTCGCTACTGGGTGGAGCGATCTTGAGCAAGCTCCTTGCCTTAGACAAATTTCATCTTCCAGCCTGTTGGCGATCGCAGGAGACTTGGGCGAAGTTGGGAGTCATCGAGCTGCCGTGGCGATGACGGGAGTTGCTCCGGGATGGAGCAACTCGAGCTCCTTTGCCTTAGGAAATTTTACCACCCCTCTGCTACAGTTAGCCAGAAAATGATGCGATGACGGGAATCGCTGGACAAAAGGAACTAACTTCAGCGAGTGTCGATTCTTCAACCTTCTGACGATCGTCGGGACTTGAGGCGAAGCTGGGGGTCACACAACAAATGAAGCGATGCCAGGAATCGCTCGTTGGTTGAGCGAGGACAGGGATCGTCGGAGAACAGGGGCAAACCTGAGCAGGGTCCGTGCCTTAGCCATTTTTTCGTTTTTTAAAATCATCGGCGGTCGCTGGAGGGATGTGATGACGGCGGTCGCTGGAGGGGTGCGGCGAGGACGAGAATCGCTCCAGAATGGAGCGACTCGCGGGAGAGCCCTACCTTGGAAAATTTTGCCTTTTTTCGCGCTACCGCTCGCCGCCACCCAACAATGACGGGAGTCGCCTGGGAACAAGGCGATGCTAGAAATCGCCGCAAAAGTGGAGCGACTCCCAGAATCGCTCAAAAAGGGTGCGACCCGGGAGTGCCCGTGCCTTAGAATTTTTTGGGCCTTTTCCCAAAATTCGCCGGAATTCGCTGAAACCTGAAAACCTAAACCTGATGGATCCTGAAAATGCAATCCAGAGGATCGCCTGGTCTGATAGCTTGGAAAGGAGGAAAGGAGAAGATCTGGTCCTAAAAATGCAGCAGTTTTTTCAATTTTCAAAATTTTTACCCCTTAGCAATATGTGGCAACATTCCTAGCGGCTCGCAAGGTATCGAGCTCGCCTCGATGCAAGGACCCATGCCTTCATCCTATGGGCCCGGAGTCACCCCCAGTCTCTTCTTCTCCCTGCTGCTCTTCTTTATGCTGCTTTGCTTCACCGCTGCCGTCAGCAGATTCCTCCTCTGTTTCTTCTCCTTCCTTCGTTTCCTCTTCAGACTGCTCCTCGCCTTCTTCCTCTCCTTGTTCTGGGTTAGTATCCGGGGAAGCAAGGCGATCGCGAATGCATTCATATGTAGCCTAAACTTGAGTCCAAGCTTCCTACCCTTTGTTCCAGTTGCTGCTGGGCTTCCTAAAGCCGGGCCTCCAATTCGACTATCCTGGCCTGTGCCTCCTCACCCTCCTTGGTGCAGCGATCTACAACTTCTTTCTGATCAGCAACTTGTTTCTCCAGAGCTGCCATCTGCTGCCTTAGCTGCTCAGATTCATTCTTGGAATTGTCCAGCTGGGCTTGCATTTTTGCCATGTCTTCTTGCAGTTTCAGCTTCTCGTTCTCCATGGCATAGGAGCGCTCCTTTAGTTGGTGATGGTGCACATAGAGCGTGTCTGCTCTCAGATGAATGGCCCCTACTTCATTTTCCACGCTGATTGTGTTCGGATCCTTGGCTACACGGTGGTAGGTGTAGTCTTCGGGCGTCATGTGCTTCAGAGGCTTCTTGTCCTTAGGGACTCTTCTCCTTGTGCAACACCATGTTTTCCAAGTCAAACCTAGCGCGCTTCTCCACTACGGCAGGCTCCTCGGCCTTTCTCTTCTTGAGGCTCTGGATCCACCTGAAAGAGCTCTGCTCAGCCTGAGCCAGGCTGTCTGCTTTGGAGTGGCCCTCCACCATTTTCAGTTCTCGCTCAATGAGTTCCATGCATCCAAACATGGGCTTGATCAGAGACAGATCTTGCTGAGGCATATGTTCTCTTGCAAACAGACGAGGGGAAGCGGAGCTTGGGAACTCAGTTGCCTTTGGGGATGACACAATTTGGACAGAGGCGAGAGGATTATCAAAACTCGAGGACGGATTCTCAACTAGTGCCTCAGCTGAAGAGGATGGGCCTGTAGGAGCAACACCTGGTTGGATGTGGGCAAGGGCTTCAAACGCATTGGTGTCTGAGGAAAATAAGCCGAAAGCCGGTTGGTCGTGCTAGGTGGCAGTAGAAGGTTGGGCTTCTTCAAGAACAGGGTGAGATATTGCAAGGGGGATGGCAGATGCCGGTTCGCTGCCTAAAGGAACGGCAGTGAGGATAGGCTCAGCAGTGGTGGTGGATGGTGTCGCGGGCAACGTTTCAGAAGATTGAAGGAGGAAAAGAGAATGCGTACCTGCGTGCTCAGCTCGAGCTGGCGAGTTGAATATTTGAGTCACCCACGCATCCTCCTCCAGTGGGGTGTCTTCTTCTACGGTGATAACTTCCTTGAGGGGGATTGTGGGAGCAACCTCCTTCTGTGGTGCAACCTCTGCCTGTTGCACAGCCTCTTTCCTTGGCACAGCTTTCTTCTCCTTTGGTTGTGCAACCTCCTTTTTCTTCTGGGGCGTGGCCTCCCTTTTCTAAACAGCGGTTGGGATGGGTGTACTAGGGATCGGGCCTGCGGCCTTCTCCGAAGAAGCCTCGAGCGATTTTATCGTAACTTTTATTTTTTCTTCGGAGGCGTCGAAGTCGCCTGCGCCGCTTCAGTCGGCCGTTTCGATGATCCTTGCTTTTCAGAGGGTTGTTGTGCCTTGTGCTCGGCCGCTTGACTCTTCTTTGCCCCACTGCTAGATCCTCTGCCCAGTGTAAGTGACTGCTTGGGTGGGGCCTGTGCCTTTTGTAGGTCTTGGGTGCCTCGAGGCACCAAGTCCCTGAATATGATAGGCCGCCACGTGGCATGGTGCTTATCGTAAAGCGCGAAGAACTGATGGTTGCCAGGAAGGACTTTCTCGGACATCTCCTTTGTAGGCCCTCATGACCACCATTCAGCAATCTTCTCCGACTTCCATCCCATCTTCTGCAATTTGGGCAACATCCTTTTGTAGGCTTTGGATTCTTTAGAATGGGTTGCGTTATTAACTGGGTCATATTCCGCCTCCACTTGATAGTAATCGTGCCATGGCGGGAAAGACTGCATCTGCTCTATGTTCCATTCAAGGTATCCCCCCGACGGATTGTTGCACTCTCCCATGATCTTTAGGCGGGGGCAGGCATGGAAATTCTTCATCTTTGTGAACCCCTTCACTACATCCAGGGGATCATATCTCCATCACTGGGGAAGCTCGACTAAGCTGAAGCTCAAGAGCGTTGTCGCGAGATACTCGTTTTGTTCGGTGAAATTGACCTCGATTTCTCCCCATTTGATCGGGAACTCAAAAATGTGTCCCCACTTCCTCCCCTGGCCGTAATTCTGGTCAGTGTAATCCGTCTACCACGACACCTCCAAGGCGAACAGGTACTCTGTGGCATAATAGGGCAAAAGGAAGGGTTTGCCTGTGAACCTGAAAATTTTGATGACGAACCCTTGCGTTAATTGGAATGTGTCGCCCATATTACACCGTATCACCCTCTCTCTCATCTGGCGGGGACACGCAGACAAGAGCCATGAAGGAGCGCTTGTTGTCACATTTTGCACGGGGTGCAATGTCTTCAGTGTTGTAACAGTGCTGCTCTTCTTTTCCCTCTTCCTCCTTTTTCCTTCCTTCTTCTCTCCCTTTCCTTTTCTTTCCCGCATTCTCTTTCTTTCCCCCCTTTCTTGGAGTCCCCCAGTTAATTTTTCAACTTCCAACAAATCACCTGAAAAATGGCTAAGTGCGGGTGCGAAGTTCGCACTTCGCCCAGTTTTGGCGCGAAGTACGCACTTCGCCCAGTTTTGGCGCGAAGTTCGCACTTCGCCCCTCTCCTGGGCGCACCTTGTAACTGGCAGATTGGCAGGCTGACAAAGGAAAAATCAAGTGCTGGAGCAAGTCCGTACGGCGGCAGACATCAGTTTTCGCCTGTGCGCATTCCGACTTCACACCGAAGACGGAGTGCGCCCTTGACGAGTGCTGCGATGAGGGAACAAACCCGGAATTTGACCCAGGCATGAAGGCCTTCCCGGCTGCCCTCGTTTTTGCCTGCGCATCCCGAGGTGCTCCGATCCCAAGCGAAGATGGACGGAGCGCCCTCCAAGGCAGACACGTGTCACACGACATCATCCATCATCTGACAAGTGTCCAGCTTCGGGATTAGAGCCGAAACGTGCCAAGCAAAAGGACAAGCATGGGCTGCACTGCCTGTGCCAGTAGCCTCATTCAAAGCTGATCTGAGGTTCTACCTGCTCCAGCTACCCGCATCACTGCCAGATTGAAGTTCTGCCCAGCGCACCGCCACGAAGCTGTCCGGCTTCCAGGAAGACCATGCTGCGGGTACAGTCCGGTCCGACAAAAGGTCGGCATTTGCAGCTCTTTCGCCGCTTTTGTCAGCTTATGTTTGACTGGGACCTTGTGCCCATTAATGTAACGGGAGGGACTCGGGCTATAAAAGCCCATCATGAATTCATTGTAAAGGGTGGAAAGGGGAATGTCTGTTAGGGAACTACTGTGCTTATTGTAACCGTGCTTCTGCTTATGAATATAATCTGTATGCCTGGTTTTGTTTTGCTGTCTTTATTCTTTTATGCTGTCTTTCATTATATGCCTTAGGCTAACCTGTCACGGCTTGTTGATTCATTTCAGCATTTGGTGAGCAGGTCCCTCTAGCATTGCTTGTTTAAAGCACCCTATGTATTTCATTGATTTAAAGCATATATAGAATAGATATGGTAGCAGTTCCATCGATTATGTGTTTTGTTGCTTGGTCCGTATCACGGTGGCTGATGCGATCCCGTCTTGTTAGTTCCTTGTAGGGAATGTACGTTAGGGAGCCATTGGAGCTGTGCGGTTAAATTCTCTACATAAACACATATACACGGTTACGATATCTCTAAGTCTGCTTTCTACTCATGTTAGTGTGCGTATCTGGTAAACCGGTGCATTGCCATCTTTGTTAGTTCCTTGTAGGGAATGTTTGCTAGGGGATCATTGGATCTGTGCATACACTGCATGAGTATCGGAAGTACACATAGTTTTTGCGGTTTCTGTCATACTCTATGTTTATAATGCAGTAAGTAGCGGTAATTGGTATGTTCCCGTACTGTTAGTTCCCCCCACCAACATCTGGACATATTTGTAATTTCTTTCTGTACATTTGTCCCTTTCTGTACATTTATCTCTTTCTTGTACTCTTAGCTTAAATCAGAAAACCCCCCCCCAAGGAGCCGGCCTTCTCCGGAGATTGGCTCGGAAGGCATCTCTTCCTTCCGGCCTTTCATGTTGGTGGGCGAATGCGGGCGCATTAACCCAAAATCCTTTCCTCATGGCAGATTCGTAACCAACAGTTTCTCTGGCACGCCCGGTGGGACACTTGTCCCACGTTTTAAAAGAAAGGGTACCCGTTTGGTCTTCACCTGGCGCAACAGTTTTCCTGCTACGCTCGGCGGGACACGGGTCCCACATTTGACGAGAGATTTTCTGATCAGTCTCCACCTTGCGCTGACAGTTCCTGAGCTCTCGGTGAGACAAGGAAGTTTCTCACCCCCGACAGAATTGAAGCACCGGTGTTCGCTTCATTGTTGTTCCAAATCTGAACACCTGGCGACTCTGCACGAACAAATCCTCCGAGTCCGAAGACCGGTCCCGTCACCTTCATGCACACGAGAAGGTGGCAAGCAAGAAATCCGAGAAGCCCGCTTGAGTTCTACGAACTGGACATCAACGCTCGAGGCGAGATCCCCAGGCTGGCTGATCCGCGAGCTCGTTTCGACGAAGCCGAGGCTGAGATCCAAGAAGAAGCCGAAGGCGAAGTCGGAGGAGCCGAGTACGAAATAGAAGAAGCCGAGGAAGAAGAAGATCCTGCATCCTCGGAAAGTACCGACACTGAGTACACAACCGACGGCGGAGAAGAAGAAGAAGAAGAAGAAGAAATGGCTGCCCAACAGCCAAATGACGATGACCTCTTCCCGGCGGTGGACTCTACGGGGCCGCTGGCCCTGGTCGGACAACAAGCTGTTCCCCCTGCTGCTTTAAAGTCCATTCCCACATACGACGGCTACGGTAAGACGGCGTACGAGCACATCCAGGACATCCTTGCCCTGGCCGCACTGCATACTATTACCGATGAAAGTGTGAAGACCCGTCTGCTGGCCCTTTCCCTGAGGGGAAAGCTTCTCTACTGGTGGAGATCGCTGCCAGAGGGATCCATCACAGGGTGGCCCCAGCTTGCCAGGAGACTCGTAAAAGGATGCAACGAGTCTGCTGACCCTACTTCTCTATTTGCATCAGTTCCAAGCTATCCAGAGACATCCTCAAGAGGAGGTGTCTGATTTTAACATTAGGTTTGCGAGATCCTGGAAACGGGTACCTCGCGAACTTCGGCCTTCAGCCGGCATGGCCGCTCACTACTATCTGAGGTCTTTCAACTCAGACATATGCCTGCTGCTGAAGATCGCCCGGATTGATGAGTTCCACTGCGCTGTACGAAGCGGCCCAGCAAGCTGAAGCTGACATTATCTCCATCGGCAGGCTTCCGTCCAGAGTGCAGGAGCCCATCCATCCCGACTTCCCCAGATCCCAGTATCCTTACGCCACGGTGGTTCGCCGTCCACATCAGGGCAGCAACCCCGACAGCAGTGGAATCCGGCGCCGGTCGTGACTCCTTACGGCCCGCCTCAGTTGCATTACCCTCATCCGCCACCTCCCGCTCCCCACTTTCCAGCACTTCCTGCTCCGCCACAATACGCGTCCTATTCTAATCCCCCTCCATTGGCCGCATTGCCTCCACCAGCGCAATTGCCGCCACCTGACAGCAGCATCCAAAACACGATTCTACAAGAAGTGCGGGCTTTGGCCTCCGGATACCATGCCATGTCCAATGACATGACCGCTATGAAGAAGCAGGCCCAGATGGACCTTGCTCCTAGGAGGCCTTATGCGCCGCCCGCACTGACAAAAGACAAAGCCACGGAGCATCAGCCGCAGAGGCGTCCGCCTCCGAGAAATGCTGCCATAGAAGATCCGCCTGGTCCACCCGACCAGGTTAACTGGTGCACTACGTGCAATGATCCGCATTCCGAGGAAGACTGCACTTTGCACCAGCACTACATCCAGACATTGGCCGGCAGCGCTATAGAAGATGACGAGCTGTACATGATCTTGGACGGCGAGGCCAACTTTGCCCTCCCGGAAGAGAATCTAGTGCCGCCCGCCAAGGAAGAAAAGAGAGGCTGCGGATGCGGCCAAGCCTTTGCAAGTTTACGCAAGAAGAGAAAAACCGCAGCCCGGCGGGCTGCCACCGTACAAGCGGCTGTGGCCTTTCACAGCCCAGGAGAAGGCATCCAAAGATAAAGCTCCCGCCAAGCCTTCTCCGGCAAAGGCTGCCCCTGTTCCAGCCAAACCTCCAGCAAGGGCCCCAACTCCAGATAAAGCTCCCGTACCTCAGCCTCCAGCTGAAACCAAAGAACAAGCCCGGGGAGAAGCTGAAGTACCCGTCTCGACTAAGAGACGGCGAGTTGAGGCCACCCGGCAGTACCGGACGAAGTATGAGCCGGCAAAACCAGCAGAAGGAGCTAGTACCTCGGGCTACAGCATTGTAGACGAGTTGAAGAGAACTCCCGCAAGAATCAGCATGTACGATGCTCTTCTGCTCCCAGGCCAGGTTGATCTGCTGCAAGAATCACTGAAGAATATGAAGAACGGCAGCCAGATGCAGCCTGCTGTCCTGGTTCAACCTTTGACAGTCTCAGCCACTGGGAAGAACAGGCCGCCACCCTTTTATCTGTCATTACGGATGCAAGGGCACATAGTTCACAACTGCATGGTGGATTCTGGTGCTTCCTCGACCGTGATGCCGAAGGCCGTCTGCGATGAGATCGGGATGGAATACACACGTAGCAGCCAAGGCGTGCTGCAATTAGACGGCACCCCTGTCAAGACAGTTGGTGTCATAAAGGACATCCCTATCCGGCTGCACAAGGCCCTCGACATCGTAGTCATCCAAGAGGTCGTGATTGTCGACCTGGAGCCTTACTTCGGCATGTGTCTCTCTCGGGAGTTCACTGCGAAGTTGGGCGGGTACCTGTCTCTAGACTACTCGCACATGGAAGTGCCCTTCAAAGGAAGGAGACTGAGAATTTTTAACGAGAAGCCTTCCCCCTTTCTAGTAGACAAGATACCCGGAGGAGAGATGGACTGCATGGTCCAGTTGTCAGAGGAAGAACTGGTGACAGTGGAACTGACCGAGCAAGCCCTCGAAGATGAGTTCTCGTTGCGGGACTTTAATGCCGTAATCGGGACGGAGCGGAGCTGCTACTCCATTAAACAGCCCGAGAAGCTTGACGTGTCAGTGGCAAAAGAAGTAGGACCTGCACTCGGAGAGCTGTGGAAGCTTTTCTTTGACGGCGCGCGATGCAAGAATGGCGCCGGTGCAGGAGTACTCCTGGTGTCTCCAACCGGAATCCAGAAGGACTATGCCTACAGGCTGGCCTGGAGCTGCACTAATAACTCGGCAGAATACGAAGCCCTGTGCTTGGGTTTGCGAAAAGCGGAGAGGCTCGGAATCAAACATCTCCAAATTTTCGGAGATTCGGAGCTGGTGTGTCACCAAGTGATGGACAAGTGCGCATCCAGACAGCACTATCTCAGAGCGTACCGCAATCGGGTATGGGACCTGATGGAGTCGTTCGACTCATTGAGTATCAAAGCAATATCGCGTGAGAAAAACAAGCACGCTGATATTCTGGCGTCTGTTGGAGCCAGGTACGTTCCGGCTGAAGACGTTGTCCAGAAACCGAAGCCGGTTCGTACTGTCTACAGGCCTTATGTGCCTGATAAGGACACCCACTGGCAGGTGTTCAATTGTGACGAGGAAATCGTCACATTCTTGGTTAACGAAGTGTGTGTAATCGGAGGTAGAGACCCTGATGACGAGCAATATGAGGGGTTGATACGATTCACGGAATAATCACGTCCCAAAAGGACTGATTACATTAGAGAGTCTCTTTGATCGGAATGACGAGCAATATCCCACGGGATCAAAGTAGACCCGAGGCGGTATGCTGACACTGGAACTTGAACATGGTAAAACTATCAAGGTCGGAACAGAGCGCACGTCGGCGGAGGCTGGAGCGGATCGGATCAACTGTGCCGGGAGTTCCCCGACATCGTGGACTGGTGCTACGAGGATTTGAAGGGGTATGACGAAGCTGTCATCCGGCATACTATTGAGCTAGAGGATGGCGCCAAGCCATTCCGACGAAGCAAAGGGCCGTGAATCCCAAGATTGAGGCCATGATGAAGACCGAGCTCTTGAAGATCTTTGGAGGCCAAGATCATCTACCCCATCAAACATTCATCCTGGGTCGCGAATTTGGTGCCGTGAGGAAAAAGAATGGCGACATTCGTCTACGTGTCGACTTCGAAACCTAAACCGGGCTTCCCTCACGGGACCACTATCCGCTTCCCCAAATCGACCGGATCCTACATATCGTTCTTTGGAGCCCGAGAGATTTTCACTTTTAGATGGATTTTCCGGCTACAACCGGATTTGGGTCAAAGACGAAGACCGAGCATAAGACGGCGTTTACCACGAAGTGGGGGACGTTCGCCTATCGGCGCATGCCGTTTGGCTTATCCAATGCTGGTGCCACGTTCCAAAGGGCCATGGACTTGGCCTTCGAGAGCTGCTCAATAAAATCATTGTCATCTACCTTGATGACATGACTGTTTTCTCTCACCAACGAGAAGATCATGTTTCGCACCTACGGCAGATATTTGAGAGTTGTCGAGAATTCGGCATTTCTATCAACCCGAAGAAGTCTGTCTTCGCGGTAAAGGAAGGAAAGGCTGCTTGGGACATGTTATCTCCGAGGAAGGCCTCGCCATTGACCACGACGGGAGCGGAAGCCCTCGTTCGCTTGCCGGCCCCCATCGACAAAAAGGGGTGCGAGTCCTTCTTCGGTCAGATTAACTTTGTGCGGAAGTTCATCCCGGACTTCGCACAGGTGATCAAGCCCATGGCCGAACTGCTCAAGAAAGACACACCTTACGAATGGACTGATGAGAGAGAGCAAGCCTTCGAGGAGATCAAGGCCCGAATTGCACAAGCTCCGGTGTTGACCAACCCGGACTACTCCAAGGACTTCATCCTGTATGCAGTGGGAGAACCCGAAAGTTACGCTGCAGTCCTGACTCAGAAGGGAGACGACGGTGAGGAGCGCCCCATAGCGTTCCTGAGCCAAGTCATCTTGCCGCATGAAGAAAAGTACAATTTTATAGAGCGGCAAGTTCATGCTGTCATGAAGTCCCCCTCGAAAGTTCAGGCACTTTGTCTCCCAGAGCAAGACAACCGTCTTTGTGATTCACCCGGATGTTCGAAGTTTTATTTTGCAAGGAGAACCGGGTCACAAGAGAGCGGGATGGATTGCCAAGATCCAGGAGTTCGACATCGAAGTGCGGCCCACCAAGCTTATCAGAGGCCGAGCCTTGTGTCAGGAATTGGCCCGAAGCGCTGTAGCCGGCATCTCCGCTTTGTAAGTGGGAGGACACGGCGACACGCATCTACCTAGCCGACTCCTTATCGGAGGAGAGTGATTGGACGAGATGAGCTGGTGAAATTCTTACGCACCGGAAGATGTCCCGATCACCTGAACGCCTCACAACGAAGGAGATTTCGGCTGGGTGCACTCAAGTACACTCTTCGCCCCGAGGGGCTTTTCTTTAGAAACATTGACGGCATCCTGTTGCGGTGCGTCAGAAAATCCGACCAGCCTAGGGTCCTTGGAGAATTTCATTCCGGGATGCCTGGGGGTCACCATTCTTCAAGGCCAACGGCCTTAAAAATAATAAGGGCTGGGTACTATTGGCCCACTCTGTTTGCAGACGCGCATGCGGTCTGCGCTAAATGTGATCAATGCCAAAGGTTTGCTGGCCGAAACAGAAAAGCACCCCTGCCCCTTCAACCGATTCAGGCCGAGACTCCGTTCCAGCAATGGGGTCTAGACTTCATTGGGGTGATTTCTCCTAATTCCTCTGCCGGCCACAAGTTCATTCTTACGGCTACCGACTATTTCACGCGGTGGACAGAGGCGATCCCGACCAAAAACGCTGACCAAGAAACGGTCATCAGGTTCATTGAGAGCCTGATTACCCGCTTCGGGGTTCCAGAGTCAATTGTGACAGACAACGGTCCGGGATTTGTAGGCGCTGTACTCACGGAGTACACCGGAAGACTTGGCATCTATCACAAGATGTCTTCTAATTACTACCCGCAGGGGAACGGCCTTGCCGAGTCCACGAACAAGAACCTCCTGAAAATCCTCCGGAGGACCATTGAAAGAAACAAGCGGACTTGGCACTTGCTCCTGAACCGGGCGCTATGGGCGGACAGAGTTGCGTTCAAGAAATCCCTCAGAACGTCCCCCTATGCGCTCGTCTATGGCAAAGAGGCTGTCATGCCATCACACATCGAGATCCCTGCCCTGTGGATGATTGACGAAGACAGGAGCAGCGGAGACCCGGTGGACGACAGACTGTGCCAACTCCTGCAGTTGGAAGAAGACAGAGAAAGTGCATACCAGGCCTTCGCGGATCACATTGCGGCCACTCAAGGCTGGTTTGCCAAAGGCACCACTGCCCGAGTTTTCGAAATCGGGGACACAGTGCTGAAGTGGGACTCATACAAAGCAAAGCCGGGTAATCACGGGAAGTTTGATGCTCTGCGGGAGGGCCCTTATCAGATTGCCCGGGTGAACCAGTTCAATGCCTACATACTGCGGGATATGGAGGGTCAGCTCCTGCCTATCCCTGTTAACGGGTTCCACTTGAAGCTTTACCACTGCTGAAGGTGCCCGAGTGGCCCTTCCTTGTAAAAAATTTTCCTTATGCTTTTTATTTCCCAGCATGTACATTTTCCAGTTTTCAGCTTTTAAATTGTTTTTATTCTTATTTGAGCTTAACTGTGGCATGGGAGAGAGAGACAGACTTCGCAGCGAAGTCTGTCGTCGCCCCTCAGGAAGGGCGAAGTTCGGCTGTGCAAAGGAAGAAAATAAGAAAGAGAATGCAGGGAAAAGAAAAGAAAAGAAAAAATTGACTAAGTGTTGGCCGAAGCCCGACTTCGCAGCGAAGTCGGACTTCGGCCCAGCCAAATTGCGAGGCCCGATCAAGGGAAAATGCTAAAGCACACAAAAGACGAGCTCCGCTCAGCCTTGAGCGAAGACTGACTTCGCGCGCGAGGTCCGACTTCGGTCGGCTTCCGTGCGAAGTACGCACTGCGCGCAACTTTTGCGCGAAGTGCGAACTTCGCGCGAAGTTCGCACTTCGCCCCAAATTCGGGCGAAGTCCGAACCCGCCTCAACGCACGCGCTGCGCAGCCCAGTTCAGTCTAAAGAGCAGAAAAGAGTTTAAGTGCTGGCCAAAGTCCAAAGGTGGCAAGGAAACCAGAACGCGCTCACCCCTTGAGCACAGCGAAGAAAAGGAGGAGGAACAATGCAGCGCGCGCTTCGCGCGAAGTTCGAACTTCGCCCGAAATTCGGGCGAAGTCCGACTTCGCCGGCGAAGTCGGGCACGCCCAACTTTGGGCGAAGTCCGACCCCGCCTTATAATCCGTGCCAGCTTGCGTGAAGTTTAAAAAACGAATAAAATATTCAAAAAGGTCCCAAGCTGGGCCCAAGGCGCGTTGCAACCATTCCAAAATAGGTTTCCGCACCAATGGTCCTTCCTTGAGCAGTGTGCCCGGTTGGTGGCAGCGACGTCAGCCATGGTGCAGCGCTCGAGACAGAATTAATGATTGCACGTTCCTCAACGAAGGTGCAACAAAAGAGGCTTGGCACGTCTGCCGGAGCGCACTTTTTCCAAACATTCTCCTGCGCAGCCATCTAAGAACCTTAACTCAGCCGACCTACCCCCTCCTGCGCGACATTTATGGCGCTGTCTTTATCTAGAAAAGGGGGTCAGATGTTTTTAAACATTCCAGACTATGCAGATTATTCCTCGGACAGTGCAAATTATTCGTGTGACAGCGAAATCTGCTGCAGACGTCTTGAACTTGCAATTATTGCTGATTCGGAGAGATGGACAAAGGAAAGATGCCAGTGTCAGCGCAGTCCAGCGAAAGTGGCGAACCAAAGGAGTTACCGCGGCCGGGCGTTTTCAGGAGTGAAACCCCGCCAGAAAAAAGGTCAAAGTCCCGGACGAAGAAAGTACAGCGTGGGCAAGCCCCACCACCTCCGGTGAATTATTTGTCGGGATACAAGGACGGCTCCTTTTCGATGAGCCTGGCGAAGCTGCGGGCAAATGTGGAGAGCTGGGCAGACAAAGTTTCGCCCTCCCACCATTTCGGAGCGGCGTACAAATCCAATCTGTTCAAATTCTTGTGCCCTCCAGTCCACCAATGCCCAGAGCTGGTAGACCTAATTGTCAGACACTACAGACCAGCTACCGGCAAATTTGCAGCTCCAGCGGTAAACCCTTGTTCGCACTGCGCGAGGAGATTGTCCAGCCGGCTTTCGCCCCAGGGTTGGAGTATGACTCCAACGCCATTCTCAGAAAGATAAATTTGGGCGAGCAGGCGGGACGTTTCATGCCAACCAAACGGATGAGGGATTTCCTCAATTCAGAGCTGAACGCCCCGCTTGCGGCTGGACAGTGGCCAACTGGCCCCATGCCCTTGACACAGTTTCAGAGCAAGTACTTGTACACTATTTTGGCATCTATTCTTGGCTGCGATTCTGATGAGCTGGTACAGCCGTACCAGCTAGCGCTGGCAGAATGTCTCCTATGTGGAGAATCCTACGAGCCAGCAGCACAGAGAAGTGGGAAGCGTCCCATCTCCTTCGATCAGGCGGATCGGTCGGCATATGCCATTCATTCCAGCCTGGTCAAGATTCAGAAGAAGCAGTCCACCGAATTTCGGTTCGGTTCCGTTCTAGCTCTGGCTTTGTTTGTATCATCTGCATCCCCAAATGCCGATCCACGAACACGAAGAAGGTCAACGAGAGGGGAGAACCACGGCCCGTCTATAACTGGACGGATGACTTATACCGGAAAGGGTCCTACTACAAGTTCAACATCAACTTTCTGGGATTCGTCATGTCAGTCTTCACCGAAAGCGAGATCCCCCGTCCCCCGAGAGAAATGACGAGCGCTTTGATAAATCAGAAGCTCGGGGACGTTTTCAGACTGACGCAAGGGATTGTGGTCAGAATCTACGGATTCAAGGGCAAACCCCATTTGCTGCCCTATTGGTGCTCGGAGCACCTGTTCGGGATGGAGGTTGCCCGACAAATGGACTATGTTGAAGAGGAGTTCGGCCTAGGAAAGAAGAGAGGACAGATTTTTCAATACCCTCTTTCCTGGGCAAATGTTGAGATTTTTGAGGTAGGACAGCATGTCTACCTAGAGCAAGAGCTTTCCCGATTTGGCCTGGTTTTGTTGCCACAGCGCTGGAAGTATGACCCGTATGGAATAAGGGGAAAGTTTGCGCATCTCTGCCCCCGGGCAGATATAACCGAAGATAGATGCGATGTGGTTCATGTGGATCTTGACTGGGAAATAGAATTGATGGAAGCTTCTCCTCCCTGGCGGGATTTTTACTGCGAGGAGGTGACATATGACCCCAAGCGAAACCCGGACCACCATTTCTCATCTCCAGGATTCAAAAAATTTCTATCCAAGATAGCAGGCCTTAACTGGTCTAAAGAAAAGATTACCGAATCTTTGGAAGATGAGATGCCGCACGCAGCACGACAAATCAACAAGGAGAAACCTGGCCGTAGATGACGACTTTTCGGTTCTCTATGACCGAGCATCATGACGGTGGCGGCCGTTCGCATATCAAGGTTACGTTCCCCGAGGTCCCTTTGAAGATTATAAAGGAGGGTCTCCTTCCCAACAGTTGTACACTTCGGCAACTACCAGCGTGGGCCCAGCAGACTTCCAGGCAAATCCAATGCAGCCCGTGGCTTCCAAGGCGGCGCCTCAGAAGGCGAAAGAGTTAGTCGAAGCAGCGCCCGAGGCAGTCCCTCAGGCACGAAAAGCGCCAGCGCCGCCACAGAGCAGACCGGTTGCGGCAGACCTTCCGCAAGTCAAACCCCGGTACAAGTTCACCGTGGGAGCCTCAACGCCTGCTGCACCTGCTTCATCTCCTTCCCCCGATCCAACCGTTATTCCGGAAGAAAAGAAGCGGAGGAGAGTTGAGAAAATCGGGCGACCCTAGCACGATAGTGCAGACAACCGGTTGCGAGCCGCGGCCGCGTCCCGCCCCCGCAGAGGCAGTTCCTCTAGGCAGTCCCAAGCCAGCCGCCGAGACCAGAAGCGAAGACATCCACCCGGCATCGGCTCAGGCGGAGCCCGCAGGTACGTTTGCTGCCCCTGTCTCTTTAGTCTCACCAAGTCCTACTCCCACTCCGTCTCCCGCTCGGTCAGAGCAAGTCATGGCCGCATCCCCCTCCCCGTCTCCGCGTCCTTCTAGCGGCCCCCATTCTTTCGATCAGTTTGCTCAGAACCCTAACGTCTCTCTTTCTCTGAGCACAACTCCAAACCCTTCGTCTGAAGTCAGTGCTGAGACCGTCCGTTCACCGTCACATCCACCTTCTCAGCCGCTTCAAACCCTTGCAGTGTCAACCATTCCCATCTCCATTTCCCGGTCGCCCCCACAAGCGGCCGATTCTTCCAAGGTCTGTCCGGTTCCTCCTGATCCCATTCCCGCAGGAGAGACGTCTCAGCAGAACCCTAGGCCGGGGGAACCAGATTTCATGGACGACCTCCAGAATACAGACGACTTGCCTCTGGCAACGAGGGCTGTAGAGTATTCTGTCTCTTTCCTCCAAGACTCGAAGCGGAGGAGACATGAAGAGATAGCCGCCCCGGCAAAACGCGCAAAGTATGATTTCGGGAGGAGAGTGATTACAACAGAAAAAATAATCCCGAAAGTAAAGAAACCTCTCCGGGAAATGACCGGGGGCGGACTATGAGCTCCGGACAAAGGAGAAAAGCTTTGACGACATTAACAAGCGATGCTCGGATTCGGTCGATAATGCGCAAAGTCGACAGTCTCTTTGTCAAAAGTCCGGAGGAGCAGGAAGAGCTTTTCGGGTTGCAGGATAAAGTAAGGCAGCTTGAAGAGGACTTGTCTAGGTCCATTGAACAGCTGGAAGCGGCGCGGCGAGAAACAGATGAACTCAAAGCCCAGCTGGCCGCTTCTCAGCAACAAGCCGCAACTGAAAAGCAAGCAACCTCGGAGCAGATTTCTCAGCTCCAGGAGTCTTTGAAGCAAGCGCAGTCGCAACTTGCAGAGAGAGCATCTCAAGCGACGGTCTTTTCAAAGACAAAGGTTAAGGAGATGCGGGCTGGTTTGTTGCGGGAATGCAAGCCCCACACCTTCAAGGCGATGGCAGTTCTGGATTTCGCATCCAGAATTCAAGAAGTTTCTGCCCAGGGAAAGCCTGTGGTAGAGGAGGCCGAGCGCCAGGCGAAGCAATGGCTGGACCTGGCGGTAAATCTTCAGGAGCGCGAGCGCAACGGCCTCCATTTTTCTCCCGTGTCCTCATTCGCTGCAGAATGGGCAGGTGCAAGGGTGACCTTGCACAAATATTTCAAAAAAGTTGAAGAGGTGAGAGTGGCCAGACGAATGCTAGACGCATTCACGCATGAAAGAGACATTTGTTTGGCCCCCTTTCACGCTCTTTCAGAACTTGGGTGCCCAGGTTTTGTTGAAAATGGCGAGCTTCTTACCCTAGATCGGGTAAAAAAGAATTGGCAGTCCTTCGAAGCAGATACAGCTGACATTGATAGCTGGACTGAGCCAATTCAAGACGGTCAGGTCACTCAGATGGTGGTCAAATATTCCAAGATCAGCTCCTACTTCCGGGAGTTAGAAAAAAGGTACCTCACCATCGACCTGCACGCGGTCGCTACTTTCCACGCAGCATTAGAAGATGCAGCTGACCGCCGGCCATTTGAAGCAAAAGCTTGGCGCCCAGCCAAGGAGGCATACACTCGCATCTGCGAGGCAGAAGCACGAGATGGAGAGTTTTCGGAAGGCGACTCTGAGGAGGCAACTGACAAAGATGAATCTGAAGAACAGTTGCCACAAGGAGAACAGCTAGAGCAGCAAAAGGCAGGGGAGGCAAGTTCCTCTGCACCCAAAGGATGAAGGCATGGATTCTTTGCGCCGAGGCGAGCTCGACACCCCGCGAGCCGCCAGAAATGTTGTCACATTTTGCACGGGGTGCAATGTCTTCAGTGTTGTAACAGTGCTGCTCTTCTTTTCCCTCTTCCTCCTTTTTCCTTCCTTCTTCTCTCCCTTTCCTTTTCTTTCCCGCATTCTCTTTCTTTCCCCCCTTTCTTGGAGTCCCCCAGTTAATTTTTCAACTTCCAGCAAATCACCTGAAAAATGGCTAAGTCTGGGTGCGAAGTTCGCACTTCGCCCAGTTTTGGCGCGAAGTACGCACTTCGCCCAGTTTTGGCGCGAAGTTCGCACTTCGCCCCTCCTGGGCGCACCTTGTAACTGGCAGATTGGCAGGCTGACAAAGGAAAAATCAAGTGCTGGAGCAAGTCCGTACGGCGGCAGACATCAGTTTTCGCCTGTGCGCATTCCGACTTCACACCGAAGACGGAGTGCGCCCTTGACAGGTGCGCAGTAGGGAACAAACCCGGAATTTGACCCAGGCATGAAGGCCTTCCCGACTGCACTGTTTTTTGCCTGCGCATCCCGAGGTGCTCCGATCCCAAGCGAAGATGGACAGACTGCCCTCCAAGGCAGACACGTGTCAAACAGCATCATCCATCATCTGACAAGTGTCCAGCTTCGGGATTAGAGCCGAAACGTGCCAAGCAAAAGGACAAGCATGGGCTGCACTGCTTGTGCCAGTAGCCTCATTCAAAGCTGATCTGAGGTTCTACCTGCTCCAGCTACCCGCATCACTGCCAGATTGAAGTTCTGCCCAGCGCACCGCCACGAAGCTGTCCAGCTTCCAGGAAGACCATCTTTGCGGGTGCAGTCCGGTCCGACAAAAGGTCAGCATTTGCAGCTCTTTCGCCGCTTTTGTCAGCTTATGTTTGACTGGGACCTTGTGCCCATTAATGTAACGGGAGGGACTCGGGCTATAAAAGCCCATCATGAATTCATTGTAAAGGGTGGAAAGGGGAATGTCTGTTAGGGAACTACTGTGCTTATTGTAACCGTGCTTCTGCTTATGAATATAATCTGTATGCCTGGTTCCATTACTGCTTGTCTTTATTCTTTTATCCTTGTCTTTCATTATATGCCTTAGGCTAACCTGTCACGGCTTGTTGATTCATTTCAGCATTTGGTGAGCAGGTCCCTCTAGCATTGCTTGTTTAAAGCACCCTCTGTATTTCATTGATTTAAAGCATATATAGAATAGATATGGTAGCAGTTCCATCAGTTATGTGTTTTGTTGCTGGTCCGTATCTGGTGATTGATGCGATCCCGTACTGTTAGTTCCTTGTAGGGAATGTCCGTTAGGGAGCCATTGGGGTCTGTGCGGTTAAATTCTCTACATAAACACATATACACGGTTACGATATCTCTAAGTCCGCTTTCTACTCATGTTAGTGTACGTATCTGGTAAACCGGTGCATTGCCATGCTCTGTTAGTTCCTTGTAGGGAATGTTTGCTAGGGGATCATTGGAGCTGTGCATACACTGCATGAGTATCGGAAGTACACATAGTTTTTGCAGTTCCTGTCATACTCTATGTTTATAATGCAGTAAGTAGCGGTAATTGGTATGTTCCCGTACTGTTAGTTCCCCCCACCAACATCTGGACATATTTGTAATTTCTTTCTGTACATTTGTCCCTTTCTGTACATTTATCTCTTTCATGTACTCTTAGCTTAAATCAGAAAACCCCCCCCCCAAGGAGCCGGCCTTCTCCGGAGATTGGCTCGGAAGGCATCTCTTCCTTCCGGCCTTTCATGCTGGTGGGCGAATCTGGGCGCATTAACCCAAAATCCTTTCCTCATGGCAGATTCGTAACCAACAGCGCTAAGGCGGGGCCCAAGAATGCTTGATTAAACTTGTAGTAGGACTCCATCTTCAACAGTATCTGGGTCCATTGGTATACTTGGAGTCGTGCGCCTCTCTCGTCGGTGCGCTGGACAGGAATTAACTTCAATTTGGTGTGTATATGGAACAGAAAGAGCCAAGACAGGAATGAACACTGCCTGAAGGATTGGGCTTTCTCCTCTATCAAATCCTGTAGGCGCGAATGTATACTGCGCGCTACACAATCTGCCCAGTCAACGAACACCGGCTTAGTTTTTGGTCCCATGGCGCTGGGGTCGTAGAATTCCCCGTGCAAAATACATTCTGCAATGGCAACTTGGTAGGGTAAGACTACAGCGTCTGTGTCACTGCCCAAGACCCAGGCCAGCATAGTATAAATACCCGTGCTCTTCAAGTGCCTTAGGGGCATAAGCAATGTTGGTAAATGCTTGGGCGGTATCGGGTCCTGCAACTGGGACTCCATAAAGAGCCGCATCTTTGGGTTGTCCACATACCTGTCAACTTGTTCATTGAGATTGATGTACCTGATGGTATAGTCTCTGTCTGGCAACTGATTAGGCGTGAAGGCCATCTGGACAGTGCCTGAGAAAAGTGAGAACAAGACGTTTCCCCCATTGTCCCAGTGCCTGATTAGGCGTGAAGGCCATCTGGACAGTGCCAGGGCAATGGCCGCTACTAGCTCTAGACAATTGTGCACCGGCGGGCATAAGAACCAGTACAGGTGAGAGTGATAAGCTGCAGCGTAGGGATTTAAGGCAAGAACTTTCCCTTGCCTGTCATCAATAGCTTGCCGCAAATGCTCGATGCCTTTGGAGTAGGTGTCGTCCCTGTATTTTATCCAATTATCCACAGGCGACTGGACGACCACCTTTGCTGATCCTGATTCGGCTTTCTGCCCTGTCGCAGCTTCTGGCGCCTGCGCTTTCCCCTTATCTTTTCTTTCTTTTCTAGCTTCGGCCCTCCTTTTCCCACTTTTTGGTGTGCCCGAAGTTGTTTCTCTAGGTGCCTTACCCTTTTCCTCTGTGCTTTTCTTGCCCATGGCGATTTATGAAAGAATTCGGGCGAGCTGCTATGTGCGGATGAAATATTTTGAATTCGGCTTCTGGTGCAGCTCGGAGTGGGTTCAAGTTTAACTAATAGAGTGAACTGAGCAACTGCGATTTTTATGGGAGTGGGCATGAGGTTAGCCATTAATGGCAAGTGCCTGAGTTTAATGCCAAGAGCACGGAGTTGGTGGGCGCAACCATTATCCCTTGGTGGCCGTGCGCAGGATCTTCCTTGGAGGCGCAACTCCTCGATTGTCAATCCCAAGGCTCGTCTTTCCCTTAAATATCTACTTAGAAATGCGTGCAGATGCCCTCCTTTATAACGTGCACCTTGAAAACGTAACCCGCCGCCACTTTGACGCACGTCCCGAGGTTCGCCGCGGTTAGTTGCTGCATTGGACAAGGTTCGCTTTGAAACTGGAGCGATTCCCAGGTTTGCCCGGGAATTGAGCGATCCTTGGTGCGCGCTCCCTCGGCGAGCGACCGTCGTCTGGGAAAGATAGAACAAACTTTGATACATCGCCCCTGAAGTCGCCTGACTTTCCTCGCTTGGTGAGCTAGCGACTCTTGTCATCGTTGAAGAGGACGAGCGTTTTTCGACGGGTATTTCAGGACTTAGGAAAATTTTGACTGTTCTGCCTCATCCCTAAATTTTGGCATTTTCTGCAGTTCGCTTGGAATCTGGGCAATCCTCGTGTTCGCTGGTAGGCATGGGCGATTCCCGGAATCACTCGTAGATGGAGCGACTCTTGGCGCCATCTTTAGACTTAGAAAATTTTGAGCGCTTTTGGGCCTGGCCGAATCTCGCTTCAAAGTGAGGCGAACCTCGGGTCTTCATCAAACCTTAACATCTTCTATAGTTCGCTCAAGAGTCGAGCGATTCCTGTTCTCGCTGAAAGGTGCGAGCGATCCCCGGCTCCTTTGAACTCGGCTTGAGTTTAATGTTTCCCGCGGTTCGTTTGAAAGTGGGGCGATCCCTGTTATCGCCGGGAAGCATGGGCGAGTCCTGGGGTCGCTCCAAATCTGAGCGACCTTTGGCACTGCTTCATGACTTAGTAAATTTCTTGCCCCTGAAGTTTGGTCATCCTTCACTCGCGGGTTGGGCGATTCCCGGAATCGCTCAAGATTTTGGGCGATTCTTGGGGTCGCTCGAAAGTTGAGCGACCCTTATCCTGATTTTTCAACTTATGCTCGAGCCCTTAGCGCCTTGATTGCTACTTTTCTTCGGTCGCGCGAACCCTAGCATATTGGAGACCCTGGCTTTCTGAACACATCCGAAGTTCGCCTAAACTCGCTGGGAACACCGTTATCACTGCCATACTTGGGCGAACCTCAGCAGATTTCACCGTAAAGGGACTTAGTTAAATTTTCAATTTTCCTTGACCTTCCGTCCCTTACATTACACGCAACCCCTCTGATCGCCCTTTATCATGACTGACGCTCGCCTTCGCCTTAGGAACCTGCGAACTTCATCTTGCTGAACTGCTAACAGGGGTTGTCTTCTGTATGAGAACCTGGCTCTGCATTTTCTAGGACAAAACTGCTCGACTTGAAAGTCGAACGCTTGGGCTTAGAACGAGAAACTGCATCTCCTGGAAAGCATATTTACATTCAGAAAAAATAAATAAAACTATGTACATAGGGGAACCTCATGATGCCTCTTAGTGGTGATAGGCCTTCAGATGAAGTTTGTTGACTGGTATGGGGAGAATCTGGCCCTCCATGTCTCGCAATATGAATGAGTTGAACTAGTTAACTCAGGCAACTTGAAAAGGGCCTTCCTAGAAGGCATCAAACTTGTCGTGGTTTCCTGGTTTTGCCTTCCATGAATCCCATTTCAGCGCTAGATCCCCGACCTTGAAGACCCTGGTTGTAGTCACTTTTGCAAACCAATTTCAGGTAGTCTATGTGTGTTTCATGAAAGCTTCATAAGCTTTCTCTCGTTCTTCTTCTAGCTGCAACATCTGAGCTAGCCTAGCATCAATGGGATCCAAGTTACCTTTTTCGTCTAGCAGCCAAAGTGCGGGCATCTCGACATGGGTGGGCAAAACAGCCTCCTTCCCGTAGACCAGCGCGTATGTCGATGTTCTAATAGATTTTTTAACAGAGATGCGGTCTGCCCATAGTGCTTGGTCCAGGTGCAAGTGCCAGGATCTTTTATTCCTCTCCAGGGTCCTCTTTATGATCTTCATCAGATTCTTATTTGTTGATTCGGCTAGGCCATTTCCCTGCGGGTAGTAATTGGAGGACGCCTTTAGGTAGATTCCGTATTTGTAAGCGAACTCAATGAGTTTGGCACCCACGAACCCCTGACCATTGTCTGTCACGATTGCTTTCCGAGATCCCGAAGCAGGTTATCAAGCTCTCCAGGAAGGCGATGACTGTCTCTTGGTCGGCATGCTTTGTAGGCACTGCTTCGTCCCACCGAGTGAAATAATCCGTGGCAGTCAAAATATACCTAGGCCCTGCAGAGGAATTTGGCGATATCACTCCGATAAAGTCTAACCCCCATTGCTGGAAGGGAGCTTCAACTTGAATCAATTGGAGGGGCATTGGTGCGTTCTTATTCCGGTCGGCGAACCTCTGACACTTCTCGCACTTCTGGCAGACTGCAAAAGCATCAGCAAAAATAGTGGGCCAATAGTAGCCCGCTCTAATCATTTTCAAGGTCATAGGCCTTCCTGAAAGGTGTCCTCCCGACATTTCGGAATGGAATTCATCGAGGACTCTCTTTTCTTTATTCCCCTGACGCATCGCAAGAGAACACCATCAACATTTTTAAAAAATAGCCCCTCGGGGCGCAGCACATACTTCTGAGATTGGAGCCTAAATCTCCTCCGATGTGAGGCATTAAGACAATTTGGACATCTCCCATGTTGAAATACCAAATTATCTCATCGGTCCAGTCGTTGTCCTCTGCCGAAAAATTGGCGAAGTTGCCTTCTAGTATCAGGTCCTCCCACTGACAAGCAGCACTTCTTGCTAGCTCTTGGCACAGTGCCCGACCTCGGATTAGCTTGGTGGGTCAAACCTCTATGTCAAACTCCTGTATCTTGGCGATCCAGCCAGCCCTCTTGTTACCCAATTCTCCCTGGAAGATAAAACTCCTGACATCTAGATGCACCACGAACACTGTCGTCCTGCTCTGGGAGATAAAGTGCCTAAACTTCTTCAAGGACCTCATGACTGCGTGCACCTGGCGCTCGATGGAGTTGTATCTTTCCTCATGCGGCTGGATTACTTGGCTCAAGAAGGCTATCGGCCGCTCTTCGCCATCATCTCCCTTTTGTGTTAGGACCGCCGCATAACTTTCAGGTTCCCCGACTGCATATAAGATGAAATCTTTAGAATAGTCCGGGTTAACCAACACAGGTGCTTGGGCGATCTTAGCCTTGATCTCCTCAAATGCCTTATTTCTCTCCTCAGTCCAGACGAACTCGGCATCCTTCTTCAGAAGTTCAGCCATTGGCTTAATGACTTGAGCAAAATCGGGCACGAAATTTCTTACAAAACTAATCTAGCCGAAGAATAACTGCATCCCTTTCTTATTTACTGGGAGTGGAAGTTTAAGAAGAGCCTCTGCCCTGTCAAGGTCAACTGCAAGCCTTTTCTCAAAGATGACATGGCCTAGCAGTTTCCCTTCCTTTACTGCAAAGACAGACTTTTTCGGATTGATAGATATGCCGAAATCCCGGCACCTTTCAAACACTTGCTGCAAATGAGAGGCATGTTCTTCTCTCCTGTGTGAAAACACAGTCATGTCTAAATAGATGACAATAATTTTGTTCAACAGCTCAAGGAACGCAATATCCATGGCTCTCTGGAACGTGGCCCCTGCATTGGATAGGTCGAAGGGCATACGTTGGTAGGCAAACGTCCCCCATTTGGTGGTGAACGTCGTCTTGTGTCGGTCCTCATCTTTCACCCAGGTCTGATTGTATTCAAAGAAACCATCTAGGAGAAAGAAGCGTTGTGCTCCTGCGACCACATGAAGGATCTGATCAATCTGCGGGAGCGGGTAATGGTCCTTTAGCGAGGCCTAATTCAGATTGCGAAAATCAACGCACAGGCGAATATCCCCGTTCTTCTTCCTAACAAGGACCAGATTCGCGACCCAGGAAGAATGCTTGACGGGGTAGATGATTTTTGCCTCCAGCATTTTCAAGAGTTAGGCTCTCATCAGAACCTCTATTTTCGGGTGTAATGGCCTCTGTTTTTGCTTGCAGGGTCTGACCCCTTCTTCTAGCTCTATGGTATGCTGGATGATTTCTCTGTCGTGCCCCTTCAAGTCCTGATAACACCAAGCAATGATATCAGGGTACTTTCTGCACAAAGCCCAAATATGGTCCAACTCTTCTAGGGTGCAGTCGGTCCCAACTTTGATTACCTTTCCGAGCCCAAGATCCAGATCCTTATACTGCTTGGCGTCTACTTTGATCCGGTGAGATATCGCACTATCATTCTCATCAAAAAAACTCTCTAGAGTGATTAGCCCCTTAGGGACGTGGTTGTTTTTCAGTTGTATCAACCCCTCATACTCCTCGTCATCAGGGTCTCTACCTTCTATAATACTTGCTTCATGGACTAAAAAATTGACGATTTGCTCATCACAGTCGAACACCTGCCAATGGGTATACTTATCAGGCACAAACGGCTTGTAAATGGTTCTTACCGTCTTAGGCTTCTGCATCATGTCATCAGCCGGGAAGTATCTGGCTCCGATAGACGCTAAGGCGTCTGCGTGTTTGTTTTTCTCGCGGGAGATGGCTTGTACATTAAGGGCCTCGAATGATTCTAGCAAGTCCCAGACCCTATTGCGGTACGCCTTGAGATAGTGCAATTTAGAGGTGCGCTTGTTGGTAATTTGCTTGCAGGCCAACTCCGAATCTCCAAAGATTTGCAGCTGCTTGATTCCCAACTTCTTTGCCTTTTTCAACCCTAGACACAGGGCTTCGTACTCTGTCGCATTGTTGGTGCAACTCCAGGCCAGCCTGTAGCAATAATCCTTTTGCTCTCCCGAGGGTGAAACTAGAAGAACCCCGCCTCGGCGCCGTTTTTGCATCGGGCGCCATCAAAGTACAGCTTCCAAAGCTCATTCGGGGCAGGGTCTTTGTCTTCTTTTACTGTCTCCTTTGGCTTCTCAGGCTGGGTGATAGAATAGCAGCCTGTATCTGATTCAATCATGGCGTTAAAATCAAGCAAGAAGAACTCATCTTCTGCCCGCAATTCTTCTATGGTTTCCTCCACTATGTCTACTTCCAACTGCTCCGTCATTAGGTGCACTGATTCATCCTGCTGTCCTTCCTTAGGGATCTACTCGACAAGGAAGGTGGAGGGTTTTTCATTGTAGATTTTCACTTTCCTCCCCTTTACAGGGACCTCCATTAACCGCCCAGCTTGGTGGTGAACTCCCTTAAGGGTCACATACCAAAGTAAGGCTCTAGATCCACGACCACAACCTCCTGTATCACGACGATCTGAGGCGCCTTGTGGGATGTCTTTAATGACGCCCACTGTTTTCACAGGAGTGCCATCTAGTTGGAGAACACCTTGGCTGCTTCGCGTGTATTCCATGACTATCTCCTCGCAAACAGCCCTTGGCATTACAGTAGTCGATGCGTCGGAATCAATCATGCAGTTGTGCACCACACACCACTCCATCCGTAGAGACAAGTAGAACGGTGACGGTCTGTTTTTTCCCGTGACCGAAGTAGTCAGGGGCTGAGCTAACACAGGTTGTGTCGGCTTTCCTCCTTTGACAGATTTCAGTGACTCCTGTAGCAGATCCACCTTCCTTGGGAGTTGCAGGCGTCGTACATACTTATCTTGGCTGGGGTCCTCTTGAGTTCATCAACAATGTTGTAGGCCGAAGTAGTGGGCACCCTCGTTTCTTTCGCAGCTTCGTACTTGTGCGGTACTGCTGCGTCGCCTCAACCCTTTGTTGCTTTGTCAACGACGGGTACTTGAGCTTCTCCCTTGCCTGCTCCTTAGTTTCCACTTGAGGTTGCGTCATGGGAGCCTTTGTCGGAGGTGCTTTCTCTTTTGCTGGCGGGGGCAAGGGAACTTTGTCAGGAGCTTTTGCTGGAGGTTGCTCCTTTTCTCGTCTGGTGTACACCTTCAAAGGCTGCATCTGGGCCGTATCCACCTCGATCGATTTCTTGCCATCCTTGGTCAGAATCGAAACTTGCTCTTCCTCAGGGACCACGAGGTTACGGTCCTCTCTAATCAAGTTGACTTGGACACTAGAAGAGCTACCAGCCAGTGTTTGAATATAGTGCTAGTGTACCATACAGGTATCCTCCCCATGGGGGTCATTGCAGGTCGAATACCAATGCACGTAATCCGATGTGCAAGTCTCTTCACTGATGGTAGCATTCCTTGCCGAAGGTCTACCAGCTTGAGCGGCTTGCTCTCTTACGGCTTGGTCCCTTGTAAGCGCCGGAGGAGGATATGGCCTTCTTGGCAGGAATTCCTGCTATGCCTGCTTCTTCGTCATCACTGCCATGTCGCTGGACAGTGTTCTCACAGTAGAGTTAAGTGACTCTAGTTCCTATAGAACCCTCATCTAAGGGTCAACCGCCGGAGGGGCATGTAATGGCAATGGTGCTATTGGCGGAGGCAAGGCCGGGTATTGCGGTGGCAGAGGAAGTTGTGGGGCTTGAGGAGCTGGGACGTACGGATAAATGCGTGTTTGGCTAGGGTTCCATGAGGGAGTCGGATACATGGAAGAGGCAGCCAAGAACTGAGTGGAAGAGGCAGACGGGTACTGAGTGGATGTATTGGGGTATTGGTATTGAGGCAAATCCAGGAAAATTGGCATGGTCGGCTTTGGCGGAAGTTTGCCAATGGCAATCAGATCAGCCTCAGCCTTCTGCACTTGCGTGTACAGATCCGGGAAAATGTTGATGCCAGAATATCGGATACTCATACTTTGGTCAGAGTGGAGTGCTTTGAGGTAATAAAATGCAGCTTGGTCAGGAGTCGGTCGCAAACCATCGAGGACCCTCTGCCGAGTCCGAGTAAATATAACGTTGAAGTCGGGGATCTCCTCCTGCGGGTGCCTCTGGATGATTGTGAACTGATGGAGCAGAGAGTAAGGGTCTGCCGACTCATTGAACCATTGTATCAGTAGGCCTGCTAACTGGTCCCAGGTAGTAATAGTGTCGGGTGGTAATGCTTTGTACCAGTACAGGAGTTTCCCCCTGAGGGACAGGACTAGCAACCTCACCATGATATTCTCTTCTGTGATACCATGAATGGTGGCCAAGGCTACAACATCTTGGATATGTTCCTGCGCCGTTTTTCCCGTGCCGTCATAGGTAGGGATGGCCTTAAGGGCTGCAGAGGGGATGGCGGCTGGTGTTGCCAGGTTCAACAGCCCCGCATGATTCCAAGCTGGGAACAGCCTGGGCGACAGATTTGGCAGCTGGTTTTGTTGTTGACTCTGCTGCTAATTCTGGTTCGGTTGGCGATTTGCCATGTTCGCGCTCGGATTCGACTAATTGGGAGGCGGCAATGGTGGCAACAGCAGTTGGGCTGGATGGACAGGAGCACCTTGATGGTCCGGAGAGTTTGAAGGATTTGGAGGATAGTTGGTTGCAATACTATAGGATGTTGGATCTTGCTCGTCAACTACAGCCTCCTGCGATGGCGCTTCGTCCAGAGGAATATTCAGCCTGATCAGCCTAGGACGCTCTCCGAAGGCACTGATGTCAAGCTCGTAGTACTCAAGATCTTCTTCAACGTTTCTAACTCTCCATCTCGTACGCATGAAGACAGGATTTTCTTGGACTGGTCTTCAAGATTTGGAGGGTATCCGAGTTCAACAGAATCACCAGATGTTCAGATTTGACAGCACTGAAGCGAACATCATTTCTTCTGTTTATGAGGTGGAATGTCTTCGTCCCTTTGGGTGTGCCAAAGAAATTGTTGGTTACGAATATGCCACTAGGAAAGGATTTGGTCTTTTGCGCCCTAGACCCGCCCAACAGATTGAAAGGCCTGAAGGAAGGGATGCCCTCCGTGCCAATCTCTGGAGAAGGTCGACTCCTATTCTATTCTATCTGGGGTTTTAGATAAGAGAACTGGAAAGAGATTGAAAATGCAGAAAGAAATATAAATGGCATTGCAATAGAGGTGGGGAAGAACAAGCAGCACAATCACTAACTAATACCCAAACCAACAACAATCAAAACAAAGCATGTAACGGAAACTAACACTGCGATTCCTTCCTATGTATCCTTCAGCCAGAATTCCAGATTCACTTAATGTCCAATGCCCTAATCCAAAGTGCAGAATTACAGCAATCAGAAAAATAAATGAACATGAAGCAAAAATACTTGCATAAGGCAGCATAAAAGAAAGAGATAAGAGTTAGAGCCAGGGATGCTTTGTATTGATGCAAGTGTTTGTTTACAGCAGCTCTTTTAGCAATATGTTCCCCCCCTTTTACAATGAAAGTCCACTGCTATTTATAGCAGAATTTTCCCCCCAAAATACATGATGCACAGAATCCCAAAACTGCGACAGCTGCTCAGATTTGACCCTTGCTGGCCGTGAGCGTACATGCAACACGATTCTCCTGAGTTTGGTACGGTTCCGGACAGATCTGGTTGTTGAGAGGGCATGTCTCTTCAATGTCGCAGGTACGATCTGCCCCTTGGGATGTTTAAGGGCTCTGACAAGATGTCCTGGGGTTGAAAACTGAGCTGACACATCATAAATGTCCACCTACCCCTGTCCTCCGAGTCTGCTTAAAAAACTGCTAAGAGTCGCACGACCCTATGCTAGAACTGAAAATCGAAGATGCCAAGGAGCGACGCTGAGAATCGCTCAGTGTTTGAGCGAACTCGGGGAAGTCAAGTTGGGGGAAAGCTCCGAAAAAAACACGTGGAGGTTCGCCAGGCTGTATGAGTGACAACGGGAGTTGCTCCTAGATGGAGCGAACCCGGGAGTCGCACCAAAAGAGGAGCGATCCCGGGAGTCGCTGTTGGGTGGAGTGATCTTGAGCGGGCTCCTTGCCTTAGACAAATTTCATCTTCCAGCCAGCTGGCAATCGCAGGAGACTTGGGCAAAGCTGGGAGTCGTCGAGCTGTCGTGGTAACGACCGGAGTCGCTCCGGGATGGAGCGAACTCAGGCTCCTTTGCCTTAGGAAATTTTATAACCCCTCTGCTGTAGTTCGCCAGAAAATGATGCGATGACGGGAATCGCTGGACAAAAGGATTGAACTTCGACGAGTGTCGATTCTTCAACCTACTGACGATCGTCGGGACTTGAGGCGAAACTGGGGGTCGCACAAAAAATGAAGCGATACTAGGAATCACTTGTTGGTTGAGCGAGGACGGGGATCGCCGGAGAGCAGGGGCGAACTTGAGCAGGGTCCGTGCCTTAGCCATTTTTTCGTTTTTTAAACTCGTCGACGGTCGCTGGAGGGATGTGATGACGATGGTCGCTGGAGGGGTGTGGCAAGGACGGGAATCGCCCCATAATGGAGCGACTCGCGAGAGAGCCCTGCCTTGGAAAATTTTGCCTTTTTTTCGCGCTATCGCTCGCCGCCACCAAGTAATGACGAGAGTCGCCTGGGAACAGGGCGAAGCTGGGAATCGCCGCAGAAGTGGAGCGACTCCCGGAATTTCTCAAAAAGGGTGTGACCCAGGAGTGCCCATGCCTTAGAATTTTTTGGGCCTTTTCCCCAACTTTGCCGGAGTTCGCTGAAACCTGAAAACCTGAACCTGATGGCTCTTGAAAATGCAATCCCGAGGATCGCCTGGACTGACAGCTTGGAAAGGAGGAAAGGAGAAGATCTGGTCCTAAAAATGCAGCAGTTTTTTCAATTTTCAAAATTTTTACCCCTTAGCAAAATGTGGCAACAATGCCAAACTTAATCCCAGCTTAGTACCCAATTTCTTCCACAAAGTTCGCCAAAAATGGCCCACAAATTTAGTGTCTCTATCAAAAACAATACCTTTTGGTAATCCATGCAACCTTACCACTTCATTGAAGAAAAATGTGGCATTGGTAAAAGATAAAACAATGACTGCAATAAAATTAATGTTGATCAATCAGTATATTTAAAGGAAAATAAATAACATTATTATTAAATATACAAATAAATTAAAAAGAATGACACTATTCATCTACAAATCAAAAGTTAAATCACACACCTAGGTGTTGTAGGTGAGTTGGAGAGGAGAGGGCAATCCTCCAAGGGAGGTCCCAAGTTCGAATCTCCACCCTACCAAAAAGCTGAATTGGGTACCCAAAATCCAATTGATAATGTTGGTGCGGGCAGGGGTGGGTGCGACCCCGGGTGACTTTGACGGTGTAGAACGCCCTGTTCGTGGTCTCTTAGACCAAGGCGGCCCCGCAAGGGATTTTTCGCTTTAAAAAAAAAAAAAAAATCTATGAGCTCCTTTGGATTCAAACTTCCATTATATGATGGAGTTTCTATCTTTGGCTTTCGGCCCATATTTGAAATTGCCCAGGTTAATCGTTCCTCTGGTTCTTCCTCTTGCTATTCATTTCGAGCTTCTTGTTGACCAGTCTCCTCTTCTTCACTGTCACTCATGTCTTCTACTTGAACGCATCTCCTTTGGGCAATTTCGATCACATCAAGTCGAGCAGTAATTCCTCTTAGCATTTCAGCTATGTCTACAGGTTAGGGTCCCCATGGTCTTCCTCTTCTACATTGTGCCATCTTTTCGTCAACACACTTTGCAAACTCCCAAGTGCGAAATCCTACTCTAATACCAAAATGATGCAGATGGGAGGGGGTGGTTTAGTTTTTTTCTCCAGCAAAGGTGGATGGCAAATATTGTTAGTCGGCAAGTAAAATTTCAAGACAAGTGGAGTTTGACAACAATTCCCTTCCATGATGACGGTAACAAGTTTTAGATGACAATTTTTCTCCTGCTATTTGGCAACTTTAGATGACATCTCACTTCCTCAGTTCTGACAACGCACTCCAAGACAACATCATCCTAGTTGGAAGGCAAGTCTCGTCGGCAATCTCCTAGACGGTGACAACAAGCTTCAAATGGCCAAGTCTTGGTGGCAACATGCTCTCAGACGACGATCTTTCTTGATGGCAGGTGTCTTAAGTCAACGGGTCCAGATGATGTTCTCCAGTGCGTTCCATAGATGGCAGGTTTCATGATAGCCTTGGGTTAGACGGCTCCCACTTCAATTTCTGCAAGACGGTAGCATTTGACGATGGTGTTCTAACTACAATACTTTCAAACGACACTCTCCAAACAATTGTCTGCACTTCCGGACTATGTCAACCAGGGTAGACTTCAATAGATTGTTTGGAAAAATGCAAATCTAGTACTCGAACATATTAACACCAACATGCACAACCAGCACAATTATGGAAATGGGATTTCATAAAAGAAAATGCCTTCGTGGCTGTTACAGATTACAACTTTTGCACGCAAGCTTAACCAATTTGTTACATGTCTTCTACTCTCCTTTATTCCTCCTCCTCTTCCCCTCTGCTTCTTCACTTACGCTCTTCTTCCCTTTTCTCTTCTGTTTTCTCTCTCACTTTTCCTACGCTAGTTTGTTGCCCCTCTCCACCCTCTCTATTCCTGCTCACCTCTCTACCTCCATCCAATTTAAAGGCTCGTGAAGTCAGTTACTTTCTAACTTCTAGACTGTTACGTAACGCTCATGTGGACGATTGGCCTTCCAATTCCTTACATAGATGCTCCTGCATTAGGAAGGAACGAGTTGGGGGAGCTACCCCCAAAAATAAATTTTAGGGATGCCCTTCATGGGGAACAACCCCAACTAGATGCAATCAATAACTTGAGGGCACCATAGAGATCTTTGAGGATGCCTAAGATAGATCCCAGGAAAACTGAGATGGGGTGTTTAAAGGCAAGATGGTTCCCCGATAGTGAAGGTGGACATGGAGGACATCCAGAATGGAATAGAAGCCATGGAGAGGAGAGGGTTGATATGTCGATTTATGGGGTTTAGACCGATCCTATCAGCATTTAAACTATGGGCTGCTAGACAATGGCGAACAAAAGGTGAGTTCCAAATCTCTACTTACCCCAATGCTTATTTCCTTGTTATTTTTGCTACTAAAGAAGATAGGGAACAAATATTCCAAGGGGGACCATGGTTTTTTGGAAGGGTGGGTCTCTTTATGAAACCTTGGCATACTAAATTCAAAGCGAAGGAAGAGATGCCATCCACAGGACCAGTTTGGGTGAGACTTTTTGGCCTGCCAACAGAATTTTGGAATCCAACAATATTTATGGCAATTGAGAATACCCTAGGAACGTTCATGATGATTGTTGATAGTACATATAGATTTGAAAAAATTATTTATGCTCGGATATGTGTCCTAATAGACTTTAAAAAACCTCTCCCAAAAAAGATCACACTGTAGTTTGGGGAGGAAACATGGGAGCAGGAGGTTGATTACGAGAACATACCTTTCCGCTGCAGAATCTGCCATGAATATGGTCATTTAGCAAGAGACTACATGCATAAGATCCCAAAGCAAGGAAGAGAGGAAACAGATCCTAAAGGGTTCCAAGTGCCCAAAAAAATAATATCCAAAAGAAATCAGACAACTGAAGAAACAGGTGGTGGTGTCAAACAATATGTTTGGTAATCTCCCCATTGATGATCTTTTGGATGAGGAGGATACTATGGAGACAGAAGTCCTGGAGACACAGTTCCATGGTGGGAGGAAGGAATCCATGCCAAAAGAGGTAAATAGCACCCTTGACACCACCCTAGCCTTGCAGAGCAACAAATAGGAAGGAGTAAACCAGCCAACAACAGACTACCAACCAAAAAACAAGGGGGAAAATAAGAATAAGAGTAACAGTCTATTAAAGGTAGGAACCACAAAGAACCCAGAGCCTAGGGAAGACCTCATCGGATCCACCAACAATACCCTGGTGTTGTACACACATACACTAGGGTTGGATGTTATTCTAGAATCTGGAGGGGTGAGCCAGGAGATAAGTAAGAAGATGAAAATGGACACTAATCAAAAGGTAGGATGCAAAACCAACCAGCACCATGTGGCAAAAGAAGGAGAAAAGCTAATAGCGGAAGGTAAGGTCAATGCCCTTACCCACATCTTTAGCCCCCAGTACTGATGAAGATCATCTCCTAGAATATTAGAGGACTCAAGGGGAGTCCCTCAAAACAAAATGAAATTAGAAGAATGATACAAACAAGTCAACCACAACTTGTCTTCCTTCAGGAGACGAAGGTGTTGGTGGAAGAGATGGAGACAATTGCAAGGAAAGTATGGCCTGCTAGAAGAGTGGAATCCCTCAACTCCCAAGGGGCATCGGGAGGCATTGCATGCCTTTGGGACCCTAAAGAGGTAGTTATCCACCAAGTGGTGGGTAGTTGGGGTCTCTTGGCGGTAGCAGCACAGAGCAGGCAATCAGACCAAGTTATGCTCTACATGAATGTCTATGCACCTACTACCCTAGAGGAGAAACAGAGACAGTGGAAGAACATAAACTATATTATTACCCAATTCCCTAAAGCATGGGCCCTGGTAGGAGGAGATTTCAATACCATCCTTTCCTTGGAAGAGAAGTTGGGGGGAAATAGTAGCTTAGACAAGAGCACGAACCTCATGAAGGAATACATCAGAAACCTCCACCTTGTGGATGTCATGCCAGACAATGGCTTGATGACCTGGTCTAACAGGAGGCAAGGCTCTGCCTGCATTCTGGAAATATTAGATAGGTTCCTGCTATCAAACAATTTTCTGATTCATGGACACATTCCTAGGGTGAAGATCCTAAACAATGCAAGCTCAAATCATTGGCCGATCATGACAGAACTATGGAAATCCAAGGCCAGACACTCGCCATTTAGATTCCAACTGATGTGGTTTAGAGACAGCTCTTTCAGGCCCAAAGTGCAGCAATGGTGGCAGGAAGGCAAACCTCGACATGGAACTAAGATGTACTGCTTTGTGAGGAGGCTTCAATACATCAGATCCAAGATAAGGACCTAGAACTAGGAAGAGTTTGGAGATGTCAAGAAGAAAAAGTTGGAAGTGATAGCCCAACTCGAATATTTGAATGAATAGATCCGCATGGATGGCCTCACGAAGGGTCTGAGTATGGCAGAGATCAGACTTACATCCCAGCTAGAAGAATGGGAAAAAAGGGAAGAGCTATTATGGAAGCAGAAATCTAGGATCCAATGGCTCCAGGAGGGGGACCAGAACACAGGCTTCTTCCACAAATCCCTTCTAGCCCACAGATCGCACAACTTCATCCCCTCCCTAAGAACAAAAGCAAGAGATTCCATCCACACATGGGAAGGTATGAGGTCTATTGTAGTAAACTATTTTGCAAGTCTATTCACAGTAGAACCTCTAGATATTGAAGCCCAACAGGAAGTGTTACAGGAGATACCTGCACTAATAACAAAGGAGGACAATTTAGTTTTGACTACACCAGTAACTACCAAAGAGTTACAGCGGGTGGTCTTCAAAATGCAGAAAGGAAAGACCCTGGGCCGGATGGATTCCCCATTGAATTCTACCAAGAATTTTGGGATATCCTACATGAGGACCTTCTGGATGTGGTGGAGGAAGCTAGGAAAGCTAAAGATGTGTTGAAGGAAATCAACAAAACATATATAGCATTGATCCCAAAGGCACAAGATGCAGAGCACATTATCGGGTTTAGACCAATAGCTTTATGTAATGTCTTGCTCAAAATAATCACCAAGGTAATGGCAGAGAGGCTCAAACCGCTTTTGCATAAGATTATCTCACTGAAACAAGGTGGTTTTGTGGAAGGCAGACAAATAGTGGATGAGATAGTATTGGCTCAAGAGGCTATCCACTCCATGGAAGCACAGAAATCCCCATCCATGTTCATCCACTTAGACTTGTCCAAAGCATATGATAGGGTGGACTAGCATTTCCTCCTCAAAGTAATGAGTCAATTTGGCTTCTCGTAGGAATGGACAAACTGGATCAAGGGATGTATTTCATTGGTGTCCTATTCAGTACTGATCAATGGCTGTCCTTCACAATTGTTCATAGCATCCAAAGGTATTAGGTAGGGAGATCCCCTCTCCCCATACTTATTCATCATTCTGGTTGAATGCTTGGGAAGGACAATGGCCAAAAACAGGAAAAACCAAACATTAACAAGAATCACTATTGCAAATGGAGCCAGACCAATCACTCACCTTCAGTTTGTTGATGACTCTACTCTGTTAGGAAAAGCAACGGTGAAGGAAGCCTCAAGAATTAAACATATCATAAGTTGTTTCTCAAGAGCCACGGGGCAACAAATCAATGAGGAAAAGTCCAAAGTCATTTTCTTCCACTGCTCACCCAGACAGGAGATCATGATTCTTGACAAATTACGATACTAGAAGACCTCCCTCCCAATCACCTATTTAGGTGTTCCACTTAAAACAAGGAGATAGAAGGAGGATTGGGCCTGGCTAGTGGATAGAGTAAAAAGGAAAATAGAAAAATGGACTAATCGATGGCTATCATCAGGGGGAAGAGTAACCCTGGTTAAATCAGTCCTGCAGTCTACACCTATCTATGTCTCCATGGTTTTGGACATTCCCAAGGCAGTGTTGAGAGAGTTGGATCAAATAAATCATCAGTTCCTTTGGAGGGGCACTAAGGAGGAAAGGAAATGGGCGTTGGTGCGGTGGAAAACTTTATGCCTACACAAACATGAAGGGGGACTAGGATTCAGATCAGTAGTCAAGAACAATAAGGCACTAGCAGCTAAGTTGTATTGGAGGATGTTGAACAACCCCAATGCGCTATGGGCCCAAAATCTGAGAGCTAAATATGCAGAAAATAAAATTCCAGCAGACATTATTTGCCACCAACTCCCTAGTAGAGGATCCCCCATCTTGGTAGTTTTGAGGACATGAGAGGAGCTGATAAAGAAGAAGCTCTTTTGGATAATTCACAACGGTCAACACGCAAACTTTTGGACAAACTCTTGGGACGGGCACCAACCATTGGTGGTTCAATTTCCAGAGTGGAGACCTTTCATGGAGCGGTTACACAAAGCAAATTGGATAAAGGTAGCAAAATACTATAGGTACCAAACTAGAAATTCAGAAGTTGGGAGAAACTGGGTCCCCATAGCCGAATGGCCAATTCAAATCCCAAAGAGGCAGAAGATGGATATCCAACGAACTCTACAAATGAGATCACTTTCATGGTCTCAAGCGAAGGATTCCCTTGGATGGGGCAACACGAGTCAGGGGAGTATACAGTAGCATGAGGATATGCAACCCTATGCCAAAGCACTCCTAACCCGCTTCGAGACTTATTCAAACAAATATGGGCACAGAAGTTATGGCCTAAGGTGAGATTCTTCATTTGGCTACTACTGCATAAAAGGGTACTAACAAGGGAACAACTTATGAAAAGAGGTTGTCATGGTCCTTTCCGGTGTGAGATGTGTTGGGAGAACCCCGAAACGCTCTACCACTTATTTATTGAGTGTCCTGTAGCCTCAAAGTTGTGGAAGATGATGGCTACCTTACTTGGTATTAATTGGTCTAGCTTTACCACCCTAGAGCATATGTGGAGGGAATGGACTACACAGGATGGAGTAGACCAGTATGTTAGGCAGATAGTATGGGTAGGAACTACTCTCCTACCTTGGAACATATGGAAAGAAAGGAACAACCACATCTTCAAACAAGAGTCTCTGGACATCCACTATGTTTGGCAAAAGACCACAACCAACATAGCAGAGACAGTCCAGCATATGCTGAAGTATCCCCAGGAACCCCACCCATGATGGGAACAAATCATGACCAGACTAAAAATTGCTCCTATGGCTGGTAAACAACAAATGGCGACCATAAGGTACCCAAAAGTAGTCAGAAAAGGAAAGTGGCAGGCTCCCCTAGAGGATTGGGGAAAAGTTAACACGGATGGAGCCTCATAGGGGAATCCAGGAAGAGCTAGTGTGGGAGGGATAGGAAGACTATCGAATGGGACCCCGGTCTTCACCTTCGCAGAGAATCTTGGCATACTTTCCAACAACCTAGCGGAGGGTTGTGGCATCCTTAGAGGGCTCTAGGAAGCAGTAAAGGTAGGCTGGAAGAAGGTCTAGATAGAATCCGACTCACAAGTCATGATCAACCATCTGAGGAATCCAATGGAGAATAGGAAGCTTGACTGGAGACTAAGGAGAATTGTAGAGAAGATTCAGATGGTACAAGCAAGCTTTCTGTCAGTAGAATACAATCACATCCCTAGAGAACAGAACAGAGTTGCAGATGCGATGGCCAATTGGGCTCTAGACAAAGGCGACATCACTTGTTACGGTTATCCCCCTAGATGGTGGGCAACATGGATCAGGGAAGCTCTTCTTTCTATCCTATCTCTTGATGGTAGCAACATTAGATGTATTTAGTTTTGTAATTCACTGTACTAGTCTGTTTCTGTTATACATGGGTTACTATAGCAGATCAGCTGATAGAGATTATAGCACTACATCATCTGTTAAATCCTGGATCAAAAGCCTGTTTACCTGGAAAGGCAGGCGATGTACCTCTTTTCCTTGAATAACTTAATATAAACTTCTTTTACCAAAAAAAAAAAAGAATACTTCATATTCCTATTCCATTTGATGTAACGTATATCCATTTGATTATCCAAAATCTACATGTATTATTTAGAGAAGGAACATCTTGAACATACATAGGAAGCAAAAAGAGACACCATAGGCACAGACTTTTAGATAATTACAAATTAACATTTGGAAAATTTCCCAGTATTCATGAACAAACTAAAATGCACCATTGTCTATGTAGAGTAATAAACAATTGAACAAAGAAGTACCTTGTCAACACCTTGTTTGCATGCATATACCAAAGCATCTGCCAATGTCAATCGACCTTCAGCATCTGTATTAATTACCTGGATAATTTAAAAAATGAAACATCAAAATTATAGTCTTTATAAGCATTTTAAGAGAAGATCACAAACCTAGGAGCATGGAATTCTAGCAAAAGCATATCTACTTAGAACCATTAGAAATCCTGCAGTTAAAAAGATACTAACCATATTAAAACTTGTGCATCCTTCAAAGAAATGCATCACAGCCGACACTATCACTCTCCACGATTTGTTATGTAGCACTCTCTCAAAGAAAGGACTTACAAAATATCTTTTTAACTTCTTAATGCAGAAGAAAATATCAAAGCATGCATCCACCATCGTAAGAAATATGTCTCATTCATAGCTAGAAGAGTAACTTGCCTCTCATCCTCTGCTGGAGTCACAAATACCGCATTGCCATGAAAGGAAAAACCTAGTATTTTAACCACAAAGCCCATAGTATGAAAAGTTGTATATAAAGTAGCCAAGTTGAGCTCAAGTGGTTGAAAGACAGACCATCTTCTATGGAGAAGGCTTAGGTTCAAGTACCAATAGGTATAGGGGCCTAGGGGCCTACTGTGTGTGAGTGGTGGGTAATTAAACCTTAGTAAGTTGTCATGGCCTCACTGTAAACTAAAATCTATGGACGCCCACTGGGTTTGGGGCAAGTGGTGGAGAGCAATGAGTTTCACACCATAAACCAAGGTTTTAATCACATGGGTGAACTTTAACGCTTTGCCTAAAGGGTTTAAGGCAAACAGTAAGGAGTGAGGAGTTTCATGGCCCAAAACAAGGTTCCAATCCAATGGTTGAACCTTGAACATTTTTGCCCAGTGGGTTTGGAGCAAGTGGTAGGGAGCAAAAAGTTTCATACCATAAGCCAAGGTTCCAATCCCATAGCTAAACCTTAACATTTGGCCTAATGGGTTTGAGGCAAGAGGTGGGGAAAGAATGGATTTTATACCATAAGCCCAGGTTCCATTCCCATGGGTGAATCTTAACGATTGAGCCCATTAGGTTTGAGGCAAGCAATTGGGAATGACGAATTACACACTATAAACCAAAGTTCCAATCCTATGGGTGAACCTTAATATTTAGTGAAGGCAATCGCGGGGTGAACCTTAACATTTATCCCTATGGATATGAGGCAAATTATGGGGACTGATAGGTTTTTTTACCATAATCCCAAGTTCTAATCCCATGGGTGAATCTTAACATTTGGGCCCATTAAGTTTGAGGTAAGTGGTTGGGAATGAGGAATTACACACTATAAACCAAAGTTTCAATCCTATAGGTGATCCTTGACATATAGCAAAGGCAGTCCCACATGGGTGAACCTTAACATTTAGCCTAATGGATTTGAGGGAAGTGGTGGGGAGCCCAAGTTCCATTCCCATGGTTGAATCTTAACATTTGAGCCCATTAGGTTTGAGGCAAGCAGTTGGGAATGAGGAATTATACACTTTAACCAATTTCTGATCCTATGGGTGAATCTTAACATTTAGTGAAGGCGTGCAAGCCAAGTGACAGCGAGAAGAGAAGGTATGGGAACCAAGTGTGCACTAGGAGAGAAGGTGTATAAGCCAAGTGTGAGCGAGGAAGGAAGGCATGCAAATCAAGGTTAAGTGAAGGGCAAGTGCATGCAAGTAAGAAGCATTAGAGTGCAAGCCAAAAGCAAACCTCACATTTGGATTTTTGCTCTAGATTTTCGAAGAAATTTGAATAATGGAGGTATCTCATGTGGACAAGTCAGATATCAAAGGAAGATTATTTAGAGAAGCCCTAGTTGGAAGTAAGGATGCCTTGGTTGAGGAAATTAATATTTTTTTGGTCAAGGATAAAGGGAAGGAGTCTATGGCAATCCTCATTGAGGAGGCAAAAGATTCATCAAAATTGATTAGCAAGGATGAGGTGGTTAAGTGTGATATAATGGTTCATATGAGATGGTTGAGCATGATATAATGATTCTTAAAAGTAGATAGTTAATCTATAAATGCAATGGTTACACGCCAAAATTTTCAAAGATTTGAAACTGCATTGAAAGGAAATGGAATTTTTTTTTGACTGAGTCTAGGGTTTTTATGAGGGGTCTCAGTCCCCTCATACTGAGTGGGGTTTGAACATTGGACCTCTCAAAGAGAGGCCAAAGCCCTTACCACTGCAGTAAGCTTGCAGCTAAAGGAAATGGATATTGAATTCGCACTATTTGATGATTTCTCTTCTAAATGGATTTTTCTCATAATCTTTTTGAAATTGAAAGGTAGGGATGAAGTAATGGGAGATGGTCCATGGTTTATGGAGAGGGTGATTGGCTTGTATTTAAGAGCTTGTAGTGAAAAATTTTGTATTATGTGCATTAGGCTATTTAGACTTCCATATGAACTTATCAATAAGGAGGGTTTGAAAAATGTTGGCAAGACCCTAGGGAAGTTCGTTCAAATGGCACCGACTTTTCTGAAGCAGCATTTAACTATGTACACATGGATATGTGTTTCCATGGATCTTTCATAAACCTTTGCCAAAGTCCATCATTATCAAATCTGAATCAAAAAAGTGAGGCCACCAAGTGGACTACGAAAACATTGCATTTAGTTGTTGCATATGCCATGAGACTAGAAAAGTGGCTAGAGATTGCAAACTGAGAACAATTGAGAAATACGTAAAAGGTTAAGGTTATAAAACACACCCAAAGTTGAAGCAAGGAGACTATACAGCAACAAAAAGATGGATCAAACCAAGGATATTCCAATCCCAAAAATGTAGCAAAGAAAGGACCCTCATCCTCATTAGATGGCAAAGGCCGACACAATCCATTCAGATCGAATTTTAGAAGTAACCAAGGATACAGTAGGTGAACAACTACAATGTCAAAGTTTGAATTTAAAGGGTCAAAAGCTGCAAAGGAAGTTTTACAGTTAATTTTCAAAGGGAAAAATGTGGAAAAAGGTGACTATGAGTCAAGTAAATCATTCTCTATTCTACCTAAATAATAGAAACTCATCTCCTTGCAAGAAAAAAGGTATGTAATCAAAAAGAAAGATGTGTGCAGTTTATCCCTTGCACTTTAGATTTTCCATAGCAGCAAAAAATGATATGTCAAATTGGGCATAGTCCAAAAAACAAAAAGACTGAGGATGAAATCTTTGGTGAAATTGGTAAGAAAAGAGGACCCTCGAAGGAGAATCAAAGAGAAAGGGAAACTCAAAGAGAGATTGATTTAGTAAGCCAGAAGCAAATACTAAAAAAGCTAACCAAAAAGTGGGGTTAAATACAAATAACAATAAACAATAATGATGAAGATAGTATCTTGGACTATTTGGGGTATAAATATGGCCCCAAAAAAAGAAGTAATTAATAGGCTGTATTTGTCCTAAATTTGTTTTAATAAAGGAGATAAAAATAGATTGTGGAAATATTAAATGGCATAAGCTCAAGTTCAAGTGGTTAAAAATGAGGACTTTTTTGCAGGTGAAGACCCAGATTCAAATCTTGCCAAACGATATATGCAAAATAAATAACAGGATGTGGTTTGTTGCTAGTACCATGGTAACAAGGTCATGATGTAATAAGTACTACGAATATTAACCAAAAGGTGAGGTTAAACACAAATAAGAATAAACAATAATGATGAAGATGGTATCTTCGAAAATTTGAGGTGTAAATATGGCCCGAAAAAATAAGTTATCAAGGAATTAATAGGCTATATTAATCCTAAATTTGTTTTAATAAAGGAGATGAAAATAGGTAGTGGAAATATCAAATGGCATGAACTCAAGTGGTTCAAACTGTGGACTTTTTTTAAGGTGAAGACCCAGATTCAAATCTTGCCAAACGATTTATGCAAAATTGCCAAATAACAGGATGTGGTTTGTTGCGAGTACCATGGTAACAACGTCATGATGTAATAAATACTACAAATATTAGCCAAAAAGTGAGATTAAACACAAATAAGAATAAACAATAATGATGAAGATGGTATCTTGGAATATTTGTGTCATATCCCCTTTTTGAGATATTCATGTGGGGTCCACTCTACCCAGCTGCGGCAGAAAAGAGTGTAATAGAAGGTAAACTAATAAGGCAGATTTGCCAATTGGCAGCAGCTCAGCTAAAGCAGAGGAATAAATCTTAAAATAGCAAGTGGTTAATAAGGCAGATTTGCCAGCTGGTGCCAGTTAGTGACGCAGTTGCAATTAGTTGGAATAAATCTTAAATAGGAAGTTGTTAAGGTAGATTTGACAGCTGGTGACAATTAGGATAAGGAGAGGAAAGTTATAAAAAGGGGCTGCTAGGAAAGGGAGGATTTGTCCTCAGCATTTCAAGTCATTGAGCCCTTTTCCAAGGCATTTGTGGACGGAAACCCCAAGTGTTGAGTGCAGGCCATTGAGGACAGAAACCCTCATCTGGCTGGAATTTGTATGAACATTCTGTGTACTTTGCAAATTTGAAATTTGTAATCTTTATTATTTCTAGTTATTTCTGTGTTTTCTTTCCTAAATATAAAATACAAAAAAAAAGAGTTTGTTGCAGTCTACTTTTTGTGTGTTTTTTATTCTGCATATTAGACAGGTTCATTACCAAGGTTACTGTTGGTTACGAATCTGCCATGAGGAAAGGATTTTTGGTTAATGCGCCCAGATTCGCCCACCAGCATGAAAGGCCGGAAGGAAGAGATGCCTTCCGAGCCAATCTCCGGAGAAGGCCGGCTCCTTTTGGGGGGCTTGATTTAAGCTAAAGGGAACAGGAAAGAAATAAAGGAACGGAAAGAGACAAATGTACGAAAAGAGATACAAATATGTCCAAAGGTTGGTGGGGGGGAACTAACGATGACGGGAACACACCAATCACCGCTACTTACCGCATACAAACACAGAGCATGACAAGGAACCGCAAAACCTAGGCGTACTTCCGATACACCAGCAGCGTATGCACAGATTCAATAGCTCCCTAGCAAACATTCCCTACAAGGAACTAACAGCAGGGGATCGTATCAATCACCAGATACATACACTGACAGGGGTAGAAAGTAAACCTAGAGATGTCAGAGCCAGGTATATGTGTTAGGTAGAGAGTTTAACCGCACAACTTCAATGGCTCCCTAGCAAACATTCCCTACAAGGAACTAACAGCAGGGGATCGCATCAATCACCAGATACGGGCCAGCAACGTCACACACAACTGATGGAACTGCTACCAAATTTATAATGAATGCTTTAAATAATGAAGTACTGAAGGTGCTTTAAGCAAGCAATGCTAGAGGAACCCGATCGCCAAATGCCAAAGTGAATTAACGAGCAGCGACACAGGTGGGCCTAAGGCATATAATGAAAGACAACATAAAAGAATAAAGATAGTAGAACAGAACCAGGCATACAGATTGTATTCATAAGCGTAAGCACGATTACTGTAAGCACGGTAGTTCCCTAACAAACATTCCCCTTCCACCCCTTACAATGAATTTCGGATGGGCTTTTATAGCCCGAGTCCCACCCGTTACATTAATGGGCACAGAGTCCCGATCAAACATGAGCCGACGTAAGCGGCGAAAGAGCTGCAAATGCTGACCTTTTGTCGGACTGGGTTGTACCCGCAGCATGGTCTTCCTGGAATCTGGACAGCTACGTGGCGGAGTGCTGGGTAATTCTTCAAGTCGGCAGGCTTGCTAGTAGCTGGAGCAGGTGAAACCTCAGATCAGCTTTGAATGTGGCTATTAACGCAGGCGGTGCAGGCAGCCCATGCTTATCCCTTTTGGTCGGCAGTCTTGGTTCAAATCCCGAAGTTGGACACTTGTCTGATGATGGGTTATGCCGTGTGACACATGCCTGCCTTAGAGGGCAGTCTATCCATCTTTGCTTGGGATCGGGGCTCCTTGGGATGCGTGCAAAAATCAGTGCAGTCGGGGAAGGCCTTCAAGCCTTGGTCAAATTCCGGGTTTGTTCCCCTACTGTACACCTGTCAAGGGCGCATTCCCGCTCCGTTGAGAAGTCGAATCGCGCACGAGAGCAAACACCGGTGTCTCGCCGCCATATGGACTTGCTCCGGCATTTTACCTTTTTTCTGCATTGACCTGTCAGTCTGCCAGTGCAAGGTGCGCCCAGGAGGTGGGGCGAAGTACGAACTTCGCACCAAAACTGGGCGAAGTGCGAACTTCGCACCAAAACTGGGCGAAGTGCGAACTTCGCACCCAGACTTAGCCAATTTCAGATAGACCTGCTGGAAAGCTGGAAAATCAACTCGGGGAACTCCATGGAAAAAAGGGGGAGAGAAAGAGAATGGGAAAGAAAAGGAAAGGGAGAGAAGCAAGAAAAACGGAAGGAGGAAAAGAAGAGCAGCACTGTTACAAAACAACATTGAAGACATTGCACCCCGTGCAAAAATGTGACAACAGTTACCAGGTGCAGGGGTACGGATGTGGCGGGAATCGCGGTTGTGGGCGCGGTGCGGCCCTCACCAAAAATAGGGTTCGTCAGGTGCGGGTGCGGCTAATTTTTAATATAAAAAAATATATATATATGTTTTATATATTTATGTATTTTTTATCCAAAATAATAAAATAAATTATAAGTCATACACATTACAAAATAAATAAATAAATCATACACATTGGCATCATAAAAGCATATATGATATTCAACAGGATCTTGAAGTCATAAAAAGACAACAATATATAGGCCCTCCTCAAATAATGCATGTACAATATATAGTAGTGCATGTACAAAAATAACATCAAATATAGTGTTGTCCGAAGTCTGCGTCTCAGCCTTTCTTGTCTCTTATCTGCTGTCCGAAGTCTATGTCTTAGTCTTGCCTGTTTGTCGAAAGTGTCGTCTCTTGCCTTTTCACAGGCAAGAGACGGCACTTTCGAGGGAAGCAAACACCTAGGTTGCAGAAGTCATTCGAAAGCCACAGGCAAGAGACGGCACTTTCGAGGGAAGCAAACACCTAGGTTGCAGAAGTCATTCGAACGCCAGCTCAGGCGGAGTTTGCAGGTACGTCCTCTCCTCCTTTGCAACAAACCCTAGCAACCCGTTCTGTTACACCCCAATCCTCCACATCGGGCATATTATGGCTGCTTCATCCCCATCTCCTGTCACGCAGTCCTAGCTTAGTCCACCGTCCTTTGGCCGCTACGCCCAAAACCCTAATGTTTTTCAGACCCTGGGCCAAGCCTTAGGTTTGTCCCCTACGGCCAGCGCCAAGGAAGGTTCCCTATCCCCACGCCGCTCACCCGCCGCCGCCGCTGCCCTCCAAAGCCCACATCCGCCTTCCCACCAGTCGCCCGCTCTCCCTCAGTCCCAATCACCCTCGAGAGCGGCCGTATCTTCTGGCGCAACGCCCACCTCGTTATTTTAGGGGAAAATGTCGCAACAGGATTTGGTCTCGACATACCCCATGCTCGCAGAGCTAGAGCTGGTCGAAAAACAGCTGCAAGTTACTGATGACCAGCCCCTAGCCGCGAAAGCCGCCCAGGGCTCTGTTTCTTTTCTTCAGAAGGTCCAAAAGCGGAGGGCGGAAGAAATCGCCATGCCTAAAAAGCGCGTCAAGTACGACCTGGAGAAAAGGATTATCCGGACAGAAAAAATAGTGCCTAAAGTCAAGAAGCCCATCCAGGAGATGACAGAAGAAGACTACGAGTACCACTCCAAGGACAAGAGCTTTTATGACATAAATGAGGAATATGAGTTGGGCGGAATCCGCAGAAAAGCTGACAACCTTCTGGTCAAGTGCCTTAAGGTCAAGCAGCAGCTGTACGAACTCCAAAACGATAAGAGGCAGCTTGAGGAAGATCTGGCCAAGGCACTGGTGCAGCTTGAGTCCCCTCAAGGAGAGGTAAGGAAGTTGAAGGATCAGCTTGCAACCTCTCAGCAGGCTACGGCAGATCAAAAGGCAATGGCTGATCAATTGACGAAAGATAAAAAGGCAGCATTGATCCATGTCACTCAATTGCAAAATCAACTTCAGTAGACTCAAGCGCTGCTAGAAGAGAAGGCATCGCAGACTGCAGCTTTCTCCAAAGACAGGATCAAAGAGATGAGAGTCGGCCTGTTGAAGGGTTGCAGTACTAATGTTGCCAGGTCACTACCCGTCCTCAATTTCATCTCCAGGATACAAGAAATTTCTGCCGAGGGAAAGCCTGCGGTAGAGGAAGCCAAACGTCAAGCACAGCAATGGCTGGACTTGGAAATAAAACCTGAAGAGTATGAGCGCAAGGGCTTCCAATTCCCACCCATGTCACAGATTGCCCTAGACTGGGCCGATGCAAGGATAACCTTACAAAATTATTTTGAAAAATCTAAGAAAGTCAAAGCTTCCAGGAAGATACTAGATACATTGATCCATGAGAAGAACATCTGCCTGGTCCCTTTTGACTCTCTTTCAGCACTCGGATTCCCAAGCTTTGTAAAAGATGAGGAATTTTTGCCTCTGGAGCAAGTCAAGCGGAACGCGGGCATATGAGGCGGATACTTCGGAGATTGATGGTTGGACCGATCCAGAGGCAGAGGCACGAGTAACCCAGATGGTGTCCAAGCTCTGCAAAATCAACGCTTGCCTCCAAGAAGTCGGAGAAAGGTACCACACCATTAACGTTCACGAGGTTGCGGCATTCAGAAAAGCGCTGAAGGATATTAGCGACTTAGAGCCCTTCCAAGAAGAATCCTGGGCTCAGGCTAAGACTGCTTATGAGCACGTCCGTGAGCGGGTCGAGCCTGCTGAACAGGAGGAAGACAAGGACGCCGAGCAGTCAGGCTCAGAGGGTGAAGAAGAAGAAGATTCGGGAGAGGAGACTGCTGAGAGTGACCAAGAGCAGTAGCAAGAGCAGCAGCAGCAGCAGAGCGATGCAAGGTCCGGGAGGGACTCTGTGGATAAAGGCTAGGTTCCTTGCATCGAGGCGAGCTCGATACCCCGCGAGCCGCCAGGAATGTTGCCACATTTTGCACAGGGTGCCAAATTTTGATAATTTTGTAAGTTCGCAGCTTTACCTCCCCTCTTTCTTCTTTCCCACTCTTCTCCATGCCCTTTCTCCCCTTCAGTAAAGGATACATAGGAGAGAATAACACTAATAGTTTATGCTACATACATTGTTTTGATTGTTGTTGGTAATAGTGATTGGTTAGTTGTTGTGCTGCTTATCTTCCCCACCCGAAACAAGCATATTTATGTTTCTTTCTGCATTTTATAATTTCTTTCTTGCACTCAGATTGTATTCATAAGCAGAAGCACAGTTACAGTAAGCACAGTAGTTCCCTAACAAACATTCCCCTTCCACCCCTTACAATGAATTTCAGATGGGCTTTTATAGCCCGAGTCCCACCGGTTACATTAATGGGCACAGAGTCCCGATCAAACATGAGTGACGTGAAGCGGCGAAAGAGCTGCAAATGCTGACCTTTTGTCGGATCGGGCTGTACCCGCGACATGGTCTTCCTGGAATACGGACAGCTACGTGGCGGAGTGTTGGGTAATTCTTCAAGTCGGCGAGGCTTGCTAGTAGGCTGGAGCGGGTGAAACCTCGGATCAGCTTTGAATGTGGCTATTAACGCGAGCGGTGCGGGCAGCCCATGCTTATCCCTTTTGGTCGGCGGTCTTGGTTCAAATCCCGAAGGCTGGACACTTGTCCGATGATGGGTTATGCCGTGTGACACATGCATGCCTTAGAGGGCAGTCTATCCATCTTTGCTTGGGATCGGGGCTCCTTGGGATGCGTGCAAAAATCAGTGCATTCGGGGAAGGCCTTCAAGCCTTGGTCAAATTCCGGGTTTGTTCCCCTACTGTACACCTGTCAAGGGCGCATTCCCGCTCCGTTGAGAAGTCGAACTGCGCACAGGCGAACACTGGTGTCTGCCGCCATATGGACCTGCTCCGGCATTTTACCTTTTTTCTGCATTGACCTGCCAGTGCAAGGTGCGCCCAGGAGGTGGGGCGAAGTGCGAACTCGCACCAAAACCGGGCGAAGTGCGCACTTCGCACCAAAGCGGGCGAAGTGCGAACTTCGCACCAAAGCGGGCGAAGTGCGAACTTCGCACCCGGACTTAGCCAATTTCGAGATAGACTCTGCTGGAAAGCTGGAAAATCAAGCTGGGAACTCCATGGAAAAAGGGGGGAGAGAAAGAGAATGGGAAAGAAAAGGAAAGGGAGAGAAGCGAGAAAAACGGAAGGAGGAAAAGAAGAGCAGCACTGTTACAAAACAACATTGAAGACATTGCACCCCGTGCAAAAATGTGACAACATTTCTGGCGGCTCGCGGGGTGTCGAGCTCGCCTCGGCGCAAAGAATCCATGCCTTCATCCTTTGGGTGCAGAGGAACTTGCCTCCCCTGCCTTTTTTTGCTCTAACTGTTCTCCTTGCGGCAACTGTTCTTCAGATTCATCTTTGTCAGTCGCCTCATCAGTATCTCCTTCTGAAAGGTCTCCATTTCTCGTACGCCTCGCACATGCGAGTGTACGCCTCTTGGGCTGAGCGCCAGGCTTCCGCTTCGAATGGCTTGCGGTCGGCTATGTCTTCTAATGCTCCGTGAAAAGCAGCGACCACGTGCAGGTCGATGGTGAGGTATCTTTTCTCTAACTCCTGAAAATAGGAGCGGATCCTGGAATATCTGGACACCATCTGAGTGACCTGACTGTCTTGAATTGGCTCTGTCCAGCTATCAATTTCAGCTGTATCTGCTTCAAAGGACTGCCAATTCCTCTTTACCCGATCTAGGGTAAGGAGCTCGCCATTCTCAACAAAACCTGGACACCCAAGTTCTGAAAGAGCGTGAAAGGGGGCCAGACAGATATCTTTTTCATGCCCGAATGCATCAAGCATTCGTCCGCCACTCTCACCTCTTCAACTTTTCTAAAATATTTGTGCAAGGTCACCCTTGCACCTGCCCATTCTGCGGCGAATGAGGACACGGGGGAAAAAAGGACGCCGTCGCGCTCGCTCTCGAAGGTTTATCGCCGGAGTTCAGCCATTGCTTTGCACGGCGCTCGGCCTCCTCTACCACGAGGCTTTCCACTGGCGGAAACTTCTTGAATCCTCGGATGCGAAGTCCAGGACTGCCATCGCCTTAAAGGTATGGGGCTTGCATTCCCTCAACAAACCAGCCCTCATTTCCTTAACTTTTGTCTTTGAAAAGACAACCGCTTGAGATGTTTTTTCTGCAAGCTGCGACTGTGCCTGCTTCAAAGACTCCTGGAGCTGAGAAATCTGCTCCGAGGCTGCTTTCTTTTCGGTTGCGGCTCTGTTCTTTGAGAAGCGGCTAGTCGGGCTTTGAATTCATCCGTTTCTCGCCGCGCCGCTTCCGGCTGCTCGGTGGACCTAGATAGGTCCTCTTCAAGTTGCCTTACTTTGTCTCGCAACGCAAAAGTTCTTCCTGCTCCTCCAGACTCTTGACAAAGAGATTGTCAGCTTTGCGCATGATCGTCTGAATCTCATACCGTTTATCAATGTCGTCAAAGCTTTTCTCCTTTGTCTGGAGCACGTAGTCCGCCTTAGTCATTTCTCGGAGAGGCTTCTTCACTATTGGGATTATTTTCTCCGTTGTAATCACTCTCCTTCCGAAATCATACTTTGCGCGTTTTGCCGGGGCGGCTATCTCTTCATGTCTCCTCCGCTTCAGGTCTTGGCGGAAAGAGAGAGAATACTCTACGGCTCTCGTTGCCGGGGGCAAGTCATCCGAGTTCGGAGGTCGTCCATAAAATCTGGTTCCCCCAGCCCTAGGGATCTGCTGAGACGTCTCTCCTGCGGGGATGGGATCAGGAGGAACCGGACAGACCTTGGAAGAATCGGTCGCTTGTGGGGGCGACCGGGAAACGGAAATGGGAGAGGCTGACACTGTGAGGGTTTGAAGCGGCTGAGGCGGAGGATGTGATGGTGAATGGACAGCCTCAGCACTAACCTTGGGCGAAGGGTTTGGAGTTGTGCTCAGAGAAAGAGAGACGTTAGGGTTCTGAGCAAACTGGTCGAAAGAATGGGGACCGCTAGAAGGACGCGGAGACGGGGGAGGAGGATGTGGTCATGGCTCGCCCGGATTGAGCGGGGAGCGAGTAGAAGTAGAAGCGGGTGAGACTAGAGAGACAGGGACAGCAAACGTACCTGCGGGCTCCGCCTGAGCCGATGCCGGGTGAATGTCTTCTCTTATTGTCTCGACGGCTGGCTTGGGACTGCCCAAAGGAACTGCCTCTGCGGTGGCAGGACGCGGCTGCGGCTCTGCGACTGGCTGCTGCACTATCAGGCTAGGTCGCCTGATTTTCTCAACTCTCCTCCGCTTCTTTTCTTCTGGAACAACTGTCGGATCAGGGGAAGGAGACGAAGCAGGTGCAGCAGGCGCTGACGCTCCCACGGTAAACTTGTACCGGGGTTTGACTTGCAGAAGGTCTGCCGCAACCGGTCTGCGTTCTGGCGGTGCTGGTGCTTTTCTTGCCTGAGGAAGTGCCTCGGGCGCTGCCTCGGCTAACTTTTTCGCCTTTCCAGGCGCCGCCTTAGGAGCCACGAACTGCATTGGATCGGCTCGGGTACTTGCTTGGGCCGGCGGCGGCGATTGTCGAAGTGTACAACTGTTTGGGAGGAGACCCACTTTTATAATCCTCAAAGGGGCCTCGGGGAACGTAACCTTGATATGCGAACGGCCGCCAGTTGTCATGATGCTGGTCATAGAGAACCGAGAAGTCGTCATCTACGGCCAGGTTTCTCCTTGTGGATTTATCGTGCTGCGTGCGGCATCTCATTTTCCAGCATTAATCTTTTCTTTAGACCAGTTAAGGCCTGCAATCTTGGACAAAAATTTTTTGAACCCTGGAGATGAGAAGTGATGGTCCCGGTTTCTCTTGGGGTCATATGTCACCTCCTCGCAGTAGAAATCCTGCCAAGGGGGAGAAGCTTCCATTAATTCAATCTCCGAGTCAAGGTCCACATGGACCACGTCGCATCTATCTTCGGTTATGTCCCGGGGGCACAGATGTGCAAACTTTCCCCTTATCCCATGAGGGTCATACTTCCAGCGCTGCGGCAGCAAAACCAGGCCAATCCGGGACAGCGCTTGCTCTAGGTAGACATGTTGTCCTACCTCGATAATCTCAACATTGGCCCAGGAAAGAGGATATTGAAAAATCTGTCCTCTTTTCTTCCCTAGGCCAAACTCTTCTTCCACATAGTCCATCTGTCGGGCAACTTCCATCCCGAACAGATGCTTTGAGCACCAATAGGGCAGCAAATAGGGTTTGCCCTTGAATCCGTAGATTCTGATCACAATCCCTGTGTCGGTCGCAAACGTCCCCGAGCTTCGATTTATCAAAGCACTCGTCATTTCTCTCGGGGGACGGGGGATTTCACTTTCGGTGAAGACTGACATGACGAATCCCGGAAAGTTGAAGTTGAACTTGTAGTAGGACCCTTTCCGGTATAAGTCATCCGTCCAATTATAGACGGGCTGGGGTTCTCCCTTCTCGTTAACCTTCTTCGGAGTTCGGGATCGGCATTTGGGGGTGCGAGATGGTACAAACAAAGCCGGACCGGAACGGAGCCGAAACGAAAATTGGTTGATCGGCGCTTCGGATCTTCGACGGACTGGAATGAATGGCGTAAGCCGACCGGTCTGCCCGATCGAAAGAGATGGGGCGTTTTCCGCTCCATTGCGCCGCTGGTTCGTAAGATTCTCCACACGGGAGGCATTCGCGGCGCCGGACTGGTACGGGTGTACCAGCTCATCGGAGTCGCAGCCGAGGATCCATGCCAAGATGGTATATAGATACTTGCTCTGAAATTTTACCAAAGGCATGGGGCCGATCGGCCATTGTCCGGCTGGAAGCGGGGCGCTCAGCTACGAATTGAGGAAATCCCTCATTCGCTTGGTGTGCGTGAAACGTCCCGCTTGTTCGCCCAAATTGATTTTTTTGAGGATGGTGCCGGAGTCGTACTCCAGCCCTGGGGCGAAAGATGGCTGCACAGTCTCCCTGCGCAGTGCGAACAAGGGTTTGCCGTTGGAGCTGCAGATTGCCGGGAAGGCTGGTTTATAGTGTCCGACAATTAAGTCTATCGGCTCCGGGCATTGGTGGACGGGAGGGCACATGAATCCGAAGAGGTTTGATTTGTACGCCGCTCCAAAATGATGGGAGGGCGAAACCTTGTCAGCCCAACTCTCCACATTCGCTCTCAGCTGAGTTAGGCTCATGGAAAACGAGCCGTCCACATATCCTGCCAGGTAATTCACCGGAGGTGGTGGGGATTGCCCACGCTGTACCTTCTTCGTCCGGGCCTTTGACTTTTTCTCTGGCGGAGGATCGCCTTTGAAAACTCCTGGCCGCGGCAAATCGCCTGGTTCGCTGCTTCCGTTGGACTGCGCTGACACAGGCATTTTTCCCTTGTCCATCTCTCCGAGTCAGCAATAATGACGGAGTTCGAGTCTATCTGCAACAAATTTCGCTATCGGAAGAATAATTAGCATCTGTCCGAGGAATAATCTCCGCAATCCGGAATGTTGGCATGATTCGACCCCCTTTTCTAGATAAAAACAGCGCCATAAATGCAACGCGGGAGGGGGTAGGTCGGCTGAGTTAAAACCCTTGGTGGCCGCGCCGGAGAACGTTTAGGAAAAGACGCGCCCCGGCAGCCGTGCCTTGCTTTTTTAGTTGCGTTTTCGCTTGAAAAACGCGCAATCATTAACTCAGCGTTGGGGACTGCACCATGGGCGACGTTGCTGCCACCACTTGGGCACGCTGATCAAGACAAAACCTTCGGTGCGGAAACCCACATTAAAACAAGTGCAAACGCGCCTTGGGCCCAGCTTGGGGTTTTTGAATTTTTTTATTATTCTTTAAACCGCGTCCCAATACTGGCCCGGAAAACTAGGCGCAGCCGGACTTCGCCCGAAGTTGGGCACGGCCCGACCTCGCCGGCGAAGTCGGACTTCGCCCGAATTTCGGGCGAAGTACGAACTTCGCACCAAAACTGGGCGAAGTACGAACTTCGCGCGAAGCGCGTGCTTGAACTGTTCTACCTCTGTTTTTAGCTGCGCCCAAGGTTTGGGCGCGATCTGGGTCTTTGCCGCCTTTGATCTTTAGATGGACTTCGCACGGGCGGCGCCGCTTTGTTCGGACTTCGGCCGAAACTTGATGCGAAGTGCGAACTTCGCGCGAAGTTCGCACTTCGCCCAAGTGTTGAGCGCGAAGTCGGACTTCGGTGCGAAGTTCGTACTTCGCACAAACTTTGCGCGTAGTGCGTACTTCGCACGAAGGGTTGCGCAATGCGAACTTTAGTCTGCTTCAGCTTCTCTTGGACAAACTTCGCAATTCGGCTGGGCCGAAGTCAAGCTTCGCTGCGAAGTCGGACTTCGGTCAACACTTAGTCGATTTCTGCTCTTTTTTCTCCTTTCTTTTTCTGCATAGCCGAACTTCGCCCCTCTGCGGGGCAACGATAGACTTCGTTGCGAAGTCCGTCTTTCTCTCCCATGCCGCATTTAAGCTCAAAGAAGGAAAAATAAGCCGAATGCTAAAGCTGGAAACTATACATGCGGGGAAAAATAAAAACACAAGGCAAAATTTTTACGGGGAAGGGCCACTCGGGCGCCTTCAACAACGATAAAGCTTCAAGTGGAACCCGTTGACGGGGATGGGGAGGAGCCGACCCTCCATATCCGAAAGTATGTAGGCATTGAGCCGATTCGCCGGGCAATCGATAAGGGCCCTCCCGAGAGAGCATCAAATTTTCCATGATTACCCGGTTTTGCCTTGTATGAGTCCCACTTCGACACCGGGTCCCCGACTTCGAAAACTCGGGCGGTGGTGCCTTTGGCAAACCAGCCTTTAGTGGTTGCAATGTGATCGGCGAAGGCCCGGTATGCACTTTCTCTGTCTTCTTCCAAGCTGCGGGAGTTGGCACAACTTGTCGTCTACCGGGTCTCCGCTGCTCCTGTCTTCGTCAATCATCCACCGGGCGGGGATTTCAATGTGTGATGGCATAACGGCTTGCTTGCCATAGACGAGCGCATAGGGGGACGTCTTGAGGGATTTCTTGAACGCAACTCTGTCCGCCCATAGCGCCCGGTTCAGGAGCAAGTGCCAAGTCCGCTTATTTTTTTCAATGGTCCTCCGGAGAATTTTCGGGAGGTTCTTGTTAGTAGACTCGGCAAGGCCATTCCCCTGCGGGTTGTAATTAGAAGACATCTTGTGATAGATGCCAAGGCCGCTGGTGTACTCCGTGTGTACTGCGCCTACAAATCCCGGACCGTTGTGCTGTCACAATCGACTACGGAACCCCGAAGCGGGTAATCGGGCTCTCAATGAACACGATGACCGTTTCTTAGTCGGCGTTCTTGGTCGGGATCGCCTCCGTCCACCGTGTGAAATAGTCAGTAGTTGTGAGAATAAACTTGTGGCCGGCGGAGGAGTTAGGAGAAATCACCCCAATGAAGTCCGGACCCCATTCTTTGGAACGGAGCTTCGGCTTGAATCGATTGAAGGGGCCGGGGTGCTTTTCTGTTTCGGCCAGCATACCTCTGGCATTGATCACACTTGGCACAGACCGCATACGCGTCTGCGAACAGAGTGGGCCAATAGTATCCAGCCCTTATTATTTTTAAGGCCGTTGGCCTTGAAGAATGGTGACCCCCAGGCATCCCGGAATGAAAGTCTCCAGGGATCCTAGGCTGGTCGGATTTTATGACGCACCGCAACGGGATGCCGTCAATGTTTTTGAAGTAAAGCCCCTCGGGGCGAAGAGTGTACCTTAGTGCACCTAGCCGAAATCTCCTTCGTTGTGAGGCGTTCAGGTGATCAGGACATCTTCCGGTGTAGAAGTATCTCACCAGTTCATTTGTCCAATCACTCCCCTCCGATAAGGAGTTGGCTAGGTAGACGCGTGTCGCTGTGTCCTCCCACTTACATGCGGAGATGCCGGCTACAGCGCTTCGGGCCAATTCCTGACACAAGGCTCGGCCTCTGATAAGCTTGGTGGGCCGTACTTCGATGTCAAACTCCTGGATCTTGGCAATCCATCCCGCTCTCTTGTGACCCGGTTCCCCTTGCAAGATGAAGCTGCGAACATCGGGGTGAATCACAAAGACGGTGGTCTTACTTTGGGAGACAAAGTGCCCGAGCTTTCGAAGGGACTTCATGACCGCATGGACCTGCCGCTCTATAAAATTGTACTTCTCTTCGTGTGGCGGAATCACTTGGCTTAGGAACGCAATGGGGCGCTCCTCACCGTCGTCTCCCTTCGAGTCGGGACTGCAGGCGTAACTTTCGGGTTCTCCCACTGCATACGGGATGAAGTCCTTGGAGTAGTCCGGGTTTGTCAACACCGGAGCTTGCGCAATTCGAGCCTTGATTTCCTCGAAAGCTTGCTCTCTCTCATCAATCCATTCGTAAGGTGTATCTTTCTTCAACGGTTCGGCCATAGGCTTGATCACTGTGCGAAGTCCGGAATGAACTTCCGCACGAAGTTAATCCGACCGAAGAAGGACTGCAAACCTTTTTTTATCGGTGGGGGCGGCAAGCGAACGAGGGCTTGTGCTATGTCGGGGTCAATGGCGAGGCCTTCCTCGGAGATGACATGTCCCAGCGACTTTCCTTCCTTTACCGCGAAGACGGACTTCTTCGGGTTTATAGAGATGCCGAATTCTCGACAACTTTCAAATATCCGCCGCGGTGCGAAACATGATCTTCTCGTCGGTGAGAGAAAACGGTCATGTCATCAAGATAGATGACAATAATCTTGTTGAGCAGCTCTCGGAAGGCCGAGGTCCATGGCCCTTTGGAACGTGGCACCGGCATTGGATAAGCCAAACGGCATGCGGCGATAGGCGAACGTCCCCCACTTCGTGGTAAACGCCGTCTTATGCTTGGTCTTCGTCTTTAACCCAAATCTGGTTGTAGCCGGAAAATCCATCTAAAAGTGAAAATCTCTGGGCTCCAGCAACGATATGCAAAATTTGGTCGATTTGGGGAAGCGGATAGTGGTCCCGGAGGGAAGCCTGATTTAGGTTTCTAAAGTCGACACAGAGACGTATGTCGCCATTCTTTTTCCTCACGGGCACCAGATTCGCGACCCAGGATGAATGTTTGATGGGGTAGATGATCTTGGCCTCCGAGCATCTTCAAGAGCTCGGTCTTCATCATGGCCTCAACCTTTGGATTTACGGCCCTTTGCTTTTGTCGGAACGGCTTGGCGCCATCCTCTAGCTCGATGGTATCTTTGGATGACGGATCTGTCATACCCCCTCAAATCTTCGTAGCACCGAGGCCACGATGTCGGGGAACTCCGGCACGGTGATCTAATCTGCACCCGCTCCTCCGACGTGCGATCTGTTCCGACCTTGATGGTTTTATCGGGTTCGAGCTCCGAGTCGGCATATCTGCCTCGGGTCTACTTTGATCTGTGGGATATTGCTCTGTCATTCCGATCAAAGAGACTTTCTAATGTAATCAGTCCTTTTGGGACGTGATTATTCCGTAACTGTATCAACCCCTCATATTGCTCGTCATCAGGGTCTCTACCTTCGATTTCACACACTTCGTTAACCAGGAATGTGACGATCTCCTCGTCACAGCTGAATACCTGCCAGAAGGTATCCCTATCAGGCACAGAAGGCCTATAAATGGTGCGGACCGGCTTCAGTTTTTGGACGACGTCTTCAGTCGGAACGTACCTGGCTCCAACAGACGCCAGAATATCCGCGTGCTTGTTTCTCTCACGCGATATTGCCTTAACGTTCAATGAGTCAAACGATTCCATCAGGTCCCAGACCCGATTGCGGTACGCTCTAAGATAGTGATGCTTAGACGCGCATTTATTCGTAACTTGATGACACACTAACTCCGAATCTCCGAAAATTTGGAGATGCTTGATTCCGAGCCTTTCCGCCTTTCGCGAGACCTAAGCACGGGGCTTCGTATTCCGCCGGATTGTTAGTACGGCTCCGAGGCCGGCCTGTAGGCATAGTCCCTCCGGACTCCGGTTGGAGAAACCAGGAGGACCCCTGCACCGGCGCCATTCTTGCAACGGGCGCCGTCAAAGAAAAGCTTCCACAGCTCTTCGGGTGCAGGTCCTACCTCCTTCGCAACGGACACGTCAAGCTCCTCGGGCTGCTTAATGGAATAACAGCCCTGCTCTGTCCCGATTACGGCATTAAAATCCCGCAACGAGAACTCGTCTTCTAGCTGTAGCACTTCGAGAGCTTGCTCGGTCAGTTCTACTGTCACCAGTTCTTCTTCTGACAACTGGACCATGCAGTCCATCTCTCCGCCGGGTATCTTGTCTACTAGAAAAGGGGAAGGCTTCTCATTGAAAATTTTCGGTCTCCTTCCTTTGAAGGGCACTTCCATGTGCGAGTAGTCTAGAGACATGTACCCGCCCAACCTCGCGGTGAACTCCCGAGAGAGACACATGCCGAAGTAAGGCTCCGAGTCAACAATCACGACCTCTTGGATGACCACAATGTCGAGAGCTTTGTGCGGCCGGATAGGGATGTCCTTTATGACACCAAGCTTGTCTTGACAGGGGTGCCGTCTAATTGCAGCACACCTTGGCTGCTCCGCGTGTATTCCATCCCGATCTCATCGCGAGACGGCCTTCGGCATCACAGTCGAGGAAGCACCGAGAATCCACCATGCAGTTGTGAACTATGTGCCCTTGCATCCGCAAAGACAGATAAAAGGGTGGCGGTCTGTTCTTCCCAGTGGTGGAGACTGTCAAAGGTTGAACCAGGACAGCAGGCTGCATCTGCTTGCCGTTCTTCATGTTTTTTAGTGATTCTTGCAGCGAGATCTACCGGCACAGAAGCGAAGGGCATCGTACATGCGATTCCGGCGGGAGTCTTCTTTAACTCGTCTACAATGCTGTAGCCCGAGGTACTAGCTCCTTCTGCTGGTTTAGCCGGTTCATACTTGGTCCGATGCTTGTTGGGTGGCCTCAACTCGTTGTCTCTTGGTCGGAGACGGGTACTTGACTTCTCCTGGGCTTGTTCTTTGGTTTCGGTTGGGGGCTGAAGTACAGGGAGCTTAGCGGGAGTTGGGGCCTTTTCTGGAGGCTTAGCTGGAACAGCAGCGGTCTTTGCTAGAGAAGGTTTAGCGGGAGCTTTATCTTTGGATGCCTTCTCCTGGGCTGTGTAAGGCCACAGCCGCTTGTACGGTGGCAGCCCATTGGGCTGCGGTCTTTCTCTTCTCGTGTATACCGCAAAGGTTTAGCCGTGTCCGCGGCTTTCTTTTCTTCCTTGGCGGGCGTCACTTGGGTTCTCTTACGGCGAGGGCAAAATTGGCCTCACCGTCCAAGATCATGTACGGCTCATCATCTTCTATAGTGTTGCCGGCCAAGGTGCTGGATGTAGTCTTTGGTGCAAAGTGCAATCTTCCTCCGAATGCGGGTCATTGCAAGTAGTGCACCGGTTGACTCGGTCGGGGAGGACCGGGTGGGTCATCTATAGCGAGCATTTCTCGGAGGCGGACGCCTCTGCGGTTGGTTTTACGGGGCTTTATCTTTTGTCAATGCCGGCGGCGCATACGGCCTTCTAGGAGCAAAGTCCATTTGGGCTCGCTTCTTTTTCATAGTTGTCATGTCATTGGACATGGCATGATATCCGGAGGCCAAAGCCCGCACTTCTTGTAGAATCGTGTTACGGATCTTTGCTTGTCGGGAGGCGGCAAGCTGTGCCGGTGGAGGCAAAGCGGCCAATGGAGGAGGGTTAGAATAAGACGCATACTGCGGGGGAGGAGGAAGCGCTGGAAAATGCGGAGGCGGGAGGAGGCGGATGAGGGTAATGCAACCGAGGCGGGCCGTATTGAGTTACGACCGGCGCCGGATTCCACTGCGGCCGGGGCTGCTGCCCTGAAGTAGACGGCACACCACCAGAAGCAGAAGGATACTGCGATCTTGGAAAGTCGGGATGAATCGGCTCCTGCACTCTGGACGGAAGCTCTGCCGATGGAGATAATGTCAGCTTCAGCTTGCTTGGGCAGCTTCGTACGGTGCGGGGAACTCGTCAATTCGGGCGATCTTCGGCGGCGAGCATATGTCCGAGTTGAAGGACCTCGGATAGTAGTGAGCAGCCATGCCGGCTGAAGGCCGAAGTTCGCGAGGTACCCGTTTCCGAGGATCTCGCAAACCTAATGTTAAAATCGGACACCTCCTCTTGAGGATGCCTCCGGATTGCTTGGAGCCGATGCGGTAGAGAGGTAGGATCAGCGGACTCGTTGCATCCTTTTACGAGCCTCCTGGCAGGTCGGGGCCACCCGGTGATGGATCCCTACGGCGGCGATCTCCACCGGTAGAGAAGCTTTCCCCTCGGGGAAAGGGCCGGCGACGGGTCTTCACACTTTCATCGGTGATGGTATGCGGTGCGGCCGGGGCAAGGATGTCCTGGATGTGCTCGTACGCCGTCTTACCGTAGCCGTCGTATGTGGGAATAGACTTTAAAGCGGCGGGGGCACGGCTTGGCGACCGATCAGGGCCAAAGGCCCTGTAGAGTCCACCGCCGGGAAGAGATCATCGTCATTCGGCTGTTGATCAGCCATTTCTTCTTCTTCTCCGCCGTCGGTTGTGTACTCGGTATCGGTACTTTCCGAGGATACAGGATTTTCCTCTTCCTCGGCCTCTTCTACTTCGTACTCGGCTCTTCCGACCTCAGCTTCGGCTTCGTCGAAATGAGCTCGCGGATCAGCCAGCCTGGGTATCTCGCCTCGAGCGTGGATGTCTAGTTCGTAGAACTCGGGCGGGCTTCTCGGATTTCTTGTTCGCCACCTTCTCGTGTGCATGAAGGTGACCGGACCGGTCTTCTAGACTCGAGAGGATTTGTTCGTGCGAGTCGCCGGGTGTTCGGATTTGGAACAGCAATGAAGCGAACACCGGTGCTTCGATTCCGTCGGGGGTGAGAAACTTCCTTGTCTCACCAAGAGCTCGGGAAGCTGTCGGCGCCGGTGGAGGCGATCGAGAAAATCTCTCGTCGGATGTGGGACCCGTGTTCCACCGAGCGTGGCAGAGAAACTGTTGCGCTAGGTGGAAACTGGATGGGTACTCTTTCTTTAAATCGTGGGACAAGCGTCCCACCGGGCGTGCCAGAGAAACTGTTGGTTACGAATCTGCCATGAGGAAAGGATTTTTGGTTAATGCGCCCAGATTCGCCCACCGACATGAAAGGCCGGAAGGAAGAGATGCCTTCCGAGCCAATCTCCGGAGAAGGCCGGCTCCTTTTGGGGGGCTTGATTTAAGCTAAAGGGAACGGGAAAGAAATAAAGGAACGGAAAGAGACAAATGTACAGAAAGAGATACAAATATGTCCAAAGGTTGGTGGGGGGGAACTAACAGTACGGGAACACACCAATCACCGCTACTTCTGCATACAAACACGAGCATGACAAGGAGCGCAAAACCTAGGCGTACTTCCGATACACCAGCAGCGTATGCACGGCTTCAATAGCTCCCTAGCAAACATTCCCTACAAGGAACTAACGGCGAGGGGATCGTATCAATCACCGAGATACATACAGCGACGGGGGTAGAAAGTAAACCTAGAGATGTCGAGCCGGTATATGTGTTAGGTAGAGAGTTTAACCGCACGACTTCAATGGCTCCCTAGCAAACATTCCCTACAAGGAACTAACGGCGAGGGGATCGCATCAATCACCGGATACGGGCCAACAACGTCACACACAGCCGATGGAACTGCTACCAAATTTATAATGAATGCTTTAAATAATGAAGTACGAGAAGGTGCTTTAAGCAAGCAATGCTAGAGGAACCCGATCGCCAAATGCCAAAGTGAATTAACGAGCGGCGACACGGGTGGGCCTAAGGCATATAATGAAAGACAGACATAAAAGAATAAAGATAGTAGAAGCAGAACCAGGCATACTGATTGTATTCATAAGCGGAAGCACGATTACTGATAAGCACGGTAGTTCCCTAACAAACATTCCCCTTCCACCCCTTACAATGAATTTCAGATGGGCTTTTATAGCCCGAGTCCCACCCGTTACATTAATGGGCACAGAGTCCCAGTCAAACATGAGCTGACAGAAGCGGCGAAAGAGCTGCAAATGCTGACCTTTTGTCGGACTGGGCTGTACCCGCAGCATGGTCTTCCTGGAATCTGGACAGCTACGTGGCGGAGTCTTTGGGTAATTCTTCAAGTCGGCGAGGCTTGCTAGTAGTTGGAGCGGTGAAACCTCGGATCAGCTTTGAATGTGGCTATTAACGCGAGCGGTGCGGGCAGCCCATGCTTATCCCTTTTGGTCGGCGGTCTTGGTTCAAATCCCGAAGGCTGGACACTTGTCCGATGATGGGTTATGCCGTGTGACACATGCACGCCTTAGAGGGCGGTCTATCCATCTTTGCTTGGGATCGGGGCTCCTTGGGATGCGTGCAAAAATCAGTGCAGTCGGGGAAGGCCTTCAAGCCTTGGTCAAATTCCGGGTTTGTTCCCCTACTGTACACCTGTCAAGGGCGCATTCCCGCTCCGTTGAGAAGTCGAACTGCGCACAGGCGAACACTGGTGTCTGCCGCCATATGGACCTGCTCCGGCATTTTACCTTTTTTCTGCATTGACCTGTCAGTCTGCCAGTGCAAGGTGCGCCCAGGAGGTGGGGCGAAGTACGAACTTCGCACCAAAACTGGGCGAAGTGCGAACTTCGCACCAAAACTGGGCGAAGTGCGAACTTCGCACCCAGACTTAGCCAATTTCAGATAGACCTGCTGGAAAGGCTGGAAAATCAAGCTGGGAACTCCATGGAAAAAAGGGGGAGAGAAAGAGAATGGGAAAGAAAAGGAAAGGGAGAGAAGCGAGAAAAACGGAAGGAGGAAAAGAAGAGCAACAACTGTTACAAAACAACATTGAAGACATTGCACCCCGTGCAAAAATGTGACAACAGTTACCAGGTGCAGGGGTACGGATGTGGCGGGAATCGCGGGTGTGGGCGCGGTGCGGCCCTCACCAAAAATAGGGTTCGTCAGGTGCGGGTGCGGCTAATTTTTAATATAAAAAAATATATATATATGTTTTATATATTTATGTATTTTTTATCCAAAATAATAAAATAAATTATAAGTCATACACATTACAAAATAAATAAATAAATCATACACATTGGCATCATAAAAGCATATATGATATTCAACAGGATCTTGAAGTCATAAAAAGAGAACAATATATAGGCCCTCCTCAAATAATGCATGTACAATATATAGTAGTGCATGTACAAAAATAACATCAAATATAGTGTTGTCCGAAGTCTGCGTCTCAGCCTTTCTTGTCTCTTATCTGCTGTCCGAAGTCTATGTCTTAGTCTTGCCTGTTTGTCGAAAGTGTCGTCTCTTGCCTTTTCACAGGCAAGAGACGGCACTTTCGAGGGAAGCAAACACCTAGGTTGCAGAAGTCATTCGAACGCCAGCTCAGGCGGAGTTTGCAGGTACGTCCTCTCCTCCTTTGCAACAAACCCTAGCAACCCGTTCTGTTACACCCCAATCCTCCACATCGGGCATATTATGGCTGCTTCATCCCCATCTCCTGTCACACAGTCCTAGCTTAGTCCACCGTCCTTTGGCCGCTACGCCCAAAACCCTAATGTTTTTCAGACCCTGGGCCAAGCCTTAGGTTTGTCCCCTACGGCCAGCGCCAAGGAAGGTTCCCTATCCCCACGCCGCTCACCCGCCGCCGCCGCTGCCCTCCAAAGCCCACATCCGCCTTCCCACCAGTCGCCCGCTCTCCCTCCGTCCCAATCACCCTCGAGAGCGGCCGTATCTTCTGGCGCAACGCCCACCTCGTTATTTTAGGGGAAAATGTCGCAACAGGATTTGGTCTCGACATACCCCATGCTCGCAGAGCTAGAGCTGGTCGAAAAACAGCTGCAAGTTACTGATGACCAGCCCCTAGCCGCGAAAGCCGCCCAGGGCTCTGTTTCTTTTCTTCAGAAGGTCCAAAAGCGGAGGGCGGAAGAAATCGCCATGCCTAAAAAGCGCGTCAAGTACGACCTGGAGAAAAGGATTATCCGGACAGAAAAAATAGTGCCTAAAGTCAAGAAGCCCATCCAGGAGATGACAGAAGAAGACTACGAGTACCACTCCAAGGACAAGAGCTTTTATGACATAAATGAGGAATATGAGTTGGGCGGAATCCGTAGAAAAGCTGACAACCTTCTGGTCAAGTGCCTTAAGGTCAAGCAGCAGCTGTACGAACTCCAAAACGATAAGAGGCAGCTTGAGGAAGATCTGGCCAAGGCACTGGTGCAGCTTGAGTCCCCTCAAGGAGAGGTAAGGAAGTTGAAGGATCAGCTTGCAACCTCTCAGCAGGCTACGGCAGATCAAAAGGCAATGGCTGATCAATTGACGAAAGATAAAAAGGCAGCATTGATCCATGTCACTCAATTGCAAAATCAACTTCAGTAGACTCAAGCGCTGCTAGAAGAGAAGGCATCGCAGACTGCAGCTTTCTCCAAAGACAGGATCAAAGAGATGAGAGTCGGCCTGTTGAAGGGTTGCAGTACTAATGTTGCCAGGTCACTACCCGTCCTCAATTTCATCTCCAGGATACAAGAAATTTCTGCCGAGGGAAAGCCTGCGGTAGAGGAAGCCAAACGTCAAGCACAGCAATGGCTGGACTTGGAAATAAAACCTGAAGAGTATGAGCGCAAGGGCTTCCAATTCCCACCCATGTCACAGATTGCCCTAGACTGGGCCGATGCAAGGATAACCTTACAAAATTATTTTGAAAAATCTAAGAAAGTCAAAGCTTCCAGGAAGATACTAGATACATTGATCCATGAGAAGAACATCTGCCTGGTCCCTTTTGACTCTCTTTCAGCACTCGGATTCCCAAGCTTTGTAAAAGATGAGGAATTTTTGCCTCTGGAGCAAGTCAAGCAGAACTGGCAGGCATATGAGGCAGATACTTCAGAGATTGATGGCTGGACTGATCCAGTGCAGGAGGCACAGGTAACCCAGATGGTGTCCAAGCTCTGCAAAATCAACGCTTGCCTCCAAGAAGTCGGAGAAAGGTACCACACCATTAACGTTCACGAGGTTGCGGCATTCAGAAAAGCGCTGAAGGATATTAGCGACTTAGAGCCCTTCCAAGAAGCAGCCTGGGCTCAGGCTAAGACTGCTTATGAGCACGTCCGTGAGCGGGTCGAGCCTGCTGAACAGGAGGAAGACAAGGACGCCGAACAATCAGGCTCAGAGGGTGAAGAAGAAGAAGATTCGGGAGAGGAGACTGTTGAGAGTGACCAAGAGCAGTAGCAAGAGCAGCAGCAGCAGCAGAGCGATGCAAGGTCCGGGAGGGACTCTGTGGATAAAGGCTAGGTTCCTTGCATCGAGGCGAGCTCGATACCCCGCGAGCCGCCAGGAATGTTGCCACATTTTGCACAGGGTGCCAAATTTTGATAATTTTGTAAGTTCGCAGCTTTACCTCCCCTCTTTCTTCTTTCCCACTCTTCTCCATGCCCTTTCTCCCCTTCAGTAAAGGATACATAGGAGAGAATAACACTAATAGTTTATGCTACATACATTGTTTTGATTGTTGTTGGTAATAGTGATTGGTTAGTTGTTGTGCTGCTTATCTTCCCCACCCGAAACAAGCATATTTATGTTTCTTTCTGCATTTTATAATTTCTTTCTTGCACTCTGAGCTAACCCCCCAACTAAAAAAGGATAGGAATTGGCCTTCTCCGGAGATTGGCACGGAAGGCATCCCTTCCTTCCGGCCTTTCAATCTGTTGGGCGAATCTAGGGCGCAATAAGATTAAAATCCTATCCTAGTGGCAGATTCGTAACCAACAGGACCTTGACTCAGCTACGAGGATTCTTGGGTTTATGCAGTTACTATAGGAGGTTCATACGAGGATTCTCACATCTTGCAGCACCGTTGACTAAGTTGACTAAGAAAAAAGCTTTCCATTGGTCAACAATGGCACAAGAGGCGTTCAACCATCTTAAGAAGGTAATGTGTACTGGTATTATTCTTGCCATACCTGATTTTTCATTACCTTTTGTGGTCGATTGTGATGCATCAGGAGAAGGTTTAGGAGCTGTCCTTATGCAAAAAGGGCAACCTATTTCAATTGAGAGTCGAAAATTGACAGAAGTGGAGAGGCATTTCTCCATTTATGACAAAGAAATGTTGGTTGTTATGTATGCTCTAGATAAATTTAAATAGTACTTAGTTTGTGGGCGATTCGTGGTGAGAACAGACCACAATAGTTTGAAGTTCTTTTTATCACAGCGGGATCTCAATGATAGACAACAAAAGTGGGTAAGAACACTACAGGAATATGACTTTGACATTGAGTATGTCAACGGAAAAAACAATAGGGTGGCTGATGCATTATCCAGGCCACCTGAATTAGGTGCCATTTCTTCAGCAGAAGTTGATTGGAGGGAGGAATTGATGGCTGAATATGCCAAAGATGCTTATGCTACAAGGTTGCTTGAGGATAGTATTGCCACACCAGGCAAGGATGAGGTACCAAGTGATGCAAGGCATCATTATTTATAAAGACAGGATCTATCTAGTACCGGGGTCAAAGCTCAAAAGGAAAATAATTGCAGCCTTCCATGATTCTTCAATGTTTGGACACATGGGATTCTTTAAAACCTATAGACAGGTAAGGAGTAGATATGCATGGAAGGGTTTAAAGGGAGATGTAATTCAACATGTATGGGAATGCAATGTTTGCCAGAGGATGAAGCATGAAACCACACATCCGAAAGGATTACTTCAACCTCTTCCCATTCCACAGCAAAAGTGGGATTCATTACAAGTTTGTCTAGAATAGGAGGAAAGAGTTGCATATTTGTGGTAGTAAAAAGACTAACAAAGTTTACACATTTCTTCTCCATTCCCAATGAGTTCAAAGCACCACAGGTGGCAGAGTTGTTCTTTAGGGAGGTCTTCCGACTTCATGGGATACCTCGCACCATCGTCAGTGACAGGGATGCACGTTTCATGAGTAAATTTTGGCAGGAGTTATTCAGATTGATAGGGACAGAATTAACTCCAAGTACCAGTTATCACCCCCAGACCAATGGACAAACAGAGATTGTGAAAAAATGGATTGAAGGATATCTGCGGAGTTTTGTAACTGACCATCAGACAGCTTGGGTGAAATGGTTGCACTAAGGGGAATATTGTTACAATACTACATACCACATGACAATAAGGATGATCCCTTTTATGGCACTTTATGGATATGATGCACCAACCTTCACAGAGCTGACCCTTCCTGAAACATGTGTTCCTGCAGCAGGTGATTTTATAGAGCAGAGTAGACAAATTTTAGCAGGGTTGCGCGATCAGTTACAACGTGCCCAAAATCAACAAAAAATATACGCTGATAGGCAGCGCATAGAAAGGCAATTTGAGGTAGGGGACATGGTCTTTCTCAGATTGCAGCCCTACAAGCAATCCTCTCTGAAAAGGAGTGGGGCTGACAAACTCAAACCCCGTTTCTATGGTCCCTACAAAGTGGTTAGGCGTATTGGGGAAGTGGCATATGAGTTGGAGTTGCCCCCAAATAGCAGAATCCACAACACCTTCCATGTGTCTTGTTTAAAGAAAGCAGTTGGCCAACAAATAGTGCCTTCGATTGAGCCTCCACCCTTGGATGATGAAGGAAAACTAGTACTTATTCCAGAACAGATCCTTAGCACAAGGGAGAAACAACTGAGAAACCGTGTATGGACAGAGTTTTTGGTACAATGGAAAGGGCTGCCACAGGAGGATGCCACTTGGGAGTCGGCTGAGATACTTGATCACCCAGCTTTGTCTTGCTTGAGGACAAGCAAATTTGGGGAGGGAGGATTTGTAATATCCCCTTTTTGAGATATTCATGTGGGGTCCACTCTACCCAGCTGCAGCAGAAAAGAGTGTAATAGAAGGTAAACCGTAAACTAATAAAGCAGATTTGCCAGTTGGCAGCAGCTCAGCTAAAGCAGAGGAATAAATCTTAAAATAGCAAGTGGTTAATACAGCAGATTTGCCAGCTGGTGCCGGTTAGTGACGCAGTTGCAATTAGTTGGAATAAATCTTAAATAGGAAGTTGTTAAGGTAGATTTGACAGCTGGTGACAATTAGGATAAGGAGAGGAAAGTTATAAAAAGGGGCTGCTAGGAAAGGGAGGATTCATTCTCATTATGTCAAGTCATTGAGCCCTTTTCCAAGGCATTTGTGGACAGAAACCCCAAGTGTTGAGTGCAGGCCATTGAGGACGGAAACCCTCATCTGGCTGGAATTTGTATGAACATTCTGTGTACTTTGCAAAATTGATATTTGTAATCTTTATTATTTCTAGTTATTTAGGTGTTTTCTTTCCTAAATATAAAATACAAAAAAAATCAGTTTGTTGCAGTCTACTTTTTGTGTGTTTTTTATTCTGCATATTAGACAGGTTCGTTACAATTTGAGGTATCAAGGAATTAATAGGCTATATTAATCTTAAATTTGTTTTAATAAAGGAGATAAAAATAGGTAGTGGAAATATCAAATGGCATGAGCTCAAGTGGTTAAAAATGTGGACCTTTTTAAAGATAAAGACCCATTTTCAAATCTTGCCAAACGATATATGCAAAATTGCCAAATAACAGTATGTGGTTTGTTGCTAGTACCAAGGTAACAAGGTCATGATGTAATAAATACTACAAATATTAACCAAAAGGTGAGGTTAAACACAAATAAGAATAAACAATAATGATGAAGATGGTAACTTGGAATATTTGAGGTGTAAATATGGCCCAAAAAAATAGGTTATCAAGGAATTAATAGGCTATATTAATCCTAAATTTGTTTTAATAAAGGAGATAAAAATAGGTAGTGGAAATATCAAATGGCATGAGCTCAAGTGGTTAAAAATGTGGACTTTTTTAAAGATAAAGACCCATTTTCAAATTTTGCGAGGTGATGTATGCAAAATTGGCAAATATCAGGACGTTGTTTGTTGAAGTACCATGGTAACAAGGTCATGATGTAATAAATACTACAAATATTAACCAAAAGGTCAGGTTAAACACAAACAAGAATAAACAATAATGATGAAGATGGTATCTTGGAATGTTTGAGGTGTAAATATGGCCCAAAAAAATAAGTTATCAAGGAATTTTTTTTTTTTTTTTTTTTTTAAAGTGAAAAACCTCTTGTGGGGCCGCCTTGGTCTGAGAGACCACGAACAGGGGGTTCTACACCGTCAAAGTCACCCGGGAGTCGCACCCGACCCTGCCCGCACCAACATTATCAATTGGATTTTGGATACCCAATTCAGCTTTTTGGTAGGGTGGAGATTTGAACCTGGGACCTCTCTTGGAGGATTTCCCTCTCCTCTCCAACTCACCTACAACACCTGGGTAAGTTATCAAGGAATTAATAGGCTATACTAATCCTAAATTTGTTTTAATAAAGGAGATGAAATTAGGTAGTGGAGATATCAAATGGCATGAGCTCAAGTGGTTATAAATGTGGACTTTTTTAAAGACAAAGACCCATATTCAAATCTTGCAAGGCAATGTATGCAAAACTGGCAAATAACAGGACGTAGTTTGTTGAAGTACCATGGTAACACAGTCATGGTGTAATACTTACTCAAGATTCTCTCTCTCGATGAAAATGATATCAAAGAATTGACAAAAGTAGGAAGAAAATGGAACTAGAGAAAATCTACAACCTAGAAACAATTTATGAAAATTATGCTTGGTCTACTTGACGTATACCAAACATAATGCTTTTTTTTTTGTCAAATGAGTATGGCCACCTAGAGAAGCCATACATAACTTATTAAGAAAGAAAGTTTTATATATGGGGGAAAGCAAATACCAGCAAGAGAAAAAGACACTATATCAATGAGTGGGACTTCACACTAAAATGACAATTTGATGAAAACAAAAATACTGTTACAAGTAGTTCTACTGGATACCTACACCCATGGCAATATACAAGATGCATTACTTGACTATGATAATATAGTATCGAGACATAAACACACAATTAGTAACTCAAAACCAATAGGTCTTACTACTGATGAAAAGCGTTTACCAAACCACACCCAAATGTACTTATCCATTGACATTCATTGTGATGACGAAATAACTAACTTAGGAAAAGAAGCAACTCCTATATGAAATTCAGAAAAGAAAAATACACGAACAATAATTTGTGTCTTAACTTGCCACTAATTGTGGACATGTTCAGAAAAAAGAAAAATGGGTCGTACAAAGAAGATAGTGAAAATCAGTCTGCCAAAAGGGAATAAACAAACCTAGTAAATGAGATGTAAATTTTAATATAGTGTAAAGATCTTAAAGAATGGAGGTTATCTTTCAGAATCAACCCATAGGTACTGACTTTCCTAAATCAAATTTCCTCAAATCAATACATCATCCTTACAGAAAAGAAATCCAAACATTTTTCAAGGAGGAAATCAAAACAAAAAAAAAGAACATGACCCGCTGCATTAAAATCTATCTTTGGAATCATGATTTTGGATAACAATTTAAATGGAGATGCCTCATCAAAGCTACTGATCAAGTGGGCTACAGCCAAAATATGTTCATAGTAGTGTTGAGTATCTTTTAGGGAAATAGATTCAAGAATAACATTCAATTTAAGTTGACATAATTTCATTGGCTAACTTCTGCCCAAATTATTAAATGCATCAAATTTAATAGATAACCAAAGATCTGCCCACTAGGTTTGGGGCAAGTGGTGGGGCGCACAGAGTTTCAGACTCTAAGCTAAGGTTCCAATTCCATGGGTGAACCTTTAACATTTTTTATTATTTTATGTATCAAACGTAGAAAATATTAAAAAGATTCAATGACCAATATGAATTGAACATTTAGGCATCAGAAGACAATTGTACCATTTAAATTTTGATATCATATCTGCAAGTACAAAATGAGCTATTGTATCCTTTGAAAATGTTTTAATTTGTATGTCTATCCAAAATAACGAGCAAGAAGCAAGAAGCAGGTGTGAGCAAAATGTGAAGAGCAAGCCTCACCATTGGACTTTGGAGTTCTACTTTGGATTTTCGGAATAATTTTAAAAATGAAAGGCTCTCGTTTGGACAAGCCAGGTACCAAAGAAAAATTCTTTAAGGAAGCCCTAATTGAAAGTAATGATGCCTTATTTGAGGAAAGTAATCTTTTGCTGGTAGAGGACAAAAAGAGGAAGAAATCTATGGCAAACCCTATCGAGGCCGCACATGACTCACCAAAAGTGATTATCAAGGATGAGATGATCGAGTGTGCTATAATGGTTCTTAAAAGTAGTTTTTTTTTTTTTTTTTGAGATTTAAAAGCAAATCAAAAGGAAATGGAGATTGACTACACAATATTCTATGACGTCTCTTCCTAAATTTTATTTTTTATAATCTTCTCCAGTTTGAAAGCCAGAGACAAAGGAGTGGGTGGTGGTCCATGGTTTATGGGAAGGTATGGCTTGTATTTAAGACCATAGAGTTGTAAATTTTCCAAACCCTAGATAATTGTTGTCCTATGTTCTTTTAAAATAAATCGGATCTGAGAATAAATTATTCAAACATGCAACAGTCACACAGATGGCTGGAAAACATAAACAGCGTGAACAGCAGAAGGTAAATATATTTCTAAACCTAAAATATTACAAATAAAAGAGGCTACAGCTACAACAGGACACTTCTGCTCTCTTGTTGCTTTTCTAGCCAGCAATCATTGTTCTTCTCCTCCTAAGCTTGTAGTTTTCCTTCACCAATCTGTTCTCCTCCCATTCTTTTTTGTCTTTCTGTGTATCTAAAACACTCTTGATCTTCTCCTTTTATCCTTGAAAAAGGTAACCCTAATCTCTCTAACCCTAAGATTAGATCTCATCTCATCTTGAGATGTAAGGTTAAAAATAGAAAATCACTTAAGTGAATATCAAAATAGAATCACTTAAGTGAATATCAAAATAGAATCACTTAAGTGAAGTAAAAAATAGAATCACTTAAGTGAACTTAAAAATAGAAAATCACTTAAGTGAATTTCAAAATAGAATCACTTAAGTGAATTACAAAATAGAATCACTTAAGTGAACTTAAAAATAGAAAACCACTTAAGTGAAATTCAAAATAGAATTAGAAATGTCTCGAACCACTTCTAGCACGTTCATACTGAAGCTTGTGCAAGAAGTTCTTGTCCGAGCTACATTTCTCAACACTCCCTCTTAGCGAGGAAGGAATTTTGCACCAATCCAAGTTTGTCTCTGAATGCTTCAAACTTCCCTTTCACTAAGGGCTTGGTCAAAATATCAGCTACCTGCTGATCTGTGGGAATATACTGGAGCTTTACGGCTCCCTTCTGAATCTGCCATCCCATAGATGAAGCTAAAGACATAACTGCTCTAATGGAAGTGTATCTAGCGACTGGAGCAAAAGTCTCCTCATAGTCCACTCCCTCTTTCTAGGAGAACCCTCTCGCCACAAACCTTGCCTTGAACTTCTCGATGTTGCCATCTGCAGCATGCTTAATTTTGTAGAGCCACTTGGAACTCACAATTGACTTCCCCTCCGGTCTTGGCACTATGTCCCAAACATCATTCTTCATGATGAAGGTGTACTCCTCCACCATGGCATCCCGCCAAACCTGTTGGTCCGTTGCCTCCTGAAAACTGGTAGGCTCTGAATTTATGATGTTACTCATCAATGCCATGTAGCTTGAAAACTTCCTTGGAGGTCTGCTCTCCCTAATCATGTTGCTAGGAGCCTCAACATACTCCTCAACATCCCTCAATGTCTGTGTAAGCCATTGAGGTCTCCTGATAGAACTGGAAGGGGCTAATGTCTCCACCTCCTCACCTGAAGGTTGTTGTTCTGAACTGGAAACCACTAGTGTCTTTGGTGACCCTGGCTCAACCTTTGGAGCTTCTTGCTCCTCATTCTCTATCACTGGAATAGGCTCATGGGACTTCCTGGATGCAACGTCCTCCTCAAACTTTACATCCCTGCTCACTATTGTCTTCCTCTTCTCTGGAATATAAACACTGTAAGCTTTTGAAGTCTCACTATATCCTACAAATAAACCCTTCATTCTGGAGGGCTCCAACTTGGTCCTCTTCTCTCCTTGGAACATGGATATAAACTGGACATCCAAAGATGCGAAAATGACTCACCTCTGGTTTCACACCAGTGAATGCCTCCTTTGGTGTCTTGTCCTCCAAGATCCTGTGAGGACACCTGTTTTGGATGTAGACTGTTGTGTTGCATGCTTCTGCCCAAAGAAACATTGGCAAGCCCTGGTCATGAATCATGGCCCTAGCAGCCCCTATGATGGATCGATTCTTTCGCTCTGCAACCCCATTTTGCTGTGGGTTGTATGGAATAGTCAACTCCCTCTTGATTCTTGCCTGCTTGCAGAAACCATCGAACTCCTTGGAGGTATATTCACCCCCATTGTCTGATCTCAAGACCTTGATCTTCTTCTCTATCTGGTTCTCAACTAGAGCTTTGAACTCCTGAAACCTGCTAAAGACTTCATCCTTGGTCTTTAAAAAATAGATCCATGTCTTGCGAGAGAAATCATCAATAAAGGAAACATAGTACATGCTACTTGAAATTGATGCTACTGACATCGGTCCACAAACATCCGAATGTACTAGATCTAGTATCTTCTTAGACCTATGCTCGTTGTTTGGGAAAACAGCCTTGGCATGCTTGCCAAGTGTGCACCCTCTGCATACTCCCTGTTGCTCAATGTTGAACTCTGGAAGACCTGTGACTATCTCCCTCAGAATAGGCAACGCTCTATGATGCAAGTGCCCCATCCTCTTGTGCCACAAATCACACAAGTTATTATTGCTATGAACTAGGGCTCGAACAGGTTCACCCTGCAACTTGTATAGATTGCCTTCTCTAACCCCTATTACTTGTGTTGTTTCCGGGCTAGATTCTTTTGGTCTAATAAGGACATGTTGGTTCTTGAACTCCACTACATAACCCTTATCCTCCATAACCGAAACTGAAAGCAAGTTCTTCCTGAGACCTAGAACAAACAAAACATCATCAAAGTCTAAAGATTTCCCTGATTGGAGTCGAAAATGAATGGTACCAATTCCTACAACTGGATATTTGGTATCATCACCAAGCTCAACTTGAACCCCTGAGTCTTGCTCTTGTAGCTGGTAAAACATTGTCGGGCTGATGTCATGTGCCGAGATGCCCCACTATCCACATACCAAGCATTCCTTGGAACCGTGCTGGTAGAAAGGCAAGAGACCAATGAGAAATCCTTCTCGAATTTGGCAGCAAACTCACTCATCTGAGTTTCTGCAGAGGCTGCTACCTGCATCTGCTGCTACTTCCCTTTGCCCTTCTTGTCTGGACACTGTGATGCATAATGGTCGTGCTTATGACAAATGAAGCACTTGATCTTGCTCAAGTCCTTCTTCCCTGATTGTGAGGTTGACTCCTCATTCTTTACCTCACCCTTGTTGGGTCCTTTACCTTTGCCCTTCTTGGTTTGCCCAAAAAGAGCTAGGTTATCGTCACCACCTTTCTTGTTGGCCTTTGACTCCATCGGAGTCTCCTCCTGGATGAAATCATCCCACAGTTTCTCAAATTTGGGAAGGTTCTCACGAGCACAAATGCCTTTGACAAATGGTTCCCATGAAGCTGAGAAACCATTAAGTGCCACGTTCACCAACTCTGTGTCTTCAACCCTCTCCCCTACTGCTGCCAATTGATCACGAATCTGTGTGATCTTCATTAGGTAACTAGTAACGATGTCAGATCTGGTCATCTCCATAGATCTGAGTTTGTTCCGCAATATCATCTTCCTATTTATGTTCTCGCTTTGGTAGAGGCTAACCAGGGCATCGAACATCTCCTTTGCCTTAGTCTTCTCGGATATGTGAGGAATCAGGTGATCCTTCATTGCATCCAAGATCATCCGCTTGGCCTTCACTTCCTTCTTTTTGTGAGCTGCCAATTCCTGCGGATCTATAGGCAAAGTCACATCAGCCTTGACAATATCCTAGAGATCATTCTCTTCCAATAAGAACATTACCCTGACTTTCCAAGGCAAAAAATTGGAGGCACCTTCCAATCTATCCTCAAATATGAGGCTAGCTGCTGCCATTTCTGAGATCTGCTGAAATATTAATGACTGAAAAAAAAAGTCCTGCAAATAAGCTTAGTCCTTCAAGCCAAAAAAAATATGAAACCCTAACTGCTTTTTTTTTATTATTATTAGCTTGAAACACTAACTGTTTTTTTTTATTTGCTTGAAACCCTAACTGATGAAATATTAATGACTCAAAAAAACAGTCCTGCAAATAAGCTTAGTCCTTCAAGCCAAAAAAAAATGAAACCCTAACTACTGCTTTTTTTTTCGCTTGAAACCCTAACTGTTGTTTTTTTTCTTAATATCCAGCAGTGATCTACTGTTGTAAACCCTTGAGGATCTCAATCACAGAACCTAGCTCTGATACCATGTAAATTTTCCAAACCCTAGATAACTGTTGTCCTATGTTCTTTTAAAATAAATCGGATCTAAGAATAATTTATTCAAACATGCAACAGTCACACAGATGGCTAGAAAACATAAACAACGTGAACAGCAGAAGGTAAATATATTTCTGAACCTGAAATATTACAAATAAGAGGCTACAGCTACAACAGAACACTTCTACTCTCTTGTTGCTTTTCTAGCCAACAAGCACTGTTCTTCTCCTCCTAAGCTTGTAGTTTTCCTTCAACAATCTGTTCTCCTCCCATTCTTTTCTATGTCTTTTTCGTGTATCTAAAACACTCTTGATCTTCTCCTTTTATCCTTGAAAAAGGTAACCCTAATCTCTCTAACCCTAATATTAGATCTCATCTCATCTTGAGATGTAAGGTTAAAAATAGAAAATCACTTAAGTGAATATCAAAATAGAATCACTTAAGTGAAGTACAAAATAGAATCACTTAAGTGAACTTAAAAATAGAAAATCACTTAAGTGAATTTCAAAATAGAATCACTTAAGTGAATTACAAAATAGAATCACTTAAGTGAACTTAAAAATAGAAAATCACTTAAGTGAAATTCAAAATAGAATTAGAAATGTCTCGAACCACTTCTAGCACGTTCATCTTGAAGCTTGTGCAAGAAGTTCCTGTCCGAGCTACATTTCTCAACAGGAGCGAGAATCTTTTTATAAAGACAAAAACTCTTGAAAGGTTTCTTGTGTAGGTCATCCTATCTGGACTTCTATATGGGCTTAACAACATGGAGGTTTTGCAAAATATTAGTAATACCCTAGGAGAGTTCATCCAGGTGGCACCAACTTGCATGGAGCAAAATATTGTTGTATAGACAAATATATGTTTCCATGGATCTTTATAAAACCTTTGCCAAGATTCTTCATTATCAAATCCAAATCAAGAAAATAGGACCAGTAGGTGGACATGAAAAGATATCATTTCGATGCTGCACATGCCAGATTGCAAAATGAGAATAGTTGTGAAAGATCCAAAAGGTTAGGGTCATAAGACAAGCCTCCAAAAGGCTAGGACCATAAGACAAGCCTAGATTTGAAGCAAGGGGATTCATTACAACAAAAGATGTCTCAGACCAAGAATTTCACCTCCCAAAAATGTGGCAAAGAAAGGCCTCCTGCCTTATCAGATGATAAAAACCATTACAATTCATTTGGAACAAACTTCAGGAGGAACCAGTAGATAAATAACTGCAATATGAATAATCAAATTCAAAAGGGTCTAAAGCTGCGAACAAAGTTTTAGGCTCAATTTTCAAAGGGGAGAAGGCAGTAGAGACCGAGCCATATAAATCTTCTCCATTCTCTTTAAATAATACAAAATCATCTCCTTGCAATAAAAAAAGGAAGTATTGTGAAGGTTGTCCCTCGCATTTTAGATCCTCCAGGAAGGGCAAAAGAAGTAAAATTGGAACAATCTGGAAAATTGGGAGAGATGGAGGAGGGCTTAACATATTGTTGGGAACAGCAAGAAGAAAGGAAGACCCCAAAGCAGGATCAAAAAGAAAAGGAAACCAATGGTAGATTGATTTGGGAAGCCAGAAACCAATATTACAAATGTTAACAAACAGTAGGGTCAAATACATAAATAAAAATAAAAATCGATGATGAAGATTGTATGTTGAAATATCTGGGTTATGTAGTGTTTTGTTCTTTTATGGGAGTGGTTCCTGTAGAAGCCATGTGTCACTTATTTAAAGGAGGAAAAAAAGGACTTATAAAGCCCCCAGACATTCCAAATGATTACCTCAATTGTTTTCCCATTTGAAGCTGTAATTATGTCACCAGGTCGCATACCAGTGCCACTAATCATGTTTTCACATGCAGCAACAATGAAATGAACCTGCCAAAAATAAAACATAACTATATAAGACAAAAATTCATGCTAAATGTGTTTACAGTGGTTCTCACCAAACAACAGTGTTTTTTCCCTAAAGTCTGAATTGATGGTTATAAAAGAGATAAACCATAATGCAATAAATCAATAGTGTAAGTAGTATTCAAATATTATATTTTGAAATACTTAGGTTATCCAAATAACCAGTCTTTACCTGCACCCCTGGTGGTTTAATTTGACCAATAGCTTTTGCTGCACCAAGAGCTGCTGCAGAACCTCCCATGTCAAACTTCATGAGTTCAATACTGCAGCCCGGTCCTGTCTTGAGGTTGTAACCTCCACTGCTCACATTTAATGAAATAAATGAATAACTTCGTAAAACATGAATAGGTTCTTAACAGAATGAAATGTGAAAAATGAAGGATAATAAGATAGACAAGGATTACTATAGAAGCATGATGAAGGGCAACATCTACAAAAAAATAATATTGCTAATGAAAACTGTTACACTAAACTTCTGAAAGATAAAAGCTTATAGAGGAAATCCACATTCTTTACTGCAAAATAAATAGCTATGCAAAAATTTTGAACAATAAAGTTCCTAAGCATTGCTTGTGAAATTCAAAAGCATGGTGGAATTAAAAATGTCAAAGACTGGATCAAATGGCATGATCTCAAGTAGTTAAAAACATGGGCTTCCAATGTGAAGACCCAGGTTCAAATCTTGTTTGGCGATATATGCATAATTGTTGGTTGTAATACTCATATTGGGGTTGTTGAAATACAACGGTAATACGGTCACGATGTAATACAGGTGGGGCCTGTTTCAACCCCATATAACCACTTAAAAAAGAAAAAAAGAAAAAAAATGGTCAAAGACTGGACCAAATTGCATGAGGTCAAGTGGTTAAAAATGTGGGCCCGCAACGTGGAGACTCAGGTTCAACTATATGGTTTATTGAAATGGGTGGGGCCATTTCAATCCCATATAACTAATTAAAAAAAGGTCAAGGATTGGACAATGTGATGGAAGGAAAACGGGAATGGATTGCAAAAATAAGTTCTCAAAAAACAAAATAATTCTGTAAAGAAACACCGACCATTCATGGAACCCATTTTATTCTTTCAAAATAAATAAAAAGAAGAATAGTCCAACCAGAGGAAAGTTCATCAAGTTTGGTCCCCGATTGCAAAATACACTACCATGATGCATCACATACACCCAAAGACAGGTTTAGCTAGCTACATTGCCTCCACAATCAACTTCATACAGAAGAGATAAGATACATTTCAGAAGGTCCTTGACTCAGAGTACAACTTCAAATTGAATAAGACATCGATCAAGTTACGTGTAAGGACATTGCGAGGATTGAATGAGTGATCAACACGTCGAAAAACTACAAAGATGTCATGTTTGCAGCCTTCTTACTCGGCTATATATATATATATAAAAATTTGGAAAGATAAAAAAACACAGAATATACTAGACAAATCATGATGTTGAATACTCTAGACTTCTAGAAAATAACAGGGTGTTCTGGTTTATTGAGTATATTACATGTTCAAGAGGAAATTATATTCGATTCACTGGATTAGATTAACTCAAGAATCTTCCAGTTATGCATTCCATGCAGAGGAGGACAATAAATTTTTGCTTATATGCTAAATGCACTTTTTCTTTCAATAACCATAAGAAGGTACAATGTGAATTAGATCATAAACAAGACATGTACATGTGAGCAGGACAGGGAAGACAAGGCAGAAGCATGTACCTATCAAAAGTCAATCCCTTTCCCACAATGGCAAGCTTAGTCTTAACATCTCCAGTAGGAGGCTTGTAACAAAGGTGAATGAACTTTGGAGGGTTTGCAGATGCCGCAGCCACTCCTAAATATGATCCCATTTTCAATTCCTTGCACTGCTCTACATCTAATATCTTTGCAGTTAACACATCACTATAGGTAGCAGCGATAGAAGAGGCTTCATCTGCAAGTTTACCTGCACAAGGACAGTTAAGTATATCACTAACAAAGTTAGTGTAGGAAGTTGATTGCTCTGTCAGCCAGATGCCATCAAATGCAGCAATTTGTACTCCTCTAATATGACTTGACTTTCCACAACTAAAAGTTCTATATGATTAATTTTATAGAAGTCAAGAGAGGGTGAACACAGTAATGTAACAAATCAAACTGAAAAATACGAAGTTCTCACTTGTGTTATGAAGCACAGATAAAGAACAGGGAATGACACATAGAAAACAACACAAACTATGTTTTTCTTCTTCCTGTTCTGAAGAAGAGGAAAAACTACGAGATTTCTGTATCTATCAACAGCAATTGGACAGAAATCATGGACAAGATTTTCAATGGTTTTTGAGCAAAAAATAAGGTACTGAAACTTTAAAGGTTTCTTTTTCACATTCTGGTTATTATTGCTCAAATATTTCCTAAGGAAGCACTGCTAAGTTGGAATTTATCTGTGCTTTTGATCAGAATCTATGCCATGCTTCAGCGTAATCCTGCATCAACACTTCGTCCAGCAGCAACAAAACTTAAGTTGCTAGTTCCATTATTTGCGAATTAAATGCTTGAAATTTTAGTTATGAGAATACAAAATATTATGACCATTTATTCATAGTTTCTGAAATTTTGTATTTTATACATGCCATATCATCTCATGTTTTTCACCACCTCGCCATAAACTGTATTTTGTGTACGCTTGCAAGAAAAAGACAATTGAGAAGGAAACTATAAGAGAACTTGACTTACTAGGAGTGAGTACATTAGCAGGTGCATTCACAAGCTGCCTAGTTAGAAAAACCCCAGAGCAAACTTGCCGTACATACTTAAATCTCTGGTCAAACTCGGCACCACTGCTCAGTCCAAGGAAATCCAAGGACTTCAGAAGTGGATATTTTGCCTCTGATTTGAACCGGTTGTCCTCGTGAATACCCAGAAGCACCCCTGAAAGAACATCCCTTGCAAATTCAGATCCTTAAAACCTCTGAAATTTACAGTCCATCCGGAACAAATATTCAACCATAAACCAAAATACTACAACGAATGCATTAGCAATGTGGGAACACATGAAGTAATTGACACGGTAATTTAATGGGAGGAATTTGAGCTACTGTATCAGCAACCCACAACCCATCTCTAATCTGTAAACATTATAACTCACTCAAACTAGCAAGAATAAAAAATGTAAACATGCAACGAAATGTAAAACCTGCTGCAATGGAGGATAAAGTGTCGAGCTTTGAAGTGGTCGACCAGTTTTCAGGGGAAGCGAAGGTGACTCCCAAATGGGTGGCTTGGGCAGTCTTAGATGCGCCGGCAAGGATCTCTCCAAAACCCTTCAACACCTTGGGAGGAGCAACCCCATTCTTTCCAAGCCCAACCAAACCTACTCTCTTAAACCCATAGCCAGGAAGCCTTGCAAATGCCGACTGCCCAACCTTCCCTGAAAACTCCTCCTCCTTTGTCAAACCTCTCAATACTCCATTAACATGACTGTCCAGCTCCTTTAGGGTAGAATTCTCAAAGGTGCCACTCTCATCCTTCCCTACATCCGCTTCAAACACACCCACTGCCAAGAAATCCCCTTTCCATTCTGTCAAGTCAACTTCCTTTGCTGAAAAGGCCACCTGCAATACCATCATATATAACATCACTCATCACTCATACCGGTTCTCCAATTCAAAGAATGCCAAAATCATTAAAATATAAGGAAAACCTTATTTGTGTAAGTTCGATTTCAAACTTAGGTATGATTGTCCTGAAAAATGAAAATAGCATTCTTCCAACAATGTCCTCGATGACCTTCACGAGATAACGAAATGGAAGAGATACAAAAATTGTATAGACCTTAGATCATGGGATCTTTGTAGAGTGATGAATGGGACTCTCACTGTGAAGAAGTCAAGAGTTATAGTAGCTTGACTCTTGACTGTTTCTCTGTACAATCCCCTCCACACTAAACACAATCTCCTCTGCACTCTGTAGTACGGTAGTCTCAGGTCCCTCAGATACATGCCTAACATCCTATATACATATATATATATAAAGCAGACCTAGGTTCCTCCTCCCAACACCCATTTCGCTGGGAGGTGCTAAAAATAAGGAGCAACACAGACCATTCACATTCAGATAAAAAAAAGACAGCTGATATTCACAAATCAAACATTCAGCTATGCAATAGTGGCAATAGGAGAAGCAATCTTGCTCAAGTCCATGTATTCAGACACCTTCAGCAGAAATCAAACAAAAAAATAAAAAGGGAGATATGAATGTTTGACCTCTGGTAAAGGAAGCTCTGAAGGATTGGTCAAACCGAGTTGAGAATGAGAAAAAGAGTGCATCAAAACGTCCCCAGCACCCGCTCCACCCATCTCGATATTCAAACAACTCACCCTATGCCTCCTGCTCCTGCTCAATCCCAATCCTTTTGAAGGAGGAAGTGATCTCACTGTGAGCGTGGGTATCAAGCACCCTTTACACCCTTTGTGCTTTCAAGGTCCTTCGGGATAGGACGAATAATGTTTAGAGCAAATATAGAGATGATGCTGTTGCCGATGCCATGCACGCCACCACCTTTGCCTCCTACGACTAGTCCAAATATTTCTCGCTCCTACTCTAAGTAGGAGGAATAGGGAGTCGTCAAATCGTTTTCACAATTTTCATATTTGCATTTTTTTTTATTTTTAATTAAAACTAGGGGCATCCAAAGGCTAGAGGATTGGTGGTTGTTTTTTTGGTTAGACATTTATCAAAAAAAAAGATTTAGGTTTAAGTCTTGGGTATGTTTGTTTGTTTCTAAAAAGACTTAGATTCAAACTTCGAGCATGTTTGTTTGTTTGCAAAGGTAGTAGTTTGATCTAAATTTTCTAAGTGCACACTAGACCGACAAGAGCAGTAAATCTTGATATCTATCGGCAGGTCAACAGGTCTAGGTTTGGTGGAAGCAACCTTATGATTTGAATCTTGCACTCGAGAGTTAAATAATGTGGATAAAACCAACTCTCCTATGTATTCAAAATATATATATATATATATATATATATATATATATATATATATATATATATATAAATTATTATTTAAAAAAATAATAATTTAAAACAAATAAAAAGATAAAATTATATATTATATTTTTTTTTTCAATAAGTTTATACATATTTTAAAATTATATATTATATATTAAAATTTAGTTAAACAAATATATATTACATAAATAATACCTTTATAAAATTATATAAGTTAAAAAAGGTGAAAAAATACTTTACAATACGCAAGATAAAAAGTTAATACTTACTTTACAATAATGTTGCTAATCAATTGGTATTAGCTCAATGGGTTAAGTTCCTTGACATTTTAAGGAGACCCAAGTTAGGATCTTGTCAAAAAATACAAGGACAATATCCAAACTTTGTTGTACATTGACAAGTTAGAAGAATGGATAAACAAATTTGTTTAGGGGAGAGGGTGTGCACTTAGCCAAATATGTAGTAAAACTCCTCATGTATGCAGATGATATAATTCTTGTGACCAAAACAGCCAAAGATCTAGAAGATCACCTTCAAGCCCTAGAACTCTTTTGTAAGGAAGTTGGGATGCAGGTGAACACGAGCAAAACAAAAATTATGATTTTTCAGCAAAAAAGAAGCAACAATTTGAATTTCAATTTGCAAGAGAACCGCTTGAGGTAGTAGTGGAATACAAATACCTGGGCATAGACTTTCATAACAAACTTAATTGAAATGCATGTAGGATGAAAAGAACTCAAAGTGGTCGGAGAGCACTATATGCACTTCAAAACAGGTGTAGGAATGCAGAGTTGTGGAACTAGAAGACCACCAAGGTCTTATACCGATTTTGTTATATGGTTGCGAGGTGTGGGCTAGTGGCACAACAAATGCAAAATGGAGACAAATAAAAATGATTCAAAAATATTTAATCACAATTTTTTTCAAAACTAAAGCCACAACCTCTTATGAAATTATTTTAGTTGAAACTAGAATGTTTCCTTTAGAAGCAATTGTTATGACCAAGTTATGTTGCTTGAAAAAAAACTAAAAACATAAAAAACGACAGATGGCCTAAGGCAGCTAGGGACGAATAGTTGCATAGGCGGAAGAATACGTTGATGAAACAAAATCAAAAATGGGTGAAACGTTGGGAAAATCAAAAATGGATAGAACGTTGGAAAATCAACATAAATGAATGCCAAATGTCAATAAAGACATAAAAATTTATGTGAATGAAAAGTTTAGAAGTGGAATGTTGAAAAATGCAAGCAAGAAAATACAATATTATATTGCAAAGTTTAACCCAACGATCCAACGTATGACCACAAGGAAAAAAGTGTATATAGGTGTTGAAATCAAGTGGAAGGAAAAAAATCCTTATTGCTCAGATAAGGACTAGCTCTCATAGGCTTAGATGTGAAAAGAGAGATGGACAACACCCAAAGAACAATGAGAAGAAAGGATATGTACTCTATGCAGCATCGGGGCAATAAAGACACAGGAACACTTCATTTATAAATGCCCGAGTTTTTCAAATATCCGTGGCAAATACAAAGAAACACTTGGAAACAGGTCTATGGCAAAGTTATTTGAAGGCAGTGAAATAAAAAAAGTTAAGGAATTCCTAACCCAAATCATTCGGAGAAGGAACAACCTTCTCAAAGTTATTAAAGATCATATGATATGATTTAAGTAGTTGTACTTCCATATTTGAGGTCCCATAAACTATATTCGGGTCTCGCAAACTTAATTAAAATCTTTCATTTCATTTTACTTAGTGATAATTTAATATAGGTGGGACCCGTTTCAATCCCATTTAACCTATTGAAAAACAATAATAACCATTTAATTAAAAGTTTTATTCAAAGTAGGTGAACCTTAATGATAAGATTGGTTTTGGTTTGAAACGTTGACGTGTCAGTTTTCAATTTCCAACTAGAAAGCATTTTTTTTATATAGGGAATGGTGGCATCTTTTGTTCAACGTAGGCCACTGTTTTTTTGACGTGACAGTTTTCAATTTTAAGTTAAAAAGTATTTTTTTATAGGGAATGGTAGCATCTTTTGTTCAATATAGGGCATGATTTCAGATAGAATTGAGATGTTCATGTTATAAACCTTAGTTTGTTGGTTAATTACAAACTCAATACTATCATTATAAATCCTAGTTTTTTTTTGGATAAAGACAAAGTCAATAAAATCATGATTTTCTACAGGGAATCACTTTCTTTACAGGAAATCACATGATAACTCATTAGTAAGCATTTGACCACCACCAACCAGCCTATCTTTTTTTTAGGCTAAAATTTTAAGGTAAAGCATGGGTTCTAAAATTTTAACCCAAAAAAGAATAGGTAGGTTGGTAGCGGCCTTAGGCTAAAATTTTAAGGTAAAGCATGGATTTTAAAATTTTAGTCCAAAAAAGAATAGGTAGATTGGTAGTGGTCGAATGCTTGTTAATGGACTGCCCTAACAAGAGGTCTATGAAAAAGAGGATCATTTTTCTGAACAGTTTTGGGACAAGTCTAAGGTTCTATGGATTTGGGAAAAATATCTTGAAGAACATATTCAAGAAAAAATATTCAAATTTTAAACTCTTATCTTTTTGAAAATTATGTTTAGCGATTAAATTAAATCTTATAAAATTATGACTTTTCAAAGGATATTATTTAGTGGGTAAATCAACGGGTTTCACTTCGTGGTGAATGGTCGAGTCCCATTGACTTTCTCTTAACCTAGTGAACTAAAAATTATAAAGTTCCCTACGCACAAGAAAAAAGTTTATACAACCCAATGCAATAGAAGCATCATCAATCTAATTCATTTATCTTTGAAATGCGTATGGGTTTTCAAATACACATGTTAATAGTAGATTTTTTAAATTATAAATTTTGATAATAATTTTTTATATTTTTTATAAGTTTTATTTTTATAATAAAAAATATTTTTAAATTAATTATATGGGATTGAAACGGGTTTCATTTGTATTTTATTTGTATTATATCACCATGTAGTGATACTATACCAACTTGGATACTATCCATCTCCTGGCAAGATTCTAACCTAGATCTCTTCCTTGAAGTTGAAGAATCTAACCAATCTAACTAATTAAGCTAACCCTATTTGATCTCTCAATCAATCAATCAATATATATATATATATATATATATATATATATATATATATATATATATATATATATATATATATATATATATATTTTTTTTTTTTTTTGAATTTTTTATTAAATAGTTTTAGTTTAATTTAGTATATTTTTCAACCTTTAACTTTAAAGAATAGATTAAGGTGGAGAACTTACTAGTAATACATGTATTGATGCATTTAAAATTATTAAATTGTTATAATACTTTAAGTGTTCATGAGGTAAGGCTTGTTTATATCTAATTAAATATATACATATTTGATTTTTTTAATATATTTAAAAACAAATATAAGTTATATGGGTCATTTTTCTAAAAAGAACATAACACTATATTTATTGTCAAGTAAATTAAACTATGTTCAATTTTATTTAGATGATGACCTAACATTTTTACAGCATGAAGAAAGAAATAAGGAATGGGAAAAGGTGAGGGCAGCGATGAATGAAGAGAAACATGCATATTTAAGAAATGGAAAGGCATACATCACATCTAAACAAATAGGGAGTATGGTCCGCTCGGGAACATCTTACGATGGTAAGTTGGAACTGTAGAGGTTACCCTTGGAGAAGAGGACCCGGGTTAGGGCCCATTGCTAGAGACAAAGATATAATCATATTGACAGAAATACATGAACACGATGGATGTAGGACTCCAAAATTTGTGGGATACAAAAAAATAACAATATGGAATAAAGGAGCAAAAAATGGCAAAGGGCATGGGGGTATTATGGTTTTAATAAAAGAGGATTGGAATAGGGTCATTAAAATTGAAAAACAAGATGAAAACAAACCGTACATTTGGATAAATATCCTAGAAAATAAGTCAGTTATTAGCATAGCAACATGTTATTTTGCTCCCAAGAATTTTAAATTCTATAAGAAACATGACCTTAACAGAGAAGATCCATACTCCTCCCTAAAAAAAGACATTTCAATATACAGTAAGTTAGGAAAGATTATACTAATTGGAGATTTCAATGCAAGGATAGCAAATAAGAAAACTAACATTCTAGAAGGTAACGAAGATATTGAGATTAATCCTCTTTGGATGCTAGAAGAGGAAAATCAACAGTGGACCAAGACTTCAGAAGATGAGCATGAGGCTATCACGCAATATGGAGAAGAGGTGTTAGGTCTCTACAACACATACAACTTGATTATTTGCACTGGGATGAACAAATGGAAAAATTCAGGAAAGTATACATGCAAAACATATAAGGGACAAAGTGTAATAGACTATGTAATATGCTCACAGAATTACATACCAAAAATAGAGGAGCTAGAAGTGGAAGATTCTCCAGTGGAACTTAAGTCAAATCACAACCCAATTGTTATGAAACTTCGAATGCATGGAGACAAACCAAGGGAAAAACACTTGCAAGACAATCAAAATAAAAATCTTTATAAGGGAAACATTTTCTTAACAGATGAAAATCAGTAAAATTTTAGAGCAGTATTAAATAACAAGTTACATGAAAGGGAAGAACTACCTCACAGTAGCAAAGATTACAGTAAGAGTGAATAGTTAATGCATGTTATTCAAGAAGCTCTAAACAAATGCAAGAGAGCTAAACCTAAAAAGAAAGAAAGGAATAGCTTCCCAACCAACCCATGGTTCGATGAAGATTGCAAAAAAATGTGAAGATTACTAAAGGAACCAACGGGTAAAACAAGAGCAAACAAAAAATCATATGAGAAACTGGTAAGGGCAAAATAATAAGAATACACTAGAACAAGGAGGAAAGAATTGATTTACTTAGGGAAGCATGAACCAAAGAAATTTTGGAAGGAACTAAGCTAAAAAATATGCAAAATAAAAATAACATAACAGTTAATCAGTGGTTAGAGTATTCAAAACAATTGTATCAGCGTAGTAACCAGCAGGAGACACCTCCTCCTATCATTGTCAAGAAAGAACTTTTCACAATTGAAGACATTATTCAAGGGATAAAAAAGTTAGCAACTGGTAAAGCCCGTGACATAGACAATATTCAAGCAGATCATATAAATTGGGGGTAGATATCTTGGCACCGCAGATAAAAGAAATTTTCAATGAGGTCATACAAAATGGCTTCCCTATTGAGTGGACAACTAGCTTGATCATTCCTTTGTTTAAAAGTGGAGATGTAAATAATCCCTCAAGCTATTGAACTATCATGATCAACCCTCTCTTTGCAAAGTTGTTTGGGAGTATGATAGAGCGTAGGATCAGCATATGGGTAGAAGAAAAGGGAAAGAGAGCAAAGGGGCAAGCAAGTTTTAGGCCCAAGCACTCAACTATTGATCATTGTATCACGCTCAGACACATAGTGGAAAAATATGGGACAAAAAAGAGGAGGCTTTTTGTTTTTTTGTAGACTTCAAAAAGGCATTTGACATAGTGCCAAGGAAAAAATTATGGAGCATAATGGAAGAGCTAGAGGTTCCAATTCACTACAGGGCAGCAGTTCACAGACTATATGAGCATGTAAAGGCTAGAATCAAAACACAAGAAGGGTTATCAGAATGTTTTGGTAGTAACATCGGTGTCAAACAAGGTTGCCCTCTATCTCCGACCTTATTTGGGTTGTACATTGACAAGTTAGAATAATGGATAAACAAATTTGGGGGAGAGGGTGTGCACTTAGCCAAATATGTGGTAAAACTCCTCATGTATGCAGATGATGTAATTCTTATGGTCAAAACAGCCAAAGATCTAGAAGATCGCCTTCAAGCTCTAGAAATATTTTGTAAAGAAGTTGAGATGCAGGTGAACACGAGCAAAACAAAAATTGTGATTTTTTTAGTAAAAAAGAAGCAACAACTCGAATTTCAGTTTGCAGGAGAACCGCTTGAGGTAGTAGTAGAATACAAATACCTGGGCATAGACTTTCATGACAAACTTAATTGGAATACATGTAGGATGAAAAGAACTCAAATTGGTTGGAGAGCACTATATGCACTTCAAAACAGGTGTAGGAATGCCGAGTTATGGGACTGGAAGACCACCAAGGTCTTATTTGGCCTACTTGTTACATCGATTTTGTTGTATGGTTGCAAGGTGTGGGATAGTGGCACAACAAATGCAAAATGGAGACAAATAAAAAGGATTCAAAAATATCTAATCTCAAATTTTCTCAAAATTAAGGCCACGCTTTGCTAGGGTATTGCAACGACAGTTATCTTGAAGAAGAGCAGAGGGTCAGTTGCGAGTGAACAAGTTGCATTGTGGGATGCAAGGTTCAGCCAGAGGTAAAAGGTGGCAGATTGTTGGTTTCAAAGGAAAGAGTCGGTCGCGAGGAGGGACACTCGTGAGCCGAGGCACTAATGCGAAGAGTGTTAGGTGCGGGTCAAGGAGTTGGTCTTCAATGTTTAAATCTCTGTGGGACCCCTTATGAAATTATTCTAGCTAAAACTGGAATGTTCCCTTTAGAAGCAATTGCTATGACCAAGTTGTTATGTTACTTGAAAAAACAAAAAACATGAAAGATGATAGATGGCCTAGGGCAGCTAGGGACGAAGAGTTGCATAGGCAAAAGAATACATGGATGATACAAAATAAAAAATGGATGAAACGTTGGGAAATCAAGAATGCCCAAATGTCAACAAAGACAAAAAATTATGCGAATGAAAAGTTCAGAAGTGGAATGTGGAAAAATGCAAGCAGGAAAAGATAATATTATATTACAAATTTTAACCCAACGTATGACCACAAGGAAAAAACGTATAGGTGTTGAAATCAAGTGGAAGGAAAAAATACTCATTGCTCAGATAAGGACTAGCTCTCATAGGCTTAGATGTGAAACAGGGAGATGGACAATGCCCACAAAACAATGGGAAGAAAGGATATGTACTCTATGTAGCACAGGGCAGTAGAGACAGAGGAACACTTCATCTATAAATGCCCAAGTTTTTCAGATATCCGTGACAAATACAAAGAAACACTTGGGAACGGGTTTATGGCAGATTTATTTGAAGACAGTAAAATAAAAAAAGTTGGGAAATTGCTAACACAAATTAGCAGGAGAAGGAACAACCTTCTCAAAGATATTAAAGATCATATGATATGATTTGAGTAATTGTACTTCTATATTTGAGGTCCCATAGACCATATTTGGGTCTCTCAAACGTAATTAAAATCTTTCATTCATTCAATTTATTTTCAAAGATATTAATTTTATTTTTTGAGGGGAAGTAATGGAAAATACAAAGGATGGCATAACTAGGGGCATAGCAACAAGTGACGAGATATAAATATATATATATATATATATATATATATATATATATATATATATATATATATATATATATATATTTGAATTTTTTATTAAATAGTTTTAATTTAATTTATTATATTTTTCAACCTTTAACTTTGAAGAATAGATTAAGGTGGAGAACTTACTAGTAATACATGTATTGATACATTTAAAATTATTAAATTGTTATAATACTTTAAGTGTTCATGAGTTAAGACTTGTCTATAACTAATTAAATATATACATATTTGATTTGTATATATTTAAAAACAAATATAAGTTATATGGGTGATTTTTCTAAAAAGAACGTAACACTATATTTATTGTCAAGTAAATTAAACTATTTTCAATTTATTTTCAAAGATGTTAATTTTATTTTTTGAGGGGAAGTAATGGAAAATACAAAGGATGGCATAACTAGGGGCATAGCAACAAGGGGTCTTCTTCCTCGTGGTTTAAACTCAGGTCACCAAGATGAAAGCCAAAGACATACCGTTGGAGTGTCGTCGTAAGGACATTTTCAAAAATATTGATATGGAACGAAGAAAACAACTTGATTGATTTTTCATTGATGACAAAAATATATTTATAAACATTTACAAACCACGGTCGGGGCAAAACCATTGTCCCAAACCATGAGCAATCTGACAAGATAAGATTACATTTAATTTGTTATATCAGATGCTCCTTTTTGCAAGATAAAAGGAGAAGACCTGACAAACTTTTTAGTACCTAATATATTAAAGCCTAACAAACTTCAACTAAAACCTAATTAATTAAATCAAATATTTTTTTGGTTTGGTTATTGATATATAATCTCTATCATTCCTTCCAACAAGGAAAACATTGGACTAATACATACAAAAATCTTAAAGGACACAAGAGCTCGAAAATGAGGCACGTAAACTTTGATGCTTCATTAGTGTAAGTAAGTTCTACTAGATCGACCTCAGAAAATGAGTATATATAAACCTATACTCGAGAAAGGATAAATGTCTTGATTTGCAAAAATAAGGAGTGTCTCATCAAGCAGTAAAAGAAATTGAAAATGGTCTCCTTATAATCAAAATCTTCTAGAAATATTCTTCGAAATACATTGTTATTTTTAAAATATTATATTTGGCTTTACCTTCTTTTTCACATCCAACTAATAAATCAAAAGGAGACATAATTAAAGACTTTGAGCCACCTCACTATGAATATGGGATTTTTTGTTTTACAAAGCTTGTAAGTTGCTAGTCAAAGAAAAAAATATGGCGTCATGTGTTGCATATTTTCGTCCTAGTGAATGGAGCAGTGCCCACTCATCGAGGATGTGTTATCATCTACAACATATGGCAAGGAGGCCAAACCTTGGTCTTGACAGACCAAAAATTGAGGTTATACGATGGATATCAAGAGGAGGGCACTCAGGCTGGAGGAGCACACCTAATCAAACAAGGCATCGATGAGACCTGGTAAATGTTCACTCATAATTGTTGTAAAAGCAAAAATGGGATTGTCCCAACATCCAAGCAATATTGGATATGGTGGTCCACCAGCCTTAGTGAGAGAATCACGATCGACCAAAGTTAAGATATCGACTCAAGACACAACGCTGCTATAGCACACGATCAAGAAAAAAAGGCATGAAAAACCAATGCATAGTGCCAAAAGTTGTGGAAGAAGACCATATTTCATGGTGGAGGATTATCGCAAGATCATGAGCATAGGTGAATGGCACATGCAATGTTGTGGATGACATCATGGATTTATAGCTCTTGGACTAGAAATTGTTGGTGAAGAATCTGGAAAAGGTAAGCTTATTCTAGCAAAAAAAATAATGGAGACATAATGAAAGGGAGTCGATGGGACAATTAAGATTGTGATAGACCAGTGAGGGGCATGTTAGGGTTGTGAAGGAGTTGGCTCGATAGAGCGATGCTCTAGTGTGCAAGATTCAATGAATTGTAAGCTATAGAGCGAGAGTTGGAAGAGTTGGATGCAATGTCACAGGAGGGGAAGCGATGCTAACAATGAAACTATTATTTGAAGCTCAAAATTCCTCAATGGACCTCAATCAGCCAAATTCGACTGGAACATGTTCATGTGAGGAAATATTCTTCGCTTGCATAATGAAGGAATTTGGAAGGTTATCAAACTTTGGGGGAAGAGAGCTTATGAGATGGTTATACAACATGATGAAACCAATCAAGTGAGAAAGAGTCATCGTAGATATTGGGGAATTGCATCGACAAGCAAGGTGTTGTAGTGCTTCGACAATCGTAGGAGCTACGTCGACATCCAAGGAGGGGTGTGGGGTCAACCTAGTTGTGGCCACAGTGGAAGGAGTGGAGAAGTCAAGGTCGCGGGAGGCAACCAAGGTGGTGACTAGAGAAGGGAAGGCGACAACCGCGGATGAGCGACAACCCCTCATTCAAACTTGTTCAAGTATAGTTAACAACATCTGAAACATGTTCCCCTACTACTCTACATGTTGCTTTCACAAGATTACATTCTACACCTTGGCCTAGTTGGAGACAAAGGATAGGAATATCAGCTAGAGAATATATGGGATGTGCAATGCAGGTGAACAAATTAAGAAACAACATCCTATTTGATTTAGCCATTTCTCCTCCTTGACAATATCATGTCATAATGTTGACATAACAACCATGTTCCACCCAAGCTGACATAACAATATTTATATTCTGATCCAATTGTTGCTTTGTTGTCATTAGGAGTAGATGGTTGTCATCCAAGGATGACCGCATCTCGTCAAAATCACCAATTTCAAGTGACTTGCAAGAGTAGTCTTCTTCAACCTCAACAATGAGGCTCTCTTATAAGTCTATGTTGACCATGTCCAACATAATTGATAGAATCTCTATACTTAGGTTTTTGACCATTTGTTTCAAATCCTATAGAGAGCAATTTTTGAGGTGCTCTTGATCGAGCACCAAGAGCACCATGTTGTCATTGGGAAGAAGAAAACGTAATAGAGAGTAGAGTGTCTTTGCTCTGATTCAACACTCACAAGAGGCATAACAAGCCCAATCTACAGACAAATGGATCAAGTGCTTTGATACCAGTCTAATATAGAACGAAAAAACTTGGAACTTGATTGATTTTTTATTGATCACAAGAGTATATTTATAGAAATTTATAAACTATAGTTGGGGCAAAAACATTGGCCCAAAACCATGAGCAATCGAGCAAAATAAGCTTACATTTAGTTTGGCATGTCATATGCCTCTTTTTGCAAGATAAGGCCAAAATATCGAACATAAACTTTTCATAATCTATTAAAATAAAGCCTGATGAAATTCAATTAAAACCTAATGTTTAAGTAATATATAATCTATATCAGATATCATTTTTTAGCTTCTTCCTATTCTTATGTTTTCATGGTCCACTCACACATCATTTTTATTAAGAGATAAAATATCACTCAATTAGTTGTCTTCTAAAATTTAAATTTTGTCAAGACATTGATCAACATTGTGATATGCTAAATTATTTGTTATTTTTTATTTTCTATAAATATCTTGACGTTCCCACCTCCAACAATAGTTGATGGAATAAAAACAATCTCATTTGTTTATCCAAACCTCGTATTTCATTTTTCTTGATAACATTAGTAATAATTTGTGAATCCCCTTAATTAAAATATATTTCTATTATTTTGTAATGGTAATTTTAATCCTTATAAGAAGCGCCCTAGCCTATACATACTTGTTAGTTGAAGTTCTATAAGATTCTTAGTAAGTGAAGAGAATTTTATCTTCATTATTTCGAAAAAATCACCTTTGTAAGTTTTTCCTAAATTTTCTTTAGAGACACTTTAAGAATTAATTTTGATTTTTCTAATTTCAAGAAATTTCCATTTTACCATAGATTGATGTAGATCCTTTGTGTTAACTCCATTGTCACAAATATTGTATCTAATAGGCTAGCACCTATTTCCCATACTTGGGACTTGTTATGATGAGCATCATACCTATAAATAATTTACAATAGGCAATAATACAATTTCAAACTTATGCATGACTCTAATATTTGTTTTTAAAAATCCTATTATTCCTTTCAAGTTGTAAATATCAAGGACCAATACTCCAAAGAATGCATAATGCTTCGTCGTTGAAATAGTTAATCCAACATTTCATCAACTCTTGTAATGTTGATGGAGCTACCCAATTTATTATCATAATTAAAAAAAATAAACTCAAATGGTCCAGGCAAAAAGATAATGAAGAAGTAAATGATCTAATGTTTCTAAATCCTTTTTACATAAGACATGCCTAAGAGGTCCATGATATCCTCTTTTATGCAAACTCGTAAGAATCTTGCTTTTGATTGGTAACCAAAGGAATTTCGAGGCCTTACAAAATGCTTCACGTGACCAAACATTCTTACAAAGGAAATCATTGGTAGTAGGAAACTATGATTGCTCTAAAGTCTTATATCCCAACTTGATCAAATATTTACCATTTTTAGAATATTCCAAAACCGATTCAACCTTTCACATAAAAAATGCAAACAAGACTCTTGAAGGATTTTTTTAAGCTCATCTATTTTTTGCTTAAGGCCCTCATATTCAAGTGGGTTGCTAATAAAAATCCATGATTTGGAATTTTGCTTAAATTAATATAATTTTTTACCTTTGAACCTTTACATGCTAAATATGCTTGAGTTAGCAATAGCTATTTTGGATTAAAAATAGGAGGATAAGGCTTCAAAGTGTTAAACCAAAAATTTGTAGAGTCCCCCTCATCGTATAACTATGCAATATGTTTCCTAAACAATCACAAACTAACTTATATGAATTTATATGTTGTCAAGCCTATAAAAAAGGTTTGTCTTATAAATTATTTAACTACATCAAGATAGACTTATATATTTTTGAAGTAACGTTTTTGCTCAACTCCTCCCTTGATCTTTTGAATAATCTCCAACCAATTTTTTTCCATGCTGCTAAACTTATAAGTCTGAAATTTCACAACTCTGCCTCTCCATTTTTTGTAAATATTATCCCACTTAAAAAAGAGGAAACCTAATTATTTCCTTACATTGTTTCCAAAGAACATCTCTTCGAATTTTATCAAATTTAGATGTTATACTTGTTGGAAATCTTGAAGGTGACATAATATATATAAGGATAGATTGAATTGTGGTCTCTACGAGTTGTAACCTTCCAACCAAGGTTTAAAACTTACCTTTCTACCCTACTAAACAAGATTTTGTTCCATCCAAAATTGAGTCTTATAACTCCTTTCATTTATCATCCAAAGAGATACCTAAATATATCTATGGTAATTTTTCAACTTTAAACCCTAAAATCTCCATAATATTTTATTGTAAAACTTGGGTAGTGTTAATGAAAAAGATCCTATATTTTGTAGTATTAACCAAATGTCCACAACCTTCTTATAGCATGATAATATTGATTTAAAATCCATCACCTTATTGACTGAGGAATGACCCAAAATAAAAGTATCATCAACAAATTGGAGATGAGATTCAAAGGGACCATTTATTGCAACCTTAATACTTTGATTTTCCTTCCATTTATGCCTTTGAAAAAGCTCTCTCCAATGCCTCGAAAAGAATAATAAATAAATAAAAAGATAGTAGATCATGTTGTTAATTTCCATGGGGTGATTCAAAGTGTTAAATTGGGATCCATTGATCAAAATGGAACCTATTAAAGTGCTATAACAACATCTAATTCATTCACATCAAACTTGATCAAACCCAATATTTTTTAGAATAACATATAGAAAATTTCAGCAAACTTTATCATATAATTTATTAATATTTAACTTTATAACCTTTTTTTCATAAAATGTTAATATACAATCAATTATTTATTTGCCATAAACAAAACCACCTTGTTCCTCGAGGACACAACTAGAATACTTTTTCAATTTATTTGCTATAAATTTCTAAATTACTTTATAAATCATATCACAAAGGATTATTGATGAACATTATCAAAACATTTTATATCATATTTCTTGGGAACCAATGTCATAAAGGAAGCATTGATATCACTTACTGTAGCCTTCATTTTTCTAGCCTCTTTAACCACAACCAACATGTTGCTTTTCAACAAATTCTAAAAACCTTGAAATAAATTGTGAGATTGCTTGGGACTAGTGCCTTATTAGGGTTAAAATAGACAATCACATGTTGTAGCTCCTTCATAGAAATCTTCCTTGTCAACCTTTAATTTTATCCTTGTGTGATAATTGATGGAATATTTTATAAAATCTTACCTTGAGCTTCCTTATCTTATTGAAATTCTAACAAAATATCTTTGAAATAATTAATCCCTTCCTGGCATATTATTATTCTTCTTCGATACTTATTCCATATGGAGTTAAAATATTTTTTATTCAATAAAAAGGAAAATATGCTTTGGTTTTAATATGAAAATAATGGCATTTACATACCCTTACTTAAGTCATATCTCCCTAGTTTCAGGGACTAATCATAAAGTAATTGTTTTCATGCACATGAGTATCTTGGCTCATTTCATTGGTTTCTACTACCTCTTGTAAACTATTGAGCTTGAAATTAATTTTCCCTTTTGTTTTAAATATGTTACCAAAATACTTGGTAATCCAATTTTTCATTTTCCCCTTTAGATATTTTATATTTTGAATAAAAATGTACATATATGATCCTTTAAAAATTTTTCACCCCACCATATCATAATTGGTTTGAACAAATATGATCGAAACTATTACCATTATAGTTAGTGTTGTTGTGCTTGCACAACACGCCCTAGTCTACATGCATTAGGGACCCACTTTTTAAATTGTGATGAATTTTATCTTGTTTGCTTGGATTTGTGCATGACAGTTGATTATCCAAAAGACTCAATTTTTTCAACTAAAAGTGTTTAATTATAGGTGCCCAATTTTTTCTTACCTTAAATTTGTTGTAATGCTTATTTCCATTACTATGTATGGTAGATGTTTTAAAATAGCAAATAACCTCTCCTATTAGATCAGGCTCAGAATAAGTTTTCTAACGAGTATGCACATGCCTATGTTCCCATAGTATTCGCACCCTTAAGCTGCTTAAAATCAAGCATTATAGACTTAAATTTCCTTTGGAAACACAAATGATTTCGCTTTTGGGCCCTATACCTCTTACAATATTCAATGAAATTTTATGACACCATTTCCATTAGATGCTCCTCGAAAAGAGATTTATAAAAAATATAAATTTGCCTATGTTTTGAGGAGATTTGAGGCATGAAAATGTTTATTTTTTGTAGGCTATCCAAGCTTTTCCGACTAAGGTAAATTCCAAGGAAATATAAATGGTTGTAATTTCAAATGCTAAGTAAAGAAATTTCCTAATTAGAAGTCTAACCAATCAAGAGGAAGCTCAAGAGTAGACTAAGTCAATGCTACTAGCAATTCGAAATATTATGCCCTGCCAGAACATGACAAATGAGTGGAAATAACTTCCCTATAGAAAATCACTTCCCTACCTAAACTTTTGCTAAAGTAAGATTGTCTAACAGTTTGCCATAGTGTCAAAATTAGAATTTGGGCTAAGGAAAAAAGTGAGGCCAAAAATTAAAAATGTTGACGTCATCTTAAGGAGAGAAAAAAGTTTGGCACAAAAGAAAGACAACATTTGGCTAAGGCTGAATATGGGTAGAATCAAATTATTTTCCTCTCGAAATCCAAGACTATAAGTGGAAATTGCTCCGACAATAAAAAAATTGATCCGATAATAAAAAATTGGCAAGATCCCGATTTATAATTTTCTAAGACATGGCCAAACTTTTAAGATGTTGATATCATCGTCAAGAAGAAATTTTTTTTGACACGATAGAGAGCCCAACACTCAAAATTTGACTACAACATGGAGTCTGGCAATTGGAAATTAATTTAACACAAAATTTGACTAAGGCATGGAGTCTGACAATTGGAAATTTTACTCAGTGAATGAAAATTAAGCCCCAATAATGGAAAAATTTACTCAACCGTCTATAGGGAAATAAAAGCTAAATGTAAAAAATATCAAATTTCAAATCTTTTTAGCAATGATGTCAGCACTTCCCTCAATTGGAATCTAGACACTCGCACAAAAATAAAAAATTTAAGTGAAAATTGTCTAGCCAGAACCTTGCTACTTGCAAGGAAAATTAAATAATCCCTTTAAGCATAAGAAAAATCCTAGAAGCAACCCCAACCAATGGAAATTACCCTAGCAATTGAAAGTTAACTTACCCGGAAGCCTTGGTCACTTGTGGTTGAAAGCATAAGAAAAGAAAAATAAAGCATACCCAACCATAAGTCCTAGCCATCTTTGGAAAACATAAGAAAAGTTAAAGCCAAGATAACTAAAAATTATCTCGATAAAGTAGAAGTCCGAATGTTCACAAAAAATCTTGAATTGGAAATCAACTCGACATTTGGAAATATAAAAGCATTATCGGAAGCTTGGGAAAATAAAATATTAGAAGGCGATCACAACATTAAGTAGTCATACAACAAATATTAGTCCGGGCAATTGGAAAATTACCTCATCCAACAATCGGAAGCTAGCTTTGCCAAAAGTTCAAAAAAAGATAAATTTATGTTTTAGCAATTTAAAAGAAATAGAACTTGCAAGCTTACTGCATTGGTAAGGGCTTTGGCCTCTCTTTGAGAGGTCCAAGATTCAAACCCCACTTAGTATGAGGGGACTGAGACCCCTCATAAAAACCTGTTAAAGGTAAATAATTTCCCTTTGATATTTGCTACCTTCCTTAGGAATAGTTTTATGCTTTCTCCATTATTCATCTTTAATGAATGAAGTTGAGTATGAAGATGGAGAAGAGTTGCCTTATTCTTTTCTTCAAATATTTCCTCTAGGCTTGTCTATGCATCTGAAGATGTTTTTCTGAACTGATATAAGGTTGTATTTCATCAGTGATAGCAAAGGTTATTATCATTAGAGCCTTTGAATCATTTTCTATGAACTTTTGGATTTCAATATCATCTGTGGTAGGTATTTGTGTTTTCCATTTGAAAATATCCCAAAATTTTTCATGTACCAAGATAGCTTTATTTTTATTCTTACAGGAGAAATAATTAGGACCCTTGAGTAATTGAGATTCTAATAGGAAGAATTTATTTGAAGCCATTTTAAATTTCCTAATATCAATCCTTAGATTTTGTAGAATGCGTTGTGACTCTCTAGTACTTTATGGATAATATATAGTGCTTTTGTAAATTAAAGTTCAAAGTTTTGTAAATACCAAAATCAAATTCTATTATCCCTTATCACTCCTGTTGAAATAAACACTTTTCCCAAATTTTGAAGAGGTTATAATGTTGGATATTTTGTCTCCTTTTGAGAAGTTTGAGACAATAATTTTATAAATATCCAACCTTTGAAAAACTATGATAAACCTCTATTTTTTAAATAACCCTTTGGAAATTAATTTAAGTTTGTATCTAATTTCCAATAAATTAATTTGATGTAGTAGCCCTTATGACTCCCTAATTTTTGGAAAAATTAGACCACAAAAAATATTTGCAAATATTTAAGATTTATTCCAGTAGAAACCCTTATTACTCCTAGGTTTTATATTGCATAATATTATATTTATTTGATAAAATATTCCCTTTGATGTATGGCTTTCAATATAGTCAAATTCATTCAATTTTAACCTTATAACTCCCAATAAAAGAAAGCACATAAGAATGGGAATGAACTTTACCTTTTACCAAGCAATAATCGATGATGTTTTTAGATGAGCTAGGCTGCAATATTGACATAGATGCTTTGAATACTTTGATTGTATCCTCCAATGGAATCGCTTGAAGCTTATCCTTGTATAAAGCGTTCTAAATCTGACGTCATTTAGACTCTCTCTTTGACCTCGCTTGACTTGAACATTGAAGGCTCTATCACCTTCTTGACATGCTGCAACTCAACCCTATGCGCGCAGACAGTGAAGTAATAAATGCGAAGAAGAATATCGCTACTTGTGCTTGATAATTTTTTTTAAGTGAAAAACCCCTTGCGAGGCCGCCTTGGTCTGAGAGACCATGACCAGGGGGTTCTACACCGTCAAAGTCACCCAGGAGTCGCGCTCGACCCTGCCCGCACCAACATTATCTATTGGATTTTAGGTACCCAATTCAACTTTTTGGTAGGGTGGAGATTCGAACCTGGGACCTCCCTTGGAGGATTGCCCTCTCCTCTCCAACTCACCTACGAAACCTGGGTTACTTGTGCTTGATCATTGATGTCCTTAAAATGAAGAAGATTCTTGTCTGAAGTGCTAAGTGTTACATTTGTTTTCCTTCGAGCGCTTAAGGAGTATTAGATGTCTTCCTTCAAGTAATGTATGAATAGTATGTTCTTTAGCAAAATGTTTGGTCTCCCAATGGACAAGTGTATCCCATACACTCAATGCACCAACTTGTTCATGTAACTCCTCTCTTGAAGATGAGCGCTCGCTTGATTTGAGCGTTAGGGTTTACCTTTAGTGATAAATATGTTAAGATCCTACTATAAAATATACTAAACAACACACTCTCAACTCAAATAAACACACTCTCACACATTTTCTTGGAAATAAACTCACAGAAACATTATAACAGTATTCAGAATTAAATGCATATGATAACAAAAACTACTTAAAAGGAACAATCTCACAATAGATAGAATCGCAGGCCTCTTCGAGGGGGCAACCTCCTTCAACACTTCATTAATTTGCAAAAAGATGATTACATTGGTGCCTTTTCGGGTATTTAAAGAGTTTCCTTCCAAGGTTGGCTTACATGCAAAATGCCACCTGGATTACATGCATAATGCCACCCGAATTACATGCATAGTGCCACTTTGAATTACATGCACAATGCCACTCGAATTACATGCATAATGCCACACGAATTACATGCACAATGCCACCTTACCTAACCTATCTACCATGTGTTACATAGAAAAGGGTGCCATTTGTCATAGGCACTACCTAAGCTAAAACTTAGAACATTACAAAATATTAATCATGGGTACTACCCACGTTCACTAGGAATTATTACATCAGAATTATTACATCAAGGAAGTTATTACATTAAGGGTTAGGATGAGATCCTAACATGCCCTTCTCCTTGAAGAAGCTTTGTCCTCAAAGCTGAAAATGAGGAAACTGTTGTTGGAGTTGATGGAGAGACTCCCATGTAGCATCCTCAGGTTGAAGCCCATGCCACTGAACAAGGACCTCTGTAATGGTACGGTTGCGTAGAGTGCGAGTTCGACGATCCAAGCATTGCTCAGGTGCGAGTAAGATGGAGCCTTCTTCATCCAATTCGGGAAGTGTTGATTGAACCCGTACCTTTGTGCCCACAACTTTCTTGAGAAGGGAAACATGAAAAATAGGGTGGAGCTTGGAAGTGGGGGGAAGAGCCAATTTGTAAGTTGTAGGGCCAATCCGTTGTAGAACCTGATAAGGACCATAGAATTTTGGAGCGAGCTTCTGACACCTGCGAAGTTGTAGGGATGATTGTTTGTATGGCTGTAAGCGAAGGAAGACCATATCACCCACATCAAAACTGCGCTCAGAACGATGCTGATCAGCTTGTTGGCGCATCCGATTCTGGGCCATGTTCAAATTTTGCTTGAGTTGGCGGAGGACCTCGGTGTGTTGACTCAGAGCATTGTCAACGGCCTGGACCTTGGAGCTGCCCGAAATGTAGGAGGAAGGCATGAGTGGAGGGCGCCCGTAAACTGCCTCAAACGGTGTGAGTTTGGTGGTGGTATGATAGGAAGTGTTGTACCACCATTCGGCCAAGGAAAGCCATTTTTCCCAATGAGTAGGATGATCGGAGGCAAAGCAACGAAGGTAGGTTTCCAAGCATTTATTAACAACCTCTGTTTGACCATCCGTTTGCGGATGGTAGGCTGAACTCATTTTGAGCTGAGTCCCCTGCAACTTAAACAACTCTTGCCAAAAATTGCTAGTAAAGGTGGGATCACGATCAGATACAATGGAGGTTGGCATGCCATGAAGGCGAAAGATGGAGTCAAGAAAAATTTGGGCAATAGTGGATGTTGTGTAAGGATGGGCTAGGGCACAAAAGTGAGCATACTTTGAAAGGCGGTCCACTACTACGAAAATAACTGACTTGCCTCCCGATTTAGGTAGCCCTTCTATGAAGTCCATGGAGATGTCAGTCCACACCTGCTCTGGAATCGACAATGGTTGAAGAGTGCCCGGAGAGCGCACTGTTTCCCCTTTCATCCTTTGACATGTGTCGCAGTTAGCTACAAAAGAGCGAATGTCCTATTTCATACCTTTCCAAAAGAAGGTGCGCTTGAGTCGCTCATAAGTTTTTAGGAACCCTGAATGGCCAGCAGATGGAGTAGCATGTGATTCCTTCATGAGGAGCTCTCGAAGTGGGGACTTAGGAGGAAGAACCAGGCGTTGATGGTAACGCAGATCCTGGCCATCCCAACTATATCCTGGTGTAGACTCTTGATCATCCATAAGTGAAGCAACCAAGTCTTTCAAATCTGCATCCTGAAGTATTTCCTGATGTAAGGGCTCAATCCATTGGGGCAATGGTGCAGAAATGGCACACAACATACTAAGGGTCTCAAATTGGCGAGAGAGAGCATCCGCCACAAGATTTTCCTTTCCTTTTTTGTACGTGATGTCATAATCATAGCCCATGAGTTTTGATACCCACTTTTGTTGCTCGGGGGTGGCAACCCATTGTTCTAGAAAGTATTTTAGACTCTGGTGGTCAGTTTTGATGGAGAAATGGTGCCCAATGAGGTAAGGTCACCAATGTAGGACTGCATGCAATATTGCCATCATTTCCTTGGCATATGTGGATTTCCCTAAATTGCGATCAGATAGGGCTTTGCTGGTAAAAGCCAAAGGGCATCCTTCTTGCATCAATACCGCCCCAATACCATGACCATAAGCGTCACTTTCAATGACAAATTTTTTAGAGAAGTCTGGCATGGCTAAAACTGGAGTGGTGGTCATGGCATGCTTGAGTTCCAGGAATGCTTGCTCAGCCGGCCCTGTCCAAGTAAAAGAATCCTTCTTCAACATGGAGGTGAGGGGGGCGGCTATCTTTCCATAATTATAGACAAATTTATGGTAATAGCCTGTAAGCCCTAAAAATCCTCGAAGTCCCTTGAGAGTGCGAGGTTTCGGCCATTCTTGGACTGCTTGGATCTTCTTAGGGTCAACCTTGACACCATCCTTTGAGACAATGTGTCCCAGATACTCCACTTCAGTCAAACCAAAGGAACACTTGGATATTTTTGCGAACAGTTGATGGTCAGCCAATAGTTGTAGGGTTTGATCTACATGCTTGAGATGCTCTTCCCATGTGTGACTATAAATCAAGATGTCATCGAAGAACACAAGGATGAACTTCCACAAAAAAGGGTGAAAGATGTTGTTCATCAAGCTTTGAAATGTGGAAGGAGCATTTGTGAGACCAAATGGCATTACCAAGAATTCATAATGACCTTCATGAGTGCGAAAAGCAGTTTTAGGAATATCTTCATCCTCGAGCCGGATCTGATGGTACCCAGAGCGAAGGTCTAGCTTGGTGAAGTACATGGTCCCATGTAATTCATCTAGTAATTCATCAACCACAGGGATAGGAAATTTATCCTTGAAAGTTATCTTGTTGAGTTCTCGGTAGTCAATACACAGCCGCCAGGAGCCATCCTTCTTGAGGACCAGTAAGACTGGTGCAGAGTAGGGACTAGTACTAGGCCGAATGATACCCGCCTTGAGTAATTCCTGTATCATTTTCTCAATCTCCGACTTCATGGCATGAGGGTACCTGTATGGTCTGATATTGGGAGGTGCACTATCCGACAATAATGGAATGGCATGGTCGTGAGAGCGATGCGGTGGTAGTGTAGTTGGTTCCAAAAATATGGCCTCATGTTTGTGGAGAATCTATTGTAGGTCTGATGGAGTTTCACCCATTTGAGAGGTGGATGGTTGGATGGAGAATAGTTGTGCAATGACCCCACGTGATGATTTCTTTAGCAATTTCTCCATGCCATTTGAACTAATAATTTGAGGTGTTCCTGCTGGGGAGCCCTTGATGATGTGTGTTTGTCCATTTTGGGAGAACTGCATCCATAGTTCGGCAAAGTTCCAACTGATAGTGCCCAACGTACTCAACCATTGAGATCCCAAAACAATATCACATCCGCCCAACTGGAGGGCAAACATGTCCTGCTTGAGTTCATAGTCCCCTATCTTGATTTTAACATTGCGACATTTTCCTTTACAAGGTAAGGTTCCCCCATTGGCTACCATGACCTCAAAGGAATTACAAGTGTGGATATAGCAATTTTCCCGCTGAGCCACTCTAGGGTCTATGAAGTTGTGCGTGCTTCCCGAATCCATAAGGATGGAAAGACGTTGGCCCTTGAAAAATCCCACAACCTTCATGGTTTGTGGAGTAGTAATGCCCGCAAGAGCATGGACTGTAATTGTTGTCTCAAGTTCCTGTTTCACTTCTTCTTGTGGAGAAGGTGTTTCCGGAGGGTCCTCATCCTCATCACTCGGTCAGAGTTATCATGTTCTTCAACATCTATCAAGAACAATTTTTTGTGTGCACACTTATGCCCTTTAAAAAAAATTTCATCACAATTGTAGCATAATCCTTGGGCACGACGTGCATCCATCTCTTCTGTGGTTAGGCGCTTGGGTGCAGCAGGTTTATTATCAACTGGGTGTTGAGATCGAGGAGGAAATGAAGGTCTATTTTGAGGAAACTTTGATGGGCGCCTTTGGGCAGAGAGTTTAGATTCGGCCAAACGGGCCAAACTAATAGCTTCCATCATAGTTTGTGGTTTCAACATTCTTACTTCCGCTTGGAGTTCCACCTTCAACCCACTGATATAACAACTCTGGAAGAACCCTTCATTCAATCCTCTTGTCTTATTGGCCAATTTTTCAAATTGAGCTTGGTATTCACGGACTGACCCTGTTTGTTGTAGTTTGGTCAAGGCCCCTGTAAAGTCCTCATACTCACTAGGACCAAATCGAGTGAGTAGTTGGGATTCAAAATTCTCCCAAGAGAGATTTGGGTTGGCAATACGTAACCATTGAAACCAGTGTAGAGCCTCAGATTCCAAGTTAAAGGAAGCCATCTGGACTCGATGAAATATGGGGACATTATGAAGTCTAAAGAATTGATCAACCCTACATAGCCACCCATCAACATCCTTCCCACTAAATTTGGGAAAGTCCAATTTGGGCATTTTGAAGGATGGATCATGGTCATGATTCCTTGCATAACCCTCAGCTTGGTGTTCTATTTTGGGGGTCCTCTTTTAGTTTGATGTCTACTTCTGTCAGTGCTTCTTCTAAGCGATTACTGGTGGCCTCATGCTCTAGGCGAAGACCTTGGACTTCTTCCCTTATGGAGTGAAAATTCGAGTGCAAGTTCTCAATGGCTTTTGTTAAGGATTCCAAGTGTTCTAGTTCCTTTTGATGTCCACGGGTACCCTGGGCCATTTTGAAACCTTTTGTGACCAGTTACTAAAAATAGAATTGAGTTTTTAGGACTTACTATTTTTAGTAAGTGCCCAAAAAAGTGCTTGGGTGCTATATATCAAAACAATCAGCTCGAAGAGGTGGTCACAATGAGCTATATCTCTCAACACTACTTTTTGGCACCCCAAAATTTTTTTTATCTCCTATTTTGCTGAGTCTAACGGTGTTTACAGTTTTTGATTCTGAGCTACAGAGCAAAAGTTGGGTACTGGAGCACTATCTATAACTGGCCTTGTGTCATGCTCTCACTGGTTGGCCCAGTCCTGACTTCACTAGCTCCAAGATTCTCTGTATTTTGTAGGTGACTGTTATGACAGTTCTGTTCTGACTCTGAAAACTATAAATTTTGACCTGATTGTGTTGACCTCTCTCGACTCGATCGCTGGATTGCCACTATAAATTTGATTGTTATTCTCCAGATTGTCATCTTAAGTGTCACCCTCATGGTCTATCCCGAATGCATGTTCTTTCTATTATTTTTTTAGTAGAGGACTCCTTTCTCATATGCTCACTTTTTGGGGATTTGAAATGCAGGTTTATGAATAGGGAGGTTTGGTTTTTTTTTATTTTTATTTTTTACAAGTTGAAGTTTTAATAGAACTATGGAATGCTAGGTAGAGGAGTATGTACCACCCATAGGCCCTCTAATATACCGACAGTGATGAACAATAGTGCTCGGACCAATATTTCAGGCCACTACTCAAGGAGGATTCCACACATACCCTTGAGCACACTACCTGCCTCTCTGACAATACGGGAGGGTAATCATCCAGGATGTTGTGTCCCATAGACTATGAGTAATACAAGGCCGAAAAGCTTCCTAATGGCTAAAAGTTTGTTTAAACCTAGATGGTCTCCCGATATACCCAAAGATACGTGGGAGCTCAAGTCCGTGCGCGAGTTCTGTCTGAGGCCTGGGTATTGGAGCCTGATCGCCCCTCACTTCACTAGACGCTTTATGGGCTATCTAGCTTAGCCAATAATGATAGATCCTTCATGATATTTTAAAACCCCCGACATAGGGTTTCTACCTACTCAACTAAAAAGATTTTTTTTTTTTGGTCTGGAAAAAAAATGCACTGTATTTTTTGGATTTTTTTTTAATAAGGAAAAATAGGAACGGAAAAAACACACAGAATTTATACCTAACAGGCAGATTGGATGGCAAGAATCATTGCAGTTGCAACAGAACTTGGCCCTGGAAAGCGCTCTGATACCACTTGTTAAGATCCTGCTATAAAATATACTAAACAACACACTCTCAACTCAAATAAACACACTCTCACACATTTGCTTGGAAATAAACTCACAGAAACATTATAACAATATTCAGAATTAAATGCATATGATAACAAAAACTACTTAAAAGGAACAATCTCACAATAGATAGAATCGCAGGCCTCTTCGAGGGGGCAACCTCCTTCAACACTTCATTAATTTGCAAAAAGATGATTACATTGGTGCCTTTTCGGGTATTTAAAGAGTTTCCTTCCAAGGTTGGCTTACATGCAAAATGCCACCTGGATTACATGCATAATGCCACCCGAATTACATGCATAGTGCCACTTTGAATTACATGCACAATGCCACTCGAATTACATGCATAATGCCACACGAATTACATGCACAATGCCACCTTACCTAACCTATCTACCATGTGTTACATAGAAAAGGGTGCCATTTGTCATAGGCACTACCTAAGCTAAAACTTAGAACATTACAAAATATTAATCATGGGTACTACCCACGTTCACTAGGAATTATTACATCAAGGAAGTTATTACATTAAGGGACTACCTAAGCTAAAACTTAGAACATTACAAAATATTAATCATGGGTACTACCCACGTTCACTAGGAATTATTACATTAAGGGTTAGGATAAGATTCTAACAAAATATCACTTTCTTCTCTACATGGACATCATATCTATCATTGGTTCAATGGGCCCTTTGGAGATCCTTTTAACTCTAAAAATATCCAACTCTTCTTTCATTCACCTGCAGTGTTTTCAGTTGGGATGTGGAGCAACAATTTGGAGGCTTTGAGCACCGATTTTAGCCAGCGGATGTGGAGTAAGAAACACTCCAATGGCACTTTAATTTTTCCTTCCTTTCTTACTTGTTATGTCCTCCTTTCGTAGATGATGTTGCTCTTGAATGACATTGTTTCTCCATTTGCTTTTGCACTTTGTCTCTTTTAGGTTTGACCATCCAAGATGTGAGGAGAATGAGCCCTTTGAGTGGCTCCTTGTGCTATGCTTGTATTTATGCTAGCATACGACCACTTTCAATTGGTTTTTTCCAATGAGTGTAGTGCCTTTGAGGCACCTTTAAATCTGCCTTCTCTCCCTGTATAAACTAGATTAGGATAGTGCAACACAATGTAAAGTATTTTTATATAAAATGTCCTTTTTTGCACCTTCTTTTGCACTCCTTTCAAATATGAATTTATGGTTTTGTGGCAGAATTTTGAATGCAATATAGGGGTTTTGAGGTTGTCTCTCTGATTAGACACCTTCCTCTTTTTTCTTGGGTATTTTGCAAAATGAACCCAAGCTTGTAACCACTTGATAGAAGCTCTTTTTTTTTGTATATTCCTGCACAATATCTTTGTTTTAGAAACCTTATTGTGCTTTGAATATGAGACTCACCAAGTCTCAATTTGAGGCTTCCTTTGTTGATATTCGGTGGCTACTTTCTTCTCCAATGCTTGGAGGATTTGAGCTGATTTGATGGCTTCTCTTGGCCACTAAACATTGCATATTTTTGTGCACTAATAGTGTATTTAGACACTTTGGAAAATTCTATTTTTGTGCCCTTCTCACAAACACAAACACAAACAATAATCTTTTTGAGAGTAATATTATAGTGCAAATGAATCTAATAATATTTTACTTCTAATGCACTAACAATTTCACCTTATCAATCCAATAAAATCTCAAAAATAATGCACTTAATCAATTTTTACCGCAACTAATCAAGAATAATTTGAAATGAATCTTCAAGAATTATTCTACAATCTTCTTATAAGCAAAGGTAGTAGGAGCTAGTCTTCTTTTGCTTTCAAAAGTGGATAATAGGTAGTTGATAGATAGTTGAAATTTTGAAATCTAATCAACTCCTAAAGTGCAAATAAACCTTAAAGGAAACTTTCTTTTTGCACTTTTGAAGACTGTAATTCAACTCTCCTTTTTGCAACTTTAATCCAATTAAGGTGCTTAAATAAATATGATAAGTAATCCACTTAATGAATCTACTTGCACCAATAGTTTCTTACCTTTTTTTAAAATATATTTTTGCCACTTCTATAGAGGATGTAGATCTTGGTGTCTAAGATCACCAAGTTGCTATCTTGAGTAAGATCTTGCAACTCTTTGTAGGCTGCCCTAAACAACTTCTTCTTCACCAAAATATGGTCTCGAACTCTCTTTCATGAGCCTAGGATTTTGGTGGCTTGTTCTCCTCTTGTAGTATCCTCCTTTTGCTATAAATTTAAAGAGATATTTGATTCTAAAGTGGTGCCTTCTTGCTGTGAGAAGCAATATCCAAATCTCCTAGATTTGGTAGGCTTCTTCTATTCGAATATTTATTCAAGCTTCTTATCGAATTATGACTTTAAACAAGATCTTATTCTCAAGATTCTAAATTTCTTGATGTCTTATGATATTTGGCACTCCTTGCATAATTCTTCTCCTTGGGCTTGTTGTTGGATGGCGATAATTATCCCAAATATTTCACTATATCCAATAGTGAATTTATCCAATGAGTTCTCCTTGGAAATCCTTTGATGGTTTTTTAGCAAGGCTCTCCAAGCCTTTTATTGGATGCTCGTAGAGACCTATCCAAGGCCTTTGATCTTGTAGCTTCTTTTGGTCTTCCTTGAGACCTTATCTTCAACCTTCTAATTCTCAAAGTGTTGGTGGTGAGATCTTCTCCTGGATCTTTGATTCTGTTGCTTCTAGATTCGAGCAGGTATATCCTAGTCCTTCTTCTTCTTCCAAGTCTAGAAGTTCATCAATGAGATCTTCTCCTGATTTCTTTTGCTTTAGGTGCTGGATTGATTCTAAAGAAGATACTCTTCCTATATTTCTTGTAGGAAGCTTTCCCAACTCACTAAATCTCCCTATTCTTGCAACAAAGTATTAGTACTAAAATCTACTTCTAAATTAGATACTCTCTTCTGGAGTCTTCTTCAAGATCAAGACTTCTATGGCCTTTTTTAGTATCAAGGCTTATGTGGCATTTTCTTCAATGTCAAGGCTTTTGTGGCATTTTCTTCAATATCAAGGCTTTTGTGGTATTTTATTCTGGATCAAGGCTTCTATGGACTTTTTTTTCTTATGAAGTTTCCAATCTAGAAATGGAGATCTCTTGTCTCCCAACTTCACCAAGATTCTTATCCAAAAATCTCTTATGTAGTATTTTTATCTTACATCAACTAATCTCTGCACTATGAAGGCACTCTAACCTTCAGGCAATGAAGTTGAAATATCCTAACTTTCTATTGTAGGAGGTGTCCCAATCATCTAAGAATTAATTTCCTACAATAAAAGAAAATTTAGGTAAATTTCTCTAGATCTCTTAGATGAGCTTCACTAGTTGATTCATCAAACTAGTGGATCAAATGTTGAGTCCTAGTCTTCATGAGTTTTCCCTTGTAACTCTATGGAAAGACTCTAGCCATATGCAATCTTAGTATTTTAGAAATTAAGATTTCTTTTAGTCCTTACTTGTGGCTCTCCCTAATTCTACCACATAGACTCTTCTAAGAATATTTGATAGTGACTGGTCCAATGGCACATCAGGTTGACAAAAACTCAAGGTCAATGATAATGGTGGTTTTCTTATTGATCTACCATAGCTTTAATACCACTATTAGCTTTTGATGTATCATGTAATGGAAGATAGCAATCACAAGATGTAGAATAAAATGAAATAAAGTAAACCTATGAGATGACTGAAAATATACTATAAATAGAAATGGTGAAAATGTTTACAAAGTATCTACGGAGGAAAATAACACTCCATGAATAAAACTACTGCTCAAGAATGGACTTTGAGCATATCACACTCCATAACATTAAATCACACTCTGCTACATCACACCACACTATTCTACACTACTTCCTACTACTATATCTTGCTCTATGTCTATGGCCCTTTATATAGGAAATAGGTTCCTTGGCCAACACTCTACCTAGCTATGTAAGGGATACTTTGCACCTATACAACTTACAGATTGACACTTGTGCATTTATTAAATTGCATGAAGTAACTAGATAACTTCTCTCTAAAGTAATATATTTTCCTATGTACCAAGAAAGGTACATTTACATGATCCAAATGATGTAATATAATCTATTTCTAACATATCTAACTCTATTGATATTCATATTCTTCATGGTTGCTTTACATAGCAATTGTATAATATAACACTACACACAACAATACACAAAATGCATCATTGCAACATTATGCTCAAATTGTGAACAACCATGAACCAACTATGAACAATCACTTCCCCACACATGAACAACTATTGAACTCCTACACAAATTGAATGGAGGGCTTATAATGCCTGTCCAAACCGTTCCAAAGTGATTCCTAAGACAACACATTATTTACAACCATCGCTCATAACTCACATATTTAACAATTATTTAATGTTTTTAAGGTCTAATGTAATTCTTATCAAATTATATTTCATGCACATTACATTTTATTTTATTTCATTTCATTTCACTTATTTATTTTCCTACATTGTACATTTAGCCAAACCCTACATCGTACAATTAGCTAAAAATTTGCATTGTACAATTAGTCAAACTCTACATTGTATGTTTACTCAAAATTTTGCAAATTTCTACATTGTGCATTGTCATTTCTTCTTCTTTTGGGATGTGGATTTGCTTACCTATATCTATCCCCTCCTCTAAACTAGTCAGCATACTCGATGACACATGACTAAATACTAATAACAAAAGCATTGAAAAATGTACTGGTATCACTTGTCATGCTCCTTTTGCTTCCTCCTATTCCAAATATCCTCTGCAACTGACATCATTGCAATCTACTTATCACAACACATTGTATTATAACTACTACTAAGATTTTTGTAAGCAGATGGATTATCAATTGCATTAACATGATCAACATGACCATCCTGATAAATATGACGGGTAATGCCCATCGCCACCTATATTGCGGGTCAACGGAGAAGGAGCCCCTTTTCAGGATTAAGGGATAGCATCCCTTGTAGGGTTGAAGTTATTAAAACCATTACTACCAAAGATAATTTTTTTCTTTGTCGATACTTTGGTGACCATTGTTCAACCCACTTAAACAACTCATCGACAACTCCATTTTGCTTCTCTCAATATCTAGATGATTAAATATTGGCCTTGAACTACTTTGTCTTAACCACTAATGGATTTTTTTCTCCTTGTAGGATAGCACCTTGAATGGTTTTGCTCTGTACGATTCCCCTCTATAAAATTTAACATGTACGATTCCACTTCATACGATCTCACATTGTATGGTTCCACTCTGTACTATTTTGCACTGTACGGTTGCACTCCATACAATTTCACATTGTATGATTTGATATGAGATGGTTTCATATTGTATGATTTGACTTGTAATCGTACAATCTCTGTAAATTGTATGATTTCACTCACTAGTTGTATGATTTGTACTAATTATACCATCACACCCATAAATTGTATGATTTGTACCAACTATACAATCACACCCATCAATTTTATGATCTATACCAACTGTATAATCACACCCATCAATTTTACAATTTGTGCCAACTGTACAATTTGACCTAGCAATTGTATGATTTGTACCAATTGTACGATCACACCCATAAATTATACAATTCTTGTTTGCACAATCATACAATATCGTTCTTCCTTGGATAATTTTGATTGTATGGTCAGTTGTTCTATTTGGACAACATCTTCCAATTGTACAATCGATTCTTCCCTATGAACTGCATCCTCCAATTGTACAATTTATTATTCCATGGAAACATATTCCACTTGTATGATTGATTGTTTCATTTGAATAACATCATCCACTTGTACACTGACTACACTTTTATTACATGCACTTGAGTAACAACACTTCTCGGTGCCCTCCATTTGTACATCAAACTTCTCCATTTGAATGATAATATGTTGTACACACTTCTCTTGAATAATGCTCTTCCCTACTTTGTTCATTTGTATGGCAGTATGTTTTTCTGTCTTGTTTGCATCAACCACTTCTACAACTTCTACTAGCATAATCTTGACTACATGCGAAATTTTTACCTCCTCCATTGAAATCAAGTTTGCTTCCTCAATTCGAATCATGCTCATCAATTTCACCTCCACCTCTTGTATTTCTTAGTAAGGGCTATAACTCTTCTTTGATACTTTAAATTTTGTATGCATCATTGGTTTATCCTGATTTGTAGTACTTTTATAGTCACATGCAAAATGTCCCCACAAGTGGCATTTCCAACATTGTACAATGTGTCTACCCTCAGTATCATACAATATTTTGCTTCTTTTATTTCTAGGATGGTTGTCATAAACCACATCACTAGTGGTATCCTTTATTTGTACAATCGGGTATTGGGTTGCATATACCTATGGCGATGATCTTGCACTCTCCAAGGCACATTTATCCTCAAAGTCAACATTATTTTCTTTGGAGTAATTTTCTTCCCTAACTTCTTGACTCCAACACTTGAACAAGGAACTACTCTCTTATCCAAAATCATCTCTCATTGTCCGAGTCATCCTCAATATTAGAATCACTTTTCTCCTCAAAGTTACTCTTATTTGCATTAACATAATATCAATTTATTGATGTTGTTTTTGCATCACTTTACCAAATCAAGACATAATCCAAAGTCTTTTCGTATGATCTTGGAGGTAATATCTTCATCTTCATTTGATATGTAGGAAGAAGTCCAACTATGAACCAAATCCTCTTCAAAGCCTCTAATTGATCTTTCTCCAAATGTTCAAACAACCCACTCAACTTTAGATTGTAGGAACGAATAGACTCATTCTAACCCTATTTCATTCTATAAATTGCAGTAATGACCTCATCATAATTATCATACAATCAAAATCCTTTCACAAATGCATCATGTAATTCTTTCCATATCTGGTACTTGTATTCTGGTAAGTTCATATACTAGTCTATTGCATATCCATGAAATGTTGTAGGAAACAACCACCTCCATTTTGCCTCATTGGTCTGGCCAATTGCTCCCCATAGGATGCAATGAATTCTCCAATGCCTAATTGGGTCTTCTATTGATTCTCCATGAAACAATGGATATTTACATGATATGCCCAAATTGGCCTTCGATTTGATAGGTTGGCTTTTCATTGGTAGCAAGTGTTTATGCATAACCTTAAATGCATCACCCTAAAATTTCTCTTCCACTACACTTCCTTTCTCCTCATCAAACATCATTCCAACCTATAGTTGCTTCGATGTCAAACTCACATCTTACTCACCATCAAACACACAAATCTACATCTTTCCTAGTGTTGAACTCTCATCTTGCACACTATTGGACATACCATCTTCCATTTGCATCGATGTCAGACTCTTATCCTACTCACCATCATGCATCACTACTTTTAATTACTTTGGTTTCAAATACTCTTCTTTGACATGCAATTCCTTACCAACATTTCCCATCAACTTTGGTTGAACTTGGCTTGTACAATCTATCATTCCATTTGTACAATTACATGCACTTATACAATTTGATTGACAATCATATGCTTTACCTTGCAACTATACAATTACAGTGGCAAGTGTATAATTTTCCCTGCCACTGTACGATTTGCCTAGTAATCATATAGTTTTCCCTTTGGTATTATAGTTTTCTCTAGCAATATCATATGATTCTTCCTTCGACTATATGATTTCCTCTAGTAATCATATGATTCTTGCCAAACTGGTCTATTTTACCAATAACCATACACTTTTTGCTTTTTCATATACGATTGTGCAATTATTTCCTCCAATCGTATGGCTCTCTTTGTACAATGCACACCAATTAAACAACCTTGCAATGCTTTTAAATGGTAATTATTTATACAATTATCAGTTGTACAACTATACAAACCCTCTACAATATGTCTTTCACCTCCCTTTTGCACATCAACCATACATATCTCGTTGTATGGTTTGTCATTAGCATCAAAAAAATCATCTTCTTGATTAGTGGCTTTGACTAGATTCCATGGTCTTGGTTGTGCACCTTTCCAAGCAACTTGCTTCTCACAACTCGATGTCACCAAGCTTAACCCCAACTCATAGAGACAACATCTCCAAGATGTAGAAATTGAATGCAACATACTTTTTCACATCCTTGATAAATTCACTATCATCTATCTCTTTGCGATCTCATCTCCCATGCCTTCATATACTTATATATGTCATCCACACCTATTTTCTTCATTCTACTTACTATTTTAGACCCTTGTCATTCTCAAAAATGATAATACAGGCCCTTCCAACTATGGCAATAGTGCCAAACATAGCACTGTGTTAGATCCTTGGCATTCTCCACAATAACAACGGTGCCAAATGTAGCACAAGTGGAGGTATTCCTGATAAGAGGTGTGATGAAATATTTTAGGATGATTCCTAGTGATTTGTACCCAAATCTGCACAATCGTATAGTTGTACAATTATAATTATACACCTCCAAAACTATTCAATTGTTGATTGTACAGTTACAAGTACAATCCATCAAAAATATCACTTGGCAATCCCTTAGTATTATCGATCAAATCTTACAATCGTTCACTTGGAAATTCATCAATCTCACTTTGGAATGTACAGTTATGAATTTATGCCAAAAATAGAAAATTAACCACCTGTACAATTTGGTAAAACCCTTGATATGCTAAACAACTTAATCCTGCAATTTTTCCAGTTGCATATTAATTACATAAATATCATTACCAATGACTATCAATGTTAATTAATCATATTCTATCTCCATTGTACATTCCATACAATAGTACATGGTTGATTGTATGGATTTTGAATATGCATTTCTACCATAGATTTGGATTCAACAATATGTGCAATAATAATAAAATTTCATAGACAATATGGTTATTACACTCCAATTTATATACATGCATACACAGATATAACTCAATTGATATTCATATTCTTCATGGTTACTTTACACAACAATTGTATAACAAACCAATTAGAGCAACCACTATATGAATAATAATATTTACTTTTGTTTTTAGAACAAGGTATTGCTGATAGTATTGTGGATGTAGGAGCAAGTGTCCATACCTAAGCAAGCAGATCAAGTGAACCTGGTACCCACATTTGAGGCGGAAAGATAAAGGTTATCCATGTGAGGTAAGGTAAGATATGATGGAGGTGTGAAAAAAACCACGACCTGTGAGTAAATGGAAGCTTACAAAATACATTCATGTAGTTGAATCAATGAAAAAGAATAATCCTTTTCATTTTATGCCTTGTTTTGGTATGCTGAAAATTAATATCTTATGCTTCAAATAAATTTTCTATGCTTGCCCATATTATTTAAATTTTATAAATTAATAAATATTTAAATAAAAATATAATAATAATATTATTTTATAAATTAACAATATGTGAAGGTGAGCATATAAAGTTTAATTTAATAATTAGAGTTAGAATACCATCTGACACTCAATTGAGTGGGACCTTTGCATGAATCCATCCACCTATAAGAATAGGATTACTTCTTGTTTCTATATATAAAGTGTGAATGGGAGTAAATGAACATGGTACTCTGTGAAATCGATACGAAAAGATTCAAGAGTCAAGTAGTGTTGAGCAACTCTTTTCCAGGTCAGGGTTCTTGATACTTCTGGATGTGTGTATATTAATTTTTGATATTGTGAGATGATATTACTGTTTGTTATATTTTTTTATTGTGTGATAGCTATATTAAACTGTTTTTCATAAAAGTATAATCTTCTATAAACTTTGAAAAGGACTCACGGGAATTGTAGTCGTCCTCCAAAAAGAGTTTGTGAATGCTTTATATAGTTTAGGCATAATACCATAAAATTATGTAGTGCAATCTATGAACTGAAATGCTTCTGACCATAATACAAATAAAATCTAGTGTGTTTTGTGTGCTGGTTGATGGACGAGTAATATCCACTACATTAAAAATACATTTATAAGATTTGTTTTTCTATATTAAATATGGTTATGGGTAGAAAATCTACTTTTGTATTATAAACATTGCATTTGGGTGTGCATAAAAGAGCAATATGAAGAAATACAACATTGCACACATCCATTTAGGGGCCATTCTAATCCAACATGCCATAACTCTTTAATCTTTCCGTTGGTGGCATCGTGGAGATTATCTGGAAGCGAACCACGCTGGAGTTTCGAGAAAGGGAACCCACATTGTGCAGACTTATCCTTACTATAATAGAGAAATTATATGGGGCGACTATCAAGTCGTGCTCTATCAATTTTATATTAAGTTTAAACTAGGCACATGTCATGACCCTCCCTTGGAAAACTTTTTTATTTTGGATGGTTTCATGCTTTGATGGTTACTTTAATGATGAGATACTGGATTATCTATTATTTTGTTATGCAAACAAATATCTTATGAGAAATGAAATAGAAGTATCTATAAATTAGAATGATGGATTAATTTATGCTTTGCTTTTGAAAAATTTATATCTCATAAAAGAAATTGATGTTGCTAATACAATTTACACTTGTGCAAAAAATAGGTCTCTTATAGGTGGAAGAAAGAAACAACCACCGAGAACAGGATGCCATGGGGAAATGATGTGATGGGTTATTTGTCGAAGTATTCAAAAAGCAACATGGATAAATGCTTTTCACAAAGATATACATCTTAATTGGCACAAGAAAAAGGAAACATCCAAAATTAGTTACTTTGTGTGTGTGTTTAATGGTTTTATTTATCATGAAGTTCTATAAGGAATGGAAGTAATAGTTGTAGGGAAAGAAATTGTTTGACTTCTTGTTTTGTCTTCTTTTAAAAAGAAATGGTATTTGAAGAATTCAAGTGTGCTTGGTGTGAATATTATATGGTACAATAAGGAAAAATTTGAAACGAATTCTCATTATCATTGTGTTAAAAATGCTTTGGATGTGGCTTATTCTGGTAGTTCTTTACTTAATTGAAGCTAGCTTGAAACTAGGAATGGAGAGAGTTATTGGAATTAATGTGTGCAACGGGATACCCTCTCTATGTACCCATGAAGTAGGTGAGTTGTGTGGGTGTGGAAGCTTATGGTGTGCATAGAATAATCCGAAAGAGTTGGCTAGTGGGGGTATGGATAGATCTTCCTTAAAAAAAAAATGACATTGTTTTGGTTGTTGTTGGATTGGCTTTGGAAAGAATGAAAATGTTTGGAAAAGTGCAGAAGAGTGCGACTTCCAATTTTTTTGGTTTCAGTTGCAGAGGAACTTCACCGTCGGATAAGTGGTTGGTAACAAGAATTTCCTTTATAGTAAGTCAAAGAAAATTTTGAATGTGATATTATGAAATGTGTGGGTTGTTTTTGTTATTGTGTTGCTCTTTCTATTTGGCAATCTGTGACAACTTATGGTTTAGTGCTTCAAATTTTATTTTTGTATGATTTTGGAGACGTCCTAGCTTATGGTTTTGTCATCTTTATTTGAATGAGTTAAACCGTTTAAAATACCCTTTAACTTACATAGTAATGGACCAAGTACGTTCAAACATAAAACTTGTTGACTGTTGTGGGAAAGGAATTAGAGCTTTTGCCATTGAAATTTGGGAAGAGAAAGCCAATGATAGAGTTATTGCCATAGAGAATTTGAAAAAGAAAACTAGTTATTAGAGCTATGTTGTTATGGAGGAATGAATGTTGAAATAGATGAGTTTTGATTTGGTTTTCATTTGGTAACATAATGATTTGAGTTGCTTTTATGAATGCTGATTTTGGAGGAATGCTTTACTGAAAATTCCCTTAAATTCATAGAAGTTGTTAATGTAGGAAAGAGATGAATGGTATGTTGTTTTTGTGATATTGAGAAATATAATTTGTGTATTCGGCATGTTGTATGAAAAGAATGGGAAGATTCTTTGGTAGCATAGTTTTGCATGGTTAGAAATTGCAAATAGTACATAGGAAATATGTATTTAAGACTGCTTTTGAAATGAGTGAAGGACAAACAAAAAATATGAATTATTTATTAGCAAAAGATTGTTTGTTATACGTTTGGGATTTGGTAACTTTTAAATGTGAACCAATGATTGAGTTTGTTGGATTTTTGTTACCTATGAAAAGAAACTTTGCATGGTTCAAATTTTTTTTTAATGATTGCATAAGAGATGGATTTGAATGCAAATGGAATTGCTTCACCTTATGAGTGGGAGCCGACTCTGATCCCCAATCAATGACAAATTATTCTCGATAGATTTGTTGGGAGGCTCGAATGTAGAATGTGTTAGGTACAGGCCTGGAGTGACAATAGATTGGGATGCGGTATCCAGAGTTCTGCTATGCATGTCTACAAGAGGACTGGGCTTATCTCCAAGATGATGCAACTAGAATTATGTTGTAGTATTCTAGTGTGGTTGTACTGTGAGTTCACCTCTAGTAAGGAGAACCATTTAAGGAAGTCTTTGTTGTAAGCACATGGTTGTCATATTGATAGACAAAGGACTTACCAACTAGAAACATGAACCTTTTGTAACTCGAGAACATATTATGATAATGTAAATTATCGGATGAAGATTGAAATCCTTATGTGTGATTGTAAGGATATGTGTATTTATGGTTGATATGGTCATTTTAGCCATTCAAATGATTAATTGAATAGATCTTAGTTGTAATAGTGATTGATTTCTTAGATTGCGTAATAAAGAAACAACTAACTGACTTTAAAGTTCATTAGCGATTAGTTTGGTGCTAATGAGAACTTTTACTCCCAATAATCTGTAATGGAGATTTTGCCTTCATGTTAATATGGATAGTCGTATGTTATATCTGGTATTTCAAATGAAGTGATCCTCGAGTTCTTACTAAGAGAAGGGTCCACTTAGGGTACCTTGAGAAGCGTATTATATTTGCTTGAACATTATTATAATATACATTGGCTTTTAGCTTGGCAATTGGTTAATAAGGATTTTGGTTAAAGACGAAAGTAGGAGGACCGTAGTAGAGTTTCAAAGGTATTCGTAGACCTTATCTATGTCTCCGGTCACTTATGGGCTACTTTAGAAGCTGAATATAAATGCTATTTTGATAAGTAATCCATGCAAGGAAGCTTTGGGTCTTAGTAAAATAGAGTAAGTGGGTCACATGGCTTTTTCCATATGTAAAGAGATGTTACAATAACTCATAGATAAGAACAACTAGCTCATATTTAGTGATAAGAGATTCACATGATGCCAAGCACACTCACATAGATGGATATATGTGAGAAGTGGAGATTGGCACTCATGAGAAAGATAGTCGGGTGCTAAGCACACTCACATAGATGGATTTATGTGAGGTGTGGAGATTGGCACTTACCTTTTTGAATGACTAAAAAGGAATGAGCTAACCCATAAACAATGGGAGCAATAGCTCACAATGAGTAGCTTCTAACACTCTTGCATAGAAGGAGTTATGTAAGTAGTGGGGATAGGGGTGAATGAGTTCAACCTCATGTGATAAAAGTGAATTGAGAGTGGATTCAACTTGGTTGAAGGAAGAAACTTAAAAAAAACACTCTTAGTTTGGGTAGAAAAAATTAGGACATGATATTTGGTATCAGAGCATGGTTCATAGTGGAATAGGTTCACTACGCAAAACTAATTTTGGGTGTGTAATAGAAAACATCCCTATGAAAGGATTATACCTTGTTTAAAAGAAATTGCTAAAAGTTAAACTGATCTAACTATTTATGATAACTAGAAATTTAGTTGATGATAGGAGAAACCAACCAAAGAATTGATGGTGAACTAACTCCTACTATTCCTTCTATGTGTGGCCAGGGACAATTCCACAAAAGAGAAGAAGAGGAAGTGTTGTCCCAATGACAAGGTAGACATGATGGACTAATGTAGAGAACATAAACCCATATGTAGGTTCATAGAACCCTAGAAATGAAAGAGAGAATCTTAGTAATGAAGGAGATAATCTCACGGTAATAGTAGCCCTACTTTAGGAATAGATGGAAATACAAAAATAGTTTTTGGATGTCGTGCTAAATTAGGAAACATGGACTAGGAACTCTAATAGGGGATAGGTAAATGAATCCCTTACTGAGGCACAATTGGCTAGGATTCAACTTGAAGTCGAGTTGGGTAAAGAGATGAAACATTTAAAGTCTTCAAAATTCAATGGAGAGGAAGATGGAGATAAAGTTGAGGCTTGATTGAAATAAATAGAAACCTATTGTAATATGAAGAACTTTTCCTTTGGCACTCGAACATCCTATGCCACCCTACATTTGCAAGGAGATGGTTTGGATTGGTGGGAAACTCTTAGTGAGGATCAAAAACTAGCAATAGTAGTTGACCTAAAGTGGGAAGAATTTGTAGTAGCATTTAAATAAATATTCCTCATGGAGCACTTCTATTCCCAAAAGTTTGAGGAGTTCACTAAACTTCGGTAGGAAACTAGGATAGTGGAAAAATATTATCAAATATTTTTCAAGTTGTTGAAGTATGTACCTACTTATAATGAGAAAATGAAGATTCATAAGTTTATACTAGGAGAAAATCCTAGAATAGGGTAAGAGGTAGATATGTGGGAACCTACTACTCTGTAGAAGGCCTATGATTTGGCCAAAAAAGTTGAAACATATATCAAACCCTATTTTTACTATGAAGGTTTATATTAGCAGGGCAAAGAAGCACTAAGGAAAAGAAATAACATAGGTTTTGTTAAGTGGGAAAAAAATAGGCAAACAAAATTTCCTCTAAGCATGATAGAAGAAATGACCAGAAGTAGGGGAAGTTTAGAAGGAGATTCCAAGGAAAGAATCGTAATCCCAAAAACCATAACAATGGTAATAATAGATCATCATAGGGATAGATTAATTCTTGATATGCAAAAAAAGCAGAAGAGGGACAAAAGCGGAAAGAACATCTAGGACTGAAAAAGGGGTATTTTCTTTGTAGAGGATTGTATTATGCCAATAATTACCCATAAAGAGAATGAATGAGTTCAAAGGGAAAGGAACCAATGTACAAGAAATCTGCATCAAGGGAACCCATGCACAATATTTATGCTACAACAAGTTATTAGGATTGAGATGGTTAAGCCATGCCATTGTTGATAAAGAGTAGGATTTTTGGTAAGGATGTTAAAATCTTGATTGATAGTGGTGCTACGGATAATTTTATTTCCACTATTTTAGTTAAAGATATTTCAGAAAGACCAAGAATCTTGTCATATGGATGGAAAGTCAAGTATGCTTCAAGATAAACCTACTTTGTAAATCAATGTTATCCTATGGCAGAAATTGCTCTACCTTGTGGAATGACAATAGGATGTTTGTATGTAGCACCTTTTTATGCCTTTGACATAATCTTAGGAATGGATTGGTTGCAAGCACATAAAGCAATAATCAATTTTCAAGATAGATGGATTGAGTACATAGAATATGGTAGGGATGTACGAAGGGTGTACAACCTACAAGGGGTATTCCAATCCCAAATCCTCTCGATAATGCAACTTAAGAAAGCCATCAAAAAAGGAGGAATGATCTATGTTGTAAATATAAATGAAATTGGAGAAGAAAATAAGGAAGAGGTGTTAAAAAAACATCCAATTCTTCAAGAATTTAGGGATGTATTTCTAGAATACTTACTTAGATTACCCCCCAAACGTGAATTTGAGAGCTTCAACCTAGAATAGAGCCAATACATAGAGCACCTTACATAATGAATCCCATAGAAATGCAAGAGCTAAAAGTACAACTACAAGGGTTGATGGAAAAGGATTAATCAGACCAAGTGTGTCACCATGGGGTGCACCTATGCTTTTCATAAGGAAGAAGGATGGTTCCTTAATATTATGCATATATTATAGAATGTTAAACAAGGCAACAATCAAGAATATATATCCTTTACCCAGGATCAAAGATCTCTTTGATCAACTTAAAGATGCCACTATATTTACGAAGATCGATCTGAAGTTTGGATATCATCAATTGTGAATCCACAAAGAGGATATGCATAAGATAACCTTTAAGACTCATTACGACCATTACGAGTTTATTGTCTTACCTTTTGGTCTAATGAATGCTCCAACAACATTTATGAACTTGATGAATAATATCTTTAGGAAGCTTTTGGATAGATTTGTTTTGGTTTTCTTGGATGATATATTGATATATTCCTGAGATAAGACAAAGCATGATGAGCACCTTAGAATTGTGTTGGAATTGCTAAGGAAAAATCAGTTGTATGGGAACATGTCCAAGTGTGAATTTTATGTACCAGAAGTACATTACCTAGGACATATTGTATCACAAGGAGGGATCACCGTATATCCTAAGAAAATAGAGGCTATTCTGAATTGGATGCCACCAACAAATGTGATAGAAGTTCAAAGTTTCATGGGTTTGACTAGTTACTATAGGTGATATGTCAAATATTACGCCAAGATTACCTCTCCAATAACTAACCTTCAAAGGAAAGGGAAAGAATTCATGTGGATAGGTAAGTGTGAGGAAACCTTTGTTTTGCTTAAGCAAAAGCTTACTACATCACCAATCCTCAGGGGAGTTTTTTTGTTTGTACAAGAACTTCATTGGAAGGTTTGGGAGGAGTGCTATCATAGGAAGGAGCAGTAATAGCCTATGGATCAAGGAAGATGAAATGAAATGAAGTTAACTATGCAACTCATGATCTAGAATTGGTAGCAATTGTTTTTGCTCTCAAGAGTTGATGATATTATTTGGTAGGGAGACCGAAAATATTATCAAAATATGCAATATATATTTACTCAACCTTTATTGAATTCTAGGCAAAAAAGGTGGATGGAATTTCTCATTGAATATAATTTCGACATTGAGTATATAAAAGGAAAATAGAATAAATTTGTTGATGCATTAAGTAGGAGGAGACACATGTGAATGAGTTCAACCTCATGTGACGAGTGGATTCAGCTTGATTGAAGGAAGAACCTTAAATAAAAAACACTCTTAGTTTGGGTAGAAAAAATTGGGACATTACAGCTTGGAGCATAAAGACACAATTTCATAATCTATTATTAATAATATTATCATTGTGATAAGAGGATTATAGAATTATTGTGATAAAGACAGTCCTATTACTTCATTTTGTTAAACTAGAAAGGGCGGTATATGATCATTGTATATCTTGAAATTTAATGGAGACATTCTATATCACAGATGCTAAACTGTTATTTTTTTTTAGCTATAAAGGAATTAGGAAAGATTATTTAAAGTTTAATAAAGTAGGAAGCCTTTTAAGTTATAATTATTTTCCATGTTCGCAGAGTTTATTTGGTTTAATTTGGGACGTTATAAATATGAGTAATTTAGTGAGAATTTCCTTCTTATGGGTATGCCGATACAAAGTTGGACTTGTTTGTTTGAGCACAATATTTGAATGAAGTCGAAGCTTAGTATTGATGTTCTTTATTGTACTTGTGAATATTTTGGTTTATATTTAACCCAATACCTTACTCCTTTATTATAAAAAATCCACTCACTATTCGTTGATTGATGCTTTGTCGGTAAATGTAGGAGAAATAGGTTATTATTGGGCCTATGTTTTTTTTTAAATGAAAAATCCATTATATTAATAAAATAATGTTTAATCATATAAAAGAATGGTAGGTGAGATTAGCATATATGGTAAACCAACAAACTAACCACCACACTAACTATCGAAAACAATTCAAAAAAACCAAATAACAATCACGTGTGAAGTTTTCCTACATAAAATCATAAATCCATGAAACTGAACCCCAGCCATTAGGAAAAAAAAAAAATTCGAACAATATTTTTTTAAAATAAAATTTATAGGCAGCTAACCCCGACTAGCGACAATTGCATATACATATATTTGAAAGGAACCCTAAACCATAGAAATCTCAACTTAGCAATCAACTTTGGAAAGCATTGGAAACCATCAAATATATGTGTACTTGCCTAGCATTAAACTATGTTTTTATTGGCTGTCCAAACTAAATTAGACGTCAAAGGGCTGAGCTATAATAAAATAAATTTAAGTGTTATCTTTTGTGTAATGCTTTAGTGGCTAATTAAAAACCCTTACCATACGAAACCCAAATGAAGAGGTTATATTATCACGAGTAATTAGCTTCATAGAAATAAGGTTGTATCTTCGTTTACTTTCCCTTTAAAAGGATTCTAAAGATAGTTTGACTTGGTGCTATAAAATATAAAGTTTGACCTCTTTATATCTTAAAAAAAGAAGAAATAGAGGAGTCAAATGATTTTCTTGTTTTTTGTATAGGATTGCTTACGTAGTATTTCAAATTGATTATAAAGTGGGGAATTGTGAATTTTATAATAGGGTAGGGATTTACTTTATGTTTAAGGTATTATATAGGTGACCTATCTTAAAAAATATATGTACAGGATTAGGAAAGTTAAGAAATCCATGGTAGAACGGTTGTATTTAGAATTATGTAGTTATACAAATAGTGTTTTTTATATTTTAAAATTTATATTAACTAATCAATTAGACCAGAGGGAAAGCATAATTTTACGTATTGTTTTTAACATAGAGAAATTCTTATATGAATAAGGAAATGACTGTAATCACCTTTATTTTAGGACTATTTTAGTAGAAGTTAGTTTATATTCTTTATATATGTAAAATGGTTCATTCAAATAATGCCTTCTTATGCGTTATGGATGTTAAGGTGGTAAACTTATTTTATTACATATTTCTTATAGGATTACTTTGTGAGGCTAAGCTTTATACTTGGTAAAAGAATATGTAAAGAATAGAATTATAAATGAGTATGGAAACAAGAAAATTTATCATAAATTTATAGTTTTAATGTTGCTTATAGATTTTTAATAGAAGTTATTGCGAATAAGAACTATTAATTTTTGTAAAGAGTATAAATGATTTAGGTGTGAAACATATAACCCCTTTTTTAATCATATTAATTATAAAGGAAAATGGTGGAACTCTATACTAGTGATTGTGGGAAGGGTATTCATCGTGATTCTTACATCTAATATCGGGTATTACGAGAAGGACAATCATTGTGAACCTTAAAATACCCAACACTGGTGGTTGTAAGTAGGGCATCCACTATTATTAGGGAACGACTACACTCCTGATGGGAAGGATCAAGATGGGAAGGTAACGAGAGGCAGTATGGTACATTACCTCTAGGTCATTGAATGAGTAGTATGGTGAGGGATATTTTACCCATTGGACGATTGGAAGTTTAGTTAGTGATGAGATAGTATGGGATGTCTCATCGTCAGTCGTGCAATGAAAAGTGATACCTAAACCCAAGCTAGGGTAATAGTTGACCCTAGTTAACTCTAGGCAAGGTGGACTCTCAACTAGGTACAAGACATACTTACACTACCCCCTTGCATTTTAAAAATCCAAGATGAAAATTAGGCCAAAGGAATCTAAGTCCTCAATGCTAAGGGACGAGAAAATTATGCGTCCACCCTCTAGGTGATATGGGCCCTGAGGATAACCCCAACCGTGAACCTGGGTTCTTAGGGCAAGAGGATAGGTTCACAAAAAGGCACCTCTTCCACAGGATCTAGCTAATATCAACCACTTGGAAGATCGTTTATAGCGATCAATATACCCAAACATGGAAATTTTCTATGCCTCGTACTAATAAAATGTTGGGTGATCATCAAATTGTTTCCTTATATTATGTTATGTAACCTTGAAACCGATCAAATTTTTTACTTTGAGAATCCAATGGGTAGGACTGGGTTGGACAACCAGGTGCGTTAGATTTGGGTTGTTACAAATTGTGTAATACAACACTACACACAACAATACACAAACTATAACATTGCACCATTATGCTCAGCCTTTGAACAACCATGAACCAACTACAAACAATCACTTCCCCACACATGAACAACTATTAAAATCCTACACAAATTGAATGGGGAGACTGATAATTTCTATCCAGGTTGTTCCAAAGCGGTTCTTGAGATAGCGCATCATTTACAATTATTGCTCGTAACTCACATCTTTAACAATTATTTAATATTTCTAAGGTCTAATGTAATTTTTATCAAATTACATTTCATGTGTATCACATTTCATTTCATTTCACTTATTATTTATTTCCCTACATTGTACATTTAGCCAAACCCTACATTGTACAATTAGCCAAACCCTACATTGTATAATTAGCCAAACCCTACATTGTATGTTTACTCAAAATTGTACAATTAGTCAAAATTGTGCAAATCCCTACATTGTGCATTGTCATTTCTTCTTCTTTTGGGATGTGGATTTGCTTGTCTATATAAAGCACTTTTAAAATTTTATTGGTTTTAGTTCAAATGGTCAAAGTGCAAAAGCACTACACATCCCTTTTGCTTTTGCCCTACCTAGGTACTATTCTCTCATAGTTAGAGGCATTAATCATTATGCAAGTATAGGCATATATATACTCATTGGAAATATAACTTCAAGCCTATTCTAATGGTAGTATTTTTATAAAGTTTTGTGAAGGTTTGGTATGGAAATTAATGCCCCAAATATGACATTACATTTGGAGCACTAACACTTTTGATTTTGGTTTTGAGAGAGGTAGATTTAGTTTGGTTGATTAGAGGGCCAATGTATGAGGATTAATTGGTGGTTGGTGATCTTGAGAGTTATCCAAGTGTTCCAAAATTGGATGTGTATAGTAAAATATGGTGCTATCTATGAAGATGTGATTACAAAATTGATTTATAGATTCAATTAAGTAGTTTAGTTGAGTAGTTGTCTTTAAGAATCATCTTGCATAAAAGTTTGATTATCATATTGATTATACATGTACATTATATAGAAAATTTGCTCTAGAATGGTGTTTTGTATTGCTAATATGGGATGTGTCTTATGCTTGATATTAAAATCTAGGTTACAATAATAGGACTTAAATAAAACAATGTTATAAAAAGTGTTCTTGAATTGTTAGATGTCACCTTTGGAAAAGAGAACAATGTGCTATGTACCAAAGAAGAAGAGTGCTCAATAAATAATCAAAACAACCATAGGAATCTAATTAACCTAGTTACCATTTAGTGGAAACAAGAGGATAAAGAGCATTTAAGGTGATTGTTAGAGTGTTTAAGGAAACAAAATATATTTTGAAGATCTTCAAATTAAAGTTCATATCTAAGGAACACATTTTTATTAATCCTTCCAAGACCAAAGTTATTCTAGAGTGGACAACACCCACCATTATATACGAGGTTAGGAGTTTTATGGGCCTTACATATTACTATTGTAGATTTCTTCAAGGATTTTCTAAGATTGTAAATCCTCGTATCCCATTAAAAAAAAATAAGAAGTTTGTTTGGTTAGAGAAATGTGAGTTGGTTTTTAGGAATTAAAAGACTTCTAACTAATACACGTATTTTATCTACGATTGATTCCAATGATGATTTTATGGTCTATACTGATGCATCAATTAAAATTTTATGAGAGCTCATTTTGTTTATGCTTCTTGTAAATTAAAGATTATTAATTAATCTATTTAATGCATGATATTGGGTTAGTTGTAATTATTAACACATTGAAAATGTGATGGCACTATCTTGTCAGGTGAATATTTGAATTAAAATCGGACCATTAGAGTCTAACTAGATATTAATACATGTCAAATATCATGGATGGGATTCCCTTATGAATATGACTTTGATATTTATCTTTATTAAAGATAAGATATGAAGTGGTAAATCCATTTTGTACAAGGCATCATGTTTGTGCAACAATCGAATAAAAATAGATTTAAGATATTGTATTAGAAACTAGTTGCAAGAGGATGAATGGTTTAACAATGTTGAATTTTTTTTTCTAAGTTTTTCAAAAATACTCTATACGTAAGATATGGCATAACCTATGATGGAACACTAACATTTAAGGATCATATTTATGTACCAAAAGTAATTTGATAAGGTTAATGATGCACCTTGTCGAGGCCATAACTTTTGATCTGGTTGTTCGTTTTACCTCATTTTTTTTAAACGTGCAGAATTGAGTTGCCAAGGGTCCTGCAAGGTCCTCCTAACAACCTTGGCCAATTTTTGGCCACTTTTCGGGCCAAAAATATTCACCAGGTGGCTTGAAATTAGCTTTTAGTGTAAATTTTAGTTTTTTTGAAACTAAATTTTTTTAATATCTCTTAGTGTAGAACTAGAGTGGGGTTGCTATTTTGGGATAGTCGTCATTATTGAATAACGGATGTGTGATTCCATTTTGGAGGCTATCCGAGATTTATTATAGAGTTACTAAAAATAGTAAGGGGGTTACTAAAAATAGCAAGTGGACATAAGGTAGCGTTGGCTAGGGTTTTGGAAATATAAGTAGTCCGTGACTCTTTTGTAAATGGGGGTGTGGATTCAAAAAATAAGGAAAAGCCATTTGCAGGTTTCTTCTATTGGTATTTTTTGTTTGATTCTTTATCTCGTAAATTTACCTTAGAGTCCATTATTGGTCTCTTGTAGTGAATCTACATCAATCACTAACAATGGTGTTTATGGTCAGAATCCCAAGGATGTTCTAGATTCGGTTGAATTACCAATCACTGAGCATATTAGTGATGATGCAGAAGAATTTGTTGAGCATATACAACAATTGCAGGAAGAGGTCAAAGATAAGTTAAATAATAGTAATGTTAAGTACAAAGAGGCAGCGGATGTGCAACAGATGTGCACAAGCACGTACAAGTGTTCCAGGTAGGAAACATGGTGATGGTTCATCTTCAAAAGGAGTGCTTTACAAACAAGACATTTAATAAGTTGAAAATGAAGAAAATTGGACCCTGCGGGATTTTATAAAAAATAAATGACAATGCTTATAAGGTGGAATTGTCAGTTGACTTCGATATTTCTCTAGTTTTTAATGTCTCGAATTTGCATAAATTTCATGGCGATATTGAAGATGCCGAGGAGGCAAACATAGTAGTTTGGGAGCAGCAAATCCCTAATAAAAAGAAGGAATGCATTGCGCAGGTCCTTGATAGGAAAGTGATTAAAACATGACATGACAACTACAGTAAATACTTGGTACAGTGGTAAGGTTTGTCACAGGCAGATAACACTTGGGTTTTAGAGGAGGAACTGAAAAAGCTTGACATTTACAAGCTCTAGGCATTTCATCAGCAAAAATCATGAGAGTTGAGTTTGTTTTCAACCAGAGGAGAATGATGCACCTTGTCAGGGCCATATTTTGAGTCGGGTGTCCATTTTATCCCATTTTTTTAAACATGCAAAATTGAGTTGCCAAGGGTCCTGCAAGGTCATCTTAAAGGCCTTGGTCGATTTTTGACCACTTTTCGGGTCAAAAATCTTCATCGGGTGGCCAAAAATAAGCTTTTAATGTAATTTTTTATTTTTCCAAAACCGAAAAGTTTTAATATCTCTTAGTGTAGAACTAGAGTGGGGTTGTTATTTTGGGATAGTCATCATTATTGAATAATGGATGTGTGATTCCATTTTGAAGGCCATTCGAGCTTTATTCTAGAGTTACTAAAAATAGTAAGGGGGTTACTAAAAATAGTAAGTGGACATAAGGTAGTGTTGGCTAGGGTTTTGGGGAGATAAGTAGTCTGTGACTCTTTTTTAAATGCGGGTGTGGATTCATAAAATAAGGAAAAGCCATTTGCAAATTTCTTCTATTGGTATTTTTGGTTTGATTCTTTGTCTCGTAAATCTACCTTTGAATCTATTATTGGTCTCTTGCAGTGGATCTACATCGGTTAGTTTTGGATGAATCCCACAAAGCATCATATTTTGATCATACAATGGTAAAATAGATATATGCATAATTGAAAAAAATCTTTTAGCCTTGCATAAAAAAGAATATAGTTGAGTCTACAGATAGGTTTATTGAATGTGAGAGGATAAAGGTATAACATAAACATCTAATAATGTTACTTTATCCTCATGACATGATAGAGATTAAAAGAAATTTTACCTTGGATGATGTATCTAGGGATTTCATAGTAAGTTTATTTTTTACTCAAAAAAGACACGATAGAGATTCAATCTTTGGCTCATGATTTTGGAAAATATTCCAAGATGCACTAAGTACTAAATTAAATAGTAATACTACTTACATTTATAAATGGATGGTTAGGTATATATGCTTAGTAATATTATGTTGTGTATATATGTAATGGATCAATAGAATCAATGACAAAAATATGTATTTTGGAAAATATTCCAAGATGCACTAAGCACTCAATTAAATATTAATACTACATACATACATAAATGGATGGTTAGATACAAATACTGAATAAGGTTGTAGAAGATATGTTGTGTATTTGTGTAATGGATCAACAAAATCAATTAGAAAAATATGAATTTACATTTAACAACAATTAGCATAATTTTATTAGGATGGCACTATTTGAAGCATTATATGGGTGACCTTGTAAAACCCATTTGAGTTGGAATCGATTAGAATACCAATTTTTTATTGGGTCAAAAATATCTTGGGATATGGAAAATCAAGAAATAATGATTAGGCAATGCCTCAAAGCAGCATAAGACAGAAAAAAGAGACATGCTAATGCATAAAAAATTGATAAAAATATTGAGATAAGATATTTCTTAGGGTGCATCCACATAAGAGCATTATAAATTATGGAAAAGGAGTTAAGCATGAACCACAATTCTTAATTCCTCCCAATATTAGAGAATATAGGACTTGGTTCTTATAAATCGGCTCTACCCACCTAGTTTGTCCTATGTATACAATATTTTTTATATATCTTTATTGATAAAATACATGTCTAATTAGTCTTATGCTATGCATTGGAGTGAATTATGGGTGGAAGAGTATGACCCAGGTGTTGTAGGTGAGTTGGAGAGGAGAGGGCAATCCTCCAAGGGAGGTCCTAGGTTTGAATCTCCACCCTACCAAAAAGCTGAATTGGGTACCCAAAATCCAATTGATAATGTTGGTGCGGGTAGGGTCGGGTGCGACTCCCGGGTGACTTTGACGGTATAGAACTCCCTGTTCGTGGTCTCTCAGACCAAGGCGGCCCCACAAGGGGTTTTTCAAAAAAAAAAAAAAAAAAAGAGTATGGGGGCATAAGTATAGAACCACATCATGTTCTAGATCAATTGTTGGCTTTTAAGCCTTATTACCACAAAATATCATAGGTCCCAATATAAAGAAGCCACAATATTAAAGGTCTAAATATTAATATTAAAGAGTAGAATAATATATGTGAGCAATTAAATGTATATCTAGGCCAATATAATAATGAAAAAACATTCATTTATAATATCAAATATGAATGTAAACTGGCCAAAATTTATTCATGAACAACCATGAAGAAAACTTACAATATTGATTTCTCAAAATCTGTATACAAGCTTTATCAATGCTTATTTTACACTTCCTTGTTTGTATTTTTTTGTGTTCTATTGTATGGATATTTTTCTCCATAATATAGACGTAGAAGATGACTCTTCATGTTATTGAATATTGCTCTCTATATGACAACTCCCATGACCTTTGGCTTATCATCTTGCCACTTGCATACTAGACTCTTCACTCTCTTCTTATATGCATGCTTGACTCTATGACACTTGCACACTTCTACATGACACTTACTCTTCTACATATATGCCTAGTATAAGATACTTATGCACATCCTCAGATTACATATATGCACACTTACATACATGACACTTGTGCTCATTCTCTTAATACACACTTGCACTCTAACTTACATGACACTCATGCTTTTCTTGCATATTGCACTCTTACATGACACTTGTGAATTTCCTACACATTGACATTTACATGAAAGGGAAAATATAAATCACTCGTCTAAACTAAATATTCAACCTAATCTATTACATATTTACATTTGTACCATAAAGGTACCATGGAAATACATTTGCATGTAACAAATAATGTAATATTCCTCAACACCCCCTGTATTAGATTATTTGGTTATTGAAGATTTTAGTATTTAATCTTCATCTTCAATATTCAATCAAATCTCTTTATCTGACCTTGCATTGTTCATGAACCTCTGCTTGAGATTCGTCTTCAGCTTCATTCTTGAGTTATGCTCTAAGTTCTCCTTCATATTCATTCTTTGGTTCTTCAGACTTTGTATCTTCTTTAATTAGTTCATAATCTGCTTGAGTTTCTCCTTTGATCTCTGATATATATGTTCTTGATTTTTTTCATGAGTAGCTTGAAATTTTTCTTTGTATTTGAACCCTGAATCATGTGTTTCTTTCTTATAATCTTGATATTGACCTGCAACTTCTGAACATTCACTTAGTGCATCATAATAATTTCCTGAATTAGATGAACTTGAAATATCAAATTTGCATGTAGAATGAAACACTATTTTTAGAGATGATTCACTTGATTCACTTGTATCAATCTCTACTTTCCTTTTTAGAGTTTCAATCAACTCCTTTTGTTTTAGATTTTCATCTTTATGAAGTTTAAGTGAAAATAATACCATATACATTATACTACCTATAACAACAGGTATCATAATATCATCCTTAGAATTATCAATTGCTTCAATAAGTTTTGAATGTAAATAGTATTCAAATGTCTCAAAACTTTCATCCATAGATATATAGATGAATTTTATTGCTATATATAGCTTACCCTTAGATTTTTCAATCAATTTTCAAATGTCGGATTTTATAGCTTCTAATCTTTTCTATCTGATTATGAACTCCATATTTCCTTCCATAATGATCAAAGTTTGCAATTCAATTCCTTTTAAAGTAGTAAACCTTATATCTCCCAAGTTTAAAAAATAACTCAAATAAGAAATTTGCAAATTTTAAATTTTCTAACCTTTGATGTAGAAATCCTTTTAACTCCCTAATACATTAAATTTGCAAAATTTATAATTTCAAAAATTTAAAGATTTTAATATCTTAAAATATTCAAAATAATTTTAAAAACTCAAAATGCTTCATATAACTTTAAAGCAAAAAATATTTCAAATCTTAAAAATCTTCAAACAAAAACTTAATTTCTTTTTTAATTTTAAAAATTTCTAATACTTAAAAACTTAATAAACCTTCTAATCTTCAAATCCTTAAAAAAAGACTATTCTCTTTCAAACCTCATAAAAATAAACCTATGTAGTAAACCTTATTACTCCATATCTTAAAAAATAAATTCAAATCAAAATAACCTTTTAAAAAATATTAATGTGCATAAACCTTATAACTCCATTTTAGAGCATTTTCAAATTCATTTCTTTCCCTCCAAAAATATTATTATGCACCAAATATAACATCTAAATGTTACCTGGGATTGCATCAATGAAATTATCATTGTTCATCGCTTTTAATGCAATGCTTATTATCACTCCCAATGCAATGTTAGGTGATAATTAGAACGTTTTATTTCTCCAATATTCCTTAATGCTTGGTTTTCTTTCCTGATAGCTTACTACACTCCAACTCTATTATTATATGTTTATTGGTTCGTGTACTATATCTATGAGATGAGAAAATCTGTATTGCTGGTAGTTTTATTCCATTGATACATCGATGACCACAAACATCTCCTGGTGGCTCAACTTCAAGTTGCTTGTCCTATGATGGATCCTCCTTCGATGAACCGTTATTTGGTGGCTTGATCTCTGATAAATCATTCTTTATTTGATGGCTCATTCTTCTAGTAGCTTATCCTTTGATGACCCGCTCTCTAGTGGTTCAATCTTTGATAGTTCACCCTTTCTCTGATGGTTCATTCTCTTGGTAGCTTGCTTTTTGATAGCTTACCCTTTGGTAGATCATTCTTAGGATGCTTATTCTCTAGTTCCTTATCTTCATGGAGCTTCATTCTTTGATGGATTATTCTCCTAGAGTTTTGTTCTCGAATGGCTTATCCTCTTAGAGCTTCATTCTTTTATGGCTTATCCTTTTTACTCTAGCACTTTGTAAGTGCTTGTTATTATTCTCTAGCACCTTATGAGTTCTTCCTATAGCACCTTATGAGTTCTTCCTTTAGCATCTTATGAGTGCTTTCTCTAGCACTTTAGGAGCACTTGTTGTTCTATCTCTAATGCCTTATGAGCACTTGTTATATCTCTAGTGCCTTATGAGCACTTGTTGTTCTATGTCTAATGCCTTATGAGCACTTGATGTTTTGTGTCTAGTACCTTATGAGCACTTGAATCTATACAATATTTTTCTATAAATAGCTATATTGTTGTGTACTCCAATTGCAGTCTTCCTACTCAAATTACCTCTCAATATTGACCTCTATAGAATGGCCTATTACTTTATATTTACTTCAGTGTTGCATTGAATATTATCCTTTGAAGAAATACTACTATAAGGCCAAGAATAAATTTATATATTTAGTCAACCTAGTTCTTCAATATTTCCTTATCTTATAAGGCTTATAATGCTTGCTTCTTCTTACCTTCTATGTGCTTCACTTAAATTGTGTTCTATAGAAGCTTTGTATTACTTATTCTCTAAAAAATTAATTGCTCCTTTATCCTTGGAAGCTTAAATATTCCTCTATCGCTAAGATACTTCTCTATCTATCTCCTAGAAGCTATGATGCTTATCTATCTAAAATATTTATTCAACATCTTAGATCACACCTAAGAACAAAATATAATTCTCCTTTTTTTACTAGAGAACCCAATATCAATGTTAAGGTGACTATGAATATCCCCAAATGACCAACTTTCTCCTGAGTTGGTTCTTTCTCAATATTCAATAGTGATTCTTCTATTCTTCTCTAGAGAATCAAAAATATTATTAGGGTGAATTTGAATGTCCCCAAACTTCCAAATTTATTCTGAGTTGGCTTCCAATAAATCAATGTCCAACTTTATTTTGAGTTGACCCTCAATCAATTTTAGTTGAGTCCTAGTCTTCACTAGTTTTCCTTCAACCAAGTGGAAAGACCCTAGCATCCAAATCAGGGTGACTATTCCTTGTCCCCTCAATCTCTACTCAATTAGACCTTTAAAAATAGAGTCCAAGTCTTCACTACTTTCAAAGTGGATAGACTCTAATATAACTCTATCAAGAATGGACAAAGTTAAATGATGGTAGGTACTAAAATAATTCTATCAAATGGATAGAGTTAAGTGGTAACTCTAAAGCCTTACTACCATAAAAAATAACAAGTATTAATATAAAGAAACCACAATGTTAAAGGTCTAAATATTAATATTGAAGAGTAGAATAATACATGTGAGAAATTAAATGTATATCTAGGCCAATATAATAATGAAATGGCATTATCATAAAAACATGTGTAAAATCATTGAAAAATAATGAAATAACATTCACTTATAATATCAAAGATGAATGTAAAATGGCCAAAATCATTCATGAACAAGCATGAAGAAAAATTACAATATTAATTTCTCAAAATTTGTATACAAGCTTTATCAATGCCTATTTCACACCTCTTTGTTTGTATTTTCTACTATTCCATTGTATGGAACTTTTTCTCCATAATATAGACATAGAAGATGACTCTTCATGTTCTTTACTATTACTCTCTATATGACAACTCCTATGACCTTTGGCTTATCATATTTCCACTTGCATACTAGACTCTTCACTCTCTTCTCACATGCATGTTTGACTCTATGACACTTGCACACTTTACATGATACTTACTCTTCTACATGCACTCCTAGTATAAGATACTTGTGCACATCCTCACATTACATATTTGTACACTTACATTAATGAAATTTGTGCACATTCTATCAATACACACTTGCACTCTGATCGGGGACGCAAAATTTAATTTTGACCAAATCCTAATTTCACGCAGAAATTTGAAAATTCACTCTGTATAAAAATTACGTAAGTTAAAAATCAAATTTTCACTTTAAAATTTCCAAAATAATTTTACAATGAACTAGCCTGCAGGCGTAGTTACAATCACTGTGCAATCTCTGATTCTCTGATCTTTCATTACATTCGCTGGGTTTTTATAGAGGCCCTCGACCCTCTGTAATCTGTAATCACAATTACAGATCAATGGCCGCAGCCATTAACTTCCCCTCTGGAAGAAACACAGGCTGCGTGTCTAGAACTTATCTGCAACTCTGCCTGGGCCGGACTCCGACCTTTGTGCACGACTCTCTTTCCCTTTTTATAATTTTTTTGTGACAACGATCTATCTTCCAGTCGTGGCCCTTCGTTTTCGATTCCCGTGCCTCTTTGTCTGCCGTGACTCTTTGTCTTGTCCGCTTTCATCGCACCTTGGTGCCACATGTTGTCTAGTGCTGCCACGTGTCGCTCACTGACCTTATTTTGTAACGGCCTTTGAAAATGTAGCATGTCACGACATTTCGATTTCCTTGTTCTCCCCATTCTCTTTAGGTCGTGAAATTATGACATGTCATGATTTCGTGACATTTCTCTTCCTTCCCTGCTTTCAGCTCTTTTGGTCACGATATCGCGACGGTTCTCTATCACGCCTCCGTTCTTCAGTTTCGATTGTGAAATTGTGACATGTCACAATTTCATGACCTTCTGGCTCCTGCACCTTCGATCTCTACTCTTGTCATGATTTCACGATGTTCTGCCTTAGCTGTGCCTTCGCCCATCGCCTTGGTCACGATTTCGTGACGTTCTGCCTTCGCTGCCTTCGCCCATCGCCTTGGTCACGATTTCACGATGTTTCGTACTTCCGTAGCCTTTGCTTTAGTTTTGGTCGCAATTTCGCGACCCTCTGTCCGTCGTAGCCTCCGCTCCTTGCCTTGGTCGCGATTTCATGACATTCTATCTGCTGTGCCTTCATTCCTAGTTTTGTGTCGCGATATCGCGACACTTTTTTTGTCACGATATCGCGATAGTTTTATCTGCTGGCCTCTCCTTCCACCTTGTGTCACGATTTTGTGACACTTTCTTTGTCGCGATATCGCGACAGTTTGCCTCCTTCTCTTTCTCTCTCCTCTTCTGGTCGTCTTCCTTCCTTAGCCAATTTCTCAAAAAAAATGGCTCTTCTTCCACTGGATGCTTCTGCATCAGATGTCACTGGATGCTCCTGCATCAGACACCCGGGGTTGATGGAGAAGTGACCTTCACTTCTGCACTGTTCTGTCACACAAGGACTCAACTCTTTCTGGTCAACCCACTCTCTCTTCTCACCACTCTTCCACAGATCTTGGTGCAAGCTGCCTCATGTTCGGCGCTCTGCTTGCATGCTCAAAATCTTCTGGCTCTGATACCACTTGATCGGGGATGCAAAATTTAATTTCGACCAAATCCTAATTTCATGCAAAAATTTGAAAATTCACTCTGTATAAAAATTACGTAAGTCAAAAATCATATTTTCACTTTAAAATTTCCAAAATAATTTTACAATGAACTAGCTCATAGGCGTAGTTACAATCACTGTGCAATCTCTGATTCTTCGATCTTTCATTACATTCGCTGGGTTTTTATAGAGGCCTCCGACCCTCTATAATCTGTAATCGCAATTACAGATCAATGGTCGTAGCCATTAACTTCCCCTTTGGAAGAAACACAGGCTGCGTGTCCAGAACTCGTCTGCAACTCTACCTGGGCTGGACTTCGACCTTTGTGCATGACTCTCTTTCCATTTTTATAATTTTTTGGCAATGACGATCTGTCTTCCAGTCGTGGCCCTTCGTTTTCGATTCCCATGCCTCTTTGTCTGTCGCGACTCTTTGTCTTGTTTGCTTTCACTGCACCTTGGTGCCACATGTTGTCTAGTGCTGCCACGTGTCGTTCACTGACCTTGTTCTGTAATGGCCTCTGAAAATGTAGCATGTCACGACATTTCGGATTCCTTGTTCTCCCCATTCTCTTTAGGTCGCAAAATTGTGACATGTCACGATTTCGTGACATTTCTCTTCCTTCCCTGCTTTCGGCTCTTTTGGTCGTGATATCGCGACGGTTCTCTATCGCGCCTCCGTTCTTTAGTTTCGATCATGAAATCACGACATGTCACAATTTCGTGACCTTTCGGCTCTCGCACCTTCGATCTTTTCTCTTGTCATGATTTTGTGACGTTCTGCCTCAGCTATGCCTTCGCCCATCGCCTTGGTCATGATTTCGCGACGTTCTGCCTCCGCTGCCTTCGCCCATCGCCTTGGTCATGATTTCACGACGTTCTGCCTCCGCTGCCTTCGCCCATCGCCTTGGTCACGATTTTGTGACATGTCATGATTTTGTGACGTTCCGTACTTTCGTAGCCTTTGCTTTAGTTTTGGTCACAATTTTGTGACCCTCCGTTCGCCGTAGCCTCCGCTCCTCGCCCTGGTCACGATTTCGTGACATTCTGTCCGCTGTGCCTTCATTCCCAATTTTGTGTCACGATATCATGACACTTTTTCTATCACGATATCGCGACAGTTTTATCTACTGGCCTCTCCTTCCACCTTGTGTCGTGATTTCGCGACACTTTCTCTGTCGCGATATCGTGACAGTTTGCCTCCTCTTTCTCTCTCCTCTTCTGGTCGTCTTCCTTCCTTAGCCAATTTCTCAAAAAAAATGGCTCTTCTTCCATTGGATGCTTCTGCATCAGATGTCACTGGATGCTCCTGCATCACACTCTAACTTACATGATACTTGTGCATTTCCTGCACATTGCATTCTTACATGACACTTGTGCATTCCTGCACATTGCACTCTTACATGTGCATTTCCTACACATTGACACTTACATGAAAGGGGAAATATAAATCATTCATCTAAACTAAAGACTCAGTCCTGATCTATTACATATTTATATTTGTAGCATAAATGTACCATGGGGGTACATTTACATGTACCAAATAATGTAATATTTGTCAACATCAATGAACCAAGTGACTCATAGGTAGAAAAATGGACCAAGTCCTAATACAATGGAACCATTATTATGAGCATTCATCTACATGGGAGGATGTCATTGAGATGCAATAGTCGTACCCTTTTCTCTTTGAGTAACTTTTGAGAAGTAGTGTTAAAAGGAGAAGCAATTTTAACACTAGATTCATTCAACATTTTGTTTGCAGTTACCTAACATATTATTTTGATCTTATATTTATCAAATCCTTTGTAAGTTATTTGGTCTAGGTTGAGAAAATATTTCATGATGTTTATACTTTTCATGTGATTAACCTTTTGTATATGTATATATGTTAGCATTTGTTGAGATTGTTTATTAAACTCACTGACAAAGGTCAAGTATTATATGATATTATCGATATGGAAAATGAAACTTTTGCTAGTAAAAAAATGTATATGCATTGTAGAATCTAATGTGCCAATGTTTGATGCTAATGAATAGGTCAATTAATATGCATTTGGGTATTTATACAACATTGATTCTATTACTTCATTATTATGAAGTAGAAGCATTTTTTCTATGAATATAAATTAAGAATTTACATATGTATTTTGATAATGAAGTATTCACAATTTTACAAGATTGTTTAAGGACTACAATGGAAGTACACATATTGAATATCATCGAAAGGAATTTGTAGTCTAAGCCACAAAATCCTATGTCACTAAAACAATATGCCTCTAGGAGGATTAAAATGATATAACTTCCCTAAACCAAATAAGAATTAAAAAGGTAATAAGTAAAACAAAAGCTAATTTTATAATAAATATAAAATTAATAATTTAAAGATCTATTATGGGATAATAAAATGGAGAGAAAAGAAGAATGGAAAGAAATAAGAGAGTGGAAAAAAGATACAGAGAGGTGGCAAAAGAAGTAAAGAGGAGTGTAGAGAAAATTAGGGATAGGAAAATGAAAAATGAGAGTACAAAGAAGGAAAAAGAAGAATACAAACAAGGAGGATAGATGAGAGAAAGACATTGGAATTATCAATATTTTCTAGAAACATTCTAAAACATTCATTCACCACAATCATATGTATAAAAAGGAAGAAGATCAAAATAGAAGAGCATATAATAAATAATAATAATAATAATAATAATAATAATAACTTTGAGCATATATCGTGTGAGCACGAGTTGATAGTAAGTGCAGTAGCAAGTGCGAGTGTGAGCCAGGAGTAAGTACAGTAGTGAGTGCAAGTGCAAACCGAGAGTAAGTACAATAGTGAGTGTAAGTGAAAGTTGGGAGTAAGTGCAGTAGCGAGTGTGAGCGCAATCTAGGAGTAAGTGCAGTAGCAAGTGCAATCACGAACCAAGAGTAAGTGTAGCAACAAGTATGATCGTGATGTAGGCATAAGTGCAACAACAGTATAAGCATGAGTTAGGAATGAGTGCAACCAAAAGCACGTGTAAGTGTAGTCAAAAGTGATTGCGAGTGAGTGCAGCAAAAAGTGAGTATGAGTGTGATCCAAAGTAAGTGCATTATTGGTTGCAAGCGTAATTTGGGAGTGAGTGTGCAAGCCAAGAGCAAATGAGATCAAAGAGAAATTGTGAACCAAGAGGGAGTGCAAGCCAAGATTCAGTTATGGAAGAAGAGTGATAGGTTCATCTAGAGTGCATCAATGCTTCAAACCCTCACCATGAATATGTGGAACATTATTTCTAAAAAATATTGAAGCCAAGGAATACCAACAAAAAGAAGAGACAAGGAAAATTATGAGCCAAGAGGGAGTGCAAGCTAGGAGTGAGTGTGAGGCAAGAGAGAGTGCAATATAAAAATAAGTATTATCCAAAAGGAAGTGTAAACTAAGAGGAAGTGTGAGTCAATATTTAATCATGGTAAAAGGGTGGTAGGTTCATCTAGAGTGCATCAATGCTTTAAACCCTTACCACAAATACATGGAATATTATTTCTAAAAAATAGCTAAAGTGAAAGAACATCGAGAAAAGAAGAGGTATGAGTAATTGTGAGTTAGGAAGGAGTGCAAAGCGAGAGCAAGTGTGAGGTAAGAGAGAGTGCAAGCTAGGAGTAGTAGTGAGTGCAAGCAGAGAAGGAGTGTGAACCAAGAGGGAATGCAATCCAAGAGTGAGCCCCATTAGCTATTGTGGAAGGAAATTCATATTTGAAAGCCCTAATGGGAAGTTAGGATGCCCTAGCTAGAAATAACAAAATACCTTAGTTGTAAGTATGGAGGCCCAAGTTGGAGATAAGTAGAAGAGCGAATACATGGTAAGTTTAATCTAGGTAGCATATGTTACACCAAAAGTAAGTATCAAGGATGAGATGATTGAGCATGATATAATGGTTCTTAAAAGTAGAGGGTTAATATGTAGGTTCCATAGATCATGGCCAAGGTTTTTGGAGATTCAAAATTGGATCAAGTGGAAGAGGGGATTGAATTCAAATTTTGCGACTTTTCTTCCTAAAGGTTTTTTCCTCATCATATTTTATAGTTTATAAATTAGGGATAAAATAATGTTTGGTGGCCCATGGTTAGGGGAAGAGATGCACTTTATTCAAGACCATGGAATGAAAATTTTTCTATTGAGATAATTTTTTTTTAAAAGCTTCCAGTGTGGGTTAGGCTTTTTGGACTTCCATATCAGCTAATAAATAAGTTTTGAAGAATATTGAAAATACCCTAGGAGAATTCATCAAGGAAGGACCAACAACTAAGGAGTGAAAACATGCTATATATACTCGAATATGTGTTGCTATGGATATTTCAAAACCTTTTTTATAATCCATTAAGATTAAATCTAAATCAAGAGAATGGGGTCAACAAGTGCATTATGAAAATATTGTATTTCATTGCCACAATTGTTTTGATATTGGACATATGGCAAGAGTTTGCAAAGTAAAAACTATGAAGAAAAAGATAAAAAATTATAGCCATGAGATAAAATTCAAGATGAAGCATGAAAATTATAAAATAATAGAAGCTATATCAGATCAAGGATATTCCACTCCAAAAGAAGAGGTAAATAAAGCCTATCTATAATATCATTTGGCAAGTTTAGAAGGAATTAAATATGCAAAATAAGATGTGGAGATAAAACCCAAAACAAAGACAACAAAAGAGGTCAATTTTATTCCAAGTAAATCATCTTCATTTTCCTCAAGTAGTTTAGAATCCTCTTCAAATAATAAAAGTGAAAGTGGGGAGTTATCCCTTACACTTTAAGGTTTCAAGAGCAAAATAATATAGAAATGAGGTTGGAGGAAACCCATAACAATTTAGGGTTTTTAGGGTAGAATAAGAAGGTAATTGCTACAAAAGAGCATCCTTGCACTTTAGGGTTTACAGGGCAACATAAAGAATATTTTGCTTTTGAGGTTATTCCTTGCACTTTAGATCCTTCAAAACAAGGTATTTCTAAAGATGACAAGTCTTACTATGAGTAGTGTGAGAAGATTGAAGAGATTGATGAAGAGGAAAGTATTGTTGAGAATGAAAAAAAAAAAAGAGGAAGACCCAAGAAGCAAAAACAAAGAGAAAAAGAAACACAAAGGGATATTGATATGGGAAAACAAAAGCAAATATCACAAGTGTTAACAAGAAGTGGGGCTAAACCTACAAATAAAATTAAAAAATAACAACAAAAATAAAATCTTGGAATATTAGGGGAATAAGAACCCTAAAAAAAGGTATTAAGAAATTTCCATGTTGTTATTGACAAGATATTTTTGGATATAGAAGCTGAGCAACAAATATTTTAGCCATTTGCAGTGTTGAATTTCATCTTGACAAAATTTAAATTTTTTAAGGCATTTGATATAAAAGGAGTTGATTGTGGAAACTTAGCAGTTTGAGGAATATGAAGAATATCTTTGATAGAAGGGTAAGTAAAAAATATATCTTATAGAAATACAAAGTTGGATATGTTTTAATTAACTTGTTAGAAACGTAATGAGAGTAATGTATTGTTTTGTTTTCGTAATGGGAGTGGCCCCAATAGAAGCCACACATAGCTTATTAAAAAAAAACTTTGAGCAAATATCACTAAAAAATAAAATAATAAGATCACTAATAATAAATTACACCCTTTTAATCAAGTGGTATTAGCTCAACCGGTTAGATTCCTCAATATTTTTGTTAGAGTTAGAATATATTACATCATTTGGGTCATGTAAATGTACCACCTTTGGTACATAGTTAGAGTAGGAGATTACTTTAGGGGGAAGTTAGCTAGTTACTTCAAGCAATGTAATAAATGCACAAGTATCAATGTGCAAGTTGTAATGTGCAAGGTGTCCCCTTGTACAACTAGGTAGAGTGTTGGCCAAGGAATATATCTTCCTATATAAAGGGCCTCATAGTGATAGTTCATATCAAGCATATCAAGTGCATTATAGTAGAGTGTAGTAGATAGTGGTAGAACTCATGTATGGAGTACAATGTAGTTCTTTAGCTTATATTAATGGAGTGACCATCACCTCCATACTGCATTGTATTTTTACCACTTTCTATTTATAGTATATTTTAGTCATATTGCATAATTACTTTCTTTCATATTTTCTACATTTTATTAGGACCTGTGATAGATCTCTCCCACTACATATATCCTCAAAAGATAATAGTGGTATCAAAGCCATGATGAATCAAGATAGGATTAGGGAGAGTCATCATTGCTACTGTTGGTCTACATATTTGCAAATCAGACATGTCATTGTGTGTTGTTGCATGCAAATGTTACCACTAGGAATCAATTGATAAAAAGAGCCACAATAGTCAATAGGATTAGGGAGAGTCACAGGAAATATTGAAAGGACTAAAATAAATCTCAGTTACAGAAATTTGAGATTACATTTGGCTAGAGTCTTTCCATAGAGTTGCAGAAAAACTCGTGAAGACTAGGACTCAACATTCATACCACTAGATTGACAAATCAACTAGTGAAGATTATTATCTCCAGAATTATAAATTCTTTCATTCTAGTTTCTAACAACTTGTTGCAGGAAAAGGAGATTCAAAAAAAGTTTGGGAAGCTTCCTACAATAGAGCTAGGAAGAATATCTTCTTAGAATCATTCCAACACTTGCAGTAACAAGGAGAAGACTAAATATTTCAAAGACCTCAAAGAAAGGTCTCATTACAAGAGTTGCAAATCCTATAGATTGTAGAAGTGAAGAAAAGGCCACAATAGCCTTATAGCAGACTCAAGGAAGAAGAGACTCTAGAAGACGAGTCAAGGAGGAGATAGGAGATTGGTGATCTCCATTCAAGATCAATACTTGTAGAGTGCAAAAGCAAAAAAATCCATAGAAGCCTTGATCCATAAGAAAAGACCATAAAAGCCTTGATATAGAAGAAAAGGCTAGAGAAGCCTTGATCCAAAAGAAGAAGGCCATAGAAGCCTTAATTCTGAAGAAGACTTCAGAGAAGAGTTCTTGATTTAGAAGAAGAGTTCTGATTTAGAAGAAGACTCCAGAGAAGAGTTCATGAAATAGGAGATTGGTGATCTCCTTTACTGATTAAAGACTTATTTTAGAAGAAGCTAAAGAGATCCATAGAAGATCTCATTGGAAAAATTCCAATATTGGAAGAGATAGAGAGGGACTAACATAGTCCTATTCTTGATCAAAGAAGTAGCAAATTTTAGAGATCCAAGAAGAAGATCTCATCACCAACACTTCTAGAAGTAGAAGGTTGAAGAAAAGGTCTCAGTTGGAAGACCAAAGAAGCTGCAAGATAGAAGACCTTGGAGAGGTCTCAAGGAGGAAAAGAAGAAGGCTTGGAGAGCCTTGTTGTAGAGCTCGTAGAAGCATCATCAAAAGAGTTCCTAGGAGAACTCATTGGAGAAATCCACTACCAAGGAGAAGCTCTTGATAGTGAAGGACTTGGGACAATTATCGCCATCTAACAACAAGCCCAAGAGAAGAAGAATTTGGTAAAGAGTGTCAAATCCTAAAGAAGAATCTAGTGAAGACCTCAAGACATTCAGAATCTTGAGAAGAAGATATTGTTTGAAGTCAAAATTCAACAAGAATATTGAAGGAAGATTCAGATAAAAGAAGCCTACCAAATCCAAGAGATTTGGAGATTACCTCTCACAACAAGAAGGCACATTTTAGAAGCAAGGACTTTTTGAACCTACTACAAAAAATCGAAGATCACTGGAAGGATCAAGCCACCAAACCCTAGGCTCAAGATAGAAGGTTCGAGACCACAGTTTGGTGAAGCAAGAAGTTATTTTGGATAGCCAACAAGAAGTTGTGAATTCATCCATTACAAGGCAACAACTTGGTGAATCAAAACACCAAGATCTACATCTACTACAGAAGCCATTAAAGGTAAGCAACTTGGGTGCAATTAGTTGAACTTCAAATTAGGGTTCATTATCAAATTCCATTAAGCACCATATTTAGATTAGAGTTGCAAAGGAAAAGGGCTCATATTATAGTCTTCAAGAAAGTGCAAAAAGGAGAATTCATTTTAAGATATATTTGCACATTAAATAGGAGTTGGATATTTTTTGAAAGAAATAAAATTATCACCTACCTATTATCTATCTAGAAAGCAAGAAGACTACATCCTACAATATTGATTGTAGTGAAAATTGTAGATTATTCATTAAGGGTTCATTACAGATTACTCTTGAAAAGTTGCAGAATATTATTAAGTGCATTTAGAAATTATTTTGAGATTTTATTTTAGCAATAAGGTGAGATTATTGTTACCATTAAAGTGCATTATTAATCCATTAGCACTATACTAGTTGATCTTTAACTAGTTACTCTCAAAAGGGTTAGTTTGTGTTTGTTGATTGTTAAATATCAAGGGCACAAAACCAATAGATTATCAAAGTGTCTAGAGACACTATTTGGTGCATAGAACCTACAACATTTTGTGGCCCAAATAAGCCACCAAAATTAGATCATATTCCTCCAAGGAGTGGAGAATAAAGCCACCATCAAAATCAGTAAAAGAAGCTACAAATCGAGACTTGGTGAGTCTCAGATTCGAGGTGCACTAAGGGCTATTTACAAAAAAAATAAATGTAGAAATTACTTCTACAAAAGCTTCTATCTACATGGGTTTATTACCAAAAGTAACCAAGCAAAGGAGAGAGTTGTCTAGCAAAGGAGACAACATCAAATCATCCCTTGCCTACAAGAAAGCCGCCATTAAAACCAACAAAGAAGAGTGCAAAAGGAGGTGCAAAAAGGTATTATATTCACAATTTCATTTACATCATCTTGCACCATACTAATCTGTCCTACGTAGGAAAAAGGATAGGGTTTAAGTGCCACAAAGGCACATTCTTCATAAGGAGAAATCAGCTCAAAGCGATCGTGTAAAAGCATTCTCCAAGCAAGGTAAAAGAGCCTCTCAAAGAGCTCATATCATCCATGTTCTTGGACAACCGTATCAAGGTACCTGCAAGAAAACACAACATAACACAAGGAAGGAGAAATATTATCTACAAAGGTAAATACATAGCAGGTTGAAAGGAGGAAAACAAAGCACAAAAGAGGCTATACCATCTAGATGTACATCCACAAGGAGCACTCAAGGGCACCATTGGAGTATCTCAAAACTCCACCAAAGCATTTCTTAAAGCCACCAAAGCGTTGCTCACTACTCCAACTGGAACCAACTCACACCAAGCACCATCGAAAGCATACAACAAAGGAGAAGTTGGCCATAATACGTTGATAAAAGAACCTTGCAAAGAATACGTTAAGGATTGAGAGACGTTGAGAAGAAAAGACCCATGCAAAAAGGGAAGGTGACACTTGTCACCTTGAAGGAAACCCTAACATCTCCTACATGAGCGCTCACCCTTTGCACGCTTGAAGGAAAGTCCAAGAAGGCATTACACAAGAGGATATTGGGAGTGTTAGAAGAGAAGTGACACTTGTCACCAAGGAATATAAGCACTCATACAAGACTGTAATGCTCACCTTCCATTCTACAAAAAATTCCAAGGGTCAACAAGGTTCTATCTCTCTCCCAAGCGTTAAAGTGAAACTATCATGACACTTGTCACCCACTACAAGATTCTATCCCTATTTGAGGTGCCAAAGACCAAGGAGGAGCGCATTCATAGCAACCAAGGGAGTGCAGCATGGAGGAAGAAGTAAGAGCATTAAAGGCTCTTGGTCAAGCAAAAGTGGAGCACCCAATATTGTAGTCAAAGGAATCTACCACCATCCACCATTGAAAGGAGGTCAAAGCAAGCATTAATACTGGTATGCATACATTGGAGAATACAAGGAAAATACAATGCTCATATAGCATATTTGTAGTATTATAAAGGTAAGACTTTACCTTAATTTATTTGCTTTCATTAATAGGGAGATATAAGGGTATAATATAAGGTTGAAACTATAGGGAAATCAACCATATTTGAAAGCAAAATTAAAGGAGAATTATAGCTTAATATTTGTAAATTAAAACATAGGAGAAATAAGGATTTCTACCTAGAAAAATTAAATTTCTATTATTGCAAATATTATTGTTTTCTAATATTCCAAATTAGGGAGTTATAAGGCATACTACACCAAAGTAGGATTTTGGAATTTAGAAACATTAAATATCAAATATCAAAAGCTATAATAGAAGGTTCATTAAATATTATCAAGGGTTGGAAATTAATTGGTATACTTGTCTCAAAATCACATTAAAGGGATAAAATAAATCCAACCATTAGGACCTCATCAAAATAGAAAGTGCTTAAGTTCAATAGGAGTAATAAGGTGTAATAGAAGTTGATTTTTGCTATTCACAAAACTTTACAAAATCAACCCAAAATTGAACTACTATTCTCAAAAGCACTTAGCATATCCAAAATCACTAGGGAGACATAAGGTATTCTACAAGACTTGATAATAATAGCATCTTTCAAAATTTATCAAGTACTCAATCCATTTGGGAGTCATAAGGTTTCTACAAAACTAAAAATTCCACCAAGGTATCATCAAATCAATACTAGGGAATTTAAAAGGGGACCACAAGGATCATCATGGCATCAAACAAATTCTTTCTTGTAGAATCCCAATTACTTAAAGGTCCAAACTATTTTTCCTGGAAAAATAAGGTAAAAGTAATCTTAGTATATGAAAAAATTTGGGAGATAGCTCAAGGAACAACAAAAAGACCAAGCACAGGTGATACTGAGATTCAGAAGTTTGAAGAAAATGATGCAAAAGCCCTAATGATAATAACCTTTGCTATCATTGATGAAATACAACCTTATATTAGTTCAACAAAGACATCTACAGAAGCATGGAAAATCTTAGAGAAGATATTCGAAGGGAAAAATAAAGCCACTATCCTTCATCTTCAAACTCAACTACATTCCCTAAAAATGAACAGTGGTGAGAGCATAGAACTATTCCTAAGGAAGGTAGCAGATATTAAAGGGAAATTATTAACCTTAGGAGAAGAGACTAAAGATGAATTTCTTACTCAAGTAACCATGAGAGCACTTCCAGATAGCTACAAATATTTGGTTACATATTTACAAGTCCTAAGTAAAGATACTTCTTTTGATGACCTAATCAATATTCTTCAAGAGTATGAGGTGGAGAACACAGTTAAAGATGAAATGACTAACACTGCATTGGCTTCAAAAGATAATCCATAGGGAAATATTGCTTCTTCATCAAAAGGATGAAGACCATGGAGTAACAAGTATTGTCAGATATGCAAAAGAAAAGGTCATAGTACTAACTATTGTAGATTCAATCCCAGAAATCAGAATCAAGGAAATCATATGAACAATGGAAGCAAATTTCAACCATGAAAATATCAAAATAATCCTCATCAACAACAATTTCAGCATCCAACCAATTATCCCCAATTGGAGTATCGTAAAGGGAATAAGAAAGGACACCTAGCTCAAAGGATAGAAGAAATCGAAGAACTGGAAGAACCAACAGATGGTTATGAAGTCAAAGCTCTTTTAGCAAGAACAACAAGTTATGAAGAAACCAACTACTTGCTTGAACAGGTTACAGAAAGTAGAGAAGAAGAATACAAACTCCAAGACCAAGAAGAAGATCCATATTGAATATTGAAATCTTCAATACCCAAATAATGTAATACAAAGGGGTGTTAGAGTTAGAATATATTACATCATTTGGGTCATGTAAATGTACCACCTTTGGTACATAGTTAGAGTAGGAGATTACTTTAGGGGGAAGTTAGCTAGTTACTTCAAGCAATGTAATAAATGCACAAGTATCAATGTGCAAGTTGTAATGTGCAAGGTGTCCCCTTGTACAACTAGGTAGAGTGTTGGCCAAGGAATCTATCTTCCTATATAAAGGGCCTCATAGTGATAGCTCATATCAAGATCATATCAAGCATATCAAGTGCATTATAGTAGAGTGTAGTAGATAGTGGTAGAACTCCTATATGGAGTACAATGTAGTTCTTTAGCTTATATTAATGGAGTGACCATCACCTCCATACTGCATTGTATTTTCACCACTTTCTATTTATAGTATATTTCAGTCATATTGCAGAATTACTTTCTTTCATATTTTTTGCATTTTATTAGGACCTGTGATAGATCTCTCCCACTGCATATATCCTCAAAAGCTAACAATTTCAAGGAGGAGACCAAGGTATGAATCTTGCCAAACAATACATGGATAGTATCCAAGCTTTGTTGTAATGCCACTGTGTGGTGATGATGTAATACGTGTGGGGCCCGTTTCAATCCCATATAACCTTTAAAAAATTACACCCTTTAAGCAAGGTTATCCATAGAGGAATAGTAACCAATATCACTAAGGATGAAATGTGAAAGGTGCCCTTAGGCTTACATCAATATGCCCATAGGTTTACAAATATACACGTAGGTATACATAGAAGAATGTCTATAGGCTTAGATAGAAATATACCCTTAGGCTTACATATAGGATGCCCATAGGCTTACATTAAGATACATAAATACTTACATATCACTTGCCCATAGGCTTACATCAAGAACACCAATACACTACAAATATTTCAACAAAATAAGATACAAGGTGAATATTGCAAAGGGAAGAGATGAATGTTCTTCTATCACACCAATGCACAAAGAAGACCAAAACTTAAAATCACAAACAAAATTTTAAAAATGCTTCTTTATAAAATGATTCATTATAGAAATGGTGTGTTGAAATATCAATAATTTAATTTTATTAGCCAAGATCGATAGTGTTTATGTAAACCTACATGCATTCTTGATGTAAGCTTATGAGTATGTGTAATGTACACCTACAAGTGTTCTCTATGTAAGCCTACGAAAAATATTGATGTATTCATCCTTGATGATATCAATTAAACCACATGCATGGTTAACCTTAATTAAGGATTTTATATAATATAATTTAACATTTAATCCAAGTTATGTCAACTTGAATTTTCTATTAAATTGGGAATTATGTATCTCTATAAATACCCCCTAATGACTTGATATCGTAGGGATGCCTACAAGAACCCACCCCTTATTTTTATTTTGCTTTTATATATTATTATTTCTTCTATATGCTCTTTTATTTCATTTCTATATTCTTTTGCATCTAATTGTCATGAATGTTATGCTTCATAATTTCTTAAAAAGAGATCTAAAATCCAACATTGTATTGGACCCAAAACAAAGCAATATCACTTGATTATAGAAGAGAATTTTTTTAAATAGTGGAATAAGGAGCAAAAATAAAGAGAAACCCCCTCTAGGTTTTGGAGGGAAAGATTCAAAAATTTAAATTCAAATTTTTGGTGCCAAATTTTGAGCACCAAAATTTATCTTCTTCTTGGAACCAACTTTTGTGTGTCAAAAAGAAGATGTTCAAGTGGCAATTGTCATGCGGTATTCCTGGCATAGTAGTAGCAATGCTCACTTTAATTTTCAATATTGCAAGGTCAAATCCTGGCATGTTAAGTTAGTGTTTTTTTGTGCATCCAACAACTCACATTACTTATTTCCGTAGTTTACATAATTTTTCAAAGCCTTAAGGTGGATATTGTCTTCCTATGTCATCAAATGCATTGGCACAATGGTGGTTGAGTTTCTTTGTGTTCAAATCCACCTAGTGCAAGTTTATTTTACATATTATTTCAAAGTGCATCCTTTTTTATCTCTTGTGTACAACATGGTGTATGTTCTAGTTCCAATGTATTCATTGGCATGGAAGTTGGTAAGCTCATAGAATTTAAAATTTTTACAAAGCAAACATGAAGAGCATTAAAACTAAGTCAAACCTTAGGTCTAACTCCTATTTTGCATCAACTAAGGGTAGAAAGCATTTAAGAAATTTTTGAGATATTTTTACCAAAGACCAAAATAATATGCAATATACTCAGTTTAGTAAGTGATTTTCTTTGAAGAGTGATTTCTCATCAAGTCAAATATAAAGAGTTATTCACTTAGAATCTATAAATCAATTTGCTAGGAAAGACAAGATTATTCCTAACTCCTCCCCATGAGGGGCAATTCACTCAATTTTTAAAGTGATTTGCTCTAAGTGATTTGCTTGGACCCTTTGAATTTCAAAATTTTCAAAATTTAAAACCTGCTAGTGAATTTCTTGACATTGCAAGCGAATCACTCCATAAGCAAAATTTTATCAATTTTAATTCTTACTAGCCAATTGATAAAAATTCTAAGTGAATCACTTGAATTTGTGAGCAAATCACTCGATTTCGTAGGTGAATCACTCCACAGGCCAATTTTTATCAATTTTAATTATTGCTAGCGATTTCTCTAGAAATGTAAGAAAATTGTTGAATTTTGCAAGTGAATCATTCCAGTTTGTAGGTGGATCACTCTATAGGCCAATATTTAAGATTTTACAAATTTTGACCCCAAAAATTTGCCTATGTAGGTATATAAACTAGAGGATCTAGGATGATGTTTTGTAGGATGGTGATTGTTACAAAATTCTGTAAAATCAAGTGACCAATTTGCTTCAAAAAAATGTTGTTTTTATCAAAAAACAACCCCAACAAATTGGGTCGTTACCCTGAACCTTGTCCCCTAAATAACGAAATATATGAGCTCCACTCCTGTATTTATTATATGCAGGATTTAGAAAAAGCTATGGTGGTTCAACCATAGGGAATTCTCAGACAATGCAAAACATGTCATGGACTCAAAATCATTAGCTACCCCAATATATATAAATTCACCAAGGTCAACTACATTTTCTATAAAATCCATAGCCAAACATATAGGCTCATTACACAATGTAGAATTCTAGGCCATAACAGGTGTATCAAATCCAACAACTAATGTAGAAATCCATGCAAAAAGTGGTGGCACCAAACTACCAAGTTGCATAAAATCAACAATGGATCCAATATCCTTAACAACAACCAACATATACATAAATAGGACAACTTAGTTACCAAATGTTGTATGGAAAAATATAGTATGGCCAAGCGCCTCAACAAAAAAATTTAATGATGTATGTGCAGTAAAACTATTTGACTTATTTGGCCCAAACCCATCAATAATAGCTATCCCCACAATATTAACAAATTCCCCAAGAACAGTAGGAGCCTCAATGGTCAGTTACTCAACAAGACCTACAGACCTTACTCATGAGTAAGTTTTGGCCTATAATGAGTCCCTTTGAGTTAGGATGCTCCAATAGAGAAATGTGTTAATGATTAATCAAATACAAAATGGCATAAGTAATATGAATGCAATTTTTTGGCATCCTACCTATAAAATACTCCATAATCTGACATCATGTGCTTCAACAATCTATTATGCTCAAGCAATGAAATAACAAGTGTCAAGCCAATCAATAATAACAAAGTAGTCTATTACAACCAATCCAATACTGAACCAACCCATGATGAACCAACCAATGGTAAATTGGATGATTGCATCCCAAGTCAATGTAAAAGGGTAAAGTAGGCCTTTAACATCCATGAGGTCATAGACCATATGAGAAAACCCATTTTTTACTTAATATATAGTTATCCAACCATACTCTAGTTACTAAAGCATAATGTACAACCTACCCCCCATAGGATTCAAACATTAAACCTCTATTCATAATTCCAAAGTATCCACCATTAGAGCACTTGAAACAAGTGGTTATTGCCTCCCTAATCAAAGTGCAATGGTGAACAATTATCCAAAGTATCCTCAACCTACTCCCCAAGAAGCATACCCCCTTTAAATATAAAAGGAACCTAAGGTGACAAGGAAATTTTAGGTAATAGTAGATCAAAGATTCTTATGGTGAAACCCTCATCCTTCCATCAAGGAAAATATTTCCTATGGTTTGAAGAAAGTCTTGAGATTGAAAATAGAAATTCTAAAGACAAAGAAACAAAGGATGAAGGAGATTATGAATTAGTTGATCCTCCTCAGATATAGAATACAAGTCCTTAGAAGAATGTGAAGAGTTCACTTTTTCCCTGGAAGGAGAAGAGTATGTAATGGGAGCAAAAATTAAGCTAAAATACAAAGTATGTGGGCTCTCCTTTGAGGATGTCCTACTTGTAGGGATAACAAAGGAAAATATACCATCAACTCACTAAGCATCAATGCCTCCCTCAAATGATGAATTAAAGCATGAAATAACAATACGAAGAGGAACTGGATTGGGATATAAAGGAGAAAAAAACATTACAAAGTTAAAAAAAATGACATGTGAATTCCCTTTCGTGAATGTATTTTACTTCCTCGATGAGGAAATTTTAGAAGAAAATTATCAAGTTCCTAATATTCCATGCAAGGTTTAATTTGTTGTAACATCTTAGGCACTTGAGGTTGTTAAATGTTATCTTCCTATCCAATATGTCATCATCTACAACCCTCATAAATCATCAAAGTATGGTGAGATATTTGCTCTCCCTAAATATGAGGTATTTGATTTCTCTTTAAAATAAGAGGATCATCTAGAAGTGGAGGAGAGCCTGCAACCATGAGGTATTTTTGTTAGAGTTGAAATTGATACTAGAAGGTGAGGATCAAACAGATGGAGAAACTAAGCCAGAACATGAAGCATACAATTTTGTCTTGAAGAAAACTAAGTTTGTAGGGTTTGGAGAAATCACATGGGGTCCTTTTTGTGAATAAATATTCCTCTTTGATGATGAACACCTAGAAGCAGATATTATTCAACAAATGAAGAAGGAATCACCTGCAGATCCTGATATCATTCAAGTGATTCCAGATAATTAGGCTACACTAAGTAATAGAGAACCCATTATTCTAGAAATGGGATATTTTCCTACAATCTTAGGGAGTACAACCAAGGTAAAATTTATATCCTCGTAATTTGATGCTTTGAAGGATAAAATTGGGTTGGAGGAATAACAAAATCCATTATTGTTGCATGCTGCTATATTGCCCAGTTGCATAAAGGCAGTGGTCTAAACCAATAATCACCATCAAAATCCATCATGGAATGAACTAAAAATACAAGAGGCTATCACAATTGTAGAAATCCCAATGCCCACCCCTACTTCCCATCACTTTAGAATTAAAGGGAGGTGTCAGTTCTGAGATAGTTGACATCAAAAGGTAAATCAAGATGGAAAAAGAAAAGAGGTTGTTTTTAACCTCCTAGACTATGACGCCTACTTAGAATTCCAATTATTTTAAAGAAACATACTTTCTCCTAGAATACCCCCATGAGGCTCTAAATTGGGGAAGCCCCTTGGCAAAGACCCTCCATATGCACCATTGGTATTGTCTGACTTACCATGTTTACATAGATGTTGAAAATCCAAAGCTAGAATAATGGAATCAGAAGGGTGAGCAACTATTTCCCTAGCCTATGAATGGAATTATATTTTGCTCAGAGAGAGTTGTTTGTTTATTGGATTACCTCTCCTCATTTCCCCTTTAGTTTTTTTCTATAAAAAATGAAGAAAATCCCCATCTCGCTTGAGTGAAAATTTCACAAGAGACGCTTAGGTTCCCCTTTATTCCCATCCCTTTCCTCCAAGATTAGTTGAATATGTCTCTAGGATCAACAACTTCTTTCCTAAAGATCATAAGATGAGATGCCAACATGGGAATATAATGATAGCAAGGAAATGCTTGAGATCCAAACCATTTTTGGGAAGGTTGGAGTTTTGTTCCTTCAAACTCGGTGGCCCAATGGATGAGGCAGTCTATGATAGACCTTGCCAACAATGTAGTCACAACATGACTATCAACACAAAGGTTGGTAAAATGACTCAATCTGTGAGATGTTTGATGATTGAGAGAAACGAAGGATTAAAGAATAGAGAGAAATGATAAATAACCCTAAAGAAAAAATTTCTTGAACAAAAGAAGGTTTACATATAAGGAAAAGAGTGAAAAGAATGGAAGCCACTAATATAAGAGCATTACATGACATATTTTCCATAACCATCTTCATTTCACTTCCATCCTCATTTCTTCTACTACCCTCTCTATTTTCTATTTCCCTCCTATTTATTCTACTCCCACTTCTTGAATTCCCCTTAAATTATTTTGTTGTACCCATCCCACCTTAAATAAGTGTAGCCAAAGTCTTAAGGTCACTAGTAAGTATGCTTGTTCAAAATATAGGGTTATCTCTCATGTCATCTCCACCTCAATTTGTAGTATTATCATTCATGCTATCACCAACTATTCCAACCACCTTGCACCTATTTTTGGTCCCTCCACATTGCAAGCATCGTTGTGTTGCACCATGTGTCATCATCTCAATCCCTCTCATCATTTGTCACCACCTAATCTACACAATCATCTAGGTCATTGTGTCAAACTAATATCCTTGTCTTCATTGGTCCACTAGTCACCATAAGTAAAAAAGTACTCTCCCATCCACTAACATCAAAATTATCCTAAGGTGATCCACATTATAAAGTAACATCTCATCATCTATGTCCATAAGTCATTCCCTCACTTGTTGAAAAGGGGTCCTTGAGAGAAAATATAGAGAGGAAATATCTCAATAAGTGCAAGATGTTGCTCTTCAAAGACAAACAAATAGGTGGAAGACAAGCTAAACATCCAAGGCAAAGTACAATAAAGAACTTCCTATCCATGAATAGATGAAGTAGATGGGTAGGTCGCATAAGAATATGGTAAACACATAGTTGCAGGATATATCCTACAAACAAGGGAAAATCTAGTGGTGCAAGTTGCCTATGATGTTATTGGAATGAAAATTGAGTAATTGAGAAAGGATATGCCTAAGGTACTCTCCTATCAAGGACAATTCCATAAATCTTGTCAATTTCATTGATGAAGAGATTCAAAGTGGAAGTGTCCATAGATAATGCTTCTGAGTGCTTCAAAGGATATCGTTGAACCAGAGAGCTAATTGGGGAAGTCAAAAAATTAAAATAAGATAAAGGTAAAAGGCTTGCATATGATCGGTATGAGGAGTTGGTTGATGCTCGAGATGTACCTCTCGTACTAATTGGTAAGCAATTTTGGATATGTTACACCAAAGCTAAACAAAGGCAACTTGCAAACCGACAAGGAGAACTACCCTAAAACCAAGCACACATGAAATGAACAAGCACCACCAAAATGAACCTTGGAATTTATGACGAAACCCAAGGGTGAGGCTTTATTAAAAATGCCACTTCAAGAAACCCAAAAAAACTTGTAAGCACAAAATCAAAAAGGTGGGTCACCACAACTTGGGGATAGTTGTGGTGAGGCCACAATAAATGGTGACTCTGACGGGGGATGCTCCTGAGTATTTCGGATGAAAACATAGAATCTCTAGTTCTGAAACCAAACAAATTGAAGGTTAGAAATAAAATTATTCAGCAACATCCAAAAATGAAGAGGATGGACAATTTTAATTGAAAACACATGAACCATTGCTTTAGCTAAGTGTGTGAAAGTGTTTTCATTTTATCATTCTTGACCCTATTCACAATCCATAACATGTTTTGCATTAGGCTATAAAAGAATTACTCATAAAATATGTGCCTTTGCATTGATCCACAATTAGTCAGGAGTTTATAGCCCCGATGGAGATGCGCTTACTCATCCAGGTGTTAGATTAACATTGCATTTGCTTATTTTGTAAAACTGCTAGCCAGGCATCTATAGCCCCGGTGGAGATGTCCTAAGCCCTTTGATTGATTTGGATCCTCTTTTTTTTTTTTTTGAATTTATTTTTTTTAATTATCATTGTTTTAATGCTTTGCAAATTTCACCTGCCACCTGGGTAAGAGATCAAGTAAGGTTAAATATTGAGTATAATTTTTTTTTCCTTGATATGCAAACCAAATTACTTCATCTTCCAAGCTTTCAAGAATGTCCTTTAAAATGATGTGTTCATGTGTAGCATTTGCAAATAATTCATGGTTTCCAAAAATGATCTTATTCCCCAAAATCTAGGAGTAATTACTAAATAATTCTATCCCTTTATTGAATATACATGATAAGCATTTATCCTCCAAGAGGCCATAAATTAGTAACCATTATAGAACACCACCACCAATAGAGGAACCAACCCAACCTCAAAACTTGCAAACCAAAACCTGGAAAATAAGCTCCAAACCTAGCTTAATACACATTTGACAAGAAACAAACCCAAAACTCACCACACCAAAATTTGAAATAAAACTAAAGCAGGAAACCAAAACCAAAATAGGAAACCAAAAACAAAAAACGAAAACCAAGGCCTATATACAATAATATACAAAATGGTGCAAAAAAATTTGAGCTATCATTTCCCTGGGTCCCAAACCCGATTAGCCCAATTTGAAAGACCTTTAACATGAAATGCATACCAATATTTACAGAAGTCCCAACAAAGCAAGATTGGATCAAGCCATGCAATACCTTTCATCTTGCCTCCCTCATACAACCACTTTGATTCAAGTTTATTAGCAATTTATGTTGGACATTTGATTCATTAAACTTTCAAGTGAATGCATGATTTTCAATAATCTTTCGCTTATTCAATGAGATGCAAATTTCAATATTAGGTTTATTTTCACAAGCATGTAGGCTTTCTTCCAAACAATAGGCTATTTCTAAAAAAATTAAAGCAACATCATCATCCTTGTCTTTAGGCCAATCATATTCACACAACAACTTACAATTATCTAGGATGCTTACTAAATGAAAATCATTATAATCTTGTATCCTAGGTTCAATTGTTAGTTGTTGATGAACATGATTCAAAAATTCAAGCATGTCCACTTCTACATAATTTAACAAAGCAATCTCATTAGTGGTATGATCAATAATCCACTCTAAATATTCATTTACTTCTAGTGGCATTTCACCATAAATAGCATTTGAATCCAATAAAAGATTAGACAAATTTTCACCTGAATCTTGGATTTTTGGAAACAAAAGGTTAGATTCTACCTCATGCACACTTTCATTTACCAATACTTGGTGATCCATTGCGATATTTTCTTCTTCAAGAGTTCCATCATCATCATTTTGTAACACCTCTTGTGACATCACAATTTTAGCATCTTGCATATCAAATGACACAAGACCTTCATTAGTAGGAAAGTGAGAAACAAACATGTCTTCATATCTTCCCCATCCATTATAATAATCATCTTCTAAACCCATAGGATAAAGCTCTATCATGATGTCAAATGGCATATGATTCTCTAAAGGTTTAGAAATTGTAGGTTCTTCATACAAGATGGTGACTTTAGGGTCATGCATATTAGATGAAGGAAATTTTTTATCAGAATGCTCAAAAGGGACACATTCCTCTTGTTCTCCCCAAACATAATCATAACTATCAAATTATATTGAGGTCTTTGTATAATATTTATATTCAACCATTGATTCACCCTCTTTAGCTTCGAATAATTCATCTTCCCCAGATTCATTCTCCTCAACTTCATAAAATTCATCTTCTTCGAATTCATCTATTGATGGATCAAGGGTTTCTTCCAAGGGATCTACTATTGTATTCAAAATTCTAAAGTTGTCCCAATCCTCCTTTGTAAAAAGTGACCCTAAACCAACCTCTATATTTTGATCAACTTGATCATCACCATCCTCATTTGCTTAATTTAAGACTACTACGTTTGAAGGTTGGTGTTGGTTGGAATCCACTACTATTGAAACACAACCCATCATAGGAGAAGGTGGCTCCTCAACTAGATTCTATTGTAGCATTTTATTAGAAGATTTAGGGTTGAGCAATGATAATTGACCTGCATCTAGACCTTTTGAAATGCAACGTTGTTCTACTGTTATTTCTTCAGTATAAGCTCTAGACAAGGATGACTCTTAAGAACTCTCCTTAGGAACGTAGAGGTAAAAGGGTCTAAGGCTTCTAGGTATACTTAGATAGCCTCTTCTTCTGAAATGATATAATGTCTCTCCATCTCAATGTAAAACCTATAAAATCTATCATTAAATTGGCTTGTGGAATCATTAGGCTTTTTACAAATAGAAACAAACTGATTTAATATCCTGTTCGGATCAATTAATTTTCCAAACTGTTTGAGAAATTCTACCTCTAATTGCTCCCAAGAGGTGATAAAACCTACAGTTAAACTTATATACCAATCATAACCAAACTCAAATGTGGATGGAAACATCCTACAAACAACATCTTCATGTATGATTTGCAAATGAATTAAAATGCTCTTATATCCTTGAATATGCTCTTCAGCTGATTCCATCCCATCATGCCTAAACTTAGGTAGATTATTCAAAAGATATATGGGCATAGGATGTGAAGACCCAGGTACATTTAAAGGACAATCTACCCTTAAAGAAGCAAGAAATGCCATTGGATAATCTCAAATAATACGACTTTAAAACCAATTTTGTTAGCCAAATAAATATCTTGCAATAAGCATGAAATGACTAACAACTCTTAAAAGATATGCATCAATGAAAACATGACGTTAAAGACCATTTTCCAATTTGCAAAAGATCAACAGAAATATATCTTCAATCGGATAACTCTTAAATCAATGGATATGATCAATAACACCTCATTAGTCAAGATAAATGCATTCAAATCACTCTTTCAAATAGCATGAACAAGTTAGCATCTATAACAAAATAACCAAATCAGGCCCTCCTTCTAGCGCCAAAATATTGAGTGGTGATTTTTCCCAAGTGCAAAACCACACTCATAGTTAGGATTTGATTACAAACCCTCTCTTGCAAAGAAGTATAAACTTCTCCAAGGTTCCTTTTAATTTAATGTGTGCAAGTATGCTTATTAAATGAGTGCATGGAATACCTTAGTGCTATGCAAAACAACTATTAACAAGGGGCCTGTGTTGGGGTCGCTTTAGTCCAATATGCTATTATTGCTCATGAAATCAAAAGGAGATTTTAACCCTTCTTTCTTAAGAAATCTTAAACCACCTTTATACTTTACTAGACTTTGCTTTAGGCGTGAAACATAGATTGAAACCTATCTCTGAAAGGTGCATATGAACATAATGAAATGATTCCTTTTATATTGTTTCCACCATGGGATAAGAATAATCGTTGATGATATGCTTTGTAGCTGTAGTAGCCTTCAATATGCCTGATTAGTAACCCTCTTTAATGAAATTGCTTTTCATGAAGAGGATCTATGGAGGGCCTGAACTGTCCTATAAACTACCCCTCTTTGGTGAAACTATATTTTCATGAAGAAAAGTTTGTTTATTTTTGTTAATGTAATGGCCCAAGAGCTGTCAAATTAATTATCCCTTCTATGAAATGGTGATTTTCATGAAGAAAAAGTAGCCTGCTGCTCTGATAAAACAACCCTTTAAAATACCTTATACTTTATTCCCCTTCAATGAAATTAAAGCTTTCATGAAATAGAAATAAATTGTTGCTTGAAAATAAATCAATGTAAACATTGGCATTCTGATTTCATCTAAGACCTGAAATCTTGCAAAGATGAAACTCTTAAAATGCAGAACTGTAAAACAAAATCAAACTTACTATGTAGAGCTTGTTCTCGAAAACTGTGCAACTATTTTTGGGATTTTATATTTTATTTTATATTTAATATTTATTTTTATTTTACTTAGAAGGCGTTTAAGAAATGGAAAAGGATAGGGTTAGGAAAATAAACATAAAATAAAACTAAAATAAGAACCATAAAATGATATGCTATGACTTGAAATATCCATAAACCCTGCAATGTTAGTACACTGCACAAAAACAATCATTAGAGGGACCTGCATTCACACAATCCAATTTCTAATGAAGGGCAATCTCCTAAGGAAAATACAATATATTGAAATAATAAGCAAATTTAACCAAAATAAAACTTGCATTAAAACCTGCAAAACTCCAATATATTGCTATGCAATAGATTTACAATCAGCTCATTAAGATGAAAGGTACAACTTCAACACTGGCATTACATGGAAAATTATTTAGCCCAGCAGAGTGGAAGAAAAATCTCTTAGAAAACATTTCTCAGTTTCATTATTCTGCCTTCTTTGTAAAAGTTTCCCCCCTCGTCATTACCCCCGAATGGATAATTAAAGCCTTTCTTCTGACTATCCTTCGAAGCCATGTTCAAATATGCTTCACCCCCTTTGGTAACGCATTCCCATCTTCCATTTAATTAGGACTGCGCCAGATACATTGAAGCCTCAACCTTTGATTGGGAACATGTTGTCATCCGGTACGCTTTCACTTGAGCACTACCAAAACTAGATAAATGGTTCATCCATTTCAAACATGTGTCCTTTCCTTGACATTACGACCCAATAGGCCTAATTCTATCGCTCCTTTTCTTGACCTGTCATAATAGCAATGTATGCCTGCCACTCTACTACATTTTACCTTGTGTTGTAGGTGATAGTCATGCTTTATAACGTCTACACTGCATGTCTTCGAGCCCACAGGTGTCATGTGGAGCTACCAGCTACAACAGACGTTAAAAAAAGAATCATTTTTATCCAAAATGACATAACTTTGTCATAGGCTATATATCTCGCGCTCAATCTCTTAGCTTGGCTGTAAATACTTTTTTTCCAAGCATTTGACATGATTTTGAAGAAATACGATAACGAGCCTGATTCACAACACTTTCGTAATGGTCAACACTTGATACCACCTAATAACGCCTCAAAAAATAACCTGATATCTGCATGGGACGACGTGAAACACATCAGTGTGTACTAGTAGTCCCAAAGAATAATCGATGAATACCTCAACCCTTGCTCATCTGAATACGCTGGCAACGAAGGCCACAAATTATCTTGTCTGCTTGCTGTGCGAGCGTTGTACTTACATCCTACTACCAAATGGAATTCGACACCCCAGCATTGTTTAACGATGACTCGTGAGTTTCGATAGCTCCTTCGCATGTAAAATGTCCACTTCCCTTCGCGTTGCTATCGTAAAACGCTTGCATACAGGTGTTTGCATTATCTACGTCCATGCCCGTCTGGATATCCTTCTATTATCTATGGAGGCATCTGCTACACTAAATATCGTCTGGTCACTGTGTTGTGTCTTTGTTTGGACTGTAATTTAGGCTACCCTAGTCAGCTCACACTCTGCCCAAGCCACTGCCAACTACACATGGTCCTTGAATAACGTTCTGTAATGGCCATCAATAACCAAGCCTGTGCCATTTATATATATTACGCAATATTTCTCCATAACTGATGCTCTACTGTGAAGCTGCTGAAAGCATCCATCCAAAACTCCTCTTTGCATCATGTTGTTTGTCGGTCATCTTTGGTAGAAAGTCCCTGGATCCGTACTAGCATCCAAATCGTAGCCAATCTGGCTATTTTCATGATATTATTGTCAAGCCATTATTCTTTCAGGAGAATTGCTTTGCATGCCTATAATTTTTTTGGTAGTGCCATCCTGCATTGCCATCAATGCCAAAATGGATAGCTTCCATTTGATAGTTCCTTTTCCTAAAGTGTCTAATTATCGTAAATATCGTCTTGTCAGCTGGTCATGAGGATTTTATTCATCCTTCATGTTGAAATTTGTACCCCACCATCGTCGTCACTCTGTCCAGCTCATCCACGTCTTCTAGTTTAGACTTTGGGTCGCAATTGTTTCCTTGATAACTCATTACCTAACATGCTTCTAAATAAATCTCGACGTTGCATGCTTCTCTTTGTTATCGGGTTTGTTTCACTGTTAAATCACTCAATCACGCCACACATGTGATATCACCGGTGTGGATGCCATGCTGCATTGTTGTTATGTGATGTCATGATTTAACCAGGTCGTTACCCCAATCTGCATCTGCCTAGTTGTCCGAGGTTCATCCGCATCTAAATTCTCGACGACCGTCTCTACATTGAACCCTCCTGGCGACTTGATCTAGGGTGGCGACGTTGTCCACTGGTATCCCTTCACTGCCATGGTGACGTCCGGTTAGCTAGCATTGGGGGGGTACTCATGTTTCTCGCGTGGTCACCCTATAATCCGCACTGCCAGGCAAACAACAAAAATTAACACCAAATCTTTCGAAATAAATAAAATGAACTAACTATAACTATAGCCTTATGTGAAAATATAAAAAAAACTCCTAACAATAAATACTAATAACACAAAGTAAATACTTTTCTAAATAATATATATATATATATATATATATATATATATATATATTGGTATTATTCATCTATTATTATTATTTTTAATATATATTATTATTATTAAATAATAACATATATATACTTTTATTTATTTTTTTTATTTTATATTTTATATTTTAACACAATGAAATTAAGGAACCCAATTAACATTGAAAACACGAGACATCTTATAGTAAACAATTTAACACAAATCGACAAGGGGAACTACCCTAACACCAAGCACACATGAAACGAACAAGCACCACCAAAATGACTTTACGATGAAACCCAAGAGTGAGGCTTTATTAAAATTGTCACTTCAAGAAACCCAAAAAAACTTGTAAGCACAAAATCCCACAACTTGGGGATAGTTGTGGTGAGGGCACAACAAATGACGACTCTAATGGGGGATGCTCCTGAGCATTTTAGATGAAAACCCAGAATCTCCGGTTCTAAAACCAAACAAATCGAAGGTTAGAAACAAAATTATTTAGCAACATCCAAAAATGATGGGGATGGACAATTTTAATCGAAAACGTATGAACCATTGCTTTAGCTAAGTGTGTGAAAGTGTTTTCATTTTATCATTCTTGACCCTATTAAAAATCCATCACATGTTTTGCATTAGGCTATAAAAGAATTGCTCATAAAATATGTGCCTTTGCATTGCTCCACAACTAGTCAGGTGTTTATAGCCCCGGTGGAGATGCGCTCACTCACCCAGGTGTTAGATTAACCTTGAATTTGCTTATTTTCTAAATATTGTTCCACTGCCAGCCAGGCGTCTATAGCCCCGGTGGAGATGTCCTAAGCCCTTTGATTGATTTGGCTCCTCTTTTTTATTTTTTGAATTTCTTTTTTGTCTTTTTTTTATGTATCATTGTTTTAATGCTTTGCAAATTTCACCTACCACTTGGGTAAGAGATCAAGTAAGTTTAAAGATTGAGTATAAAAAATGTTCTCCCTGATATGCAAACCAAATAACTTCATCTTCCAAGCTTTCAAGAATATCCTTTAATATGATGTGTTCATGTGTAGCATTTTTAATTGATTCATGATTTCCAAAATTTGTTATCTTAGTCCCCAAAATCTAGGAGTAATTACTAAATAATTATATCCCTTTATTGAATATACATGATAAGAATTTCATCCTCCAAGAGGCCATAAATCAGTAACCATTACAGAACACCACCACCAATAGAGGAACCAACCCAAACTAAAAACTTGCAAACTAAAACTTGAAAAACAAGCTCCAAACCTAGCTTAATACACATTTGACAAGAAACAAATTCAAAACTCACCACACAAAAATTTGAAATAAAACTAAAGCAGGAAACCAAAACCAAAACAGGAAACCAAAACCAAAACACGAAAACCAAAGCCTATATACAATAATATACAAAATGGTGCAAAAAAATTTGGGCTATCATTTCCCTGGATCCCAAACCTGATTAGCCCAATTTGAAAGACCTTTAACATGAAATGCATACCAAGCTTTACATAAGTCCCAACAAAGCAATATTGGATCAAGCCATGCAATACCTCTCATCTTGCCTCCCTCATACAACCACTTTGATTCAAGTTTATTAGCAATTCTATGTTGGACATTTGATTCATTAAACTTGCAAGTGAATGCATGATTTTCAATAATATTTTGCTTATTAAATGAGATGCAAATTTCAAGATTAGGTTTATTTTCACAAGCATGTAGGCTTTCTTCCAAACAATAGGCTATTTCTGAAAATTTTAAAACAACTTCATCATCCATGTCTTTAGGTCAATCATATTCACGCAACAATTTGCAATTATCTAGGATGCTTACTAAATGAAAATCATTATAATCTTGTATCCTAGGTTCAATTGTTAGTTGTTGATGAACATGATTCAACAATTCAAGCATGTCCACTTCTCCATCATTTAACAAAGCAATCTCATTAGTGGTATGATCAAGAATCCACTCTAAATCTTCATTTACTTCTAGTGGTATTTCATCATAAATAGCATTTGAATCCAATAAAAGATTAGACAAATTTTCACCTGAATCTTGGATGTTTGGAAACAAAAGGTTAGATTCTACCTCATGCACATTTTCATTTACCAATACTTGGTGATCCATTGTGATATTTTCTTCTTCATGGGTTCCATCATCATCATTTTGTAACACCTCTTGTGACATCACAATTTCAGAATCTTGCATATCAAATGACACAAAACCTTCATTAGTAGGAAAGTGAGAAACAAAAAAGTCTTCATATCTTCCCCATCCATTATAATAATCATCTTCTAAACCCATATGATAAAGCTCTATCATGATTTAAAATGTCTTATGATTCTCTAAAAGTTTAGAAATTGTAGGTTCTTCATACAAGACGGTGACTTTAGGGTCATGCATATTAGATGAAGGAATTTTTTTATCAAAATGCTCAAAAGGGACACATTCCTCATGTTCTCCCCAAACATCATCATAACTATCAAATTCTATCAAGGAATTTATATAGTCTTTAGATTCAACTATTGATTCACCCTCTTTAGCTTCGAAGAATTCATCTTCCTTAGATTCATTATTCTCAACTTTGTAAAATTCATCTTCTTCGAATTCATCTATCGGTGGATCAAGGGTTTCTTCCAAGGGATCTGCTATTGTATTCAAACTTCTAAAGTTGTCCCAATCCTCCTTTGTAAAAAGTGACCCTAAGCCAACCTCTAGATTTTGATCAACTTGATCATCACCATCCTCATTTGCTTGATTTAAGACTACTAGGTTTGAAGGTTGGTGTTGGTTGGAATCCACTACTCTTGAAACACAATCCATCATAGGAGAAGGTGGCTCCTCAACTAGATTATTTGGTAGCATTTTATTAGAAGCTTTAGGGTTGAGCAATGATAATCGACCTGCATCTAGACCTTTTGAAATGCAACGTTGTTCTACCATTATTTCTTCAGTATAAGCTCTAGACAAGGATGACCCTTTAAGAACTCTCCTTAGGAACGTAGAGGTAAAAGGGTGTAAGGATTCTAGGTATACTTAGATCGCCTATTCTTCTGAAATGATATAATGGCTCTCCATATCAATGTACAACCTATGAAATCTATCATTAAATTGGCTTGTGGACTCATTAGTCTTTTTACAAACAGAAACAAACTGATTTAATATCCTGTCCGGATCAATCAATTTTCCAAACTGTTTGAGAAATGCTACCTCTAATTGCTCCCAAGAGGTGATAAAACCTGTAGGTAAACTTATATACCAATCATAATCAAACTCATCTAATGTGGATGGAAACATCCTACAAACAACATCTTCATGTATGATTTGCAAATGAATTAAAATGCTCTTATATCCTTGAATATGCTCTTCAGATGATTCCATCCCATCATACCTAAACTGAGGTAGATTATTCAAAATATCTATGGGCATAGGATGTGAAGGCCCAGGTACATTTAAAGAACAATCTACCCTTAAAGAAGCAAGAAATGCCATTGGATAATCCCAAATAATACGACTTTAAAACCGGTTTTGTTAGTTAAAGAAATGTCTTGCAATAAGCATGAAATGACTAACAACTCTTAAAAGATATGCATCAATGAAAACATGACATTAAAGACCATTTCCTAATTTGCTAAAGATCAACACAAATATATATTCAATCGGAGAACTCTTAAATCAATGGATATGATCAATAAAACCTCATTAGTCAAGATAAATGCATTCAAATCACTCTTTCAAATAACATGAACAAGTTAGCATCTATAACAAAACAACCAAATCAGGCCCTCCTTCTAGTGCCAAAATGTTGAGTGGTGATTTTTCCCAAGTGCAAAACCACACTCACAGTTAGGATTTGATTACAAACCCTCTCTTGCAAAGAAGTATAAAATTCTCCAAGGTTCCTTTTAATATAATGTGTGCAAGTATACTTATTAAATGAGTGCATGGAATACCTCAGTTCTATGCAAAACAACTGTTAACAAGGGGCCTGTGCTGGGGTCGCTTTAGTCCAATATGCTATTATTGCTCATGAAATAAAAAGGAGATTTTAACCCTTATTTCTTAAGCAAGCTTAAACCACCTTTATGCTTTACTAGACTTTGCTTTAGGCGTGAAACACAGATTGAAACCTGTCTCTGAAAGGTGCATATGAAATAATGAAATGATTCATTTTATATTGTTTCCACCATGGGACAGGAATAATCGTTGATGATCTAGTTTGTAGTTGTAGTAGCCTTCAATATGCCTGATTAGTAATCCTCTTTAATGAAATTGCTTTTCATGAAGAGGATCTATGGAGGGCCTGAAATGTCCTATAAACTACCCCTCTTCGGTGAAACTATATTTTCATGAAGAAAAGTATGTTTATTTCTGTTAATGTAATGGCCCAAGAGCTATCAAATTAATTATCCCTTCTATGAAATGGTGATTTTCATGAATAAAAAGTAGTCTGCTGCTCCAATAAAACAACCCTTTAAAATACCTTATACTTTATTCTCCTTCAATGAAATTAAAGCTTTCATGAAGTAGAAATAAATCGTTGCTTGAAAATAAATCAATGTAAACATTGGCATTCTGATTTCATTTAAGACCTGAAATCTTGCAAAGATGAAACTCTTAAAATGCAAAAATGTGAAACAAAATCAAACTTATTCTGTAGAGCTTATTCTCGAAAACTATGCAACTCTTTTTGGGATTTTATATTTTCTTTTATATTATATATATATTTATTTTACTTAGCAGGCATTTAAGAAATAGAAAAGGACAGGGTTAGGAAAATAAACATAAAATAAAACTAAAATAAGAACCATAAAATGATATGATGCGACTTGAAATATCCATAAACCCTGCAATGTTAGTACACTGCACAAAAACAATCATTAGAGGGACCCGCATTCACACAATCCAATTTCTAATGAAGGGCAATCTCCTAAGGAAAATACAATATATTGAAACAATAGACAAATTTAACCAAAAGAAAACTTGCCTTAAAACTTGCAAAAATCTAATATATTGTTATGCGACAGATTTACAATCAACTCATTAAGATGCAAGGTACAACTTTAGCATTGGCATTACATGGAAAATTATTTAACCCAGCAGAGCGAAAGAAAAATATCTCAGAAAACATTTCTCAGTTTCATTGTTCTGCCTTCTTTTTGAAAGTTTTCCCCCTCGTCACTACCCCCAAATGGATTTTTAAAACCATTCTTTTGACCGTCCTTCAAATCCATGTTCAAAAAGGCTTCATCCCCTTTGGTAACGCATTCCCATATTCCATTTAATCAGGACCGCGTCAGGTATGTTGAAGCCTCAACTTTCGATTGGGAACATGTTGTACACTTTCACTTGAGCACTGCCAAAACCAGAGAAACGATCTGTCCATTTCAAACATATGTCCTTTCCTTGACATTACGACCCAATAGGCCTAATTCTATCGTTCCTTTTCTTGACCTGTCAGAACAACAACGTATGCCTGCCACTCTACTACATTTTGCCTTATGCTGTAGGTGATTATCATGCTTTATAACGCCTAAACTGCACATCCTCGATCCCATAGGTGTCACGTGGAGCTACCGACTGCAAAAAATATTAAAAAAAGAATCATTTTTACCCAAAATATCATAACCTTGTCATAGGCTATATCCTGCGCTCAATATTTTCATCTCTTAGCTTGGTCGTAAATACTTTCTTTCCAAGCGTTTTACATGATTTCGAAGAAATACAACAATGAGCCTAATTGACAATGCTTTCATAATGATCAACACTTGATACCATCTAATAACGCCTCCATAAATAGCCTGATGTCTGCATGGGGCGATGTGAAACACATCAGTGTGTACTGGCAGTCCCGAAGAATGATTGGTGAATACCTTAACCCTTGCTCCTCTGACTATGCTGGCAATGAAGGCCACAAATTATCTAGTCTGCTTGTTGCGTGAGCATTGTCCTTACATCCTACTACCAAATGGACTTTGACACCCCAACGTCGTTTAACGATGACTTCTACGAGTTTTGGTAGCTCCTTCGCATGTAAAATGTCCACTTTCCTTCACGTTGCTACCATAAAACACTGCATACAAGCGTCTGCATTATCTACGTTCATGCCCGCCTGGCTGTCCTTCTATTATCTATGGAGGCACCCGCTGCACTAGAGCCCATCCAGTCATTATGTTGTGTCTTTTTTTGGACCATGATTTAGGCTGCCCTAGTCAGCTCACACTCCGTCCAAGCCGCTGCCAACTGCACATGGTCCTTGAATAATGTTTTGTAATGGCCATCAATAACCAAGCCTATGCCATTTATATATTTTGTGTTTTCCTTGGTAATATTTATCCACAACTGACGCTCCGCCATGAAGCTGCTAAAAGCATCCATCCAAAACTCCTCTTTGCATCATGTTTTCTGTCGGTCCTCTTTGGTAGAAAGTCCCTAGATCTGTGTTGGCATCCAAACCGTAGCCAATCTGGCTGTTTCTACAACATTATTGTCAAGCCACTCCCCTTTTGGGAGAATTGCATTGCATGCCTATAATTATACCGATAGTGCCAGCCCACGTCGTCATCAATACCGAAATGGATGGTTTCCATTTAATAGTTCCTTTTGCTAAGGTGCCTAATTGTCGTAAATATTGCCTTGTCAGCTGGTCCTGAGGATTTTATTCATCCTTCATGTTGAAATTTGTGCCCTGCCGATGTCGTCACTCTGTCCAGCTCATCCACGTCTTTTGGTTTAGACTCTGGATCGTAGTTGTTTCCTTGATAACTCATTACCTAACATGATTCTAAATAAACCTCGATGTTGCATGCTTATATTTGTTATCGGGTTTGTTTCATTGTTAAATCGCTCAATCACGCCACACATGTGATCTCGTCGATGTTGATGTCGTGTTGCATTGTTGTTCTGTGACGTCATGATTTAACCAGGTTGTTACCCCAATCTGCGTCTGCCTAGTTGTTCGAGGTTCATTCGCATCTAAATTCTCGACGACCGTCTCTGCGTTGAACCCTGTTGGCAACTCGATCTAAGGTGGCGACGTTGTCCACTGGTATCCCTTCACTGCTGTGACGACGTCCAGTTAGCTAGCATTGGGGGGGTGCTCATGTTTCTCGCATGGTCACCCTATAATATGCGTTGCCAGGCAAACTACAAAAATTAACACCAAAACTTTCGAAATAAATAAAATGAACTAAATATAATTATAGCCTTATATGAAAATATTAAAAAACCTCCTAACATTAAATACTAATAACACAAAGTAAAGACTTTTCTGAATTATATATATATATATATATATATATATATATATTAGTATTATTCATCTATTATTATTATTTTTAATATATACTATTATTATTAAATAATAACATATATATGCTTTTATTTATTATTTATTATTTATTTTTATTTTTCTATATTTTAACACAATGAAATTAAGGAACCCAATTAACATTGAAAACACGAGACATATTATACTAAACAATTTAACACAAACCGACAAGGGGAACTACCCTAACACCAAGCACACATGAAACGAACAAGCACCACCAAAATGAACCTTGGACTTTACGACGAAACCCAAGGGTAAGGCTTTATTAAAAATGCACCACTGCTTTAGATAAGTGTGTGAAAGTGTTTTCATTTTATCATTCTTGACCCTATTCAAAATCCATCACATGTTTTGCATTAGGCTATAAAAGAATTCCTCATAAAAGATGTGCCTTTTCATTGCTCCATAGCTAGTCAGGTGTTTATAGCCCCGGTGGAGATGCGCTCACTCACCCAGGTGTTAGATTAACCTTGCATTTGCTTATTTTGTAAATATTGCTCCACTTCCAACTAGGCGTCTATAGCCCCGATGGAGATGTCCTAAGCCCTTTGATTGATTTGGCTCCTCTTTTTTTTTTTTGAATTTCTTTTTTGTATTTTTTTTTATGTATCATTGTTTTAATGCTTTACAAATTTCACCTACCATCTGGGTAAGAGATCAAGTAAGGTTAAATATTGAGTATAAATAATTTTTGCCCTGATATGCAAACCAAATAACTTCATCTTCCAAGATTTCAAGAATGTCCTTTAATATGATATGTTCATGTGTAGCATTTGCAAATGATTCATGGTTTCCAAAATTCGTTATCTTAGTCCCCAAAATCTAGGAGTAATTACTAAATAATTCTATCCCTTTATTGAATATACACGATAAGCATTTCATCCTCCAAGAGGCCATAAATTAGTAACCATTACAGAACACCACCACCAATAGAGGAACCAACCCAAACTCAAAAATTGCAAGCCAAAACCTGAAAAATAAGCTCCAAACCTAGCTTAATACACATTTGACAAGAAACAAACCCAAAACTCACCACACCAAAATTTGAAATAAAACTAAAGCAGGAAACCAAAACCAAAACCGAAAACCAAAACAAAAACACGAAAACCAAAGCCTATATACAATAATATACAAAATGGTGCAAACAAATTTGGGCTATCATTTCCCTAGGTCCCAAACCCGATTAGCCCAATTTAAAAGACCTTTAACATGAAATGCATACCAAGCTTTACAGAAGTCCAAACAAAGCAAGATTGGATCAAGCCATGCAATACCTCTCATCTTGCCTTCCTCATACAACCACTTTGATTAAAGTTTATTAGAAATTCTATGTTGGACATTTGATTCATTAAACTTGCAAGTGAATGCATGATTTTCAATAATATTTCGCTTAATCAATGAGATGCAAATTTCAAGATTAGGTTTATTTTCACAAGCATGTAGGCTTTCTTCCAAACAATAGGCTATTTCTGAAAATTTTAAAGCAACATCATCATCCATGTCTTTAGGCCAATCATATTCACGTAACAATTTGTAATTATCTAGGATGCTTACTAAATAAAAATCATTATAATCTTGTATCCTAGGTTCAATTGTTAGTTGTTGATGAACATGATTCAAAAATTCAAGGATGTCCACTTCTCCATGATTTAACAAAGAAATCTCATTAGTGGTATGATAAAGAATCCACTCTAAATCTTCATTTACTTCTAGTGGTATTTCATCATAAATAGCATTTGAATCCAATAAAAGATTAGAAAAATTTTCACCTGAATCTTGGATGTTTGGAACAAAAGGTTAGATTCTACCTCATGCACACTTTCATTTACCAATACTTGGTGATCCATTGTGATATTTTCTTCTTTAGGAGTTCCATCATCATCATTTTGTAACACCTCTTGTCACATCACAATTTTAGCATCTTGCATATCAAATGATACAAACCTTCATTAGTAGGAAAGTGAGAAACAAACAAGTCTTCATATCTTCCCCATCCATTATAATAATCATCTTCTAAAACCATAGGATAAATCTATATCATTCTTTCAAATGGTATATGATTCTCTAAAGGTTTAGAAATTTTAGGTTCTTCATACAAGATGGTGACTTTAGGGTCATGCATATTAGATGAAGGAAATTTTTTATCAGAATGCTCAAAAGAAACACATTCCTCCTATTCTCCCCAAACATCATCATAAATAACAAATTCTATTGAGGCCTTTTATAATCTTTAGATTCAACCATTAATTCACCCTCTTCATCTTCAAAGAATTCATCTTCCTTAGATTCATTTTCCTCAACTTTGTAAAATTCATCTTCTTCGGATTCATCTATCGGTGGGTCAAGGGTTTCTTCCAAGGGATCTGCTATTGTATTCGAACTTCTAAAGTTGTCCCAATCCACATTTGTAAAAAGTGAGCCTAAACCAACCTCTATATTTTGATCAACTTGATCATCATCATCCTTATTTGCTTGATTTAAGACTGCTAGGTTTGAAGGTTGGTGTTGGTTGGAATCCACTACTCTTGAAACTCAACCCGTCATAAGAGAAGGTGGATCCTCATCTAAAATCTTTGGTAGCATTTTATTAGAAGCTTTAGGGTTGAGAAATGATAATTGACCCACATACAGACCTTTTGAAATGTACCATTGTTCTACCGTTATTGCTTCAGTATAAGCTTTAGACAAGGATGACTCTTTAAGAACTCTCCTTAGGAACATAGAGGTAAATGGGTCTAAGGCTTCTAGGTATACTTGGATAGCCTCTTCTTCTAAAATGATATAATGGCTATCCATATCAATGTACAACCTATGGAATCTATCATTAAATTGTCTTGTGGACTCATCAGGCTTTTTACAAACAAAAAAAAACGGATTTAATATCCTGTCCGGATCAATCAATTTTCCAAACTGTTTGAGAAATGCTACCTCTAATTGCTTCCAAGAGGTGATAAAACCTGCAGATAAACTTATATATCAATCATAAGCAAACTCATCTAATGTGGATGGAAACATCCTACAAACAACATCTTCATGTATGATTTGCAAATGAATTAAAATGCTCTTATATCCTTGAATATGCTCTTCAGCTGATTCCATCCCATCATGCCTAAACTGAGGTAGATTATTCAAAATATCTATGGAAATAGGATGTGAAGACCTAGGTACATTTAAAAGACAATCTACCCTTAAAGAAGCAAGAAATGCCATTGGATAATCTCAAATAATACGACTTTAAAACCGGTTTTGTTAGTCAAATAAATGTCTTGCAATAAGCATGAAATGACTAACAACTCTTAAAAGATATGCATCAATGAAAACATGACATTAAAGACCATTTCCCAATTTGCAAAAGATTAGCACAAATATATCTTCAATCGAAGAACTCTTAAATCAATGGATATGATCAATAACACCTCATTAGTCAATATAAATGCATTCAAATCACTTTTTCAAATAGCATGAACAAGTTAGCATCTATAAAATATCAGCACAAATATATCTTCAATCAAAGAACTCTTAAATCAAAGGATATGATCAATAACACCTCATTAGTCAAGATAAATGCATTCAAATCACTCTTTCAAATAACATGAACAAGTTAGCATCTATAAAAAAACAACCAAATCAGGCCCTCCTAGCGCCAAAATATTGTTCCTGTTGAGTGGTGTTTTCACCCAATTGTGAAAGCACACTCTTCGGTAGGATCCGAGTCCCAAAATCCTCTGCTTGCAAAGAAAGTAATTTCTCCAAGGTTCCTCTTATGTTGATTCTAAAACACCAATGATGCTGCTCACTGTAAATGCAGGGAATACCTTAGGGTTGCAAGTGGATGTTAACAAGGGTCACTGTAGTTCACTTTAATTTGGATTTGCAATGGACTCTAAGCTTTGATGGGTTTTCAATTATTTATTTAAATGACTGAAATTAAAATACAGAAAATAAATACAGGTTTAAAAATAAAAATAAAAGCAAATGAATATGCAACTAAGCTACATCCAGAGTATTGCCATCTTGATTGATAAAACCGAAGACAATGAGGTTTCGCATGCAACCCAACCTACTGAACCTCGCAAATTCGCACAATTCGGATAATCCAGGTGCGGGTTTCTAGGGTTTCTCATCGTAGTTTTAGATTTAGGCATTCGCATGAAGCAACCAAGAACACTTGCATTCAACTTCACCTATAAGCCTAGAAATCTGAAAGGGAAAGATAACACATTGAATCATGCATGCAAAAAAGACTCCTTTCTCATCAATGAAATGCCATCACTCTGTATTTCTGCCTTAAAATGATGTATCAATTACAATTACATAATGTTCCAGGTTTTACAAATCCATAACAAATGAAGGAAATTGCCCAAGTGCAGGCCCAGAATGGCATGAAGCCCTTGTCTCTGCAACTTTGCAAGCAGCAATTTCCAACCCTATCTTCAATCTGCACTTCTGGCTTTATATTGTCTGGCACGGCTCTTCGATTCTCCCTGCGTCTCTTCGTTTCATCTCCCAGAATGCGCCTTTTCAAATTCTCACCTTTTCGATGCTTTTACTTCATGCTCGATTCTGAAACGCTCAAAATTTGCCGCTGCATGTAACGCTTCTGCAATTTTGACACCTGTATGCCACATGTCCTGCGTTTTCCGCACCTTCTGTAACGTTTTCCTGTGAGAATCGCGATAAAAATAGCATGCAGCCTGTTCACCTTCCTGGCCGCGAAATCGCGACATGTCGCGATATCGTGACGCTTTCCTTGTCCGTACGTCTTCGGTCGCTTCTTGTCGTGAAATCGTGACCATTTTCTCTTTTGGACCTTCTCACCGCAAACTGTCACGATTTCGCTACCGTTTTCTGTTTCGGGCCTTCTCACTACAAACTGTCGCGATTTCGCTACCGTTTTCTGTTTCGAGCCTTCTCACCGCAAACTGTCACGATTTCGCTACCATTTTGACTCTGCACTCCTTTGCGCTCAATGCTGTCGCGATTTCGCTACCATTTTCCATTTTCGTACACTTGCCAATTTTCCATCGTGAAATCGCTACGCCACCTCCATTCGTACTACTTCGCTGCTTTGGAGCCATGAAACTGTGACCTGTCGCAATTTCGCGACGCCTTTTCGCTTCATTCCCCTTTTCTGCTTTCTGTCACGATTTTGCGACCATTTCTGCGCATTATGCTTTCTGGTTGATCCTGTCGCGATTTTGCGACCATTTTGGCCTTTTGCCCTGTTTGACTGGTTCCTATCGCGATATCACAACGTTTTCTTGCTTCGTGCTCTTTGACCTCTTTCTGTCGTGATATCTCGAAGTATTTTTGCTTTGTGCCCTTTGACCAGTTTGACCCATGATTTTGCGATGCGTCGCGATATCGCTACGCCTTTCCATTTTGCCTTTCTCTCTCCTGCCTGGGCCATGACAAAGCAACATGTCATGATTTCGTGACACTTTTTCGTCTTCATTTTCTCTCTTCTCTTTCTGTCGCGATGGAGCAACATGTCGCGATTTTGCGACACTTTTTCATCTTCATTTTCTCTCTCCTCTTTCTGCCACGACGGAGCAACATGTCGCGAAATCGCTACGCTATTTTCATCCGTACAACTTCTGCAGCAACACGTCGCGATTTCGCGACACTTTTTCATTTTGGCAGCGACGGAGCAACATGTCGCGATATCGCGATGTTTTTTCAATTTCGGCAGCGACGGAGCAACATGTCGCGATTTCGTGACACTTTTCCTGTTTTGGCCGTGACGGAGCAACCTGTCGCGATATCGCGACGTTTTTTCAATTTTGGCAGCGACGGAGCAACATGTCGTGATTTTGTGACACTTTTCCTGTTTTGGCCGTGACGGAGCAACCTATCGCGATTTCGCGACACTTTCTATTTTTTGGCAGTGATGACGCGACATGTCGCGATATCGCGACAATTTTCATGTTTGCCTTTCTCTCTCCTGCCTGGCCGCGATGGAGCGACATGTCACGATTTCGCGACACCTTTTCATTTTTGCCAGCGACATGTCGCGATTTTGCGACACCTTTTCATTTTTGCCAGCGACGGAGCGACATGTCGCGATATTGCGACGTTTTTCTGTTTTTCGACAGCGATGGCGCGACAGTCGCGATTTCGTGACATGTCACGATTTCGCGACACTTCCAACACTTAGGCATTTTTTTCCTCTTTTCCTCATTTTTAGCATCTGGGTCATCGGGATTTCATCCACAAGCCTGCAAAAAAGGTGGGTCCCCAATTTTGGGGTGTGTTGTGGGTCAGCCACAACAAATGGTGACTCTACTGTCAAATGCTCTTGAGCATTTTTAGTAAGATGGTGAATGATCAAAAAACATGTGTTAGCACATAACAAATGCCCAAAGATCAAAAGTATATGAATCATCAGAATCATCACGTATTAGCTCAGTGTGTGCAATGAATTTCTTTCCCTATTGTTTGAAATTGATCCACACTCCATCATCAGTTTTGCATGAATGCATATGTGATATGGTGAATGATTTGTGTACCCTAATGAATGTGCTAGGAGATTTTGCTTTCATAAAAAGGCGTGGTCACTCTTCTGGTATTATGCACAATCATTCAAGATTGCCAAACCCTCTTAGGATCTACTAATTCATTACCTTATTGTATCCCAAAGTTGGTTATGAGTCCCTACTATCTGGAACCCATGTGCAAGTGAATGTGAAATCAAAACTTTGGGGAATCAGACTCCCAACCAACCGAGATGAGAGTTTAACCCTATCCTTACTATTATGATTTAGAGTTCATTACCTCACTTTAAGCAAAATAATTAAACCAATTATGGAAGGAATGGTCATGCTAGTCTAACCCTCTAGACAATCAGTGGTCTTGTTTTTGAGGCAATACATGATGCCATGCATGGGCATATCTAACCCCACAATCCAAAACTTATCCTCATTTCTTTGGACCTTGGGGATGACTACCCATCCTTTGCAGAGGACAAGTAGTACAATCCTTACAATCCAAAATAAATATGAGATGGGAAAATTTTATTTTTTTACTTCTTGGACCTTGGGGATGACTACCCATCCTGGCTAGGGACACGTAGTACGATCCTTGCAATCCAAAATTTAGATGAAAAACATTAATTTGTTGCTTAGACCTTGGGGATGACTACCCATCCTTTGCAGAGGACAAGTAGTACGATCCTTACAATCCAAGATTTTAGATGTAGATGGAAAATATTAATTTTGTTGCTTAGACCTTGGGGATGACTACCCATCCTTTGCAGAGGACAAATAGTACGATCCTTACAATCCAAGATTTACTATGAAATGAGACATAAGAGCTTTGGGGAATCAGATTCTCAACCTAAGCGAGATGAGAATTTATGCCTTATCCTTACTACTCCATGTAGGTCAAATCAAAGTTTTGGGGGATTGGATCCTCAACCTAAGTTCGATGAGGATTTAACCCTATCCTTACTACTCTGATTTTAGGCTTTAGGCTTTATGGAAGTGGTCAAAACCACTATTTTAAGGATCATGTTGCATAATAGGATAGACATGAAAAGCTTCTTTCACCCAACCTTTTCTTCCAAGTTAGGTTTTGATCATTTTGCTCAAGATCCTTTTTAATGAATGAGACGTGCTTGATTCTAGATATCTCAAGACTCAGTTTCCAACCTTAGGATTTACTTACATTTATGTTATAACACAACCCTAAGAGGATTTGACATACTTTAATGACATGTACTTAAGATGCATATGCAACTAAGATGAAATGTATGTAAGGTGAGATGGAACATGAATGCATTATCTCTTGAATTGCAAATGAAATGATTTGTCATGCAAAACTGACTCTTTCATGCATCACAAAATCAAACAATATAACTTAAGATGCTTGTGTTACTTGCGGAGCTTTTACAAGACAATTCCAATATTTCATATTCTCCTAACCTTAAGCATAAGTTGACATCTCATTTTTTAATTTATTATTATTATTATTATTTATTTTTTTATCAGAATAAATAAAACATGTCAATTGAAATCAAATCCACAACCAAAATCCTAGCTAAACTAACAATCCTAAACAATAAAAACAAAAAACTAAAAACTCCCACCAAAACCGAAAGAATAATATCAAAAAATCTCACAACCTAAGGGCTAAAATAATGCTTTAAAATCTGCCCATTAACCGGTAGCATAAAATCTCTCCCTTCTAAAGTTTTTAGCCCGAAGGTATTCTTCCCAAGAATCTTCGAAATCTGATATGGGCCTAACCAAAGACAATCAAACTTTTGATGATTCCCTTTTTCCTCATGTCTTTTGTCCCATAGCAATACCAAATCTGAAATTCTGAATGATTTAACTTTGGCCCTTCTGTAAAACCATCTTTTGATAACCTCCTGGTGTTTATTCATGTGATTCATGGCCTCTTCTCTCTTTTCATCAAGGTGCAGCAAATGACTTGACCTGGCTTCAATTTGATCATCTGTCCCCAAGTACTCTTGTATGAAATGTAAGGTCTCGCAACTTCAAATTTGCGAGAAATATTGGGTCTTGCCCATAGACCAAATGATAGGGAGTATTCCCTATGGACTCTTTCACTCCGGTCCTATCTCGCCCAAAGGGCAAACTTCAATTGGTCATGCCGATCCCGAGGGTTCTTTTCCAAGCAACTTCTTAATGGTATTCAACAAATTCTTATTTGAAGATTCGGCCAACCCATTTCCTTGAGGATAATAATTGGATGCAAACTTTAAGCTCACTTTGTTATCATATGCCTAATCTGCAAATTGCGTAGAAATAAACGCTTTACCATTGTCACTGACAATAGAATTGGGCATTCCAAATCTTGTTATAATATGGTCCTCAAGGAATTTAATTATGTCTGTGGTGGCATGTTTGGTAGGAATCGCTTCTGTCCACCTTGTACAGATAGTATCAGTAGTCGTCAATATGAATTTATGAGAATCAAAAGAATTTGGGTTAATAACCTCGATGAAATCCAATCCCCACTATGCAAATGGTCTCATTTCAACTATAGGTTGTAGGGGCATGGCTGCATTTCTCTCTTTATTGGCAGCCACTTGACAGATATGACAAGATCGTACATGGGCATGTGCATCTTTGAAAATATGCGGCCAGCGAGTATCCCGCTCTCGGGATTTGATGCTGTCGTAGCATTTGCTGCACCATGTCCAGTTCCATGTTTCCCGTGAAATTCCTGCAACACCCTGGCAACTTCTTCTTTGTTCAAGCACCTCAGGTAGATACCTTCATGATTATTCCTGTAAAGCACACCAGATGTCATCAGATAATTGACAGAATTAAGCCTTAAAGCTCTTCTCTGTGTTGAATTCAGATTAGAAGGACACTTACCAGTCAATAAAAATTGTACAATATCAACATACCAGTCATCCTTAGCAATGTATTATGTATTCAAGCATTGGCCTATTATTTGCGGATTATTTTTTGCGATCGCCTTCGCCAGTCCCTGTCCTCGAACTAGTTTCATAGGTTGGATTTTGAGATCAAATTCTTGGATGGTGGAAATCCATTTTCCTCTCTTCTCACCTAGTTCATTTTGTAAAAACATCGTCTTGACAGCAGAGTCGGGCACGATGGCAATAACTCTGTTGTGTACAATGTAGTGCCTAAATTTTTTCACCATTTTAAAAAGTGCGTACATTTGCTTATCAAGGATTGAATACCTTAATTGAGCATCTTTCAGGGGGGCACTTAAAAACGCTATGGGTTTTTCAACACTATCCTCGCCTTTTTGGGTTAAGACACTCACGAAGGAGTGTTCTGATGCAAAAGCATAAATATAAAAATGCTTGGAGTAGTCTAGGCTTATGAGGACAGGGGCTCTAGAAATGGCATCTTTGATGTTCTGGAAGGCCACTCTACTTTCCTCGTTCCACTTTACATCCACATCTTTCTTGAGCATCTTGTTCAGAGGTTTGGCTATCTCAGCAAAGCTAGAGATAAACTTCCTCACAAAATTAACCTGCCCAAAGAAAGATCTCAATTCTTTTTTACTACTTGGGAGAGGTAGGTTTTGGATAGCTTGTATCCTTTCTGGGTCGATGGATATGCCCTATTTTGAAATAATGTGACCCAAAAACTTTCCTTCTGTTACTCCAAAAATGCACTTTTTGGGATTTAAGGAAATTCCATGTTCTCTCGCATCTTTGAAGCACTTTCTTTAAATCTTAGACATGGTCCTCTCTCTTCTTCGAGAAAATTGGGATATCATCCACATACACGATGATGCATTTGCCTATGAGCCCCTTGAATGCATAATCCATGGCGCGTTGAAAAGTTGCACCAGCATTTAATAGTCCGAACGACATTCTCTTATATGCAAATGTCCCCCACTTGGTAGTGAAGGCTGTTTTCATCCTATCATCTGGATGTATAAGAATCTGGTTGTACCCAGAATACCCATCGAGAAAGGACATCATTTCAGATCCATTTACCATTTGTAGAATTTCATCGATTGATGGCAGTGGATAATTATCTTTTTGAGAGGCTTTATTAAGATTTCGAAAATCTATGCACAGCCTAATCTCTCCACTCTTTTTTCTCTCTGGAACGAGGTTAGCCACCCGGGTTGAGTGCCTAACAGGAAAAATGATTTTCGCTTCCAATAATCTTTTAACCTCCTTTTCGATCAAAGGCTCCAATAGTGGGTTAACAACTCGTCGTATTTGCCTAAAAGGCTTGGAGTCTCGCTTCAAAGGGATGGTATGTGTGATAATGTTTTGGTTGTATGTCTTCGACTCATTGTAGTTCCAAGCAATACAATCTATGTAATGTTTCAATGCTTGCATTATATTGCTCCTTTCTTCCTCTGTACATGCCTTTGTTATGTACACCTCCTTTGGATTGTCTGCACTCCCTAGATTAATTGAATCACATGCATCTTTAGGGAGTGGGACTCTTTTTCCTTTCTTGGTCTTGCATCCCATGTCGAACATCATTTCCAATGAAACCACGTATTTAGGAATTTTTTTGGATTGATACACAGTTTCAATTTCATTTTTTGTTTCATCCTCGCCACCTTTGCTCCTCATCAATCACCCGATTTTCAAAAATACCCGAGTTCGTGACAAATTTGAAAATATGTCCGTCACTTTCAAAACCCGGAAATTCTTTACATTATCGGGTATTGATGGACAAGGAACCGACTCAATAGAAAACTTTTTACATCTTTTTATATCAATCGGGTTTAACATGCCCACGACGACTGCAAGAGAGTCTGCTATTCGATTTCCTTTCTTGGAAATAAGGACTATATTGAATGCGTCGAATTCCTTAATGAGGTCCATAACCCTAGTTCTATAAAGGCTCGGTCTTCGTCGCGGCATGTATACTCGTCCTTTGATTTTCTTGACTACCAACTCGGAATCTCCCAAAACCTTCAAGCATTTAACATGTTTGCTCAATGCTAGACGTAAACCAAAGATCAATGCTTCGTATTCTGCCACATTGTTCGTGCAAGGAAATTGCAGTCTGTAAGCAGCTAATAATGGTTTACCTCCAGGGCCAGTGAGCTCGACTCTAGCTCCTACTCCCTGTCTAGATTTTGATCCATCGAACCTGAGCAACCACGTGAAATCATTTTCATCAGAAGAGCTACCAAGATGTGCCTCCTCCTTAGGCTCTTTAGCTGCTTCCTCAACATCAAGTGCATAAACTCCTAGTTCTGGCTCAAAAAATTGAACTTCATTCGGCTTGTTAAAATCTTTTATAATATCCTTAAGCCTCGATTCATTTTCCACTCTGATTTGGTTTGCAATTCCCTTCCATGGTAGCCACATATGTGAGCAGTCTGTTGAAAAATAACCATTCAGAGTTTTCATCCAATCCCTCGCAAGTAACATTCCGTACCTACTTGGGATATTAACCACCAGAATGTCCACAACCTGCTAAACCCTGGGTTCAGAATTCAATTGGATCTTGACATCATATAGAGTCCCCACTCCATTTACCTCTGATCTGTCCAGTTGCAGGACTGTACATTTGGATGAAACAGGTTGCAGGCCTAGCATCTTACATATTTCTGCTCATTGCACCTGTGTCCACCAAACAATTATGCAAATTCTTACCCGTAATTCTTAACAGTTGCAGGCGTTGAAAAATGGTTTCCCTGGTTGTTTGGGACCTGGTTGCAATACGACACGGTGGGTCCAGCCTGCCTGATGAAACCCTTGATTATTTCAATGAAAACCTGCAACAAAAGAAAGCAAAAGTTGCAGTTTAGCTGTTTGTGAGAAAATATTTCAAAATTAAATCAAAAGATATTATTCATGTATGAAAACCAAAATAAAGTAAACCGATTCGGCCCTCCTTCTAGCGCCAATCTGTTGAGTGGTGTTTTCACCCAATTGTGAAAGCACACTCTCCGATAGGATCTGAGTCCCAAAATCCTCTGCTTGCAAAGAAAGTAATTTCTCCAAGGTTCCTCTTATGTTGATTCTAAAACACCAATGATGCTGCTCACTATAAATGCAGGGAATACCTTAGGGTTGCAAGTGGATGTTAACAAGGGGCACTGTAGTTCACTTTAATTTGGATTTGCAATGGACTCTAAGCTTTGATGGGTTTTCAATTATTTATTTAAATGACTGAAATTAAAATACAAAAAATAAATACGAGTTTAAAAATAAAAATAAAAGCAAATGAATATGCAACTAAGCTACGTCCAGAGTATTGCCATCTTGATTGATAAAACCGAAGACAATGAGGTTTCTGCATTCAACCCAACCTACTGAACCTGCAAATTTGCACAATTCAGATAAGCCAGGTGCGAGTTTCTAGGGTTTCTACTGTAGTTTTAGATTTAGGCATTCACATGAAGCAACCAAGAACACTTGCATTCAACTTCACCTATAAGCCTAGAAATTTGAAAGAGAAAGATAACACATTGAATCATGCATGCAAAAAAGACTCCTTTCTCATCAATGAAATGCCAACACTCTGTATTTCTGCCTTAAAATGATGTATCAATTACAATTACAGAATGTTCCAGGTTTTACAAATCTAGAACAAATGAAGGAAATTGCCCAAGTGCGAGCCCAGAATGGCATGAAGCCCTTGTCTCTCGCAACTCGCAAGCGGCAATTTCCAACCCTATCTTCAATCTGCACTTCTGGCTTTATACTGTCTGGCGCGGCTCTCCGATTCTCCTTGCGTCTCTTCGTTTCATCTCCCAGAATGCGCCTTTTCAAATTCCCGCATTTTTGATGCTTTTACTTCATGCTCGATTCTGAAATGCTCGAAATCTGCTGCTGCATGTAACTCTTCTGCAATTTCGACACCTGTATGCCACGTGTCCTGCGTTTTCCATGCCTTCTGTAACATTTTCCTATGAGAATCACGACAAAAAAAACATGCAGCCTGTTCACATTCTTGGCCGTGAAAACGCGACATGTCGCGAAATCGCGACGCTTTCCTCATTCGTACGTCTTCGACCGCTTCTTGTCGCGAAATCGTGACCATTTTCTCTTTCGGACCTTCTCACTGCAAACTGTCGTGATTTCGCTACCGTTTTCTGTTTCGGGCCTTCTCATCGCAAACTGTCGCGATTTCGCTACCGTTTTCTGTTTCAGGCCTTCTCACCACAAACTGTCGCGATTTCGCTACCGTTTTGACTCTGCACTCCTTTGCGCTCAATGCTGTCACGATTTCGCTACCATTTTCCATTTTCGTACACTTGCCAATTTTTCGTCGCGAAATTGCTATGCCGCCTCCATCCGTACTACTTCGCTGCTTTGGAGCCGTGAAACTGTGACCTGTCACGATTTCGCGACGCCTTTTCGCTTCATTCCCCTTTTCTGCTTTCTATCGCGATTTCGCGACCATTTCTGCGCATTATGCTTTTTGGTTGATCCTGTCGCGATTTCGCGACCATTTTGGCCTTTTGCCCTGTTTGACTGGTTCCTGTCGCGATATCGCGACGTTTTCTTGCTTCGTGCTCTTTGACCTCTTTCTGTCGCGATATCGCGATGTTTTTCCGCTTTGTGCCCTTTGACCAGTTTGACCCGCGATTTTGCGACACGTCGCGATATCGCTACGCCTTTCCATTTTGCCTTTCTCTCTCCTGCCTGGGCTGCGACAGAGCAACATGTCGCGATTTCGCGACACTTTTTCGTCTTCATTTTCTCTCTCCTATTTCTGCTGCGACGGAGCAACATGTCGCGATTTTGCGACACTTTTTCGTCTTTATTTTCTCTCTCCTCTTTCTGCCGCGACGGAGCAACATGTCGCGAATTCGCTACGCTATTTTCATCCGTACAACTTCTGCAACAACACGTCGTGATTTCACGACACTTTTTCATTCTGGCAGCGATGGAGCAACATGTCGCGATATCGCAACGTTTTTTCAATTTCGGCAGCGACAGAGCAACATGTCGCGATTTCGTGACACTTCCTGTTTTGGCCGCGACGGAGCAACCTGTCGCGATATCGCGACGTTTTTTCAATTTCGGCAGCGACGGAGCAACATGTCGCGATTTTGTGACACTTTTCCTGTTTTGGCCGCGACGGAGCAACCTGTCGTGATTTCGCGACACTTTCTATTTTTCGGCAGCGATGACGCGACATGTCACGATATCACGACAATTTTCATGTTTGCCTTTCTCTCTCCTGCCTGGCCGCGACAGAGCGACATGTCGCGATTTCGCGACACCTTTTCATTTTTGCCAACGACATGTCACGATTTCACGACACCTTTTCATTTTTGCCAGCGACGGAGCGACATGTCGCGATATCGCGACGTTTTTCTGTTTTTCGACAGCGATGGCGCGATAGGTCGCGATTTCGCGACACTTCCAACACTTAGGCATTTTTTTCCTCTTTTCCTCATTTTTAGCATCTGGGTCACTGGGATTTCATCCGCAAGCCTGCAAAAAAGGTGGGTCCCCAATTTTGGGGTGTGTTGTGGATCAGCCACAACAGTTCCATTGCTAGCCAGGCGTCTATAGCCCCGATGGAGATGTCCTAAGCCCTTTGATTGATTTGGCTCCTTTTTTTTTTTAATTTTAATTTTTTTAATGTATCATTGTTTTAATGCTTTACAAATTTCACCTGCCACTTGGGTAAGAGATCAAGTAATTTTAAAGATTGAGTATAAAAAAATTTCGCTCTGATATGCAAACCAAATAACTTCATCTTCCAAGCTTTCAAGAATATCCTTTAATATGATGTGTTAATGTGTAGCATTTGCAAATGATTCATGGTTTCCAAAATTTGTTATCTTAGTCCCCAAAATCTAGGAGTAATTACTAAATAATTCTATCCCTTTATTGAGCATACAGAATAAGCATTTCATCCTCCAAGAGGCCATAAATTAGTAACCATTACAGAACACCACCACCAATAAAGGAACCAACCCAAACCCAAAACTTGCAAACCAAACCCTGAAAAACAAGCTCCAAACCTAGCTTAATACACATTTGACAAGAGAAAAACCCAAAACTCACCACACCAAAATTTGAAATAAAACTAAAGCAGGAAACCAAAACCAAAATAGGAAACCAAAACCAAAACACGAAAACCAAAGCCTATATACAATAATATACAAAATGGTGCAAAAAATTTGGGCTATCATTTCCTTGGGTCCCAAACCTAATTAGCCCAATTTGAAAGACATTTAACATGAAATGCATACCAAGCTTTACAGAAGTCCCAAAAAAGCAATATTGGATCAAGTCATGCAATACCTCTCATCTTGCCTCCCTCATACAACCACTTTGAATCAATTTTATTATCAATTCTATGTTGAACATTTGATTCATTAAACTTGCAAGTGAATGCATGATTTTCAATAATCTTTCGCTTATTCAATGAGATGCAAATTTCAAGATTAGATTCATTTTCACAAGCATGTAGGCTTTATTCCAAACAATAGGCTATTTCTGAAAATTTTAAAGCAACATCATCATCCATGTCTTTAGGCCAATCATATTCACGCAACAATTTGCAATTATATAGGATGCTTACTAAATGAAAATCATTATAATCTTGTATCCTAGGTTCAATTGTTATTTGTTGATGAACATGATTCAACAATTCAAGCATATCCACTTCTCCATGATTTAACAAAGCAATCTCATTAGTGGTATGATCAAGATGGTGACTTTAGGGTCATGCATATTAGATGAAGCAATTTTTTTATCAGAATGCTCAAAAGGGACACATTCCTCCTATTCTCCCCAAACATCATCATAACTATCAAATTCTATCATGGACTTTTTATAATCTTTAGATTCAACCATTGATTCACCCTCTTCAGCTTTGAAGAATTCATCTTCCTCTGATTCATTCTCCTCAACTTCGTAAAATTCATCTTCTTTGGATTCATCTATTGGTGGGTCAAGGGTTTCTTCCAAGGGATATGCTATTGTATTCAAACTTCTAAGGTTGTCCCAATCCTCCTTTGTAAAAATTGACCCTAATCCAACCTCTATATTTTGATCAACTTGATCATCACCATCCTCATTTGCTTGATTTAAGACTACCAGGTTTGAAGGTTGGTGTTGGTTGGAATCCACTACTCTTGAAACTCAACCCATCATAGGAGAAGGTGGCTCCTCAACTAGATTCTTTGGTAGCATTTTATTAGAAGCTTTAGGGTTGAGAAATGATAATTGACCCACATCCAGACCTTTTGAAATGTACCATTGTTCTACCGTTATTGCTTCAGTATAAGCTCTAGACAAGGATGACTCTTTAAGAACTCTCCTTAGGAAGGTAGAGGTAAAAGGGTCTACGGCTTCTAGGTATACTTGGATAGCCTCTTCTTCTGAAATGATATAATGGCTCTTCATATCAATGTACAACCTATGGAATCTATCATTAAATTTGCTTGTGGACTCATTAGGCTTTTTACAAACAAAAATAAATGGATTTAATATCCTGTCCGGATCAATCAATTTTCCAAATTGTTTGAGAAATGCTACCTTTAATTGCTCCCAAGAGGTGATAAAACCTGCAGATAAACTTATATATCAATCATAAGCAAACTCATCTAATGTGGATGGAAACATCCTACAAACAACATCTTCATGTATGATTTGCAAATGAATTAAAATGCTCTTATATCCTTGAATATGCTCTTCAGCTGATTCCATTGCATGATGCCTAAATTGAGGTATATTATTCAAAATATCTATGGGCATAGGATGTGAAGGCCTAGGTACATTTAAAAGACAATCTACCCTTAAAGAAGCAAGAAATACCATTAGATAATCTCAAATAATATGACTTTAAAACCAATTTTGTTAGTCAAATAAATGTCTTGCAATAAGCATGAAATGACTAACAACTCTTAAAAGATATGCATCAATGAAAACATGACATTAAAGACCATTTTCCAATTTGCAAAAGATCAACACAAATATATCTTCAATCGGAGAACTCTTAAATCAATGGATATGATCAATAACACCTCATTAGTCAAGATAAATGCATTCAAATCACTCTTTCAAATAACATGAACAAGATAGCATCTATAAATAAACAACCAAATCAGGCCCTCCTTCTAGCGCCAAAATGTTGAGTGGTGATTTTGCCCAAGTGCAAAACCACACTCATAATTAGGATTTGATTACAAACCCTCTCTTGCAAATAAGTATAAACTTCTCCAAGGTTCCTGTTATTTTAATGTGTGCAAGTATATGCTTATTAAATGAGTGCATGGAATACCTTAGTGCTATGCAAAACAATTGTTAACAAGGGGCCTGTGCTAGGGTCGCTTTAGTCCAATATGCTATTATTTTTCATGAAATCAAAAGGATATTTTAACCCTTCTTTCTTAAGCAAGCTTAAACCACCTTTATACTTTACTAGACTTTTCTTTAGGCGTGAAACATAGATTGAAACCTGTCTCTGAAAGGTGCATATGAACATAATAAAATGATTCCAGATTGGGACATGAATAATCGTTGATGATCAACTTTGTAGTTGTAGTAGCCTTTAATATGCCTGATAAGTAACCCTCTTTAATGAAATTGCTTTTCATGAAGAGGATCTATGGAGGACCTGAAATGTCCTATAAACTACCCCTCTTAGGTGAGATTATATTTTCATGAAGAAAAGTGTGTTTATTTCTGTTAATGTAATGGCCCAAGAGCTATCAAATAAATGAAATGGTGATTTTCATGAAGAAAAGGTAGCCTACTGCTCCGATAAAACAACCCTTTAAAATACCTTATACTTTATTCCCCTTCAATAAAATTAAAGCTTTCATGAAGTAGAAATAAATCGTTGCTTGAAAATAAATCAATGTAAACATTGGCATTCTGATTTCATTTAAGACCTGAAATCTTGCAAATATGAAACTCTTAAAATCCATAATTGTAAAACAAAATCAAATTTGCTCTGTAGAGCTTATTCTCGAAAACTATGCAACTATTTTTGGGATTTTATATTTTCTTTTATATTTTTTATTTATTTTACTTAGCATGTGTTTAAGAAATGGAAAAATATAGGGTTAGGAAAACAATCATAAAATAAAACTAATATAAGAACCATAAAATGATATGTTGTGACTTAAAATATTCATAAACCCTGAAACGTTAGTACACTGCACAAAAACAATCATTAGAGGGACCTGCATTCACACAATCCAATTTCTAATGAAGGGAAAACTCCTAAGGAAAATACAATTTAGTGAAAAATAGATAAATTTAACCAAAAAAAAACTTGCATGAAAATCTACAAAACTCCAATATATTGTTATGCGACATATTTACAATCAGCTCATTAAGATGCAAGGTACAACTTCAGCACTGGCATTACATGGAAAATTATTTAGCCCAGTAGAGCGGAAGAAAAATCTCTCAAAATATATTTCTCAGTTTGATTGTTCTGCCTTCTTTCTGAAAGTTTTCCCCCCCTCGTCATTACCCTCCAATGGATCTTTAAACCCTTTCTTCTGGCCGTCCTTCAAAGCCATGTTCAAAAATGCTTCCTCTCCTTTGGTAACGCATTCCCATATTCTATTTAATCAAGAATGTGTCAAGTACGTTGGAGCCTCAACCTTCGATTGGGAACATGATGTCATTCGGTATGCTTTCACTTGAGCACTGCCAAAACCAGAGAAACGATTCGTCCATTTCAAACATGTGTCCTTTCCTTGATATTATGACCCAATAGGCCTAATTTTGTCGCTCCTTTTCTTGACATGTCAGAACAACGTATTCCTGCCACTCTACTACATTTTGCCTTGTACTGTAGAAAACAATCATGCTTTATAACACCTACACTGCACATCCTCGAGCCCACAGGTGTTACGTGGAGCTACCGACTGCAACATATGTTAAAAAAAGAATCATTTTTACCCAAACTTACATAACCCTGTTATAGGCTATATCTCGCGCTCAATATTTTCATATCTTAGCTTGGCTGTAAATACTTTCTTTCCAAGCGTTTCACATGATTTAGGAGAAATACGACAACGAGCCTGATTCACAACGCTTTCATAATGGTCAACACTTGATACCACCTAATAACGCCTCCACAAATAGCCTGATATCCGCATGGGGCGATGTGAAACACATCAGCGTACTGGCAATCCTGAAGAATAATTGATGAATACCTTAACCCTTGCTACTCCAACTACGCTGGCAATGAAGGCCACATAGTATCTAGTATGCTTGATGCGCGAGCATTGTCCTTACATCCTACTGCCAAATGGACTTCGACACCCGAACGTCGTTTAAAAATGACTCCCACGAGTTTCAGTAGCTCCTTCGCATGTAAAATGTCCACTTCCCTTCGCGCTGCTATCGTAAAACACTTGCATACAGGCATCTGCATTATCTACGTCCATGCCCGCCTGGCTATCCTTCTATTATCTATGGAGGTACCCGCTGCGCTAAAGCTCATCTGGTCACTTTGATGTGTCTTTGTTTGGACCGTGATTTAGGTTGCCCTAGTCATCTCACACTCCGCCCAAGTCACTACCAACTGTGCATGGTCCTTGAATAACATTTTGTAATGGCCATCAATAACCAAGCCTGTGCCATTTATATATTTTACGTTTGCCTTAGTAATATTTCTCCACAACTGACGCTCCACCGTGAAGCTACTGAAAGCATCCATCCAAAACTTCCCTTTGCATCATGTTGTCTGTCAGTCCTCTTTGGTAGAAATTCCCCGTATCTGTGATGGCATTCAAACCATAGCCAATTTGGCTGTGTCCACAACATTACTGTCAAGCCACTCCCCTTTCGAAAGAATTGCTTTGCATGCCTATAATTTTTTCGGTAGTGCCAGTCCACGTCGTCGTCAATGCCAAAATGGATGGCTTCCATTTGATAGTTCCTTTTGCTGAGGTGTCTAATTATCATAAATGTCACCTTGTCAGCTGGTCATGAGGATTTTATTCATCCTTCATGTTGAAATTCATGTCCCACCGACGTCGTCACTCTGTACAGCTCATCCATATCTTTCGGTTTAGACTATGGGTCGTAGTTGTTTCCTCAATAACTCATTACCTAACATGCTTCTAAATAAACCTCGATGTTGCATGCTTTTGTTTGTTATCGGGTTTGTTTCACTATTAAATCGCTCAATCACGCCACATATGTGATCTTGTTGACGTGGATGTCGTGTTGCATTGTTTTTCTATGACGTCGTGATTTAACCAGGTCGTTGCCCCAATTTGTGTCTGCCTAGTTGTCTGAGGTTCATCCGCATCTAAATTCTTGACGACCATCTCTACGTTGAACCCTGCTGGCGACTCGATCTAGGGTGGTGATGTCCACTGGTATCCCTTCACTGTCATGGTGACGTCTAGTTAGCTAGCATTGGGGGGTGCTCATATCACTCGCGTGGTCACTCTATAATCCACTAGGCAAACTACAAAAATTAACACCAAAACTTTCAAAATAAATAAAATGAACTAACTATAACTATAGCCTTATATGAAAATATAAAAAAACCTCCTAACAATAAATACTAATAACACAAAGTAAAGACTTTTCTAAATTATATATATATATATATATATATATTAGTATTATTCATCTATTATTATTATTTTTAATATATATACTATTATTATTAAATAATAACATATATATATTTATATATACTTTTATTTATTTTATATTTTTAATTTTTTTATATTTTAACACAATGAAATTAAGGAACCCAATTAACATTGAAAACACGAGACATATTATACTAAACAAGTTAACACAAACCGACAAGGGGAACTACCCTAACACCAAGCACACATGAAACGAACAAGCACTACCAAAATGAACCTTGGAATTTACGATGAAACCCAAGGGTAAGGCTTTATTAAAAATGCCACTTCAAGAAACCCAAAAAAACTTGTAAGCACAAAATCAAAAAGGTGGGTCCCCATAACTTGGGGATAGTTGTGGTGAGGCCACAACAAATGGCGACTCTGATGGGGGATGCTCTTGAGCATTTCAGATGAAAACCCAAAATATTCGGTTCTAAAACCAAACAAATCGAAGGTTAGAAACAAAATTATTCATCAACATCCAAAAATGATGGGGATGGACAATTTTAATCGAAAACGCATGAACCACTGCTTTAGGTAAGTGTGTGAAAGTGTTTTCATTTTATCATTCTTGACCCTATTCAAAATCCATCACATGTTTTGCATTAGGCTATAAAATAATTACTCATAAAAGATGTGCCTTTGCATTGCTCCATATCCAGTCAAGCGTTTATAGCCTCGGTGGAGATGCGCTCACTCACCCAGGTGTTAGATTAACCTTGCATTTGCTTATTTTGTAAACATTGTTCCACTGCCAGCGAGGCATCTATAGCCTCGGTGGAGATGTCCTAAGCCCTTTGATTGATTTGGCTCCTCTTTTTTTTTCTTTTTGAATTTCGTTTTTGTCTTTTTTGTATGTATCATTGTTTTAATGTTTTGCAAATTTCACCTGCCACTTGGGTAAGAGATCAAGTAAGGTTAAATATTGAGTATAAAAAAATTTCGCCCTGATATGTAAACCAAATAGCTTCATCTTCCAAGCTTTCAAGAATATCCTTTAATATGATGTGTTCATGTGTAGCATTTGCAAATAATTCATGGTTTCCAAAATTTGTTATCTTAGTCCCCAAAATTTAGGAGTAATTACTAAATAATTCTATCCCTTTATTGAATATACACGATAATCATTTCATCCTCCAAGAGGCCATAAATTAGTAACCATTACAGAACACCGCCACCAATAGAGGAACCAACCCAAACTCAAAACTTGCAAACCAAAACCTGAAAAACAAGCTCCAAACCTAGCTTAATACACATTTGACAAGAAACAAATCCAAAACTCACCACACAAAAATTTGAAATAAAACTAAAGCTGGAAACCAAAACCAAAGCCTATATACAATAATATACAAAATGGTGCAAAAAAAATTGGGTTATCATTTCCCTAGGTCCCAAACCCTATTAGCCCAATTTGAAAGACCTTTAACATGAAATGCATACCAATATTTACAGAAGTCCCAACAAAGCAAGATTAGATCAAGCCATGCATTACCTCTCATCTTGCCTCCCTCATAAAACCACTTTGATTCAAGTTTATTAGCAATTCTATGTTGGACATTTGATTCATTAAACTTGCAAGTGAATGCATGATTTTCAATAATCTTTCTCTTATTCAATGAGATGCAAATTTCAAGATTAGGTTTATTTTCACAAGCATGTAGGCTTTCTTCCAAACAATAGGCTATTTCTGAAAATTTTAAAGCAACATCATCATCCATGTATTTAGGCCAATTATATTCACACAAAAATTTGCAATTATCTAGGATGCTTACTAAATGAAAATCATTATAATCTTGTATCCTAGGTTCAATTGTTAGTTGTTGATGAACATGATTCAATAATTCAAGCATGTCCACTTCTCCATCATTTATTGGTGGTATGATCAAGAATCCACTCTAAATATTCATTTACTTATAGTAGCATTTCATGATAAATAGCATTTGAATCCAATAAAAGGTTAGACAAATTTTCACCTGAATCTTGGATGTTTGGAAACAAAAGGTTAGATTCTACCTCATGCACACTTTCATTTACCAATACTTGGTGATCCATTGTGATATTTTCTTCTTCATGGGTTCCATCATCATCATTTTGTAACACCTCTTGTGACATCACAATTTCAGCATCTTGCATATCAAATGACACAAAATATTCATTAGTAGGAAAGTGAGAAACAAACAAGTCTTCATATCTTCCCCATCCATTATAATAATCATCTTCTAAACCCATAGGATAAAGCTCTATCATGCTTTCAAATGGCATATGATTCTCTAAAGGTTTAGAAATTGTAGGTTCTTCATACAAGATGGTGACTTTAGGGTCATGCATATTAGATGAAGGAAATTTTTTATCAGAATGCTCAAAAGGGACACATTCCTCATGTTCTCCCCAAACATCATCATAACTATCAAATTATATTGAGGCCTTTGTATAATATTTAGATTCAACCATTTATTCACCCTCTTCAACTTCAAATAATTCATATTCCTCATATTCATTCTCCTCAACTTTGTAAAATTGATCTTATTTGAATTCATCTATCGGTGGGTCAAGGGTTTCTTCCAAGGGATCTACTATTGTATTCAAACTTCTAAAGATGTCCCAATCATTAGCATATCATTTTATAATGCGATTATATTCCATTATTAGGCAAGGGGGTAAAATAGCGCTTATGCGCTCTCTAATTAATTAAGTTGGTTTGGCAACCAACTAGGTGGTTCTATCAACCAAACCACCTACCACCTTGTATTATTTAAACTTGCATTATTATCAATTTCAATTACTTCAGAGAATTTCACATGGTATCAGAGCAGTTCTTGGATACCGAGCGGAGAAGGTGGTGACACTAACCACTCCTTGGAACCTGGAGACTAGAGATCGAAGTCAAAGCATAGGCACTGGCGAACAAGGCCCGAGAGGACAACTGGATTCGAGGCTCGAGCTCATGGCCTGAGACAGACAGGAATCCTGAGAGGACAACTGGACAAGAAGCCCGAGACAGACAAGATGATTGGACATGAGGCCCGAGCACGCAGCCCGAGACAAACAAACCACTTCTCGACGATGAAAACGTGGACACTGACTAGGATGCTGATGTGGCTGGCAGTGACACGTGGGTGCAGACATGGATGCAGACCTGACAGGGATGTTGACAATGTAGTGACATGGTAGAGGGGTTTTGTTTGGTCCAAGGTGGCAAAACCATACGTGATAGAGGTGACTACCCGCAGGCAGTCGAAGGTAACGGGGAGCTTTAAATCCTATAAAGCCTCCAACATGCAACGTGGGATGCATGTGGGATAAGTATCCAAAAATTCTTTTTCTCCATTCCCACCCGCCCGTGACCCTAACATCAACGAGGGTCTTTCCCCTCTCAACCGACTGCCTAGTGCAATTGGTCGTTGTGTTGTTGTGTGTGGACGAGGTCCACAGTTCAATTCTCATCGCGGCTCGCTTGTTGTTGCCCGTGCAAACAAAATTTTTGTTCTGCCCACGCCCTGATGCTCGCTGTCCGCACTTGCCCGTGCAAAAATTGACGGATTTTTTGTCCAAATATTGTTTTTTGACACCAAAAGTTGTTTTTTTTGACAAAAACAAAAAGTTGTTTTTTTGGTCAAAAGTTGCTTCAAAATCAATTTTTCTTGCCAAAAGTGGTGTTCCACGCTCCAAAACATTTTTTTTCGCCAAAGGACATACAGAGGGCTATTATTTGAGGTATTTTCCCCTATCTTTTCGGAGAGATAAGGTTCATTTTTACACAAGTTTTTTTCCTTATGTTTATTTTACAACCAGAAGAGGGGATCATAGTAGTCTTCTTTTGCAAAATTATAAAGACAAAGGGGGGAAATCAAAAGTGATGAAAGTGCTTTATTGCTTGATAAAATTGGTATTGTAATAGGTGCATTTTCGATGGAAATCAACACCTAAAGTAGTTAAATTTGTGGGCATTTGTGATTGTACTTATTGCATTTAAATATATTTTTTTCTTGCATTAACAATCATAAAATAACAAACAAAGACCCCAATTTTTTTTTAATTACTCGTGCAATTCAATTGCACAACAATGTTCAGTATTTGTGATACCTATGGCCCACACTTACAGGTAACGTTGTCATGCTTTGGGCTGCTGTATCTGTCGCCTAATATAGCTACAAAAATGACGTTTGAGTTTATTCTCTATCAATCATCGAGGAGAAATAAGGCAAACCAGTTCTATTATTCACTTCATTTCATACCCACATCGTGATTGTTGTTAGGCGTAAATCCTGACGAAGGTTTTTCTAAAATGTTTAGGGGAAGTTACGCCCCACACTTGAGGAATAAACTTTCTATGGTAGGTGTCATTAACAACACAATGCCCTTTCAGTATTTCCTAAGTTCAATATATCATGCTTCTCATATGTACTTATAGTCTCCCTCATGTAAGGGTGGGTACATATTGAGTGGTTGTGCTATTCATATATGCCTATAGTCTCCCTCACATTTACAAGTATCTCTCAAATTCATAATTTTTGAAAGGTCCTAACTTTGTTCCATGGAAGACAAATATGAGAACAATTCTTCGAGTGGAAGACTTATGGGATGTAGTGACTGGCACTACAAAACATCCTCAAATAGTAGGAACAGACCAAGATGCTTGGGATAAGAAGGACAAAAGAGGTCTCGTGTTTCTCCTGCTTGCTACTACAGATGAGGTCCAACCTCATATCTATGATGCCAAAACCAGTAAGTAAGCTTGGGATGCTTTGATTACTGTGTATGAAGGAAAGAATCAGTCCACTATTCTACACCTCCAAACACAGGTACATACTCTCAGTATGAATTCTAAGGAGACATTTGATCTATTCCTTTGCAGAGTGGCGGATTTGAAAGCCAAATTGAATACTATGGGAAAACCAGTAGATGATGATATCTTGAACTCTATCATCTTGAGAGCATTGCCAAAATCCTACAAGATGTTGATCACTTCCCTCAATGTTTCTGGTAGACAAGTATCTTTTGTGGAGTTGGTAAATTTGCTTCAGATTGAGGAAGCAAATCAGGTTTAGAAAGATGAGGTGCCAGATAATGTCCTTTCCACCCAACAAAGGGGTTATAAACAAGGTCAGTTTCACAAAGGGGGTTCTTCTTCCAAGGAAAAATGAAAACAAAATCAGCAGAAGGATAAACGTTATTGAAAGATTTGTGATAGGAATAACCATGACATCAACAGGTGTTGGTTCAAAAATAAGCAACAACATGACCAACCTCATAAGAAGAAAGGAAAAGAGAAACATAAGTATAAAAAGAAACATAAGAAACCTAAGGGACATGTTGCTTATGCTGACTCCACCTCAGACTCAGATTCCCCTAGGTTCGATTCAAATTATGATTCTGAAAGAGCACACATGGTGCTCATGACCCATACTTCATCTTCCCAGATAGATGTTGTATGGTATATTGATTCAGGAGCTAGTAAGCACATGACTGGGGACAAATAATGGTTTGAAATATTTGAGGAGAAAGAGGGTAAGCCAGTCACCATTGCTGACAATCAAATCTACAAATTCAAGGGTGAAGGGGATGTTTTTATCACTCTTCCAGATGGTAAATGTCAGATAGAGAAGGTTCTCTATGTTCCTGGCTTCGCCAATAATCTGTTATCTGTTCCTCAGATGTTGGATAGAAATATGGATGTCGTGTTCCGAGTTGTGAAAGGCAAGAAGAGATGTTTTATAACCCAAAAAGGTAAACATGTCGCAACCGACTCCTACAAGCATGGCATGTTCATCCTCGATGCTCTTTCAATGCCTCATGTTGCTTTGGCTACAACTACAAAGGAGGCTACTTCTCTCTAGCATAGATGATATGGGCATCTAAGTTTAGGATATTTGCTCGAATTGTGAAAATATGATATGGTGCGAGGCCTTCCTCACCTTTCATCAATATTATTAGTTTGCTCGGATTGCTTAGCATAGAAGCAACATCGGGTACCATTTGAATCTAGCTCTTCCCTAGCTAAAAACCCTTTGGGTACACACCAATCTGTGCGGTCCTATGCCAACCAGTTATGATGGAAAGAAGTATTTTTAATTGTTCGTTGATGATTACTCACAAAATATGTGGGTTTTATTTCTTCAATTAAAATTTGAGGCATTTTCCTACTTTCAACAATTCAAGAAACTTGTTGAGGAGTCGGGATGTTTCATCAAAACCCTTCGCTCAGATCGAGGGAGGAATACACTTCCACATAATTTTCATAATTTTTGAAAGAACATGGGATAAAGAGACAACTAACTACAGCATATACACCTTAGTAGAATGGACTTGCAAAGAGGAAGAATCGTTCCATTGTGGAAATGGTTAGATGTATGCTAAAGGGAGCACATCTTGAGGATCAGTATTGGGCAGAAGCAATAAACACAACATCGTATTTCCTAAATAGAGTACCCACAAGAGCTCTACAGGGTAAAACACCACAAGAAGCATGGAGTGGCAAGAAACCCTCCATTTCTCATCTAAGGGTTTTCGGATGTAAGGCATTCATGCACATACCAAAATAGAAAAGGAAGAAGTTAGATGAGAAGACCCTGCGTTGTATTTTTCTTGGTTATGATGAGCATTCAAAGGGATATCGCTTGATAGATCCGATAACCAAGAAAACACATATAAGCAGAGATGTAGTATTTTATGAAGCTTCCACATCAGATATCACATCTACAAATGTATACTTTGAAGAAGAAGAAGAAGAGGAACCTAAGAAAGAAAGTTCACCTCCAAATAAAAAGGTTCCAAAATGATATACTAGTACATTGAGAGATTCTAAATTGAATACATTGCCAGATCTAACTCAAGATCGACCGTGCACTTGGAGTATGACATAGAAGAGAAGAGTAGAGGCATCGACTTGAGAAGTTGATGAACTTTACCAACAATTTGATGAATTATCTGTAGATGCAGAGGAAGATAGAGATACAGATATGGATAATGAACAGGTTTATATGACAACATTGGATGAAAATGAACCTACAACAGTTCAAGATGCACTTAGTGAGTCTCAGTGGAAGGCTGCTATGGAAGCATAACACACATCTCTCATGAAGAATAATACATGGAAGCTAGTTAATCTACCTACAGGAAATAAGACCATTGGCTGCAAAGGGGTTTTCAAAATAAAGTATAAGGTAGATGGTACTATTGATAAGCATAAGGTCCGTCTTGTTGCAAAGGGATATGCTCAGAAAGAAGGCATAGACTATGAAGAGACTTTTTCCCCTATTGCAAAAATGACTACCATTCGAGTACTTTGTGCCATGACAGCTCAATTTGGGTGGAAGTTGCATCAGATGGATGTTAAAAGTGCCTTCTTGAATGGTGACTTACAAGAAGTATACAAGACCCAACCAAAAGTGCATCGAATCCAGAGTATGTTACCAAAACTAGGAACTTGATTTATCATGACCATCTTTAAATTACGTAAAATTTGTCATTTTTATTATTTGTGCTCAATTTTTGCAAATGCTTTGTAAATGGCAACTCTAACACAAAGTTTAAAATTTTAAATTTTTGCAAAGCAAACACGAAGAGCATTAAAACTAAGTCAAACTTTAGGTCTGTCTCCTATTTTGCATCAACTAAGGGTAGAAAGCATTTAAGAAAATTTTTGAGATATTTTTACCAAAGACCAAAAAAATATGCAATATACTCAGTTTAGTAAGTGATTTGCTTTGAAGAGTGATTTCTCATCAAGTCAAATATAAATAGTTATTCACTTAGAATCTATAAATCAATTTGCTAGGAAAGACAAGATTATTCCTAACTCCTCCCCATGAGGGCAATTCACTCAAGTTTTAAAGTGATTTGCTCTAAGTGATTCGCTTGGACCCTTTGAATTTCAAAATTTTCAAAATTTAAAACCTGCTAGTGAATTTTTTGACATTGCAAGTGAATCACTCCATAAGCAAAATTTTATCAATTTTAATTCTTACTAGCCAATTGCTCAAAATTCTAAGTGAATCACTTGACTTTATGACCAAATCACTTTATTTCGTAGGTGAAGCATTCCGCAGGCCAATTTTTATCAATTTTAATTCCTGCTAGTGAGTCCTCTAGAAATGTAAGAGAATTGTTGAATTTTGTAAGTGAATCATTCCAGTTTGTAGGCGGATCACTCTATAGGCCAATATTTAAGATTTTACAAATTTTGACCCCAAAAATTTGCCTATGTAGGTATATAAACTAGAGGATCTAGGATGATGCTTTGTAGGATGGTGATTGTTACAAACTTCTATAAAATCAAGTGACAAATTTACTTCAAAAAAATGTTGTTTTATCAAAAAACAACCCCAAAAAATTGGGTCGCTACCCTGAACCTTGTCCCCTAAATAACGAAACATATGTGCTCCACTCCTGTCTTTATTATATGCAGGATTTACAAAAAGTTATGGTGGTTCAACCATAGGGAATTCTCAAACAACGCAAAACATGTCATGGACTCAAAATCATTAGCTACCCCAATATATACAGATTCACCAAGATCAACTACATTTTCTATAAAATCCATAGCCAAACATATAGGCTCATTACACAATGTAGAATTCTAGGCCATAACAGGTGTATCAAATCCAACAACCAATGTAGCAATCCATGCAAAAAGTGGTGGCACCAAACTACCAAGATGCATAAAATCAACAAAGGATCCAATATCCTTAACAACAACCAATATATACACAATGGGACAACCTAGGTACCAAATTTAGTATGGACAAATATAGTATGGCTAAGTGCCTCAACAACAAAATTTAATGATGTCTGTGCAGTAAAACTATTTGACTTATTTGGCCCAAACCCATCAATAATAGGTATCCCCACAATATTAACAAGTTCCCCAAGAACATTAGGAGCCTCAATGGTCAGTTACTCAACAAGACCTACAGACCTTACTCATGAGTAAGTTTTGGCCTATAATGAGTCCCTTTGAGTTAGGGTGCTCCAATAGAGAAATGTGTTAATGATTAATCAAATACAAAATGGCATGAGTAATATGAATGCAATTTTTTGGCATCCTACCTATAAAATACTCCATAATCCAACATCATGTGCTTCAACAATCTATTATGCTCAAGCAATGAAATAACAAGTGTCAAGCCAATCAATAATAACAAAGTAGTCTATTGCAACCAATCCAATAATGAACCAACCCATGATGAACCAACCAGTGGTAAATTGGATGATTGCATCCCAAGTCAATGTAAAAGGGTAAAGTAGGCCTTTAACATCCATGAGGTCATAGACCATATGAGAAAACCCCTTTTTTACTTAATATATAGTTATCCAACCATACTCTAGTTACTAAAGCATTATGTACAACCCTACCCCCCATAGGATTCAAACATTAAACCTATATTCATAATTCCAAAGTCTCCACCATTAGAGCACTTGAAATAAGTGGTTATTGCCTCCCTACTCAAAGTGCAATGGTGAACAATTAGCCAAAGTATCCTCAACCTACTCCCCAAGAAGCATACCCCCTTTAAATATAAAAGGAACCTAAGGTGACAAGGAAAGTTTTAGGTAATAGTAGATCAAATATTCTTATGGTGAAACCCTCATCCTTCCATCAAGGGAAATCTTTCCTATGGTCTAAAAAAAGTCTTGAGATTGAAAATAGAGATTCTAAATATGAAGAAACAAAGGATGAAGAAGAATATGAAATAGTTGATCCTCCTCAAATATAGAATGAAAGTCCTTAGAAGAATGTGAAGAGTTCACTTTTTTCCTAGAAGGAGAAGAGTATGTAATGGGAGCAAAAATTAAGCTAAAATACAAAGTATGTGGGCTGTCCTTTGAGGATGTTCTACCTATAGGGATAACAAAGGAAAATAAACCATCAACTCACTAAGCATCAATGCCTCCCTCAAATGATGAATTAAAGCATGAAAGAGCAATAGGAAGAGGAACTGGATTGAGATATAAAGGAGAAGAAAACATTACAATGTTTAAATAAACTACATGTGAATTCCCTTTCGTGAAGGTATTTTACTTCCTCAATGAGGAGATTTTAGAAGAAAATTATAAAGTTCCCAAGATTCCATGCAAGGTTTAATTTGTTGCAACATCTTAGGCACTTGAGGTTGTTAAATGTTATCTTCCTATCCAATATGTCATCATCTACAACCCTCATAAATCATCAAAGGATGGTGAGATATTTGCTCTCCCTAAATATGAGGCATTTTATTTCTCTTTAGAAGAAGAGGATCATCTAGAAGTGGAGGAGAGCCTGCAACCAGGAGGTATTTTTGTTAGAGTTGAAATTGATACTAGAAGGTGAGGATCAAACAGATGGAGAAACTAAGCCAGAACATGAAGCATACAATTTTGTCTTGAAGAAAGCTAAGTTTGTAGGGTTTGGAGAAATCACATGGGGTCCTTTTTGTGAAGAAATATTCCTCTTTGATGATGAACGCCTAGAAGCAAATATTATTCAACAAATGAAGAAGGAATCATCTACAGATCCTGATATCATTCAAGTGATTCCAGATAATTAGGCTACACTAAGTAATAGAGAACCCATTATTCTAGAAATGGGATATTTTCCTACAATATTAGGGAGTACAACCAAGGTAAAATTTATATCCTCGTAATTTGATGCTTTGAAGGACAACATTGAGTTGGTGGAGGAATAACAACATCCATTATTGTTGCATGATGCTATATTGCCCAGTTGTATAAAGGCCGTGGTCTAAAGCAATAATCACCATCAAAATCCATCATGGAATGAGCTAAAAAGATAAGAGGCTATCACAATTGTAGAAATCCCAATGCCCACCCCTACTTCCCATCACTTTAGAATTAAAGGGAGGTGTTAGTTCCGATATAGTTGACATCAAAAGGTAAATCAAGATGGAAAAAGAAAAGAGGTTGTTTTTAACCTCCTAGACTATGACGCCTACTTAGAATTCCAATTATTTTAAAGAAACATATTTTCTCTTAGAATGCCCCCATGAGGCTCTAAATTGGGGAATCCCCTTGGCAAAGGCCCTCGATATGTACCATTGATGATGTCTGACTTACCATGTTTACATAGATGTTGAAAATCCAAAGCTAGAATATTGGCATCAGAAGGGTGAGCAACTATTTCCCTAGCCTATGAATGGAATTGTCTTTTGCTCAGAGAGAGTTGTTTGTTTATTGGATTACCTCTCCTTATTTCCCCTTTAGTTTTTTTCTATAAAAAATGAAGAAAATCCCCATCTCTCTTGAGTGAAAATTTCACAAGAGACGCTTAGGTTTCCCTTTCTTCCCATCCCTTTCCTCCAAGATTAGTTGAAGATGTCTCTAGGATCAACAACTTCTTTCCTAAAGCTGATAAGATGAGATGCCAACCTAGGAATATAATGATAGCAAGGCAATGCTTGAGATCTAGACCAATTTTAGGAAGGTTGGAGTTTTGTTCCTTCAAAATCAGTGGCCCAATGGATGAGGCAGTCTATGATAGACCTTGCCAACAATGTAGTCACAACATGATTATCAACACAAAGGTTGGTAAAATGACTCAGTCTGTGATATGTTTGATGATTAAGAGAAACGAAGGATAAAATAATAGAGAGAAATGATAAATAACCCTAAAGAAAAGAGTTCTTGAACAAATGAAGGTTTACATATAAGGAAAAGAGTGAGAAGAATGAATACCCCTGCCTCCTTGGGTCTTACCCGAAAGTGGCATCCCTTTTGGGATGTTTTCCATAAATTAAAAAAAAAAAAGAGTGAAAATAATGAAAGCCACTAATCTAAGAGCATTACATGATTCCACCATATTTCCCACAACCATCTTCATTTCACTTCCATCATCATTTCTTCTACTCCCCTCTCTATTTTCTATTTCCCTAGCCTATGAATGGAATTGTCTTTTGCTTAGAGAGAGTTGTTTGTTTATTGGATTACCTCTCCTCATTTCCCCTTTAGTTTTTTTCTATAAAAAATGAAGAAAATACCCATCTCGCTTGAGTGAAAATTTCACAAGAGACGCTTAGGTTTCCCTTTCTTCCCATCCCTTTCCTCCAATATTAGTTGAATATATCTCTAGGATCAACAATTTCTTTCCTAAAGTTGATAAGATGAGATGCCAACCTAGGAATATAATGATAGCAAGGCAATGCTTGAGATCTAGACCATTTTTAGTAAGGTTGGAGTTTTGTTCCTTCAAACTCAGTGGCCCAATGGATGAGGCAGTCTATGATAGACCTTGCCAACAATGTAGTCACAACATGATTATCAACACAAAGGTTGGTAAAATGACTCAATCTGTGAGATGTTTGATGATTAAGAGAAACAAAGGATAAAAGAATAGAGAGAAATGATAAATAACCCTAAAGAAAAGAGTTATTGAACAAAAGAAGGTTTACATATAAGGAAAAGAGTGAAAATAATGGAAGCCACTAATCTAAGAGCATTACATGATTCCACCATATTTCCCACAACCATATTTATTTCACTTCCATCCTCATTTCTTCTACTCCCCTCTCTATTTTCTATTTCCCTCCGATTTATTCTACTCCCACTTCTTGAATTCCCCTTAAATTCTTTTGTTGTGCCCATCCCGCCTTAAATAAGTGTAGCCTAAGTCTTAAGGTCACTAACAAGTATGCTTGTTCAAAATAGAGGGTTATCTCTCATGTCATCTCCACCTCAATTTGTAGTATTATCATTCATGCTATCACCAACAATTCCAACCACCTTGCACCTATTTTTTGGTCCCTCCACATTGCAAGCATCGTTGTGTTGCACCATGTGTCATCATCTCAATCTCTCTCATCATTTGTCATCACCTAATCTACACAATCATCTAGGTCATTGTGTCAAACTAATATCCTTGTCTTCATTGGTCCACTAGTCACCATAAGTAAAACAGTACTCTCCCATCCACTAACATCAAAATTATCCTAAGGTGATCCACATTATAAAGGAACATCTCATCCTCGATGTCCATAAGTCATTCCCTCACTTGTTGAAAAGGGGACCTTGAGATAAAAGATAGAGAGGAAATATCTCAATAAGTGCAAGACGTTGTTCTTCAAATACAAACAAATGGGTGGAAGACAAGCTAAACATCCAAGGCAAAGTACAATAAAGAACTTCCTATCCATGAATAAATGAAGTAGATGGGTAGGTCACATAAGAACATGGTAAATACACAGTTGAAGGATATATCCTACAAACAAGGGAGACTCCAGTGGTGCAAGTTGCCTATGATGCTCTTGGAATGACAATTGAAGAATTGAGAAAGGAGATGCCTAAGGTACTCTCCTATCAAGGACAATTCCATAGATGTTGTCAATGTCATTGATGAAGAGATTCAAAGTGGAAGTGTCCATAGATAATGCTTCTGAGTGCTTCAAAGGATATCGTTGAACCAGAGAGCTAATTGGGGAAGTCAAAAAATTAAAAGAAGATAAAGGGAAAAGGCTTGCATATGATCAGTATGAGGAGTTGGTTGATGCTCGAGATGTACCTCTCGTACTAATTGGTAAGCAATTTTGGACATGTTACCCCAAAGCTAAACAAAGGTAACTTGCAATTTTGTAATTTTGTAGTAAGGATTCCAATTTTGAAGACCGGCCCAAGGATAAAGGTAATATTTGAGATCTCTCATCAATCGAGCTTGGCACCCCGAGAAGTCACCATAAATGTAGTAGTCATGCTACTATATTCTAATTCCAAGTAATTAGCCATAGAAAAATGGATTTTGCAAACCCAAGAACAACATTACAAAACAAAAAAAGTTTGCAAATTTGACAAAACTTGGCTAAGCCTCCAAGGTGGGTCGATTTTCTCAAGTGTCAATTGGCTCGAAAGAGATCCAATTGCAAATGAGACCAATTCACTTGCAAAATGACTCAATTGGCTTTGAAGCAATTCGCTAGCAAAGTGGCCCAATTGGTCCAAGAACGATTCACTTGCAATGTGGCCCAATTGCCTCTAGGGAACGAACCACTCAAGGACAACTAGTGATTTGTTAACAAAAGTGAGTAATTCACTCGCTTAATAGAGTGAATCACTCACTAGCTAGCAAAGGGGTAAAAGTAAAGGTATAGATCCCAAGGAGAACCTTTGGAAAGTGATATTTTGGCATGTAGTAGAACAATAAGTCATTTTAGAAGCATTCTAAACCTCTTAGAGGCATGTAATATTTGTGGTGCATCATTTTTTTAAAGATGCCTAAAAATCTTTACTTTACTAGGAGAAGAAGTTTCTCACCCCAAGCAAGTCAAAGGTAAACACCTACTATATATAGAAGCCATAGGCTCGTTTGTAAACATCTTTTGGCCATGAGAATTCAAAGCTATACTCTGTGACACTCATATTGTGCTTTGACCTCATCAGATTGTTGAGAAATTAGCATGTCCTTATGCATTCAATCGATGGCACCGCTTTCCTGGTTTGTTAAGTATGCAATGATTGAAGCATTGCACTTTTGCCCATCTTGTCATTTGCTTATCAATTCCATACTTAACGAATAGGAAAACATTGATGTTATTTTTATTTCTCGTGTGTTAATTGATCATTTACACTCTATCACTACGATTTAAACACATGTTATATTTTGATCACTCGCATCCTTAATATTTTATGCATATTTATTTTGTGCACTTTAATTTTCATGCAACCAGTGTAGGTTAGTGTAGGAGAATTTATACGTGGAAAGTGAGGAGTCGACTTCAATCCAAAGGTTAAGAGGAGTCATTGGCCCTTCCTTCCAACTTTGTTGAAACTAGAATTAAAACGCATCATAAAATTAGAAGGACAATTACCTAGTTCAACAAGTAATAAAATAAAGATACAAAAGATTGAGTTTGTTTTGATTTCATATCAATAAAAACATAGGTTTTTACTTTTAATTTACTTGAAATGATGTTTTATTCAATTTATATGAATTTTGAAAATTAAGATTTTTTTTAAATTAAAAGTTAAATTGGTTATATGGAATTGAAACAAGCTCTTATATATTACATCATACATATATCAGCCTAGCAATTTTATATGATGTACCCATCTATATCGTTTAATAAGGTTCAAACTTAAATCTTCTAAAAAAAATTAGAAGCTTAAGCAGATTTATATATTTATTGACGAGTGAAAACTATTTTTAAATAAATATAAAAAGTCAACTTTATATTTTTAATTTTCATTGTTCATACAACAGTTGTAATGTTGCTTACACAAACGATTTGCCTACAGCTAAGCTTTTCTTTATATTGTTAGTATGGCAATAAATAAATTAAAATTTAGATTTAAATAAATATAAAAAGTCATCAACTTTATATTTTTTATTTTCATTGTTAATACAACAGTTGTAATGTTGCTTTCAAAAACGATTTGCCTACAGCTAAGCTTTTCTTTATATTGTTAATATGGCAATAAATAAATTAAAATTTAGATTTGAGGAACAGCAATATGAAGATGGATGTGATATTCACTAATTTTTATTCAATTGCTGCATTTAAAACACAGCTTATATCATTCAAGTAAAGATGTTACGAGCATACACGATTGGGTATGTATTCTGAGTAAAATGCTACCCAGATTGGGTATGTATTCTGAGTAAAATGCTATCCAGAAAATTATTTGTTCTGAGTAATATACTGCCCAGAAAATTATTTTTATATATTTGTTTATTTTATGACTTGAAACATCAAATCCATCAAATAAGCCTAAGCCTTAACCAAGATGTATCCTTTGGACGAATGAATGAAATTTGTTCTCAGAATGTCTTTCTAGCCAAGAACGGGGTCGAAGCAAATTTTAAAAAGCTGGATTACAATACCAAATCTTGCACGAACCTGCATTCTTTTAATTAGTTTAATTAAAAGAATTTTGTTAAGTGTTTTATTTTTATCAAATGTAATTAGTTTAATTAGTTAGATTCTCATCAAATGGTATTAGTTCTCCTTGATAGAATCTTCTTCTATTAAAAAGCCGACCTGAATTCAAATCTTGCCAAAGTGTTATAATACCATTATGTAGCCGTGATATAATATGTGAAACCCGTTTCAATTTCATATAACCCAAATAAATAAATAAACCATTCTTTTACTTTTAGCAAACAAAATTTTCATTTAAGAAAACTTACAGTTGATTTAAGAAAACTTACAGTTGTTTTCAGAAGTGTTGTTTTAAGAATTTCTGTAAAAGAATTCTTCTCCAGGTTAATACTTGAGATGGCAAGTACCAAAAAAAAATTAATATTAGTTAATATTATTCTTGTTAATGGGGTTATAATTTCAGGCCTTCTATTTTACTTAGTTACTTAATATTTTAATAGAAGATAATAAATATAAATATAAATAGTTTGGGGTGGTGGAAGGACGTGAAGATGAAAGAGAAGTGAAGATGAAAGAGAAGATTATCGGTAATAGAAGATTTAGGGCAAGAGGAGATTAGATGATTACCGGTAAAGAGAAGCGACTCAATTGCAATATTTTATTTATCGATAAAATAGTTTTTCAATATAATCGCCACCATCGAGATCGTCCACACTTCTTTGCAACAGCAACAGTCTGTCCAAAAGTATTGAACCCTTTGAAGGAGAAGCTTGGTAATGGAAAAGGCAAAGTTGTAATAGACAGTTGCATTTATTTTTATGTCAATTATATTGCATTTACGTTGTTCCATTAGTGATAACAAGGATTGGAGGAGTTTTAAAAAAAAAAATTGAAAACCCCTAGTTTTTTTTCTTTCCAACACCCTAACTGTTTTTTGGATTTTTTGGGTTGCGATCATGGAGTTACCAATTTTTAGTGTAAATGATGACATTGATGCTCGAGAATGATGGGTGAAGTTTAGATCTACATATTCTGGTGAGATTTTTTGAAATTGCAAACTTTTTAATCTTTTAAAAGAAACAACTTATGATTGGTGGGATATTCTTACTAAGAAAACTCATGCTAAAAAAAGAATTTTGACATGGGATGAAACTGAGCATGCATTCTTGAGTTAGTAGAACCCTTATAAAAATATAACTAGTTTGAAGGTCACCATCAAAGGATATGAAGAAGAAATAAAAAGGCTTCAAAGAGAACTGAAAGAAATGAATAAAAAGGATATAATAGAAAGAAAAATACATATGACAATGTGCAAGTTTATGGTCACATTCAATAGGAAAATCTTAAGAAGCAATTAGGGGTTTGATGAGGAGAAACTGCTTTGCTAGGGTTTGGGTCTGTCGTCATTCGTAAGTGGCTAGCTCAGTTGCTACTGAGTCGTCTGGGGAGAACAATGGCGCTAGGGAAGCATCCGAGAAAGTTTGTCCCGAAAGTGTTTCACAAGGTAAGAGTATTATTCCTGTTGTTTCCATTTCCTTGCATGAATTTCATAATGCTTGCCATTGGTTTGAGTCACATACCCTTGTCGGGTATTTCCTAAGTAGAATTCCTAATGATACCCTCATTAGGTCTTGGGTGCAACAAGTTTGGAGTCCACATGGTGTGATAGTTGAGAATGTTCAGATTCTCACCAAGGGTTATTTCCTTTTTTGCTTCCCTGATCCTGCTCAAGCTCAAAAAGTGTTAGCCAAAGGTCCCTGAAAAGTAAGAAATTATTGCGATTTACAAAATGAATAATGCAAAGCGTGAACAATTTATTGATTTGAGAAGATTATATATACATAGCTATGGTTGGTGCAAAGCGTGAACAATTTATTGATTTGAGAAGATTATATATACATAGCTATGTATATATAATCTTCTCAAATCAATAAACTGTTCATGCTTTGCATTATTCATTTTGTAAATCGCAATATGGTACCAAAGTGGCAGAGGAAACCAACCATAGCTATGTATATATAATCTTCTCAAATCAATAAACTGTTCACGCTTTGCATTATTCATTTTGTAAATCGCAATATGGTACCAGAGCGGCAGAGGACCTGAGACGCAGAGGACGCATGGATCTCAATGTTGGCAGGCTCGGCTCTCGAGGGAGAGCAGGTGGGCTGACTGACGCGGAGGACCCGGTGGGCTGACTAACGCGGAGGACCTGAGACGCAGGCGAGGGCGCACGGATTCCAAGGCTGGTAGGCTCGGCTCTCGAGGGAGAGCACGGATTTCGAGGTGTATTCTTGTGCAGGTGACAGGTCAGCAGGTGACGTGGCACGTGGAACCGGCGGACGACGCTGACGTGGCACGTGGGACCTACCAGAGAACCTAACTGCTGACATGGCACGTGGAACCGACGGATGACGCTAACATGGCATGTGGGACCTACCAGAGAACCTGACGTGGACTCAATGCTGACGTGGACCTACCAGAGAACCTGACGTGGACAAAGCGGGACTTGACTCGGACAGCGTGGCGGACGTGGCTTGGACGCCTGGTTCGGCTTAGGTGGCAAAAGGAGAGTGGGGAAGGGGTGACTGCCCGAAGGCAGTCACTTTCAAAGGTGGCCCTCCCACCTTATAAATCCCTTGCAAGCATCCGCAGGATGCATGTGGGATAATCCCACATAAATTTTTTATTTTTCTCAAACTCTTCCCCGCCTCGAAGTTAAACTCCAAGTGTTGGGCTTACCTTCCCAGCAACTTGGGTAGCGCAGTTGGTTTACTGCGCTCTCTGTTGTGGATGTGGTCCATGGATCAAACCTCGCGGTCGCCAATATTTTTTGACGCCCAAGCGTCGTTGTTTGACGCCCCGAGTGGATTCTTTGACGCCCAAACACGTTTTTTTGACGCCCAAACACAGTATTTGATGCCCGAACTCAGTTTTTTGAAGCCCGAACACAGTTTTTGACGACCAAAAGCCGTTTTTTGACGCTCATGTGCAGTTTTTTGACACCCTACCAATGTCATTTGATACCAAAACAATCCATTTGACTCCTAAGGAGGATTTTTTTCCCCGGGAGCCTCAAGAGTAATTTTTTTATTACTTTTTTCCCTTGTTTATTTTTGCAACAAGAAGGGGGGATCACAATATTCTTCTTTGCAAAATTATAAGACAAAGGGGGGACATAAGGAACTTTCACAATGGCCACTGTTCACAAATATCTCTCCGATTCACAGTTGTTGAAAGGCCCTAACTTTGTTCCATGGAAAACAAAGATGAGAGCCATTCTTCAGGTGGAAGATTTATGGGATGTAGTAACTGGCACTACAACACGCCCTCAAACAACGAGAACAGATCAAGAAGCTTGGGATAAGAAGGACAAAAGAGGTCTCATGTTTCTCCTGCTTGCTACTACAGATGAGGTCCAACCTCATATCTGTGATGCCAAAACCAGTAAGGGAGCTTGGGATGCTTTGATTACTGTGTATGAAGGAAAGAATCAGTCCACTATTCTACACCTTCAAACTCAACTACATACCCTCAGTATGAATTCTGGGGAGACAGTTGATCTATTCCTTTGCAGAGTGGCAGAATTGAAAGCAAAATTGAATACTATGGGAAAACCAGTGGATGATGATATCTTGAACTCTGTCATCTTGAGAGCATTGCCAGATTCCTATAAAATGTTGATCACTTCCCTCAATGTTTCTGGTAGACAAGTATCTTTTGTGGAGTTGGTAAATTTGCTTCAGACTGAGGAGGCAAATCAGGTTCAAAAAGATGAGGTGCCAGACAATGCCCTTTCCACCCAACAAAAGGGTAAGAAACAAGGTCAATTTCAAAAAGGGGGTTCCTCTTCCAAAGAAAAAGGGAAACAAAATCAGCAGAAGGATAAATATTGCAAGATTTGTGATATGAATAACCATGACACCAACAGGTGTTGGTTCAAAAATAAGCAACAAAATGATCAATCTCATAAGAAGAAAGGGAAAGAGAAACAAAAATATAAAAAACAACATAAGCAATCTAAGGGACATGTTGCTTATGCTGACTCCCACTCAGACTCAGCTTCCTCAGGGTCCGATTCAGATTCCGACTCTGAAAGAGCACACAAGGTGCTCATGACCCATACTTCATCTTCTCAGATAGATGTTGTATGGTACATTGATTCGGGAGCTAGTAAGCACATGACTGGAGACAAATCATGGTTTGAAACATTTGAAGAGAAAGAGGGAAAGCCAGTCACCATTGCTGATGATCAAGTATACCAAGTAAAGGGAGAAGGGAATGTCTCTGTCACTCTCCCAGATGGTAGATGTCAGATAGAAAGGGTTCTCTATGTCCCCGGATTAGCCAATAATCTGTTGTCTGTTCCCCAGATGTTGGATAGAAAAATGGATGTTGTATTCCGAGTTGTAAAAGGCAAGAAGCGATGTTTTATAACCCGAAAAGGTAAACATATTGCAATCGGTTCCTACAAGCATGGCTTGTTCATTCTCGATGCTCTTTCAACTCCTCATGTTGCTCTGGCTGCAACTACAAAGGAGGCCACTTCTCTGTGGCATAGAAGATATGGGCATCTCAGTTCAGGGTATTTGCTCGAATTGAGCAAATATGAAATGGTGAGAGGACTTCCTCATCTCTCCTCCATCTTACCCGTTTGCTCGGATTGTTTAGCAGGGAAGCAACACCGGGTACCTTTTGAAGCTAGTTCTTCCAGAGCTAAGAAACCTTTGGAGTTGGTACACACCGATCTGTGTGGTCCTATGCCAATCAGTTATGGTGGCAAGAAGTACTTTCAATTGTTCGTTGATGATTACTCCCGAAAGATGTGGGTTTTCTTCCTCCAATTGAAATCAGAGGCATTTTCATACTTTCAACAATTCAAGAAACTTGTAGAAAAAGAGTCTGGATGTTTCATCAAAACCCTTTGCTCAGATCGAGGGGGAGAATATACTTCCAAAGAGTTTTCATCATTCCTAAAGGAACATGGGATAAAACAACAACTGACAACAACTTATACACCACAACAAAATGGTGTTGTTGAGAGGAGAAATCGCTCCATTGTGGAAATGGTCCGATGTATGATAAAAGGAGCCAATATTGAAGATCAATATTGGGCAGAGGCAGTCAATACAACATCATACCTCCTGAATAGAGCACCCACAAGGGCTCTACAAGGCCAAACTCCACAAGAAGCATGGAGTGGTAAGAAACCCTCCATTTCTCATCTACGAGTGTTTGGATGTAAAGCCTTCATGCATATTCCAAAACAGAGAAGGAAGAAGTTAGATGAGAAAACCTTGCAATGTATCTTTCTTGGTTATGATGAGCATTCAAAGGGATATCGCTTGATCGATCCTATAACCAAGAAAACACATATAAGTAGAGATGTAGTGTTTGATGAAGCTTTCACATCAAACACTACCTCTACAATAGTATATCATGAGGATGATGAGCCTAAGCAAGAGACTTCACCCCCTCAGAAGAAGATTCCAAAATGGTATACCAGCACTTTGAGAGATTCTAAATTGACCTCACTTCCAGATATGACTCTAGATCGACCATGTACACGCAGTATCACTCAGCAGAAGAAGGCAGAAGCATCATCTTCAGAAGTTGATGAACTTTGTCACCAGTTTGATGAACTGTCCGTAGATGCAACAGAAGATAGAGAAATGGATATTGAGGATGAAAGGGTTTATCTAACAGCGTTGGATGAAAATGAACCCACAACTGCTCAGGAAGCTCTTAGTAAGCCTCAATGGAAGGTTGCTATGGAAGCAGAGCATACATCTCTCATGAAGAATCACACTTGGAAGCTAGTAAATCTGCCTTCAGGAAAGAAACCCATCGGTTGTAAATGGGTATTCAAAGTAAAGTATAAGGCAGATGGTACAATTGATAAGCATAAAGCCCGTCTGGTTGCAAAGGGCTATGCTCAGAAAGAAGGCATAGATTATGAAGAGACATTCGCTCCTACTACAAAAATGACCACCATCCGAGTATTGTGTGCTATGGCAGCTCAGTTTGGATGGAAGTTACATCAGATGGATGTAAAAAGTGCCTTTCTTAATGGTGATCTACAAGAAGAAGTATACATGACTCAACCTGAAGGATTTGTTGTAAAAGGACAAGAACAGAAAGTTTGCAAGTTAATCAAATCCTTGTATGGGCTAAAACAAGCTCCTCGAGCTTGGTACATTAAAATTGATAGTCACCTATTACAACATGGATTCCAACGAAGTCCGTCAGATGCGAATCTCTATATAAAGAACAATGGTTCTGACATAGTGATTTTGGTGCTATATGTAGATGATTTGATCATAACAGGTAGTTCAGGAGATATGATTGATACAGTGAAAAGTGATCTCAAATCATCTTTTGAAATGACAGATCTGGGACTTCTGCACTACTGTCTTGGTTTAGAAGTAACTCAAAAAAACCATCATATCAGAGTTACACAAAAAAAATATGCCAAGACTTTGATTGAGAAATATCGCATGACTGACTGTAAGTCAAAAGCTACTCCCATGGAAGCAGGACTTAAGTTGTCAAGATATGATCAATCTCCACAGGTAGATGGCACTCTCTATCGTCAACTGATCGGGAGTCTTTTATACCTAACTAATACCAGGCCTGATCTCAGTTTTGTTGTAGGGTATCTTTCACGGTTCATGCAGGAACCCAAAGTAAGTCATTGGAAAGCAGCAAAACGAGTTCTACATTATGTCCGTGGTACAACAGATTTTGGCTTGGAATACAAAAAGAATAACAAGTTTTATCTACAAGGATACACGGACTCCGACTATGTTGGATCCATTGATGATCGAAAATCAACTTCTGGATATATCTTTCATCTTGGTTCTGGTCCTGTCTCTTGGCATAGCAAAAAGCAACAGGTGGTTGCTATTTCTTCTACAGAGGCAGAATATCGCGCAACCAGTGGAGCAGTCTGCGAGATAATATGGCTACGTCGCATTCTTACAAATATGGGTCTTCCAAAGAATCTTCCACTGCATTTGTTTTGCGACAATCAAGGTGTTTTGAACCTTGTCAAGAATCCTATTTTTCATGATCGTACCAAACACATTGACACAAAATGTCATTTCATTCGAGATGAAGTTCCAAAGCATCATATACAGCTCCAATACATTCCTACTGAAGAGCAAGTTGCAGACATTTTCACCAAAGCACTTGGACGAGTCAAGTTCGAAGTATTTCGCAAAGCTCTCTGCATTTTGCCATTAATGTAATAAGGGGGGATGTTAGCATACATAGCCTATCTCATGGCTATAGTTTGGTGGATATTACATTAATGATAAAAAATTGTGTTTATTATGCGCTTGTTAGCGCTCCTCCCAAACCGTTGGAGGTTGGTTGGTTGGTTACCCAACCAACCATAGCTATGTATATATAATCTTCTCAAATCAATAAACTGTTCATGCTTTGCATTATTCATTAATGTAATATCCACTATGTATGCTAACATCCCCCAGTTCCACGTGCCATGTCAGCAGTTAGGTTCATTCCCTGATAATTTTGTAATCTTATACTCGTGACTTCACAGCTAGTGACCAAGCTAAGCTAGAAGTTCCTGTGTGGATTGAGTTCTCGAGTTTACCTATCCCCTTTTGAGGTTTTTTTTGCAAATGCTCGCCTCTTCCCTCGGCAAGTTTGTATGTCTTGAGCCTGAACGGTTTTTCTCAGCTCGACCTACCAAGCGGGCTTGTGTCAAAGTCGACCTCACCAAAGACCTGCCGAATTTCATAGATATCTAGATTGGTGATACCTCCATTAGGCAACTTGTCGCCTATATCAATTTACAGAATACTTGTTATCGTTGTCATTGTGTTGCTCACAAGTTTCGATATTGCCCACTGATGGAGTGCAAGTTCAAACAAACCCAACCCCCTTAGGCTACCCTGATAGCTCAATCTAATGGGGCCCGAGAATGCCAAGGCGACTGACAAACGATTACTACCCAAAAAAATTGTGCTTCTAAGCACTTTGAGCAAGCCAATCCCTCTGTGCAGCCTACTCAGACCAGGCCCGTTGATACCCAGGTTATGCAAGCCCCCACTAGCTCTGTGCAGTCTTCTGAAGCCATCACACCAGTTGTCGTTAACATGCAGCCCGCCATGCAAGCTATAGGGGTCCCGAATGCTACTTCGACCGCCCATGTAGTTACTTAGCCGCCACCTTTTTCAGTTTCTCTTCGGGCCTCAATTGTTGTGGAGGCTCGTCCCACTACCATGCCAGCTTTTTCATCGGCGGTGCCCACATACTCCATGGCAGGAGGAACAAGCTTTTAAAATTTATCGTTCTTGAAGCCCCTCGAGGGATAGCTTGGGCTTGAGCTTTGACAAGCGTCGCCAAATGTCCTCGGGCGAGGGTAATTTCAGTGGAGGCGCTAATTCCTTCAATTCGCTTCGAGGCCTAGGTGATTCCGAGGATGTCATGGATATTATGAATCCTGACAAGTCCTCATGCGAATTGTGCTGACAAAAAATTGACCAAAGCCCAATGCTTGAAGCATAGAGTTTGTACAGGTCTGACTATCAGAGGTAGCAAAGGCCACAGCTTACACGCAACATGTATTCTACCAAACATTTGCCTGGGAAAGGAGTTGTCCCAAAGGCAAAAGAGGTTGCAGCTTACGAGCAACATGTATTCTACCAAGCATTCCAAGTTGAGTCAGCCAAGGTCCTCCTCAACGGACTCTGGTTGGTGGTAATGCAGATGAAGGATGGACTGCCCTAGTCTCTTCGGATGGCGGCTGGCAGTGTGTCAGCGAGGAAGATAACTTCCATCCTGCTCCTTGATCTTTGTTTACTGATTATGTCTTGGGATGTTTGTGTAATGATTGTTTGCGTCGACGTGTAGTAATGTTTTTTGGACTCTGTTTTTATTGGGGAGGTGTGATTTCCTCCACCTAGCGGCTTTTATGGTTTGTGGGATGTGCTAATTCCACCCGCCCTTTTTTGTATGATTAATCTTAATTAATATAAGGTTTTTTCATTCAAAAAAATCTTAAGAAGCAAGGATCTAAGGAGAAGCAAGAAACAATTATAATAACAGAACAAGTTGAAGAACCATTAGAAAACTCAAAAGTTGAATTTACAATAGCAGCAACAATAGAATCCATGAAAGAAGCAGCAGTAAAGTCCAAGGAAGTCTTGTTAGAAGTGCACAAGGATGCACCAAAAGAAAGGTATAAGAGAGAAGATTGTGAAGAAAAATTTAAAATAAAAAAAACAAATTGTTGAAGAATCAAAGGGAACAAAATGTCAAGTTAAGGTTGCAACATATCGACACCCACACCACCCTAAGCGACAACAATCTTGGAGGCATGGTTTAAGACATCAATATTTTATATCTACATGGAGTCAAAAAGCCATCAAGTATGGCAGTGTTTGGCAGGAAAAGCTTAATGTTTTTTTATTTCAAAGGGGTGCAGCAACATAAGGGAACAATAGGACCAACCGTTCGAAATATCAGAGCAAAGCAACAAAAGCATGGAGCCAACAAAGCAGTTATGAATATTCAAGTGGCACAATGGTAGCTTGTCATCATCAAAAACCATCACTAATCACGATTTCACTATGGATGAACAAGATTAAAAATTCTTAAGAAAAAGGATTCTAAATATTTGTATTCAAAAAATTGAAGAAGATCCAAAAAATGAATATCAAAATTCAAACTTTTTTGTGAAAAAATATGTAGGTATCTAGTTATAACATCTCAATTGAGATGAGAATTGAATATGTTTGTAAACTCTCAAGCTTTATAGAAGAGAGTTGTGATTTATTAAGGGTGGGGAACCCAAGTACAACCTTTTTTTCTCGAGCAAAAAAATAAAAAAATAAAATTAGGTTGGTACAATTCACAAATGTGTGGCAAAATGAGAATGGCCCAGCATGTAAAAATTTTGGATGAGTCACCGCCTTTTCTACCTTCCATTAAAAATGACATTGCAAAAGTTCTACACAGTAATGTCATAACCTCAACATATTTAAAAATGGCCTCTAAACAACCCATGACTTGAAGTCTCTTCTATTTGTTTTTCATGTCGTGGTGTTGTCTTTTCTACCTTCCATTAAAAATGACATTGCAAAAGTTCTACACAATAATGTCATAACCTCAGCATATTTAAAAATGGCCTCTAAACAACCCATGACTTTAAGTCTCTTCTATTTGTTTTTCCTGTCCTAGTGTTGTCTGCAAACTACTTAAAGAGGAAAAGAACAAATACAAATGGTGACTCTCTTGGCATGAGGGATACGTTTAAGAAAAACTCATGGAAAAATTTGTGTAAATAACAAGGGTCAATATTTTGGAGGCCTATGTGTTGAGAAATGTAGCTCGGACAAGAACTTCTTGCACAGGCTTCAGTATGAACGTGTTAGAAGTGGTTCGAGACATTTCTAATTCTATTTTGAATTTCACTTAAGTGATTTTCTATTTTTAAGTTCACTTAAGTGATTCTATTTTGAAATTCACCTATGTGATTTTCTATTTTTAAGTTTACTTAAGTGATTTTCTATTTTTAACCCTACATCTCAAGATGAGATTAGATCTAATCTTAGGGTTAGAGAGATTAGGGTTACCTTTTTCAAGGATAAAAGAAGAAGATCAAGAGTGTTTTATATACACAGATAAAGACACAGAAAAGAATGGGAGGAGAACATATTGTTGAAGAAAAAATACAAGCTTAGCAGGAGAAGAACAGTGCTTGCTAGCTAGAAAAGCAGCAAGAGAGCAGAAGTGTTCAGCTGTAGTTGTAGCCTCTTTTATTTGTAATATTTCAGATTCAAAAATATATTTAACTTCCGTTGTTCACGTTGTTTATGTTTTCCAGCCATCTGTGTGATTGTTGCATGTTTGAATAAATTATTCTCAGATCTGATTTATTTTAAAAGAACATAGGACAACAATTATCTAGGGTTTGGAAAATTTACATGGTATCAGAGCTAGGTTTTGCGATTGAGTTCCTCAAGGGTTTACAGTAGTAGATCACTGTTGGATATTAAGAAAAAAAAAAAAAAAACAGCAGTTAGGGTTTCATTTTTTTTTGGCTTGAAAGACAGCTTATTTGCAAGACTGTTTTTTTTTAGTCATTAATATTTCAGCAGTTAAGGTTTCAAGCAAATAAAAAAAAAACAGCAGTTAGGGTTTCATATTTTTTTGACTTGAAGGACAAGCTTATTTGCAAGGCTGTTTTATTTCAATCATTAATATTTCAGATCTCGAAATGGCGAGACTAGCCTCGGATTTGAGGATAGATTGGAAGGTGCCTCCAATTTTTTGCCTTGGAAAGTTAGGGTAATGTTCTTATTGGAAGAGAATGATCTTTGAGATATTGTCAAGGTTGATGTGACTTTGCCTACAGATCCGCAGGAATTGGCAGCTCACAAAAAGAAGGAAGTGAAGGCCAAGCGGATGATCTTGGATGCAGTGAAGGATCACCTGATTCCTCACATATATGAGAAGACTAAGGCAAAGAAGATGTTCGATGCCCTAGTTAGCCTCTACTAGAGCGAGAACATAAACATGAAGATGATATTGCGGAACAAACTCAGATCTATGGAGAGTGAGTTTGCTACCAAATTCGAGAAGGATTTCTCATTGGTCTCTTGCCTTTCTACCAGCACGGTTCCAAGGAATGCTTGGTATGTAGATAGTGGGGCATCTCGGCACATGACATCAGCCCGACAATGTTTTACCAGTCTCCAAGAGCAGGACTTAGGGGTTCAAGTTGAGCTTGGTGATGATACCAAATATCCAGTTGTAGGAATTGGTACCATTCCTTTTCGACTCTAGTTAGGAAAATCTTTAGACTTTGATGATGTTTTGTTTACTCTAGGTCTCAATAAGAACTTGTTTTCAGTTTCGGTTATGGAGGATAAGGGTTATGCAATGGAGTTCAAGAACCAGCATGTCCTTATTAGACCAAAAGAATCTAGCCCGAAAACAACACAAGTAATAGGGGTTAGAGAAGGCAGTTTATACAAGTTGTAGGGTGAACCTGTTCGAGCCCTAGTTCATAGCAATAACAACTTATGTGATTTGTGGCACAAGAGGATGGGGCACCTGCATCATAGAGTGTTGCCTATTCTGAGGGAGATAGTCAAAGGTCTTCCAGAGTTCAGCATTGAGCAACATGGAGTATGCAAAGGATGCACGCTTGGCAAGCACGCCAAGGCTATTTTCCCAAATAGTGAGCATAGGTCTAAGAAGATACTAGATCTAGTACATTCGGATGTTTGTCAACCGATGTCAGTAGCATCAATTTCAGGTAGCATGTACTATGTTTCCTTTATTGATGATTTCTCTCGCAAGACATGGATCTATTTTTTAAAGACCAAGGATGAAGTCTTTAGCAGGTTTCAAGAGTTTAAAGCTCTAGTTGAGAACCAAACAGAGAAGAAGATCAAGGTCTTGAGATCAGACAATGGAGGTGAATATACCTCCAAGGAGTTCGATGGTTTTTGCAAGCAAGCAAGAATCAAGAGGGAGTTGATTGTTCTATACAACCCACAGCAGAATGGGGTTGCCGAGAGAAATAATCGATTCATCATAGGGGTTGCTAGGGCTATGATTCATGACCAGGGCTTGCCAATGTTTCTTTGGGCAAAAGCATGCAACACAACAATCTACATCCAAAACAAGTGTCCTCACAGGATCTTGGAGGACAAGACACCAGAGGAGGCATTCACTGGTGTGAAACCGAGAGGTGAGTCATTTCCGCATCTTTGGATGTCCAGTTTATATCCATGTTCCAGTAGAGAAGAGGACCAAGTTGGAGCCCTCCAGTAGAGGAAGGGTTTATTTGTAGGATACAGTGAGACTTCAAAAGCTTACAAGGTTTATATTCCAAAGAAGAGGAAGACAGTAGTGAGTAGGGATGTAAAGTTTGAGGAGGACGTTGCATCCAAGAAGTCCCATGAGCCTATTCCAATGATAGAGAATGAGGAGCAAGAAGCTCCGAAGGTTGAGCCAGGGTCACCAAAGACACCGGTGGTTTCCAGTTCAGAACAACAACCTTCAGGTGAGGAGGTGGAGACATTAGCCCCTTCCAGTTCTATCAGGAGACCTCAATGGCTTACACAGACATTGAGGGATGTTGAGGAGTATGTTGAGGCTCCTAGCAACATGATTAGGGAGAGCAAACCTCCAAGGAAGTTTTCAAGCTACATGGCATTGATGAGTAACATCATAAATTCAGAGCCTACCAGTTTTCAAGAGGCAACAGACCAACAAGTTTGGCGGGATGCCATGGTGGAGCAAGAGGCAACAGACCAACAAGTTTGGCGGGATGCCATGGTGGAGGAGTACACCTCCATCATGAAGAATGATGTTTGGGACATAGTGCCAAGATCGGAGGGGAAGTCAGTTGTGAGTTCCAAGTGGCTCTACAAAATTAAGCATGCTGCAAATGGCAACATCGAGAAGTTCAAGGTAAGGTTTGTGGCGAGAGGGTTCTCCCAGAAAGAGGGAGTGGACTATGAGGAGACTTTTGTTTCAGTCACCAGATACACTTCCATTAGAGCAGTTATGTCTTTAGCTTCATCTATGGGATGACAAATTCAGAAGGGAGCCGTAAAGCTCGAGTATATTCCCACAAATCAGCAGGTAGCTGATATTCTAACCAAGCCCTTAGTGAAAGGGAAGTTTGAAGCATTCAGAGACAAACTTGGATTGGTGCAGAATTCCTTCCTCGCTAAGAGGGAGTGTTGAGAAATGTAGCTCGGACAGGAACTTCTTGCACAAGCTTCAGTATGAACATGCTAGAAGTGGTTCGACACATTTCTAATTCTATTTTGAATTTCACTTAAGTGATTTTCTATTTTTAAGTTCACTTAAGTGATTCTATTTTGTAATTCACTTAAGTGATTCTATTTTGTACTTCACTTAAGTGATTCTATTTTGATATTCACTAAAGTGATTTTCTATTTTTAACCCTACATCTCAAGATGAGATGAGATCTAATCTTAGGGTTACCTTTTTCAAGGATAAAAGGAGAAGATCAAGAGTGTTTTAGATACAAAGACAAAGACATAGAAAAGAATGGGAGGAGAACAGATTGTTGAAGGAAAAATACAAGCTTAGGAGGAGAAGAACAGTGTTTGCTGGCTAGAAAAGCAGCAAGAGAGCAGAAGTGTTCTGCTGTAGTTGTAGCCTCTTTTATTTGTTATAGTTCAGGTTCAGAAATATATTTAACTTCCGTTGTTCATGTTGTTTATGTTTTCCAACCATCTGTGTGACTGTTGCATGTTTGAATAAATTATTCTCAGATCTGATTTATTTTAAAAGAACATAGGACAACAATTATCTAGGGTTTGGAAAATTTACACTATGGACCTCACAGACCAATTTTATATTTCATCATTTCATTTAAATCTTCATTTGTCAGGGAAAATGGTTAATGAGCATTTTAAATGAATATAAGAATGAATTCATTTGAACCAAAATTTAAACAAAACTCCAATTACTGTGAATTTATAGGTCTAATTTCGCAAACTTTTATTAAGAAATTTTGCAGATTCCAATTTTAATAAATCTAAAACATCAGATGTGGTGATTGGAACGAAAACAAGTAACATGAAGAATTAGTTCCAAACATAAAACAATAAACATCACAACCCTTTGTCTTAACTTATGATCACACAGCTTTAAATTTTGATTTTGAAAGTGTAGATACTAATTACCTGCTAGTCCAATTCTGACAATACAAAATATTGTTGGGATGCATGAATCCCTTCTGCTTTTATGATTCAAACATTCAAAAGAGATCACTAAGTGTGAGGATGATATAAATGAATAAATTCCACCACTGGTGTCATCCTTAGTTATTAAGGATATCAACGAAAAAAAAAGTTGATTTAGTCTGGGCAACAAACCATCTTTTAGTACAGGGTAAAACCTTTAAGAGCCAAGTCTAAGCCTATATGCAAGGATTTTGAAAAATATCAAGGCTCACTAAAGGAGAATCCATCATCAACAAAAGCTACAAAACATGTAAGATTTCGTAAAGTGTTTCTGCCTTAGACAATCCCATCCATAAACAAGGATTTATTATGGAGAAAGCTATTTCTCCACTTTCTCTACGTTTAGATACTAGTGAGGTTCCTCTGTATGCTTCATTTTCTTAAAAATGGAGGTTAATATGTTCATTTAATGGATATCAGACCACACCCCCTGGCTTTGCATGAGTAGATTTCCTACAATATAACCCTTGTTCTCGAAGGTTTTGGAAACTCTCTTTCAAACACAAGTTTTATCTTATTTTCTGAGTGTTGAGTAAATCCCGGACTCTCAACGATATTTTGAGCGTTTTCTCTTTGTTTTCCAGCAAGAAACTAAACAAAACTCGCATAATTATTTTACATGGTAATATTTCTTCTTTCCAATTGTGAACAAATTATTATCAAAGGTCAAACACTAAATTTAAACTATTTTTGGAGATCAAATAGGAGATTTTCAGAGTTAATTTTTTGGGGGCAAAATTTAGGTTTTTTTTTGGGTCAAAAATCCCCCTTTGTTTGTTGTTCCTCAAGCATATAGACTAGGCCCCAAGGCATTAGATTAGTTACTTATTTCTCATTTTTTTCTTCTTCCCCTTTAAAAAATAGATGGATTCTTTAAGTGAGGTCCATGAGACCACCTCCAGCAGTAATGATCCTCGGAGGAGATATACCATGATGATCCCATACCTAAGGAACCTTCAATACAACCACCTGCTCAAAGCCAAGGCCAAACATCTAGTTCGGAGGGGGGACAAGGGGAAAACAGAAAGCAGTTTACTGCTTTATATTTTGAAGTATTGCGTTTGTATGATGTATTCAGTTGGATTTGATGATCACGAACTCTCATTGTACTCATTTCTATGCATATCTAATGTAAAATCAGCTTTCTGGCTCTCCAATTATTGTTTACATTTTTTCTTTAAAATTGAAAAAAATTCTTCAGTTTTTTTTTCAAAATTTTTGCCAAGTTTTCCCAAGCTGCAATTGGGTTGCCAAGTTTATTGCGAGTTGTGCGTTTTCCAACTACGAGATTACCAAATCTTTCCCCACAATTTGGGACGAAAGACACTAAATCAAATCAGGGATACTATCAAGACAATATGTGCACAAATATATGTGATTGTGGATTTTGGCAAACGCCTCCCAGCTGAAATCTCGTTGGAAAGAGGTGTGTCTCAAAATCCAGTAAATTGATTATGAAATCATTGTCTTCAGGTGTAGTCAACGTTTTGAATATGGACATTTAGCTATTTGTAGATCCACACTTTGGGCCAACCCCAAAGTAACCCAACAAGTAAGGATCTTAAATCTACAAAATTACAAATGATCTACAAGTAATAAGGAGAGACAAACAAAAATAAAGAATAGCTGTAATTTTTCTTTCCTTTTTCTATGGTTATATTAATCATATCTCTTGTGCAATTTGTATAGGGAACTGGGATTCATATTCCAACTTCCTAGTTTCTTTCTGATATGTAATTTTTTGCTATCTTAGATGAAATAAAAGGTTCCAAATTTACAGATTTTAGGAAAAAGGGGAAAAAAGATAAAGCATATCACCAAGAGACAAAGCAGAGGTACCAGAGAGAGTCTAATTATAAATAAGGATATAATCTTCATTGATCAAACTGAAAGCCACTAGAGAAAGTGTTATTTCCAAAAGTCCCATTTGAAGATGCCATTCACGAAAATCAATTTCATGGTTCATTTTTTACCTAAGTATAATTAATGTTCTTGCATCCCAACACCAATCTTAGCTGGAAATGTTGAACATTACCCAGCAAAATGTTATTAATGAGAAACAACATTCAACAATGAGATTCTGATTCTAAAGATTTATGGAGATATTGATATGTATAACTCACAGAAGTCACAATTCAGTCTCCATCTATTATGTTATTCATTATTCAACATGCCAACATGTAATAAGGGACTTACCAAAACCTAGAAAAAGGACATTCTTCATGGTGCACAGCTTCATATGCAAAAGTATATAGATATATCATACTGACTCTTGGTACTCAGGAAATATGCTCCTATAACATGTGCATATAATCAAATATCTCCACTTGTCTCAATAGCACTCATGATGAGTTTTTCAAAACCCATTCTACCAAGGTTGAGACACCAAACCCTGTTGCACAACGTTTCTTATCGCTCCAAACAGGGCCAGCCATGTCTATATGTAACCACTTCACATTGTCATCCACAAACTGAAACAGAGCAGACATCCAATTAGTGCTTAGATTCCTAAGTACTCAGTCATTTTCATGCACTGTTTCTAAGCTGGTAGATTACACACTAATCAGGAAAAAAAAATGATTTCCAACTAGAACAATAAGTTTATCGATCTAAAATGAATTAGCAGAGACAACTTTAAAAAAAAAAACAATTACTTTACAGACTCTGCATTAATCCTTACGCAGACAAAAGTACAAATATAGACCTTGACTAAACAAAATTTGTAAGTAGATGTGCTCATGGATATTTTACACGTAATTTTGTATACCTGCTTAAGAAAAAGTGCCGCAGTAATAGAGCCACCTGCGCGACCTCCAGTGTTCACCATATCTGCTATTCCTGATTTCATGGTTTCCCAGTAACTTTCCTCCATTGGCATTCTCCAAAACTTTTCTCCAGTGACCTCTGAAGCTTTGGATATTTCTTCTGCCAGGTCATCATTGGGAGTAAAAGTTCCTGTATAGAAAAAGAGAGATAAGCCAATCTAGTACTCCAATTTATTGTTTACAATTTATAATAAAATATCATGTCACTCCATACAGATAATCTTTAAATAAATATAGGAACTATTAAAAATGCTGATTAACAAGAAATTAAAAAGCTTTGCACACACTAAAATTCTTTCAAATACTTGCAAGCAATTGAAATAGAAGAATAAGAAAGAAGATTTTAGAAACAGCCAAATTTGCTCTACCAGCATTGCATATTTGCATCTGACCTAGAGCTATTTTCACAAAATGGTAAACATTTAGCTGATGCAGCCTAACCAGGACCCTTAATTGGAATACGAGAGCTCCTTATTGGAACAAGGGAACTCTTAACTCAAATAGAAGAATAACAAGATAAAAACACAGCCAAATATGCTCTACCATCCGATGCAGCCTAACCAGCACCCTGAATTGGTATATAAGACATCCTCATGGGAACATGGAAACTTTTCACACCAGCCCATACATATATATGCATTAATAAGCATCTCCTTTGGCACCTCACCAATCCATCTAAACCCAAAAGAGGTCTTAGGTACTACATAAGCATTTAAAAATCATGGGCCAAACCTTGCTATCAAAAATTGATAGATTCAGTTTTTACAAGCATGAAATAGATAAGCAACATTGGGGCTATTATTTTCAAAAATGGACACTAAACATATATATGCATTAAAAAGCATCTCCATTAACACCATATGTTCGTTTTTCTTAATTCACTATTTTCATATGCATGTACACAAGCCAGTTTTATCCTATTTTTGTAAGTATGGTAATTATATCTAATACAAGGAAATATTCTCAGAAAAGAGATTTCAATCTACATTTCAAAGATCAAGAAAATTTATTGCTAATTTTCAACTTTCACATGCAAATATTAGGTATAAACTTCAGAATAATTCCAGGCTATCAGTGCAGAGAAAACTCATAGCTGCAGTGTTTAAATATACAAAACTTCTCTTACAGTTACCAACTGCACAAGCAACATGAAATCCTTAGGTTCTAAGGAACAACAACTGCTGTGGCATTCAAACAAAGCATCAGAATTCTACTTCTGAGAAAGACAACTAATGCATGAAATATTTTAAAACAAGCAAAACTCGGGGACTTGCTCATCTTCAAGGATTGTCACTATTTAAGGTAGCATCAGTGCAGGAAAAATCCAAATTTGCAGTGTTTCAATATAGGACCATTCTCCTGCAGTTACATAGTGCGCAAACAACATGAAATCCTTAGGTTTTAAGGAAGGCCAACTGTTGCTTGGTGTGGCATTCCAGTGAAGCATCAGCATTCTATTTTTGAGAACATTTAAAAACCATTTGATATGTGGGAAAAGAAAACTAATGCATGAATCATTTCAAAACAAGCAAAAATGACAGACTTGCTTATCCTGAAGGATTCTGTCTATTCAAAACATTCACCATGAATACTACTTAAGTAACCGTGCTTTCCAATTGAGCAAGGTATCTAGTGCTTTTTTGCATAACATGAAGAAATCAAATTGTGTTGGTCTGTGACCACAACCACCATTTTAGATCCCTTAAAATCAAAATTCAACAATTTGGAGTGTTGAATCCCAATTAGAATTCTAGTTTCAGTGGATAAATACCATTCCAACTCCTGTTTAATCTTTTTTTCTTTTTCTTTTTTTATCATAGAACATGAGATCAACTTTGAGAAATGAAAATAAAGAGCATACATTTTTTGCAAACACCCTTCTTCTGCTCTGTGTTGGTCATCATTAGCCAGCCTTTCTTAATAAAATATTTTCGACTAACACTCATCTGTTCTTAGTATTCATATGCCTGTTCTTTGAAATCAACTGAGTTTATACACATAGGCCAGATGAAAATTTAAGGACACAAGCATGAAGCACACAAGGTACCGAAAGATAGGAGGATGCTTGTTTAAGCAGAGAAGGGAGACCATTCGTTGTTCCCACCTGGGACTTTAAGAAGGTAGTAGACAGAGCATACTTTGTTTTAAAGAAATTTCAGACATCTATAAAAGTTTCATATATCTTTGCTGAAATTTATGGGAAGACAATAAAGTGTGCTCAAACTTTTTGATGAAAATCAAAATAGAAAATCCAATCACCAAGAGACTAAGTTATAGAAATTTTGAAACAGAACATGCCTGCTGAATTCAAATTTGTTTGAAGACACTCATGAAAGAAGACATTTCAAAAAAACAAAACATTCTCCAAATGTCCTGTAGAGAAGTTTTCTTTTTAAACAAAATTTCTTAGCCCTTGAGTGAGAAGCTCCATCAGCCAAATTTAAACCATAAATGCTTCACCCAGGCTGATAAAATTCTGACCACAATCTGGACAAGTACCGTCTACATATTTTATAGAAGTATATAGACCCTGCCAGGGAGAGTTGCACAATTTCATTGAAATAAATTTCCAACATTTAAGCTACAGAAAAACCCTACTGAAATTCCTTTTGTGTAAAGAAAGCCAGAATTTTTGGAATAGCCCAGTCTCTTCAAGTTTATTTTCAATTTCATGAAGAATTTCTTTAAATAAATGCTGGTTAGTATATAAAAGCTATGCCATATATTAAGAAACTTTATTCTCACAGACATAAATCAATCATTCATGTTGGTTAATATATTAAGAAACTTTATTCTCACAAACATCACTGTTGGACCAAACATGAGAATAGCCATCATGGGAGTTGTCCACCGTCATTACCATAATGGAAATCCACATCACCAGCATCAATCAAGTTGCTAGTGTCACAAGAATCATGAAGCTGTTGGATCAGATCACCACTGTCACAAAGGCAAAGACATGTTAAGGGCTTTGTTTAACTCCTTTTTTAAAACTTTAACTTGCATGCATCTTTTTAAGTAATTTTTGTTTCCAGAAGGCATTTCGTTCCATTAAATTCATGTTCTCTTCCTTAATGAATAACTTTCACATGGATTATTATGCACTATCTTATTTCCTAGGGGACTGTTTGTTTCTTTGCTACATGAATAATCTTATACATGCGTGGACATGTCAATATGCCATATCTTGCATTCTCTATCGAATCTTCTAGAGAACCCTTGCATGATTCCACCCATAGTTGAGCAAATCTGCAAAAAATCCAGATTTTTCCCAATTCCTGCCCTTGCTAATAAAATCCCAATTTTTTGCCAAAAAAACTGCCGCGGCAGCATGAGTAGAGGAAACGACATAAATAGCTTGTTTTTTTTTTCATTTTCTTATTTTGTTTCTTCCAAACTAGAGAGAGAGGTTTGCCTACCTGCTACCACACCAAACAAAATACTATTTTTTCTGTCAATGAGAAATTGCATTTTCTTTGGGTTTTTTTTTTTGCCGATTCCCGATTTTTCCAATTCTTTTGCCTTGCCGATTTTTTGTCGATTCCGATTTTCTCAACTATGATTCCACCAGTACTTGTGAATGCATTGTGGGTTCTTCCACTTATACTTTGTATGCTTTACAAAATCATTTCCTCATACTTGTGCAAATCTCATAGCAAATCTATTTACTGAGAGCAACATGAAGCCAATGCTTGCACCCCGGCATTGTGGCATATGCTCTTAAGGACTATTTGATTACTAGCGATATCCACCCTATTTTGGGTATTCTTTTTGTGCTTGTGTGTTATTTTATCTGTGTACACTTTTCACCTTATTGCTAACATGTACTACTACACACATTTAAAAAAAAACTCCATCATAGGACAATTTTATATTAATGAACAAGCAGATACAGAAAATGCACTGTATGACACGTGCATAAATATGAGTACACATCAAACTTCAAAGAACATACAAAAGCACGTATATTGATACCAAAAACAGTACATATTGGGTGTTCTTTTTGTGCTTATGTGGTATTTTATCTGTGTACACTCTTCACCTTATTGCTAACAAGTACTTCTACTACACATTTTTAAAAAACTCCATCATTGGACAATTTTATATTAATGAATAAACAGATTGCAGATAATGCATTGTACGACACGTGTATAAATATAAGTACACATCAAACTTCAACGAACATACAAAATCCGGAGATTGATACCAAAAACAGTACAAATTATTCATAAAAAGTAGATCATTAA